>JANKKI010000145.1:0-1295582 GCA_025175665.1 Cinchona pubescens | reverse complement strand
TTTGGGAGTTTGTGTTTAATTCTCTCTAAATCTCAATAATTCTTATTTGTTCTTTGTATTTTGGCATTAAACCATGGCAATAATTCATTTGTTTATGTTTTTATTTGATCCATTCAAAGTTTGAATTGGGTCCAAAGCACATAAAAAGATTTATTTTAAATACAACCTAATTCACCCCCTCTTAGGTTGCTCTTTGGGGCCAACAAATATATAAGTGAGTAACTCGATTTATAAACTTTCTTATTGATAGTGTCTGAGATTAGTTGGATTACTTAATTTATAGTATGCAATATTATTTTACTTTTTTTGAATAACTAGTTTTCTTCTTATTATTCAATTATATTATAATTAAAATTATATTACAGTATTATTTAATAAGAAAGTTTATTGGGACGAGAGTATAAACTGTAGGTTATAAATTTATTGAGAAAAACAAAATTTTAATATTAGTAATATGTTTTAATACTCCAACCAATATCACAAAAAAGAAACAATTGTGCAAACAATCTATATATTCCATTAAATTCCTTAAATTTTTGTAGACTAATTTGACATGTCAAAAAATAATAATTTTTGAATTGTAAATATTGACACAACAATTCAAATAGAATAGCTAATCATTTATTGATAAAATTGACATGTTAAGCCTCATATAAAAATGACGTAAATTAATATTTAAATTGGTTATTTTTTAATTAAATAAAAATGAAGAGTAATAAATGTTAACTTACACGAAACTTTTCATGGTCAAGTGCATCTTTAAAATAATATTTTAGGATAAAAACCTAATAAAAGAAGATTTTAGAAAAGAAAGTACCATACAAAAGTCAAAATTCTTTAATTTTTAATAATGCAAAAAGTTAGCCTCTCTTATTACTAGATTATAAAAAATTACTATATTAGTAACTTACATGCAATTTGTCAATTAGTAATAACATTAATTACTTTTAAATGCCTAGCACAAGGATACAATGTTACTTACTAATCGAATAATGACAAAATTAACTACTAAAAATAGAATCCAAATAATTTTGGGAGAGGGGCAAATGTAGTAAATTTCATAAATATTGTGCCCAAATTACATAGGTGCTAAGAGGGATTATTGGATTCTTGGAGGCAGTTGCCACTCCTGGCCTCCCAATCGTCCACCATCAGCTTCGAAACAAGTTTGACAAGAAGGCCGTAAGATGTAACAACTTTGCAGATCAACGAGACAGAGAAGGCCAACTCCTAGGTATGCTAATGTTGATTAAATAGAAGATGATAGAGTAGTTGAATCATTCACTTATCAGGAGGTAGCTCAAAGCACTGAGTGGAAGAAAGCAATAGAAAAGAAGATGTTGGCTCTATTCAAACAAAATGAAACCTGGGATCTTATTCCAAAACCAAGAGATGTCAAAGCTATCTCTTGTAAATGGGTCTACAAGGCTAAAACTCATTCAAATAGTTTGATTAAGAGATACAAGACCCGTCTCGTACCTTGTGATTTTCGTAGAAGTATAGGCTAAATTATGATGAAACGTTTAATCCAATAGCAAAGCTGGTCACCGTTCAAGTTTTTTCAGCACTTGTAACTAGCAAATCATGGAAGATCTAGCAGTTGGATGTCAAGAATGCTTTCCTACATAGAGATCTTGATCGAGACATCTACATAAAGCAAACACAGAGGTTTGGAGATATGGTCCGACGATGTTACATTTGTAAGTTGAAAAAGGTTTTATATGGATTAAAACAAGCACAAGAGTATGGTATGGCAAGATAATTGAATTCTTACTTCCAAGTGGATATGTTATGGCACCATCAGATTCCAACTTGTTCATGAAAGCTACTGAAGGAAGGTTATCTATTGTTCTCTTGTGTATGTTGATGATCTCAGCATTACAGGTGATGATGAAGATGAGATTCGCCAGACCAGAAATAATCTGTCTGTATGTTTCTAAGATTCGATAACTTGGAGAATTGATACACTTTATTGATCTTGAAATTGATAAGATCAATGAAGGTTTGTTCTTGTACCAAATGAAGTATGCTAAAGATTTGTTAGAGAAGTTTGGCATGCTCGATTGTAACAAGTCAATCTCAACTCTACTCGAGGTGAATGCCAGATATTTCTCTATTGAGGGTAAATACCTAGGAGATGTTACCATATACCATCAATTGGTAGGTAATTTAATCTATCTTACTTTAGATAAACTTGACATATCATATGCAGTTGGAGTTGTGAGTCGATTCATGTCGAATCAAAGGAATCACATTTGGAAGCCATATATCGAATCCTTAGACAAGTTAAAGAGACTATATTGGCTGTGGTTTGTTCTACAAGAAAGGAAAAGAACGCAAAGTGGTAAGATATTGTGAGGCTCAAATTATGCCGGCTATCATGATAACTAAAGTCAATCACAGGTTAGGTATTCAATCTTGGATCAACAGCGATTTCATGGTGCAATAACAAACAAACAATAATGTCGTTGTCAAGTACAAAAACATAGTATAGAGCAGCAACACAATACAGAAAGCATGTGGTTAATGCAACCTATGAAAGATTTGAGTCAACCGATTGATGATGCGGTTCAATTATACTGTGACAATTAGTCAACGATACACATGGTGGAGAATCCAATTTTTCGTGCAAGAACAAAACAGATTTAGGTACATTATCACTTCATTTGTAAAAAAAGTGCTGCAGGGTGAAATTAATTTAAATATGTCAACACAGATAATCAAGTTGCAGACATATTTACCAAGAGTTTGATTTTTTCCAAGTTTATAAAAATTAGAGAATGCTTGACTTGACTACGTAGTCATGTCTCAAGCTATTGTAACCCATAAGTAGCTATACTGCTAACTTGTGCTCATTTTCGTGTCGATTGTAAGGGCCCATTTATCATATAGTGGCCCATTTTTTTATAAATTGAGTTAATTGAATATAGATATGATTCGTGTCGTCATCGTTCGTGTCGGATCGACAGATTTACTATCGACGGAGAGTTTCAGCCTATTTAACAATTACATAACTTGCAATCTATTTGAGCTAAAATCTCAAATTTTGATTATTTAATAACTCAAACAATTATTAATATTAACCTTATTATTATAGTAATTTAAAATACGTAATTAAAATTATTAAATTTTTTTGGATAATATTTAAAATAATTATTATGTTTGATTTAATAATCTAATATTAAATCTATTATTCATAATCTTAACATATGCTATATTAAATTATAATATAATAAAAATTTCAGCAAAATTTGTCATACAGTAACTTAACGGGTTATCATGTCAACCTACAGGTTGACCCAATAATGTATAAGAGACCTCTCGGGTCGTGTTATAACCTGTTAATTTTGTGTCGTATTCATGTCGTGTTATCAGATTGTGTCAGAAATTGCCAGCCTTAATTGCTAGTTTCTTTCCACTTATCTTCTCTATTGGCAAATTTCTCAATCAAATTTCTTATTACATGTCCTTTATGAGACAATTATTCCGTGCTTTTGTGTTTATTAACTTTCTTTGCATTATGGTTTTCTTGGATTCTTATCCATTCTTTACCTATGTGTTATTCCTTCCGTTTTAAATTATTTGTTACTTTAAATAAATTATTTTGTGTCAAATTATTTGTCGCTTTAGAAAATTAAAAAAGAATTAAATGATATTTTTTTAACTTTTACCTTTAACGCCATATTAATAGAGGAAGGATTATATAGTTAGATATTAATATAAAAGGGCAACTGAGTCACTTTGAATTATCTTCTTGTAAAATTAATGTAAATTAATAACTTTCTTAATCCGTATGCACTAACCAAAAGTGACAGTTATTTTGATGTGTAATAGAGGGAGTATTTGCTTATTTCTATTACATTTTGATTATTGTTTTCATTTTAAGTGAGAAATTTGGAGAAAGAATTGTAATTGGATTTTTCTTTTTTATAGAAGACTGCAGCTTTTTTTACTGGGAAATTAGTGAAAGGAGTTTATAGAGTCAAGACATGAATAATAAGTAAAGACAGAAAATAATACTAGTAAGTATGAATATGACCGGTCTTCCTAGTCACATGCTAGTCACTTTGTAATAATAATCTCAACCATGAAATAGTCACATGCTAGTCACTTTGTAATACGAAATAATAGTACAGCCGTTGGATCATGTATAAAGTAAAAAAGTCTGTCATTTAAAAAGTAAGAATTTTCTTATTTTATAGATGATTCAATGACTATTATTAATTACTCCCCAAGCAAAAACTTTTCCTTATTTTTCTTATGCGTACGTGTGTGTTGTGTAGTTTCATTTTCTAAATTTTGTTATGTATAATAGCAGTTGAAATTGCAAAGTAGAAAAGCCTTATTGTGTTTGGTCTTCCTAGTTGTTGCAAGATAATTTAGAGAGGCATTTACCTATGAAACTGAGAGCATAACCGATTGTAATTCCCCCAAGTGATGCAAGAATGACAAGCTTGTGTACTGGATCAACGACCTCATCTTTTGAACAGCTCCGCTAATAAAGATTTTTTAAAGCAAAAAGGAAAGAAGATTTTAGTGTTCCAAGTTAGAAAAAAAAAATGGGATTCACTTTCTCTTATAGACAAAATAATACGCCTCTTTATTTTTTTTTTTTCATGCTATTTTTAATCTTTGTTTGTGGAAAGAAAACAAGCTATGAAAATACTTCTATATTTTTGTTTCCGAACATCATATTTTACTAAAATAAGGGTTGAATCCATTTTTTCCTCGAACTTTGCTCGATTCTCATATAGTGCTTCCTCAACGTTCATCAATATTCCGTCAAATTTGTTAGTGTATGCCCTAAACCCAATTAATTTTAGGGATAAATTACGCTTTTATATTTATGTTCTAGATGTGTATAAGAGACAGGTGGAAATTAGACCCGAACTCTATTGTATAATATGAATCATGTATAGATGTGTATAATAGACAGATTCACCACTCCTTATAATATCTAGAGTATATCCCAATATGGCCACTTCTTGAAATACGTTCGGAAATCTTTACGCAAAGTGGAAATAGATTTAAGAATGTCTTAAATTCTATTTCAAGTGAGTTGTATTTTACGAATTTATACTTATTACCAACGTGATTGGGAACCTAAAGGGTCACACACTTAAGGATAATTAATTCAGGATTAAAATGATTTGATAAGTATGAGATACTTATGGGTTAATTTATGAGATAAATTAATTTTTGGGTTTAATTATAATAAGTTATAAATATTAGGAGTTAATATGTAAGACATATTAAGAGTTCTAATAGTTTTATAATTATTGATATACCCATGACCCAAACTGATAGGAATTAGAATTTATAATTCTCTAAACCCAATTTGATTGGGATTCTATATTATTATATATATATATGATATATTATAATATATATAAAAGGAAGTAGTACTATTGGTAGGATTAATACATTAACTTGTCAGTAATGTATTAAGAAAGGCTTTTTTTGGGATAGAAAAATGGTTACTTTTTTTTTTTTTTTAACTAGAAAAATAGATACTTCATTAAGAAGAAAAACTTTAATCCAGCATTTCGAAAAGAATTAAGTCAATTGACATTAATTTTTATGACAAGTATTAAATTCAAGGTAAATTTGCCTTTATTATTTAGAAAAGAACACACATATGACTTCTTATATAATCAAAGATTTTGGGTTTCATACATGGAAATAATTTATTGCTTGGATAGTAATCTAAATTCCAATATATTGATTCACTATGAAATTCTTTAAAATGAGGCTTATTAACATCACAGACTTGTGTATAAGAGACATTCTCCAAGTGGCTGCTTTTTACTTTGCACACATCTAGCTATTGTACATCTGTCATCTTATACCTCCCCTAAAAAAAAAAAAAAAAAAAAAAGAAACCAAATAATAATAATAATATTCACGCACGGGAAATACATTTCACTCCGATTGAGGTGAATGCACTATTAATCGGTTCCAATTCCAATTCCAAACATTAAAAATGTTAAAATCAATTCGACTCCTACAAAATAAAAAACAATATATATGATGTAAAAAAAGCCAATTTGGGCTGACAAAATTTAAATTTCTGAAAAAGAGTTTGCACTTGTATATATATTTAAAATACCCCAGATACGAATTTACGGCACCAAGTAGACTAACCATTCTTCCTCTTTTGCTTGCGGCATACTCTATTGACCTGTGAGTAAATGAAAGTTCAGTAGATCATTAAGTAATCTGTGTGGTAACAAAGATGCACTTTACATATTAGAACGCCATTTTTTATAATCTGTTAGTTATGATATCGAGTACCTGTTGAAAATAGAAGTGGTTGTTTAAAAAATTTAAAACAAATAAATAATTAATTAATCTGTGTGGTATAGAATGAATTGAGATAAATTAGTAGTTTGATTATCGATCAATCAACTTCAATTAATATTAATTAGTACTATTAATTATGGTACCAAATAAAATATTAAATAGTAATCAAGCATGCATAATAGATGCTTTTTCAAGGAACAAATGGATAATTCTTTTTTTTTTTTAATCTCTTAACAAATCTAGGTCTTTTAGAATTATAATCTAACTAGAGAAAGTAATTTATGCTATATATCTATATATACGATATATAAAGAGGGACAGGAGAGTTTAGTAACTGTCACTATTTAATTTTCTATTTATACCTTTATCTTCATAATTATTTTCAATAATACCTTAAATTATGTGTGTACGTTTAACTACCCATCACTTCCTAGTATTCTCCACTACTTATATTTTTTTTAATAATTTTTTTAATAGCATTTCCAGTTCTTTTTCTTTAAACAAAGTTTTGCATAATTTTTTTTTGTTTTTTTTTTTTTAAATTGTACAGCCGTAGAGTGTGTGGTGTGCCTTTCTCCTCTAAGTAATTAATTAAGCCAACCCGTATAAATAAAGCCCTATGCTCTTTTGTACGAGCTTAGTGTTCTGACCAACGGCTTCAAAATTCTGGAAAACGTATACCTGCATGCAACACAAATTCTCATTGCACGTAAAAAAAGTGTTTGTGGCATGAAAAAGATGCTGCTTGTATATATTAGTTAATTAGCTCTGAAGAAAAAAGCATATAGTTAATATATACACTTACTATTTTAAGTTTTTCACTAAATAGTTAGCCTGGAAATTTTCATGCAAAACGTAGAATCCAGTTTGTACTGATAAAGATTTGCTATAGAGGGAAGAAAAAAAGATAATAATAAAAACTATCTAAGAAAAAGAAGTATGAAAAAAAGATAATAATAAAAACTATCTAAGAAAAAGAAGTATGTGCAACATACAACAGAGCT
Organism: Cinchona pubescens; assembly: GCA_025175665.1. Classification (NCBI taxonomy): domain Eukaryota; kingdom Viridiplantae; phylum Streptophyta; class Magnoliopsida; order Gentianales; family Rubiaceae; genus Cinchona; species Cinchona pubescens. Next base: position 1,288,275 of record JANKKI010000145.1, on the reverse strand, counting down.
GCTCTTTGCTTTTGCAAAAGATGATCAGATAATTAGTTTCTCAGCTGCACCTCTCCTCCCTTGTAAATTTTGGACCAAAACTTAGAGGGTACTAAACGGTCATTTATAGAGAGTTGTAAAAGTTTGTGAAGTAAAGGGCTCAAATTTTTCCAGAAGAAAATTATCATCTATATCGAAGGTAATATTACTTCATTTAAGCTTGGTGCCCATATTTGTCGATATAATTAAGATTATGGTTTGGCTAATAAGAGTATTAATAAATTCATAAATAATTTTTTTAAGTAAACTTGTAATTTAATTGTATTGATATAAGAAATGAAGATTTACAAATGTTTCAAATAACAGGCTCAGAACATCTTAATGCTTCAATGTGTTTAATAAATAAATAAACGGAAAATTATACAATCACATTAAAAGAACCATTTCATTGTAATTTCGAAGTTTGTACAGTACAATACTATATATTTTAAAATTTTATATTATACAAAATTTTAAAACTAAGAGGATGTTTCATTCAATAGGACTATAAAATTTTCCAAAAACTACTACATAACTATCTAAACAAACTAACAAATTAACCAAACTAATGACTAAGACATATCAACCACAAAATCATGAATATGAGGAAAATTAGCAATTGAATAAATAATTACGGCCAAGAATAGGAAGCAATTGGTTCATATATCTACTTATATACAATTTTTTCTTTCTCCTTTTCTTCATTAAAAATGGATACATGTTACCCCTTTGACTTTTCAATTATATATAGCCACAACCCCGTTTAAGTTTTTACATGTCTTATAAATGCTTAAACTGAACATGCATGGCCTCTATGGGAATTTGAGTTGGTGAATGAATGCTTAAACTGGTTTGTCAAAGGATCGAGCAATGATAATTGAATTAAGAGTTCATAAAAATCTTATACGTAATATGAAAGTTGTTTCTAAGATTGGTTATGATTTGAATTGAAGGTACACAACGCATTCTACCGTTTTCTTAGATACAACAAAAAGAGAAAGTAGAAGGAAGCAAGAAAGCAAAATGAACATGCTTAATATATGTAGGAAGAAAGCTATATGAGGCTACTCGAATTGGTTCTTCTAAAGAAACACACGAGGTTGGAGAAGTATTCACACACACGTTCTATGGAATGGGATTTAACTCCCCGTTCAAACTTTTTCTCTGATTCCCTCCAATGATTATTTATATTCAAATAATCAAAATTCTTATTAATTAGATGTATATTAATAATTTTATTTTGATGGGTAGATTTTCTTTTTTCATAAAAAAAGATTTACGGTACATCTCTACCTACATCTTTAGTGATTCGAACCTATGACTTAAATTACAGAAGAAGTGTAGTCTTACCATTTGTGTTGCACTTCATTGTTTGATGAGTATATAATTTGATGTCTCTTATCTGAGGTTTATGCTAATAAAAGGACTTAGCAATGAGGAAGAGAAAAAATATCACTTACATCCCCTCTCTTGCCAATGGGTCCTTTTATTTTACTAAAATGTATGAGGAAGAATTCGTACCTCATATACCTTAGCCATATTACGAAAAGGTAGATGTCAAAAATCACCCTTGAGGTCTTTAAATTTTTTCAAATCACTATACACTAGCACATACATAATTTTTTATCAACTTATTTAAACAAAATATATGTGCACGCATTAATTTGATTACTTCTATATGTTTTAATAAAAATCTTCACCATGTAAAAATACATAATTAGTATTTTATTTGGGGAATCACAAACTCGTAAATAAAAAATTATTCTCTCGATAAATTTTTTGGCCAATAAATTTATGAAAATATTGTGCTTATTAATTTATTTTTGGGCATCGATTTGAATAAAAGTTTTGAATATGTAAAACACATCATATGATATAATAAATAAATATAACTAGTACTATTTTGTTTGTAAATCAAAAATCGAAATTGAAATATGTATTTTTCAAAAAAAAAAAATAATAAATTTATTTATAAAAAATATGGTTATGTAATGTGCTAGTGTATATTGATTTGAACAAAAATTTTACGCGTAAAAAAGTACCATACATTATAAAAAACAAATATGTTTAATGATTTTCCAAAAAAATTCGAATCATATTTGTTTTTTATAATGATTTAAGCCAACTTATTTTAAATAATTAGGAACCCATTAATGTGTATATCATAATTTTGAACACAAATTTAGAATACGTAAGTATACATAATATATAACAATAAAAAATGTTATTGGTATTTATTTTAGAAATCATTATCTTGTAAAATAAAAAATCATTAAAATTTATTTTTTTGACAGTAATTGGTGAATGATAGGAAAAGTTACAACCTATTGTTATTTGTTAATAATTATTTTATACCTTTTTTCCTTTTCTTCCAACAATTTTAATCAATGAAAGTTTTGAACTAGGAGTAAAATTGGGAAGAAAATAGTCTCTCTCCACTTAAATTATTTTTTAAAAATTTATGGGTTGAAAATGTTACAAAAAGTTTGAAATAAGGGAGGTAAGTGATTTTTTTTTTATAATTCAGGGGCACTAAACACATCTAGATTAAATTTCAAGAGAGATTTCTAAATTATATAGATAAGATATTTTAAACCAAATATATTAAAAAATGTTATATAACTCAATCTGCTCGAAACATTTAAGTTGTGTAAAATAAATTCAAATCAAATATAAAAATTTAAACGTTTAATTAAATGAAAAATTAATATATTTATTTTAAAATTTTATATATAGCAAACATATGCTATAAATTATACTGTGAATGGTTGTGATTTTCAAAAGTAAAAAATAAAAATTAAATTATGTTTTGTAAAGTGTATTAGTAAAAAATTCTCTCTAATTATTTGAGAAAAAGCCTAGCCCCACATTCTATTGTTTGAAGAAATTTCCTTTTCTTTTCCATGTGTTTGATTTTATGAGACTTCAAGTTACCTAAACAATTAAGTTTGAGAAGTATATTAAATTTAGGGAAAATTCTATAGTTCTTTGAGGGAATTATTTCATTGTACTTTAAATATTTGTACAATTAATGGTGCATGTCAATGTTAATAGACACAAGTTACTTCATCCTTTCCACCTTCTCCCCCAAATAAAAAATAGTATGCCCAAAATGGATCATCGGAGAGATTGTTGTCGCCCTCAAAATAGCATCTAGAATCGTGAGTTTCAAGGAAGGAATCATCAGGAGGGATTTCCGAATTGTCATTATCTACAACCAAGACTTGGCGCATGTAACACGTTTCTTTCTTTTGGCCATTTATGAACGTACTACTCCCCATTGGAGGGCTAGTATCTTGAGTTGGAGGAGTGAAAACTTGCCCTCCCCATAGAACATTGTCTCCACCATTTCCCAAACTAGTGAATATTGAAGAAGGCCAATACCCAATCAACAGGTTCGTATTCAGGTAAACTAACCAGTATCCATTCACTGTCTGCATGCCATGGTATTATTAACCAAGGAAGAAACAAGAAAGAGATTAATTTCCATTAGATATAAGTAGTATACAAATTTGGAAAATTTTAAAATATGGAAGATAGATCTGGTTCGTGGATTTTATGGTTTATGTTTAACCACATCGCTCTATAGATTGGATTTGTCCCAGATTGCCCCAAACATTTCACAAATGCTGGCTCATACCATGGGTTAACACAAATTATTTTAGGTTATTTTTGAATTGATAAATTTGAGAAATGATTTAAAATTTACTCATTTATTAGAATGATTTGTAAGGCTATACATTAATTGCAAATCCACCCAAATTAAAAAGTGTAAAATAAATGATTTCAAACAACTTTTTAATTTGGATGGATTTGAAATTCATCTATTTTGACCTTACAAATTCCTCCAACAAATAAGTGGATTTTAAATCCTTCCCCAAATCTATCAATTCAAACACAATATTAAGTAATTATTCCTCAAAAGTTTGATAAAAAAAGAAAAAAAGAAGTAATACCTGAAATGTTTAAAATTGATTACATATTTACATGCAATGATGCAATATGAGAAAATGGTGATAATAGAATTGAAGCTAGTTACTATACACTGAATTTAATTTTGGAATTAATCTATTATGTATGCACTATTTGTAGTGTAACTTAATGATTTTTACACCAACGCGTCTTGATGCATGACAAGTACACCGATTGAAATTTTCAAATTCTTGTGATTAGCATTCCAAATCTTTATAAAGACCATATATATGGATGATGTAGGCATGTTAGTGAAAGTAAATTTTGTGAATTGTCAGTGTATGAAAAATTAAAATGTATGCTAGAGTAAATCAAACATCACATACCAGTTGCATTTAAGTTTGATATCATATTGCGTATTTCCTCTTGTTGATATATCTGGAAAAGCATAATCGAATGGTATTGTGCTACTAACTGATACAAATCCTGGACAATCAATGTTGTAGCAGCCCGTTGAATGATAGTAATCTGCCTGTTTTCATATGGAAAATTATATAAAAGTTTAATGTATTAAGTTTTTTTTTTTTTTTTTTTAAATTACTGAAGAAATAAACTTCAACATATTAAAAAACATGGTACCAATCATTAAGAGAAATTAATTAATATTGCTAGAGCTACTTACAGTCCATGATGTATACAATCTAGTTTTGTAATCATTATATTAATGATGGATATACCTGAGAAGTTATTTGTACCAAGAGAGTTAGAGCAACTTATCTAATTCTAGTTGAAGGATCGACGAAATAAGCAAGAGACTACTACGAGATATTTGACCCCAAAAAAAAAAAAAAATTCTACAAATTGGAATAGAGAACTTGCATTCAATTGTGTCACATCACATCTTTCTTACGGGAGCAAGTCTGTGCTACTTATTTCGTAATGTAAAATAAAAATTACAATCTTTGATAGTAATAAAGTAGAAAATTCATTATTTTTCAATCATCTAACAGACTAGATTACTAGTAAGTTGCAATCCTTCCTATGACATTAATCCTTAATTAAGAAGGAATAATTTCAGAAACCTCCCCTGAGTTTTAAGTTAATTTCACATAGTACACTGAATTTTTAAAAAATATCACTTACCTCCCTTATTTCAAACTTTTTGTAACATTTTCAACCCATTCTTTTAAAAAAATAATTTAAGTGGAAAGAGACTATTTTCCTCCCAATTTCCTCCCAAGTTCAAAGCTTTCATTGATTAAAATGGTTGGAAGAAAAGGAAAAAAAGTATAAAATAATTATTAACAAATAACAATAGGTTGTAACTTTTCCTATCATTCACCAATTACTGTCAAAAAAATATATTTTAATTATTTTTTATTTTACAAGTAAATGATTTCTAAAATAAAATACCAATAACATTTTTTATTGTTATATGTTATTTATACTTACGTATTCTAAATTTTTGTTCAAAATTATGTATACACATTAATGCGTTCCTAATTATTAGGAAATAAGTTGGCTAAAAACTTTATCAAAAAAATCATTTAATTTTTTAAGAGTTTGTGATTTCCCAAAAAAATTTGAATCATATTTGTTTTTTATTAAAATATGATAATTTTTTTACGCGTTTAAATTTTGTTCGAATCAACATACACTAATACATTACATAACCATATTTTTTGTAAATAAATTTTTGTAAATAAATTTATTAATTTTTTTTAAAAAATACATATTTTTATTTTGCGTTTTGATTTACAAACAAAATAGTAGTAGTTATATTTATTTATTATATCATATGATATGTTTTACGTATTCAAAACTTTTATTTAAGTCGATGCCCAAAAATACATTAATATGTGTAATATTTTCATAAATTTACTAGCCAAAAAATTTATCAAGAAAATACTTTTTTTTTTTTTTTATTTACGAGTTTGTGATTCTCCAAAATACTAATTATGTGTTTTTATGTGGTGAAAATTTTCGTAAAACATATAGAAGTAATCAAATTAATGCATGCACATATTTTTTTAAATAAGTTGGTAAAAAATTATTATAAACTAAAAGGGTGTCAAGTGAAAATTATCAAAAACTTCAGGGGTGATTTTTGAAACTACCTTTTGTAATATGAATAAGGTGTATGGGGTATAAATGTCATTTTATATATTTTAGTATAAGACATAAAGGGACCCATTGGCAAGAGAGGGGAGGTAAGTGATATTTTTAAAAGTTCAGAGATACTAAGTGATATTAATATAAATATCAAGGGAGGTTTATGAAATTATCCCTAATTACAAACCAAAAAAGATTTGTATAGGAATTACAGGTAACCATCTTCCATATAGTTTTACTTATTGACGTGATTTTAAATGTTTCGAAAATTTAAGTGTAAAATATTTAAAGAGTAAAAGCAATGTTTTGAAAATCGGATACAGATCGGCCGGTTCAACCGATAGGACCGTTAACCAAAAGAACTACCGGTCCGGTCCAACTATATATTCGGTCTGTCTAAAAAATCGGACAGAACTGGTAAAAAATCGGAAACCGTAAAAAATCGATTGAACCGATTTTAGTGATTTTTTAAATTTTAGAATAAAAATGATTTAAATAAAGAGAAATAAATTAAAAAAATTTGTGAAATAAACTCCAAAATGGCAAAACATTAAACATACCAAAATCTAAACTATTAAATTATTATTTTTTTGATCTTTTTTATACTTATTTTTGTACAAATTTTACTTTTCTTATTAAAAATTTGATTAGTATTTTTGGGTATTAGGTCTATTATACACATCTAGATGTGTATAAGAGACATTTTAGATTTTATAAAAATATATTTTAGGTAATTTTAAATTAATCACACTTTGGTAAAAAAAAAACCTAAATTAATGAACTGCCGATTCAACCGGTCGAATTGGTTGAACCGCGAACCGGACAGTCCACCGGTTCAATGCTCGGTCTGGTTTTCAAAACATTGAGTAAAAGATTAATTTAGTCTTTTATATTTGAGATATCGACTAATCTAATATTTTATTTATAACAACAGATAAATTTAATCTCTCATTTTTTTAAAAATTAACTAATTTAAGATTTATGATGAAAATTGTGGACAAATTGATGAAATAATCCACATGACAGTCACATATCGTTAACCTATAGCAACTGTGTTGTTAATTACATCATTAATTTGTCAATGAATTTCCGTTACATACTTTAAATTGGTTAAATTATTAATGACGAGAGACCAAATTGATCTTTATATATAATTATAAGAGACTGAATTAGTCGATACTTTAAAAATAAGAGACTAGACAATATAATATAGCAATACGCCTCAATCAAATTCTGGAAAAAAAAAATCAAATGCAAAAATAATTTAGAGAATCGAATGCAAATTATTATTTAGACTATTGCATGCAAACTTACAGTCCACCCGATTTCTATAGGGTTCAAAGTAAATATTTAGTGTAAAACGATACAAAATAATAATAAGCCTCAATCAAATTCTTGACAGAAAACTGTCTCTTATACACATCTAGATTTTTAGAAAACAGAATTCAATATTATTTAGGCTAATGCATGATTTAATTGATTCTGCAAACTTACAATCCACCCGACTTGTATTTCATTCAAGTTAGATGTATCTCCACTTTGAACTGCAATTGTAGCTGAACTAAATTGGTCCGAATTTAATACTTGCGGATTGTAAATATCAACATAAGCTGAGGCACCAAAATATTTCTTTCCTGGACGTAGTTTTGCAGCTATTCCTGCAAACTGGAAACATGCAAAACTTCCTTTATTCAATTATCCCGAATAGATTGTGTTTGAATCAATGAATTTGGGAAAGAATTTAAAATTTATCTATCTTTTTAGATAAATTAATAAGACTGAAATTGAATAATTTTAAATCCACTCAAATTAAAAAATGTGTATAAGAGATTTCATAGATGCATGCATATATACCCTATAGGGATAGTTCCCAATGGACATCCTTCCTTTTTCACCCATATATCTTCTGGGTAGAAGCTAGAATCACTCTGCATTGATGTATTTTGGCTTTGATCCTCAAACTCCTCAAAGCTCGTCTATTTAAATGGTTTTTAATGAAACAAGTAAGCATAATTAACAGGAAAGAAAAAATGTAGCACTAATTATATTCGAGAGAAAATGAGCCAATTATTTAAATTCTTTCTGTCTCGATAAAATTGTCATGCTTGTTATTCGTTATACAATCAAAAGTTTAATCTTGCTTATCTTTCTTTAATTTTTGTCAATATTTCAAGTTTTCACATTGTACTTGTACTAATTTTAATTTTTTTTTCCCAAATAATTCTCTAGAAAACAAATAAATGCTTTTAAATAATTGGTCATAACGGGACCTGTTGGACCAAAAAGAAAACCTCAAAAGATAATTTTCTTTACAGGAAAGAGGAAAAAGTAGTAAGAACTTATACTAAGTGAGTTCAATAACACAGAAGAAAAAAAAGAAAGAATTTAAAACTTAGATTTTATTACAATTAAAAGTATTTTATGACTTATTATATGCTTTCTTCTTCTTCTTCATTTTTTTTTGGGTCGAAATTTATTCTCTGAAAAAAAAAAAAAAAAAAAACTATATTGTACACATCATCATAGGCAACGTATACAAGTTCGTATCTTGTTGTAATGTACAAATTTGAAATCAACACCCACTTAATTTACGTATTTCTCTATTGATCAAATAGAGTTTAAAGATTGAAAAATTGCATTAGTACCTGAATTTTATGACCAACTAATGCTGGATGGTTGAAAGCAGGCTGCTTGTACATATCAATGCAGTCGTATATGTCACCATGGATGGTCTGCCAATTAGTAAGTTCACTTTAATTATCCACTATAATGATATTAATTTTATGTCACCATGAATGTAAGCAAAACTATACTTGGTAGATATTAATTATTTATAAAAAAAATTTCCAAAATTTACTGAAAATAATTACTTATTACTTTTTTTTTTAAAAAATCATTTTTCTAAAAAAATTTATGGACAAAAATTGAATTTCTTTTTTTTTTGAATTTTTATGTTTAGATAAATTAAAAATTATTTTCAAAAATAACTCTATACCTGTTTTTCTAAAAGTTTTTTTTTTTTAATTTCAAAAAAGCACCACAAGGCATAAATAAACAGTCTAGTCAAGTCCAAATTCCAGCTGTAATTCAATTGTCTTAGTTTTAGTTAGTTCGTTGTCTCCAATGTTTCCTTCTGTCCTCACAACATAATCACGGCCGAATTAAGGAAAATAGTTCAACTCAACTTTGATTTACCTGTAAATTTTGTAATCAAAGTTAAATCTTATAAAATTTTACGTACGTCAACGGTCATATCATTTATTTTATTTGATTTAATTCACATCATAAGATTTCTAAATAGAGCAAAAAATTAAATTTATCTAAATATTTTTTGTACAAAAATATATTAATAGTTCCATACTGCTTAGCAATAAAATGATATTAGATCTCCACCAAGGTACCAGTAATTTAACAATTATATATATAAATTACTGGTATATATATATATTATATATATATATATATTCCATACCGCTTGCCTTTATCAACCGTTCTAAAAAGTGTTCTCGTACATATTCCTATTAAATTGAGACAAACTAAAACTGATATATGCTAATTAACCCAAATTTTCTATTGATAATATAAAGCAACTTTAGAGGGTTGCATAAGAAAAGAAAATATATATATATATATTTACATCAAATAAAAATATAAAATTTTAGTCATACGGGCTGTCCAATATTCATCCTACATGATCCTAACTTAGCAAGTTTCTAAATGTTTTTTTTTTTTTTGGTACACTTGACATATATCTAATCCCTTACTATTGACAGAAATTTTACATCGTAAAATATAGAAATACCTAAACAATGAAAATGTAAAAGCAATGGTCATTAACTTTCGATCCCAGAAAAATGAAAAAGGTATGCAATTTAACGTCGAAATAAGTTTTCGAAGTTAAAGCCAAATACCTTTCTAATGATCGGTGAGTTTTTTTGATTTCCTGCTTCTCCTTTTCGAAGGAACTTGTTGCTTTCCACCCCATCAAAAATAATGCTAGAAGTTAAAAAGGCAAAGAAAATTATAGTATTCATTTTCGCTGCCCTGAGAAAAAAGCTATCTGGCTATTCACTAAGAATGATGTGTATTCTTATACAACTGAAAAATACGTTTAATTACCTTCGGATTCACTGAACTAATTTCTAGTGATCCATAAGGAAATAAATATTTACTCAAATGCCTTTCTTTATAGCCTTTTGGTAATCCAAATTTTGACAATATTGACAACATCAACACAAAATGGAAAATATTATATGGTTTGAATGCATGAAAATAGTGACCAAAATTCGATGGTGTTCATTTTCTTTCCATATAAATTGTTGAAATAGTAGGGGTATATATGCATGCATCTATGCAATCCAACCACTCTGATAACAACAAAGTCTCTTATACACATCTAGATGTGAATGAGATTCTTTAGATAAGTTAATTGTCCCTTAAAAATTTTCTAAGTGTATAAGAGACTAGATACTGGCAGAGTTAGGATCAATTTTTAGTGGAGTAAAGTGCTTGTTTGGTCACTCAATTATGTCACGGTTATTATTTTCGTCATTAAATTTATTTGGTGACCGAAAAGGTCAATAAACTTTCAAAAATACGTCTCCGTGTCAGTCCATCAATTTGAGACGTTAAATCAAAATTAGTCAATACATATATATGTCACATGTTCAGTAGGGATAAAATTATTTGATTACCTTTGCCACAATTTACCATTAACATCTTTCTTCTCCATCACCACCCTCTTCCTCCTTTAACAACAGCAAGATAACTACCTTCCTACCACTACCCCAACTCCATCTCCGCCACCCCTAACCTCCCTCCTACTCAGATCCAACCCCCAACCCTTTCCACCCAGATCCAATCCCCCAGCTCCCTTTCCCACCCATCTCGCCACCCCCACCCCCACCTCCTCCCATACTACCCCGATCCCGCCACCCTTTACCGGGTAGTATGTCGAACCTGTCTCTCCTATACCGCCCCCTACTCCTCCTCCGCCCTATCCCTTATATCTTGCAAAGTCACATATCCTTTTCCATCCAAGGACTTAAAACTTCCATTACCCCTGGATGAACACCAAATAGCCTAATATGATACATTGTAGGTCCTCACAAATTTAAAATGACACATTGTAGGTCCTCACAAATTTAAAATGATGCATTTTAGTCCCACACATATTCAAAACGTACATGTAATATTTTTTTAAAGGCAAAATTGGCAACATTGATTTAATACTAAATCCAAAAAGATAGATTGACTAGAGTAGGAGGTACAATGGCGGAAGGAAGCGGTGAGGAGGAAAATAGGAGTGATGATTGTAGATGAGAACGAGGTGGTGGATGAGAAAGGTTTTAAGTAATAAATATATTTTGGCCAATTTTATTTATAAAAATATAACATATGAAATAATTATACAAGCTAAAATATGTTTATATTGTGTCAAAGAACCACTTTTGTATTTGTTATGAATTAAAATGCATCATTTTAAATATAAAAATTAATATTTTTTTAGAGAGAGAAAAAGGAAATTCAAAATTGATATCATCCCTTATTTATCACATTAGACTCCCTTATCTTTTGAAAAAAATAACTAATATAAAATATAAATTTAATACTAAATTGTCGAAAGATATATTTATTCCCATATAAAAATATGTGGGAAAAAGAAATTACAAAATAGAGTTGAGACCCGCATAAACCCACAAGATAATAACCTTACTATTAGGAATCTCTTTATTCAACTAGTCAACTCTTCTCAAGAATAAACTAAACAAATCCTCTATTTATAGGGTAACAAATTTAACTACCAAAAACCTAATTAGGGGAAATAACAACTCTAAACATAATTGAATTAGAAAACTAAATTATCAAAACCTAACAATAACATATTTCCTAAGAGTGTTTAATTATGCCTTCCTTAAACCAAACTTTCCAAACTCTCCGGAAGGATCCAAGCGATCAACACGATCCAAAATTTTCAGCAATTTTTTCTACCACAAGGAGATTTAATTTTCATCTTCAAAATAGGGGTGTACACTTTTCTTCAATTTATCAACCTCTATGATTGTAGTATCAAAATTCTCAATTTTTATAAATCAATGCAATCTATTCCATAGAATTTTGAGGTGATCTTTGTCCAATTGGCCAATTTCATCACACCCTAATGACGTACCCCAAGGTTTTCCAAATTTTTCGAGTAATCCAACAAAAAAATAATTTAGTATTTAGTTCGAATACTTGTTGATAAAAATGCGGAAGATAAATTTATTCAACACATACAAAAATATTGGGAGAAGAGGAGAAGTTATAAAATAACCAATCGAAATTTATTGAGACCCGCATAAAAAAATATAACTAGAATCTCTATGACTCTCTCAACTCAACTCAACTTTCTATGATATGAACCCTCTATTTATATACACTCTTCTCCGAATAAACTAAACAAACCTCTATTTATGTAACAAATTTAACTACCAAAAACCTAATTAGTGAAATAACAACTTAAACATAATTGTAAGAAAACTAAATTACCAAAATCTAACAATAACTAAAATATGTCTATGATTGTGTTAAAGAACCAAAATACTGCTTTTTGTATTTGTTAAAATGCATCATTTTAAATATAATTTTTTTCTTCCAATCAACACCAATAAAGACAATCACGACAATCCCTCTTTTAAAATAGGGCCAATATTTGTACCCCAAGACCATGAAGAGTGAGGGATCAAACTTTTGCTAGAAAGAGAAAGATAAATTCATTCAACACATATAAAAATTGGGAGAGAAATTGAGACCCGCATGCATAATAAATTGAATCTCTATTCACAAAAACCTCCGAATAAACTAAATATCTATTTATATCCCTTATTTATAAACAAACCCCACTAGTAACAAATTTAACTACCAAGAAACCTAATTAGGATAGGAAATATCATAATTGTTTAGAAAACTTTCAAAAAAAAAATAACTAATATAAAAGTTTGGTTTTTATGCCTTCCTTAAACCAAACTTTCCAAACATGAGGGTAAAATCATAGATCCAAAATTAATTACCACAATTTGGCACAATTTGATTTAAACAATTCACGTGACACTTTTCTTCAATTTATCAAACTCTATAATCATGGTATCAAAATTCTCAATTTTTATAAATCAATCACAACATTAGATTTTTTCCATCTGCAATACTTGTTGGATATGATATATTTATTTATAATTGATTTCATTAATTTATTCACAATATTTTTTTAAATTATATTCCCGTCTTTGCTGTAGTGTTTTTAACATTTAGACCTTTTCTTAGCTAAGTGCCCTGAAATATAGTTCCAACCAACGCCCAACGGACAAGAATATGCACGGCAGTTAATAAGTGTTATTGGTCATGACAAAATTGGGGTGGGAATAGTGGCTAGCAAGGCTGATCAACTTTTAATGAAAGCATGGGCTATTCAAGAAAACAGAGCTGGTTTCCATATTTATTGGAGGCTGAAGCAATGACCAACAGCCATGATCAAAGCAATGGAGGAAGGATGATCAAGTGTTGTTATTCACACAAACTGCAGGAGGCTGTTACGAATAACAACGACAAGAGGGATTGCCAACTGAGTACTATACTTGAGGATTGAAGGATATGTTTACTTTTTGTTCATTGGAGTTATCCACTAACGAGATGAATATTCATTGTAATATAATTTGCTTCAATAGCTTGGAACTCAAACACAGATCTAGTTTGGGAGGATAATTTTATTCACAAATTGTATATCATACTCGTGTATATTTTGCTCGTTGTATGAATGCAGTTATTGAAAAAAAAAATTAAAAAAAGAGAGAGAGAAAATATGAGTCCTTATTATTGCCCTTTTATGTTGTTAAAAACGGCATCGTTTTAGATCCACTTCTTAACTTGATCATTATCAGTTAAAACAAACCGCCTTTTCCTTCCCTCCAAAATCAACTATTAAACCCTGCAGTACGTTCTCTCTCTCTGTCTCCCAGTAATATCAACTTACCGTCCCCATTGCATTATCTTCTACTGTTCTCTTTCTTCAAAATTCTGAATCTTGATTCCACAATTAATACATTTTCCGATTCATCTCTCAAGGCCGCCGGAGATTGAAAAGGTAACACGACCATCCATTCATTTCCTCCTAATTTCTCTGTTATTATTAGTCGTCTCTTTTTTCTTTTTTTTTCTTTTTCAAAATCTTGAATCAATATCCTCTAATTATGCTCTTCAACAATTGACGACAGCTAGATTCGTCGCAAGAGAAGGCCGAATTGCAGAGGCATAATTTTATTTGATTCAAGATTTTGAAAAAGAAAAAAAAAGAAAAAAGAGACGACAATAATCTAACTCTTGCCTTCTTCAAATGAATTTGTATCTAGATGAAGGTAAGATCTTTTATTCCTCAAATTCTAAGTGAACAAAATGGAGATCTGTCTATGTAACAAATCAGTGCCAATCCTTCTTTCAGTTAATTATTATAGATTATCTTGTTCAGAACGGTTAAATCAGACAGTAAAACACAACTTGGTGTTTTCTGAACCAAACGCATGAAAATGTTATTTTTTTTCTTGAAAATTATTTTATAAAGGAAAAACTTTTACATGGAATCATGCTGGGTTTTTCTATATTTTCTCAAATCATCCAATGTGCAGCCATTTTCTTTCATTTTTTTTTTTTTCTAAATTGAAAAAGATTTTCTTTCTTTTTTTGAAATTCAAATGGTTTTTCCGAGGTGGGGGTTAATAGATTTGTTTAATGGAATTTATTAATTTTTTTTTTTTTAAGTGTTTTGACAAATGGGTTCTTGTTATTTTCGGTTCCTTTAAGGGGTTATTCAAAGATTTGATTTTTATTGATTTCTTGACGATTGGGTTGCGGGTTTTCATTATTGGTTGTCCATCATGTTGTGTACTGTTCATTTTTTTGTAAGTTCAAACTTGTCCATAAAAAATATTTTTTTTTTTTGGGTGGGGTATCATTGACCTTACTTTGATCTTCAAATGTAGTTTACTAACTTCGATTGTAATATATTCCGCCCCCCCTTGGGCTTGGCAGCGGCAATGGTTTATTTTTGTCTGGTCAAGATTGAAGATGTCCAACGTGTACAGGGGCAGTTCATTCTGAATCTTTACGAGTTCAATCCCTACTCATTCCTGTTTTGGGCTCAGGTAGCAGTGTATAGAAGGGTGACCCAATTGATTGACACCAGCATATCTAGCACTTTACTTTATGAGTTTATTCCTACTGGTCCGGTCGACCAACACCCCCCTGTGGGCTACATGAGCTACGTTCGACAAACTGTCCAACCACAGGTGACAAATGTCCAAAGCGTTTATTCTGTAAGGATCAGGTGGCGATCTATTGTTCAAAATTGGATAGATTTTGACGAGAATGATTGGTTAACAATGGTCCATTCTGCATCTGAGTTTCGTGTGGTACCAGCAGAGCCCAATTTGCCCATTGACCCCAATGAAGAAGAACATAACAGCATTGGCCAATTTAGCCTAATCAGCCCAACCAACAAGCAGTAGTAAATACTGCCCCCAATGAAGGAGAACAAGCAGCAGTACCCAATCAGCCCAACAATCAGGAAAATGGATATGGGGAGGCCCCAGCAGGACATGGGGTGGCAGTGGCACTAGCAGGAGCAGCTGAAGCAAATGGAAATGGATTGCCAATAGGCCCAATACATCATGTGGCTGCTGGTGGAGCTGACGTGGATGATAACGTGGCAGCTAATGGAGCTGACGTGGGTGCTTTTAATGGACATTAAGTGGCACACATCATATTTGATATTAGTATTGTTGTTTTGAACTTTTAATTTCATTTTTTTCTTTTAGGGTAAATTACATTAGCCATCCCTGAGGTTTAACTGTATTATATATCACACCCTCAGGTTTGGTTATAGAATTGCATAAGAGTGCCTTAGTCTAATGCTTATTTGCTGTTAAAAGGTGGGCTTATTATGCAAAATGCCCTCTAAACTATCTGCTTGTTTATTTGAAATCTATACTATTAATTGCTGCAATCAAATACCTCATGGAGCAACCCATGGGTAGACCCCGGTGGCCGGAGTTAGCCTTCTCGACGAGGGCTGTGTCTGTTTTCATTGGGAAAAATTGGAATCAAAATCAAGTGCCATGAGCCAATAGCATACTGATGAAGAACATGGGCAGTCATATTACATTTTCTATTGTCCCGCTAGAAAATTAATATCGTTAGTGGATAACTCCAATGAACATTTTGTGCTCTCTGTTAACCTGGGGTAAGCTCAAAGGGGTAAACTTTATTAAATCCACACCATTGATTAGTGTAAAATCCTATTCTGATTGTGAAGCCTAAATACAAGCAAAATGGTAGGCATAATGCATATTCTGGTGTAATTGTTAAAACTTTTGAAAGAATATTTTGATGCATTGTTTAACGACACCAAGTTGTGTTTTACTGTCTGATTTAACCGTTCTGAACAAATCACCATAATCATTAACAGAAAGAAGGAAAAATACTGATTTGTCATAATTTGTAATCGTCATCAACAAATATAACATGAACAGAAGGATTAAAATATGTTATTTCAAAGTAGAAATGGTAATGCAATAAAATTAACTGTTCAAGATAGATGAATTGCATAGAACTTTAAAATTTTGTTCACTTAGAGATAAGTTAATATCACAATAATACTAGTCGCAAACAAAGTTAAAAGACCAGAAATGTGTATAATACACAATAGACTGGAGAAAGAAAGGGATTTTCGAGTCGACAATTTTAGTTATCCAATTACCAAAGGGTTAATAAAACTTTACCCCCGAATTAGGTGAGTAATTATATTTTATCATCTTAAACTATAAGAAATACACTTTGCCCCTCATCCACATTATTTATCTTTTAAAATTTTAAAATCAACAAGATAATATCTAGATCAACCTGAATTAAGTGCTGTTTCTTAATACATAGTATTTTGTATTTTTTATGTATTTAAATTTTGTTAGTGATGTGATAATTATTTAAAAATAATGAAAAATAAATTATATAATATTTTAATATAATCTATATCAATATATTTCTAATGGTCAAATTTTTATTTTTATTTAATTTTATATTATACAATTTAAATGTGTACCTAAGAGACTGGTAGATTATTCCAAATCTAAAATTGTTTATTGAAAATTCTTCTTTAGAGACATTGTGTGGGCAAAAGCTCCTTTTGTTATAAAACTTTGTGATTTTTTGATGTATTTTGGCATTTTACAATTTGAAATTTGGATGAACTCATGCAAATTGCAATGTCAAATATAAATATAATTCAATATTTTGTCACATTTTCACTCTCTAGTTTTTGTTATTATAAAAAAAAAAATATTTTTGATAATATTAGTTTGTTACTATATTTTATTTTTTCCTAACATTTTTATAATTATTCAATATCAAAATTAAATACATGAAAAATTAAAATATAATACTAAGGGTATTTCAATCATTTAAATATATTATCTTGATATTATAAAAATTTTAAATGATGAATCATGTGAATAAGATGGTAAAACATTTATCGATTGAATCTAGATCATAAGTTACCAGGAAATCAAAGTTAAAGAAGTTCTGAGGATCTATTCTATTGGTTTTTAAGTTTTGTACAGTTCAAACTTTTATTGTAATGTATAAATTTTTTTAAAATGTCACGAGATAATTTTGACATCCAAGATCATAGAATTTTCCAAAGTTAATTTGTAGACATCTTGTTTAAAGTTTTGGGCCAGTGCTATATCACACTAACACTTTAGCGCACAGCTCATTATCAGGAAAAATGGGAGTTCTATATATTTTGATCTCTTTGCTAATATGCTTCTGGTTGTATGATAATCTTTGATTACAACTTGCAAGAATATGCTAGGTAGTAAAAAAAAAAAAAGAAATATAAATACAAAATCACTAGTACTATCCTTCTGATCCGGCTTAAAGAGCTTATTCACTTGAGCTTTATATTGTGTTTGCAGAAGCCAAATACCCGTCTCGACAATTCCCTTCTTTTGCCTGCTTTCCATATCATACCAAAATCCCTTGTCCATATTACTCAGTGTTATGAAAACCAACTTTGAATTGCAGGGGTGAAAACTTTGAATCAAATGTTGAGAGGGCACAGGCATATCAACATTGTCGATCCAAAAGTGACTGTAACCGAATAAGTCACCGGATCCAGGAAAATCCTTTAGCTCATTTAAACTCACTCGACACTTCATGAACCAATTAGCTCTCCTAATTCTATAGTCCTCCAGAACCCAAATCTCAAAATTAACATTATTATATCGGGCATAGTGTACTCTTCCCTCGGGCATAGTGTTATGCAAAACTAGTCCCCAAAATTTGTCAGAAATACAAAATTCGTTCCCAAAGACAAAAATATAATAATAATAAAATTTTCTTTTAACACAAAAATTTTAAAATTTTCAATGTCAAAACAAACTTGCGCGATCGGGGATTTGAGAAGTGAGAATGAAACTATGAAAGGATTTGTGAATGTTAAAAGTAATTTCAAATAAACAATAATCACATCCTTTTGTAAATTACAATATATCCTTGAAAAATTACAAAGAACCCTGGTAATTAAAATAAATCTATTTGTAAATTTACAATATATCCTTTTGTGGTTTTAAGTAGGACTGTCAATTAGGGTTTGTGAGTCGGGTTTTGCATACTCCAAACTCGACTCACAAAATTATTTGAATAGTGAGTCTTAATCGGGATGAGCTAAACTCACAAATATGCAACTCATATTTGACTCATAAAATTATTCGACTTTCAGGCCTTGATCAGGCTAGTCCAAACTCACAGTACATACATTACTGAAAGTTAAAAATAAAATAAAATTAAGAGACAAAATATAAAAAGGGTATCTCAAGTCTCAACACTAATAACTAAAGTATAAAAAATAATACTTTTTCAAGAATTAGTAATATTAGCACATCCAAAAGTTGAAAAAAATATTTCAAACAAATTATTATAAGTACTCAGGGTGAGAATTTGCTTAATTAATAAATTAATTATTATAGAGTTAAAGTGAAGAGAATCATTAACACAATTAGTATGCATGTGTGTGTATATATATATACATCTCCATTTACTTGTTAGGGTTGGATTTTATTCAGGTTGAGACTTGTGAAATATAAACTCCGCTTACATTTAAATTGGGTCTAATATTTAGGTTCAATTTCAACCCGATTCACTTTAATTTAGGTTCGGTCCTCCATTTATCAAGCCAGACGGGTTGAGTTCAGACCGGCCCAACCTATTGACAGTCTTAATTTTGAGTTAAAATAAATTCACAAATTAGATGATGGTTAGAGAGTTGAAAATTTTTTATTTAAAATTTATTTTAAACCTATAATAAAACAATTGGGAAAGACAGACAGTTTTTGACCCCACTTGTACACCACAAAGTCTACAAGGATTAAATATTATAAAATCTATGACATAAGTTGATGTAAGATAGATTCTATAAGATTTAATTTTGATCGAAACCTGATCTACAAGTAGAGTCAAAAATTAAATTTATGTAAATTTTTTCCTAAGTTATGTATTTTAATTTAAAACGCAAACCATCAACTCTCAGTCACCTGTGAAAAGGAGCTCGCTCATAGAAATTCCAAATCTGTATGCGAAAGAAATCTGTAGCTGTCATAGACAACCTAATAGGAGCTTTTGCCCAAGGACTACTCTCCTAGAGTAGAGCATAAATTACTTGAAAGGTTACGTTTGGATGGGTAGATTTAAATTGAAGAAGAAATTTGAAATGATATGAAATTTAGGTGAATTTTAAATCCACTCATTTAATCATTAAAATCACATCTATCACTTGTTTGTGAATTTTAAATTTACGAATAAATCACTTAATTTATTTGAATAACTTATTATATATTAAGATTTCAAATCAAATGTAACCAAATCCCTCTATTCAAACACAATATAAAGCTCACAGTGGAGAAGTCTTTAAGCATTTGCCTTGATAGACTAGGAAGCATATATCAGGACAGCTTAATCCATATTAATTATTTTTTTGCTTTAATTTTTTCTTTTTTCTTTTTCTTATGATTGTATTGAACAGAACCTTAAATTCCTTTGCAATTATAGGACAATGTTCTACAAACAGAGGGATTAGAGATTAGACAAAATTTCTTGAAAAGTGAATGTGCATTGGATGGATTGCCAGGTAAGTTTGTTGAAACATGTCTTTTACGAGCAAAATTTTTTATAAAAATAAAAAATAAAAAAATCTTACCACCTAACCATTATAAACATTAGATGTTTATATGTCTCTTTTTTATTTATATACTCTCCAAATTATCCACTCTATACATTTAACTCCTCATGTGAAAATGCTATTTATCATATTGAAAAATTACATTTATATTTAAAATTTTTTAATAAAATATATATTTTTCAATATTTTCACTATATATCTTGTATTTAATAATTTACAGATATTATAAAAATATAAAAAAATATATATTTAAGTAACCACCAGTTAAACCAGTAACAATCAATTGAACCAGTAACCCGTTGATCTACTTCCCTTGCCGAGTTCTTCCCCGAACGGGTTTAATAATTATAGTTTTTGTTTTCTTCTCTTTTTCCTATGATAACATACTCTGAAATAGTACTTGAAGATAACATTAAAAAGTTACCTAAGAAAAAAAAATTAATAAAAAGTAGTTTCCGATGTTGATTGTCATTTGGGTCCAGCTTAAACAAAGCTTTAGCCCAGTCAAGTTTGAGTAAAGATTCATGTAAATTTCTTGGAGTTGAATTCGAATTGAGCTTAACAACAACTTTTGTCAATCAATTGATGAATCAGTCGTTTGAGGAACCTAATTCTTCAAGTCGAATTTGAATTAAGCTTAAGAACGAACTTTTGTTTATTAATCAATCTCGATTGTATACTTAATAACACTAACGATGCATTGGTTGAAATTCCTTTTTTATTTTTTTATATTTATTAAAAATATATAATTATTTTAGATCAATGATTTTGGCACTCCGCATTTATGTACTTTTTAGCTTATTTGAGAAAAATAACCTTGAGATAAAATAGTTAACAATTTGAATACCATATTTATCCCAACTAATAACTTTAATGAAAACTCTAAGTAGATTATGTATTATGTTATATATATATATATGCACACATAGTTTACATTATGCTATAACTTAAATACTCTATCAACATTAGATACAAGCTCAGTTATATATAATTGAAGCTCGGAAAAATAATTTAAGTGATAGGCTTAATAGTAAATTACAAGACATAATTAGATTCATATTATTTGAATTAAAAATTCGTTAAAATTGTAAAGCAACTAAGTAATTAATAGAGCAATGCATGGAGAAAGCTCCCTTTTAATTTTTAAATTTGTTCCAAAATTAAAATTCATAGTAAAGTTTGATTTTTTTTTTTTAATTTCCGTGACATTTACAAAATACTCGATATAAAAATTTTAGTTCATTATTGGCAATAGAATTTAAGATAAAAAGTGAAAAGGATTTAGAATAATTTGGCATTAAAAAGAAAATATAAAAGAAAAGTGACGTAGGGACAACAAAAAATCTAATTTTGATGATTTTCACTTACAAAATACATAATCGAAGAACATTTATAACTAAGAATCATAAAATCATAAAAATAAATAAATAAAGGATAAAATCAAGTAAGAAATTAAAAAAAAAAAAAAAAAAGTTTTTTGAGAATGTTAAAAGTAGAAATAAAAGGTGCATTATGATTTCAAGAATTTAGGAGGTTCTGGTTGGTTATGGCTTATGAGTATGAGATGAATGAATAATAATCAAAATTAATAATACCCATAATATGTTGTTTCGTTTAAGATCTATAGGAAATTTCTGTAAGAATAAAAGTATTAGAAAATACTAGCTTTCATTCCCTACTTGTCACTTGGGTTTCAAATATATTAAGTTATTAACATAATGAAACTCATCATACTTGAAACTAAACAAATAAAGGAGAATAATACAAATTCATACTAATAATGCGGTTTATAATTCCCGTTTCAATTCTGATTCTAGAATCCAAACTAGACATCTCCTCAGTCTATGAATACTCCATTAGGATCTTATGATCTTAAAATCCTATGTGACCTAAACGAATTAATTTCCACATAGAAACTTAAATCAAGTAAAATTATGTAAGATCGTTGGATCAATCGGTGGGATCTTAGGATCTTATGATTCTATCCGATCTAACGATCCTTCAAAAAGGGATTTTTATATCTTTGGAGTTTTGTTTGTAAAATGTTTTAAAACTTTTAAATCAATTTGTTGATTCGTCTATATTGTAAATCAATTTATTTATGTCCAAATTAGCCCAATTTTATGCATTTTGACTAAAAAATATAAAGGACTCTATTTCTAATATATAAAACGTATAAACTTTTGTAAAATGAATCCATATCATCAAAAAAATTTCAAATTGAAATGTATTTAAAAATTGAAAAAAAAAAGAACCCAAAAGTCAAAATAAACAAAAGGAACAAAAAAATAAATGGTAATATTTGATACTCCAATTTAATTAATTATACTGTCTCTTATACACATCTATGTAGTTCTTAAACTTTTAGATTCATCTATTGAGTTTTAAAAGTATGAAATTATATATTAAAATCAAATACTTTTGTTAATTTTAAATATATGTGTAAAAATGAACTTCTAATTAATACAACTTTGAATCAAAACAGAATCAAAAAAATAAATTAATATAATAATTTAAATTACCTAACTTAACCAATGAGCCTGCAACTAAGTTTACTTCATGAAAAATATGAGCAATGATGTAGTTAAAATCCTAAAACATGTCGAGAACTTTCCAAATAAGAGGTTCCTTTTTCAAGCAGCATATAATAATCTTTTAATCATTTGACAAAGCGTTCCTGAATCGATTGCAATAGTAAGGTCTTAAATTTGAATCCTATCACAATGTGATAAACTTAACAAAACTATATAGATATGGGAAAATTTTAATGTTTAATTGAGAGAACCATCCTATTATATTTTAAAGAGTTAGTTACAGTATAACACTATGTAATATAAAAACATGCACTACAGGACAAGCACTTAAAGTCAACGGGATGATTCCCTTTACAGGAATATAGAATACCCTTTAATTTATATTAGCGGTACAATATCTTACTCCACTATATATAATCTCATTTTAGCAAAAATGAAAGGGTTAACTGCTTTACCGTTGAAATTTAATCAAATTATTGATTGATCTATGTAATTTAACAAAATTACAGTCATTTTGTTAAATGGTTAAACATTAAAATATTTAACAATTGCCACTGTGGTTAACTACCGTTCGAATAAATGTTGACATTATCAACAATAATTTTTTTATTCACAAAAATATGCTTCGTGAACCCTATTTCTTTTATTCTTATTTATTGAACTTTTCTTAAGCAAAAACGGCATTGTATTATGATAATTTCTCAACCCAAACCCAAAACTTGTACCCTTCACTTTCCTTCCACTTCCTTGCTTCCCACTCAAGTTACACATCTAGATGTGTATAAAAGCAAGCCCATCTTCGCTGTCTCTTTTCAGCCGTATCCCTTATCTACCTTTTTCTCCTTCCCATTCCATACCACGAGAGCCAACACATCTAGATGTGTACCACCACTGTCTCTTATACACATCTAGATGTGTTAAGACACAGCTAGAACCAAAATAAGAGACTTTTCCTCCATCTTTCCCCTCCAACAGCCCTCTTCCTCTTACTTTATCTCTCATCTCAACCTCAAAACCCTAACCCTCCCTCCATTCCCCTTTACATGGTTTCTATGGTGGACAAAAAAGTTAGGAAATAAATTGAGAAAATAAAATTTTAAGAACTATTCTTAATTTAAGGAAAATTTTGAGGACTAACTAAGCAATATAGGATAATGGTGATTTAGTCTTTTCATAATTTTTGTTAACGGACGTTAGTTGGAGGGAAGAGTTTGTAATTTTGTCAAACTATAGGCATTAATTAGTAATATGGCTAAATCTTTGGGGAGGTAAATGTAATTAACATAAAAAGAAAAAGTTATCATATATTGATAATTAGCCTAAAGCTCTCCTTTTGCGTAATTCTTTTTCAGGCATATCACCTACATAGTCATTTAACTATTTTATTGAAGCCAAAATGGTTCTAATGAGATTAAACTTTAGCGTAATTAGTCCTTAACTATATAGTTGTATCTCATTTGGTCCCAAAATTACATCGTAGCCCGAAAAATAAGTGTTTTGAATTTTGATCAGTACTCATGACAATGGGCAAAAACGTCAAATTACCTAGTCCAATACTTTAAGTGTTATATTTATTTGGAAAAATCAATTGAATAGTCCTCTAAAATTTTATTAAAACCAAATTATTCCCTAAACTTAAATTGTAGCCAATTAAGATACAACTCTCCATGTACTGAAGAGAGGACTCTTATACAGTTTAAGTAGATGTGTATAAGAGACAGTGGATCATAGTGAATTATTTATTACTAAATGCTGGATCCAATTTACTTGTATTGGCATATTGGGTGTGCCAATACAACTAGTATTACTACTTTAATAATGCAAGTGCATTTTCAGTATAATTTTGAATTTTGATATCATTTTGTAACTTTCCACTCCTTCCCAAACAACATCACAGATGTGTATAAGCACACAATCCTTAATCTAATTTGCGTTTTAATTTATGGTCTTTTTTAGAAATATTGATGCAATTTTGCATACTCATCGAGTGTACGAATAGGACTAGTGTTAATAATACATGAGCCATTTGGTGTAATTTAGTATAATTCTTGATTTTGGGTGTAATTTATCTTTTTTCACTGTCTATTTTCAAATTTGCAGCTTCCTCCTTCTTACTTCCCACTCCCGCTATCAAATAACTTCCTAACTCACCACAAAATTGCATATTCAAACCCTTAATTTAATTTGTATTTTAGTTTTTGCCATTTTTAGAAAATTTTGATTAAATTCTGTTAACACATCAAGAATGCCAATAGGACTAGTTTATATTTATTACTACATTATATAATGGAAGAGCAAGTTTGATGTAATTAATTTTTAGTGTAATTTTCTTCAAAATAGTTTAATCAACCCCTAATGAATCCAAGAATTGATTGGAAAAAATTCTTGGATAAACAAATGTATATGACCCAAAATCAATTTTATATCGATTCATTTATTGAGAGGCAAAAATGAGAGGAAAATGAAAAAATCAACTGAACGGAAAAATATGGAGAGAAAAAATAGGAACAAAGGCCTGTGGCAAATGATATTGCCACAACTAAAATCTTAATGCCACAACTATTTTTATTAAACTGCCAAAATTACCCTTGTCACAATTTTCCACTCCGTCACTGTAGCCCACAGTACACTCTTTTCTCTCTCTGCTCCTTCCTCTCATCGGCCATCTACCAACTGAGTATCACTCTTCCCTTCCACCACTCCACTCCACTCCAGTTTGCATCTATTATTCTCTCTCTATCCTTAAATGTCAGCTTCTCTTCCAAAATCCAAACCCACTAAATACATAACCCCATCTTTGTGGATAATTTCAACCCCTTTTCATTTTACTCATCCCAAATCCTAATCAATAAAGATGTTTGGGATGATGATGAGACCACAACATAGACCCATTTTTCTCAAGGTTTAAATAATCATCCTCCGATTTGTCAAATTTGAACATGAACAGGCAGCCGGCATGCCATTTCTTCAGCGACCAATAATGGCATGGGAAGAAAAATATGGAAATAGGTGCTTTCACGTCAAAAGGGTATTTTAGATATTTTACATAAAATTGCTGTGGCAATAAGACTTTTGCTGTAGCAATATCATTTGCCCGAAGCCTATTATTCATATCTTCTATGCCATTCCTTGATCTTCTAAAGTTTATTGTAAAGTCTCAAAGGCAAATTAAGTAAATTGGATCCACTTGGATTGTTGCTAGGAGGAACATTATAGAATATCAATCTTCTTCCTATCGTAAGTTGGTGACCCACAAAATCTCAAAGTCTTTCTTCATGTTGACACAAAAAATAGCTGGATTGTTTTTATTAATTTGTTCATCATGAATTGGTAATGAGATGATTTTAGAAGTGGATAAAAGTTCCAGTAGCTTTGGCTTTTGTTCAATTTGTCGAGAGAAGAAGGGAATAATTATGGATTTTGTCAAGTTCAATATTTGAATTGGACTTTTGAGACCCAAAATAAGCCAGGCAGTTGATGGGTGAACGATGATTGTGATGGGGTGGGTGAAGGTTTGGGACTGAGAATTAAGACATTGAGAGAGAAAAAGTGAGAGGCATGAGAAAGTGAGTAGGGACTCTTTGGGAGTTTTACCATTAGAAAGAAAGGAAGGGAAAGGAAAAGAAAGAGGAGGCTTTTACTCCTTTGGGAGTTTTGGAGTAAAAGAAAGGAAATGAAAATAGAATTTTTAAGTGTATTGTCCCTAAAACTTTTCACTCTAAATTAGGATGATTTGGAAGGAGAGTTGATGGAAGCTTATTATTCTTTTCAAGAATGTCCACTTTAACTTTAAAAAATCAAATGCCCAAATTTTAGTGACCTATATATCCAAATTCTTTTCAAAACTCCCAAATAAGATTAAGATCCTCTATCTCCTATTCTGTTCTCTTCTTTCCCCTCATAACTTAAATGTTCCCTTCTTTTCTCTTCTCTCCTGAATTCCCAAACTCAGCCTAAGAGAGATTTCCTATCTCGCCATGATAACTTGGTCAATCTTGTAAAGTGGGAGAAAGAGCATTTAGTAATAAATAATTCACTATGATGATGGGGCACTTTTTTCCTGCATAGTCTATAGGTGGTCCCGTAGACCAAGCTCACCTAAATATTTCCTGTCAAGATAAAAAAGTAGAACTTTCATGTAGCTACATGGGTTTGCATCTAGTTTATACTTTATGGGGATGTTGGTGAACCAATCAAGTTTTCTGCAGAGGGAGGGAGGGAGGGTGATAGGAAAAAATTCTATAGGTAGATCGGGTTTATGGTGGATGCTATGGATTCCTTGGTACACATTCATTTACATGATTTCAATTCAATAAAATAAATTGAGTATGATTTGGGTGAGTATGGACTAAAGGATCAATGATACTTATCATAGATCCAATCCATTATAAAAATTCCTGTGGATAGACATGAGAGGAAAAAATGATAAAGAAGAGAGGTGTAAAGTGAGAGATTTGATCGACTATGTTGTACGAGGGTTTTAGACACCTATGAAAGTAATGCTTGTGGAAAATAAGAAAGAGATAATGGAAAAGTTTAAGAAATAGTATTTGAGAAATACTACTTACTAGATTAAATGAATGCAAATACAAAATAAAAATTAATTCATTGAAACTTTGGTCCTCCAGATAAGGAACTCTTATACACATCTAGATTTGTGTACAACATCTGTCTCTTAACCTAACCTGACTAATATAACAACTTAAATAAATCCAATCCAAGTATTACTTTTCAGGTTATTTGGGTTAAGAATCTAAATTAATAAAAAAATTAAAATATTTATGATTGTAAGGTTAAACATAAAAAATATATGTTTAGATAAAAATAAAACGATTAGGCCAAGAATTAAAAAGAAAAATATACAATATGATAAATTAGGTGTTACTTCCGAAATGTAAAGGGAAAAAAAATCTAAATTAGATTAAATAATTAGGAAAAATAAAAATAAAAAATATATAATTAAAATTTATTGGGTTATCGGGTTGGGTTGAATTTTAAAAAATAAAAACCAACCTCTTATACCAAACTAGAGGTAACCCAACCTAAATAATCCGAAATCCGATAACCCAATCCATTTACCTTTGGAGTTCATTTAGATGAATTTCTTGTCTCAGATTGATTGGGTTTGAACACCTCTATTCTGATCTGCATCTTAATTATATCAGAGAGAATGTCTCTTATACACATCTTTAGTTGAGTTTGTTGTTCAAGATTGGTAATTAAATATTATAATTCTCAAGTGTATTTGAGACAGTCCTATAAATTTGTGATTTTTATTTATGTTTTGTCAGACTAGATTTGTCAATTATGAAATAATTTCCTAATATATAATACAAGTAGTTCAAGGTTTACATTTCATAAGCATGTAATCTTGCATAATCGCGGTGCAGTCATAGACATAATAATCGAATCTATTTTAAGAATGACAAACTAATTCCATAAAAAATATATATAGTGCCCTTTATTAATCAACAATTTCACATTACCATTTAAATAAATAAAAAAAAACCTACTTTACTTGACAAGATTATATTTAATTACCAATTCTTGATCTGTCTCTTATACACATCTAATTGTATAAATCTAGGAGTCACTAAATAGTAGATGAAAAGATGTGATTTTTTTTATCACTTTAAAAACAGACATTATTTAGTCACAAATCCGCCTGATATTCAGTTAATTCTTGAAGGTGGATTATTTAAACGATTCTAAGAATGGTAAGGGGTTAGATTAAATCCACCAATTTCATTTGTCATTGGATTTTGATTCTGAATCCTCCCAAATAAGGAAAAAAAAATACAGTTTCATATTGTAATTGTGAATCCTCTTAAATAAAATTTTAAAAAAAAACACACACATAATTTTGATGTAAGCAGTATGAACATATAGAAGTAATACTTACAATAGTTTCGGAGGTAAGCATTATGAATTCGGTAGAATGTTTAGAACATATAGAAGAATATTGTATGCAATATTGCAATGTTTAACAACAGCTAAGTTGTGTTCTAATATAATCATGAGAATGAATACTAATACTAAATTGTGGAGCAGAATTTTTTATGACCAAAGTGTGGCATGACGTGCTAATATTTCCATATTTCTTTGGTAATGTATTACATTTCCATATTTTTTGGTAATATGTTATTCATCCAAACTCATCATAATGCGTGTCTATTATGCATTATTATATGCCACGTCTACATGTCAAATCAATTAACCAATCAACTATCTAACAAGTTCGATTTGTCAGATCTAGTTGATTGCTAGTTGATTGGTTAATTGATTTGATCTTGTTGATTGAGTTGAATATTGGGCTGATCAAGTTGATTAGGTTGTTGATTGGGCCGATCTAGTTGATTAGGTGGTAACAAGTGGTTGATTCGTCTGGTGTAGTTGATTGGTTGATTGGGTTGATCTGATTGATTTGGTTGAATGAGTTGAATATTGGGCCGATCAAGTTGATTAGGTTGTTGATTGGGCCAATCTAGTCGATTAAGTGGTTGATTGGGCATGTCTGTGTTTTCGGGTGCCTCCCAATAATTCTTGACACAATGAAAAACCATAGTGTCCTATTGATTTGGATGAAAATCCATCTATTCTCCTCCCAACACCATCAGTCCATTTGATTGATTTGGATGAAAAGATCCATCTATTCTCCTCCCAACACCATCAGTGCATTTGATTGAAATAGTAATTAAGGTTTAATTTGGCTTATTAGAAAACTACTGGGTAGTAAGTTTATCAGGCAGGAATTCATACTCCAAAATATTGTTAATTGTCGTGGTAATAAAATGTCACACCTTGCGGTAAACAACATACCCAGGCCAAAACAAGAGACCCAGGCCAAAGTTGAAAATTCTGATGGTATAGAAGCCGAGCTTCATATTTTAACCTAATAAAAAATAAACTACAAAAAGCACAAAAATTAACACAAAATTCACACATTAAAAAATAAATGAAAAGTTTGCAACCATACCTGTCTCTTATACACATCTTTTTTGTTAATTTTTTGTGCAAAATGTGTTGGTTGAAAATTTAAATAAAAGACAGAAAATCATTTTTTTAATATTTACTTTAGTGGTTCTTTAATGCCTTTTAGCAATTTACAATTTAATCTTGATTCATATATAAAAACATTTATGAAAAGTTCGATGTAGATTTCGAGGTTTTACAGAAAATTCAAACAATAATTGTCACACAAAATAATTAACATAAAATTCATATATTAAAGTATAAATGAAATGTTCGATACGGATTCTGAGATTTTGCAGAAAATTCAATCAACAAATTTTGCACCGAAAATTATCATAAAATTCACACACAAAAATATAAATGAAATGTTTGAGACGCGATTATAAGATTTTAGAGAGATTTTCAACATTCAATTATTCAAACAAACAAAACTAGAAATTACCAAAATATTCTAAGAACTTTTGGACCAAAAGAAAACCAAAATATTTATCAAAATGCATTATAATAAAAGAAATCATCAATATAAAACTAAGCTTCAATCTCAACTTTTTCAAAAGTTATTGAAATATTTTGAAAACATAAACAAACAAAGATGTGATTTAAGAAAATCTTCAAATTTGAGAATTAAGATGAGAATGAATATCTAACCTCCAAAATAAATGCCTTAGGGCATAACTCTATCCAAAATTTCTAGAATTTGGCAAAAATTACTCAATGTGATTGAACTATTTGGAATATTGCTATTTTAGGTTTTGAAAAAGGGTGGTTCAGGGCTAAGACAAGGAAAACTACTACTTTAGGCCTCCAAAAATTTTACAACACTTTTTATTTTTAAATAAAATGGATACAAGGTGATAGAATATATATATATATATATATAGATTTCACATTATTATATAATGTGAAATATGTTTAAAAACTGCATAGAGCACAGGAATAATGAATATATCATGTGAAATATATTTAAAAATTAGAGAACACATGGACCTCTATGATGAACTTTAAAATAAGTATTTATTCTTAATAGAACACTTTAATTTTGTATGACATTTTAGATTTAGTAATATTTTATAATATTTGTACAAAATACAATAAGAATTTGTTTTTTATATTTAGTAATCAAAGTGAATACATAACATATTCGGGTGCAAACGAGCCAAGTCAATCGCGAATAGTGCCCTATTCGAGCTCGAGTTCAAATTTTTTTGTGAGTCTTGAGCTCAAGTTCGAGCTCGAATAAACTTTAAAAATAACTTTTGAGTTCAAGCTCGAATGAACTTTAAACTAAAGTTCGAGCTCGACCTCAAAAAATTTGATGGAGCTCGAGTTCGATTTGATTTCTCTAAAAAATGGGTAAAAATCTAGGTCGAATTTGAGGTCAAACTTGAATAGTTCGACTTTTTTGGAGGTAAATATGCAATTTTTTAAAGTACTATAGAGATTTTAGTAATTTTATATATAATAAAAATATTATATATGTGCTCAAAAAGTTCAACGAGCACTCGAGTAGAATATAACGTATGCTTGAAATTGGCTTGTCAATGATTTGAGCTTGAGCAAGCTTGACTCGAGTTTGATCAATTACGAATTCGAGTTGAACTTTTGACCGACCTACTTGTGAATCTCGCATGAGTAGCTCGATTGATTTACACCCTTAATATCAACATACATTTTAATAAGCATTTGAAAGAGAATGAAAACATCTACACATAAATTAGTAATATATCATATGAAATATATATATAAGTTGATTGTTCTTTATTTTATATTTTAGTTGTTAATTCATATTATTTAGATATATTTTGTTTGTAATTCATAAAAATATTTTAAAAAGATTATTTCTTACACGTAGTAGACAAAACCATTTCTTCACTTCAAAATAATAAACAATTTAATATATATATGAAAATATTTCAAATATTTTATTTTATATTAGTAAAAATTAAAATCGTTAGACTATGAGAGATTATAAGAGAACTGTCTTAAGGTAAAAAATTCTTTAGATGTGTAATAATTATTCTAATATTGAAGGTTTTTGTTTTTATAATTAAATACTTTAAAAGAAATTTTATGATATACAGATAAGATTTCAATAACATAAGGATGCATTTTAACCGCACTTCGTTATAATGCTAACAATTCATGTAATTATTTCTTTGCCATAAAGAAGTTATTCAAAATAAAATTAAGGGTTAATAACATTTTACCCCTGAACTAGGTAGGTAATTATACTTTGCCCCCCGAAACTAGAAAAACTACACTTTGCCTCCCTATTTACACGATTCACTCTTTAAAAATTTTATAATATCAAGATAATATGATTAAATGGCTGAAATACCCATAGTATTATATTGCTGTTTCATATTTTAATTTTAATGTTATTATAATTATAAAAGAATTTATACAAATAAAATATAATAACAAACTAATATTATAATAAATCAAATTATTATTATAATAAAATATAGTAACAAAAGAATTAGGGAGTGAAAATGTGAGAAAATATTGAATTACATTATATTTGGCATTGCAATTTGCACAAGTTAATCCAAAGATTAAAATTGTAAAATGCTAAGAGGCATAAAAAAACCACAAAGTTTTATTAAAAAAATACATTCTCACACAATATCTTTAAAGTATAATTTTCAATAGAATGTATTTTTTTAATAAAACTATTGGTTTTTTTATGCTATTATAATTAAACATTTTAATTTTGAAATAACATAAAATGAAATAAAAATTTAAATGTGACCAAGAAATATATTAATATGGATTATATTAAAATATTATATATTTATTTTTCATTATTATTAAATAATTATCACATCATTATCAAATTTTAATTGTATAAAAAATTAAAATATAGAGCCAAGGGTATTTAAGTCATTTAATTAGATTATCTTGTTGATTTTAAAATTTTTAAAGAATGACTAATGTGAACGGGGGCAAAGTGTATTTATTATAGCTCAGGGACAAAGTGTAATTACCCACCTAATTCAGAGGTAAAGTGTTATTAACCCTAAAATTAATAGAACTTTACCTAAGATTGATAATATATCAAGAAATATTAAATAAATCTCCTATATTAAGATGTGTTAAGAGACAGGTATAGAAAAGAAGTTGATCATAAAAATTTTAATTTTGCACTTCAAAAAGTTATAAAATAACTTTTAAATGAGAATCTTATTAAAAAGATAAAGACCCGATTTGAGTTTGGTTTCAAGTACTAATTCATTTAGTTTTTTAGTTGTTTTAGACATAGCCAAATAATTAATGGAAAATACTACCATAAACCCGGTCTTGGGCCCCACTTGTAGATCTCGCGGTCAAGATTAAATGTTATAGAATCTTACTTATATCAGTTGATGTCACAGATTCCATAATATTTAATTTACAATACAGGGTCTACAAGTGAGACCATAGATCAAGTCTACTTAAGTCTTTCCCATAATTAATAACCCAGAGGTTAGACTTGATCTAACCCGACAACAAATTTTAACAGCATTTTTTGCATATTACTTATTTCTCTACCATGCACAATATTATTTTTTTGCTACACTAGTCCAAATAGTTTTTTGGTTAGCCTTATAAGTAAGAGTAAATCTTTCATTTTAATAGTCCCTCATATTTTATGTTTATACTTATTTAGTTTCTTACATTTAAAATGATATATTTTCGTCTCTCATAAATATAAAACATATTATTTTGGTCCTTACACAATGATATATATATTTTTACTTGAAATAGTTTCATGTGTATCGCATGTCATATTTTTTAGGGCAAACATAACCACTAAACTGTCACAAGATGAAGAGAGGGTTGAGCCTATAGGAGTAAGGGGTGGCGAAGGGAAAACAACGAGGGAAGGGATATAGGGGTCTCTTATAAACATCTAGGGTGTATAAGAGAAAGAGATTTTAAGTAGTGTTATTTAGTATTTAGAATTTGTGTGAAACCAATTTTGCCTCTAAAAGGATGTAACATATAATATGCATGCAACTAATTCATACCAAAATATACATATAATTATGTCGAGAGACTAAACTGGTGCATTTTGAATTCATAAAGGAATAAAATGCATAATTTTGAATATAAGTGACTAAAAATCAGTATAGATATGAAATTTAGGGATAAAAATTTACTTTCAACCCGATAGTAAATTGCAAGTCAACCAGATACTAACTCACTATTTATACTATTATTTTAATTATTCACCATATTTTATATTATTTATCATTTTGTTTTCCATCAAAGAATATTGATAATAAATCTCTACCTACTCTATTAGTGACTCAAATTCATAACTTATATTCTACGGAAAATATAATCTTAGCATTTGATTTACAATTATTGTCTATTTCATGATTATTTGCACAAATTTACGTTTTTCAACTATTCACATGTATTTCTATTAAAATTTTCTCTTTTTCATCAATATTCATGTGTTTGAATTTTTTTGAAATGAAAAAATATCTGGGAATGTAGGTTTGAACATCTATATAATAATTTTAGAGTCTGAATTATAGATCGGGAAAGTGAAATTTAAATCGATTTTACAGGTCAGTCTCTTATAAACATCTAAATTATATTAGAGATAGGTGTTCAAATTATACGGTTTAAAAGTAAAATTTGAAATATATTATATAATACTGTCTCTTATTGAAATCTTGATGAAGTATAAAGATTAGTACATGGTGGGGACTATGTTTCTTATAATAATATACACGAATAGATGTAGTATAAGCGTATGAGATTA
Organism: Cinchona pubescens; assembly: GCA_025175665.1. NCBI lineage: Eukaryota > Viridiplantae > Streptophyta > Magnoliopsida > Gentianales > Rubiaceae > Cinchona > Cinchona pubescens. The sequence goes on along the minus strand of JANKKI010000145.1, from coordinate 1,253,714 downwards.
ATTATCCGAACTTTTCTATAGCGACAAAATTATGACAAGACATCTTAATATTTAGACTTAGTAAGACTTGATGTGCCGTAACATATAACCAATCCACGATATATATATATATATATATATATATATATATATATATATATATATATATATATATATATATATAATTTGAATTGTGTTTTCATTTTTATTAAAAGAAATACATATTTAGCGTACGCATTCACATGCGTACCTCATTTTTTTTTTTTTTTTACAGATTTATGCCTTGAACGATGAGTATATAACTATGTAAACTCATAATTTTGAACATCATTAATGGGAATGCTTCCTTTACGTGGTGACCAATTTACTTGCATGTCATAAAATATCAAATTATTATACTTTTCATGTCAATTCACATGTGTTGTTGCTTCTATCATGATTTTTATATTTTATTAACTCACAAATTAATTATTATAATCTTGCTTTATTAAACACTTTTAATAGGATCTTACGATACTATGATTTGATTCTGACAATTTCAAATTGAACTTATGTAGGATCTCGATTCTATGACCTATAGTTGATTGTTGTATTTAGGTTTTTTTTTTGACAATTTAGTATTTAATTATTTTGTATTGTCAATTTTGTCTCTAAAAAATGTGACATGCAATGTGCACAACCACACATGATTATTTTATGTGAAAATATATATGACAATAAAATTGTCAAGGAACCAAAACAATACATTTTGAATTTGTGAGACAAAAAACGTTATTTTAAATGTGAAAAATACAAAAGTACAAATATAAAATATGAAACAGTATTAAAATTATTTTCCATTAATCATTCTTCAAGTCAGAGTGTTATTCCAAAACCTTAGGGCTGTAAACTTATGTAGTCAAAATAAATGGATGTATATTTAACTAAGCCAATTTATGTTTCTGGATTTTCTTGGATTTCGCAAATGTCATTGTTTTCTTGTATATGTTGGGATTTTCTTAACTGCTAGGAAGAAAGCTGTGGTTGAATTGTAATTGAACCTGTCAAAGTAACATTTCTTTAAATAATCATCTAAAATTTAAGAAAATAATTTCAAAATGCCATAAATTTTATCTCATTGAATATATCATCATATCCAAAACTCTATTACCGTTGAACTATGTATGACAATGGTACGGTGCTAGAATTTTCAAATTTTGATGAAAATCAAATTGATGAATTTTTTTATACATATAATATTATACCCTACAACATTCAATATAATATAGCAATATGATGTAATATCCTCACGTAGAATTTTCTTGTAAGTTAACATCACCAGAGTTCCAAAGTTAAAAAAGCCAGAATAACATTGAATGAGCTGGAGAAAGTAATGACAATTTTAGTTATCAAATTACAAAATTAACACAAATTAGGTTAAATCAAAGTTGAAAAAGTTTCAGAGTTTCGTTGAGACAACTATATTGTTGAGTTTAACATGTATAATGTAAGTTTTAACATTGATCGGTAGACATCTTGTTTAAAACTTTGCGCTAGCTTTATATCAAAAGAACACTTCTGTGCACACTTCTTTATGAGGAAAAATAAGAAGTTTACATATATTTTGATCTCTTTGCTAATATGCTTCTGGTTGTATGATGATCTTTGATTACAAGAATATGCTAGGTAGTTATATATATATATATATAAACGCAAAATTTATCTATTTTGAGGTTGTGGTGTTTCTGTCAAAGGGGTATTTTGGGTAACATGATCACTTTTCATTGCTTCGATAAATGTGCTTCACGAAATCTAAGGATAGAGTTTGAATCTTAAAACACTTTTACCATAAGATCACAATTAGTGATTTTGTGATAGATTTTCTTATAACATCTAGATGTGTTAAAATTATAAGATTTTATTGTAAATTTAAAACTAAATAAAAATTAAAATATTTTTTAAACATTCTAAATCAAACATTATCAAATATTAAAAAAAAAAAAAAAGTACTTATCCAGGTTTACTACCAAACTGTAGTCATGATTTGTTTAAATACCAATTTAGTTAGGGTTTATTTGTGCGTTTCTTTTACTCTTTTTTAGCTTTTGTAGTTACTATCTGGTTGACTTGCAATTTACTATCGGGTTGAAAGTAAATTTTTATTTTTGATTTGTTATTCTCTTAGACTTGGAGTATCATTTTTTATTTATTTATTTATTTATTTTTTTAGAGATTGCTCAAATGGTTTGAAATCATGATCTGATTCTCCTTCTTCTTTATCCATAAGGTTATAAAATCTTTTTGGTTTAGATTTCTCTTCATATCACATCTTAGATAGTCTATCCATTTTTGGTAATTTTCTTTTCACCAAAAATAAGATGTCGAAGGTTAGATCTTTTGCAAGTCAGCTCTTTTGCTTTAAATAAAAGAATTGGTCAAAAAATATTAAAGGGAAAATCACCAAAATAGTCCCTCAACTTTTTTACTTTAGCCAAAATATCCCTCAACCTTTTTTTAGTCAGAATAGTCCTTCAACTTTTATTTTTTAGCCAAGAAAGTCCTTTTATGGTGGAGCCACCACAAAAACCTTTTTCTTTTTTTTTTTGATAAATTTCACATACACCCCCTAAAATTTACTTATTTTTTACATAACCCCTATATAGTTTAAAATGGAAAAATAAGAAAGAAATTAATTTAAAGGGGTGAAAAAAAACTTCAAAACAATTTTTTAAAAAATGAAACTTCATTTTTTACCAAAAAAAAAATCTTAAAATCCTAATTCTTCCTTCTTCTCCTTTTCCCAACCGAAACTATAACACCTACCCAACTCTAAAACTACCTCTTCAGCCACCCAAGCACCTTCCCCCACCCACGAGATACTAACTGCTACCCACAAACGCTACTGCTAGATCCTCCCAGTCAACCACTAGGCCTTTTTTTAAAAAACTTGACCATAAAGTTTTGTAAAATTTTAAATTAGTCCAATGTGAAAAATAACTAAACCACAGGGGGTGTATGTAGAGTTTATAAAAAATGAAAGATATTTTTGTGATGGCTCCACCACGAAAGGACTATCTTGGCTAAAAAATAAAAGTTGAAGGACCATTCTGGCTACAAAAAAAGTTGAGGGACTATTTCAACTAAAGTAATACAGTTGAAGGTGTATTTCGGCGATGAGAAGACTATTTATTGTTAATAATCAATCTTATTCCACCAATGATTTTGAACAGTAAATCAACAATATCCTACGACGACTAGTCATGAGATTATGAACTAATTAATAAGTGTTTTTACCACATAACTCATTATCAATTAGTTTTGAGATAGAATTTATGGATTCATATTATTTTACAGAGTTAGTTTCAAGTATTTTCCTATCTATACATGACTTGGACTCTTTTACGCATTGGACTTGGTCTAATGCTTCTTGTCTTATTATGGTATTGGACTTGATTTCATAGGTATCGGTCATGTCAATGCTTGTATTCACTGATTTGGGTTAGGCTTCTAGTTCCTTATTTCAACCCTCTCATGTGTGATATGGAGTGTTAACCCGAGTCATATATAAGAAGGGTGTTAAAATACAAATATCCCACAGACTAGACAAAAGATCCCGAATCGATTCATAAAATTTATGGGCCACTCTACTTATTACCTATTAATTTTGCAATGGAAACTCATAATCTTTAACATAGTATCAAAGCTAATCTCAATTTTTCTTACATCCACACGTGCCTTGGATTCTATCTAATCCTTTCCAACTCAAATCGCATATGACCCCTTCCAATGTGTTCTCTCATGTCCAATCTACGTCCAACCCATGCAACGGATTCTCAACTGCTAACTCAAATTACGGATGAGAGGGGGTGTCAAAGTATAAGTATCCCATATCGATTAATCTAAAAATCCTAGTCCAACCCATGCAATGGATTCTCAACACAACTAACCCAAGTTACGTGTGAGAGTGGGTGTCAAAATATAAGTATGCCACATCGATTAAGTTAAAGATCCTAGTCGAACACATGCAATGAATCAACAATATAGTTGCTGTCTCTTATACAATCTAACAATGTGTTATGATCCAAGCTTATTAACTACTTATCAATTTCAAGATAATTAAATATGTGTATAATTCACAGGTTAGAATCCATTGTATACATAAGTTTAGAGCCTGTCTCTTATACACAATAGATGTGTATTATACAATCTATAAATATCCCGTATCGATTAACCTAATTAATTTTGAAATTAGAATTCATATTCTTTAACATATTGAATTATTGTCTTTTGTCTTTTTTTATTTAAGAGACACTAATTCAAAATTTGTTATTTTTTGTTACCAAGTTCATCTTGTTACTCTTTATTGTTACGTATAATAGGTTGAATTTTAACTTAGTTTGATTCTTTATAGTTTAATTAAGCTCCATTTATTAATTTCTAAATCATAATATAATGAGATAGTCATTAAATACCAATCTATCTAAATAAATATTTAGATAGATTGGTAAGAATCTAAACCTACTTATAGAATTTGTGGTGTGAATTAAATTTTAGAAAATCTATGATATTAGCTAATGTAAGCAAAATTCCTTAAAATTTAATTTTGACCACAGAATCTACAGATAGAGTTTAAGATCAAATCTACCTAAACATTTTCCATTCTCTTATTGTGGTGTCCTTGAATTCAGGTTAGAATTCTATGACTAGTCATTTAATGTTGCCTTCGTAATTGGTGACACTTCTGTCTCTTTAAAAAGAAGGGAAATATTTAGGTAGATCTGATTTTTGACCCCTACTTATAGATTTTGTGGTATAAATTAAATGTTATCTGAATCTATGACGTAAGCTGATGTAAACAAGATTCATCATATAAGATTTAATTTTGATTGCAAAATCTACAAATGAGATCAAAAACCGAATTATGGTAATATTTTCCTAAAAAGAATACCAACTTCTAATTTGTGCTGCCCCTTTTTAACGGATATGGGAATTGTTTGGACAGCCATGTCTGCTATATAAACTAAACTTGGCTACCAAACTTCTTTATTTACTCTTTTTACTGCTCATTTTGTAGCGCAGAATGAATATTATAAGTCGTTGAATGATTGAGAAGTTATAAGATCTACTTATTTTTTAATTATTTTAACTATTATCATACCCACCCCACATTGCGTAGTGAATAATTAAAACTTACTCTATCTCACGAGGATGAAGCTTCAGTACCTTCTATTTGGTCCTGAGCAGCAGCTTACTGACTTTTTGGTTTTTATTTCTTCTTTTATCAATTCGAGCGTGGGAGAGGAGCCTCTTTCTATTTACCAAATTCAAATATTTGGGACAACTAATGATCAAGTTTAAAGTATAATACTTTATAGTACTTCGTTTTTGTCATACTTTATTAATTATTTTTTCACATTTTCTCATATTTTTGATTGCGTACGTTGTAAATTGTTTCGTATTTAAATTGAGTTTAAGAATCTATAAGATAATGTCATTTACCTGTTTATTTAGAACTTTAGACTTATTTATTTATCACTTTATATGACACACATAATTTCATAAAATTAACAAGATATTTTCTTGCACATACTTAGCAGGGTGACATAGCCAAATGAAGTGCTAATAGTCTAATGTAAATAAATGCTAATAAGCTAATGTAAATTAAGTGCTTAAGTTTGAGTAGCAATGCATTTGTACCATCCCAAAAGTAAAATTTTAGAAATGAAATCATCTTTTTATCAATAATTAGCCATAATTAGCAATTTTGTAGCTTAGCGTAATTGAGTAGACATATGTGTACCGAAACCTTGCATTTTGTTAAATGCTATTCAAACTTTTCTTTTGCATTTCAATATGTGATCTTAGGTATTTTTTAATTTTTCTTTGACGGGACAGTATACTGATATTAGTTGGTATTTTATTCATTTAAGTTGCATCGATAAGGGCTTATATTATTATTATTATTATTATTATTATTTGATGGAATCGCATACAATGATTAATATGGGAGAATTTAAAATTATATAGTCCATCTTGAAATTGATTATGCAATAAAAATATGAACATATCATAATTTTTGTTACATTGAATAATTCTATTGGATTGTAAAATTATACTCCTTTGAAGCTGATGAAATATATGACTTAGGCATAATTTACTTGTATGTTTTTCATTTTTTTATTGTATAATTATGTCCCTACCTATACAACTCATTACAAATGACCTCATTATAGTAATAATGTAGCATCAGTTATCAAACCTCTCTCTGTGTATCAAGAGTTCATAATGTGATTAATCACACCCAAATATTCTTAATTGGGATTCGAATGTTCAGATTTCTAGGAAAATTAGAGACTGCAGAATTGCATTAATTAAATGAAGAGGTAGCATAAATTGTAACTCAACTGAAACGATTAAACAGATCAAGACCCAAACGCATGAATTGAAGAATACCAGTGGGATTCATAATACAGAGATACTGAGGAAGCTTAGAAATAATATGGAAGAAGCCTACAAAGATGAGGAAAGATATTGGAGCCAGAAGTCAAGGGCAAAATAGCTTAAGGAGGGGGATAAGAACACCTCTTACTGTTAGCTATAGTAGTATAGGGGGCCACAAAGCAACTTGTGGTATGGCTTTCATCTGCCATCCACAATTCATTCTCCATTTTGACAAGCAATTGGATATGGGCTTTTGCGTGAATTGGAAACTTTGTCAGCTAAAATTATTTTGCTTTTGGACCCTTGTGTTGAATTTTGCCTATAAAAGGAAAGAGTTCTCACTTATTCAGGCACCAACTGAAAAGAAAAACACAGAGAATTTTACAAGTTCTTAGAACTTGTTTTTCAGTTTAATTCTCAGATGTTTATTTGAAATATCTGGACTCTTTCGGTCCTTCAAGATTTTTTCCAAAACTTTTGTATATTTTTCATATAGTAAAGATTGCTCCCCTCTGCCCGTGGAAGTAAGTTTAATAGATCAAACCACGTTAAATCAGGAAACCTTTAATGACAATTTCTCTGCATATTTCGTTATTATTTTTTATGTTATCGTCATTAAAGTGTTTCGCTAAAATTAATCTTAACTAAATTTTCAGGGCACAAATCATAACAAACTGGTATCAGAGCTTTGACACCCGAATTAATTTCTAGCGGTTAATATGTCGGTAACGAAGTCATGTGTCAAGAAATTTGATCGGAGTGTCAACTTCGGTATATGGCAACTCAAAATGGAGGCTATCCTGGTTCAGGATGGCGTTGATATTGCCTTACAGGGAAGGAGAATAAACCGGAGAAAATATTAGATGAGGATAAGCCACTTGGATAAAAATGCCAAGTCAGGTATTGTCTTAAATCTCTCTAATGAAGTTTTACTCAAATTAGCATCCGAAATGCCACGGCCAAAGGCATGTGGGAAAAATTGAAGGCTCTGTATATGAAAAAGACAGTGGTGAACAGACTTTATCTCAAACAAAGTCTATACATGCTCCGTATGACCGAATGTACTTCTATACTCTCACATCTTGATAAATTTGATTCCATTCTTATGGATTTGAGTAATATAGAAGTTAAAATTGAAGATGAAGATCAGGCCCTATTATTGTTGTGTTTCCTACCCCAGTCATTTAAAGCATTTTAGAGATACAATGCTTTATGGAAAAGAAACTATCTCTTATAAAGAAATGAAATCTATTCTAAAATCAAAAGATCAGATAGATAAAAATATTACTGGGAAAAATAGTAGAAATCAGGGGAAAGGTTTATTAATTAGAGATAGTTCCGGCTAAAGAAAAGCATAAGGAGAAAAATGAGCAAGAAAATACAGACACCGCTGGAACTAGTATTGCATTGATGAGAATGATGGAACCATACAATTCCTTGAAAATAAGGCAGATCTAACAATGAGTGAATTTTAGATTCGGGTTGTTCATACCATATGTGTCCCAATCGGGATTATTTTTCAACATATGATTCAGTTGAAGGTGGAGTTGTTCTAATGGGCAATAACACTGTTTGTAAAGTCATTGGGAAATGTACTGTCCGAATCAAAATGCACGATAGTGTGGTGAGGACGCTCACCGATGTTAGATATGTTTCAAATTTGGAGAAAAGTCTCATCTCTTTGGGCACCCTGGAAGCTCTTGGGTATAAATACACAGGTAAAGGTGGAGTTCTAAAAGTCACTCATGGTGCTCTTGTGGTCATTCATGACCACAAGAGCAACTGAAAGAACCAAAAAATGGCATATGCGTTTGGGGCATATGAGTGAGAAAGGTCTGTCCATACTCTGTAAAAGAGGTCTCCTTGCGGACAAAGTACCGGGAAGATGAATTTTTGTGAACATGGTATCTTCGAAAAACAGAAAAGAGTCAGTTTCAAATGTCCAGCAACCCACAAAATAAAAGTTACTTTGGATTACATTCATTCAGACCTTTGGGGGGCCTTCTTGTACCCCGTCTAAAGGTGGTGCCAGGTACATGTTGACTTTTATTGATGATTATTCAAGAAAAATTTGGGTGTATTTCCTGAAACACAAAAATGATGTTTTCCTAACTTTCAAACAATGGAAAGTTTTAATTGAAAAAGCCATCTTCCAGAAAGATGTGTATAAGCTGTCTTTATACACAATGGCTTAGTATTTTGTGCCATGGCGACCTCTGACGTTTCAAAAGGATGGACAGAATTGTTCGACACCATACTTTGTGAGAATGACACATCTCTAAAACGGTATAGCAGAACGGATGAACAGGACTCTTTTGGATTTGAGCTCGTTGCATGATCTCAAATGCTAGATTGACAAATGATTTCTGGGTAGAGACAATTTCTACCGCTAGTTACATTATCAACCGTGCTCCTTCTGCACCTTTGAACTTTAAGACTCCGGAGAAAATTTGGTCAGGTACTCCTGCTGATTATTCTGACTTAAGAATATTTGGGTGTCCTGCATACATGCATGTAAATGATGGAAATTAGAACCAAGAGCTAAAAAGTGTATTTTTCTTGGCTATCTATCTGGGGTGAAAGGATATCGTCTATGGTAAGCCACCTAAATTCATAATTAGTAGAGATGTAACTTTTGATGAATCATCCATGTTACATCCAAGAAAAGAGTCTTCTAGTTCTTATAACACAGATGGAAAGGAGAGTATGCAGAAGCAGGTGGAGGTCGAAATTGGCAACACTAGTTTTTCTCAACCAAGTTCTTCTACAGTTCAGCTAGATACAGATGAAACACTTGAAGTTGAACTAGAGAAAAAGAAGAACATTCCATTGCCAAAGATAGACCAAGGAGAGAAATTCAACTACCACAAAGTTATGCAAATTTAGTTGCACATGCTTTGTCAGTTGCATAAGACACTGAAGAAATTGGTGGACCATCTACATATTTGGTGGCAGTTGTGTATAAGCTGATTCATCCAAGTGGTTGATTGCAATGAATGAAGAAATTGAGTCTCTTCACAAAAATGGTACGTGGGTTCTTGTGAAGCTGCAGTCAGGAAAGAAAATTGTTGGTTGCAAGTGGGTCTTTAAGAAAAAAGAAGGAATTCCAGGGATTGAAGATGCAAGGTACAAGGCACGTTTAGTTGCAAAGGGCTATAGTCAGGTACAAGGTATTGATTTTAATGATGTTTTCTCACCTGTTGTCAAACATAGCTCTATACGTGTTCTACTTGCATTAGTTGCCATGTATGATTTAGAATTAGAGTAGCTTGACGTTAAAACAGCTTTTCTACATGGCGAACTTGAAGAACAAATATGTCTACATGAAACAGTCCGAAAGATTTAAAATTTAAGAAAAAGAAGACCATGTTTGCTAAAGAAATCCTTATATGGATTGAAGCAATCTCCAAGACAGTGATACAAGAGGTTTGATTCATTTATGTTGGGTCATGGTTATTCGCGGAGCATGTATGATAGTTGTGTTTACTTCCGGAAGTTGAATGATGGTTCTTTCATTTATTTGTTATTATATGCTGATAATCATGCTCTTATAAGAATTTGATAGAAATTCACACTTTGAAGTCTCAGTTGAACAGTGAATTTGAGATGAAAGATTTGGGAGCAGCTAAGAAGATTCTTGGCATGGAGATCAAAAGAGATCGAAGAGTTGGAAAGTTATTTTTGACCCGGAAAAACTACCTGGAGAAGGTCTTGGAGAGGTTTGGCATGAAAGATGCTAAACGTGTAAGCACTCCTCTTGCTGCTCATTTCAAACTGTCAGCTACTCATATACCTTATTCTAGTGTAGTTGGCAGCATTATGTTAAAGGATGCAATGGTTTGTATACGTCCAAACATTTCACAAGTAGTTAGTGTGGTAAGTAGATATATGTCTTGTCCAGGTAAAATACATTGGCAGGCTGTGAAGTGGATTCTCAGATACTTGCGAGGGACTTCAGACACATGTTTAGAGTTCGGAAGGAACAGTAACACTTTGATTGCTGCTTCATGGACATCAGACTATGCCGGAGATCTTGATAAAAAAAGATCACTCCCTGGTTATGTATTTTGCATTGGAGGTTGTGTTGTTAGTTGGAAAGCTACCTTAAAACATGTTGTAGCTTTGTCTACTATTGAGGCAGAGTACATGGCTATCACCGAGGTAATCAAAGAAGCCTTGTGGTTGAAGGAATTGTTTGGCGAATTCAGTCTACTTCAAAATGTAATTACTATTCACTGTGATAGTCAAAGTGTCATTCACTTGACTAAAAACCAGATGTATCATAAGCGAACAAAACATATTGATGTGAAGTATACATTTTAGATACCATTGCTCTAAACTGGGGTTTTCCTATCAAATCAATACCAGAGACAATCCTGCCGACATGTTTACAAAACCTCTTCCAGTTGGTAATCTAAGCACTGTCTCTTGATTGGTGTCTAGATGTGTATAAGAGACAGCTCCGTTGGGGCAAATTTGGACCTTGGGCAAGTTTACTATTTTGACTCAGATGCAAAGCCAACTTGCCCACATTTTCCAAATAAGCCCCTGGGCTCTTATACACATCTAGATGTGTATAAGAGACAGACCATCACCCTTGTTCTCATGCCTTCTATATTTTGACAAGCAATTGGATATGGGCTTTTGCGTGAATTGGAAACTTTGTCAGCTGAAATTATTTTGCTTTCGGAACCTTGTGTTGAATTTTACCTATAATAGGAAAGAGTTCTCAGCTTATTCAGGGCACCAACTGAAAAGACATCTAGATGTGTATAAGAGACAGAGTTACAACTAGCATTTCAGTAAGTGTTAGGACTTGTGCCCCGAAAATTTAGTTAAATTAATTTTAGCGAAACCTTTAATGACGATAACAAAATATGCAGAAAAAATATAAGTGCTCCTCCGTCCGTGGACGTAGATCTAATAGACCGAACCACGTAAATCATGTGTCTCTTTTCACTTATATTTTTTCTGCATATTTTGTTATCGTCATTAAAGGTTTCGCTAAAATTAATTTAACTAAATTTTCGGGGCACAAATCCTAACACTTACTTTCATGCTACTGTAACTAGTTGGAGAAAGAGAAATTTTATCTCTAGAATGGGTAAGATCCACCTCAATCAAATTCCAAAAAAGAGAGGGGACACGGAAGGTTTGTGAGTATTACTAGAAGTTGTTCGTCTCTTCGGGTCCTAATGAGTTTGATGAGGTTCTGGAGGATATCCTTAAAACCATCACTAATCAGATGAATAGGGAACTAATTAGGTCTGTCAATGCAAATGAAATCAGGAGAGCTCTTTTTTTATGCATCCGAATAAGTAATAGCGTGTCCCCTCTCTTTTTTGGAATTTGATTGAGGTGGTGATATTACCCAAGCTATTTGCAGTTTCTTTGGTTTTGATTTTATGTCTAAATCCTTTAATGAAACCTTGATATCTCTTATCTCTAAACTTGACAATCCCACTAGTGTTGCTTACTTCAGATCTATAAGTTTTTGCAATGCTATTTATAAGATTATTTCCAAAATCTTGGCTAATAGGCTTAAGTCAGTCCTTAATGTCTGTGTCAACTCCCCCTAATCTGCTTTTGTTCCTGGGAGGCAGATTTTAGACATTGTCTTAGTAGCGCAGGAGTATATTCACTTCCTTAAAAGTGAAAGAAATGGTAAGAAAAGTTTTATGGCTTTAAAATTAGACATGTCTAAGGCATACAATAGAGTTGAGTGAGTGTTTTAGGTAGAATGATTTTGAAAATGGAGTTTTGTCCTAATTGGGCGAGGTGGATCATATCTTGCTTGTCTTCTGTTACTTATTCTGTCATTTTTAATGAGCTTTTTTAGTCCTAGTAGGGGGATTGGGTAAGGGGACCCTTATATCGCCCTGCCTTTTTCTTAATTGTGCAGAGGGGCTCTCTAATTTGTTAAGGAAATCCATTTTTGCCAAGGAAATTACCGGTGTAACGATTTATAAGAAGGCACCTAGGTTGTGTTTGTTTGAATTGAAAATATTTTCTTATAAATATGTTTTCCTTGGTAATATCACTCTTGAATTATCCGAAAAATAACTTACGTTAAAAAATTTCGTAAATTATTTTCAGTCATAGGAAGAAAGATTAGAAAATATTTTACATCGAAAAATATTTTTCGATGTTTGGCACAAAAGAAATTTCTAAAAAATATTTTTTGAAAATATTTTCAATCCAAACGATGACACCTATTGTTTCCCACTTGTTCTTTGCTGACAACTCTTGTTTTTTGTAAAGTTGATCTGAGGGTAGCTGAAAAACTCAAGGAAATTCTGAGGAAGTATGAACCGGCCTCTGGTCAGGCTATAAATTGCGCTAAATCTACTGTGTTTTTCAATAGAAATACTCCTCTTTTGAGTAAGGGAATCTGTTGAAAGTCGGGAGAGATGAGAGAGGCTACAAATGGGAAATTTTTGGGACTGCCTTTGGTGATTGGAAGATCTAAGCACCAAGATTTTGGTTATATAAGAGATAGAGTCGAAGGCAAGTTGAGGAACTAGAAAAGGAAGCTGTGCTTAGTCAAGCAGGGAAGGAAGTGCTCTTAAAATCTGTTGTAATGGCCTAACCTTCTTATATGATGTCCAGTTTTAGATTGTCTAGAAGTCTTCGTAAGGAAATTTGTGGGCAGATGGCACAATTTTTTGTCGAGGGAACGGGAAAATGATAGGAAAACCCATTGGATTAGCTGGCAGAAAATTACTGAAGTAAAAAGAAGAGGGGGTTTGGGTTTTAGGGACATTGAGTGTTTCGATAGTGCTCTTTTGGCAAAACAGATATGGAGGATTATAACAAAACCTAACTTACTGATGAATAAAGTGTTGTGAGCAAAATACTTGAACAATCAACATATTCTGGATGCTATTTCTCCTAATAATGCTTCCTGGTCTTGGAAAAGTATTGTAAGTGCTAAAAGTTTAATTATAGAAGGCATGAGAACAAGGGTGATGGTAAATCTGTTAACATTTAGAGGAATAAATGGTTACCTGACAGCCAGGACAGTAAAATTCAGTCCTGTATAACTGAAGTGATTGTTGCCTGCTGGAGAAGATTAATGAATTGATTAAGAATGGAGTTTGGGACAAGGAACTCATTGAGAGGAATTTCAGCACTGATGATTGTTCCAAAATTTTAAAGATTCCCCCGAGCATACGGGAAAGAAAAGACAATCTACCGGCAAAATTCTAAGGATGGAAATTTCACAGTCAAGTCAGGATATGCAATCCAAAGAGAGCCAAAGATGAGGTAAACAAAAACAACAACGGCTTTGGTGAGTCAAGTGTGAATAATAATAATTCATGTTTTTGGAAAAGGTTATGGGTCTTGAAGATTAAAAACAAATTAAAACATTTTGTGTGGAAATGCCTAAAAGGGATCCTACCTGTGAATGAACTTATCTGGAGGACAGGGAAATATACATCGCTTCTGTAAACTCGATGTGTAGAAGAAATTAGAGGACTCATTTTGGATCACAGGTATTCTTTCAATTCTGTATCTCTTGCAACTCGGCTCCAATCCAATGGAAGTGTATAAGTGGGGAGGTTTAACGGAAGGAGGTGCAAGGTAAGCAGGTAAGGAGAACATTGCTCTGACAGTTAGTATTCTACGGCAAATTTGGAAAGCAAGAAATGCAAATACTTTCAAGGATGAAACTACTGATGCTAATATTCAAGTTAACTGGGCTTGTAGCCAGTGGCAGGAGTATGAGTCTATGCTGAAGGAAAATGTACAGGAGATCGGGTGAAGACTTGAAAATCAGACAATAGAGATTGGCTGGAAATCACCTCCATAGGAAATTCTAAAAATCAACACTGATGCAGCTATTGATACTGTAAAGAACAGGGTTGGTTGAGGAGCAGCAGCAAGGAACTCTTTTGGGGACCTTGTTAAGAATTGGCGTGGCCAGAACAGCTTAGAGGAGATTCTCTGATGGAGGAGGTCTTAGCTGTTAGGCAGGCTATGGTAGAGCAGATAGAGAGGAGGGATAGAGCAAAGTTATTTTTTCAGTCATATTGTAAAGTCCTTGTAGATATCTAGCTTCAACAAAAACAACTTGAGAACTTAACGGTGGCTACTATAGTAGAAGATATCCTTGACCTGAGTTCTCAATTTGTTTTTTGTTCATATCAATAGAAAAGGAAATGTACTTGGCCATAGCAGAGATAGATTTGCTGTAAAGCTGATAAATCATATCAAATGGGAAGAAAAATTCCCCGTGGCTTGCTAGTTTGGCTCAGGATGAGAAATGGGCTGTGTCCCTCTTTTGTAATTAACATTTATGTTGTAAGTTCTGAAAATATATCTATAAAAGTATCGTTTCAAGGAAAAAAAATTAAAAAAATAATATTAAATATCATTGCATGGTCTTTCAACTGTGTACCATCAAAGTAGTTTCTTGAGATTAGATTTGGTGATAGAAGCAAGATTAAAAGAAACACTGCCTGTTTCATTATTTTGGATCAATTTCACAAGATTGAACTACAAAACTTCATGAAATAATAGGTTTTAGTAATTTTAAACTAAAAATAAGTTTTTACTTTATTCTTTTTTTTTTTTTCGAATACTAAATTATTTTACCGTACTACATCTATTTCCGTTCAAAATACGGAATCACAACTAGTTTTTTATAAATTTAAAAATAAATAAAATAGAAATATTTTTTGATAAATTCTGTATCATATAGATTATCAAATGCAGAAAAAAAAAACACTTTTTCAAGTTTACCACCAAACATTACAATTAAGTACCTTTAAGTACTTTTTAAGCACTTTCTTTCAAAGTTTTAATAGATAAAGTACTTTATAAACACCAAAGGGGGCCTAAAGGATCAAGCTTGAAGAGATTTATTTTAATGTGGAAAAAAAAAAGAATCAGATGTGTCCATAATTTCTAGTACGCTAACCTAGTCATGAGAGGGTGCAACTGCTGCAAGAGGCCATTCATATAAGAAATAGTCACCAATTGTAGAAGCCTCCGAGTCCTCAACAATTCCCTTCTTTTGCCTGCTTTCCACATCATACCAAAATCCCTTGTCCTTGTTACTCAGTGTTATGGATGGTGAAAACCAAGCGGGAATTGTTAGGGTGAAAACGTCGAATAAGCTCTTTCGAAGGCAACGGCATATGAACATGTCGATCCAAAATTGTATGTTACCGAATAAGTCACCAGATCCAGAAAAATCCTTTAGCTTATTTAAACTCACCCGATACTTGATGAACCAATTAGCTCCCCTAATCCTGTAATCCTCCAGAACCCAAATCTCAAAATTAACATCATCATATCTGCCATACTGTATTTTTCCCTCGGACACACCAAAGTGGCCAAAAAAATCCCCAATCACATTATACTTCAGTTTTTTTGGCGCCTCTATTAGTATTGTGCGTACTAGTTTAGCACCACGACGATCATCATAAGCTACTAATTCAGCACGACTATCACAAACCAACAGAGCACGAGGATGATAAGATTTATGATCCAGTACATTATCACCACCTAAAATAACATTCCAGAAGATGACATCGCCAATAGCAAATGGGATTTGGCTCAGAAAACCATTCAAACAAAAATGGTGAATCAGAAACTACGGTAGCCTCGCTCCAATTATTTGTAAGGGAAGAAAACGTTTCTATCTCCATTCTCCAGTGTTGTACTAAAATACCTATTTGGCTGGCCTGCCCGTACAACCTCATAATAGACCTCATCCAGGGATGTTACATTATCCCCTTTGCAGATAAAGAAAATATGAGCATGGAAGGCAGGTTTGGGAGGTTTTGGAAGCCACCGAAATTGTCTGGTGACGGGATTGCATATGATATGATGCATGTTTCGGACCTCTGACTTGATATTCTCATCCATGTCCAGAAAAATGATGCGACAGAGGAGAAAACCATTGGAAGAACCAACAACGTCAAAGTAATCTTGGCTGAGGAAGCTTACACATCTTCATGTGGTATGCCCCATCTTCCATCGTTAAGGGCCTTCCCTTCCTCAGAAGAATAGATGAAAGAGATGGGAACTCGAAAGAATTTGTTATTCACTCTGAATTTTGTAGTTACAGGAAAGAAACGTAACGAGTATAGTGCAAGCAATAGTATATATACTTAAAGAATCAAAGAATTATTCACTTAGAAATTGACTGCACAATTCCAGTTAAGAATCCTTACCCCAATTCCACCACGGCTTCTGAAGGCTCCATAGCTATTGATCTTCGTCACCCTCTATCCAAAATGAGTCCTCTAATCTCTTTTTGGGTTTGGTTTAAATGCGATGAGTATGAAGTAAATTACAGTCCGGCACATAGGTACACCCTACGTGTTATGGAACTCCAAGGAGGGGCATTAGTGAAAAGTGTACAAGTTTTGCACCAAAAGATTTGTTCTAGTAATTAGTGATATAACTATTACTATTTTTTTTTAATAACTGAAGAATAATTTGATGTAATTTATATTTTTGGTGTAATTTATAAAAAAAAAAAAAAAAAAAAACTGACACATGCCATAATCTTTGTTTCATTAATTTTTTTTTTAAAAAAAAAGAAAAAGAAAAATGCGATTTTAGTCCATCTTGTTTGGGGTATTTATTAATCACTAGTCCCCAAAGTTTCAAACAATAAATTTAGTCCGTAATTCTTTGGAACTTAATTTGAGCAAAGTTAGGACAATTGACAAAAAATTAAAATTTTTAACAGAAAATGGCCACGTGTTTGTCACACGGCTATTAAGTCAAAAAATATTTAAAAAAGAAAAAGAAAATCTACAAAAATTATGCAAAACTAGTCTAAATTTTGTCCTTAATGTAAAATTGGTCCCCAAAAATCAAAATAATAATAATAATAATAAAATTTTTTAACATAAAAATTCTAAAAGTTTCAATGTCAAACAAACCTGTGCCATCGAAGATTTGAGGAGAGAGAGGAAATGATTTGTGAATATTAAAATAATTTCAACTAAACAATGATCACATCCAATCACGACTAATTTTGATAAATGATTAATTATACTTGAAATGAAAATTTTAAAAATAGATAACGTTTGAATTTTTTAAGTGATACATTACATATTTGTTAAGAAATTAATCGTACACATATACTGCATTGAAATATTATTATTGAAAGTTAAATTCACATAATATTATAACAATATTGTAAAAATATCTTAGTATTATGTGAGAGAATATACATGTCGATAATAACTAAATTTTGTTAATAATTTACAAAGTGAACCACATTCAAGTATCAAATTTGATAAACTAATATGAACAGTAACGGAAGGACTTAAATATCTAAAAAACTAACATTAGGAACTAAAGTAATAATAATCCTAAACATCAAGGAGTTAAGCGAAATTAACCCTTCATATTATTAGTAGCATAATATCTTTCTCTACTATAAATAATCAAAAAGTTCTATGGTCTCCCGTTATACTTTTAAAAACTTGTACAATATAATATTATGTGTTTTAAAACTGTACAAGTATTTAAAATCAACAGAATGATTCCCTCAACAATATTGTAGAATTCTCCTAAATAATCCCTCTACGATCAACCCTTTTATGTTTCATATTAAAGTAAATCCGTTAATTGTTGGGTGATGGTTGGTAGAAAATTACAAGAACCCTAGTAATTGGGCTAATGTTTAAATTACTCACTATGATCTGTAAATTTACAATCCGCCCTTTCGTAATTTTGAGTTAAAGTAAATTCGTAAATTGGATGATTGTTAGGGAGTTGAAAATATTTTATTTAAAAGGTTATTTTAATTATTTTAAACCTATAATAAGTTATGCATTTTAACCTAAAACTCAAACCCTTTCATCAACTCTCAATCACATATGAAAACGAGCTCGCTCATAGAAACTAGAGATCTGTATGCGAAAGAAATCTGTAGTTTCATAGCTATCCTAAAAGAGTTTCTGCCCAAGGAATACTCTAGAGTACAGCATAAATTACTTAAACCTCACAGTGGAGAAGTCTTTAAGCATTTGCCTTGATAGACTAGAAAAGAACTGTCAAAGCCATTTGCATGGTTAACTTGGCTCTTTTTTTTCTTCTTCTTTTTGTGCTTGGTTGTATTGAAAAGAACCTTAAACAATCTTGCAATTAATCTAGATTTAAAGATTAGAAAAAATTTTCTTGAACAGTGAATGTGCATTGGATGGATTGCTTAATTTTCTGAGTGCTTCTTATAAAATGGCAGATGTAAATATGTTGAAACGTTTTACATGAGCAAATTATTTTTTTTCCAAAACTAAAAAATAAAAAATCTCAAACAAGCCTTTTTTGTTTTCTTCTCTTTTTCCTGTGATAAAACGTACTCTGAAATAGTACTTAAAGATAACATTAAAAAGTTATCCAAGAAAAAAAAATTTATTAAAAAATAGTTGAACTTTTGTTGATTAATTGATAAATCAATCTCGATTGTATACTTAATAACTATTGCTGCATTGATTGTATTTCCTTTTATACTTTTACATTTACAAAAATATGTAATTATTTTAGACCAATGATTTTAGCACTCTACATTTATTACTTTTTAGCTTATTTGACAAAAATAACTTCGAGATAGAATAGTTAAAAATTTGAATATCCTATTATAAAAACTTGTGACTTTTTAAAATACATGGTATTTTTCATAAAAGTATGCTCTATATCTTTTTTTTAAACATTATGCTATAACTTAAACACTCATGTCAACATTAATCCTAGCAATATACAAGCTCAATTATATATAATTGAATCTTGGAAAAAATAATTTTAATAATAAATTACAAGACATAATTGGATTCATACTATTTGAATTAAAAATCCGTTAAATTGTAAAGCAAACTAAGTAGTTAATAAAGCAATGCATCAAGAAAGCTCCCTTTTAATTATTAAATTTTGTTTCAAAAATGGAATTCATAGTAAAGTTTGATTTTTTTTTTCTTGTATATGACATTTATCTTATAAAAAATTTAGTTCATTTTGGCAATAGAATATAAGTCAAAAAGTGAAAGGGATTCAGAATAATTTGACATTAAAAAGAAAATACAAAAGAAAAGTGACTTGTAGAGACCAAAAAAAAAATTTAATGTTGATGATTTTGATTTACAAAATATATAATAGAAGAACATTTATAACTAAGAATTGTCAGGAAAAGATAAAAATAAATAAATAAGGACAAAATCAAGTAAGAAATAAAAAAAAAATTTGAAACCATTAAACGTCGAAATAAAAGGTGCATTATCATTTCAAGAATTTAGGATTAGTATGTTGGTTATGTCACATGGGTATGAGAGACAATAATGAAAATCAAAATTAATAAACAATTCATAGATGTTTAGATTAGCAATATAGGAATCATTCATTAAGAACAAAAGTATTAGAAAATATTTACTTTCATTCCCTATTTGTCACTTGAATTTTATTATCGATTAATTCATTAATATAATGAAACTCATTCCACTTGAAACCAAATAATTAAAAGAGAATGGCTCGAACCCCATACTGATAATACGGTTTATGATTTTCATTCTAATTCTGATTCTAGACTCCGAACTATACATTTCCTCAATCTATGAGTATTTTTGTCAAATAATCTAAAAAATTATTAAATGCAGAATGTCTAAAGCTACTTTGGGTGGAGTACCACAATTATTGGCCGCATTTTTCGTGTAATATAATATGTAAACATTAAACCGTTTACTGTAATAGAATTCATATAAACAAAATAAATTAGATACTAGCATAGTGTTGGAATCCCGATTCTTGATTTTAGGATCTTGTTATCCTACAATCTTAGGAGATTTAAACAATTGGGATCCCACATCGAATCTTATATCAGATAAGATCAGGAGGGATTGTTAGATCAGTTGGTAGGATTTTAGGATCTTATGATCCTATCCTATCCTATCCAACAATCTTAAAAAAGGAATTTTTATGTCTTATGAATTTTGTTTTGTGAAATATTTTAATAACTTAGAAATCAATTTGTTGACTCATCTATATTGTAAATCTATTTATTTATATCCATACTAGGCCAATTTTATACATTTTCACTAAAAATCTAAAGGACTCTATTTCTGTTGTATACAACATATAAGCTTTTAATAAAATGAATCCATATCATCAATTTTTTTTTTCAAATTTAAATGTATTTAAAAATTGAAAAAAGAATCCAAAAAGTCAAAATAGAATGCATCCATTACTCCTCATAAACTCCGCAAGTAAACTTGGCGTAATTTTTTTCACTCCTATTTTCTTATTTGTAACTTCTACTCCCACTATCAAATAACTTCCCAACCTACCACAAAATTACACACACAAACACTTAATTTAATTTATATTTTAGTTTTTGTTCATTTTATAAAAAAAAAAATTGGTATAATTTTGTACATACATCGAGCACGCCAACGGGACAACTTACTACTTTATACAATGAAAGAGTAATTTGGTATAATTTTCTATAAATTAATTTAACCAACTCCTAACTTTCCATGAATCATATTGACATACTCGATATGTGTGCAAAATTGTACTAAAATCTTTTTGTTAAAAAGGACAAAAACTAAAATGGAAATTAACTTAGGGTTTGTATGTGCAATTTGTGGTAGGATGGAAAGTTATTTGATAGTAGGAGTGTGAAATGAGAAGTGAGAAGTTACAAATCGAATATAAAAATAAGAGTGAAAAAGATAAATTACACTGAAAATTAATAATTACATCAAAAAATCTCATGTATTATACAAAGAAGTAATAAAGTAGTAATAAGTAATAACTCCCATAACCCCTATTTTAATTTGTATTTTATTATTTTTTATTTTTAATCCATTTTTAATATAACATTGCACACTATGCTAATAAATATGCCATAGGACTAATGGATATTAATTCACACAAACATGGTAGTTTTCTAGGAAAAAAAATTAGTAATTACCTTTATCTTTTAAAATTTCGAAGGGTGAGTTGTTTGTTTTTTTTAGAAAAAAAATATTACACCAAAATTGCTTTCTGGTTATTTAAAGTTATAATAACTCCTCAATAATTTGGAGTGATTTTGGTGTAATTTATAAGTAATTTAATAATTTTTCATAAATTTCCTTGACCCGGTAGTAACTAATTTTCCTTAACTCGTTGACTCCTCTTAACTACCTATAACATTTTCATTTGATTTAATTTATGATATTTTATAAAATCGCACACATATAAGTTGTACTTTATCACTAGTTATCAAGTAATCAAGTATAATACAACTTCGAATCAAAATTAAATCAAAAATAAATTAAAATAATAATTTAAATTACCTAACTTAACCAACAAGTTTGCAATAGAAATTACTTCACAAAAAATGTTCAAATATTATCCTTAAAGCACGTTGAGAGCTTTTCGAATAAGATAGTTCAATCTTCTAAGGAGCATATAATAGATAAAGTGTTTTCAAATCGGTTTCAATGGTAAGATCTCAAATTTGAACCCTATCATATGTATAAAACTTACCAAATCATATGTTTTAAAAGTTTGTACTTACAGATTACCAATGTATCTTATAAACAAAAAAATTTATAAATCAATTAAATATATTTACTAGTTTTTTAATTTATTAATCATTCATGTGTATAAGAGACAGATATTATACCACTAAACAGTTATTTATTATATCAGAAAAAGAACCCTTTTCGTTTTTGCTGAAACCTCTGAAATTTAATTGTTTTATCTATTGATCCCTATAATTTGATAAAATTATAGTCATTCTGTTGAAGGTAAACATTTAGATATTTCATAAATATCTAGATGTCATTAACAGGTTAACTGTTGTTAGAATAAATGCTAACGTCAACAAATATTAATTTTTTATTCACAAAATATGTTACATAATTCTTATTTTTTTATTCTTATTTTCTGAACTTTTCTTAAGCACAAAACTATGTCTAATAATTTCTCAACCCAAACCCAAAACTTATACCCTCGTCTTCCTTTCCACTTCCTTGGTTCCTACTCAAGTCACAAATCCAAACCCAAACCCATATCCAAAAGCAAGCTCGTCTAATCATTTCTATAACGAACTTCTATTACCCTAGCCTATCCCTCATCTACATTTCCGGATCTCCCCCTTCCCTTTCCAACCATGATTGCCAAAATCCATTCCGTTCCCTACTCCTCCACTTCTTATACACATCTAGATGAGTATAAGAGACAGGTATCCTATATGTTCTCCTCCAACCACCTTCCTCCTCGTACTTTACCTCTCCTCCCAACCTCAAAACCCAAACCCTCCTTCCATCCCCCTTTACATGATTTTTGTGGTGGACAAAAAAGTTAAGAACTAAATTGAGAAAATAAAAAAGTTTTAAGGATACTCTTAAAATCATACAAATTTGAGGAACTAGTGAATCACCCTTATGATAAGGGTGATTTAGTCTTTTATAAGTTCTTAACGGATGTTAGCTTAGGGAGGATCACTGTCTCTTATCAAATCATAAGCATCAATCAATAATATGGCTAAATCTTAGAGAGGGTAAATGTAATTAACCCAAAAGTTAAAAGTGACCATACACTGCCAATTAAAGCTCCTCTTTTGCATAACTATTTTTCGAATAAATCACCTTTAACTATTTTATTAAAACCAAAATGGTCTCTCAACTTAAATTTTAGCATAATTAGTCCCTTAACTAAATAGTTGTTCCAATTTGGTCCACTAAATTACATTACCGCCCGGAAAATAGGTTTTCTGAATTTCAATCGATGTTGACTATGGGCAAAAATGTCAAATCACCTAGTTCGATACTTTAAGTGTTATAGTGATTTGGTCCCTCCACTTATATTTTAGCCAATTAAGAGCTCTTATTTCAGTTAAGAGTTCTCTCTCCTACTTAGCATAACTAATTGAAGAAAATTAGTGGGTTAATGGTTCTTGAATTTTACCCAATAAGTTTTACAATCTTTTTAATCAACTAACCAATCGATTTTTTTTGTTATTTCTCTCTCTCCCCTAACAACTTTTATCTCTTCGTTTAAATTATTTAATTTCAATTATATGAAGTAACTTAATCTTACAAATATTGTAATTTATACTGATAAAAATCATAATTCTCTACAAGTTTAAAAAATTATTCAATAATTTTTTTAAAAAAATAATGTTTAGAATAAAATTTCTCCAACCTCAAATCTAATATATTTTTAAAATGAATAAAAACAAAAATTATCAAGTTGAAATTCAAGACAATAGTTTAAAGATGTAAATTAGGTCATTTGTTTGAATGACCTAATATAGAGGTTTTAATATGTCTCATTCAAACATAGTATACTTTTTATAAAATAAAATAAAAATAGTGAGATCGTGATGATGACACATCAATTTTTAATAATTACATAAAACAAAAATAAACAAATTTAAGTAACAATATTTGTAATAGTTGTAGATATTATGAATTTTTAATACTATTTAGTTTTTATTTATATGGATAATATAAGTAATAGTTGATTTTCAAAATATCTACAGTTGTTGACATTGACTTTTTTCACTAAAATTTATTTTTTATATAAATAATAAACTAAATGTTGTGTATTGTTTCTCGTTTCACGTATTTATTTATTTTAAGCAGAAATGAGTTTTTCTAATCATTTTATTGAATTCCGATCAAAATACTTGAATTGAATGATTAATAAATTAAAAAACTAGTAAGTTATTCAATTGATTAATAAGTTTGTTACATAATCTGATCTAGATGTGTATAAGAGACATACTAAATTATTTGGACCTAAATTTAAGTTTTATAATTATTTTTAAAATATATACAATTTTTTACTTATTTTAATGAATTGTAGTATTTTATGAAGAGCGGTTATTAAGTTAAAAGCATATTGGTATTTTTAAGTTAAGTTGACATTATCATACTTTTTTTTTTTTTTTTTTGCACAACTTTAACATATATCAATTAACATTTTACATTTTTAAAAACAATATCGGGTTAGTTGAATTGATACAGTTAGAAAGTTTGATAGTGAGATGGTTCTAAAAATAATGATATAGTTAATTTTTATAAATTTTTTTACTTACAGGAAGCATTTCTTTCTGTCAATTAAAAAATAGCATCAAATCAAATTTTGAAAAACTTATTATATTATAAAATACAAACAAATAAAGATATTGATTTTACATGATAGAAATCACACTAATTTTTACTCTTTTCCTTCTAATATATTAGTTATATCTCTAAATTCAACAAACAAAAAGTAATATAACCTATGGTGACATAAATAATAAGTCATACCATTAAAATTATTTTAATGTATTACAATTACATAATCACTTGAAAATAATGACTATTAACTTTGAATAACTAATTACCAATCAATATAAAATTGCAAGAAGATACAAAGAAGAAATTGATCTTACAACAGTCTTATCTTTTTCTGATATAATAAATAACTGTTCTTTTTTATAAATATTAATTAAATGTAATTAGGTCACAATAATGATATCATTTAGACATAGTTAGACTAAATATCTTCCTACTTTTATAATAATATATGTAATAGTTAGTTTTCATGATATTTACAATTACAATGTTTATTTTTATATCTAAATAATATAACTAAAAGTTGTAAATTATTTCTGATTTCATGTATTCATTTGTATTAAGTAGAAATGTGTTTTTCTTATCATTTTATTGAATTCTGATCAAAATGCTTAAATTGTATGATAATTAAAAAAATTGGTAAGTTATTTAATTGATTAATAAGTTCGTTACGTTTAATAATTAGTATAATTATCTAATCGTACTGAATGATTAAGACCTAGATATAGGTTTTGTAATTGTTTTTCATAAAATGTATGATTTTTTATTTATTTTTGTGAATTAAAGTATTTTATAAAAAGTGATTATTGAGCTTAAAAGCATATTGAAATTTTTATAAATTAAGCTGAATTATCATACTTTTTCTTATTTTTTTCCACAACTTTGACATATATCACTTAATATTTTTTATTTTTACAAAATATATCAAGGTTAGTTAGAAACCCATAGTTAAAAGTTTTGCTAATGGTGCTGGTTCTCAAAATAATGACATAATTATTTTTTATGGATATTTTTCACTTGCATTAAACAATTTTTTTTTTTCAATTAAAAAACATGAATCGAATCAAAATTTGAAAATTTTGGTGCACTAAAAAATACAACAAATATAGATATTGATCTTACACGATAAAAAGTCACTAATTTTATTCTTTTTAGTAGATATATTATTTATATCTTTAAGTTAATAAACAAAAAGTAATATAATCAATAGTGACATCATTAATGACTTACTATTAAAACTAATTTTGATACATAATCACTTAAGAACATAATATCTATTGATACTGAGTAATTAATTATCAGTAAATATAAAGTTGCAAGAAAATGCAAAGAATAAATTGATCTTACAACCTTTTTATCTTTTTGTGATATAATAAATTATTGTTCTTTTTTATAAATATTAATAGAATGTAATTTGGTTGTGAGAATAATATCATTTAGACATAGTTAGGCTAAATATCTTCTTACTTTATGAAAATTATTATTTAAGTAAATATATCCAAAATTAATTTATTAACCATTATATATAAATAAAGTTTTGCATGAAATATATATATATATATATATATAAGTAT
Organism: Cinchona pubescens; assembly: GCA_025175665.1. Taxonomy (NCBI): domain Eukaryota; kingdom Viridiplantae; phylum Streptophyta; class Magnoliopsida; order Gentianales; family Rubiaceae; genus Cinchona; species Cinchona pubescens. Next base: position 1,227,667 of record JANKKI010000145.1, on the reverse strand, counting down.
TAAAAGGGTTAGCATCTAGCATATATATGAAAACTCTTAACTTAATCACGGTTATTTCTCTCTCGTGCTATGCTTTTAATCTAATTGTAGAGTATCAGTGGGTCAATTTGTCATTTGAATTTTACCCATATTTGATTTAGGTCTTATGATTCTCTAAATCTTCCATACTCTTCCATACTAGGACTATAAGTGAATTCAAACTACTCTATATTAGAATTAAACTTGAATCAATAAGAGATCGTTTAAACTTAGTTCGCTAATAATCAAGCTAATCTTGAACAAAATTTAGTATTCACATTTTTTTTTTTTTTGTTAAGCTCAAATTGAGCTTGACAAATTATAAGTTTTAAATTTATATGTAAAAATCTCAACCAACTAGAGATTGATTCGAGTTTGACTTGATAAAAAGTCGTTTAGTTTGATTTGAAAGATAAACAAGTCGAATTTGAACAAAATTTCAAATTTATTAAAATAATTAAACAAGTTTTAGAAATAGAGTATCCATCTTGTTTATTTTTATTTATTCCTCTATCCATACCAAAATAATTCTAATCGGACAAAAGTTCTTACTTTTTGGTCACTATTAGCTTCACTTCCTTAGATGACTTAAATAAAATTTGAAAAAAATATCAATCTTATCCTTATAAAATTTCTAAAAAACACCAATATTATCCGTATATTTTCTCCAACTTTTGCATTATTATAAGATGTATTTAAATAACGTAATTTCAAAAATCATAATTTTATCCCTATTTCACTAGTGTATGAGTTTTGTGATTGTGAGGAGTGAGAATGATATTGACAATTAGTATGTTTATCAATAATCGGAATCCGGATCTTGTCATTCTACCGTCTAAATTGAAAAAGTTTATAAGTCTTTATTTATTTAATTTCTTTAGATAATGTTTATGATATGAGACGAAATCATTGTTCATTTATATGACCTCATATAATCTTTGGCCTATTCTAATATGTTTTTTGTATATCTGCATATGAGTTCATGAATTTGCAAAAAAATTAGTTTAATATATTTTATTCTTTTATTTATTTTCTCTTTTAGAATTCATGTGAATCCAATATTGTGACATATAGAACGATATATTTTTTATTTATTTTTTACTTTATTGTTAATTTTAATCATCTAACATAAATCAACACACTTTTTAGCCTTAAAATGAAAAGATTAAATTAAACTCACAACCGGTTTCGCCGAGAGTGAAAGGATGCCCAAGTTATCTGTAGAGGAGTCTAGTCTTTCCTTTCTTCAACAGGACTCCCAAATCAAATCTCTAATTTTTTGAAAGACCAAGAGCCCACCCAAAATTCTAGTTTTTTGAAAAATCAGGAGTTATCTAGGTAAGGGTGTAAGTGTATGAGAATGATCCAATTTTGGTGAATTGATATACCAAAAAATCTAATATTGAGTGGCGACACCTATTTTTAGAAAACCTATGTTTCCTAGATTTTTTTAATTGAGCCTATTGTCGCATTTTTTCTTTTGTCCATTTTGGACCCATTTCTCTTCTATTTCCTTTATTTAATTTTTTTTTTTTACTATCCATTTTTGTTTAAAATGGGGCGCATTCAGGGGATGTGTCAAGAATAACATATTTCATACAATCCGGTGTTAACGATTTTGTAATACATATTTATTTTTTTTCATATTTTTCTTTGATACATGATAATTCATATTTAAATTTCTTTCCATTTTCTTGATTTACAAATTTTGTAATTGATATGTTTTCGTTATAACAAAATACCATATGTTGCAAGAGTTTTATATAAATATATTTAGGGATTTCGATAAGATGGGCTTTCAGAATCCCATCCGTTAAGGTGAATAAATGGGAATGATTTTAATCCTTATACCTGTTATGATTCTCAATAAAATATTGTATCTTTCTATTTGGTTTTTTAAGAAAGGAGTTATGTGTCTTCTGTCAATAAATCTATTACCAAATGATATGTTTTTTGTTTTTAAATTCATTCACATATCCAATGTTTTGCCTTTGGGTTAAAAGCAAAATGTGATACTCCCTTCAACAAATTTAACAGGCATTTTACAACCTTTACATGTGGTCAACTAATTAAAATATTATTTTTGATAAAAATTGACCATTATACCCCTAATACATCAGTTATGTGAAATGTCATTTTTTTTTCCTTTATTTATTTTCCCTCGTTTGTTTTTCATTTTATTTTTTCTAATCATTTTTCCCATTGTTAAAAAATTATATTACTTTTAATATTTTATTAACCATAACATCCAATTTTACATGCATTTTATTATTTAATTTTTAAAGTAAAATACATTATAATAAAACAGTGTATATTTTATTGTAATAAGAAACTTGCAATGAATTATTAATACTAAAATTAATGAATAAAAAAAGTACAAAAAAGATAGTCTAAAAAACTTAAAAAGTTTATTTTAAGTATACAAATAAAAATTGGGCATATAGAGTCCTTCAGATGGCATATTTTAGCCAAATTTATTGTACCTTATATTAACCAGTTATAATATTTTATTATGCTTTATTATCATTATGCCAAATTTATTGTACTCAGTACTTAAAATTTTGTAGTTGGTTTGTTTATAAAAAATATCATTAATAAATACACAAACTGTACATTGAAATAAAAATATGTTACCTGTATATAAAGTATATTTATTTTATAAATTAAATTATCTAAACAAATAAAAATTAGAACTTGTAATTTACGTATAACTAAAATTATTTAGTATTATGGGGATTATATGGACCCTTCTTAGCCATTATTTTTAAAAAAAAAAAAAAAAATTGAGCATTTGCCTATTAAAATTAATGGGGGCATTTTGCAATTTTTGTGAAAGTTAATAGGGCAATTTTGATTGTTAACCCAAAGGGCATTTTTGTCCAAATAATTTAAATACACAAAAAATTGTTACTTTTTGGGTAGAAATTAATTAGAAGGTGTTAAATTGCCTATTAAATTTGTTGAAGAGGCATCTTGCAAATTGAATGAAAGTTAAAAGGGGGCATTTTGCTTTTAATCCTTTGCTTTTTGAAGCTTAACAAACAATATCTTAGGATTTTTCGTTTTGATTAAATTTGTGATTCATTTAGACGGACAATGTGATTTTGTAATGCAGTCCTCTATACATATTCCAATTTATTTGTTAGTTTTTTTGTATTATGATATGACTTTTGATTATATTTTTTATTTGAAATCTTTTGTTCAAGTGAAAATTACGAAAGATGGAGGCTTGAAGATAACTAAGTTAAGAATAGTACTAGCATGCTTCAGTAAATGATGAAGGAAAAAGATTATTTACAATTTTAAGATCAAAATATATTTGTTTAATCTTTGTTATCTTGAAAGTTAATCTATATTTTCCCACATGGATGTATATGAGAGTTACTCTGTATTATTCCCACGTGAATGTACATAAATTTTATGTTTCTAATAACAGTAAATAGTGTTTTGAAACATTTTTATAACTTCATGTTCAAATAGTTTTCTTCAACATTTAATGATTATTCACATCTTACATGTGAATAAGAGACTGTCTAATAATGTAAAAGATGTGTTAAGAGACAGCTATATTTTTTGAGATGTAAAATTTATGTAAAAAAAAATCACATCTTCCACCTAACTTTCGAAACTTAATCTATCATATTTTTTCATCACATTTTTCATAGACCAAACGGTGTAGAAAATGTCATATTAAATATTCAGAACTATGATAATACAATTAAATATTTAGAAATCAATATTTAATTGTATTAGCTTAGTTCACGACTATATTTCTCATCCAAATTGTGTTTTGATTTATTTTGTTCCCCAAGAAGTGATTGGAAAAAAATTCTCGGACAAACAAATGTGTACGACCAAAATCAATTTTATATCAATTCATTTATTGATAGGCAGAAATGAGAGGGAAATGGAAAAATTAACTGGGCAGAAAAATATTGAGAGAGGAAAAAGGAACAAAGACCTATTACTCATATCTTCTATGCCATTCCTTGATATTTAAAACTCGGTGTAAAGTCTCAAAGGCAAATTAAATAAAAGTTGGATGTACTTGGATTGTTGCTAGGAGAAACACTACAGATGTATCAATCTTCTTCCTATAATCTCAAAGTCTTTCTTCATGTTTTTGGGCACAAAAGACTTTCACTCGATTATTTTTATTTAATTTTTTCATCATGAATTTGGTAGAAGATTTTAGAAATCAAAAGGAAAATAGAAGATGTAATTGTGATGATTTTAGGGGTGGATAAAAGCGGAGTGGATAAAAGCTCCAGTAGCTTTGGCCTTCGCTCAATTTGTGGAGAAATGAAGGGAAAAATTATGGGTTTTCTCAAGTTCAATAATGGAATTTGACTTTTGAGACCCAAAATAAGTTAGGCGTTAATGGGTGGACGGAGGCGGTGATAGTGGTGGTGGTGGGTGAAGGTTTGGGACTGAGAATTAAGACGTAGAGAGAAAAAAGGAGAGAGGATGAGAGAGTCAGAGTGAGAGATTTCCTATCTAACCATGGTAACTTGGTTAGTCTTGTAAAGTAGGAGAGAGTCTGTTTAGTATTAAATATTTCACCATGATAATATGGCACTTTCTCCGTTGCAGAATTTATGAGTGGAATTGTAGACCAAGCCCGTCTAAGGGGTATTTTCTATAAAAGAAAATAATAAAGCTTCCGTGTAAGTACACGAGTTTGCATCTAGTTTATACTTTAGGGATGTTGGTGAACCAATAAAGCTTTTCGAGGTTGCTGTGTGGAGGGAGATGAGGATGGAGAAAATTTTTTAAGTGGACTAGGTTTACGGTAGGTTGTTATGGGTTTCTTGATAATTCATCTATATCATTTTAATTCAATAAAATAAATTTTTTGAGAGTGATGTCAGTAAATGTTAAATTAAGAGATATGATATCTATCATAGATTTGATTTACTTAAAAAATTTCTACAGATAGGCATGAGAGGGAAAAATGATATAGAAAAGAAAGACATAAAGTGAAAGACATGAGCAGTTGTATGAGGGTTTTAGAAACCTATAAAAGAAATGCTTGTGGGAAATAAAAAAGAGACAATGGAAAATTTTGAGAAATAGTACTTAGATTAGATCCTTGTATTTATACAAGGTAACAAATTTATTGATATGTCACAAATGTAATTTGAAAAAGAAAGAACGAAATCTAATTGAATATTTAAAATTCCCTATAAAGAACAAAATCCGATAGAATATCTAAAATTAAGGGATTGGTGATCGAATATGATCTTTTCAAGTAAAGTAATTTTAGAAAGTGATCATAAATTTGTGATTTTATAAATTATTTTCCACATTAGATTTGTCAAACTACAAAATAATTTCCTAGCATGTAATACAAGCAGTTCAAGGTTTATATTTCATGTAATCTTGCATATTCACAGTGTAGTAATAGCCATAAAAAATATACGGTGTAATTTATTAATCAAGAATTTCACATGACCAATTTTTTTTTTTTTTTTAAAACAACTCTCAATTTTAACAATGAAAGATAATTTAAGTGATAAGACGTTTCTCTATCACCTATTTGTTATGAATTTGAATCACTAAAGGTATGAGAAGAGATGTTTTTTAAAACCAAAAAAAAAAAAAAAAAAAACCGCAATTCATTTGTCACTAATCCACCTTGAGGCAACAAAATTATAAGGGTGGATTATTTAACATAATCCTTGAAATGGTAGAAGGGTTTGATTAAATCCACCAATTTGATTTGTAACTAGATTCTAATTGTGAATCCTCCTAAATAAGGGGAAAAAGGAAACACATCATTTCAGCTGTAAGCAACATGAATATATAAAAGCATTGTTTCCAGTAGTTTTAAACGTAAACAATTCAGTAGAATGTTTAGGACGTATAGAAAAATATTATATGTAATATTGCAATATTAAACAACACCTAGGTTGTGTTCTAATTTACCAGATTTAACTAATCATTAGAATGAATACAAGTACTAAATTGTGAGCAGACATGAATTCTTAATGACTAAAGAAGTGTGGTGTGCTATATTTCCAGTTTTTTTTGGTAATGTGTTACATTTTTTTATTTTATATTTCATATTTACTCATTCAATCCTATGTGCTGCGCGTCTATTATGCATTATTATATGCCACATCTGCATGCCCATTATAATATTTGCAGTTATGTACATCTGCATTTCCATTGTCATGTACCTCACCTGCCACATCTGCCCGTCCACTAATATGTGATTGACTGAGCTCATTGAGTTGATTGGGTTAAATATTGAGTTAAATATTGGGCTGAAAAGTTGATTGGGTTATTGATCGGCTGATATGGTTGATTGGGTTCTAGTTGTTTGGGTGGCTGATTCCCAAGTCTGGTTGATTTGGTTGAATATTTGGCTGATCTAGTTGATTGGATTTAGCATTAGGTTGATGAGGTTGATTAAGATGATCTAGGCATTTAAATAGGCTCACAGTAATCCTTCATGCAGTGAAGACAATAGTGTCCCATTGGTTTGGATGAAAATCTATCCATTCCACTTCCCTATGTGATTGTTCTATTTGTTGTATTTGATTAGAACAGTTATTCTGCAATCTGGGACTGAATTTGTTGGCCAATGAGTTTGTTACCCAGTGACGTTGAGATATCCAATGAGGTTCAAATATGTGATAGAAACTGCTGACTTGTAATAGGCCCATCAGGAAGAAATTCATATTCAAATATTGCTAATTGAAGTATTGTTAATTATCATCAAGATGTCAAACCTCATCCAGCCTGAAGTGAAATTGTGATATAAAATTATAGTGTGAAGATGATATAGAGCTTGAGCACCTGCATTTGTTAAAGACTGGTAACAAGTAGATGTACTTCTTGTTACCATTGGCAATGCTGTAAAAGAAAACTCTAATCATCTTTTTGTGTAAAAAACAAACAAACAAATAGGCAAATTAGTAATTTTCAGCAATGGCAATTTCACACAAAATAAAAATAAAAAACATCATAAAAACTACAAAAAATATAGAAAATTATACACAAAATTTACACATTAAAAAACAAATGAAAAGTTTGAAATGTGATTCCAGATATACTAGAGAAAATTCAACAAACAAATTTTGCACAAAAAAATTAAAGTAAAATTCATACACAAAAATATAAATAAAAGGTTCAAGATGTGAATTTTTGAGATTGTAGAGAAAATTCAACCAACAAATTTCACATAGAAAATTAACACAAAATTCATATATAAAAACATAAATGAAAAGTTTAATGTGAATTTCGAGGTTTTATAGAAAATTCAACCAATAAATTTAGCACAAAATAATTAACATAAAATTTATATATTATAATATAAATAAAAAGTTCGATGCAAATTTCACACAAAAAATTATCATAAAATTTATATGCTAAAATACAAGTAACATGTTCGAGATGCGATTACGAGATTTTAGAGAGCTTTTTATCACTCAATTATTCAAACAAACAAAACTAGAAATCACCAGAACATTCTAAAAACTTTTGGCACAAAAAAAATAGAATATTCATCAAAATGCATTATAATAGAAGAAATCATGAATATAAAACTAAGCTCTAATCTTAGCTTCTTTGAAAGTTATTGAAATTATTTGAAAACATAAACAAACAAAGACATGATTTAAGAAAATTTACATGAAATTTTAGAATTAAGATTAAGACCAGGTTCATAGTTAGTGAATATGAACCTGCAAAACAAGTGCAGCAAAGTAGAACTCTATCCAAACTGTCGAGTATTTGGGCAAAAGTTACCCAATGCAATGGAACTAATTGGGATATTGCTATTTTAGGGTTTGGATAGGGTGGCTCAAAGGTCAGGCAAGTAAAACATTTAGTTTAGACCTCCAAAATTTGTGACATATCAATAATACACATTAGATGTGTATAAGATACAAGGTCTTATACACATCTATATATTTATATATTTATATATATATATAATGATTATCTCATGTGAAATAAGTTTAAAAATTAGAGAACACATGGACCTTTATGATGAACTTTATAATAAGTATGTATTGTTAATAGAGAACTTTAATTTCTTTTATAACATTTTAAATTTAGTAAAATTTGATAATCTTTATACAAAATGCAATCAGAATTTATTCTTTATATTTAGTGGAAAATCAAAGTGAATATATGTCAACATCGTTTCAATAAATATTAGATAGAGAAAAGCTAAAAACATTTACACATAAATTAGTAATATATCATTTGAAATATATTTATAAGTTTGATTATTCTTTATTTTATAATTTAATTTCTTAAATCATGTTATTAGGTATAAGATGTTTGTAATTCAACAAAATATGTTATAAGAGATTATTTCTTATATAGTAGACGAAACCATTTCTTCACTTTATGGTGTATGAAAATATTTTAGATTTTCTATTTCATAATGAAAATTAAGATCATTAGATTATGAGAGATTGTAAAAGAATTGTCTTAATGTTAAAAATTCTTTAAAAGATAATAATTATTCTAATATTGATGGTTTTCATTTTTATAATTAAATATTTTACAAGAAATTGTGTGACATAATATAGACTCCAATAATATAAGGAAGCGTTTTACCTGCACTTAATTGTGATGCTAACAATTCCTTGCTAACGATTCTTATAATTATTTCTTTGTATTCAAAATAAAATTAATAGAATTTTACTTAAGATCAATAATATACCAAAGAAATATTAAATACATTAACCATATTATTCATTCAAAAAGAAATATTAAAAAAAATTGATTATAAAAAATTTTAATTTGCACTTCAAAAAGTTATAAAATAAATTTTAAATGAGAATCTTATTAAGAAAATTACAAAGACACCGGTTTGAGTTTGATTTCAAGTACTAGTCCTTTTAGTTTTTCAGTTGTCTTAGACACAGGAAAATAATTAATAACCTGGATTAGACTTGATCCGACCCAACACCAAACCTTAACGGCATTTTTTGCATATTACTTATTTGTCTATCATGTGTAATATTATTTATTTGTTACACTAATCCAAATAATTTTTTGTTTAGTCTTATAAATAATTGGAAAAATTACCTTAGTAGTTTCTCTCATTTCACATTTGTACTTATTTGATCTCTTACATTCAAATTGATATATTTTTGTTCCTCACAAATTAAAAATGTACTATTTTGATTTTTGACACAATTATACATATATTTTTGCTTAAAATATCTTACCATCTCATGTGTATTGCATGTCAGGGCAAATCTAAATACTAAATAGTCACAAGATGAAAAGGACTGAAGTTGCAGGAGTAAGGAATGGTAGAAAGGAAGTAGCGAGAGGGGAATACTAGTGGGGATGGTGGGTGAAAATTTCAAGGTGGTGGGTGGATGTTTTAGGTAGAGTTATTTTGTATTTAGAATTTGTGCGAACTTTTTGCCTCTAAAAGATGTAACATATAATATGCATGCGACTGTTTCATAACAAAATATGCATATAATTATGCCCAAGGAATAGAATGGTGTATTTGAAATTGTAAAGGATTAAAATGCATCATTTTAAATATGAGTGACTAAAAAAATATGCAAATATAAAATGTGGAGGACTATTAGATTTGTTTTATCTAAGTAAGTTTTTGTTAAATTTTTTTGTGTCTTTGACTACTACATGTGTATTCATACTAATATTTCAATTATTCACCATAATTTACATTATTTATCATTTTGTTTTCCTTTATGAAAGAGAATATCTATAATACATTTTTATCTATCCTATTGGTAACTCTTCATGATTTATGTCATATGGAAAGTATAATTTTAACATTTAGACTACACTTCATTATCTATTTTATCATTATTCGCACGATTTTATGTTTTTTTTACCATTCACATATATTTGTATTATTTTTTTTTCTCACTTTCACCCATATTCATATATATGAATTTTTTTTTGGAATAGAAAGATAGGAATGTAGGTTTGAACATCTAAATGTGTATAAGAGAAGAGTCTAAATGTCTAGGCCGAGAAAGTGAAATTTAAATTAATTATAATCTCAACCCGTCCAAAAAATGGTACCTGTCTCTTATACACATCTAGATGTTTAAAAGAGATCTGTTCTTATACACATCTACATCCAAACAGAGATAAAATACATATCTTTTGTTTTTATTAAAAGAAATAAATATTTAGCATACGTAGTCGCATGTATCTCTCTCTTTTTTTTTGGGAGATTTACGCCTTGAACCATGAGTCATATATAACTATCTCTGTGGGTGGTTTATAATATTGGGTAAATTACACCAAACCCGATTGTGTGTTGCCTAGATTTAAATTACATGCATATGTTTTATAAACTTATATTTTATCTCCCTATAGTTTGGACTAAAGTGTATCGGTTAATTTTTTCGTCCAATTTAACAGTCAAAAATCAAAATAAGAGTATATTTGTCTTTTTCTTATAATTTTTTAACTAAAACAATGAATTTAAAAATTTAAAACTCTTCGTTCCTATTCCTACCATTACCTCTCCTTTCTTCCAACATCCTAGATGCCAACCTCTTGTACAAGATCTGTGCCCGATGGTGGCTAAGATCGGGAGGAAACCGCCCCACACTTGATTCCCCCAACAGGAGGTGGACTAAGTGCTGGGTGGGCACAGTGTTATAGAAGTGATGTTGCACCACTACACTAATATATTCATTTCACCCCACCCTTTCCCTTATCGAAGCCCTTCTCCAAATAGATCTAAGATCTCCCACCCCTTCTTCTTTCCTCAACATGATATCCCCTTACCTTTGCCTCTCTCTACCACCCACAGCCATATCTCGCCACGCTAAGCTCCCTAGCCCAGGAAACAAGAAAAATAACCCAAAAAAAAAAGATTAATGTGAAAGTGAAATCATGATTATTTTCCATCTATTTTAGATTTTAGCCATATTTAGTTGCTTTAACTTTTTAAATCAAAGTTCTATTTCTATTTAATATAGATATCAAGTTATTTGAGAAAAATTTGTTAAATTGAAATGGCAATTTGGATTTGCAAAGTCATATAAGAAGAAAAAAGAAAATAGATTTGTCTAGATGTTTAAGAGACAGGAATTAATTTGTCTGATACACATCAAAACATGGGGTATTAGTCCAAAGCCTAATTGTATTAAATTGGAAATTGTCTCTTAAACTTAACTAGATGTGGATAAGACATAGACATTATGTCTCTACATACACACTCTTAACAATCAATAGCAAACAAATTGTACTAAAGAACTTAACATTTCACTTTGATTCAAAATATAATAACAATTGTAAGTTCCAAAATCACGAGGAGTTGATATGAACATTCTCAATGCTATAGATGTGTATAAGACAGATATATAATTTATCCTATACCATCTAGTTTGATGCTTCAAGAAAACTAGATATTATTGGTTCATACATTCTGATGTTTATACACATTGTTATGCTCTACTTGTACTATTTTGTCTTTTACTGTCAAAATGCTAAAGCTTTTGATAATCTTTATTTTTTTCACTTTGAAAGTTTTATGCACGAAGACATGTAATGAAATGAAAATAACAAAGAAAAAATGAGTTTTTATTTTTTATTTTTACCAAAAGAAAATGAAAAAGGTGCTTTATTGCATGCTTATTTTACCTATATAAGCTAAAAATGTCATAGTCAAACAAATCTATAAACTAGCATAACTGTGCACTGGCACACCTTCAAAAGGATAAATTGCCGCACATTATTCGTTAACCAAAATGACACAAATATCTAAACTTTAAATTTTTGTTTTTAACAACTTAAATATTCAAAAAGGTATTCTTTTACTTTACAATTTTTAATACTTGAAGAGTCAGTCTGGATTACGAGATGATACGATAATTAGATAAAAAAATGGAAAATTATATGGTCGTTATTGGGAATGATCATCTTGTGCTGAGAAATTTTTAAGTAGACCGAATCCATAGTATGTATTATGGACCCTTTTGTTCACATTTGTTTACATTACTTCAACTCTTTAAAATAAACTTCTTCAAAATAATTTGGATAAATATGGACCAAGGAATCCATAACACTTACCATGGACACGGTCTATCTAAGAATATTTTCCTTGTACTTTGATTATTTGTACAGTACAATTGATATGATTTAAAAGTTTGTACCGTACTTAGAACACGCAATAAGATGGTTTGATTACGGAATTGTAGAACTTCTTATTAGATAACAAGTCCTATATGGAGCCTTATGGACAAAAATCACATAAATAGTTATCCAACAATTTTATTAAAATCTAAATGGTTAAGGCTTAAAATAGGACTTGTCTAATTATACCTCAACTAAATATATATATCTAATTTGATCATAAATCAACCGTACAGTCCAAAACAAGTTTTTTAAATCTTGGTTGATATTGACTAGGGATAGAAGTATCAGATCCCTGACCTAATCTGGGGAAATGTTAGAGGACTATGCATAAGAGTTTGAGTTTTGATGTAGAATTAAGTGCGAGATTGGGTTTGGGGCTAAAGGATGGAAGGGTTTGGATTTTGGGTTTGGGTTCGAATTGGGGTTTGAATATGGTATGGGTTTGAGGAATTCTTACAAATCGACATTGTTTTGGGATCAGATTTGAGTTTGGTGAGATTAGTAGCAAATTTGGCAGTGGATTTTAGATATGATTTTGGATTTGGCCTTGATTCAGGGAAAACTGTTTCTTATACAAATCTAGAGTTTAAAAACATTAGTATTTAGTTAAGGGATTAAATTATTTAAAAGTTTTAGTTGAGAGACCAATTCAATTTTCTTAAAAACGTTGGAAGATTATTTAGGTGATTTTTTCAAATCAATTCACACTCAAGACATCGAGTCGACATCGATCAAAATTTAAACAGATTATCATCATTTAAAGGTCAAACTAAATACAAATATTTGGTTGAGAACCTAATTAAACTAAAATATACGTTAGCAAACATTTGAATTTTAATAAAATAGTTGGAGCACACTTTAGGTGATTTACCCGAACTTATTGGTATACACTAATTCGCTATATAATGCAATAAGGTTTAGACCTTTTGTCTTCATTCTAAAAACTGTGCTCCTATGGGAAATGTCTTCATTGGTTCCTACCCTATGTTCAAAACTTGGAAAAGATTTGGGTAGATTTGGTCTTTGCCTCACTTGTAGACCTTGTAGTATGGATTAAATGTTATGGAATCTATGACATAAGCAATAATGTAAACAAAATTTTATAAGATTTAATCTTGACTAAGAATACTTACAGATGGACACATATTGATTTATGTAAGATTTTTCCTCAAAATATTCATGCCAATACCCTCTTTATAAACCTACCCTGATCTTCGTGACTCAACTTCAAAAATTCACATAGCGTTAGAGATATACTCTATTGGATTGAAACTCTGTGATTTCCGTTTTTCTCAAATTTCAATCTAGCAATAGTCCAAATCCAACACCCATTATCCTCCACAATTGATACTTTAGTCCTTTGGGGAATTGAAACTAGCTGTGATAATACTGCAGCTGCAGTTGTAAGCAAAAAACTATTAACTTTTCTTCTATTTTTCCTTTTTTCTTTTGAAAGATTTTCATCTAATTTTGTTGAAATGGATAATGGGTTTGGTATATTTCCTTGTTTCCAGTGTGTTTAAGTTTGAAGCAATGGTGAGATTTTGAGCCAGATAGGAATATGCTAATTTAGATTTTAGTTCAAATAACTCTATTCTTATTATTGAGAGAAAAAAATGAGAAGGGTGAAAGTAATTCTTGCTGGTTAGATTATCTTAGTACATAGTAGAGCTATGATCTATGTGCAAATCTCCTTAAAAATGCATTCTTGGTGATAAAATGAGCATAATAAAATATGTGTGTATAATATATATATATATATATATATATATATATATATATATATATATATATATTTAACATTCTCTCTCAAAATCAAGTTGGAAAAATTAACAACTTTAGTTTGGTCACAAGTGCACAAAAACGATGAAGTGGATGTGTCTTAGTAAAAAACTACAACTTGATGCTCAAATAAAATTGAGAAAAGAGAGAGTCTATTGTAAAAATAATGTCGTACAAAATGGCAATTAATTTCAATGCACTTTGTGCATTCATGAAAGACTTCATTATGAGTGATTTAAAAAGCATTTTGACTATCATAACAAATAAGTATGTGATCTGGAAGAGGAACACCCATATGATGAAAAAGCCACCTCTACAACTAAAGTAGTTTAGATATAGTATCAACGAGAGCACAATACTCAAATTCTAAACTAGAACGAGAAACAATAGACTATTTCTAACTGCACCAGTAAATAAGAGAATCACCAAGGAAAAAATAATAACCAACGATGGAACAACGATTAGTAGGATCTCTAATCCAATTAGCATCAAAATATGCTCATAACTCTAATGAGGATGAAAATAAAAATGTAATACATGAATGCCTTTACATATCTCAAAACCTGTAGGACAATAACAAAATGGGTAGAACATGGAGCATGTATGAACTGACACACTAGATATATAACATAAGCTATATCTGTCTAATAATAGTTAGATAGATAAGACTGCCAACTAATTAGCGATATCGTGTTAGATCTATGAGAAGTTCCTTATCAATAGGATGCAACTTGACATTTGTTTCAAGTGGAGTATCAACAGTTCAAGCATCCGTGATTCCCACATGGGAAAGAAGATCTGGTTAATATTTGGCTTGTTGGGACAAATGATAGCATGTAGAAGATTTAAAAACTTCCAAACCAAGAAAATAACAAAGTGATCCCAAATCCTTCGTTTCAAATTGTGTATTGAGAAATTCTTTCAATTGTTGAATGCCTATATTATCGTAGCCTAAGATAATGGTGTCATCTATATAAATTAGAGTAGAGCAATACATGACGAAGATTGCTTAATGAACAAAGCAAAATCATATGCACTAAAGAGAAACCCAACTTTCCCAAGATGGTACTGAATCTTGAATACCAAGTTAAAGAAGCTTGCTTAAATCCAAAAAGTCCTTTTCATATATGATAAACTTTGTTGAGTGGATGATCAGTGCCTAATGAGAGGTTGCATGTAATCTTCCTCAACAAAATCACCATTTACAAAAGCATTTTTGACATCTATTTGAAAGAGATCCCAACAAGGAGCAACAAAAATTTAAGGGTATTGAATTCCTGAGTGAATCTTTGGAAACCAAATGAACATTGTAATGCTCAACTGGACCATCAAATTGTGTTTTGATCTTGTACACCATTTGTACCTAATTGTAGATTTTTCTGATGGTAAGTCAACTAGATCCGATGTATGAGTTTTTGTAAGAGTTTCCAATTTCTCTTTTATTGCTTTCTACCAAAATAATTTAGAACAAGCCTCGCTGAAAGCTTGAGGCTTATATAAAATAGCAAGATAGGTTAATAACAATGACAGTTATTTAAGTGAACAAGTAGAACTCTTACTTTATTTAAATGGCAAGGAGAAGGAGGAAATGATTCTGAATGATCCAGAGTTTGACCAGTAGACTTAAGCTTAGAGATCTACGAAAGGTTGTGGGAAGATTGATAGAACCTGCATCATAAGAAGTTTCATCTAAAAAGAGATTAACAAATTCATTAGTAAAGAAATACAGAGCACAAGAGGTAGAGACATAAAATGTAGAAATGCTAGAGAAAGGTTTACGCATTCAAAAGAGTACATAACAAGATACTGGCAAACGACTAGCAATGTGATCATAACAGTTATAGCCTTTGTACTGTATACCATAGACAAGAAAATAAGAAAATCCAGAATGAGGTTCAAATTTAGCTCGCTAATGAAGAGGAAGTAAGAGAAAGTAAGCACATCCAAAAATTTTGAAAAGTTGATAATCTAGATATATTCCATAAAGCTACTCATAAGGAGATTTGTTGTCAATAGTGGGAGATAGGATTAGATTAATGGTGAAACTGCTGTAAGAGAGGCTTCTCTCTAAAAGGATTCAAGAATATTTGAGGAGAGTAATAGAGCTTGAGCAGTGTCTAAGATATGACAATATTTTCATTTGGCCGATGACTTTGTTGAAATATACCTAGACAAGATTTTTCTTATATAGTGTCATCCTCGTGAAGGGTCGAAATAAAGAAAGAATATGTATATTATGAAGCATTAGGAACGAATGATTTTAATAGTATAAAAAACTAGAGCTGTCTCTTATAAAATTCTAGAATCCATAAGAGACAGATTTAGGATCAACCTACATTCGATTAAATAAATCCAAGTAAAATAAGAATAATTTTCAACAAACATAACAAAATTTCGAGATTCTCCCATAATAGGAATAGGAGATAGGCACTAAATATCAGAATAAATAATATCGAAAAGATTAGATAATATAGAATCACTTAAATTAAATCAAACATGTCTCTGTTTCCCAATTCATAGGACCTGTCTCTTATACAATTAGATGTGTATAAGAGACAGTAATATATCCTTAGATTCTTATGATACAATTCAAGATGTGTATAAGCAGACCAAGGCGAGAATACCATATCAAGTAAAGATTTTTTAGAATGTTTATTCTGAGCAACAACATTTGAATGAAGTGACAGATGTAAGATGTTAACTCAAATAAACGTGTATTTTTACAGGCCTATCCCAACTGTCTTGCAAGTCTGTGAATCCTGAATAGTAAAGCCATTTTTAAAAAAATATAAATCATAGGAGGTAAAGATCATAGAATTGTCCAACGGATAGTAAGTGAAAAATAAGTCAGGATATGTATCGATCGTACTAAACTCAGAAGTAGCTGCATTACCAATATGATTAATATGAGAAAGATTAGAAACAAATATTTTAGTAATAAAAAGCATTGAATCTAAGGATATATGATTAAAACATCTAAAATTTATAAGTTATGGAGAATTATTTAGTGTGACAGAATGAGCAGAGAAGTCAAAAAACTCCCTACGAGATAGGACCTCTTTGATTAATGCTTCCAAGTTTGATATTGATATGTAAAGAGTCATCCAAAAGTGAATTAGAAGCCATAATGACAGAAAAAACTTGTACAAAATATGACAAGCCCATTCAAAGGACAGTTTCGGAGCAAAATTTGTAAACAATTATGCAAGAAATGGATTCAACATGCTAAAAAACCTTAAGAATCGGTCAGACTAGAGAGAAAACCAGTCAAATTAGGGTTGAAATTATCAAAGCAAGAATGCATTGATGGTTCAACTGATCTGCCGTTGACCGAATCTGATGATGGGAATCGTTGATGTGGCAAAATAGATTATTTTTGTTGGCATGGGGCTGATATGAAACCCATTGTGGCTGTTGACGTTGCGGCTAATGTGGCAAAATGGATTGCTTTTGCTAATGTGGCAGCTAACCTAGATATGACATGTCAGCTGACGTGGTAATGGCATGGACTGGTGCAGATCGAGATGATCTGGAGCAGGTCGCAGATCGGGTCGATCTGGAATCAAAATCTCTGAGCTCGCACATAGAAGAAGCAGACAAACAAGATGATTCTTGGCGCGTGGGCTGCACGCACGGTGCGTTGAAACGGGCCTCAACTTTTGGCTACTTGTGGGGGCGTGTGTGTGCTCTGTTCCGACTGATTTTGACACTATTGTGATCGTCTGGTCTTTTTCTTTTAAATTTGGGTATTAGTTTTTGTTTAAAACTAACATAGAAATAATATTTTAACAAATTAGAATAGACTTCATTTGCTGTGATAGAAGCAAGAATCAAGTCTCATGTAGGACCATAATACTATAATGATTGGGCAGAATAAAGTATTATTCTGTATTGAATGATTGATAATTTGAAATACAATTATTGAATTTATATATGTAACCTAAAGACAACTACAAGTGTAGATTTAGAATAAATATAAATTTAGGATAATTACAAGTAAGATAAATATGGAGTACAAGATATATATACATTTAACAATTGGCATTGTTTCTTTTTTTTTTTTTTTTTTGCTCAATTTCATTGAGTGTGATTAGTACCATGTATTAGAGTGTTTCTTGCACGTGAGAAACATAGATTTTGATTATTTGAAGTCGGATCTGCTTGCTCCAATATGGAGGAGTTGATCCTAAAATGGCTGAAGTGACTGTTGAGGTACAGAATCCAATGCGAAGTCTACTACCTATGATCCAATACACATCCCTTTTTGTTCTGTTTGTGATATATTATACTACTTGTCTATTTTCATCAGATCTCAAAGTAAGCATTTGTGTTTTTGGGTAAGCACAACTAAGTTTTATTGTTGATTTTATTCAAATTTTTGTCATTTGCAAAATCTGTTCATACATTTATCTCCTTTAAGCTTTTGTTTGTATGGTTCCTGATTTCATTGCTGGTCAAGTTTTAGCTCCTTAGCGTAAGCTACATAGATTATATATTGACATCTTCCAGGAGGCAGGGTAAATCCTCGTAGTCTCATGCAGTGTTGGTGCTTTATACCAGAACTGTATCATTCTTGATTTTCGTTAACTCCATCATCTACTAGAACTTCTCTCTTATATATAAGTAGTTCCTTAATGTGTCTTCCTTACTCAATCCGTTGTTTATGATAATAGTCTAGCACCTTTGAGAATTAGTTCTGAATTAGCCTCGTTCCAATTATTTGTAAACGAAGAAAACGTTTCTATCTCCAGTGTTGTACTATGATGATACAAGAATTGGCTTTCTAATAGATTGAACTTATGTGGTACGGATACGGAATAGGTTCATTAAGAGCTAATTTATAATTAATGTATCAGTAGATCGAATTTTATAGATTGAGTTAGGCAAAAATAGTACAGTTTGGACACATTTGAGTTCGGACATATCATATGAATTTCTTAAGGTCGGATCAAGTATGATCTATAAATCCATGACAAACTCACCTCATTTATAAAGGTCCAAGTTATTGATCCTAAATAAAATAATACACACTTTTTATCTCTACAAAATCACTCTTCCTTCTCTCTCCTCAAACATTTTATGTTTAATCATACAAAAATGGGAAGACCACACTATTATTCTCTCACATTTTACATTTATACTTTTTTTAATCTTTTACATTTTAAATGATGGATGTTGGTCCCTCACAAATTTAAAATATACTATTTTGGTCTCTCGACATAATTATTAGTATATTTTGACCTAAAATAGTCACATGTATATCGAATGTAACATTTTTCATGGGTAAAATTAACATTTTTCACGGACAAAATTGTTGAGACTGGAACAGCACACAAATTTTAAATATTAAACGACACTACTTAAAACTTCTACCACCACCACCACCCCAAAATTCTCAGATACTATCATTACCCCTATTCCCTTCTCTTGCGGCTTATCCTCCTCCAATTTTACTCCAACAGTTTCAATTTCTTTTTTTTTTTGAGATAATTTATTATTTAAAGTTGTGTATTGTCAATTTTACACTTGAATATGTTACATTTTTTACTCATGCGAATATTTCACAACAAAATATATCCATAATTGTGTTCAGAGACCAAAATAGTGCGTTTTAAATTTGTGAAAGATTAAAATAAGTCATTTTAAATATAAAAATTGTAAAGAGATGGCCTTCTGTCTCTTATACAAGTCATTTGTATAAGAGAATCCCAAATATTTGGCCGCCCTGCCCGACAACCCCATAATAGACCTCTCCAAGGATGTTACATTATCCTTTAGCAGAAACTCTAGTAGTGAAAAGAGGTCAGACAAAAATTTCTTCAACAGTATATTAATTATGTGGCAATGTGCATTGGATGGAATGCAAAATTTTTCTATGTACTTGTGTACAAAGTGCCACATAAATTTGTTCAATGTGTCTTTTATGAGCAAAATAATTTTTTAAAATAATTTTTTGATAAACTATATTCTGAAATAGTAGTACTTGAAGATAACATTAAAAAGTTACCTAAGTAAAATATTTACTAAAAATTTACATATGCTTGATCACTTCATTGTCATTTTGGTCAGATTAAAAAAAACTGTAAACCTAGTCAAGTTTGAGTGAGTTTAATTCTTTCAATGTAGATTTCTTCCGGTTCGAATTAAGGTTAAGAACAAACTTTTATTAATTAATTGATGAATTAATCTCCATTGTGTACTTAATGACATTATTGGTTTATTGGTTGCAAATCCTTTTACTATGTTTTATCTTTAAAATAAATATAAAATTATTTCATTGTGTAATATGCACCTGTATATAACAGATATAATGTGTTTAAGATATCCCAGGTCTGTCTGTGCCCCTATACAAAAGACGTGCAATATAATATAATCTGGATTGATAGAGATGACTAAATTCAACTTTCGTAATTTTTAATTTCTTATTTAAAAGTTGTAATTCTTAATTTCTTATTTAAAAGTCTATATGTGAGTACTATTTTAAACAGGAAAAGAAGTAATTAACATCCTCCTAAACATTTTTATTACCATGCTAATGAAAAATTTTTTTATTAAACAATATTTACCGAAAAAGAAAAAAAAAATTATATTATATAAAATTTTAAAATCAAAAAAATGATTTCGTCAGTCAAACTTTAAAATTTACTAGAAGTGTATAAAATTGCACCTGCCCTCAAACCCTCTCAGTTCAGACTCTGAACACACACAAACACACAGTCGCATTGAGAGCATTGAGAAAAAAGAATGGAAGTAAGGAGTCTACCAATATCAGCTTCTCAAAGAGCAAAACTGATATCAGCAGGCTACACTTCCCTCTCTTCTCTGTCCTCTCTCCTCCCCTCCCACCTTGCCCAAGGTATTTTTATTCTGAATAAAATTCATAATAATAATTTTCCTTCTCTTTATTATTTATTTCTGTGAATTCTCTTTTTTTTTAGCATTTAATGCCAAATATGATTGATTTCTCGAAAAGGGTCGGAGAAAATTTTAGTCTTTGCACGAAATTATTTATCTGCATTGCTTTTGAGATAATGGGATTCTATCTTTTTGTGTTTTACATTTCATATTCTTGATGGGATTTTGGTTTGTTTGGGTGATTGATTGGGTGAACAGAATTGGGGATTTCGGAGAATGAGGCAATTGGGATTTTAAAGGTTGCATCACAAAGGGGTGGAGTGGAAATTACTAATCAAACTCATCCTACTATTGTTTATGGTAAGAGTACTGTACTATTACTACTACTTTACAAAATTACAACTCAGTGCAGCTCAGTTAGTATGACGTTTTAGCTGTGGCGAATACGTTTTGGATGGAGTCACAAAGGGTAAACGGGTTAGATAGACATCCACTGTTGATCGTCTTTGAAATAAAAGAGTATTATACTACATTAAGGATGATGCAATATTTATTCTCTCTTGTTAAATTTGCCATTTTTTATTTTTTTGTATCTTTTGGTTTCGGAGTTAGTGTACTACCTGTGATCCTGTTTGAAATAAAAAAAATAAATGGAGTACTATGCTACATTTATGATGATACTGATACTAATACTCTTCTTGTTAAAGGTTTTTTTTTTTTGGTCGTTTGGTGTTAACATAACCGTTGTTTATTTTTCAATATCCTTAGCGTATGATAAAGATCTGAATAACAATAAGGTGCTTTGCTCAATAGTTCTGTAATTTTGTTCATTTAGCTGTACCAAATAGGCTGTGATGTTCCCTTTTTGGGTTCCAAATTGTCTCTCTGTGGGGTCAAATCTCCATTGTTATACTGGTCTTGTTTTGTGTTCCTTGGTTTATTGTATTTGAGCATATGCATTACATGTAGACTGAAGATTTGGCAGTGCAAACTGCTGTATTTGGTACCAAGTTAGCAATTCTGTTCCATCTGGCTTGTAAACAAACTTTTTTACCCTTTTTGTGAAATTTTACATCCTAGGTAGCTTCATTGTAATTGCAACGAAGATAATGTTGCAAATATCTGACCCAAAGTTCCTATATTTCTTTGAAATTTGTTTTCTTGGAATTGTGAAAGATCCATTTTTGTACTTGTTCCTATACTGCTGTGACTTTTTCTTTAGTGGAAATGTCCTTCATACAATGGATCTTGGAAGTTTGACCAAGTTAATATTAGAATTCATTGTTTCCTGTTTTATTTTATTTTATCTTTTGTATAGGGGCACAGACTGCCTGGGATATGTTGCAAGTGAGGAGGAATCATGTGGACATATTACAACGTCCTGTGCAGATCTGGATGATATCCTGGGTGGAGGAATAAGTTGCAAGGAAGTTACTGAAATTGGTTAGCCTTTCACAGTCTGATCAATATGATGCTGGTCATTTCCATTATTAAAGTAAAAAAGCATAAATGCAGTTATATCTTCTGTCAATTCTCAAGGTTATAACTATCTGATCTTATCAGGTGGAGTGCCAGGCATTGGTAAAACCCAGTTCGGGTAAGAGTTCATTAGCTAGTTAATCTACAAACTGCCTTCTGTTACTGTGATTAACTCATATATTAAGCATGCAGAATTCAACTTGCTGTCAATGTTCAAATTCCATCCAAATATGGTGGCCTTGAAGGGAAAGCAGTTTATATAGGTAAGTTCGTTGCACAAAATATTCACGACTGACCCTACTGCATGTGCTATTGCTTTTTGTCTTAAGATTCTGCTGTTTCATGGTCTTTAGATACAGAAGGCAGCTTTAATTCACCATGGTGGAACGTGTTTCACAAATTGCTGAAGCCTGCGTCAAAGATATGCAAGAATATGATAGCTTTCTAGGAAGGATTTGCCAGACAGTCAAGTTAAACTGCAGCCTAATGATTTTCTTACCAATATATTCTATTTTCGCATATGCAGTTACACAGAACAAATTGCTGTGATAAATTACTTGGAGAAGTTTATCTCAGAGCATAAAGATGTAGGTAGAGTATTTCAGTTGTTTCCAATAATCTTTATGCTCAGAGGTGATGTCACTCAGTTACATCACCACTGACATGTCTTGCCAGAGATTATATCTTGATCTTAGCAATACTCTATTGTCACAGGTTAAAGTTGTTATTGTTGACAGTATTACTTTTCACTTCCGTCAAGATTTTGAGGACATGGCTCTTAGAACTCGACTACTTGGTGGAATGGCCTTAAAGTTGATGAAACTTGCAAAGAAGTTTTCTTTGGCTGTAAGTCTTAGCATCTCCTTTCCTTCTATTACTCTTAAAGCATTTAAATCAAAGTTTTGTTGCTTATCCAACTTAATGCCTTCTTAATCTCTTTTGTTTTTCATTTGAAACTTTGGAATTCACTAATTTGAGCACATGATTGTGCAGGTTATTTTAGTGAATCAAGTAACTTCCAAGTATTCGGGAGGTTCATTTCAAGAGACTCTTGCTCTAGGTAAGACCACTGCCTTTTCGGAATAAATTTCTCTCTTATACACATCTAGATTACTTTAAGTTGACAGAATCAGTTTCTTTAATTTTTATTTTTGTGTTTTTTTTATTTTTCTCTCTATTAATTTTCTTTTGAATATTTTTTCCAAATCTTTTTGCCCCCCCCCCCGTAAACTGTCACATTTTCCTTCTAAGTTTCTAAAATTTCTGAATAGGTGATAGTTGGTCACATGCTTGTACAAACCGGATAATTTTATACTGGAATGGCAATGAAAGGTATGCCTATATCGACAAGTCACCTTCTATTCGATCAGCATCTGCTCCCTATGCTGTGACAGGCAGAGGGATCCGAAATTAACAGCTTCAAAATGTAAACGAGTTAAAATGATGTAACTTATATGCAATCCTTACACCTGAGAAACCAAAGAGTGCTTTGTTTGCTTGTAGCTTTGTAACTATAGAGAACCTATTTTTGTTGTCAATGGTCCTTCTATGGTGAAATCAATGTTTAGCCATCTCTCCTGTTGCATTTCCAATCATATGGTATTAAGGATTCATCGTTAAAAGTTAGGAAGTCTACCTTTCAATATTTAACAAATATTAAAGAAAACATTAGATCTAAGTGAGTTTGTTATATTGTCTTGACATCATTCTGATCAGATTATTGTGTCAAGATATAAAAGTTGTTGTATTGGTGGTCCTTGGCTGTAAGCCTGTCATCAAGTCATCACATACTTGTCATTTAGAATGCTTAAATTTATTACTTCTCATTTCTTGCTTCTTTCATCAACTTTTTACCCTTGAGACTCCTTTCTAAACATGGCAACCATAGGCTATGGATGTTATAGTGTATACCCATCAGTTGGCATAAAAAATTTTCTACACCAGCTGTGATGTACAAGTGAAACTGATTTTTAAGCAGCAAGATTCTGATCTCCCCATTAGTACGGGTCTTTTACTCTTTAACTAATAGGATGGGTTGAATGTTGAAGTTTTCCGGCCTGTTAGGAACTTTTGTTATTTGTCTATGATGCAAATTAAATTTTCGTTGTTGAACGTTAAACTTTCTGCTCTTTGAATGAGTGCCTTGACTGATTTCCTAATAGCTGTATTGTTACTAATAAATTAGATTTTATTGTCATTTAGCACACATGCTCAATTGTTCCCTTCTCTTTTCCTCTTCTTTAATCCAAAAAATGAGTTGGGGTAGAAGTTGTATGTCGGCTAACTGTTCATAGTCAATGAAATCAGTCAACATTTGCTCTTCAACAATTGTTCTACCTAACATAAAGTTCATTGTTTCAATAAATTTGGTAAACTGTAATGAAAAATATTTAGGTAGATTCGATTTTTGACCTTACCTGTAGGATCCTGTGATCAAGATTAAATTTTAAAAAATCTTATTTATATTAACTGATGTCATATATTTTACAAGGTTTAATCTACACCACAAGATTTATCGATGGGGTGAAAGGTAATGTCTACTTAAATATTTGCCAAGTCTAATATGCACTTTGGTGTTCATGTACAAAAATAAATGAATTGTAAATTTTATGTGATCTAGCATAAACTAGACTACATGGGTTTACAGATTAGATGTATCTTGGTACAGCATGTATACCAAGATCTACAGTAAATTTACCATAAACTTTGATCATTTTGGATTATCCATATTGTTTTTTTAGACCTAGTTTTTAACTCCTGTTGTTTTGGTACTGCTTTGAGCTGTCATCCAATGTAACTCAGTCATATGGTAATCTAATCAACATTACTAATTAAAATCTGTGCTAATAGTAACAAATAATTGAGATAGTCATTACAAATTGTTTATTTTATATATTGTGATAAATTCCATTCTGGAAACTAAGTATTAATTAATATTATAATAGTGATAATAATTATAATAATAAACTAAGTGGTAATTACTTGATACTTTCAATTTAAGAAAACAACAATAGGATTTGCAATCAATCAAACATAGTTGGTAAAATAATTAAGACTTGAACCATATTAAGCAATCCTTGATTACGCCACCTACTTATCTCTCCAATTTTCTTTTAACGACCACTTAACTAATTTAATTCTTGTTTTTCTTAAAAAAAAAAAATTAAAATCGGTTAGAAACAACAGCTTCTTTTTCAAAGTACAATCCTAACTATTCAAGAAGATATAAAAACAATGAGAGATACATATCAATTCAAACAGATTGGATTATTTGGCAGCATGGGAAAAATAATATAGGCCATGTGAAGACGAACAATGTTGGTGGGATTATCTTTCCGTTTTTATCAAGCTTTGTTTGTGCTGGATACATTAATTAGGGATTGAGCTAATGTGTATCAAGGGCCAAATAAACCACTAAAGATCTTTTATTCAATTTATGTTTCACTTCTTATCCTAATTATTTAATAAATTGACAAGATTCATTTTAAGTATAGTTATGACTTTTAGTAGAAGAATTTTAACTGTTCAATAAGTAGTAGATTAGAAAGAGAGACAGAATGTGGAATAGAAAATAACATTTGTGCCTAAACAGAAGTATTGGTTGTGGATAGATTGAATTTTTTTTTTTTTTTTAATATTTAGGAATACTTTTTAAGAATATAATGCATGTAAAATAACATTGTAGTTAAATAACGTATAAGAAATTTTCAAAAAAAAAATGAAAACAATTCAATCCAAACGGTCCAAGATTCTAAAAATTAAATTTTTATTCTTAAAAATTTTAATTTATAATCTTATAAACTTTGCATCTCGTCCCTTTAAAAATTTTAAAAAATATATAAATTAACTTTATAAATACGTACTTATTAAATCTTACCCCTCAAAATATAATTCATGCTATTTTAGCACTACCCTCTGAAAAGATTGTACTGCATAGTACTAATTGCAATATATTTCACTGGAAGTATTCATGCATGCACCACGCTAATTCATAAAAAATTAAAAAGCATCCATATCTTACCCGTACTCAATGGCCCCTTTCTCTCCTTCTTGCCTACCAACGATGTCACCTACCATCTCACACCACCACGTGCTTTTCTTCTTCCCAATCTTTGTAAATGATCTTTTTTCTTCCTGACCCCATTTCTCAACATTTTCTTTTCTGGTTGAAAGACTAATTTAGTTTTTTGTCTTTAAAGTATCAATTATTTTGATTCTTTATCTATCACAAATTTAAGACTTACAACAAAAATTATGAACAAATTAATAGATCAAAATACATGATAATAATATACCCGTTAATATACCATAGATGTGTTGTCAAAAATTCTGTTAATTTGTCTATAATTTCCGTTTCAAAACTTAAATAAGATTGAACACAAATTTCACTATGATTTAAAGTGGACTCAATGGTTTTCTAAAATATAAACATATATACTAAACATTTGCCATTAAAAAAAACTTTTCGAAATAGCATGATAATACAGGAAGATAATATGCTATTGTCTTCTTAATATACTAATAGGGAATGGAATTATTCTCCTGACTTTAAGAATTTGTACACTACAAGTTTTTAAATCACATAATATTATACTGTATAATCCCTATAAGAGTACAGTTCCCTATAATTTCTTAAAAGAAATTGTAGAATTTTCCTATACTAAAATACTACTTAGACCTTATGGACTTGTATTTTAGAATAATTATACACCTAGTAAGGAATCATAATACATTACAATTTAAATATTTGTGTAATATAATATTGAAAAATTCTACAATCCCTTCTAGGGAACTATTTCCTTAGTTTTAAAAGTTTGTGCAGTATAAGTTTTTAAAACACATAATGTTGTACTGTACAATTATTTAAAGTACACAAAAATAATTTTCTAAAAGGAACCGAAGAATTTTCCTATAATATTATATATTTTAAAATTTTATACTGTATAAGTTTTGGTATAAAATTTTAAAATTAACGTGATAATTTTCTTAAGGTGTTATGCCAGTACAAAATTGAACAACAGACTAAACTAGTGGAGTGTAGAATTTTTTAAAAAATACTATAGTAATTTTTTGATGTAATATATACAAAATAAAAAACGATTAATTACGAAATATTATTTAAAGAATACTTAATAAAAAACCTTACCATTCAAATGGAGCCACTAACATGTTTGTAGTTGGAACTACAAACCAGGAGCCAAAATAAGGTTATGCCTTGTGGTAGCTCTTTCACTCTCCAATAGGCCAATACCAACAGCCAACAACCTCTTTTTGTCTCTCAGATCTCACCTACAATAACATCAGAGACAAAATCAAATAAACAACTAACAGCGTTGGTTGAAAAACGAAATCTAATAAAAAATTAATAATTGATTTATACGGTAAATAAAAACAATCAAAAAGATTTAAATTTAAATTTTCATAGTCTTCATTCACATTTTGGGAAATGATTTATAACTACTATAATAAATTGTCAAAATATATGCAAATAATTTAAATTATCAAAATATATGCAAATAAATTATTTGTCCGTAGATAAAATAAGTCGATAAAGTATATGACGGTAACTAATATGCTCACTAATGGCAGCTCGCATGTAGTCGGTGAACACAGAAAAATATTTTTTAATTTTAAAAATTTGTGTAGTGTAAGTTTTTAAAATATATAGTGTTTTAGTTTATAATTATTTAAAATATAAAAAATAGTTTCTAAAAAGATAGTAAATTTTTTTTTAATTTTATATTATTAAAAAAAGAAAGAAAAGCAAAATCAAATAAATGTCCCAAAGATTCACAAAGTCCACCCACTCGCTCTCCCCTCCCGTTGTTGATATCCTCATCTAGATGTGTACTTCTCTCCCATTCCACAAAGAAAAGAGTCATGGCTTCATCTTCCTCTCTCACTCTCTCCCAAGCCATTCTCTCCCGCTCCATCCCTAGCCATGGCTCTTCCAACCCCCAATCCCACCTCGCCTCAATCTCCCTCCCTACATTTTCCGGCCTTAAAAGTCAACCCCTACCACCGTCTCTCGCCGCCGCACTTCCTCCATTCCCTCCTCCTCCACTCGCCGTCAATCTCAAGTCTTGGCCTCAGCTGCTGTAGAAACTCTGGAGAAAACCGACACGGCCCTCCTGGAGAAATCCATAAATACGATCCGATTCTTGGCCGTCGATGCTGTCGAGAAAGCTAACTCCGGCCACCCGGGTCTACCCATGGGTTGTGCTCCGATGGGTCATATTCTTTATGATGAGGTTATGAAGTATAATCCCAAGAATCCTTATTGGTTTAACCGGGATCGGTTTGTTCTCTCCGCCGGCCATGGATGTATGCTTCAGTATGCTTTGCTTCATCTCGCCGGCTTTGATTTCTAAGGTCAAACCCTTTCTCATTTTTTTTTTTTTGTGTTTATAGATCTATCTGTAACAATCCCAAATGTTGGGTTTTTTTGGATAAAAGATTGGATTTTGGAATCTGGGTTTTTCTTGGATTAGTGAGTTATTCACTTTTGGTATAAGAGACCTTTTCATTTTGGAGGTGGGTTTTGTGAAAAAATTGATCAAGATTTGATTTTGGATAGGATTTAGTTGATGAATCTGGTTTTTTAAGGTGCTGGTTCAATTATTTTACTGTTGTCTGTTGCTCTTTTTCAATTGTAGTATTTTGTGTTTTTACTACATTTAATTTATGCAGTAGTATAATATAGCTGTATAACTTGAGTTAGTGGACTTGGTTGAATTTTATGTTATGCAATAGTAAGTGGAAGCCTGACTTAGTTCTGGGAGTGGATTTTAGTTTCTTGTTGGACTGAATGTCTGATCTGTTTATGTGGAATACTTAGGAGGAGGATTTGAAGCAGTTCTTATACACATCTAGATGTGTATAAGAGACACCCCGGGTCATCCTGAAAACTTTGAGACCCCTGGTGTTGAAGTCACAACTGGTTAGATTCTAGTCCTTGTAGTATGTTTGTCCTGTTTGTTTAAGTTGAGGTAATGTGGTGGGACTGATCATTCTCCTTTTTGCTCTTTGTTAGGTCCATCTTGGTCAAGGTGTTGCAAATGCTGTTGGTTTGGCCCTTGCTGAGGCACACTTGGCTGCTCGTTACAACAAACCTGATGCTGAGATTGTTGACCACTACACGTGAGATTTCTTTAAATTTTTTTGTTGTTAGTCATTTTCAGTTGTTGTGTTTTGTTTTGTTTAATAGTAATAGGAATTGACATCTTGTATAGATATGTTATCCTTGGTGATGGATGTCAAATGGAGGGGATTTCAAATGAAGCTTGTTCCCTTGCCGGCCACTGGGGACTTGGAAAGCTGATTGCCTTCTATGATGATAACCATATCTCAATTGATGGAGATACTGAAATTGCTTTCACAGAGACTGTTGACACCCGGTTTGAGGCTCTTGGATGGCATGTTATCTGGGTGAAGAATGGTAACACAGGTTATGATGAAATCCGTGCTGCCATCAAGGAAGCTAAGGCTGTGAAAGACAAGCCCACCTTGATCAAGGTCACATACTAATTGCACTGGCTAAGCAAATTTGTACTTTCAATTTAGTTGTTGCTGCATCTATCTCCTCATGAGGTCCTTTCTGGAGTGTAGATTACAATTGTATGTAGCTTCACTGCTTGAGTTTCTTCCAGCATTTCTTGAATTGGGTTAATTTTTGCTAAATCTTTTTCTTCCTAACAGGTGACAACCACTATTGGTTTTGGGTCCCCCAACAAGGCAAACTCATACAGTGTACATGGAAGTGCATTGGGTGCCAAGGAGGTAGAGGCCACTAGGCAGAATCTTCGATGGCCTTATGAGCCATTCCATGTGCCCGAGGATGTGAAGAAGTATGAATGTCCCCTCCTGCTTCTTGTATTCGGTAAACTAGTCGACTTTGCCTTGAAAATGTATGATTGGGAATTATGTTTTCTTCAGGCACTGGAGCCGCCATGTTCCTGGTGGTGCTGCTTTTGAAGCTGAATGGAATGCTAAGTTTGCCGAATATGAGAAGAAATACCCAGAAGAAGCGGCAGAGTTTAAGTCCATATCATTACAGGTGAACCAACAGCTGGATGGGAGAAAGCACTTCCTGTAAGTATCGCTCTTTTGAAAAGAACAAAAAGTTCCATTTGTTTTATTTATACTTGTGTTGTAACTTCAAATATGCATCTGCACGCTTTCTATTAATTTCCAACTGCACTTTGCTTTTGTCTTTGATAAGTTTTCTTTGAGGACCCAAAGAATGGGCTCAATTTTACATACTCGATAGTGAATTAACACTTTCAAGTCAAATCGCTTGAGCTGGGGTTGCATTTTCTCAATGTCCTGTGTTTTTGCAAATATCTGGTGGTTTAATATTGTTTATGTTTCCTTTTTTCACTCAGACATACACTCCTGAGAGCCCAGCTGATTCTACCAGAAACCTCTCTCAGCAAAATCTTAATGCACTTGTGAAGGTTCTCCCTGGTCTACTTGGGGGGAGTGCTGATCTTGCCTCCTCCAACATGACCCTTCTTAAGATGTATGGTGACTTCCAGAAGAAAACACCATCGAAGAACGTAATGTCAGGTTTGGTGTTCGTGAACATGGTATGGGGGCCATCTGTAATGGGATTGCTCTCCACAGCGCTGGCCTCATCCCCTATTGTGCAACTTTTTTTGTGTTCACCGACTACATGCGAGCTGCCATTAGGATCTCTGCCTTGTCTGAAGCTGGAGTTATCTATGTGATGACTCACGATTCAATTGGGTTGGGAGAAGATGGACCCACCCATCAGCCAATTGAGCACTTGGCAAGTTTCCGGGCAATGCCCAACATTTTGATGCTGCGTCCAGCTGATGGCAATGAGACAGCTGGTTCTTACAAGGTGGCTGTCCTCAACAGGAAGAGACCATCAATTCTTGCTCTCTCAAGGCAAAAGTTGCCCCAGCTTCCTGGAACTTCTACTGAAGGAGTAGAAAAGGGTGGCTATATCATATCAGACAATTCCTCAGGCAACAAGCCCGAAGTCATCTTAATTGGAACTGGTTCAGAGTTGGAAATTGCAGCCAAAAAGCTGCTGATGAACTCAGAAAGGAAGGGAAGGCAGTCAGAGTTGTCTCCCTGGTTTCTTGGGAGCTATTTGATGAGCAATCAGCTGATTACAAGGAAAGTGTCTTTCCAGTGTCTGTAACAGCTAGGGTTAGCATTGAGGCTGGGACAACATTCGGGTGGGAGAAGATTGTTGGACCTAAAGGGAAGGCAATTGGAATTGACCGGTTTGGTGCTAGTGCTCCTGCAGGAAAAATATACAAGGAGTTCGGCATTACAGCAGAGGCTGTTGTAGCAGCAGCAAAAAGCGTTTCCTAGGCTTGGTAAATTTACTTTTCCACAATTGCAGGTTGTCTGTTGAAATTATTTAGATTTGATGTTTGAGCATGTAGTTTACAGAAAAAACCGCTGCTGGATAGACTCGGCTCAGTTCACTGCCATTTGGGGTCTTGTAATAAGAGAAGTTAAGTTTTCTTGCTTCTGGCGCCTTCATCCGTGGAGCAATTTGAGCCTGCAGAGAGGAGGACAGTTTAGGATGCTTCTGAACTTGTATACTTGAACATGGCTTTTGTAATTTGATGTGGTTCATTGACTTGAGATTTCTTTTTTTCTCCATCATGCTTTCTCACGTTTAATAGATAAATGAGATTGAGATTTATCTATTTTTGGAGTAATACTCTCATGTGGTGTCACAAGAAGCTATTTGAAATGCTAAATGGTGATATTCTCAGCCAGCTTGCAGACTCTGGATTTTGAGTGATTGTGCTTCTTCATGATGCTAAATGCACCAATATGCATGATGCAAGTCTACTTTTTTTCCCCTTTCAGTAGCCTTAATATTTTTATCCTATTGTTGCTACTAAAAAGTTTTCCCAATAACTAGGAAATTTGGAACTTTAATTGAAATTGATGTGTGTGTAGTTTCAAGCCTTTCAATGAAAGTTTGGCAGCCTGATCTCTTCAAGCTGAGAATGAGGAATTTCTTAGCCCAAAAAAAAAAGGTGGGCCCACAATAGAATAGGGAGTAATACTGGTAGTTGAAGGTGTGGCTATATGTGGTAGTTAAAATTCTGGCTCTCAGCCTACTTATCCAGATTGTTTACTATTCATTCTCCCCATTCTTTCATTTATGATGATTAAGACCAGGCATAAGGTTTAGTTTAGCTGAAATCCTCAACTTTTTGGACCTTTTTGTTCTTAAAAGTTTGGTTTGGTGTGGGCCATCGAAAAGGGTCCCCCCATCATACATGAGGATAATGCCATCAGAGAGCTATACATATTCCCTTCTGGCCAATTTCCCATAACAATTGGTTGATTCAGGATAAGAAAATTCATGAGTTTTTTTATACCAGACATTAATGCTAACACTGTATGAGCTGATTCCATAAGAAGATATGTATAAGTCTCTTATACACAATAATCTGTGTTAGAGACAAGATCAGGACTGCACACAAAGTTGCAACCTTATATTAGTTTTTTTTCTTTTTTTATGACTAAAATATTCGTTGGCGTAATAAAATAAGATTCTTACCAGGAAGACATAATTAAATTACTGCTCATCTAATTTAATTTAACTACCTAATCTTGAAAATACCACTACTTATTTTTTAGTCTTTCAATCTTATTTGACATAATTCACTACTTTTTTTTTCCTTTTTTATCACACCCAATATACCCTTAATTAAATATTTTTCATGTCTAACATGCCCTTAATAAAGTATAGTTGATATTTAATTTAATAACTCTATCTATTTTTTATAATATTCTATATATATTTAATATAAGTAAAAGAGAGGCATCCAAGCAGTGGAGGCCTTTCCATGACAAGAATACAATGCTATAGCAGAAGACAGCTAGAGTTAGATTCTGAAGGAGAGAGAAAGTGGAAGAAATTGAATGTCGAAGGGGGTCGAAACTCAGATAATCAAATACACTTCTGACTGGCACCTTATACACTGTCTCTGTATGTGTATCTTAGACACACAGGCAGAGTCGTTCCGAAAGTCCTAGGAATCGGAGCGGGGGCTTTGAATTGCTCGCCACGTAAGACTTCAGAACAAGCGATTTAATATGCTAGTGTGTCATTAATCCACATCATCAATAGTCCCCTCGGCTTGGTGCCGAGCCTCACGGATAAGGGCCGAGCCGACAACGGCTGTTCACAGTCCCCAACTGATGACAACCAAGACTTTTATACCAAGCCGAGGTGCACAACTTCGGAGCACTTTCGTACGCCCTTGTCGAACCGAGGTCGTAACGACCCTTGGGATCCTCGGTGGTCGTAATTGCAGCATTAACTTTCAAGGGTGACGCTTTCGTTGAGTCCTAATGCACTGAATTCGTATTTATTGTACTGCATTATTCACCCCGATTTTGATGCAAAATGCCGCGTTTTACACGCCGTAACGCCGGCACCACGTCCCGTTTTTCACACCATATCCCGTTTATCACGCCATAAAGCCTCACTTTTCATTCCATAACGCCTCGCCTTTCCCGCCTAAATGCCTTTTTTCATTTCGAAATCGTCAATCTTTCCCCCAGAACCATTGAACATTCTGGAAGAGAACCTCCTATTTAGAAAAGTGATTTGGGGGTACTTTTCTTTCCCTTACCCACCTTACTCCTTTTGCCCCAAACTATTTTTCTTTCCCTTACTCTTTTACTCCATTAATCCCCAGAGACTCACACACTTTCCCTTCTTTACTCTCATCCCCCAGTCCCTTTTCTTCTGTCCTCTGCCGTTCTACCGCTGTCGATCAACGACCACTGCTCCACGCCACCACCGGACACCACTAGGAATTTCCCCAAAACTTCCCACACGCCCTCAAAACAGAAGACCATGGCCGGTACGTTCACTCCCACTTCTCTTATTAGCACGCCGGTTCCCCCTTTCCCTGTAAACGCCATTGACAGGATGTTAAATCTTTTCGACGAAGCCCTTCTGGTAGTAGTGCCATTAAACTTTCCTCCCGATCCTCTCTTTACCAAACCCCCACAAAACGCAGACCACCCTAACCTCCAAACACAAAATATATCAAACTCCCTTGACCCCAAGGATATCAAAATCCTTAGGGATAGGTGCCGTTTTCCCTAGAATGTGCACATCAAACTCCTACCCCCGAGGACCGAGGCCACCTGCCACCACCTGGTTACCTAATAGTCTAGATGGAACAACTCGAGGCAAGGCTGAGGCTCCCCATAGAGCCTCTCCTCGTCAACCTATCCAACCACTAGGATATCAGCATATCCCAGCTGACCCCAAACGCACTTCGGGTCATCGCCGGCTTCACCTTCTTATGTAGATTACACGACATCCCCTCTCCTTAGACACCTTTAGGATGATGCTGAAATTATTCCCTACAAAGGGATTTTTTTACATCTCTCCCCGAACTGCGGGCAAACAGCTCATTTCGGGTAACCCCTTATCTATTCACGACTGGAAAAAGTCATTTTTCTTCGTCCGGTACCTCGACCCTCCAATGCCCCGGGGTCCATGAAACCTTATAAAAGAAAACCTAAGCGAGAAATAAAAAACGCCTCTCCCCCGGACTCCATCCACGCCTGGAGGCTCGTTGAATCCAACCTCTAGATAAACTTCAATAACCAACCCGCTATCTTATCAAACAACATTCTAGCCTGGGCAGGACTGTTTCCTACCCACGACATCCACCTGAGCTACGACCCTCAACGAGGTCATCATCATCATTTATCACTTGTCCTTTTTTTAATATCATTACTTTTTCTTAACCTTTCATCTTATGCAGAGCTCGGAGCATTCCTCAGGGGGTTGGAGTCCACCACACCTGTCACATAGTTCGGGCACTTCAAACCAGCCCTCTTCGTCAACAAGTGGATCCTCACCGCCACCATCAACACTCCATCAGGGAGTGTCGAGGCTACACCTTCAACCTCCGCATCCCTGAATCAAACTGAGGTAGTCAGTTCGCTGGGGAGACTAGCCGGGGAGGTAACTTTGGCTCTTCGGCTCACCGAACCCGAGCCGACTCAGGTTACGAGAAAAAGGACTAGGGAGGTCTGCTGGCCTCAGGGAGGGTCCTTCTTCAGCCATGACCCTCTATCCAAGCAACTCATCACTTCATATGGTAAGGACCACCGAACCTCATTCGTTCCCACTTCTTACTCCTTCTTTATTTTAAAGAGCTAACACTTTACTTTACTTCTTTTTTTTTTTTTTAGGTGATAAAAAGTATACTCCCGAGGAGGAGAGAAAATCTGCAGGATCACAGGATTTGCCCTGGGGTCGGTTGTCTGTCAATGCTCTTCCAGTGCCTTCCACCTTGGGAAGCTCTGATCTCTGACCCACCCCACCAATAGATGTGAACGACTGGGCTCAATTCCCAAGGGTGGCTCGAGAGCAAGCAAAAATGTGTATAAGAGACAGGGGTTGTAGACTATTTCAAAAGGCTCACCCCTCAACAAAGGTTGGACGAACTTCATGTCAGCCTGATGAACGTAAGTCTATCTAACCCTTTGTGAAATTCAAAACTTTTTGTTTTTTTTGGCACCTCGGACTTCAACTAATCATTTATCGTTTTTTGCAGGCCATCACCATTTTACCCGCCATGGCAGAACGGGAGGCCTCGGCTTCAATATAAAAGTCTTAAATCTCATCAAGATGTGTATCTTATACAGCTTCTAGATGTTCTTCTCCAGCTCGGATTTTCAAAACTTGTCCCTCACCTCAGCCCACCTAGATATCTGTCTCTTATACACATCTAGATGTGTATAAGAGACAGGTATTATGTGAGGGACAAGTTTTGAAAATCCGAGCTGGAGAAGAAGACCCTTGAAGTGGGATGTTGGTTATCGAGACAAGAAGGTCGTAGATCTGGAGCAAAGGGTTCTTCAACTTCAAGAAGAAGCTCAACTGGCCGAGGCCAAGTTGGCTTCTCGGGAGGTGGAGCTGCGGATCGAAGGCAGGAATCAATTCGTGGCCTCGGTTGAAGCGGACGAGATGCTGAAGGAGTTTACAAAAAAGGTTTTCTCCATGGGGTTCACACTGGCCTGTGACCACTTGGTGAAGAACCTTGATTTGTACGAGGGGCTGCCATACTGATGCTTCCGTCACCTAGAAGGTCATCAATGGCCTACAAGCGCAATTCAAAGCCCCCGCTCCGATTCAGGGGGAAGTTCTAAAACGACTCTGCTATGTCCAGGGCCCGAATCCCGATGACGAGTCTGAGTTTACGAACCAAGCTTCCATCTCTATACCGAGCCTTCCACTTCCGGTAATTTAGTGAAGTAATTTTGTTGTAACAGTTGGGAACTCCTTTTCTAATGGTTAGGATATTTTAATGAAATTCTTAAATTTTGATAACTTTGTCCCCTTGATAAGAGCCTTGACTTTCTTTGCGTCTGGCCTTTTACCTTCTTTTCAATTTCTTTATTTCCTGCATTTAAAACAGAAGTTTTATGATATAAGCAGGTAACAAACTTTCCACACTTAAGCATTCCAATCATAAAAGATTGTCGAAGACTCCCTTTAATTCTGTGACGGAAAGACCATTCTGAATGGAATCTAAAAGGATTAAGTTTGGCTCCTTATGTTTGCCTTAGCCACTTTAATTTGAGTCAGACTTTCCAAAGCCCAAAGGATGATGTTTTGCTTAAGCAAGGCAATCAAGCCTTTTTGAGGATAGGATCCTCTTCAATTTCATTTTGCTTGGAGGGGGCTGCTTAATTTCTACCATTGAGGGGAAACTGCTTGGCCTCGGCTTCTAATGTTTGCTTTTTGTTGAATTGGATCCGAAACTCTGAGGGTTGAAGTAGCTCGAACATCTGAGTGTGCCTTGTTCGAACCTCTGAGGGTTGGCACGGCTTTGTTTTTGCTTGGGGGGCTACTAAGCCTCTGCACTTGACGGGGGACTGCTAAGCCTCAGCCCTAATCATTTGATGTCAAAGTTAATCAACGAAGAAGCATGAGAACAAGCGGGTAAATGCTATTATACATGCTATAGTAAAAAATTCTTCCAAAATGTCATATTTTTAAAGCGTAATGAAAATGCATTATTGTTTCCCTAGATGGATAAGAGATTATTTACACATTTTAGATGAATTACGGTCAACATTAAAAAAAAAAAAATCATTCCTGTAATCTTGCCATTATTTTACACGTTTCGCGTTTTTTGTCTCACTATCTGTGCCAAATTTCTATCTCATATCCTAGATGTTTGATACATGTGCTTTGACCTTATAAATATTAGTATGTGAGAATATACGAGGCATGTAGCCGACATATACGATATAAGACAAAAATTTTGTGGCTATTTTACATGGATTAATTTGACTATGGAAGTGTTTAAACTTTCAAACTTGTACTTGACAATATAACAATTCACTAGAAGGGAATGTTACAATCCCGTTGAGGGAACAATTTCATTAAATTTAAAAATTTGTATCGTATAAATTTTTAAAGTATATGATATTATAATGTACAAGCCGTAAAACCACAATGAAATAAAACGGGACCTTAGTATTTTCCATTAACTAAATTTGCTCTTAAGGCCTAATTCAAGTGATAACAACTTTATCTAAATAAAATCGAAATTTTTTTTTTGTCACGAGTCCAATCCGTTAGCTCTAGACCAAAAATTTGGCTCGGCAAGTGTGTATACCGTTGGAGACAATTAGTCTTAGGTATAATCGGGTTTAATCTAGATCGGTGACTCCATTATGTTTATAGTCCTATTGTGAAAAATTTTCTTGGTCATCCCGAAAAAATTAAAGAGCTTAATAATTACCTAAACCTAGAAAAAAAAATGAAAAAAAGAGACAACTAATTGCAAAAGGAGAGTCAAAGTTGCATTTATAAATTTCTCAATAAAATTTTTTTTAATAGGGAACGAGAGGTTGAATTTAGCCCTAAGAAACTGGTCTTTTTAAGTATCAAAACAACATGGTATAGCCATTACACAAGTATCCTAACAAGCCTCACATTTGGGAGCGGAACTGCATTTTATAGTTTGGGAAATATTTAGATAAATCTAATTTTTGACCTAAATTGTAATTTTGTAGTGTGAATTAAATTAAATGACATCTGTAATGTAAGTAAAATTTTAAAAAATTTAATTTTCAGTATAAAATTGTATAAATGAGACTGAAAATCGGGTATGTTCTTATAATTTGCACATATTTATTTATTTAGATTGGAGCTCACAGTAATTGCACGATAAGGTAGCTCAACAGTTAAATCCAAAATACGGTTAAGATATGCTTCATCAAATAACCTCAAATTTTCCTGCCCAAAAAAATAAAAAAATAAAAAGAACCTCAAATTCAAATTGAAGCTGTCAATAAGAGAGGATAGCTTATACGTTCAAATCCTGTCATTTATACACTGCCAAGAGCATGCTAAAAGGAATTAAAAGAATATTACATGTAATTAACAATATAGACACACCATTACAATTTTTTCTAATCCCATTCTATCCTATCCTATAGATGTGTATAAGAGACAGATGACCAATAAATAATAAGAGAAATCGTCTTATCAGCTAAGACACACTTAAAACATATGATTAGCAATTTTACCTTTTCAATATTTTTCAGAAAAATACATTAATAGAAATGCCCCAAGCTTTTATTGTAATTACTATTGTGTCACATAATACTTTCGACTAGCCAATAAAATTTCAATAACTACTATATATTCTCAAAATTACTCATTTTGATGCCTATTAACTACAATACATTCGAGGAAAGAAACCTTTCAAGCATTGATAATTAGGTCAAATTTTCTCTCATCCGCCAAAATTTGTCATGTCAATTTAACGTCCTCCAAAATTTGTCTGTAAATTTTATTGACTGTTTATATTGTTTTTGATTAACCTACCGCCTTTTTCTGCCAAAAAAAATAAAAATTAACGTCCTAAAAAAAATATATCAACGACCTTTCAATCACTTTATTTGAACATGTCTCTAATAATGAAAATTCGTCCGATATATGAATCTTGAATCGTTAACACGGTTAATGAAGCGTTTTAACATCTTGATAATAGTTAAATATAATTAATCTTTACAATGCAGTTGGTATAGAACTTTTATACTCAAAATCTTAATCTACACATGTCATGTATAGAATATATATATATATATATTTTAATTATAAACCGTCATTCCCTTTACTCTTCTAGTAATTTGAATTCATGACCAACAAGTCATACAAGAGACATT
This sequence comes from Cinchona pubescens, assembly GCA_025175665.1. NCBI lineage: Eukaryota > Viridiplantae > Streptophyta > Magnoliopsida > Gentianales > Rubiaceae > Cinchona > Cinchona pubescens. Next base: position 1,188,205 of record JANKKI010000145.1, on the reverse strand, counting down.
TTACCACTTAAGCTGCACTTTCTCGCCAAAAAAATTAATTTATACGGATCGTGTAGGAAGATCAATCGATCCTGTGTAGACTTCTCGAATACGAGGGACAACCAATTAATGAGAAATACTCCATCCGTAATGTGCGTTATTCCAGATCATTGAACTCTGCTGCATACTCACAGATTGTCCAAATTGATTTTACTTTTGCCAATTGTGTCAAATTCAACCAATTAACACATTCATATACAAGTAATGTACGTTTTTCTTTTTTTTACAATGGAGGGGCTGGATCCAGCTTCAAAAAAACTATGCTAGACGGCCTACGTACCCATTAAAATGGGATCAAGCCTTACGTAGTCCTATATGACAATTGAGATTATTGTCCCTTTACAACATCTTGTCGTACTTCCTAAAATACAAATCTTTGCTCCAAGTTCGACAGCTATTCAAAATCAATTCTTGATCATTCCTTGTCAATTCCTCAATCTTTATCCCTCCGCTGTGACCTTCAATATTTTTTCTTAATGCTTGTGAATTTCCCTCTATTGCAGCTGGAAAGATTTGATGTGGAGGGTTGTACTCTCGAGTCGAAAAGAGCCCTTGCGTAACGATCCATTGATCACGAACACCAAACGGATTGGATTGAGTCCGACATTGAATCAACTCTTCAATTAGAGGTACTAATCCCTTGAGATTCAGGACAATGAATGGATGGTCGAGAAGCATATCAACAGTCCATCGCTCACTATGATATGGTTCCAAGCTCTTATACACATCTAGCCCAAGTTTGGAAATATGTTGGGATGGCATTAGCACGAACTCGTCGAACAGATTCCACATCTCCTGGTCTGTCCTACATTGTCGGCCGGTCATCATCTCCAAAACGGTGCACCCGAATGACCACACATCGGTTGCCTTCCCGTGTAGCCCCGAAGCTATAGATTCCCAGGTGGTGCATAGACCCGCGTGCCTCGATGGCGGTATTTTCCATCACTCCTAACTGCATCTTCCTCCCATACATACTTACTAATGTCCATAATCGGCTAGCTTAAGATAGAACAAACCCTTTCGATTACTTGGGAAAAGCAGTCAGAAGTTCAGCAGATTCCATGTCTCACAGATACAGGGTAAGATGTTTTAATGCCACCGTAAACCCTTAACAATGTAAATACAGAATATCCATGGCTATAAAAATCTTAATGATAGTGATTTAATAAAGCAAGCATCACTTGAATAAGGCCTCATGGAAATCTGTGTATAAGAGACAGTTAATAAGTTTGCAACAGTGCCTCGTATTAAAAAAAATTGTATAATTTCTTCCACCTTAATGCTGCGACATGTTGGAGTTGGAAATAATCCATCTTCTTGATTGAATTCTTGAAATTCTTGCTGCTCTCAATACTGTAGATTGATGAATAAATGATACACCGCTTAGCCGCTCTTGATGCTGTTTATTGATAAAGGAACGAATGAATGAAATATTTATCTAAGTAATGTAACTAGGATAGTATAGGATATGATGATTAATGTAACGACTGTGCTTTTTTCTCCTGCTCTCAATGCTTATATATACATAAAATGGGAAAAGTGGTTATATATCGTGGAATCCTAGTTAGTACTAGTAGAGAATCTGTTTGGAGTTAGTTATTATTATTGGTGAACTTTTTACGCAAGTTAATTAAACGAGAGCATTACATTAAATTAAATTGATTTTCAAGTCCTGAATTATAGGCATATTTTAATCTTAAAAGGAAACTGGCCTAAATGCATTATGCTAATATGGTCTAAAAACATGCGCGGATAAAAAATACAAGTTTATGTCCCTCCTGATGGGTCATTCTAACCTATACTAACCTATTATACAATCTTAATTCAAAAGGCAATAAAGAACAGATATTAATCACATTTTTTTCATTAGATAATTTAAAATAGTTTTCTTGAATAGTTATTTAGGGGCACAGATAATCAATATGGACAGTGTGTATTGTTACTTTAATCTTGGAGTTTAATGCTTCGGAACCATATTTCCAATTCTTGAATTAGGTGTTTGAGTTCTTTCGGTGTTAGTTTAAGAGGGAAAAATAATAATAATAAATAGGCTTAGAGAGTCGAAAATGCTATACGAAAAATTTCTTATTTTTTGTAAGATTGAGGCCTTACTCCACTTTTCTTTCGTAACTTGTACCCGATTTTTACATTGCACTACATACTTATTTTCTGGATATATTGCACCTTCTAAACTCTCATATTTATTCCATTTTAGTCTAATTTTTAACATCGTTACGTCAATGTTAATGGATGTTAAGTTAAGTGCGTGCAAATCACGCGCTTGTTTCAGCACGTAATGCACCAATAGAAGTAGTTGTGGGTAATTTCACTTTGTACCCCCCTAACTTATGATCAATTCGCACTTTGCACCTCTAATTCAAAAATTTTGGACGCGTATCACCCCCAACTCTTAAATTCGTCCCACTCTGGTCCAATTTTTAATTGTGTTAAAAAAATTCGACGAATGTTTCACTTTAGGTGCGTGGTGTGCACTCTTGAAATATTCGTATACTTTTGTGACAATGTTAAAAATTAAACTAAAATGGGTAAATATGGGAGTTCACAATGCAATATGTCCAAAAAATAAATATAAAGTGTAAAATGAAAACCGAATACAAGTTAAGAGGTGCAAAATAGAATAAACCCTAAGATTGACCTAGATCACTAAGTAAAAGAAAAATGGGAGTTGACTTGACCAAATGCTAAAAATTTAGCATACTTTTCTGGTTTGATGTTTCACAATCTGTACAAGACTAGAAAAAGATACGTTTATCGACATGTACTTTTTTTGAAAAATGCGAGTTGAAATCAAATATTAATTTTGCATACTTTTCATGCTTGGCGTTTAACATATACGAGAATAATTTCAATATTCGTTATTTGAAGGGCAAATATAATCAATTTGGACAATCTGTGAGTTGCCCAAATTTAAATTTTCACATATTTTTGAAATTTCCATATCTGACATAAATATTAAATAACTTGGAAATAATCATTTGATGTCAAAAGTAAATCAACGAAGAAGCATGAGAACAAGCGGGGCAAAGGCTATTATACATGCTATAGTAAGAAATTCTTCCAAAATGTCATATTTTTAAAGCGTAATGAAAATGCATTATTGTTTCCCTAGATGGATATCCTCATTTACACATTTTAGATGAATTACGGTCAACATTAGGCCATACCAAAAAATGGTCTTTCTATCTCATATCCTAGATGTTTGATACATGTGCTTTGACCTTATAAATATTAGTATGTGAGAATATACGAGGCACTGTAGCCGACATATACGATATAAGACAAAAAATTTTGTGGCTATTTTACATGGATTAATTTGACTATGGAAGTGTTTAAACTTTCAAACTTGTACTTGACAATATAACAATTCACTAGAAGGGAATGTTACAATCCCGTTGAGGGAAAAATTTTATTAAATTTAAAAATTTGTATCGTATAAATTTTTAAAATATATGATATTATAATGTACAAGCCGTAAAACCACAATGAAATAAAACGAGACCTTAGTATTTTCCATTAACTAAATTTGCTCTTGAGGCCTAATTCAAGTGATAACAACTTTATCTAAATAAAATCGTAAAATTTTTTTTGCCACGAGTCCAATCTGTTAAGACCAAAAATTTGGCTTTGCAAGTGTGTATACCGTTGGAGACAATTACTCTTAGGTATAATCGGGTTTAATCTCTAGATCGGTGACTCCATTATGTTTATAGTCCTATTGTGAAAAATTTTCTTGGTTATCCCGAAAAAATTAAAGAGCTTAATAATTACCTAAACCTAGAAAAAAAAAACAAAAAAAAAAGAGACAACTAATTGCAAAAGGAGAGTCAAAGTTGCATTTATAAATTTCTCAATAAATTTTTTTTTAATAGGGAACGAGAGGTTGAATTTAGCCCCAAGAAACCGGACTTTTTAAGTATCAAAACAACATGGTATAGCCATTACACAAGTATCCTAACAAGCCTCACATTTGGGAGCGGAACTGCATTTTATAGTTTGGGAAATATTTAGATAAATCTAATTTTTGACCTAAATTGTAATTTTGTAGTGTGAATTAAATTAAATGACATCTGTAATGTAAGTAAAATTTTAAAAAATTTAATTTTCAGTATAAAATTTATAAATGAGACTCAAAATCGGGTACGTTCTTATAATTTGCACATATTTATTTATTATTTGCTTTTTTGTTGAACTGCCAATCCAAACTTCTGAGGGTTGGAACAGCTCAAACATCTGACTACGCCTTGTCCGAACCTTTGAGGGTTGGCGCGGCTTTGTTTTTGCTTAGGGAGGCTACTAAGCCTCTGCCCTTGAGGGGGGACTGCTAAGCCTCGGCCCTCAATCATTTGCTTTTTTGTTGAACTAGATCTGAAACTCTGAGAGTTGGAACAGCTCGAACATCTGACTGTGCCTTGTCCGAACCTCTAAGGGTTGGCGTGGCTTTGTTTATGCTTGGGGGGCTACTAAGCCTCGACCCTCAATCATTTGCTTTTTTGTTGAACTGGATCCGAAACTCTGAGAGTTGGAACAGCTTGAACATCTGACTGTGCCTTATCCGAACCTCTGAGGGTTGGCGTGGCTTTGTTTTTGCTTAGGGGAGCTACTAAGCCTCCGCCCTTGAGGGGGGACTGCTAAATCTCGACCCTCAATCATTTGCTTTTTTGTTGAACTAGATTCGAAACTCTGAGAGTTGGAACAATTTGAATATCTAACTGGTGCCTTGTCCGAACCTCTGAGGGTTGGCGTGGCTTTGTTTTTGTTTGGGGGCTACTAAGCCTCTGCCCTTGAGGGGAGACTGCTAAGCCTCGACCCTCAATCATTTGCTTTTTTATACAAGATTTCGTCGATAAGGGTATATTTGGCGGCTCTGTACTTGATCTTTCTAGCTTTGGCAGGATCCTCGGGAAGCTTCTCATTATTCAAGTAATTTATTATGAGTCCCATCCAACCGAGGTCTAGTTGGACATAAGAGACTCTTTCAGAGAAGTCAACAGACCTGCGTTCTCGCAATTCTACCGAAATCTCTTTCGTTAAATGCGAGTATATTGACGAGGCTAGTTTTGACAGAGCATCGTCGTGCGTATTTCTGGTTCGGACAATCTTAATGATGTCCACTTTTTTGAATTTTCCAATCCAACTTTTGACTTCGGTTAGGTATCTTTTCAAAATCACGCCCCGAGCCTCGTAATTTCCCAGGCTTTGATTTACAACTCAATGAATGTACCTTTAAGGTTCGGCACCTCTCGATGGGCTATTTCTATCCACAGATGAGGGCCTCATACTCAACTTCGTTATTTGTTGGCTTGAATCCGAACTCGAGGCGTAAGTGCGATAGTCCCCTTCTGGGGATCGAATTATTATCCCTGCCCCGACTCTGGACTCACACGAAACTCCGTCAACATGAAGCTCCCATGGGAGATCTTCTCTCATTTTCTGTTCCTTTGCTGGATCAGTCACCGTGATGAGGTCAATCCTCTCGATGCCACAGTTTTCTGCAATGACATCTGCCAAAACCTGAGCAGACAGCGGTCCGAGGCCTGAAAGGATGAACAAATTCAAAAAGCATATTTGACAGCTTTAGCATTCTGCCTGAAGCATCTGGTTTGCTCAAGATATTTTTCAAAGGAAGGTTGGTCAAAATTATTATCTTGTGACCATGAAAATAAGGCCTTAGCTTCCGAGCCGAGACTACCAACGAGAAGGCTGCCTTTTCAATGGGGGTGGAGGGCCGAGGCTTATCTTGACGTCCTTTGTTTACAAAATATATAGGACATTGGTTGCCTTGCTCATCTCGCCTCAAAAGAACCGAGCCGACAATCGGTTCGACAATAGAGACATACATGTATAGCGGTTCTCTTTTTTGTGGAGATGCGAGCTTCGGGAAGGTGCCCAAGTATTCTTTAAACTCTTCAAAAGCTTTACAAGATGCTTCAGTCCATTGAAAGCCCTCAGTCTTCTTTATAAGCCGGAAGAAAATCAGTCCCTTTCAATGCATTTCTTAGAATCGGATTAGATCGCCACCATTCTACCAGTAAGTCTAGAACCTCCAAGAGACAGATATCTGATCATATATTAATTATGGTTTGCACCTTTTCAGGGTAAGCCTCAATTCTCCGGTGAGAGACAATGAATACCAAGATTTTCCCGAGGGGACCCCAAATGTACATTTTTTGGGATTCAGCCTCATTTGGGTGGATCTTAATGTCTCGAATGTCCCCCTTAGATCTTGCAAGGTTTTTCCTTATAGGTTCGGCTCTTGGCTACCATGTCATCAATATATACCTCCATGTTTCGTCTTATTTGGGACTTGAAGGTTTTATTGACGAGACGTTGATATGTGGCTCCAATGTTTTTTAGTCCCAAGGACATAGTGTTGTAGCAGTACGTGCCTCGGTCAGTGATGAAAGAAGTTCTCTTCATCTTCTCTGACCATGAATATTTGATGGTAGCCCTTGAATGCATCTAAAAAGTGTAAAATATAAAATTCAACAAATGAATCTATTACTGTATCGATCCGAGGGTACGAATAACTGTCTTTTAAATAAACTTTATTAAGATCAATAAAATCTTGGCACATTCGCCAAGAAGAATCTGGTTTTGTTACAAGGACTGGGTTACAAAGCCAGGTGGGATACAACACTTCTCTAATCAATCTGGCCACTAAGAGTTTATCCACCTCGACTTCGATTATTAAGCTACGTTCTAGACCGAAGAGACACTTCTTCTGCTTCACTGGTTTGATATACCGGGTTCACTCCGAGTTTGTGCTCAATAATTTCCCAAGAGACGCATGGCATGTCTTCAACGGTCCAGGAGAACACGTCCTTGTATTCGGCTAAAAGCCTAAAGAGAAGGCCCTTAAACTCTGCTGGGAGGGTAGCATAGATTTTGATTTTCCGATCAAGGAGGCTTGGATCTAGTGATACCTCCTCAATTTGAACCTCGTCTTGAGGCTCAATTTTAGCTTTGCCCTTCCCCTTCAGCTCGGGAGGTTCGGGGATCTCAGCTCAATCCGGGGCGGCACATTCTGTCGCCATTCCTCTGACTTATCAAAGGCTCTTCAAAGCCATCCCAGGTGGATGAGGCATCAAAGGTTTGCAAGTAAACCTTGTCAGCAATGGACATCGTTTGCGATTGGGACCGCAAGGACATCATATAGCAGGCTTGGGCCTCCTATTGGCTGCCAATGACTGTTCCTTCAGATCCATCCATCAACATGAATTTTATCCCAATATGAAATACAGAGGGAACCAGGATTCTGTAGGTGTATTGTATGGGTCGGCCCAGGATCATATTGTAGGAGCTGTCCCTTTTGACGACGACGAAGTTGGTCATCTCAATTCTATGCTTCGGGGGAGCTCCAAGACATAATGGGAGCATTATCTGTCCCTCAGGCACGACCGAGTCTACGGTGAAGCCAACCAATAGAGTCTTGAAAGGTTTTATCAAAGAATCGTCCATATGCATCTTGACCCAAGCGTCCCAAAAGATTATGTCTGTCGAACTTCCAGTGTCGACGAACACACGATACATTTCATATCCAGCCACATTTACGTGAATCACTAAGGGGTCATTGTGTGGCATTTGGCTTGGTCATGTCTCTTATAGGTTTAGAGATGTGGCATAAGAGACTTCATATCTTATCCAGATGTACGCTAATGATATTCCCGGAACATCCAACCACCTGAAGGTTGAAATCGAGAAGGCCATTCATCTGCCGAGGATTGTTCTGTTTGGCCGCCTCGGTTCATTGCGCGGATTTCTTTGATTGGCAGTGTTCCTTTGGAACTGTGCCGCAGTTTAGCAAATGAACTGCTGCAAATATCCTTCTTGAATGGCCTTCTCGATTTCAACCTTCAGGTGGTTGCATGTTTCAGTATCATGGCCGTGTTGACCATGAAAAGTGCAGTACTTTGCCCGGTCTATTTTGTCGGAGGCTGACACCATTAGAGGGGGTGGCTCTAAGAGGCCCAGATGTTGTACTTAGAATAAAATTTCCCTCCAAGATGCATTGAGAGGTGTAAAGTCAGTATCGGGATGGCTCCTTGTTCGTAGGGGTCGGTTCACGATATTATTGCCCGAGAAGATCACCCGGTTTCCCAAAGATGTGGCCCTAGAATAGCTCAACCTATCAATTACCCTTACCTTTTTCGACGATGAAGGGTTCGGAGTCTTCAAAGACTTTTTCTCTTTGTGTATCGTAAAGTTCCCTTTTTGTCCTGTATTGATTCTTCGCCCCGTATGAACTCCGATGCTTTTTCAAGAAGTTCAGAATAGGAGCTCGGCAGCCTTTTGGCCAGCTCGGCGTTGAAGTTGCCTGGTTTGATGCCATTGCAGAAAGCAGCCACCAGAATTCTTTCATCAATATTTTTGATTTGGACCACTTCATCATTGAAGCGATCCACAAATTTACTAAGTGACTCCTCAGACCTCTGCCGGATGTTCATGAGGTGTGAGTTGTCCTTTTGCAATATTGATTTACTCCTGAAGTGACCAAGGAAAGACTTCGCCAAGTCGTGGAAAGTGGCGATTGAGTTCGTCGGCAGCTCCTAGAACTATTTTTGTGCCGGACCTCGAAGAGTTGTGGCAAACAACTTGCATCGGGTCGCGTCACTGTAGCCATATAGGCTAGTGATCTCCACCACGTGCTGCAGGTGATCTGACAGATCAGACTCTCCCTTGTAGCGATCTAGGTCCGGCAGCTTGAATTGCATTGGAAGATGTTCAATTTTGACAATCTGAATTCCACGGATCTCTATTAATCTCTGCCGTAACAGGAACATTCAGAAGTAAATTATTTTTTCTCAAAATCTCTTGGATCTTATTTTCGAGACTCTGCTCCTCGAGCTGTTTTAAAACAGCCGAAGAGGGTCCTCTTGATTCCAATTTTTTAGAGAAATGTGCACCGAGTCTCTAACGCATCGGTATTTTCTGACTTGTCGATGAGTGTGACTCATCAGATTGTTCGTTCGAGCGCGACTTTGTTAATTTGTGACGTAGATCGGTTGGGCTCATGGCATCAACCGGCTCTTTTTCAGGTCATCGGCCGGGGTCAAGCTTCTGTTCGGCTTGTGGAGTGGCTACTCGGTTCGAGAGCTCAGACGGAGTTTTGCTTTCGCGCTGTTCCACGAACGCTCGGAAAGACTCGAAGTGGTCAGCAATATACTTCAAAACATCGTTTTGCTTTTGTTGAGCCTCAGTTGGTCTACCGACGTTTTCTAGTTCAGATATGTAAAGAGACAATTTCAGATTATCTTACATACACTTCTGACATTCAGCTCTTTCACTTTTCTTCATCCTCCTCAAAGAAAAAACAAACAATTTAGATGATTGAGAATTGATTGAAAGTGATGGAAATCTGTCGTTTCCCATAGACGGCGCCAATTGAATAAGATAGAGTTAGATTATAGGGGGAGAGAGAAAGTGAAAGAGCTGAATGTCAGAAGTGTATTTGATTATCTGAGTTTCGACCCCCTTTCAGTAGCACCCAATCCCCTTATTTATAGAATCGCATAAGGAGGCATAAGGTTAACTCTACGCTAGTCCAGCTAAAGCTGAATTACATAATTGTCCTTAATGAAGCTGCCACGTAGACACTTGTAGAACAATTTAGGTAATATGCTATGTGTCATTAATCCACATTATCACTAAAGGAATTCATAATGGTACATGACTCTTCCATTCCGATGTTAGGAAGTTTAGTATCTCTTCATATGGAAAAGTTACAACTTCATACATTATTATTTTTTTTAGTTACTCCACTACGTTATTATTATCCGATTTTTTTGCAAATCAGAATAAACTAAATAATTGAATCTCTAAATTTATGATTAGCAATTTACATGATTCTATAGTCTATAACTGCAAAGTGTCTATATATGTAAGAACACACTGCATTCAAGTCCATAGTAATGGAAAGGTAATTGTTCAAGTGAAACCCAAATGGGAGTGACCAACGATTTCTTATCAACCTGAAAATTTGGAGTCTATTTAAGAACTCGTATTCCAAAACACTCGAGTAAATAAAATTTCCTTAACCAACATCTATAATAATCTTCATTAAGATCAAACGTATAAACACATAACGATAGTTTATGAACCAAGAGTAAAATAACCTTTGAAACCAATTGAGGAGAAATCTTTACGGAGTGAGTTCATACTAGATGTGTATCAGAGATTTGCCCACCTCTGCATTCTAGAATTGGTTTTAAACCTCACTTTTAGAAAATAATTATTTAATTTCTCTACATTTTATATTATACAGGAAATAGATAAAATTTATAAATATAAATATTTATATTTGCTAATTAATGTACATTACAAAAGTTACAAATAAAAATAAAGACTAATGTCCTAATACACATCTAAAGTGTATAAGAGAAATTGTAGTAAAACGCAAAGGTCATGATATAATGTACACCAATAAAATTGTTGTTACTCGCGGATTTGCACTTTTAGAGATATAGAGTAGGCAAGCAAAGATGCACTCATCTTGATCAGCCAAGACGCGAGTCTTTATACGACTTTTCACTTTCTTTTATTTTTGTGAGAGATTTCCCTCTCATTTACTAAGAATTCTCAAAAGTACCTCCACACACACCTTCTTTCTTTCCCTCTCTATGATTTTCAGGTAAATGATAGAAAAATGAAAGTTGAAAGAGTTACCTAATCCATTTCTCACCTCTTCGATTCTCCTAACTAGATATTTATTTATTTACTAATATGTACGGTCAGTGTCCACTATTTTTTAAAAAGAAAATAAGAGACAGACGTATCTTTTACAAAATTATAAATTTCTTTTAGTACAAAAAGAAAAATGTATTCATGGGCAAAAACATACTATACAAAGGTGAAATACTAAATTAATGCAGTGACTTGTTTTAGGGTGATGGTTCACATAATCTGTTAAAGAATATTTCAATTGAAGAGGACCTTATATAAAAATTAACCAAACAAAATATATTTCTTCTTATTTCCGAAAATCTCGTTTTATATAAAAAAAAATTTAAAAAAAAGAAAAGAAGAACGTAACGTCAATAAGAAAAGAGATTTACTTTCAAGAAAGGAATCTTAGAGTTGTTCACACGGAAATAAAAGATAATCCTCAAAATTGAATTAGTTGATTGTTGTCACAGAAACATAAAAGCATTGCTAAAAATACTGAAAAGACCATCAAAGTACTACATATTATAAGAAACTATAAGAAAAAAGATGATTAAAGATGAGAAACCTCAACATTTAATCTAGGACACCATGAAAAACCTATAAATCTGAAGTAATACAGTGAATAGTACTGGAAGTTGTACAATATTGGTTGAATTGGCCACACAGTGGGTATTAAAAACTAATTGTAACTTTGAAACGACTAATTAAAACTAAATGAAATCAACAACGATTCAAATTGCATGCTTATGTTTCAAGGGAAGAGGTAAATCACAAATTTAATTTGTCTACATGTTCAAAGGACAAAATGGTGTGAAGAATATTTGTGATTTCATCTCTTTCATGAAAAATATTTAGAGTGTGAATTTTAATATGGGCAAATAATGTAACATTCTTTTTAATTCAAGCATAGCTAGCAAACTTATATATCCTAACATGGGTGACATACAACATTGGAACAGTATAATATATTGGTAAGGTTTTGACCATTAATAAAGGGAGTGCAACTAAATAAAAGTGGCATAATAAATAATAGAATAACAATTTAAATTAATCTTGAAATATTTTGACCTTGTTCTTGGCCATTTTGGCAGTTAGCAATACTACAATTTTTACTCAATTGGTTTTCGTCAATTGTACGTGATTAGAAACAATAATTTTAAAATGAAATGAACTTTATTAACATCCAAAATAGTCATAGAGGATTGGAATAAGATTCGAAATATAAAATTTCTTCTGTTCTTTCTTTTTATTTTCTACCTGATGAAGGAAATAAAAAAGATCAGAAAAATAAAAGTCAATTTTCTGTATCAAAAAACTATGGACCTGTATATTGTAATTTCAAAAGGGTTGAATAAGAAAGTTTTACCCAAAAAAAAAAAAAAGGAAAATATGGTAAACCTCATCATGTTCTTGTTTTACAATGAAACTTCTCTTGGCACGCCAGTTGTTCATTAAAGTTACATAAGTACCCTTGAAAAGTACGAAACTATGTACAAGGGTAGAAGGCAAAATTTTGCCCCAATTCACGGCAAAGCAAAGAAGCAAACTCTTTCCATTTCTTGATCGAATTCACAAATTCACCCGAAACATTAAGAAACTGTTTATAAGCAGAAAGGCATAAGGTGGACTTTTATGAGTCAATTTAATTGGGGAATATTTAGGTAGATCTGGTCTTTGGTCTTATTTGTAGATAAATGTTATAGAATTTATGACATAAACTGATATAAGTAAGATTTTATAAAATTTAATTTTAATAGCAGGGTTTACAAGTATAGTCAAAAATCGAGTTTATGGTAGTGTTTTCCTACAATTTTGCTCCTAAACAATTGGAGACTGTTGTTAAGAAGGGTATAAGCTGTAATTTTGCAAATCATTGTCTTTAGCCACTTACAATTTAATTTTTTTTTTCCCCTTTTCCTGAGTTGTTGGGTAGGGAAAGTGACTTTTGGGGTAGTTACGATTGTTGGAATGTAGAGGTTTGCTAGAAGTGACTGAATTTGTAATGTACTTGTAATTTATAGGTTTGAGAGGAAAATTTTTATATGGATCGATGTCATGGATTTTTTTGTTCAAAATAGTTTACATCAGTTTAGATTCCTCTCAAGTATACTTTTCTCTAATCTCTTTCCAATGATATATTATATTTAAACAACTAAAATTCATAAAAATTATCAAATTACATCAATAATTTTGTTTCGATGATCTAGATCAACATAAGAGAAAACTAAATTTATTCTGTCTATTTTATCATTCAATTTGCATGATAATATATTTACCAGATCTAGAAGAGACATAAAGATCAAGACAAAAATTTATATGTTTAATCAAAAGGAAAAAATTAATTAATTTATTTTCAAATTTGTATTTATAACAATTATATGTAATAAATTACATTATGAAAAATATGATTTTTAAAAAATATTCTTTTAATATTATTTTTATAAAATGTATTGGAGAGAAATTCTCTCCAATTACTTGAGATGAGTCTAACCCGTTCACATCATATCATTTACAATATGGATCTGACTAATGTATTAAACCTTCATTTATTTACTTATTGACTCGAATTTAAATGAGCTTTTATCAAATTAATATATAAATTTGAAGTCTCTTAAAGTTTAACGATTGGAATAAAAAATTTAGAGTCAATTGCATTTTGCACTCCTAAACTATCTAACTTTTGTACTTTACGCTCTCAAATACTAATTTTGGCCATCAATCACATTTAACTTCTAAATTTTTGCACATTGCACCAGTTACTAAATAGTTATAAAAATGACCCATATATCCTTATTACGTTACTCAATTACGAGACCTTAACTCTTTGAAGGAAATCTAGGAATAGACATCAGAAATCCAATGACCTTCTACAATGGGAATTATTTATCGGGTAATGATTTATTGACATTATCTTCCCCGAAGAACGTGATTCTTCTCCGGCAAAACCAGATAGAGATGTAGATCAACAATTTACAACTTAACGACTTTCGCAAACCATTTTACTTTTAGAGAAAAATTACAGTCTAATTTTCTCCTAAACTCATGAGTTTCATTAACCCAAATTTTAATTCAAATTTGGACCTGGATTCATTTCCAAAAAATAAGAGTGTTGTATTGGTGCATGGTTGAAGAATGAATATTTTCAAAAGTTGGATAAATAAGTAGGGGTAGATATGTCATTTTACGATCTATTTTTAAGTAATTGGTGTAATGTGCAAAAGTTTAGATGTTGGAGGTGGTTGATTGTCAAAATTGATACTTTATCATACAAAAAGTGAAAAAACAGAATAATTCAGGAGGACAACCAACAATTTAATGAAAACTAAATTTTCTGAAATTTGGTTTGGGAAGTTGGAATAATCTTAAACCGAACCGAATTTGATTTAGCGAGTAGTTTAGTTCATATCTTAACACGTCAATCAATTTCATTGTTGAACGCAAGTCTTTAGCTGCCACTGAGCCCTCCAAACAATTTTTAACAGACAAAAGAGGTTGACAGGTAGAGAAGGTGACAATCAAATCAAATCCCAAAATAGGATTTGTTGGTTCATTTTTTATTGTTCAACTTTCTCAATCCGCACACCCACCCCGCCAAACCAAACTGCCTCAAGTCTTCTTCAATACCACTATTCTACCTACCCCTCCCCTCCATTTCTTCACCACCTCCACAACCAGATTGGTAGCCCAGCTTTTTTTTTTTTGAAGAAGAGGGAAGCCTTTTTCATTTTCTTCAAGAAACATGGCACAAGCAATCCAAACTCCTCAATTTACAACTCCAAACCTCACAAAACCCAAAACCTGTTTCTTTTCTTCACCAAATTCTGTAATTTTTGGATCAAGAATTGTGAAAAGTTCCCCAAAATATTCATGGGTTTCAAAAGAAAATATATTAGGCCATGTCTATATTCAAGCCTCATTACAAATTGTCTCTTATAGCACATCTACTGTGCCTAAGAGATTGTGCTGCAGCCCATTAAAGAGATCTCTGGAACTGTCAAGTTGCCTGGGTCCAAATCTCTTTCCAATCGCAATTTCTTCTCCTTGCCGCTCTTGCTGAGGTAAAAATTATGATTCTAATGAAAGAATTATTGTTATCTGTTGATTTTGACTTGGATTATATTGGGGTTAAGAGTTGTATTAGTACTTAATAATGGTATTGTGAAAGTTTTGGGATTATGATCATCTGTCCTAAATGCTTTTATTGGCTTTGTTTGGAATGTTGGTTGTGATAGTAGTGGATTGTGTCTTTAAGGCCTTGATTTGGTGCAATGCTGAATCGGAAAACTTGGCTAATGGACCTCTAGTTAGGTTCAATATTTCAAATAGGGGTGTAAAACGAGGTTAAACAAGCCAATCACTCTATTATTCAAGCTTGTTTGATTATTTTAACGAGCTTGTAAATGTGTTCAAACTTTGCTCGTTTATCTTTCGAGTTGAAATCAAACAAGCTTTTATTTAATTGAGTTCAAATTGAGTTTGAATTTTTTACATGTCAATTTGTAGTTTTAAAGCTTATTGAGCCAATTAAAATAGTGCAAAGATGCAACACTAAACCTGTTCCGGCTTGGCTTGATCAAGCTTGAACAAGTTCTTACCAAACCAATATCTCTTTGAGTATCTAGTAGCTTTGCTCACCTTTCAGCCCTAGATTCAAAGACTGCATTTATACCACATTTTGATTGAATGATATATGTTTCCAGAATTTTCTAAAACCTCAGCAGAGAGAGATAATCTGGAAACTATAGCACCTTTGCACTTGATTAGTTTTAAGACTGTCTCTTATACACATCTAGATGTGTATAAGATTCTGGAAACATATATATTCAATCAAAATGTGGTATAAATGCATCTTTGAATCTATATCTGAAAAATTTAGTCTTTTGGCAGTTTATTATTGTAGCTTATCTATGGCATTAAATGCAGCTTTTGAGAACTTAATTTTGTTTATTTTGCAAGTCGGGATTGAACGTGTTTTGCACTCCTCATTTGCAGTTATTTGATGAGAATTTAATTCTATATGTTTAGTCTTAGTTTTTATTTATTAACTCACATTTATTTTGGGAACTAACTTTGATTCAGATATGAGGAAAAGATTAACTTTGAGGCCTTTATTTGATACATATATATATGCATGACTCTTGATACCTGATGCATTCAGGATAACAGAAGTAGCTCTTTTCAGTTCAAATAGCCCCTGAATTGGCTATGAAAAATAAATGAATGTCCTTTTTGTAATCTCTTGTCATGCCCATGGTTCATGTTTTATTCAACTGATACTAATTTGTAGATTATGGGATTTGGGAATGTTGTTGTTTCAACCTTTGTGTTGTTTGCTACTTCTTTTGTACATAATTTACATTCAAATTTAAACATTTCAATAATTCTTTGCATGATTTCTATTAGGGATACAACTGAATGATAGTCTACATCTTATTATTGGTACACTAGCCTCACAGAATGCCCATGTCATAATTTTCTTCCCAGCATTTCATTTCAGTAAAACTTTTTAGGTTGTGCAAATGCACATCCCACAACTGAGATTGGATAAAATTATTAAGTTTGGGGATTTGTTATTCGCTTATTGGTTATTATAAGGGTCAACACATACTTCAAATGGTTTTCTTCCCTTATTTCTTTGGTTCTAGAGTGGTATTGCGATTAAATAACATAAAATATTATCAATCTCAAGTATTCATTAGATTTCGCTTCTACATGTTTCCCAGGGAAGAACTGTTGTTGACAACTTGTTGGACAGTGACGATATCCATTACATGCTCGGTGCTTTAAAGACACTTGGGCTGCACGTGGAAGATAATCGTGCTATACAGCAAGCAATTGTAGAAGGTTGTGGTGGTCTGTTTCCTGTTGGTAAAGAATCTAAAGGTGAAATTCAACTATTCCTGGGAAATGCTGGAACAGCTATGCGCCCATTGACAGCAGCAGTTACTGCTGCTGGTGGATATTCAAGGTTCATCTCATTGTGTTTAAGAGACAGCCCTCAGTTATGGATCTCACCCTACTTCTGACAAAATAGGTTCTTTCTTCAACAAAATTTTAGTACATTTTATTTAGTGTACCTTCTATGATATCTATACAGTAAGCCAACGCATATTGTCAGAAATTGGTTTAATATTTTGCCTTGAAACGGGTGATTGCGTTCCCTTATGCCTAATTACCTCGCTGAGATTGATCACCACTTTATTCATTAGAGTTTGGTAATTGTAACATTCAAATTATATACCTTTCAGCTATGTACTTGATGGAGTTCCTAGGATGAGGGAGAGGCCAATTGGAGATCTGGTATCTGGTCTTAAGCAGCTTGGTTGTGATGTTGATTGTTTTCTTGGCACAAACTGTCCCCCAGTTCGTGTAGTTGGAAAGAGAGGCATTCCTGGTGGAAAGGTGAGCTTTACATCGTCTTAATGTGCTTATTGCTCAACTAAACAAAGAATTTAGACGTGCAGTTAAAGCTATAAATATTGTTTGTATGTCTTAATTGATAATAACCCAGAGCTCTATAGTCATTGCCTCATATTGACACTCTAATTTTGAGATATCCTTCGGCTATTAGTGGAACTGGTAATGAATGTTTTATTTTATTTTATTTATTATTTTTGGGAGGAGGGGGGGATCTATGGTCCATCATCACTTCCGCTCATCGAAGGTCCAGACCCACACCAATTTTTTCTGCTTATGCATTCATCCTCCAATTTATTTGAAGCTTGAATTAGCTTCCAGTCCTGATACAAGAAAGAGATACTGGATTTAGGGTTAATTAAACACTGATAACAAGTAAAAAAATAATTGTGATCTCTGTTTGGCAGGTGAACAATCTCTGGATCTGTTCCAGTTTTTAGTAATTTGTTCCTTTGTAAGTAAAACAGTCTCAATTTTTTCAGATCTCCTGGAAAAGCTTACGTTGAAGGTGATGCCTCAAGTGCTAGTTACTTCTTAGCTGGTGCTGCTGTAACTGGTGGTACTATTACTGTTGAAGGTTGTGGGACAAACAGTTTGCAGGTATCATTCTTGCCAGCAACTCTTCTTTTTCTTTCCTTTTTCTTTGTTATGAAGATCTGCAAAGTTATTGAGAACACAAGGTTCTTAATGCATTATTACCAATGGTTAAACTTGACTTTGTCTCTTCTGAGAAACATCTTTGTGTCCTGTAGAAGTAGAACATCTTACTAGATAGCATAGTTTTGCATGTCTTTTCCAATAATGTTTTCGCGGGCCCATCATCTCATTCTTTATGTTTCTCTCCTTTTTGAAGGGCGATGTTAAATTTGCTGAGGTTTTAGAGAAAATGGGTGCAGAAGTTTCCTGGACAGAAAACAGTGTTACTGTTAAAGGACCACAGAGGCATTCTTCAGGAAGGGGACACCTGCATGCAATTGATATCAACATGAACAAAATGCAGGATGTTGCCATGACTCTTGCTGTAGTTGCTCTTTTTGCAGATGGTTCTACTGCCATAAGAGATGGTATGAACTTTCCTCTTTTAGTGGAAATGAGAGTGGATTAAATCTATTTCGCTTCGTTAGAACAGTTGAAGCTGTTAATCACTGGTGTCTAGAAATGATTGTTTTTATAGTTTGCGTAAAGCAAAAGACTGCGACTTTCTGGGTGTTACTCAAGCTAAATTTTTTAATAATGTGGAATTCTAATCTAGAATGTGATTGCTGATACAGATCAAATTCTTTTCACAAAACTAGGAGTTCCTTGATTACCGCTCTACAATCTGCACCAAGTTTTGAAACAGATTTCTTGACATGTTTTTAAGCAATTCTCTTTGGATCCATCTGACCCTATTGATATCTAGACATTTTCTTGCAGATAGCACTATACTTGGAGGCATCTAGATTCAAAATTGTGCTTGTACCCTGAAAAATTGTCACTAGTTGAAGCTAAAAAATACAGGCCTTATTCTATGAAAAGGGTTTTGAATTTGTTATTTTCTTGAGTATTCATGATCAAAAAGGATGGTTTTAAGGATAACAACTCTGGTAACTGGATTTCAAATTGTTAACCTTGGAATTCAAAAGATTTTTGGTTTCGAACTCTATCTGAGGATGACAACACTGCTAACTGGTCTATCTTTTTTCCACTTTTCTTTTCTCTTTTATACGTCTGTTTCCTTTATCTTCAAGAACCAGTTGACAGCTTTGGTTCGACTTCTTTTATGTTCTCAGTGGCTAGTTGGAGAGTCAAGGAATGCGAGCGGATGATTGCCATATGCACAGAGCTTAGAAAGGTTAATTTCTTGATGCATCATTCATTCTTTAATCTTCCAAGCCTTGCATGTTCTCTTGATAATTCTCCTTGTAACACTAACCCTATATTTTCTAAAATTTCAGTTAGGAGCCAACAGTTGAAGAAGGACCAGATTACTGCATAATCACACCACCAGAGAAATTGAATATTACATCAATTGATACATACGATGATCACAGAATGGCTATGGCGTTTTCTCTTGCAGCATGCGCAGATGTTCCTGTAACTATCAAGGATCCGGGCTGTACACGCAAAACCGTCCCTGATTACTTGATGTCCTCTAAAAGGTTCTCAAAGCATTGAATGACAGTACTTTTTTCAAACGTACTGTCATGTAGAATGCTTTGTGACCAGTTTTAGAGGCTGCCACGAGAATGGGGTTTCCAATCTCATTGTGCAAGAGATAGTTGCTAGCAGCCCCTTCACTTTTCCTTGTGATAATGTTCAACTGTTGCACTATAGGTCAGGAAGTCGTGCTTGTCTGTTGAAAGAGTGGATTCTCTATTCAAGTTATGTACTATACACATCTAAATCCTTTGTAAAAGGAGTGTAACTGTAGCCATTTATTACCTCAAAGGGTCTTTTTATTTAGCTTTGCTATGGGAATTGGAAGGATTAAATTGGTGGCTTGTATCTTTACTTTATTGGTCAAAGTCTTGCATTGCAGAAAACTCGTGTTTCAATGAATGCAGACGAAGATGAAATAGCATAGAATACAGTTTGGATAAAAGTATCTGCACACAGCATACTGAATGGTAAATTGGTAATGATTCTGGCATTCTGCAACTTGTTTAGTTTGCTAGGGTGACGAAGGGCTACTATAAGTTAGTCTGCTAAAGAAGGGAACTTGAGAGGGTTGGCTTTGGATGCATTTGCTAGAAAATGCAACTCTCAATGCTTTCATTTGACTGTATTGTAATGCTGATTTAATCAAATACATAAAGCTTTAGGAAACCAGACATTTTTTCTGACTTGGTCCAATCCAA
Organism: Cinchona pubescens; assembly: GCA_025175665.1. Classification (NCBI taxonomy): domain Eukaryota; kingdom Viridiplantae; phylum Streptophyta; class Magnoliopsida; order Gentianales; family Rubiaceae; genus Cinchona; species Cinchona pubescens. The sequence goes on along the minus strand of JANKKI010000145.1, from coordinate 1,168,226 downwards.
AAACCTGGCAAACTAGATAAAGTTCATTTCCCTTACGGTTAAGTAGGTTAAAGTAGGCATACTGATGAAATTCAACTAAAAATTTCGATTTTATCTACTTTTGGTAAGAAAAAGCTTATCCTAAGCTTTTTAGGATGAGTGTATGTTATAGGAGTATATTTCAGCGGCTTGCAACAATATATACAGATTACCTACCAACAAAATTGAGGGCAGCGAAAGTCGAATTTGTATCTTTTTATTACTTGATAATTCTGCTTACCGTATGAGACAAATCTTGTGCACTTAGATTTTTTGTTTACCTTTTTCAAAACTGTCATATAAAATTTTATTTGCACCAAGTTCCATTTCTTTCCCTCATTATCTATAAGATTCGAGAAATGTGTAATTAGGCACCTGAAGAGGAGTTGAAAAATACATTATATCCTTGTCAAAGTATAAAATTAAATTACATATTTGTTTATCAGTTTTTTTTTCCCCCAACTTTCAAGTCTCTAGTCATGTTGTCTATTCTGATTGCTGAGTTATAAAGAAAGAATACACATGGGAAAGATATGTATATAAAAAAATTTCTGAAGGTTTGTTCTCTTATACACATCTAGATGTGTATAAGAGACAGATTTCTTATTTTTCTATTTACACTATTGATAAAAAGATTTAACTTTGCTTGTAAACTAGGATTTACAACAAACAGCTGTGTATTGTACAAACAATTCCTCTTGATTTTTTGCCTATCAGCCTTTGATATCAATCATTGGTTCGTTTGTACAGCAATTATTTATTACTCTTCAAATAATATTTTATAATTATTTCTTGACATATTTTTTAACTATCTTTTTATCATACATATATCAAAAATTAAAAAATTGTTACAATATCTATTCTAAATAATATCTCAAACTATGCAAACGAACATTTTGAGTGATGTTAATTAAGGAAGAATCATCCAATCAATCTATGTACCTTATGGATACATTAATTTAATGACTAGGAAAAGAAGAAGGGAAATTAGTAATATAGTAATTTTTAAGATGAAAGTTATTATTAGGAGGCTGGCTAGACTGGCTTTACAATTTCTAGTAAATTTATTCCTTTTACTTGTAAGTCACAAAGAGCTTTCAATTGAAGTAAACTGTAGCACTAGTTTGGTCATTAGTCTTGTAGTCTAAGTGGTGTTTTATAGGAAATAATAATAATAATGTTTCTCATATATTATATATACATATTCATCTCATGATACTAGCAGTAGCCTAACCAAATTTGAGACTAGAAATAAAAAAGAGTTATCGAAAAGCTACTGTTGCTTACCTTTCAAAGTATTACCAAAAACTAAATGTGACAACCATTACTCTCACATGACTTTGTCTCATCAATCTATTGCATTAAACACTTTTAAAAAGCACCCCACCCCACCCCACCCCATCCCCACCAAACCCAACCTCAAAAAGACAAAAAGAAAAGGAGGAAAAAAATTAAACAGACATAGAAACAAGCATAAAATTCAAGAATATATACATGCATATATTGAAGTCCAAAAAGGAAATAAAAATAGCAAAGCTAAATAAAAAGACCCTATAAGGTAATAAAATACTTAAATTTACACTCAATTTATGCATGTTTTAGAGGTTGGTTTGAGTACATTTATGCTTGTTTCTTATTATGGGGAGATGTTCTTTTCTACTAACTTAGAAGTGGGATGTAGTTGGATAATTGAAAAATGATAAACCTTCTCTAGGTAACAAATTATGTACTATCATATTTATTTTGAAAAATGTGTTTATTTTCAATTAGATTACAACCTCGTGCAAAGCTTGCAATTTGAAAAATTTAGATAAACTTGTAATTTCATAATCCTTTTTTTTCCAATACAATTGTGAAGATGCTGTCTCTTATACACATTTAAATGTGTATAAGAGACAGCCTATAGTAGAAACTGGAACTTTTCTAATTGAACTGACCTTCCTAACACAAAAGCTCTACTAAGAAACATATAATGGAATGAATACATTTTCTAGACTTTTCATTCCAAGTCATTCTTGTGTACCAAACGTGAGGTTAAGGTCTAAACTAAATTGAACATAATATACTTCAATAAATTAAAATTTGATCATTAGTATAAAAATATTTAGATTCAAAATTTTGGAAAGAAAAATAATTTTTTAGAGAGCACTTAAGTTCACAAAGTTTTAACGTAGAAATTTTTATTTTAAGTTTAGAAATTTAATTAGAAAATATTTCAAAACTCCAAAAAAGTAATACAATATATGAGTTCAAATAAGTAATATTATAGGTTATTAAACCCCTAAAATTTTGTAAGTTTTGTATTTGAGGCGACACAAATTAATCTAAGTACATCTTTTCGGAAAAACAAAAAAAACAAAAATATAAGTACAACAAAAGTTTGTGACTTTTGGATTTGACTCATAAACTTTTCGAAAAATTAAATTCTATCTAGTATATTTTAAATTTTATTGGTTAAGAAACTTATTAATAATGCATGCTATTCCCATATATTATTATATTGAAGAATATTTTACAAAAATTAGTTTAAATATGAAAAATTTTCAAAAAGCAAGAGTCAAAATCAAAAGAGAAAGCTATGCTTTCAACATATCATACTTGATTTTAACTCTTGCTCATATTTTTAGAATTACATAATACTACCAAAGTATGAATATATTTTTTAAGACGAAAAATTTTTAACATTAAGAAACATTTTATAAAAAAGTAAATTTTGTCTACATGTTTAATTTAATTATTTAAAAAAATTATCTACAAATAGAGTTAGAGTTGGTCTAATGAACATCAAATGTATGCTTCATAAACCTGTCTCTGTCTTTTTAAATCCAAAATTATAACTTTTGCGGATTTAATTAATAGGTTCTTTTGAAACTTGAATGATAAAATAAGATCTAGACCCAAAGTAGAGGGATAAAACAAAATTTGGATCCAAAATTAAGGGATGAATGAAATAACTTATGAAAAAAAAAATATTTCTAGTAACTTTCCTACAGAAAGTCACGTGAGATGTATGTGACTAATGTCTATTAACTCCATAACTAATAAAAAATGGAGATGTATGTGACTAATTATATTAACTCCATAACTAATAAAAAATGGACTTAGGGATATTTGAAAGCCAAAGTGTCAAAGTTGAGTTTTTTAGGGACTAAAATGTATCTGGACAAGGAAGAAAATAAAACCAGAAAATAAAATAATTAAATATGGTTAATTTACCTACATAAAGAATATCCATAAGAATAAATTATCAGAAAAATCTAATCTAGAAATCCTAATAACTTTAATGTAATAATACTTTAATAGCTTAAAGATTTGTTTGGAAAAGTTGAACAAAAAGATAGAAGTGAGGATGGCATAGTTGAAATTTACCTATTAACTTACATAGGTTGTAAATTTGTGAAACGAAAAAAAAAATTATTAATGCTTTCATCTCTGTACTTTTCCACCTTTTTGTACTTATTAATAGTTATGATATATAATATGGTATAAGAATATATATATTGTCTTAAAATATTGAAAACTCATATTTGTCAAATTTATGGTTTTGTTGTTTGAAGCAATTTTGTTACATATACAAATCTACATAATATAAAGAAAAAAGATGGAGAAAGGGGGAGAGGAAAGCACAAACATTAATTTGTACTATTATTGTATGAACAAAAAATAATTTAGATAAAATGCATGATGAGTAAATGTCACCAATATCTAAACCTACCAAATGATGAGAATTATTATGTTATTGAAAATTTATGCAAATAAATGACAACGTTATATGTGATTTATTATACGTGTGTAAAAAGAGACATGGGGAAGTGATAGTTGGAGTATGTAAATATACATTTTATTTATAGAAGGCCCTATTTGATAAAAGAGTACAAGATATTTAGAAATATTTGACAAGTTAACGACAAATACTGCAATAAGTTAGTGAGGGTGAATACTAATTAAAATGACAACCAAATCTCTAATTTTTTCCCGAGAAACTTAGCGACAAAAAATACTAATAAAAATCCACATTATGCAATTTTTCCTCCTTTGTAAGTATTATATCACTAACAATGTCTAAAACAAAGGAACAAGAAACTACAGAAGTCATAAAAATGAAATATGCGTGACATTCAACAAATCCTTCACATTCCCATTACCTTACCACTAAGTGTGTAAAAAATGAATTAAATTGATGAATTTTTCAGTTCTAAGATAGTAGAAGAAGATAAGACAAGTAAATGTATAATGTCGAAAATACACTTTATCACTAATGAAGTCAAAAGAATTTGATTTCAATTGATGTTAGAAAGACAATGTCTACGGAAAAAATACAATTTTATCCCTCAAGTTTCTATCGTGGTATATCTTAGTCCCCAAAATTTTATGCCAAATACATTTAGTCCTCAAACTTTTCAATTTATACCAATTTAGGATAAATTTAAAAATTCCGTCAATTACAAATGTGCAAAGCACGTGACTATTAAATCTCCAATTCTAAACGTGAAAAAAATACAATTTTACCCCTTAAAGTTTTAGTCATAGTCAATCCCCAAAGTTTCAAAAAACGCATTTAGTACTCAAACTTATTAATTTATGCCAATTTAGGACAAATTTAAAAATTTTATCAATTATAGATGAAAAAACTCACGTGCATTGCATGTGACTGCAAAATCTATCAGGCAGTATATAACACTTCCGAACTGATTTTAACCCATTTAACCATATTTCAACTTTTTCTGCTTACTATCAACGCCTAACCATCCACCATTCTTGTCTACATTATTAATAATTTAATTCAAGGTTAATAATTCATTAATAAATTAAAACAATAATTTTAATTCAAGATTAATCTTTGAGGTATATTAAAACAATAATTATATACTTTTTACATTATAATGAAACTCATTTATTGAAGTTAGTCTTTGGAATGTTTGATGGTTTTGGTGTAGTAAATAAAAACTTAATATTTAGTTGCAAATGTTGAAAAATATTACATAGTTAATATATTAGTTCAAAGTTGTACTTCATGTGCTCATAAGCAACCTTTTTTATAAATTAGCGATGGATTTTTCCATTGCTAATATTTTAAAATAGTAATTATTAATGGATTTGTCTGTTGTAAATATTAATCTTAACTACGGAATTTTCAGTCACTAAATTTAGCCAAAAAAAATCTGTTACTAATTGGATCAAAAGGTTTCCATAAAGTTGTGACTAAATTTTTTAACCAAATTTATTGAATAAATTTTGTATTATAAGTTGTTGCTTGTGTCTCTTATACACATCTAGATGTGTATAAGAGACAGATTTATGATAATTTTGTCAAATCCATCGTTAAAAAATTTAGCATATGGATTTTTGCCAAAAATCCATTACTAAATCCGTCTCTAAATGGGTAGAAATCGATTAGGAAATGTTATGATATAGACAAAAATGGTAAATGATTAGGCTTGATAATCAGAGAAAAAAGTGAAAATATGGTTAGATGGGTTAAAATTAGTTAGGAAGTGTTATATCCCAAAAAATATTAAACAGTTACGTGCAATACACATGAGTTTTTTCGTCTATAATTGACAATGTTTAAATTTGTTCTAAATTGGTAGAAATTAAAAAGTTTGAAGAATAAATGCATTTTGTTTGGAACTTTGGGAACCAAAATAGACTATGACCAAAATTTTGAGGACTAAAATTGTATTGGAGAGGACTAAAATTGTATTTTTCACTAATGTCTATTATGTAGATTTTATTTTATTTTATTTTGTATTATATTTTGTTGTTTATAATATATCTTATATGTGTTATCTATATTGTGATTGTGTAATAAGATTTATATATAAGCACATAGATAAAAGTGTCTAATACAAATATGTAAAATATTTCAAATAGTTATATACGACAGATCTATAACGGTAAAAAATTACAATGTGATAATAAGATAAACACATAAATCTATTACTTTTAGTTAGTGTTTAGGTTAAACTTTATATAAATGTAGATGATATTATTTAATGATAGACACAAGAGAGGATCTTATTAAATAGAAATACTAATTTAAGAAAATACTGATAGACACAGTAGAGGGAGGATCTTATTAAATAGAAACACTAATTTAAGAAAATGCATTTTGTTTGCATTAATGCATGTGATGAGTTTTGTTTTTTCATTGAGGTGAATTAGGGTTTAGGGTTTGACAAATGATATTGCCACAGCTACTTTTTAAAAATGACAAATTTACCCCTACTTTAGTGATGCTAAAAACATCTCTTTCTCTTTTAAAGCTCAAAAATTTTCAAATTACTCTCTTAACTTTATTTTAAATAAACTAGATTCTTATAATAGAAGTATTTGTTGTTGAAACAATAAACGGCGTGGGATTGGGTGGTTTCCTGCTCCAATATTCTTGTTGCCACAATCTAACAATTGGTTGGGTGCCTTTGTGCTGCGAATGATGTCTCTTTATACAGGATCTAGATATGGATAGTTTTGACATTTTGAAAATTGTTGTTGTGGCAACAAGAATATTGTTGTCATGTCTAATACCTGGCAATATCATTGTAATGGTTGAGCCTTAACGTCATCCCGCCGCTATGTTTATGGATGACTTTCATAGTAACCACCTTGAATGTAATGTCAACATGCTCAACGTTAATGCAGAAATGTTTCCATGGTGGGCGGAAGTAGTTGTGCACTAGAGGCTGGGACATGATATCACCACCACAGTCACCAACACTTTAGTGTATAACTTCGTGTCCCTTGCACCTAATTAACCAGTGGGACACGTCATGAGGCAGTTTGCTAACACTGGTGTTTTACAAACTCAAAATGAATACAATGTGTCAACGTCATGAGGCAGTTTGCTAACACTGGTGATTGGGCTTTTTAAATCCCGATAATTGGGAGAATTTTGCCAATAATGCCCATTTCATTAACGTGCAGCCCATTCATTCAAATAAGCCTAAAGTATTACACAGGTCGATGAAAATGAAAATCGAATGGCAATGGATGAAAATGGGGAAGGGTCATAATAAAAATGGACATCATACTTTTTGGTCGCAATCTATGAGGATTCCAATTCCACCCACATACCACACAATTTAATATTGCTACTAATTCACCCACAGACAATTTAGTACTGGTAATATTTGAGTACACATCTTCCATATTAATATTTTAGTAAAGTATTCTAAAGTTCACGCGATTAGTGCCTACTTTTCTATATATGTTCGATATAGTGGCATTTCAAGTGTACGAAAATGTTGATGTTTGATATATCAAACATTATAAAATACACTGCAAAAGAAAAAATTAGTTGTTTTTGACAGGCAATTTCACAGCTATATTGATTTGGAACTTCTCCTTTATCTATTATCTTACACAAGATTGAATATGCATTAAAGGCTTTCAAGCAAGAATGGTGAGCATCCAAAACCTTGTCAAATACATTGCAAGCTCTCAAAATACAATAATCTAACAACTTCAAAATTCTAAACAAAAAAATTATCTTTCCCTTACTCACACAATATGTGCAAAAAATTATCAAAATCAAGTGGAATTCCACTATGCATCAGCAAATCAATCGATTCTTCCCACCTCTTCGTGAGCATGACCACTCACAAGCATGGTTTAAACGCTCAACCCAATCAATTGACTCGACCGAATCGTATTCGAGCGGTAAATCTTGTTCCTATCAATACGTTGTTAAAGTCTTGTATAGATCCTAAAATATGAATTAAAATTGTAGGATAACCCTTATTTTTACTAGTTAATTCTTTAAAACTAATATACAAGCAACAACTTATAATTTTCATCTTATTTTTATGATTTTAGGCAAATTTATTGTCCACAATTTTGAATCATACATTCTCACAAGGAGAGCTTCCGGCATAATTATTCATCACCCTGCTTTCTTTTGAGTCAATTTTCCTCCTATACAATAACACCCCTTTTTCATCAATTGTTGCAAATTATTGCATTTTGGTATTTACGAAATTTATTTTAAAAAAGAACTTATATTATGATACTTAATTACAAAAACTTCGCATAAAATTTACTTACGAAAATTACATATTGATTTTCAAGTTCTAATCTGGATTATACCCCTGACTAGCTAATACTAATATAATTTCAAGCCATAAAAGAGTTGAACTTTCTTTTCTTTACCGAATTAGATTCTACTTTGATAGATTACTCAAAACTAAAGAAAGTCTATTCTATTTCTCCTACTTCCTTGCTCATTAATCATACACTTCATCATTTTTCAAACTATTTTTTTTTTTTTCTAATCTTTTTATATTACATTAGCATTTGACACTTTTTTTTTTCTCTTTTCCTTAGTTGTTGGGTAGGGAAAGGGGCATTTGGGGTAGTTGTGGTTGTTGGGATGTAGAGATTTGCTAGAAATGACCGGATTTGTAATGTAGTATAGTAATCTATGGGGGTGAGAAAGGACCGTAAAGAGTCTAACACTTCATTCATTGTTCAAGATTGCTTAATGTATTAAACTTTTATTTGTTTATTTATCGAGTCAAATTTAAATGAGTTTTTTATCAAATTAAATTCAAATATAACATGTAAATTTGAAGTCTCATACATTGCATTTGAATGGAATAATTTGAAGAAATTTGAATTTTAAATTAAATCCATCATAAATTTATCCAAACAAGTTAATAGATTTGGTTAATTATTTGAAATTCACTAACAAATTAGAGTGAGTTTTTAAGAGTTAATTTAGTTCAAATTCGTCAAAATTTCATATTATTTCAAATTCACTCAATGCAAATTTATTCATTTCAAAATTCTCTTGCAAATCAAATTGTCTAATTCAAACACAGCTTTAAAGTTTAGGAGAATTTTACAGTTTACTTGAAGGAACCATTCTTTTAACTTTAAAAACTTGTACAGTACAAGTTTTTAAAATATATAGTGTTGTATTGTACAAATATTTAAAGTATAAAGGAATAATTTTTTAAAAAAACACTAAATTTTTTCTAAAATTTATTAGATCAAACTCAAAAATTTAATAAAAATTAAATTTTCTCAAATTAAATCAAATTTAATTTGAATATCGAATAGCTTTAGTTGATATTTAAACAATCCTATCAATTTCATAGTTGAACCTTAAACATTAGCAAGTCTGTATAGTTTATTGAAAAAAGGGAAGGGGGAGCAAGTCTTTAGCCACCACTCAGCACTCCAACGAATTTTTACTACACAAAAGAGAAGGTGACAATAAAATTTTTGTTATATAAATTGACTTCATAATATAATATTATAAATCGTATATTTTAAATAATTTCATATTATTACATCTTATCTCAGATCATTATACGTAAATAATATAAATTAAAATATTTATAATACTATATTATGAATTCAGTCTTATAAAATTTTCCCTTCTAATCTCAAATGGTATTTTGTAGCTTATAGGTCCATTCTTCACTCTCTAGCTCAACTTTCTCAATCCAACCCACCCCAAAGCCACCCGCCAAAACAAAGTCTCCCCTCACTCCCCCAACTCCCTCCTCCATTTCTTCACCACTTCCACATCCAAATTGGTGGCTGAATCCCTGGTTAAAGAAAAAAAAAAGAAATCTTTTTCATTTTCTTCCTCTAATCTGCAGCAAGAAATATGGCACAAGCAATCCAAACTCCTCAATTTACAACTCCAAACCTCACAAAACCCAAAACCCAAAACCCATTTTTTTTCTTCACCAAATTCTGTAATTTTGTATCAAGAATTGTGAAAAGTTCCCCATTTTATTTGTGGGTTTTGAATAAAGATTTAATTTTTAATACAGAGAAATTAAAAATCACTATCAATTGACACATACGACGATCACAGAATGGCTATGGCATTTTCACTTGCAAAATGCGCAGCGCAGATATTCCCGTAACTATCAAGGATCCAGGCTGTACACACAGAACCTACCCTGATTACTTCGATGTCCTCAAAAGCTTCTCAAAGTCAAAGCATTGAATCTTTTTTTCTTCTTTTGAAAACACGTACAATCACGTGATCAATTTTAGGGGCTGCCACAAGAATGGAGTTTGTTTGACTCGAATTCTTTGTAAAAGGAGTGATCGTAACTATTGCCATTTATTGCCTCTCAGGGGGGTCGTTTTATTTGGTTTTGCTATTGAATTGGTGGTTATTGTATCTTGACTTTCTTGATCAAAGTCTTGCATTGCACAGAACTCGTGTTTTCAGTGAATGGAGATAAAGATGAAATAGGGTAGAATGCAGTTGATATAGAAGTGGTTGGTAATATTTCTAGCATTCTACAACTTGTTTAGTTTCGTAGGGCTAGGATTATCAATTGGGCCTTGTGAGCCGAGTTTTGCAAAGCGCAAGCTCGGCTCACAAATTTATTTGGGTTTCGGGCATTAATCGGATCGGATCAAACTCACAAAAGTGAAATTCATACTCAATTCATAAAATTATTCGAGTTTCGAACTTTAATATTAGCTCAAACTCACATTGACCAATAAAAATTTTATAGTTTTTTTCTTTAAATTTTAGATTTTGCATAAGGTCAATACAATATGGAATAATATGTACTACTTATGTTAATAAACAACTATTAACTTACCTACACATCTATATGTGTAAAAGAGAATAGGTGGGCATAGTTATCGAATATGTGTACGTCACTTTTTTTTAAAAAAGAAATGTATGTATATAATATATTTGTGCTTGATATAATATACCAGTACGCGTAAATTAATATGCAATACAAAAAATTATCCGATATCTAATTCAATAATTATGTGCTGGGTGATGAACGGCTACTTCAAGTTAGTATGCTAAAGAAGGAAACTTGAGAGGGTTGCCTTCGGATGCATTTGCTAACAAAGGTCCTTTGGATGCATTGAATCTTCTATCACTCTTGTGTCACACCCTAACTATGTGTTTGACATATGTATGATGCACACGTATATGTGGAGATGGAATACCTTTGGCAAAATGGAACCTGCCCTCAACCTCAATCCTTTCGTTTGACTATATTGTAACAACGCTGACCTAATCAAATACATAAACCTTCAGGAAACTAGACAATTTTTTATGGCTTCATCCAATCCATAAACCTGGCAAACTAGATAAAGTTCATTTCCCTTACGTTAATGAAGTAGGCATACTGACGAAATTCAACTGAAATTTTGGATTTTTTCTTTTTTTGATAAGGAAAAGTTAAAGATAATATTACATTACCTTCTTTTTTTCACGGACATATTTTCGCAACGAAATTTAAAGATTAAGTTTTATCGAAAGTCGAATTGAAACTTTTTATGATCTAATTATCCTGTTCACTATTATAAACCCAACCCTGGTTGGCTTAGATTTTTGGTTTACCTTTTTTATAACTAGGTGTAAAAGGGGTCCTAGTTCCATATCTTTCCCCCATTGTCCACAAGTCTAAGATCCGAGAAGTGTGTAATTAGGCACCTGAAGAGGATTTGAAACTATCCTTGTCAAAGAATAAAACTAAATAACATATTTGTTTATCTGTTTTTTTTTTGGGTTAATTGTAATATGCACTCTTGAACTATTATTATTTTATACTTTGCACTATAAATTATTAATTTTAGTACTTCAACACCTCACACTATCAATTTTTGGTACATTACTCAAATTAGTTGAGAATTACTGAACTTTTCTAAATATTTTTTTGGTGAAAAGACATTCATAGCAGTAATTTATGATTGATTAAGAAAATACTCTTATTCAAGTATTGGTATTAAAGTCTTTTCATTAAAAAAATCTATACGAAAAATAATTAATTTTTAACTAATTTGAGTAATGTGTCAGAAGTTAATAATACAAGGTACTAAAATTGTAAATTTAATAGTTTAAGGTGTAAAGTAAAAAATAATAATAATTCAAGAATGCATATTACAATTAACTCTTTTTTCCCCACATTGAGATGTCTACTCATGACACTATTCTATTACTATTATTTTCTATGTTTTTCATTACTTTGGAAGGCATGGAAAAATGATGCTGATTGCTAGGACTATCAATAGGCCCGGCCATGCTCGGTCCAAAAAAATAAAGGCCTGAATTGTATATTAAAGTGAGTAAAATTAAATTTTAGTCTAAATATTAGATTCGATTTAATTGTGAGACTTAATTGAATCGAATCTAATATTTAGACTAAAATTCAATTTTACTCACTATATATATATATATGAAGTAATATTATCCTAAATTAAATAATACTAATTGAGGTTACATGGATAAAGACATATAATTCTAGTATTCTATTCAATTAACTAAACTCGGATAACTACTAATCCAATCTCACTTGTCAATTTAGTTATAATTTTGTGGTTCAATTATAGAAGTTAATAGTCGTTTATTAGGATAAGTAGTATATACTATTCTATATTATGTTAACAAAGTGTAAAAAATAAAACTTTAACAAATAACCTATACAAATTTTTATTGAATGACGTGAGATTGGAGCAACTTGATTAAAGTCTGAATCTCAAATAATTTTGTGAGTCAAGTATAAATTAAACATTTGTGAGTTTGGACCAATCTGATTAAGATTCAAAACTCGAATAAATTTATAAATCGAGTTTAAATTTTACAAAATTTGACTCACAAAACCCAATTAACAGCACTACAGACGATTGCTGAGTTATAAAAAAAGAAACAGCTGGGAAAGACATGGTTCCCTCACCTTCCCCACTAGATATTTGCATGTTGTAGACGGTGGCTGTCTTCATGCATGTTAGTATTTCATATTTTTTCTATTTACACTAATGATAAAAAGATTTAACTTTGCTTGTAAACTAGGATTTCCAACAAACAGCTGCAGATTGTACAAACAATTCACCTATTTACTTTTTTTTTTTTTTTGCCTGTCAGCATTTGATATCATTTTTCTAATAATAATTTATAATTATTTCTTGTACAAATTTTCTAACCATTTTTTTTATAATACATATATCAAATCCTTAAAATACAAAAAAAAAAATTTGTTACAGTATCTATTCTAGTCAGAAATTTGTGAGATGAAGGTTATTATTAGGAGCCTGCTAGACTGGATTTATAATTTCTTGTAGATCACTCCATTTGTTTGCAAGTCACAAAGAGCTTTCAATTGAAGTAAACTAACATTAGTTTGGTCTATAGTCCCTAGTAGTCTAAGACTCTAAGTGGTGTTTTTATATGAAATAATAATAATAGTGTTTCACATACACATTCATCACATGATACTAGCGATAGCTTAACCATAAATTGAGACATAATTAAGATACAAGAAATAAAAAGGGGTCTTCAAAAGCTACTTTTGCCTACCTTTCAAAGTTTTACCACAAACTAAATGTGACAGCCAGTACTCTCACATGACTTTGTCTCCTTTCCTCTATAGCATTAATTCACTTCTAAATCTCACCCCAGCAAACCCAATCTCAAAAAAGGCCAAAAAAAAAAAAAAAAGGAAAAAAGATAATTAAACAGACATAGAAACATGCATAAAATTCAAGAATATATACATGCATATATTAAAGTCCAAAACAAGAAATAAAAAAATTAACCAAAAAGGAAGTAAAAATTAACCTTAGAGTAAAACCCAAAGAAACAAGTATGCATTAAGAAAAGTTCAAATTTGAGCTTTCTGGAGAAAGATGATGACTATGGTATGAGATATTCTTAATTTCGGAAAATGATTTAGTTAGATAATTGAAAAGTAATAGATTTTTTATATTTTTTAAATTATTTTAACGATTGTAATTATATTCATCTTATATTAGACGGTGAATAATACAGATTTACTCAACTGCGGAAGCATGCATGTGGAAAAGGAGTAAATATTAACCCATTAAGATGACAAGATTAAAAGTATTATTGTCCACGACAACACTACCAAAACGTCCATATCTCACAAGCATATTCTTTTTTCTCCGTTTTGATTTTTTGGATAGAAAATGGTGGAAGGATCTCTTTCCTTTTCCTTTCTTTCCAATGATCTAACAAATTCCTTTGCCCTCGTACTTATCAGCTTTTATATTTTTTATGAATAGGGATTTACATGTATCTTTATGCAAAAGCATCAAGCAAATTAAAATATAATACTAAGATATGCATACTTCACATGGCCAAAAAAAAAGGGAAGAGAATAAGTGTTAAATATTCCGTTTGAATAATTGACTTATTCAAAATATTATTTAAAATATTTTTTGGAATAATTTAATATAGTAATTTTTTTAATACGATTTGTACGCTAAATAAAAAGATAATTATAAAATGTCTTAGTAATAATTACAGAATATTATTTGAAAAACAATGAAAAATTTACAACCCAAACATATCTTCAATTCTCAAATAATTGAAAATATCTTTTTTTTTTTGAAAATTACGAATTTCCAAAAATTGTATGCCATTAATGCCTGTGTATAAGAGTCATCTTTTTATAATTATCTTCTTATTGTACATAAAATAAAATTATTTGAGACCCCAAGGAAAAAGTGAGTTAAAAGAGTAACGTCTTTTACACATCTAGATGTGTATAAGAGACAGGACTGAACTTATCAAGAATTTGTTTAAATGAGGATTGAAATTTGTCTCACAACCATACATGACAAGAATTTATTAAGATTTATAACAATTCTTGATCTTTATTTTAACAAATTATTACAAAGTTTTGACTGACATTAATTTTTTCAGCTACTCTTCTATTTGTCTGAAGAAAATTGCAGGATTTAAAAACTTTGTGTAGATTTTTAGATGAGCCGTGTCCATTTCTGAATTTTCTTACGTAGTCTATATTGTTGGATTTAAATAAAAAAATAAATAAATAAATTTGTTATAGCTTACAAAAGAAAATGTATTCTGGATATATCCTAGACTTATAGCTTTCAATAACAATAAAGCAAAATAACTCTAGAGCTATTATTTTATTTTTCACTGAGATTAGAAATTTGGACTTTAAAGATGAGCAGATTATTGTTCCTTTAATTATTTAAAAAGATAGTAGAAAAGAAAGACCTATTTTCCTTTTATTTTAAATTTCTGCTGGGATATTGTTATACATCCCCAGTTTCACGGGAATAAAATCTTGAAAATATTATTATGATTTTGGGGCATATTTAAATGATTTCTTCATTTTTTTTTTCTTTTTCTACTTGTGAGATCTATGTAAATCCTCTTGATTGCAATTGGAGGCATGAGAAATGATGCATTGAATAAAGTACTGGAAAAGTCTTGAGGTCGAAACACCGACCTCTTAGTTGAAATTATTTATCCTATTATTTAGGTAGGATATACAGATATTATTACTGTGTAACATTCAATAAGGTACACTAATTCTATCCTACCTAAAAAAACTAATGATCCAAATTATTAAAATTTTAACGATTTCAAACATGAAACATTTATTGCCAAACCTATATATAGACACACACTAGCATTTAATAAAAGTAGAGCACAAACGTGAAGAACATAGGGTTAATAATATTTTGCCTAGGTGGTAATTACATTTTACCCCTTAAATTATAGAAATATACACTTTGTCGTTCATGCACATTATTGATTTTTTAAAATTTTTAAAATATCAAGAAAATCTAGTTAAATGACTAAAATACAATTTGTATTATATTTTGATTTTTCATGCATTTAATTGATTTTCAATAATTATAAAAGAATTAAAAAATAAAATATAATAACACATTGATATCACTTTGACTTTAGGGAGTAAAAATGTGAAAAATTGTAAAATTATATTATATCTAATATAGCAATTTGCACAGATTAATCTAAATATTAAAAGCGTAAAATGTTACTTGAGACATTCAAAAATTGTTTTTTCCAAAATAATATTTTCATACAATACATTTAAAGAAAAATTTTCAATGGAAAATAAGCCTATTTAGGAATTGACCTACTACTATAGTTAGACATTCAATTTTGAAGTAATATAAAATGAAATCTAAAAATTTAAAGAATTTGACCAAAAAATATATTGATATAGATTATATTGAAATATTATATATTTATATTTGCTTATTTTTAAATAATTAGCACATCACTATCAAAATTTAAATATATAAAAAATTAAAATATAGTATTGAGGGTATTTTAATTATTTAACTAGATTATTTTAATGATTTTAATACTGATAGTAGATGAATAGTGTCAATAAGAAATAAAGTGTATAGTTTTATAAGGTGACAAAATGTAATTTACTCACCTAATTTAGAGGGTAAAGTGTTATTAACCCAAAAACATATACTAGCGTTTAAGCACAATTAATTTGGAAGGAAAACATGGACGTGTTCTACCTTAAACTAATCCTTTGAATGGTTACCCCTATTAATAGGTGGATCCGAAATTCCAAAATCTGAAAATTAGGAACATTTCATTAATTATCCTAAGGAAAATATTTTACAAAATGTACTTTTAGAAATTATTCCTTTTAAGATTAGTTCACGTATCAAAATCTAGATTGAATATAAATCTTTTAATTTTAGATTCTTGACCAAATTTAATTCTTTTTTTCATGTTTAATGAATCTAACAGCACATCAATAACTTTATTTATCAATTTATACAAATGTATTGTTATCCTAAAAATTTCTCTAGTACATCTTCAACAAACTCTAAAACCCACCACTTAAATCCCAACCTTAATCATTCAATCAAAATAAACAAAGTCAAATTTAATTTTTCATACAAAATAATCTTGAAAATGATTGCAACTTAAAACTCTCCTATTTTTTAACACACTTAAAAATATTAGAGTGGAGGACAGAAAATAAATTTGTTGACAATGCTAAACCCTCTAAGATAAATTTTATTTTTCTAAATAAGAAGATTCTTATTTTTAAAAAAAATACATATTTCACCTTAAATTTTGATTCTTATTAATTAAAAAGTAATAGATAAACATGTCTAAAAATTACTACTCTATTAAACAAATCTTTCTCCTCATGAGAGACCCATTCAATCTGCCATGTGGTTTGCTTAAAATGGCAATGATTAAAAACCCTAATCAATGAACTCCTTTGAGAATTGCATCAAAATTGACTACAATATTAGTTTTACCCAATTTCATCAACTACGTTACTCTTTTGACTCACTTTCTTTGCTTAATCCCTCCCCCAATTAGTCCACTCAGAATCTCTCTTTCAAAACTAATCCATTTTTAAACTCTTCAAACCTCATTCTTCTTAAATCCCCACCCCCCTCAAATCTTGCTCTCTCTTATCACTAAGACCAATCATCCATTCATATAAATCATTCAATCATCAAAATCAGAAAACTTTTTTTCAGCTATTAAAGAGACTTTTTCTCTCTGGCACCCTGCTTTCAGAAAATCCCACAAAAGTAGAGTTATTATCCATCATCACCACCAACAACACCAACACCATAACAATCAGTTCCTCCCAAGAAACCAGAAGATTCCTCTTAAAAAAATAAAATAAAATCCTTTTAAAAAGTCCCATACTTCCATCACCTCCAACATCACCATCTCCACACACACACACCGCCCCATTTTCTTCTTTCTCCACGACCCATTTCCCCTTTCCCCTCTACCCATCCACCAAACCAATCAAATTCAAAAAAGAACCAAAATCAAGAAAAAAATATCCATTTTTTTCTACCCCTATCTTAGCCTTTCAGACCCCCTTTTTTTTTGGTTTTTCAAGAAAATTTGCTATATTGTTTCATATTTACAAATCTGCAAGATTTTTGCAGAATAAAACTGAGTCCGAAATGAAGCACATTGACAATATCCCATCAACCCCAGGAAAGTTCAAGATGGAGAAATCCCCTTATAATAGATTAAGGCTTCATTCTTCTCTTGCAAAGCTGACTTTTTGGTCATTTGTTTTCTTGGGATTGATCTTTGTGTTCTTCTACAGATCACCATCTTCATCATCTACAGGATCTCTCCCCTCAGATCTCTCCAGAAGGTCCCTCAGAACCAGTTCCTATGGTGACCCTGCCTGGGTGAAAAGGATCAAAGCCTCCGCTAAAGTCAGGTCAACAAATGGTATGTCTGTTTTGGTTACTGGAGCTGCTGGTTTTGTAGGAACTCATGTCTCATCTGCCCTCAAACGCCGCGGGGACGGCGTTTTGGGGCTTGATAATTTCAATGATTATTATGATCAGTCATTGAAAAGAGCCCGGCAAGCGCTTTTAGAGCGCTCTGGGGTGTACATTGTGGAGGGTGATATCAATGATGCTGCCCTCTTGAAGAAGCTTTTTGATATTGTACCATTTACCCATGTTATGCATTTGGCGGCTCAGGCTGGTGTTAGATATGCCATGGAAAATCCTAGCTCATATACACTTAGTAATATTGCTGGCCTTGTTAGTGTTCTTGAGGTTTGTAAAAGTGTGAATCCTCAACCTGCAATTGTTTGGGCATCTTCTAGTTCTGTTTATGGATTGAATACTAAGGTACCCTTTTCGGAAAGGGATAGGACGGATAACCCTAGATGTTTTGTATGCGGCAACTAAGAAGGCTGGTGAAAGATTGTATTAGAGATCACAATTACGATGTGTATAATTGACAGCCCCCAAGGTTCAGTCACAGTGAAGAACCTTGGGGAGGCCAGATATGGCATATTTCTTTTTACGAGTCATTTAACTAAAGCGATTCAGATTTTAATTTTACCTAATCATGGGACAGTTGCTAGAGATTTTACCTACATTGATGATATTGTGAAGGGTTAAGATACAGCATTGGATACTGCAATAGAGAAGAGTACCGGAAGTGGTGGGAAGAAGAAGGGACCAGCTCAATTGAGGGTGTACAATTTGGGGAATACTTCACCGGTGCCGGTTTCGGATCTTGTCAGCATTTTGGAGAGGTTGTTGAAGGTGAAGGCTAAGCGAACTATAATGAAGTTGCCAAGGAATGGGGATGTGCAGTTTACACATGCCAATATAAGCTTGGCTCAGAGGGAGCTTGGATACAAGCCTACAACAGATCTGCAAACAGGTTTGAAGAAATTTGTGAGATGGTATCTCAGTTACTACAGTAATGGCAAAAAGAGTGCCCAGTGATACATTCTTTCATTTGTGTGATTAGGATTATTCGATTCTTGTTCATTTTGATTCTTATGATTGTTTTTAACATATCTCTGTCCGTTGGCCACATTATCTTTTTCATGTATATCTGATGATGCCTAATAAGGAGGCAATTCCAATCCCACGATGAAGTTTTATAGTTGGTGGTCAATGGACAATTATTTGCTACTGGGCATCCTGATCTATATCCAAAGAAACTTGAATAGCACCTTTTGTCAGTGCTGGGGATGTAATTGTTGTAGCTTTATCATTGTAGAATTCGTGACCATAGAGCAATTTGCTGATTGGGGGACATGTACCATCTTTATGAAACTAAAATAAAATAGCACACGTAATTTGGCTATTGTTATCTATTTATGCAGATCGATTATATATTACTTGATTTTATGTTCCGTTCATACCCTACTTCAATTTTTTGTGTCAAATGTGATGTCTATTTTGCAGATGTGTATCAGTAGTTAGAATGATGGCTATTTTCTCGTTTATCATTCACCTGCTTGCAACAGCTATCTGCTTTGTTTACTGGTATAAATAAATCCAAATTTTCCTATTACTACTGTATTTATTCCTTCCCTTTCTGATGGAACAGAAGTTGCTATTTTTGTGGTCCAACCACAAGAAGCGTCTGCTGGATACGAGTTTTTAGGAATTAATAGATATGAGAGCAATCATGACTTCTTGAAAACATTTAAGGAAATAGGAAAGCATTTATTAGCTGAATCAATTTTTAAAATGTTATGGTGAAGTCTAGTAATGAAGATGGTTCAAAGCTGGTCGAGCAATGTAGAATTCAGTAAAAGTTAAAATTGCATAATTGAGAAGTCATCAAATATTTGCCTGCAATTTCAATACTAGTATTCCTTCCTGTGCTTCAAGCATTATTCAGCCAGACACCATTGAAAGGTTTGTACACATCTTCATTAGTATATGTTCCTTAATGTATGTTCTTTATCTGTTCAAATTTGAAGTTTTTATGTCTTAAACGATTGCTTTAGCTATCTTTTTATGTAGATCAATTGAGTTCTGATAATTTTAGGGCACTCCGCTCTTCTAGATAAAGGTGCAGTTTTTGTAATGTAAAGCAGTCAACTTAGCTAACTTTAATGTCATTGTGTTATCTCAAGTAATGTGTCTTCCAAACTTTAGATAATATCCTAGTACCATGGTATGTTATAAAAAACAATATGTCAGTTTTAAGCTAGTAATTACATACAAAGTGGAGATCCATCTTGATTGCTTTGAGAGTTTAAATGTTTTAAAACTTTCAACTGTTTAATAGTTTCGGTTATTACCTTATTGGTGGTCAATATTTCTCCTCTTTTTGGTCACTTTGAACTGAAAGCAGGATGCCGCGTCATGACCTTCTTATGAAGCCTTTTGATGTGCTTAATGTCGCATAAATTTCCTCTTTTCTAGTGTTGGAAACAAGTCATATCATAATCTGAGAGAAATAGTTGTGCTTATTGCTTGTCTTAGAGTTTAGAATACGGAGACTTGTGATTTGTTCATTAGTACTGATACAAATGCTTCTGCTTAAATATTGGTTTTCTGTACACGGAAGTTGCACTTCATACTACCAAAGCCTATTTGTCTTCTGTATAGTCTAGTGATGGCTCATCCATCTTTAGTGAAGTAAATTGTGTTATCTATTCCATCTATCCTAATGCATCTCCTTTGTTTCATTGTCAAAAGTTGATTGCTAATGGGAAGCTCAATGATTGAAGAACTCGGAAGGCGATGTTGGTCTTATTATGATGCTTTCTTTTCAAATATTTTACTTTTTTATTGGCTAGGTCCTGCTTCTACATATTTAATGCAGTTGAGATTTGAGAATGTGGCAGACAGATTAAACTTAACATGATGTGTCTCTTATCTTTTTGTCCTTCAGGTGAAATATCTACTTGTTGGCTCTGGCATGTATGAATTTAGCACCACTTTTTTCAAATCAAAGTTGTCCAACTAGTTCAGTTGTGAAAAGTATTGAAATGTTTTTATTCCTCATTTCTTGTTATCTCGTTGTGCTCGAAAATCGTGTTTTTCAGCAGTAAGCAAACCATTTTGTTTCTTGTGATCTTTTGCTTTGCCATACTAATATTTGTTGTTGGGTCCGTAATGCAATTCCATGGAATATCACCTCTGTAATTTTAGCTTCTAGCTTGAGAATGGCCAACATATCTATGGTACAAAGCCTTTTGGTAGAGTGTATAAGAGACACAAGATGTTTTCACCAGCTAAGAGTGATGTATCAATGAATGACTTGGTCAAATAACTTTGTATTAATCTGCTGAAGGCAAGCTAAAAATGCTTTCTCATCTCTTTTTTGGTTTTTCAGCAGTCACTCTGTTGAAGTTTCTGTAGTAGATCATCCTTTGATGTTTCTGTCAACACTTACATTTGGTTCTCCATAGAGAATTGGCAGCCTGCATAATCTGTTCTATGAGAAAGAAATTATAATCAAATAAATCTGATACTATTTTATTTTAGCTTTTCTACCTTGATCATTTTTTCTTGCAGTGATACTCCAGCACTATCAGATTTTATCTTTCAAGTTGTGAATGCTAGTAGAATCTTTTACCTCATTATGGACATTGCTTTACCAATGGACGATTTTTATTTTTAGCTTGCCTATTGAGTATTGACACTTAAGATTTGAGGAAGTGCATGCATGAGCTGGAGAAAAATATTGAAATGATTGTTCTTTTATGTCTGGGCTTCTTCTGTACTATTTGCCAGTGATTGTACTTATAGCTTTTCTCATTCATTACGGTAGTAAATCACGAGTAACAAGTCTACATTTTGTACTATTTGATTCCATTGAGCTGATTTTTCTGTGATACATCTTGCAATACTTGGCCTACCTATTGTTGCAGCCTATAGTTGCTAAACAAGATTCGAAAATTAACTTTGGACGTACAACTTTCTTGCAGTAACTTTGCATTGCTGAGTTAAAGGTTTTTGTTCTGCATGGGACATATGATGGAAACTTATCCTCACAAATTATTAAAATGTACCATTATTCTTGGAAGTGGAAAATTTTTGTTGCTTTAGTTGATGCATTCTTTTATCAAACAGTGAATTTTAGAATTTATAGTACTTGCCCGGTGGTTTTAATTTTCTCTTATAACATCGATTTATGTGTAGGTGTTGCCATGCCCTTTTTACTGAATATGCATTATTCATAGAATAATGAGAAAAAATTTTTGCTACTCACTCTGCGTTGCAAGTCGTTGGCTGATCGAAAAGTATTGAGACTTTCATGCTTTTTAGTCATCACAACGATTATCATATCCATTTCACATTACGGAATGAATAGTCAAAATTTACTCATGTAGCAAAGAAGATGATAGGGTCCAGCAGCTGTTGATAAAGGACAAAACTGAAATATCTTAAGCATGCTTTTTCCTGGTTTTCTGAACCTTTTGAAGTTTCTTCCATACTTCTCTTGGTGTAGCTAAATTTCAATGGTCCAGAAATTCAAAAACATTTTGGAATTTTGCAAGCTGCCTGTTTCACAAGATCCGCTCGTCTGCGGTTGCATGCAAGTTCACTTAGCCCATGCAAATATCAATCTATTAAGGTTGAGTACCAAAAGATATTGAACTTTACATCCCACCTTCAATCCACGGATCACAAAATAAAGACAACTAGAAAGGTGTTTTAAGTAGAGAATAGGTGGAAAATTAAACAAATTAGAACATTTATAGATCATGGTTTATCACAATCATCAAAAAACTTGATCATGAATAATTCAGAAAACCGCCAGCTCAAACTCAAAATCCTGGTACTCAGTTTCCCTAAATAGCTTGTATAGGTGTCTTGTCTAACTATTTGTGGGGTGTAAATAGGTTGAATTGTATCCATACAAGGTTAACAGATACAGAAATCACTCGGCTCAAACTGAAATAGCGATCAAATCCCCATTTGTTTGGTACAGTTTTCGTTTCCATACTGAAAAGAAAAGGACGTGCAAAGTGCAGCAGACCAAGGTCCAAGTCAAGATGCCAGGATGATATTGCTTCATTCTTTCCAAACATCATGAGCAAGACCAGCGACAGTCAGCTTTTCTGGAGCCAAGTAAAAGTAAAACCACAACGAGCCTTCTAGAATACAACCAAAGTTACTTGGTCCATTGGCATGAAAACTACCCCCTTTCCACATGAATAGTTGACTTCTTGAGTAGTGAAGATAAGACCTCCCAATTGTAAGACTGACTGTAAGAATGAAATCAGAAGTCATACTTTGTCCTTCCACTCTTCAGAATAAGGCACAACATCTTTGATGACATCAGAATCAGATGATGAACTCAAAAAATTCCAAGCCTCAAGCATAAGTCTTTTCCTTGAACCCTTGAAGTGAACAACCTGCATCATGGAATGAATACATAAGTTAGCATTATACAGTTATTTTATAAAACGACCCTCCAAATCATGATTGAGGCAACTAGATCCTCAAAAAATAAAATCTTAATTCCAGTATTTTACAGGGATGAGTGCAGTTTAAACTGATCACTAAACTGTACCTTAACATCCAAGGGCATCCCATGAAATTGACCAGCACCCTCCGGTGGTGTCCAATTGTAAATTGCACATGGTAAAAATAAAACTGAAGTAGCACCAATTTCATGTAGAAAGGGTTGTTTTTTAGTGAACATTCTAGCATCAAAGGAATGTTGAGATTTTACAACCCAAGCAAGAGCTAATTTGATAGATCTCCCAGCATTCTGGAAGCTTTCATGTACTTGGAAGTGTAGACTTTGAGTACCTCAACCAAGAAAGCCTTAGCCCTGTGCATAAAAGGAGTTTGAAATGTACAGAAAAGGGAGGATAAATAAAGATGAAACTAATGATCATGACACAAACCAAGAACATGAACAACATAAAATCTGTTTCAGTTTTTTTTAAATTAGTGCAGGAGAAAGTTAAAAACCAATGAAACAAAGCTGCATTTACAAGATTTAGAATCTTTGGTTCAGTTTTTGGTCTTTATACTGTCCACCTAACAGGAAACTAATGATCATGACACGAACCTAGAACATGAACAATATAAAATCTGATGACAGTTTTCATGAAATAGACAGGACAAAGTTAAAAACCAAAGAAACAACACCGCATTTCAATATTTTAGAATCTAGTTGAGTTTTTGGTCATTATACTGTCACCCTTTTTTTTGAGTATAAAGATCCAACTTGTTATATACATGATCTATTAAGGGTAACCAATAGCACGTTAATACAAAATCTATTATACCTTGTCATTCCCTCAACAGTCCCTCTGTCTGCTATATACACATCTGAATGTGAGGTAAGAGACAGGGTTCCGGAAGGTGAGAGCCAGATGGAAATTTGGATCTTCATGAAAGAATTGTCCCAGGTCTCCAACTATTGCCATATCTGAGTCAGTAAATATGTAATGAATACTCGTCCCCGCCCCAAAGAGTGTTCAGGCAAGCCTTAAACATCCAGAAAGGCCTGCAAAGACAGAGATCAATAATAACGCAAATCCACTGATGATCAATGCAAATTATGCTTTTCACAGAAAAATATAGCTGCAAACTTTATGATTTGAAGTATCTTTATGCAAATTACAAAGACAATTTTTCTCTAAATGTACGTAAATGCAGGAAAGTATGCCAGAAAAGTACCCAACACCCGCACACATACGAGAGAGAGATTAGTGAATAGCAAAGGGGTCAATAAGAGCAGCCATTATGTCTTACAGAGTAAACCAGGTTAATAACACACACTCGAACAGAGAACCGAGGAATTGAAACACAAATAAACCAACAATCCTAGCTAGTCCGCTTAATGCAATGTACTCTTACAATGTAAGACCTGATTCTTTGAAGCATCAACTTGTCTCGTGAATATTCACCTTGAATGGAATGGATGGTAACCCTATTTCTGTGCACTGGAAGCTCAGAAGATGGTTCAGTAAGAATAATAACATTGCTTTGGGGCATGGTTGCCTGCAAAGATTTCATTGCATGTCTATTAAAATCTCAATATCATATAATACTGAAATAAAACAACTCTATAGAATAAAAGGAAGTTAGTTCCAATGCACATTGTAAATTGTGTAATAAGAGGTCGTCCAATTGGATGCCAAACATTTCTCCTAATCGTTTAAGAGCTCTTCCAATTGGATACCAAAAATATTTCCTTGGAGAGAGCCAAAAGATGGCAGAACTTCTATTTGCATAATAATAGACATCATGGAACAAGTCAGTCCATTATACTACTCACTCTGTTCCAAAATGACCATCCTACTTTCCTTTTTGAGTGATCAAACAAACTTTTAGTTGCAGATATTACAAAACCAGAAAAGGTAGTGGCTCCAATTCCTCTTGCAGAATAAAGTAATAGATGGGGTGTCATGTGAGTTACCACTATTATCAACAAATAATTATATTTGTAAAGTATTTTTTTAATTATCTTTGAAATGGGTATGGCTCAAACAAAAAGCAATAAATGTTTAACGGATCACAGATATTTCTTCCTCTGCAGCTTCTTCTTTGATGTATCTTCAACTTAACAATCCAAATGATGGTGGTTGAATAACTACAAAAATAGTAGATTGTAGTGACCTTCTCAACACCATGACCCTTATAATAGGTAACTGATAAAAGAAAAGGACAATCCATCACTGATAGTTCTTATATTCCCACATATACATTTTACATTCTCGCATCTAATGTAGAGTTGTCCTAAATATGAGCTGATACACTGGCAGACAGTCAAGACATCTGTTACACAATTTACCCTTTTAAAGATCCTACAATGACAGTAGACAAGACACTACATTAAGGTTAAAACTCGAACTGAAAATGTGTACATGGATGCATGTGTGTTCTGCACCTAAGAACAAGTATCTTATTCATTTTCATTTGCATTTTTGGTTGTAAGGATTGGAAGAACAATACAATCATTAAACATGTTCTTCACTATTGTTACTTTCCTAAGGATTTTGTTTACCTGAATGAAATTGATGAAGACGTCCAGAGTGGCCACTGATCTCTCCACCTTGTTGTATGACTTGTTCCCTACAGTAACCAAGTCAATTAATTTCCTGTTGCTCTGTTCATCAACAGTAGAGTTGTATATGGTGAATACGGTTACAAAGGATATTTGATCCCCATATTTGGAATTCTTAGAGAAGGTAGAAAACTCTGTCTTGTTAAGAGCTCTGGGCCCTGCAATACAAAAATTTCATTATATGAACAAGGTCAGCTTTTTATGTATCCAGCGCCTGAACATACGATTGTAAAGACATCTCATAGAAGCCGTTAGTTATTAAAATCATGTAACCAAATTCACGTGCAAAATCATGCTTCTTGCACAAATATTTAGGCACACCTAACGAACTACATTATGAAGTAAATAGTTACATATCTGATCTATCTAATCTAACTAAGCACAATGAAACGATTAGGACATACAAAATACAGTGGAAAAGTAAGCGGAGGGATGCAAAACCTTCACATTGCAGACGATCAGACAGACCTACACCAGCAGCAGGTCCAAGAACCAAATGGTTGAACTTCTTCAGCTTTTCGCTTTGCAAATCTTGTGCAGCTAAATCCTCCTGCAACTTCAAAACTAAACAAATAGACATTTCAACTCATATAACTCTTAACTTTTATGCTTAACCCAAAAATAATAAAATTGAATAAAAATGAAACCATTTTGCCGAAAAGCGAAAAGGGTCACCTGATAACATATGTGGAACAAAAAATATCATAGATAGGCAAACAGAACAGGAATATCCTCCATCTACTGCACACTCTCATATTTCCAAACATCAATTTCTATTTCCCACCAAAAAAAAAAATCACTCCTCAAAATACAACAAGAAACAGAATCCAGCCTTTTTTCTAAATCTCCTGCAAAATCACAGAATAATTTCTGGGTCAGATGAGTACTACTATTTTATTTTATCACAAAGGCAGAATCTTTAGGAAAAGAATACAGTCCATAGAAAAAAAATGAAAAAAGAATGAAAATTTTCAAATGGGTTTTCAATTCTTTTTCTGATTCTTGACTGCATAAATATTTAACATAATTAAAAACAAATACAAAAACATTTAACATAATTACAATGAAGCAAGATTTGAACAAGGACGTAAAAAGAATGAAGGGTTTAAAAGAAATTAAAGTGAAAAATTAGTTACCTTGATCTGATTCTTTGGAGAGATCAATCCAATAATTTGCTGGAGAAGAAACGAAAAGCATTATCAACACAAGTTGAATTTAGAAAGAAAGAAAGATTGAAAGAACAATTCTTTAATTGGTGTAGGGGTTTAGGCCCAAGTTCAAGAACCAGAAATTGCTCAGCCCATAGTGGTTTTGAACAGAAATTGGTGTTGAATTCTTTTTATGGGTGTTTTGGTTGAAGGCCCATAAACTAACATAGCTGGTTTATTAATTTTAGAGAACGTATCAAGTTTTTCTGTCGAGAATAAGATTTGGTTATCGCTGTTTCAACTAAAGAAAATATTCTTTTTATTTCAAAATGAGTTTTGTTTTTAGTTGTATATACAAATTAAAAAATTTATTAAATTATATTAATTTTATAGAAAAATAATTTAAAATAATTATATCATTTTTCTTTTATTAATATGGCAAGTGAAAAAAATATTATTTAATTTTTTTTTAAATAATAGATAATTTAACATGAGACAAATTGTTTAAAATGACAGGAAGGTGACAGTGAGGAGCTTTTATACGCTTCGATGGATGAACTTTGATACTGGTTAATGAAAAAGGCTTTTTTTTGGCATGAATGTTCATAGATAGATTAGATAAATATATCATGAAATTTAATGTCCATTTTGGTTGTCTTATAGGACTTTTTTTAATGAATGAATAGTATTAAAAAAGAAAAAAATTTATTGCAAGAGAAAATTCACCCCACCCCTCTAAAAATCATCAAGAATTTAATGTAGAAATCTATTTAAGATAAAACATCTATTTTAATAAAAAAAACATCTATTTTACTAGTGTCTATGTTAATAGTTACTATGTTAGTAGTGTCTATTTTGAAGAAAAAACATCTATTATAATCAAAAAATCGATATGTTAGTAGTGTCTATGTTAATAGAGCCTATGTTAGTAGTGTGTATGTAAACAGCTTTTTTTGATATTCTAAGTTACTGATATTTGTATTCTTATGGTAGACTAAATACAAAAAAGATATATGTCATTTATAAATACTAAGATCTTTTATTATTTTAAATGACATATATCTTTTTTGTATTTAGTTTACCATAAGAATAAGGACAAATATCAGTAACTTAGAATATCAAAAAAAACTGTTTACATACACACTACTAACATAGGCTCTATTAACATAGACACTACTAACATATCGATTTTTTGATTATAATATATGTTTTTTCTTCAAAATAGACACTACTAACATAGTAACTATTAACATAGACACTAGTAAAATAGATGTTTTTTTTATTAAAATAGATGTTTTTTATCTTAAATAGATTTCTACATAAATTCTTTTTTGAATCCACTACTTTATATAATAAAATCTCATTAGTTCGGAATCAATAATATTGCCACTTGAAAAATTATTGTGTTTGGATCAATGAATTTAAAAAAGAATTTAAAATCTATTTATTTGTTAGAGATATTTATAAAATTAAAATAGATGAATTTCAAATCTTCCAAATTAAAAAGTTAGTTGAAATCATTTATTTCACACTTTTAATTTAAATAAATTTAAAATTCATCCATTTCAACTTTACAAATCCCTTCAAAAAATAAATAAATTTCAATTCATTCACCAAATCAATCCATCCCAACACCGTCGAACTTCCTTCCCATGCATCTTGCATTCAATTACAACCTAGGCTTTGATTATATAATTAACTCGAAGCCAAATCCCAACCAAGTTAAAGTTATGCTTAACTCGACTTGATTGTCCTCAAGTGCCATGTTTAAGTATGTCAAAATTTAGACTATGTTATAGTGCTACGTTAGAAATTTTTAGATATATCAGATCCACAACAAATATTATAAATTTTAGATAAAAATTATTCACATCACTCTAAATTAAAAAAATTAAATTTTATGTGACAATTTTAGACCAAATAATTTATAAAACTAAAACCTGATCTATATAAAAATTTCCGTACTACATTTACACCTTTTTTATCTAGTCAATATGCATTGTTTTTTAGTCCTCCCGTCTACGAATAGTTAAGACTTCTTGACGGAATATTGAAATTTAACAAGAAAGACTCCAACTACATGCATGTAAAAAATAGATAAAAGCTTCTAATGCAAATACAAAGACATTCTCTTGTCACTTTTGGATTATTGCCAGAATACAAAGACACTTCTTGTACTGGCCAGAATACAGAAACATTTCTTAGCCGCACAAAACTTCATGAAATAAGCAAAATGGGAGCCAAAAGTATGGAATGCTTAAAGTACCACTAACCAATTCAAAAACTCAAACTATGCTCCAATATCAGCTCATAGCAATTCTCATTGATGAGTAACAAAGGCTTAAAAATCAGGCATGCGTTTCATTTTCCGTTGGCAAGGCAAAAGAAGGTGAATGGAGGAGAAACTAAGAACAGTATCAAGCTAAAACATAGCCCTTCCTCGAGTGTATATATACATGGATAACCATTCAAAGGAAATTGGATTTCTATCTGGCCATGATTCAATCTTTTGGATATACATCACTGGCACGACGCCTTCAAAACCCTCAGTCAAGATCACCTTGTTGTCGGAAATGTAAAGCTTCATTCCCTCAGAAACCCAGTAAAATTTCTACAATCATCAAGATAATGAAATGCTTCATAATAAAATTAGAAAGAAAATGTGTCCCAGAAGTTAACCAGACTCGCCTTCCAAAGCTTTTCTCACATCCAGAAAGATCAGGATATTTACGTCACGTCTTATGCCTGTGCAATAATATCTTAAAATGTCAATCTGGAATTTTACTTGTCTAAATTATCTTGAAATGCTCCAAAGTTGTTCTAAACCACCCATCAGCTCCAATAACATCCAATAATCAAGCCCATTTACAAAATAAAATACATAACGAGTCATACTAGCATCATATAGACAGCAATCAAACAATTCACTCAAACCAAAATTTAGCTCTTCAGAAAATGAGTTTGTTGGTTCTAGGATGAAATTAGGTTTATCTACTACTGTGTGCTTCATTTGCCATTAAAGAAACCTGCGTGGATTTCTACTTTTCATGATGTATTACTTGATATTTTTCTGTTTTTGCAAGCAAAGCAACAAACTAGAGCGGAATTGTTCACACTTTGAGGGCTAGCATCAATGGTGAATTACATATCAACCAAAGAACTTTTGCCAAATACATCCATTAAGAGCGCACTGTCATGCTTTATTTCATGACTTACCACTTATTACTTCACCATCAGTTGGCAAACCACATGAGAAGTGGATATGCAATCTCTTCATGCGTTTTAGTCCTTGTTCCAGAATTGATTCCAAATTTCTCTTGTAGGTCCCGTGTACACAAACTAAATACAAACCAGTAAAAGAACTTTATAATGCACCATAAGGAAAAATAAGTTTGAGCTCAAAGTATTCTATTGATTCAAGCACTAAAAGAATGTTCACCTGGAACTTCTTCAGCAGAAAGAATAGGCTTCAACAAGCTGTCAGTCTCAACGGTCTGTGGGGTACCAATCCACAAGAGAGAAAGAGAAAGCTCGCTCAATCAAATAGCTTAGAAACCATATGATGAATGTAAACTATTGAGGATAACAAAGTAAATAAATGCCAGTGATTTGTTTTATCTTTCACCAAGTCATCAATAAACATCACATCAGCTCCAGTTTTATACTAATATCTGAAAATCAATAATGCACTATAGCAGGTATTCTTCAATTCATATACATCTACATCTTAGGAAACAGAACAAAGTCGTGTCGAAATCAGTTAATTCAAACTAATTTAAGGAACAGTAGAATCTTGCAAAAAAGATCTATTTATTTTTTAGAAATTTTTTCTCTCTCAATTGAAATATGACTTTAGGGTTTCGGATAGAAACTCAATTGTCAGATATTGAAATTCATAACAAATGAAATTCTCTCGAGAACGTGCTATCATATTCTCATTTATGATGAAGAATTACATTGTTGACACTCGATTATTCAACTTTGAAAACAAAACAATGCTGTCTAACTTTAAAGATGATATTTATCTAAAAAGAATTACTAACTTATAAACCTCATAAACGAAATAAAGGAAAGAAACTGATTTACCTATATACAAGCATATATGGGCTTTACACATTCCCATGTGATGATATCACTAGATATACTGGTCCAGCCTTCCCCAAGAATAACACACAGCGAGTGAGAAGAAAAGTGGTGACCAGACAAAAAAAAAAAAAAAAGAAGAAGAAGAAGAAGAAATGGTTTTGGCATAATATCTACAGAGATAAAGGCACAGTGGACTTTTCCTTTGGCATAATTTTTTTTTTTTTTTTTGAGAATCTGTTTTAGCAAGAAAAAAGGGGTAGAAATTCCATTCTCTACAGGGTACATTACCATGATCGTGTGACCTTGGTTTGCACGTATCCAAAGCTCTCCATTTTCTTCCATCAGGCTCAATCTTTGTTTATTGTCCCTCCTGACTGTCTAGAAAATACAAGCAAAGAACACTATTGTAAGGTGACAACATAATCAAATAGAAAAGGAAAATAATTGGAGTGCTAATACACTGTCTCGAAACAGCCAACAAAAAACAGATTGCAAGCCTTCATATTATACAAATACCGAAAGTATGTCCAACAGTACTGACCAAATAGATTGTACTGATAACAACCAGCTCAATTCCAACATTAATTTGTTTTCTTCTTCTTTTTTCCCCAAAAAGAAAAGTTCTAGTAAGGAATCTCAGTTCAAACTGACGTATATACTCCATCACAATGTAGATGGAATATGAAAGAGGGAGTTGAGAGTGTCTACCTCTCGGATGCTGTCAACTGAATGTGATCTTAACCAAATATTGGCAAACGTTTTTAAATTAAGCTTTAACAAATCTTCAACCTTAACAAATCCATCACTCCTCATTTTCAAGTTTAACTCAGAAGCCATGTGCCGCAAAATACGCGTTCTGAAAGGAAAAAAAATTTCCCAGAAGGAAAAGAAGTTTAAGCCAGAATCCAAACTTAAATACATAAAGATGTCTACGTCCACAATATTCAACACCGCCTTTAAAGGTCACTACTAAAATAACTAAAAAAACAACAGAATTCATAGTGATATTTTAACCCTTTACCAGCCATGAAAAAACTATACAATTGTCCTACTACACTAAGATAGTCAGAACCAAGAAAAAGAAAGATTGAAATTCTTCATGGTTCTATTTACAAAATTCATAATAGTCAAAACCATTTATCAGCCATGCTGAAACTGAAGGAACAAAACAACGAAAAGATGAAAAACTTAATGTATCCTAGTATCACTTACAATAGTCTACCAAGGGCATCAATCTTATCTATTTCAGAAGAACTAACACCGCTGCATCCATGGCCTCTGCGTCTTCCTCTTCCTCGGCTTCCACTGTCAAAAAACCCAGAACAGTAATTTAAGAACCTAATAAATATAACACAAGCAAGAAAATCAATCATTTTTCATGAGTACTGAAATTTGAAGGAGTGAAAGATATTAACCTTCGAGGCTGTAAATTGTTCAGGCAAGTCTCTTGGCATTGGCAATGACCATATGCACCACATCTGAAACAAATTGAGTGGAGCCCTTCATACTCTACAGTTTGCATATGCTCACCAATCGGGATAGACGACACCAAAGGTTTCTATCTAGATCAATTTCCTCGCACATTCGCAAAAGCTTTCCCCTGGACGCTTCTCCTCCCGTTAATATTAATGTCTTTCCCAACTTTTCACAACATTTGAGTAGCAGTACTTTATCAGAACAATACTGTTCGGGCAAATTGGGGAAACCAACCCAACCAAGCATAGACCTAGGAACATCATCAGCTGGTCGGAAATTCGGGAGCCATTTACCCACAGTAAGGTAGTGGCCCTTCACAAACCACGGACCGTGATTGAGGACATAATCATAATCATCCTAACCGTGTAAACGGACCAGATAAAATTTCATACCAAGATCAATTAGTTGAAAAGGGTATGTGGGTGTCCACAGTACATTTAACTTGTTGTTTAAGAACTTGAAAGAGACATTTTTACCTAACAGTTTAAGAATGAAGGTTTTACACCATGGTTTCCAAAGCCTAAAGATTTCCACAGGAGTTAAATTTATTGAATGAGTATTGGGAGAAGAGTGGAGGGCGGCATGAGCTTTCTCAACTCCACCTCGCAGTCATCATCATTAACAATGATATCATCTTCAGGAATCAAATAGAAGGGGGTGGCGAGGAGGGTTCCATCACAGAGGATCAAGAAGACCATAAAAACATGAAAATCAAGAACCCTTCAAGGAAAAAAGCTTATAAACAGAGTAGAGATGTGACCTTTCTCTGGTATTCCGGAGCTCCGGTTCAGGTGCAGAGCAGACAGCAGCCATCTATTGGGTTTTGGGGTTTATCTTCTGAACTCGAAATTCCCCCTTTGCCCCCAACCAAAGACAAAAAAATTACAAATGCTTTAGACCGGCATGCAAAATTTGACTGTGTTTCAATTTATCCCATCAAAAAAAAATTTATATATTTAGTTTGAACAAAGATTATAGTCACTAACGTACAATTATTAAATTATTATAATTTTAAAATTAATTACAATTTAATTATGTAATGATATAGGTGATATATTTTATTATAATTAGTGATCACTACAATGGTTTTATTTTTTTTTTTTTTTGGTCTTTGCTGCTTTCCCTATTAATTCACATGTTAATTAATTTCTCATCATCTTCATGTTGAATTCTGATGGACCTTTAAGAATTTTAAAACTAAAATTGATGTTGTTGGGACTTTGGACTTGGTATTAAACTAAATCTCATTTGCGTATTTTTTTTATTTATTGGTGAAATTATTCTTTTTTTTTGTTTTATAATAGGGGAATTCAACAGTTCCGTTGAGTGAATCATTCCCTTAACTTTAAAAATTTATACAGTATAAATTTTTAAAACATACAATATTGTACTGTACAAACCCTTAGTACACAAAAGAATGATTTCTTAAAAAAAATATATAAAATTTTCCTTTATAATCTCTAAAAATCATACTGATGTAATTTTATACCGAATTTATACATGTCCTAAGTTTGTATAAAGAGAGATCCTTATCAAAGGCCTCTCCCTTCAGCAACTCTTCAGTCATTTTAGCTAATTTTGTTTCTATAGTACAATCCGACCGATGACTCGAATTAATACTTGTACTCCTTCGGTAGAGTAAATTTTTACATGAACCACTACACCAAGTTTGTGGGGTCCATTTTCTACTATAGAGGATCTACTCCAACACTAATGTAAACTCCACAAACTTTGAATCCTAATGGAATCTTGGCGCATGCAAGAGGGAAAATAACATTATTAGTCCACCAATTATTTTATTAAAATTAAAATGGTCCCTTAATTTTAATTTTAACCGAATTAGTCACTTAACTAAATATTTTATCTAGTTTGATCTCTTACCCAAAACATAATTTTTTTAAATATTTGTATCTAGTCTGATCTCTTACCCAAAACATAATTTTTTTTAAAAAAAAATTTGACCGGTGTTGACTAAAGGCATAACCATCAAATTATCTAGTGCTATAAGTTTTATTTTTTAAAAATCACCTCATTAGTCCTCCAACTTTTTATTAAAATCAAAATGATCTCTAACTTTAATTTTAACTACGTTAGTTTTTGAACTAAACATTTATGTATCTAATTTGATTCCTAAATGACAACTCTATCTAAAATATAAATTTTTTAAATTTTAATCGATGTGGACTAAGAGCATACCTATAAAATCATCTAGTCATATTATCGTTAGTTGGCTTTTGTAAACCTTTCATATTTTCTGTTAATATGATCAATTAAAGAACCTTCCACATTTATAACCTCTTAGTTCATCAATCCCCTCCTTCTAGTTTAAAATACATTTTGTAGTCTCTTGAAACTGATGTCATTGGCATTTACTTGTAATGAAATTTTTTTGCTATTCACTCTATATTACGGAATAAATATTGTAAGCCGTTAGATGATTGAAAAATAGTAAAATTCTCCTTATTTTTAATTATTTCAATAATTATCATACCTACTCCACGTTGCGGAATAAATTGTCAAAACTTACTCCACTGTAATACATTTCCAAAATTGAATCAATGTAGAGATAATGCAAACTGCAAATGTCACATATTGGAAGCTGACTCATTACTACTACGACTATAAATGCTCTACTGTAAAATTAAGATCCATTTGTTGTTTGCCGTCTAAATTCAAACTTGTAATCCTTATAATTTAGAGCTAAAGAATAAATGCTTAACAAATGAATTCAAACTAATATGGATACCTGCAAAAATCTCTAGACAAATGGCAACAAGAAGAGAAAAGAACCAGAACTATGGTATCATCCATATTCAAATTGAAATAAACCCATCTCCCCCCTCCCCGTCCCCAAAAAAAAAAAAAAAAAAAAAACCTTAAAGATCATCAGCACTATAAAGTTGTCTGCATTCCAAGTTCTAACTACACTCTCTTTGACTAGTTTCTTCTTTCCTTTTTTTTTTTTTGAAAAATAATTTTTTTATAATTTTATTTTCTTGCAATCCTACTAATTAATGCCTAAAAATATGAAAATTATTATTTGGAGAATATTGAAAAATGGAATAATC
This sequence comes from Cinchona pubescens, assembly GCA_025175665.1. Taxonomy (NCBI): domain Eukaryota; kingdom Viridiplantae; phylum Streptophyta; class Magnoliopsida; order Gentianales; family Rubiaceae; genus Cinchona; species Cinchona pubescens. Next base: position 1,132,371 of record JANKKI010000145.1, on the reverse strand, counting down.
CAAACGGGGTGAGGATTTGAGGGTAGCGTATTGACAAGTCTGCATTGCTGCAGGATAACCTATATGTGGGAAAAATCACTATTGTAACTAGATATGGAGCTTATGAATTTTTGGTTATGCCATTTGGAGTGACCAACGGTCCAGCAAATTTCTGTAATCTGATGAATGATATTTTATATGAATATCTAGACAAGTTTGTTGTTGTGTACTTGGATGATATTGTCATTTATTCAGAAATGTTAGATGATCACCTAGCACACTAAAGAGCTGTGTTTGCAAAGTTGCGAGAACATGAGCTCTATGTCAAGGGAGAGAAGTGTGAATTTTGCAAAGAATCAATCACTTTCCTTGGGCATATCATTAGCAACGGAATGGTAAAGATGGACCTTAAAAAGGTTGTGGTTGTGATAGGCTGGCCAGCACCAACCAACGTTCCAGAGTTACGTTCCTTTATGGGCTTGGCCAGTTATTATAGACAATTCATCAAGGGTTACTCTCGTATTGTGGCTCCCTTGACTGATCTTCTAAAGAAGGACCGAAGATGGGACTAGAATGATGAATGCGAGTTGGCCTTTAATCAAACTATTGAAGGAGGCCATTGCTTCTGAACCGGTGCCTACCAGACTTCAACTTGCCGTTTGAAGTGCACACTGATTCTAGTGACCATGCACTAAGAGGTGTCCTTGTGCAACGTCGGTATCCCGTGACCTTTGAAAGTAGAAAGCTAAAAAACTATAAGCAGAGGTACAACATTCATGAGAAAGAGATGACGGCAGTAGTACATTGCCTAGAAACGTGGAAACACTACCTGTTGGGTACCAAGTTTACGGTGATGACAGACAATGTAGTTAACACTTACTTTAAAACTCAAAAAAGTTGTCCCCAAAGCAAGCACATGGCAAGAGTTCCTAGTTGAGTTCGAATTCGATTGGCTGCATAGGCTAGGCAAAGAGAATGCCTTGGCTGATGCCTTCAGCCGGAAGCATGTAGGGGAGTATGTAGGTACCTTGGCTACTGTCGAATCTGATTTCTTAGCCAAAGTTAAAGAAGTTTCGCCCAATGACCCTGTTTACCAAAAAATGGTGAAACAAAGTGCAAGATGGCCTGGTGGTAGGAATGGCTAGAGGACGGCTTACTCTTTGCCAAAGGCGGGCGTGCTTACATTCCTAGTGGGCAGTTGAGACGGCAATTGCCGTGGTAAACACATGACACACCTTGGGAAGGACATCCAAGGGTGGAATGTATGAAAGCATTGCTAGCTCGGCAATTTTATTGGCCAAAGATGGAGGACGATATTGAGTCTTATATGAAGTCTTACTTAGTGTGCCAACAAGACACGATTGACTGAAGGAAGGAAGGGGGCCTCTTACAACCCTTACCAATTCCTGAACGGCCTTGGATGTTCGTGTCCATGGACTTCATTTTAGGTTTTCCAAAGGTGGATGGTAATGCCTCTATTTTTGTTGTTGTTGATCGTTTTTCTAAATATGCCGTATTTATGGCCACACCTAGTGCGTGCCCTGCTGACATTGCAGCTGAGTTATTTTTCGAAAATGTTTTGGGTTGCCAGAAGATATAATTAGTGATTGTGACATATGATTCACGGGGCGATTCTGGACGACACTTTTCAACCTGTTGGCTCTAAGCTGAAGTTTTCCACGGCAAACTACCCTTAAACGGATGGTCAAACCGAGAGGGTAAATGGTTTGTTGGAAGAATACTTGCGGCACTATGTCTCGGCTAGCCAGAAAAACTGGGTAGAGTTGCTAGATGTTGCACAGTTTTGTTATAACTTGCACAAATCTTCATCCATAGGAATATGTCCCTTCGAGATAGTTTTGGGCCGGCAACCATTGACTCCTTGTAGGGTTGCTGCCCAAGGATATGGGAAATGCCCTGCTGCCCATCGGTTTACTAAAACAAAGCAAGAATTGTTGGAGGAAGCTCGTGACAGCTTAAATCTTGCTCAGCATCGCATGAAAAAGTATGTTGACCAAGGCAGATAGGACGTGGAATTCCACGTTGGTGACCTGGTTCTGCTCGAGCTTACTCCACAGATTTGGAAGAAAATCAGTTCCAAAACAGTGCATTGCGGCTTAGTTCCAAAGGAGTAATATGATGACCTTTTTGAGGTGATCAAGAAAGTTGAGAAGGTGGCCTATCAGTTGAAATTGCCTGACCGTTTGAAAGTACACCCTACATTCCATGTTAGTTTCTTGAAATAGTTCAACAAGGACGAGCTAGATGAGGGATGAAGGCAGCTTAAGCGTGCTCCATCGATCATTCGCAAATAGTTAGAAAAAGATGTTCAAGCTGTGTTGGATCACCGAACGATGGGGCAAAGCAAAAAGAACTGAAAGACTAACTACTTGATCCATTGAAAAGGAGAATCTGAAGTAGATGCTACTTGGGAATGTGATGTAACTTTGTGGCAGTTCGAAGAGCAAATTGCAGCCTATTAGCAGACTCTCAAAGCTGGCAGGTCGACGAGGGCGTCAACCTCTTCAAGTGGGGGTGGTCTATTGGGCCCCTTGTGTTGAGTTTGCCATCGTGTAGGTCTCCTGATTTAGTGTTTGGACTAACTTTTCATATATTATGATATAATTTTTTTTCTAAAATACTGTTAATAGCACAACTAAATATATTAAGTTTATAAGAAGATTTCTATCATTTTTATATATGTGGGAAGTAAAAATTTAAATTATAAAATTTGACTTGCGTATGTTAGTTGTTGCATTTTCTATTTCAATTACAAATGTTTCTATTTTTCTTTCATAGTGTCTAATAAACTTTACTTATATTGACGAAGAGTTATATACATATAACAACATTCAATAACGTCATACGTAAATTTTATTTCTTATACTTTTACTTAAAAATATCATAATTAAACATTCCTCCATATAATATTACTTATATAGTTATTTTTCTCTGTGTTTTTATATATTGTTTTACGTAAATATCTATGATTGATTTTTATTATTTTGTCCACGTGCAGATTTTTTGTATCTTTATTAAATATGTATACTCGATAAGGTATTAGATATATTATTTGAACCTAATTCATGGACTAATAAACTCTATTAAAACATAGGTTTTGTAAAAGATTACGAATAAACAGACTAATTATGTAATAATTAATATACAACTGTACAAGTGTTACTAAAAAATTGACCTAGAAAGTATGTGATTGCTTAGCAAAAAATTTTTGAAATGTAAATATTTTTAAACAAAGTTAAAGACAAATTTTCTTGACTTTTAAGACTTATTTCATATTCCTAAAATTCCCATTTAGCACTGAATGCATTAGAGTATATAAAAAATATGTTTAGTACATGTGCAGTTATTTATATCTTGAATTTCAATACTTTTTTTTTCATATTAAACTTTTTGAGATCAAGAATGAAATGAGAAATTAGGTTATCAAAGTGCAATTATTGTGTTAGAAGTTATTCTATTGCACGGCATTTTATTTCCTTTGACGGTAACAAAATTTTGGAATATTTTGAAAATAAAAAATCGTGCATCAAAAAACGGAATTGAGAATCATACTTTTTCAACCTTGTATTTGTTAAAGGAAAGGATAATGGATAATAATTTTGGCACTCCAATAAAACGAGAGCACTCAAATGTTAAGTAAATTGGATATGAAAAAACACGAAAACAAAGTTTTTGGTATTCAACAAATGCGTAATGTTACTTTTTTCTAAATATGATAAACTTTCTTATTATTTTCTTTGGAGTTCTTACATGTCTTTCTTTTGTGTTTTTAGCAAATCCAAAATTATAGTTCATCATTCTCTCAAGAAAAAAAATTAGTGACCTTTATATGTGTAACTTAAGTAAGATAATTAGATATTAGGAAATAGTTTCAATAATAGTTTTTGAGAGTTAAATTCAAATATTTCATTTGATTTTGAGTCAGTTAGTTAGGTAGTCAGTTAGGTGTTTAAGTTTTCTATTGGTTTATTTCTTTGAAAATTTTGCATGTATCATTGACCAATAAATAAGAATTTTGTTTTGCCATCACTACAATTGTAGCACCCTGAATTTGGGCCCAACAACTTTTGAATAAAAATAACAGACTCAAAATGCTCAAACCAAGTTGTTAGTAGTCTAGAACTTAAGTTATTATGAACACCACACAATATCCCTTCTCATTTCTGATGTGTGACGAGCTATCATATTCACCTCTCTTTTAAGCTTTGCAGTCTCACAAATTCCAAATCGGGGCCCAATTACATGTCACATGCACCGCATAGTGTGGCCTAACACCACTAGCCCAGTTTCACTTCATGCAAAGACCATACGAGGTTTGCTTTAATACCAACTGTAATACCTTGGGTCTGGGATGGCCTAACAACTTTTAAACAGAAATAACAGGTTCAAAATGTTTAAATCAAGTTGTTAGTAACCCAAAACTTAAAATATTATGAATAATATAATATCCTCTCCCATTTCTGGTACGAGGCATCACAACAGTCGTTACAAGTTAATTTTTTTCATTTTATTTGTCATCATTTAAATTGTTAGATAAATATACTGATACCAAATGAATAAGTTAATTTGGTAATAAGTTATATTAGTCCAAATTATTGAAGAACTACTTACATATAATCAATAGGCAAATTGATGGTGGCCAAGTAATCTTATAGAAATTCCAACATACTTATGTTATAGATTTGTCATTTAATGTTATTACATTACAAAAGTATATGTGACTAATTAAAATTAATGTACTTTCTATACTTTTAACAAGTTTGATACCTATGAATTTTTATTATTCAAGGACAATAATAGTTAACTAAGGATACGAATTCTCAAAAATGCCAAATAAAAATAATTTATCAAGCAACTATAATTTTTTACCACAGCACGTGCAAAACACGTGTGCAATTCCTAATTTTATAAATTTAATTGTTTCTTCATCTTACTTTTCTTTTGTTTGAGTTTGCAGATTTAATATGCGAAAATAATTCTTTTTGCACTTTTACCTTATGTTTGGTATGCATAATGATTGAAATATAAAGAAAATTATACCCAAAATACATTTCTAACTAGAAAAGGCAGGAGTATACTCATTGGAACGTCTACTCTTTTTTCAACAATAATAATAACTAAAATATATAAGTCAAAATAACTAATAATTACTTTAGACAAGTATAATATCTATTGTAACTATATTTAATTCAACTTTTTAAGTTTTCAAATAGTCCTTCTCATGTGTAGTTATCAAGTATTAATATAAGGGTATTTTGGAAAGAAAAATTTGTTAAAAACATAAGGTTATTTAATCTATTTCTATCAATGAAGAAAAAAGAACTTATCCATTTTTTTCAAGGAAGAATAGAAGAAAATGAAAAGGCAATAGAAGTCTAAGACTCTAAGAGGGAAATTTATAGAGAGTCAGTTATCTTTTTTATTAATATTTATTTATTGGGACTAACAAATTACTTCAGAATTTATTGAATAAAATAAGGATATTTTGGAAAGAAAAATTTGTCAAAAACATAAGATTCAACCTATTTCTATCAAGGAGAAAGGAATTCCACTTTAGCCCGTCTCCTTATTTTGTTTTTCCTTTTTTCAGAAGAATAAAAGAATATATGAAAAGACAATAGAAGTCTGAGAGAAAAATTTGTAAAAAGTAAGTTATCTTTTTTTATTAATATTATTTATTTATTGTAACTATTAAATTACTTTAGAATTGATTGTAACAAAATTTATTTCAACTTTTTAATTTTTTAAAATGGCCTCCTCTTGTATAATTATCAAGTATTAAAACAAGGGTATCTTGGAAAGAAAATTTCATCAAAAACATTAACCTTAGTGGTGTGCGTGCATATATATATATATATATATATATATATATACACATATACATGATTTTGATTTATTAAATAGTAAGACTAGAGTGGTTTCTTCTTATTTTATTAAATCATAAAATTTATTAAATCATCTTCCCTAAGCCTTTCTATTTAATGTGATCATTTTCTTACGAAGAAAAGATGTAATTGAAGGCCAAATGTGGGCCAAATGTGAACAACATAATCTTTCTCCATACAATTTTCAAAATTCAGAGTTTGGCACGAAGATGGCCTTAAATTATGAGCAATTACACCCTCAACCATTTGGCCCATCCCCTTGAATACTACCACCATTTTTTTCATCATATTTTCCCAATTCACGATTCACCTGTAGCCATCACTACCCCAATTGAACATAATGGGATTTACTTTTTGCAAAGCCTGCAGGGTAAAAAAGAGAAAGAACAACAAAAAGAGCTAGAAAGGATGTGACCTATATAGTTTGAGTTCACCTCAAAAGCTGAAGCAAAAGAGAAAATGGATTTTGCAATCATCGTCAGCCCAAGAGATCACTGATAGATGACAAGTAGTAACATAATTGATCACAATTCACAATATAAAAAGTGACTTCCAGCCCATATATTTCTGGATTTCAAAATGTTCAATCATACTTGTTGGCATTTGACAATATCATCTTCTTGTTGGTTTTCTGTTGGTTAGGTAAAACAACACACTCAATTGGAACTTAATTCTTTTATTCTTATTTGTTCTCCCTCTTTTGGTTTCCTGCTAATTATTACTAATCTATTTTTTTCTTGTCAGCGGCTCATAATAATTTCTACGTATCAGTCCGAGAAAATAATAGTTAGTAATAAGATTCAAAATCAAACTTCTCTTAAACAAGATATTCGATCTTGACTAATTGAACCAACCGTTGAAAGCATCAATCATTTTCTATACACTTCATGATTTATTGTTCATCATTATATAATATGAGTAGGGTATGGGACTATGGCCAATTGGGCATTCTGTAAGTGATACAAGAGACGTTCAAGCAGTGATAAAATTAGGCAACTTCTGACTAGACTTTAAAATTCCTTCACATGGTTTTGGAATTGAATGGCCGAACAAAGAAGAATGGAGCTTTCTTCATTCATCATTCTACTTTTCAATGCACTATCTCTGGAATTGATGGAGACCCTTGTGAATGTGAATTCATCAATCCCATCATCTTCTTGCTAGGGGTCATTCCTAACCCCTTTTTTTTTTATTAAAAAATAAAATAAAAATTCCTTTTGTTCTCAAGGAAAGTGGGATTGGGGCATGAAGAAAAAAGAAACAAATCTTTGTCTCATCGGACAGGAATATATCTAGAGAATAGGATCAGATGTTAAAATTATATGCCTACTAAAATATTTAAAAATACATACGACTCCAAATTTTGTTAATCATAAGTATAAATATTAAAATGACAAATTTAATTCACAACATTCATTTTTTCATTTTTATTAAATTTGAATTTTCTCTTAATTTTTTTAAATCTAAAATAATTGATTTGAATGTCGAAACTTATACCGAAAGATATAATTCTGTACTAATTTTTTCTTAAGTATTCCATGTAGTAATACACGCGAGATCCTTATCAAGTCATTAGACAGAATTACGCAAGAAATTAGTGCTGAGCAAATTCCAACATCAATTGGGTCTATATTTACCGACCATAATTTGTACACTTTCTAAAATGTCTTTATAATTTTGATTAAAGTCAACCATATTAGTAACATTTTCCCCAGATAATACAGCTTTCCCATATTTTAATGGGACATTTTCCTAACCGAATAGTTTTTTTTTTTCTCCAAAATTTTAGTATTTGATCTTATAGCCAGTGGGATTTCATATATCTCTATATTCTATCATGTTTTGTTTCCTGTTTATCCTTCTGAATTCTATTTCCGAATACAAATCAAATTGCCCGTTCCACAATTTAGGCAGGCTGGGTTAAAAGGAAACGAAAAATAACAACACAGTGGACAGGAGGATCTGCTGTCATCAGTCATGACGGGGTTAAAAAATTCAAAGTTCAAAGTGAGTCTAAGTAGTGAACAATGAGCACTGAGTACCATTTATTACCTGAAATTTGAATAAGCTTTATACAGTTGCACAATTAAATGTGGCTGTATTCCTATAAGATTGATCATCAAGATCACCATTCAATAGCTTAGAGGCTCGGATTGCATACTTGTACTCCTACCGTAGGCAACTTCTTACGCGAATTAGAGTGCGTTCTACCAAATTTGTGAGATCTATTGATAAAATCTATCGTAAAAGACTTATAAATTGAATATCTTAATGATATCAAATTTATGAGACTTATTAGTAAAATTTATTTAATCGTGAAATTTATATACGACTTATAAATTTAATATCTTAATGATACATACCTCACGCATATAAGATTTTATCTCTAAAATGGAAACAACAGCAGTCCGCTTTCATAAACATGTTATATTTGTTGTTCGAATGATCAATTACTAAAAAACTCTTCCACTTTTATAACTTCTTAGTTCATCAATTCCATGTTTCATGTTTAAAATACATTTTGTAGTCTCTTGAAACTGACATGTCATTGGCATTTACACTGAGATATATTTCCAAAGTCGAATGTAATGGCAATATATATGCAAACTGCCAGTGTTACCTATTGGAAGCTGATTCATTACTACTAGTATACTGTACATCAGCAAAATTAAGAGCCATTGATAAGTTGGTTGCCTTCTAAATTCAAATATTGTAATGCTTATAAATTTAGACCTCAAGAATAAATGCTTAACAAAGAAATTCAAATTAATTTGGATACCTGTAAAAATCTCTGGACAAATGGCAGCCAGAAGATTAAAAAACCAGAACCATGATATCATCCAATTTCAAACTGATAACCCCTACCCAAAAAAAAAAAAAAAAAAAAACACTCAGATCCGCAGCACTAATAAAGCTGTCTGCATTTCCAAGTTCCAGCTACACTCTTTTGACTGGTCTCTCCTTTCCATTTTTTTGAAAATTATAAGTTTTCTACAGTTTCATTTTCAACACTCTACTAATGGCTGAAAATGAAAAATTATTATTTGGAGAATGACAAATACGAAACAATTCAAATGGAACGAGGATGTGTTCTTACCATAATTATAGAATATGTGCCATCCTTTAGTATATGATACAAGAATGTAGTGCGTTATTTTTTTTAAAAATATATATATATATATATATATATATATATACTCATATATAAACTCAATACGATATATTGATACGCATAAATTAAAATTTCGATAATAAGGGTAGATAGAGAATCTTGTAACTAACTTCTTACAAGCTACCTGTTGTCCAGGTCACTCAGATTTCGAATTTCAGTTCTCCCACGGGACTCCAAATCTTTATTAAGCTTCACCACGACCCTGCCACCAAACCCCACCCCTCTCCCTCTCTGAGTCTCATTCATTCTCTTCATTTTTTGAACCCAAAAAAACACAGAAATCATTTTTTGAACCTCAAAAAGGAGAAATCATTTTTTGAACCCAAAAAAACACAGAAACTTTCCAAGCTACTAAGATAAAGAGAAGTGAAGAACAACCCCAAAGCCAAAAAAAAAAAAAACTTTCCCCAACCAATTTTTTTCCTAAAACAAATCATGGGTCTTTCCTCATTTTTCTCCTTCTTCGCAATACTTTTCCTCATCACACCAACATTTGCAGAAAGGGACTCAACTCTTTCTACTCTCCTAGCCATCAAAGCCTCATTAGACCCTCAAGACCTCATTCTTTCCTCTTGGTCCCCCAATGCCATTGACCCCTGCAATGCTTCATTTGAAGGCATTTTCTGCAATGAAAATGGTCAAGTGGTTAACATTTTCTAACCACTACTCCAAGGAAAAGAGCTCACTGGAAAAATCCCACCTGAGATTGGACAGCTCAAGAGCTTATTTGGGATATATTTGCATTTCAATAAACTTCAGGGGAATGTGCCTAAAGAAATTTCTAACTTGACTCAGCTTTTTGACTTGTACCTCAATGTGAATGATCTTTCTGGTGAAATCCCTTCTGAGCTTGGATATATGTCTAGTCTTCAAGGTTAGTTTTTTTGGCTCCTTTGTTGAATAAAAATGCAATCTTTATAACTTGATTTTTGTTGAAGAAAGTTGGGAGTCTTAGTTACATGATATCTGTTCTTGCGTGTATTCTAGTTAATACAACTCTTTGACTTTCTAGTTCTTTATGATTTATTATTATTATTTTTTTAAATTTTGCCTCTCCCACTAGTTTGTAGTGACTCGAACATAAGACGAGTAAGTTATCAGAAAGCATCTTACCACTTCATCATCGATTCATTCTACTTTCTTCTTCTTCTTTTTTTTAAAAAAAAAAAAAAAAACCATTCTGTTTTCTAACTTCTGAACTCTGAAGTAATTCTGATTTTTTCTTCTTAAAGAAAAATTCGTTGTTTTCATGGTTAAGGGAAGCTTTGGTGGACCATTATTCCCATTTTATATGGGATCTTTTTGTGGGAGTTCTGTGATGCTTGGTTTTTGCTCACTGGATTCCTAAAATGTACTTACTCATGGGATGCTCCTCTTGTATAGTATTGTGAGGTTTCATGATTATTGAGAATTTCAGGGTTTAAAAGCGAATGGAGTGGTGCTACTAAAAGCAGGGGCTTAAAGTAGTAATCTTTAGAATAAAGTTTGAATATTTTTTAAGGAAAAAGTACAGGTGGCTTGACTTGAAATTTATTTTTATGTTCGAAGGACTTTTAACTTTGAAGAGTAATTTGGTAAACAAGCTAAGCTATATTTTGCCTGGATGTTATTTGCTTGCACTTTGCAGTTTTGCAACTTTGTAACAACAAATTGAGCGGAAGCATTCCCACTCAGCTTGGGCCAAGCTGTCTCTTATACCTTAAAGAAGCTTAATGTTCTTGCTCTACAATACAATCAGTTGACTGGAGCGATTCCGGCAAGTCTTGGGAATTTGATGAATTTGACTAGGATGGATTTAAGCTTCAATGGCCTTCTTGGTTCCATTCCTGTTAAATTGGCTAATCTACCAAAGTTGGAATTTTTAGATATCAGAAATAATACTTTATCCGGAAATGTCCCATTAGGTAATTGAACTTTTCCCTGTCGATATTTGCATCTATGTGTTTACCAAATTCAGTATTTTAAGTTGTCTAATCTGCTGAAATCTGCCTGACATTTTTCTTCCTCTCAATGAAGCCTTGAAGAGACTGAATGAAGGATTTCAGTACTCAAATAACCCAGGCTTATGCGGAATTGGGTTTTCAACCTTGAGTGTCTGTGCTGATTCTGGTATAAACCCAAATAAACCAGAACCATTTGGACCTGGTCCAAGTCGTCTTCCTTTTAAATCGATCCCTGAATCAGCGAATATCCAACTTCAAATGGCTTGAATCAATCTAGAAAACCACAAACTGCTGTTATTGTTGGAGTTATTGGACTATTTGCAGTTGTGGCTTTGACTGGAGTTTTCACATTCTCATGGTATAGACGTCGAAAACAGAAAGTTGGAAGTACTTATGATGCTTCAGATAGTCGAATAAGTACTGACCAGATCAAGGAGGTATGCAGAAGAAGTGCATCTCCCCTCATTAATCTGGAGTATTCCCCTGGCTGGGATCCATTGGCTAGAGGTCAATTTGGAAATGGTTTCTCGGAGGAAGTATTTGAGAGCTTTATGTTCAATCTGGATGAAGTGGAGTCTGCAACACATTACTTCTCAGAGATGAATCTGTTGGGAAAGAGTAGTTTCTCTGCTATCTACAGAGGGATATTGAGGGATGGGTCTATTGTAGCTATAAAGTGCATTTCCAAGACTAGCTGCAAATCTGATGATGCTGAATTTTTTAGAGGATTAAAATTATTGACCTCATTGAAACATGAATTGCAAATATTCTGAGATTAAGAGGCTTCTGTTGTTCAAAAGGCAGGGGAGAGTGCTTTCTCATATATGATTTTGTACCAAATGGTAACTTGTTGCAGTACCTTGACTGGAAGGATGGCAAAGGCAAGGTTCTTGAATGGCCTGCCAGAACTTCAATAATCAAAGGCATTGCAAGAGGTTAGTGTGTTCAATATTCTTTTTCTGCAATTAAATCTTCATCATAGCAAATGAATAGTGGGTATGTATTTGCATTCAGCAGGATAATCTGACAAAGAAATTCATAAGAATAGTTTCTTTTTAAGTACAGTTTCCATGCTGTAAAGAAATTTATGTCTGCTAAATTATAATGTCCTTGTGCATCAGGGATCGAGTATTTACATGACAACAAGGGGAATATACCTGCTCTAGTCCACAGAATTATATCAGCTGAAAAGGTGCTCATTGACCAACATTACCACCCAATGCTATCAGATTGTGGACTACACAAACTATTGGCAGATGACATCATCAGTCTTTTCAACACTCAAGGGCAGTGCTGCAATGGGATACTTAGCTCCTGAATATACCACTACAGGTCGCTGCACTGAGAAGAGTGACATTTATGCCTTCGGTATTATTATATTCCAGATCCTCTCTGGGAAATGTAAAATCACCCAGTTGAATCGCCAAGGGGCTGAGTTGGGAAGAACTGAAGACTTCATTGATGCAAATCTCGTGGGAAACTTCAGAGAATCTGAGGCAGCTAAGCTTGGAAAAATTGCTTTGCTTTGCACCCATGAAGCTCCTAATCATAGGCCTACCATTGAAGTTGTGATGCAACAATTGAATGATGTCATCTGCAGTTCTTGATCACCATATGCAATACTAGCCCAAACTTCAAATGACCATTTGAAGACCGTTCACTAACTTCTGACCAAGGCTGAGGAGTAAGCAACTTATAATACTATGATTTGTCCTCCAAGGACAATTTTTGTGAATGCAAAGTGCCTTCTTTAGATTAGATTGTAATTTAGTAGGAATCATCCAGGAAGTAGATAGCACGGAAAGATATTCTCTTGGTTTATTATATAATGTAATTTAGGCAGTGTTGGCATATCGCATGTGAAAGATGATCAAACCTACAATATCTCCAGTAGTAACATTCTTAAAATATCTCCGTCAATTTCATGCGGAGTCTGTTCTGGATTTGGTTGGCCAAGTGAAATTTATCTAAATCATTCCTGATAGCTGACCAAGGAAACTTTCTTTCTGCTCTAGCATCTCTCATGAGCTGGAGATAATTTCAAGATGTACATTATCACTACATCAGCAAAAGGATGTTCTGTTCAACCCTCAGAAATTACAATGAATATGTGATCCTTGAAATGTGACATAGGGTATATTCTTTTTTAGGCCTACCAGTTGCCATTTGAATACACTGGATTCCATTAACGTGTATAGAGTTGCCAGCTTCATTCATTTATCCACCTGTTTCCCACTGAAAGAAAACCAAAAATTTGCAATAGTAAAAGAGAGAGCGCCTAAAAAGGAAGTAGAATGCTACTAGTATACAACTGTTGCAACCCAAGATGTGATCCTGTGATGATGTTGACTACAAATTCTACAAGCAAAAATGGCCAACAAGTAGATGGCCAAAATAGGTGGAAGAGTACAAGCACCTCAAAATTCCCTTGTAGAGCTTTGCAACATGTAATTACTGTCCTATTGGCTGGACGTGGAAATTTGCTTTTTTCCATAATGATTCATGCAGGCCTTGTACGATCTTTTCATGGATTTGTCCAGCATGAGAAATTTACTTGTCAAGATGTTTTTGGATATTGATGAAACATCAAGATGTGTTGTACGAGCATCCACAGTTCACATGATAAAAGCCATTTATGGTTCTCCAAGTAACATGTGAATTTAGTCATGAAGATGATGCACTAATGTTAAGACATGTCCAACAAAACCTTTGCAGCATTACTACTAGGAAATGAGTACAATTCTTTCAATCATACTACCTATTTCACTAATGTTAACGACATGTCCAACAAAACCTTTGCAGCATTACTACTAGGAATTGATTACAATTCTTTCAATCATACTACCTATTTTACTTTCAATCATACAGTCAATAAGAATGGAAAAACACGAAATTTAGTTTGTCATTGAAAAATTCTTGAACTGCTCTCTTTCAGTGCTTGTTAAATTTACATGTTATTAAGTGAGCTTTTCATGTAACAAATGATAATTAGGGAGGAGAAAGAATAACCTGCTTGTCAACAAATGCCTGCTTTGCATGGCATCAAGGAGAAATAGCAGATGTAGATGTTTTTGAAAGGAGCTAAGAATATTGTTATGGCTACAGAAATTATCTACGCATTTACATTTTGCTTCCCCCTCATGAGACCGATTCATTTCAAGATATAGCCCCTAAGAGACCTTTCAGCTTCACGTGACCTATTTGTTCAGGGTAGAGAAAATCTCTCTAACTTGAAGATGAGATGTATCTCCAACAAAGAAATCATGAACAGATCCTCAGTAAGTTTACCATTTGGGACAATATCATATATCGTAGCGCATTTCCGCATACCCATCAATCATTATAGCCAAACTGGCAACATCCCTTTCCACCATTTTATCAAGCAACATCTGAGGCAGCCTCAATTTGGGTGACTGCATTCAGGAATTTTCACCCTTCAGCTTTTGGCCACTTCTAAGCAAAATTTCCAGTCGTTATCATCTACCTCATTAAATATCTTCTATCTCACTAAACAATGTTAGTTATACTTGCAATTTTTCCCTCACAATTATCAAGATCAGTATTGGATTCCAACTGTCTAGCAATTCCTTCTAGAACAATGTAAACATCATTACATATAGGATATAGTGAAGTTTCAGCAAGAAATTCATGAACAACACCATTCACTTCAAGCCAACTACACCCAGGTTTTTTCTTTATTCTTTGATCCCTCATCATCTTCCCCATCCTTGAAGCATCTTTCCACATTCTTTTAGAGCGATACAGGTTCCAAAGTAGTACAGGGCATACGCCATCATCATCAGGTTCCAGTTCAAGTATCCTTTTCCCTGCAATTTCAGCTAAAACCAAATTATTATGTCCTAAACAAGCACTCATAAGTGATCTCCATATTACAGCATCTGGCTTGAGAGGCATGTCCTCAATTAATCCAACTGCTTCTTCCAAAAACCCCGCTCGACCAAGAAGATCTATCATACACCCATAATGTTCCAATGTAGGTTCAAAACTAGGAGAATTTCTTAATCTTTTAAACAAGCTCTGTCCCTCACCAACCAATCCTGCATGGCTACAAGCTGAAAGTACCGAAAGGAACGTAATCTCATTGGGGTTCATCCCAGATGCCACCATTTGATCAAAAAGGTCGAGTGCATGGCTTCCTTTACCATGAAATGCCAACCCCGAAATCATACTCGTCCACGAAAACAAATCTTTATTAACCATCTTGATGAATATATTCTCAGCTGAATCAAGATTTCCACTTTTTGCATACATATCAATCAGCCCATTGAGGGTGTTTACAGCAACATCCATTGTAAAACCAGCTAATTTGTTAACATATCCATGAATAGACCTCCCAAAATCAAGAGCTCCAATATCAGCACAACCAGAGAGCACAGCAACCATAGTAATCGTGGTAGGATTATCTCGACTGTCATCCCTCATCCTCCTAAACAATTCCAACGCCTCAATGGGATTCTTCCCTCGTACATACCCCACTATCATTGCTGTCCAAGAAATCACATTTCTTTTAGGCATATCATCAAACACCTGTCGAGCAGCATCAATATCACTACAAACTATAAACCCATTAAGTAAGCTAGTCCAAGTAGCCACGTCTCTGCACTCCATATTATCGAACACACGTTTAGCCAAGTGGGTTCTTCCACCCCGACTATACATGTCAATCAGAGCATTATTAACAATAGTTTCAGGTTCAGATAAAAATCTGTACACCATTGCATGCACTGCTTTACCAGCACTCAAATTTTGTGCACGCGCAGAAGCAGAAAGAGAGCAGCAAGAATGGAATGTGCATCGGGTTTGAGGGAACTGGAGGTCAACAAGTGAGAAAAAAGAAACAGAGACTTGGTGGGTTGTTGATTTTTCAGGTAGAGATTCAATAAGGAGGTCCACGAGACAATGTCTGGGTGAGGAATTTGATCAAACACCTTGTGGGCATAGAAGGGTTTGCCTAGTTTAGCATAAAGGTTGAGTAATTTGCAGGCGAAATGCTGATGTTTTGGAGTTTGAGTGAAGAAGCCGAGGATGGTCGAGCGAGCGTGGATTTGCTTGATTAAATTCCCGTGACCTGCACATTTGCCTAGTAGATTTTTTAGACTTGTTATCAGTTGTTTTCCGTTGCCTTTAGTCATCTATAAACTCAAATTTTCCTCTGGATCTGAATTTTTTTTTTAATATTCTGTTTTTAAAATAAGGGAAAGGGTAAAGAGAAAGTGAAAAAGAATAAAAATTTAAACTTCCGTAAACAAAAGTTGTAAAAATAATTATTTTCGTCCTAGAAACGAGAAAAAAAGATTCGAAATTCGATTACACTCAATTGAATTGTATGGTAATAAGAAGTAAACTTTTGTTATGAATCGAATTGAATTATACTGAAAACAAAAAAATTAAACATCTTTGTTCTAAAATGTAATGAACAAAAAATTGTAAGCTTGATTTAATCATGCTAGGAAAGCCCCTCAGGCCTCGGCCAGAAGATCTGATATTGCGCTTATGCCATAGGCATATAAAGTTTGCAGAAAGATATTAAATCATGCATTTCACGTTTGAAGCAAAAGAAAGAAAGATTAATATTCTATACACAAATTGTGTCCAAATTGTTACATGATATAGCCATTGAATTAATTAAAGATCTTTTTAGACACATGATCCGAAATATCACCCATGTTAAACATATCATTTAAACTGTTAATTATACAAGATTAATTCGTAAAGAAACCAACCAAAAAGCATCTGAAATGAGGCTGAGAGTAAAGGCAATAGTAATTGACGAACATACATAACACTCTGCAACACATTAGCATCATATCATGCAAGACACAAACAGAAGAAGTCGAATACACATAAAAAGTGAACAAGACCCAACAACCGAGTTCTTACAAGCCAATAGAAGCTATCAACACACAAGATAAACACACATCCAAGTCCACATCGAGTTTGTTACTAGTATTTCATAACATCCAGCATTAACAGGGGAAAGTAGATAGAAACAAGCATTTGAGATGCCTAAATTCCAAAAACAGACCACAAAATGCGGATAGTTGATAGATAATATGAGCCAGGAGATTACTCCTCATTTTATATTCACTCGGACAACTTTTTTGGCTTTCCCTCCATCTGGTTCCCCAGTTTCTGCATTCCCAAAATGCTCTGTAGATGGAAGAGCCCAACCACCCCAGCCGCTCCATGTTGGAAATCCATCCCATCCAATCAAGTTTGCTCCTAAATGCAAGTGGGAAAATGTCAACCCATTAATGCAGTAAATCAGTGAATATTATAGAATTGATAACCTTTGTTCCAAGTTTCCTGATCAAAGCATGCAATAAGTCCGAGATACCAACCGAATAAATGGACAGTTTTCAATAAACAAGGGAAGTGACCATGCTATGCATCGGAAGATCACATCAAATACTCTCTACACATTTCCATGAATAATGAATCGCACAACACATCATTTAACAAAAGAACAGAAAATAAGTTGGTAAAATCATTTATAGGATCGAGTATTTTAGCACTTCTACTAGCAAGATTTTAGTATCCAGAACTCAGCATAGTTGATGCCCAAAGTGCAATAAATCCAAACATCTGCCCAAAAAATGGATGGATATTTTTCTCATATATTAGGCTGTAAGCATGTGACTATGCTGTGCTTGGGAGAATCTGATAAAATGTTCCATCCACAATAATCATTCTCACAGCAAAATATATATAACGGAACAACATAAACGTACAAACTGAAACAAATAATCAAGATGCAAACCTAAATGAACTTCGGACAAAAGATCACATAAGAACATGTGTCAAATGCAGATGATTGATACTTGGTGTATGCAAAAGGCACAAACAATTTACCTGCATTCTCAAGTTGATTAAACCCACTGCTCCAGCCTGGTAAATACTTGTCAGCATTACTTTTCCAATTTTCTTCAAAACCATTAAGCTCGTCTAATGAAACAATTCAATACAAAATGAGAATTCGAGAACACAAAAAGAAGTTTGACATTAACGGCCCTCAAAAAGGAAACAAAACCTTCATAGAGGTTGTGTAATGTCTGCAATGAGTCCACTCTACCATCTGAACTGTTCTTCGTTGTAACTGAATGACCCTGCTCAAGCAGAATTAAAGAAAATCATACACAATTTAAGAAACACATTACCTAGACTAGGAACTTCCTAAACATTTAATACTACAAAACTTGCGCATTTCCTAATAAAGGTATTATCATATTAAATTCACAAATTTCATTCAAAAACTCAGACATTGCCCATTACAAATCCGCCTAATATCATTCAAAAACACAGCACAGAAGGCTAACCATACCTTATTATGGATTCCCTTGGAAATTGTATGCAGCGATTTACCAATTATCTTATCTTCTTCCTTCATTTCTGCAAGAAACACCTACATTCCACAAATAAATACAATCTAAGAGGCGTAATAAATAAACACCAAAAGCCAAAAAGACACCAACTTTCTTCACTCAAGTACTCACCCCATCACCGCCAGCCATCCTACTCTCAGAGCAAGTGTAATGCATTCCATCCCGACCACCAAATGCAACCTTTCGAAAGCTAAAATTACTTTTACTGCCTATAGAGTAAAGTCCAACCAATATCACATATAAGAGAAAGTTATTGGCCTAGTTGAGACAGCTATTATTCATCATATTAACTAGAATAATTAGTGTAGCAAACTTTTTGCATGATAAATACTCCCTCTGTCCCAAAATTTTGTCACAGTTTGACTTCTTTTTTTTGTCAAATAGAGCAATTTTGTAATTAATAATTTTGTTTGATTTTTAATATATAAAATTTATTCAATAAAAGTGAAATTTACATCAAATATTAACACATGCAAATTTAAAATTCTAAAAAAGTTAAGCAGTTTATATAAAATTGAGCTATACAAATTTAATACCTTGACCAGAAAAGTGATAATTTCAATGTGACGAGAGGTAGTACTAGTTTGATAACGTGCCATAAAATGATTACAAAATATCATTTAACAAAATAATGAATAATTTATGCAGTGCCACTATTATTCAACAAGAGATTAGAGAAAACTCCAACTAACTGATTTAGCGTCCTTTACCATTTGCATTTTCATTTGGGTTCTTCTTAATTAGATGTTTTCCAGCATCTGAACTTTTCACACCAACATCATCATCATGATCAGGGTTCAGTTCCTCAATAGTAATTTGGTTCTGTAACCTTGGCAGATGACCAAAAAAAGGGCTACTGAAAAAAGGGTCATCAAATGGATTCCTCCCACCAAAAAAACCTCCAAATGGTTGAGTGAAAAAAGGGTCATCTTAAATGGATCTTTTCCCCCAGATAGTTTCGACATTTTCTGGTCAGCAATTCAACACACCAGTCACCTAACATGATTACCAAAAAAAAACTGATCATTAAACACAAAATATTTTTTTTTTGTGTGTGTGTTGGTACTAGGCAGTACATTTCAAGAAAATTAAGAAAATGAAAAAATCTTGCAAAAAAAAGTACTAAAGATATCATCTTTTTGGGATAGAAATAGTATCCACTATAGGAAATCATAGTGCAGAGAAAAAAAAAACCTCAAATTATGGATGAAGATGGAAGGTTAGGACTTTACCTCTGAACAGAGAGCAGTAGGTCAATGCAAGAGAGTGTGGTTGTAGTGAAAGAGACTGCTCTTAGCCTTTTATGGGAAGTAGCTGAAGCTTCTAGACTGGGAGAAGTGGAATAAAGCATTATTCTGATGCCAACATGTAATTTCATTTTACCTTAGGATAGTTTCGAAAACCTCCCTGATGTTTTACTAATGTTACTTAATATTTTTATACTTTTCAAAAATTTCACAAATCTTCTCTAATTTTTATTTATGGTAACATATTAGCCCAAGTTACAAAAAAATTATTAAATAATTTATTTTGACAATTTTACTCTTGTTGCATTGACAAGTAACAAAAAATATATTATTTCGTATGTTTGTTTATTTATATTTATTAGATTTTCTTAAGTTTTTTTTTTTTCTTTTTTTGAAATCTTAGTTTGGTATGGGCAAAATAAATGGTGAAATTTTAAGGGATATATTTTAAATTAATTAAAGAATGTTTAGTCCACTAATTTAGTTAGTAAAGAAATTACTTAATTTTATAAAAAGTTTGGTCTCTAATTTAAAGTTAATCTATGTATACTTTTTATTAATCAATAACAATAGCTCGAAGTATAATTCCCAAAATTTGATATTAAAAGGTTCTTCCACAAAATTTGTCTGACTTAATATGCTAAATCTATTGTCAAATCTTTCTAAATTAAAATTTAATTTGCAAAGTATTATGTATGCAAAACTAATGTATAATTAAAGTTTAATAACGTATTAACCAATTACTATTTGTTAATAAATTAGATTAATATAGAATTCATTTCTTCCAACTATCTAATTAAATAAATTTCAATTCTAATTTACTTGTGGGTCAACAAATAGTAAAATTGAAATTAAATTAGCTTTTCTATCATAAATTAAATTGTTTAATAATTTTTTTTTTCAAATTTTAAGCTGACATTTTACAGCAAAGAAAAATTATAAAAAGTTCTAGTCTTTTGTATAAGTTCAAGGTGCAAAATGATTTTATTATAAACATCTGGCTGAATTTCTAGAAATTATCCCTTTTTACGTTCTTAGACTACTTCACTTGGTTGGAAAATTTTTTTATAAGAATTCGATTTACGGTGAGTGAGATAAATTATTTAATTTATATTTATTTATCTTACCTTAAAAAAAATTATTTTTAATAAATTATAATAATATAAATAAATATAAATTAAATAATTTATCTCACTTATCCTTTACCGAATTTCATTTAAGAATTTACCGAATTCATTTAAGAATTTTTCATTGTTGGTTCCATGCACTTTCAAGTTTCAACTGAGTTGACATCATTAAGCGGCTTTAGATCATTCATGATATGCTTCTGTTCCCAAGTTTGGCTGACATCAATAAGGTGCCTTTAACAATCAAAACATTATTCATTTATATTGCATGGAAATGTTGTGGAAATTCTTGTTACTTGTTAGCTGCTAAGCAATTTATAAATATCATTAATTATAAGAAAATTTTACAATCTTCTTGAAAAAATTATTTTCTTGTATTTTAAAAATTTATACAGTACAATATTATGTATTTTAAAAATTTATATAATACAAATTTTTAAAATTAATAAAATAATTCTCTAAAAAAAATTATGGAATTCTCTTTAATCATAAAGCACAAGATGTGTTTGTTAGTACATTGCTTTGTCTAGTGAGGATGAACTACCTTATTCAAAACTTTTTCACACCAAAAGAAAAAATTAGTGTTATTATTACAGATATTTGTAACAAATCCACACTTACCCCTTGCATATATTGACTTGTTTCACTTTGCCCCCATAAGAATTTTTTTTTTCAACATTGACCACTTCTTTGAGACATTGATGGCCAAAAAGTACCTCCAACATGTTAGACTAAATTATTTGTCACACTTAAATCACCCCTCTTGCATTCTTATTACGGTACAAATTATAATTAATGAAATGCTAAAGTTTTAAAATATTCGTTTGTAACAATTAACGATGATTTATTTAAGAAAAAAAATATTCCTTATAACACAAATATAATAGTATATAAAAATTTTACACGAGAATTATTTCGTTGTGTTTTAAAGATTATATAATATAATATCATATGTTTTAAAAATTTGTACTGTATAAACTCTTAAAATCAAATAATTCTTTCAACGAAATTATATAATTTCTTGATAATATATATTACCATTTTATTTTGAAGCGAGTTATTACATTCAATCCAATTATCCAATTAATGAAGGCATAAAGCGGTGGGTAAATATTTAAATATATCCGATCTTTACTCTCACTTGTAGATTCTGTAGTGTGAATTAAACTTTAAAAAATCTATAACATCAATTGACGTAAGTAAAATTTTTTAAAATTTAATTCTTACCACAAAAACTACACATGTCTAAAGACCAGTCTATCTAAATATTTTCCTTAAGCGTGAGCAAATACGTGCTTTAGAATATCTCAATTTATCAAGAAAGAACAAGATTTTCAGTTTTCTAACACACAGTAAAGACAGCTTTCCAGAGTCGATGCTTATTCTGCCTCTCAATCCCACTTCCTGAAGAAAAGTGGAGGCTTATAAAAAGATAAAAGAGGTAACAAAACAAGAACTCAATGGGAGAAATGGGATCCTAAAGAACTGGACGTAATTGTCTGATCAACTTCAATAATCTGACCTTGGCTAGTGCTTCTTCCTTTCAAGAAATTAGAGTACCATTGTGCAGAAAGTTTTGGATATCTTTTCCGTTCCTTGTCATCCAACATCTACGTAGTACAAGCCATAACCCGAATTATAGCCATCCAAGAGCTCAAGACCATCTAAGAAGGACCATATGAAGTATCCTTTCGCATTTGATCCATTCCTTCCACCATTCAAGGAAAACAACAGAAAGAAAAGAAGATGATAAGAAGCATTATATGAAGAAACTCAGGTCATAAAAATGCAATTTTTAAACTGTAAAACTTGTAAAGTCTGCACTTAAAGATCCCAAGATTGTTCTGTGTAGGCTTACCTAATGGCATCGAGTAAACTTCCGATGTAAGCTTGTAAATACTCCACTCTTGCTGTGTCATTCAGTGTTCCATTACGTTGCATCTGCTGGCCTACAAAATCAAGTTATGTCCAACACTTTAATGCTTCACAAATGAAATGTTGAAGCCCAAGAGACCTGAAAACCTTGCATTTGTATCCAAGGAAAGATGTAGATGTAGATTATCCTATACAACAATAGTTAATGGATTCGGAAAAGAGTATCCATAAACATGTGACAAGTGCATGGTTTGCTGTTAAATTGTTGTCAACTTGAAGATCCACCCATATTCCTTTTGTTCAATCCTAAACTAAAGCTCAGTTTTGTCGAGCAGAATCATGTACATAAGGGCAAGAGATGGAATATAACATAAATGCACAAGTAATACACATCAAAATAGCATTTCTCATCACACCATTGTACAAGTGCAAATAATCCTGAATTAGACCATTGTATGTAATTACAAATGATCTCACCTAAGCATACTCTAGCATAGAAATGTTCAAAAACCTATCAGCCAAGATCACCATTAATTTGTTCAGGAGCCAGAAACCAGAAAATGTAAGATGTTTCCAAATTCAGTGAAACAAGAACAACTAAGGCAGCCTTTATACTGGTATACCAAAATGTTTAACACAATAAATGTGTATAATGGCAATAAGGAAGTGCCCCATATCAGCATCAAGGGAAGGCATGGATTCCAAGTCAAGTTATTGTTAGAGAAATGTTCAACACTGACAGAAGCACGGCACATGTACAAGGCACAAGTGCATGAATACATTCGAACACAGACACACACACACACAAACACAGCGAGAGAGAGAGAGAGAGAGTTAGAGAGAGAACCATTTTCATGGATATATATTGGAGGGTTGCCGTAAACTCGCTTTAAATACTCTAAAGTTCCATAAAGACCCATTGGTGACACCGGAAACTGAGGCAAATAGTTCACAGCAAAATCAGTATATATGCGAAAAGAAGCCAATAGGATGAGATAAGTTTAAGGCCTCACCACGTCTTTTGGTTTATCATCTCGCTGATCTATACCTATGCAAAAGTCAAGAACAATGATTTTTTTTTTTTATTTGCAAAGAGCATTAGACAAATCAAACATAACATAAAAGCTAGATTCTAGCAACTAGTGAATTCATACTCATGACTT
The DNA here is from genome assembly GCA_025175665.1 of Cinchona pubescens. Lineage (NCBI taxonomy): Eukaryota > Viridiplantae > Streptophyta > Magnoliopsida > Gentianales > Rubiaceae > Cinchona > Cinchona pubescens. The sequence goes on along the minus strand of JANKKI010000145.1, from coordinate 1,108,556 downwards.
GTATTGCCATGTCAGCCGAGACATCCCTGCTATCGGATTCAAGGCTGCTCGGATTGTCCTTGACATATAGTGTAGCTATTTTCATAGTGGTTTACTCCTATGAAATCACATGAACCTTTTACTTGAACGGATTCATAGTTAGTGAATTTTGGGATTCTTTCACCAGCATTCTTCTTTACTGTGTCAGGATAGTCTCCAAAAATTAAGGGATTCATGAACCTGCAACACCATGTGGGAAAGAATCTTAAGCGAAGATGATTATTACAACAACTTAATGTTAGAAGTAAGCTCATTGAAAATGTACATTACAGGGGAGTTGAGTGAACTATTTGCAACATACCAGCCAACATAAAAATCAAAGGCTCTTTGAGTTGCCATCATATCATTTGTCGAATTGGTATAAGGGATAAACCAATAAATAAAGATATTCAATCCCAAGTATCCATGTTGAGTGGTCTGCATTACAATATAAAGTTCACATAGACATAGTCATTTGTGTTTTTGCACATATACAGATATAAACATTAAAAGTGTATTAAAGAATAAGAACTTTCAAAGATATTTCTTTCGCAAAACAGTTTCATACTTCAAAGTTAGGTATGCCGAAAGTTCCATGAAGGATTTGGGTATTAGATTGTTTATCAAAATTCTTCAATGTGGACTAAGAGGCATGCGTGATACCTTGTATTTTTCCTTGTACAATTTCACAGCCGATGAATGTGCCAACAGCATATTATGAGTGACTATATATGATTCTGTGGAGGAGTTACCCCAAATACAGTCAGTTCGAGATGGAAAAGAACAACGTCCAGGGGGCAAAATACCCAAATCATAACCACCCAAGGAGAAGACATTGGCTTCATTGATGGTTGTCCAATGCAAAATCCTATTGCCAAATTCCTTGAAGCACACATCAGCAAAAGCAGTGAAGTCCTTCCTGAAGTCATATGCACGTGAATATTTAGCAAGCATAGTAGCAAGATGATGGAGGATAAGACATAAATACTGGCCACATACACAATCTTTCGACTTATACATCCCCCATATTTGTCTTCAAGAGCCTGTGGCAGATCATCATGATGTAGTGTATGTGACACATGTGGCTGCATTCCTGCATGATCAAAGCTTGGATATACCGTGAGTGAGTTTAGACAGATTTTAGCTAAGCAGTTGTAGAATGCATTTTCTTCGACTTGTGGTTGAAGATAGAAAATTTCAACAAATTGTGTATAAAAAAAATATTTAGATTTTTGAAAGAAATCTGGTAATTTATGACCATGGCTGATAATTTCATTTATGAAGTTGTTGTAATATTGTAATCCTTTGGGGTTGACAGGTCCTCTTCCATCTGAAAAGATAACAAAAATCTAAAATCAGAGAAGAAGAGAAAACTGAGTTGAACTGTTATGCAGGCAACATGACAAGGTGAAACATACTAGGGATAAGTCTTGACCATGAGATAGAGAACCTGTAGGCCTCCAAGCCTGTATTCACCATGAGTTGAACATCTTCCTGCAACAGAAAGGCACTTCACCACCCAATGACTTAATATGTTCAATAAGACTGATTATCACTGATTTGACATGTATAATCAACATCTATTATGAGGTCATAAAGAAAGACTCATGATACTTGATGATAAACAATGTTCCATTCATTGACAAGTAATACCAGAGTAATTCTTAACAAGAGGTGAAACATCTCCTAATTGATTACTAATAAAGTTTTGCAGAAAAAGAGTTCTAGAGATGGTTGTGAATTTTCAGTAAGATAAACATAATTAACATTCTTGGCCTATGCACTGTAAGAAAAAGATCCAGAACAAATGTTGATGCTCCGACGTTGTTTCCACTGTGCATCAATTAGTATTTATACTGTATTGTATACCATCTATTTAGCATCAACAGTATGGATAATATTAAGTTCTTTTACAGTTAAAACTCCAGTTATGGTTAGTGGTCAAGTTTCCTAGCACCTCACAGAGAAAGAGAGAGAGATTGCATCGTTGAATGCACCTTGTACTTGTGATATGTATCACATGCTATATCTCCGTTTGCCCCATTGGAACGACCTGCCATTTAAGGTTGGATAAATATATTGTTGCTCAAATCACCCTCAGATTAAACTGCACAACAAAGGAGTTTTACAAATAAAAATGTGACTATTCAACACGAAAATGTCGTTTTGTCAAACCTCAGAAATATTGATCACTTGTAGCTATAAGTTATAACATGCCAACAAATTCGAAATTTCCAAATGAGTGGATCATAAAACATTGAGCAATGCCGAGTATGTGACTCTTTGTATTTGCATATTCTTCACCAATATTCTTAATTTAACATAATCAACTATTAAAATGCTGAATAAAGCTCAAATGTAAAAACTTGCACCACATGGGGTTGTTCTAATGTGATTAAATTCCAAACTGACCTTTCAAACATTCTGTGCGACTAATTGTCAAAAACTTGTCTCCGAAAATCACCCGATAAAAACATATTTTGGCTATTACTAAGGATACTTTGAGTTTTGATAGGTGATTTTGGACTTCCAGTTCATCACATTTGAAACTAATGTCTAGTACATCAAAATCAAGAAAATGTGCCATAATCAATACAACAAATGGCAAGACATCACGTAGGCTAATTCAGGGAAATTTACTCAATAAATGAACTGTCAAAATTTATTGAATTGAACAATGAAGTGCAAATATTTCTGTTAAGAGAACAAAACAAGCATGAGTAAAGGTGTCCCAAATGCTAAGAGTCACAACCGTCTAGTTCACCAAGTTCAAGCTTTTGCAGTTTTATGAAGAATGTGTGTATTCAGCACAAAAAATTGCAAGACAATTACTTTGATGTGATCATAGTAAACTTGTGGGCTAATTCAGGGAATTTTATTATTAAAAAAAAAATGAATTATTTACTAAAATTGATTGTAATGAACAACGACATCAAAATATTACTTTCAATATAACTTTTCATATCCCTCCGTTCCATTTTATTTGGCATAATCAAAATTACATACAATTTAAGAAAAGTTGATATTTGACGAATTAATAAATATTTTTTTCATAATTATCCCTCAATTCTAATAAATAAAAATTAATCTCCCTGTCGTACACATCTATACACAAAATTTTCTACACAAACGGGTATAGATACATACCACGTAACATTTGGTTAAATCTCAAGCGGTTATTATAACATGCATTTATACACTAAGAATATACGAAAGATTAATCCATAAATAAAAATCACAAACCAGCATGAGTAAAGGTGTCCCAAATGCTAGGAGTCCTTCCATCTTCAAATGCAGCCCCCTCAACCTGAACCCATCACAGTATAAATATCTCAAAATCAAATGTAAAAATAAACATTAAGTTGTGGTGCAGAGTATTAACCTGATAAGCAGAAGAGCCAGCGCCGAAGACAAAATCAGCAGGGAAGTCAGCTCGGCCGCAATCCTCGGCTGCTGCCGACACTAGTAGCAGCCCATGCACAAAAATTAAAGAAAGATAAAAGCACATAGGACCCCGAAGAAGCATCATCATTATTATCCGATGGAACAGCTATTTGACAACTTCATTTATTGGTTTACTTTCATTTATGTAGAATGTGAACTTGTTTCTTGTGTGGCTGGCTGGTTGGATATGGTACAGTACTAAAGTGCACTGGTTGATATGGGGAAATACATATCATCATCGGAGTAAAAAAAAAATTATAATTTAAATACATGTCATACCATTAATATTTTATTATGTAAAAAAAATTTTATATCGACAAACGAAGATATACTGATGATATAGTTAAATACACTCACGATATAGGAATGATTAATCTCACTCTATTTTTAAATCCTAGTTACCATATTCATTGATAAAACATTTATCTTTTTACTAGTGACTTGTAGGTGTTAAAGGTACTAGATCTAGAAAAATATTTAAATATATATTTGATTTTAAATTTCACTTGTATATTTTACTGTTAATATTAAATTTTATAAAATTTTATTAATTAATATTATTTATTTTATAAATTTTAATTCTTATCACAAAACTTACAATTGTGATTGTAAATCGTGACTACATATTTCCCCTAAATCTATAGTTAGACAATTCACTTCTGACTTTATAGTGAGTACGGATTAAATTCTCACTTGTGTAAAATTTACAAATAGTAAATTGGACTACATATTTCCCCTAGATCTATAGTTGGACATTTCACTTCTGACTTTATAGCGAGTTAAATTCTCACTTGTGACTTGCAGTAGTCGTTAAATTCGAGTCACATGATGTAAAGGCGTCACTTTTGACCTATATGTCTTAAAGTACGTCCAGCCAAAAACAGTTGCTGCCATGCCCTACTAAAGTTCTTGGTCGAATGCTTTTTGTACTACAATGCAACTCCAACCAAAAATAAATTTCTTATATAGATCAAAGATCAAAATGTATATACACTTATTTTATAATTTATATTTATTTACATATTTTGACTTTGTTTGAAAAACTAAAAATTAAATTTCTTTTATCAACAAGTTGGAATATATAGACAAGTATATCGACAAATATAGATAATAAGATATATGATTAGATCATACACTTTGTTTCACATAAAAAAATTTCTAAGGAAAACTGTTACTAAATTACGGACATATTTCCATTTAAACTTTGATTAGGCATTATTTTGTGTTGTCAATGTTAGACATTTGCCAATTGAGGAATGTAAACAACTTGCTTTTATAAGAGATGACGCTATCAGAGCAAGGCAAATTTAGAACGACTAATGTTTCGTTCAACGTTGGTATAAAAACAGACTATCATATAATTATCAGGTTTACATGAATATCACAAGTTTAAAATAACATTTGAAATTAATTATCAGATAAAGATGAATGCCACACGTTCAAAATTAACATTTGAAATGCCAAGAATCTAACCACATTGTGTAAAAAAATTTATAAAGATTAATCCACTCTAGAATGGTATTGACTATTGAAGGCCCTGATTTATCATGACATGTTATTAGTACAAATTTCAGGAAGCATTTAGCCTATAATTGATTTTCCACAGCTACCAACAAGACAAACACAATGAAATGCACGTTGTTACGTGTTAACTAACAATATTATCTACATCTTTTATGAACTAATAAATAAGCTTAAAAGAACAACGTCATGCCACCAAGTAAACAGGAGCTTTTCAGTATGTTACAGAACCCAGAATTCTCAACTGAATAATAACACAGGTTAGGAGATCAGATTGTTACTGTTAGGCATCCTCATCCTTGTGCAGACCATGGGCTCTTACTACTCCAGCCACAATAGTCTTCCTCCAGTTGTCATTCAACAAATGCGTGCAGACGGTTGCACCAGTCCCGAATCAAATCACCAAGAAAAATCAACTAAAACGGTGAAACAACCCTCTTCTAGTGCTCTACTGTGGCTGTAACAATAAATCACTACCATGTTTTCGGTAAAGATCAAATGGTGCTTAGAATTCTTCGGCATCAAAATCAGGTTTTGAAGGATAATCAAGACCCTGAAGGGCAGGTATCCAACGTAAATCTTCTTCAGAATAAGCAGGGATGAACCAGTACCGTCTGTCCAACCCAAAAACCTAAGATACCCAGAATAGTCAAATGAGAAACAACATGAAAGAAGCCTGCAAAGGCTCGTTCAGGTATATATCATTTAAAAAAAAAAAAAAAAGGACCCCTGATTACTATACCCCATATCTGACCAAAAGATAGATCCCAATGTAAACCCAAATAAGAAAAGGAAAATGCACAAGAGTAATGCAGAAGCTCACAAGATTATCTCAGAAACAAGTTCATAAACAGTAATCATAAATCATTCCCTTGTGTACAAACATCTGAGTGAAAAGAACCGAGGACTTGAAATTAATATCATCCAATCTGGTGGTTTTCTTCATCTGAAAAGTGCAGTGGGAACAGAAAGATGGAAGGACAAGACAGAGACAGAAAATGTAGAAGACGGTCCTCCAACGCTATTTTCGGAATTTAGAGGCAAGAAAAGTAACATGAGCTGTCTAAAGGGACATATTTATCGTTGATTAACAGTCAACGATACCACTGCAGCAACTAATGCAATTTCTCTTTACTCACTATCTAATTTTCCAGATCTTCTCTTTGCTTTAACATCTGGAACACAAGAAATTTTCTATTCAAGGCACACATGTTTGTTAGTTGTCCCCTTTTAAAAAAATGTTCAAAGGTTATCCTTTTCTGAATAAAGGTATTAATTAAACCAAAGTAAATTACACTAACCTGTTCAATGTTCCTCTTTCGACCAAGATCATAGCGCCACTTAGGAGTAGTCCTTTTCTCATATGCCTAACAAAAAAAGTAACAATTAGAATCTATATCCCCCGGCAAATTCTCTATGCAAGAGCCTTAAAAGATGCAAGTACTGAGGGCAAAAATTAGAGAACAGTTCATGTCTTGGTTCAATAATAAAAATTGCTTTAGCCATTTTTTTTAAAATACCAACGAGTACAGAATATTTCATCAACCGATTCCAACAGTATCTCAAAAAGTATCAAAACTAATTTCTTAGGGGATATAAACGAAGGACTGAAAAATAATTTTAAAAAAAAAAACCAAGGAAATCAATTGCCTTTTGATTTAATCACAGACATATGAAGAGATTTGTAAAAGACCTCAATAGTCGTCGTATTAGCAGCCACCAGAGATATGTGCATGATCACAAATCCCAAAACACTCAAAGCAAATGCAAGGTTCAATACTGTGAAAAAAAAAAAAAAAAGAGAAGGAAATTAATCAGAAAGAGGCAAGTGAAAGAAGAGGGAAACATATATCCCAAAAATAAGACTCATAAGCTTACCGAAGGCAAGAAAAGTGGTAGCAAGAGTGCTCGGAGTCCCAGGGATCTCCCCATCACTGAAGAATGCAATAAAATGCGGTAATAATGAAAGCGTAGCAAGACTAGTCTCAAGAAATGTGTAGAACTGCATCAAGAATAGGAGTTGATAAGATTCTTATAGGATATTCAGCCAATAAGGAAACCAATGAGTATGCAACACTCGATTGGTATTTAAACATGATGTAATTAATAACAACAACCAGAGGCAAGAACAAATGAAATACATGAATGATCTTCTGTAAATGGGGGTTTATCTTATAACATCAGAGAAAGTAATATCTGTGTCAAATGAAATTTCAAAGTTCAATATAAAGAGCAAAATAAATGTGGAATGGCAATGTTCTCCATAGTTTGAGACAATTTAAGGAACAATGAGAATCAAACAATTCATCCAAGAGAGACAAACTGCAGTTACTTAGTGTGAGTTGAACCAAAAAGCGATCCTTACGACAACAAACCATGAAAAAATCTCGGTTACTCAATTATGTTGTCAGTTAGCAACTGGAGGTCAATATTGTGGGAATACAGTACATTCAAAGTCAATTGTTAATGTCTAGCTCAATTGTGAAATTTTGAGCAGTGAATCCTAAAGGGTCAAGCAGAAAGGGGTGTGAAACATTTTGCTAAAAGCAAAACAACAAACTTAAAAGTTTTCTCAGTAATTACTGAGTTTATCATCCAATATGTAGCAAAAGTTTCTAGACTTGCATCCAATTTTACTTATTCAAGAATGTTAGCCCAGATTGATAGGAAAAAGCAAATTTTCAACATATTACAATTTTTTTACATAATATTTCACGTGGACGTCATAACTTTTGTTATTGTAACCATAAAAGTAGAAGATTGAAGAATATTTGTTTGATAGTTACAGCACGTAAAAGTCAAATTTTAGCCCAAACCTCAAACAAGTTAAAAGTTCAACGTGCATAACAAGAGAGTAAAGTTTATTATATAAACCCAAGTAATATTTCAGTAAATAACTTTAAGAGATCAATTATATCAGAAAAGAACCCTTCTGAGTCCTGCATCCCAACACGTGCCAATGCCAAGGCTGGAAAGTTTTATATGGGCTATTAAATTAACCCCCTTTCCAAGTTCTAGGAGCAATTAAAAAATTTTAGATTTGAAAGTTAGATGTTCGTGGATATGGTAAAGAACCACCACCTCAACCACCAAAGTACACAACAGCACATTTCTAAATCAACATTTCATAACCATTTGCCAGTTTTATCATTAGTGTTAACCATCAACTAGCAAAAAAATAATTCATCAAGAAGTAAGCCAAAGAAGGACAGTTTAGTCCAGTTAGCAGCAGGAACTTCATCAAATCAAAACAATTTCAGATGTGAGAGTTGACATTTGCAAAAATGTGTATCAAAAACAAATGGAAACATTGAGTTGGAGCTTTTTGATTGACCATCAGACTAAATTATGAGAAAGATCTAGTTATTACGACTAAGGCTACATTTGATAAATGCAGAAAACATACCAGGAAAAGAAGGAAATACTTATAGTTCAATGCGCCAACACAATTGACCACCCATACACAATGATGGTCCATTTTTAGCACACACCTTCCACCTAACATAGGTAAATGTATGCAACTCAGTTTTTTGAAAATGAACAGATAACAAGAAAATGACAAAACTTTCACAAAAGAAAACTCACAAACAGAACAATGATGGCACCGAGGTGGTTTAAACTGACTGCACTTTCTACAGTATCGTACTCTTGGGTTTACAGGGTCAGATGATGCTGTCCCAAATTCTGAAGCGGTCAATGGATCACTGTCTCCTCTTTCTACATCCATTTCGGGTCTCCAATTTGGAGGCACACTGCCTGGATTGGTGAAAACAACAGAAAAATAACTCCATAACAGCATCACCAACTGCATGACCAAATCATATTCTTTTAAGTCCCATTCTGTTACACAACATGTTACATTATTCCATTTCACAACTATTGATGAAAATTAAACTCAAGAAAGTTTCACCATTCAACATAAGAAAAATATTGACGTTAATGACTAAACCAATAACTCGTGGTTTTTTCGCCAATCCTTTTCTTTCTTTGGACATAAATGCTAGATCATTAAGTTTCCAAAACAACACATGCTCGAGTACAATCAAGTTAATGTCCTTATGAAGCAAAGCCATGCCAAAAACCGTTTACAAAATTAACTAAAACCAAAAGTAAAGCATTCAACCTTTTATTCTTCCAAATCATTCAGCTAAAGCTACCCAAAACCCAACACTGAATCACTAAAAGTTTATAAGCCACTCCATTACATATTTATTCATCCTGCCCAAAAGTCACTTCCATCTGATAAATAAAAAGAAGCTAAGTTTTTTCTTCACAACAGCTTCCTCTAGAGCAGATAAATCCAAAAGGAATGTCCTTTCACAAAAATGCTAACAACAAAAGTCAATAAATAGGCCCATAACATCTTCTCTTCCCAATTTTTTTTTTTGTCTTGTGATTCAATTGACAAATTAACAAAGAGATAATCTATTGTAGAATTTTATTACACGAAAAAGCAAAACTCTTGAAGGTTAACGCATAATTAACTCAATTCTCCTTAACTTCAGCAAGCAATCTTCTCGTTCAACTTAAATGAGCAGAAAAAATATGAAGTCATACACCAAAACCCAGAAACCAAAAAACAGAAACTAAAATTGTTAGTCAAAGTTAACATTTTTATTACAAGAAAAAAAAAAAAAACAAACAAACAAACAAAAACAAAATTCCCGAAGATTACCACATAATCAACTCATTTATTCTCATTCAACTAAAATTTTCAGAAAATATATGAATGCAAACATCAAAACCCAGAAATTAGAAATAAAAACTAAAATGGCTAGTCAAAGCTAACATTTTTATTACACGAAAAGACAAAATTACTTAAAAGATTACCAAGAAATAAACTAATCATCACAATTATCTCTAATTTCAGCTAAACTATCATAAAAAGCATCAATGCACACATCAAACGAAAACCCAGAAACAAATTTGAACTAAAAATCAAGAAAAAGACAAAAACCAAGAATTAAAAATCAACTACAAGAATTACCAAGAAATGAAACAAGATCAAAACGACAAAGGCGACGAGGGAATCGAGGTCACCCTCGACGAGGGCAGGAGCGTAATTACACATAACGACGGCATAATAGGTGACGCCGACTACTCCTAGGACGACTAAGATCATGATCGAACCTAGACCTCTTAAGGCCGCACAAAATTTGAAAACGTTCCACGCCATCACTGCTCCAGATCTATACATAATTTCAATCAATTAGAATGAATTGAAGTAATGATGTTACTATTATTAATTTTTTTTTAAAGTAGTAGGAGTAGAAGAGTTTGTGAATTTTGTAGATACTGCAACATTGTTGTATTAAGGTTGTTATTTATATTGGGAAAAGTCGTTTTCGTCTGTTTTGGTCCTGAACATCTAGAAGGTCTACTATAAATGTGTGGAAAATTTTTGTATGGAATTGATAGATTTAGGCTATAATTTTGCAATTACATTGAGTCGAAATCTTGTTTTTTGGTCTATGGTTTGTAGCTGTGAAATTATTTAAAATTAATGATTAGTGCATATTGTATGTGTCTTTTTAAAAAATATATATATTTATTTTGAATAAAAAAAGGAAAAGTTTTAAAATTACTTATTGGAGTATATTAGATAAAATATTAAGTGATATTATATTAAAAGAGAAATTCTTATTTTATATCTATATATAGTATAGATGTAGATTTTTAGATTTTTTTAGGTTAAATAAATTTATAGGTTTTGATATTACTTATTTTGGGTTAAGACTTTTGTTTTTCAACATAAAACTCGAAAATTTGTCAATCAAAAACATTGTGATGTTGAAAAGGGTTAATTTTACGCTCTTCTTTTGAGATTTAGTATAATTGCAAGAACCTCTTTCAGGTATCAAAAATTATAATTACCTCCTCTATTTTAATATTTTGAGTAACAAAAAAAAACCTAATTTGCTAATATCATACAAAAACCTAGTCGAATATCCCAAAATATCCCTATTGTTTTTTCAACACAAATAAAAAAACACTTTAAAAATAATTAATTTAGTTATTTAATTTGATAAAATCTCAAATTTTCAACAAAACATTTCCGTTTGATAATCACCAAATTCCGGTGGCCATCACCAACATGCGGTGGATGAGGAGAAGTACGGTGGATAAGGAAAAGAAATGGATGGAAGTGGGACTAGTGGATTTGAAGCTTAGGCATTTGGGTGGGTCTAGTTGAGATGAAAAAGATGTTGTGGAAGAGATTAGGCAAAGGAGGTAGCAGCAATCTAAGGAAAAGGGGGAGAGGGGTTACAGAGGATGGAGAAAAGAAAGCCTACAGAAGTAAGAGGAGGCTAATGAAGATTAAAGAGGAAAGGAGAAAAGAGATGGGGTTTCAATTTAATTAGATAGCGATTTGTTTTATTTTCTCTTTTCTTTTTAAAAAAATGCAAATAATCTCTTTTGGTATTTTTAATAAGTATTTTACTCCCTTATAATTTTAAAATGTGCATTTGATTCCTTCCTATTTTAAATTTTTTTTTTTTTTTTTGGCAAAACAGACGGAAACCATCAAAACTAACAAGTTTTGACGGTCACACTCCTTAAAGCATCTTAGATCGTTTAAATAAAAACTAACACTAAAATAAGACTTGAATCGCTACTTTTACCGGTAAATAAATCCTAACCCTTTATCTCCTTCTCTTTAACAACCTTCCACCTCTACAGTAATCATTAGCAGCCATCAACCCTTTCTCTTCATCTCCTGCACAACCTAACAGCATCCATCACCAGTTAGCCATCATAACCTCTTCAGCACCACCTACCGGCCCAACAATCACCATCACCGACCCCAACAACTACCACCATTCATCCCAACAACCACCGCCATCATCATCCCAGCATTATCACCACCCAACCTTTTCTCTCCCACCCCAGCAGTCACTACCACTATCGTATAACCTCCCCAACACAACCTTCAATCCACCATTATAACCCACCCCCCACCTACACCCCTTTTCCACCCTTAAACTCTCCTTCCTCATTCTTGAACTCCCTATCCTCAAACTCTCTTTTCCCACATAATCTCCTATGCCTTCCTCCATCCCACTCTCCTTATTCTACCCCGATCTTTCTCCCAACAATCATTAGATGACTTTAGATGGGTTCTAATTAGGGGTGTTCAAACCCGACCCAACAGGAATGAATTTGGGGCTAAATTGGTTGGATTTTTGAGTTTAAGGTTATTTGGGTCGGGTTGCCTGACTTTAGAAGAGTTGGGCTGAAGTTTATTTTTAATGTAAATCCAACCCAACTCGAATGAACCCAAAAAATGACTAATTGTTGCTGGTTGGGTTTTAATTTTTTGACTTGAAAACTCAAAAATCCGACCCATGAACACCCCTAATTCTGATTGAATTTCTAATTATGTTTTGTGGTTTGTAGCAATTTTTGCCTTCAATTTGTGGGATTTGCTCATGCTTTGTGCTGTTGAGGAGGAACAGGGAATGGATTGCGATGGCGATGGTGGTAAAGATAGAGAGAGAAAGTGAGGGGGATGGGGGGCAGGGGAACAAAGAGGGGAGGGGAGGCTGGTTTAGCTGGAAAATTAATAGTTGGTGATAAGAGCCATGGAGGTCATGGGTAATGGATGGCTGTTGTGTGTTTGGGAAGGGTAAGGATTAGAATAGTTATTTTAGTTTTTAATTTGGTCTCTTTTAGCTTTTAAATTAACTCCAAAATTTTGTGATTCCATTTTTATTTTCAATTTCGTCCTAAAAAGTTGTTAGACACTTAAATTGGTTGGAATCAGGCATGCATGACATATCACAAGTAATCAGTGTTAGTTTTGATAATTTTCATCTGTTTTGCATAAAAAAAAATAATGCAGAAAAGGATCAAGTGTACATTTTAAAACCATAAAGGGGTAAAGTGCTTATTAGGCATACCACAAGGGGGTTATTTGTATTTTACCCTTATTTTTTCTGTTTATAATGCTAAGTTTATTACAGTCTTTTCACGCATCTAAAGGAGATAAGTGTAATTTTTAATACCCGAGGGGAGGTTCTTGTAATTACACTAAACCTTAGAGGAGGAATGTGAAATTAACCCTATAGAAAAACCATTCTGGAGGGAAAAAGACTTAAAAGACCCAACAAAAACGTTTTCTCCCGAAAAAAAAAAAAACTATATATCAAACCAACAAAAAATTTCGACTGGGAAAGAAAAAGGTGAGGGGGAGATTGTAAGGATTAAGCTAAAACAAAACTTTGCCTATAAGACCCTATCATTGACATCTCTGAAGTAGCATGAGATTTCTCTTTCTACCATAACTACAAAACTCAAGCTATCCTTGAGAAATGGGAGGATCCTGTACATCATTGGCGCAGCAATAATACACTGAAGGGGGAGTGCCACAAGAAAAACTATTCATGTTTATATCAACCATATTTCAGTGTCTCTCCACTAACCGATTGCATGCACTCCCTTTCAGATGCAAAATGCCTGGCTGTTCAAAACTTTAAGCAAATAGAGCTCTTCTGCATCTAGTCCCATGACTATACAATAACTTTATCTATTTCACCAATTCAAAAAGCCGAGCTCTGCCAGGATTAAGTAGTGATTCAGTTTGTACGGAGTCTCATTTCCTTATTGTTAGATTGACAACAAAATAAGAGATTATTTACATTGTGTTTGAATGGATGAATTTGAATTTAAACGACTAGCACCATAGCTACTAAACACTACACCAATCCACTTCATTAGCCACCATTAACAAATCAAAGAACGAAAATTTTCCATCAACTGACAACATTAGTCGTATAAATAGATAGGCTTATGATTCATTGCTGACGCCCCTACAAAAAAAATTTATATTCTCATGTCGGTCATAATTGTGGAGGACCAACCTACATTGCAATCGACACCAGAAAAAATTAGTTCAAATATGAATTCAATTGTAACTCAAAAAAATGAGAAATTGAAAAGAAGACTATGATCTTTATCCATAGCCAAGCCTCACCTCAATTTCTATTTGGAATTTCCATTCTTTGATTTGTTAGTAAAATTATGAAAATTTACCATCCAAAAGAACAAAATTTGACCAAATTAAGAAGAGCCCAAAATTTTAACAAAACAAAGATAAAATCTTTGGGTACTCACAGTAACTGTTGCTGTGGCTGACCTTCTATTCTATGTCTATAGTAGATTCCTCTTTTGGTGAACTGATAACTTCCTCATTAGCAATGACATCTCTATTTTCCCTCAGCCACCTTTTGGCTCCGAATCCATTTTCATCTACGGTAATAGTGGAATCTCAGCCATAAGATGCTATCAATGGTGGGACAACTGTAAATTAAGCAAATTGCCTAAATCTTGCCCACTTTCATAATTGCCCCTCAATTGGTCAATCTTTTGTTAAGGAAAAAGTTTTGTACGAGAAGGATGAACTTGGCTAAAAAATATTCAAGTTGAAGGCCTAATACAGCAAAAATAAAATATAAGAGATTAATTTAACTAAAATAATGCGATTTTTCCTTTTAGTTAATAATCACAAGTTTTCTGTGGTTGATTTTCTACTCTATCATAAATTTATTTATAATTTAGTACCTCTTATCTTGAACTTGTCACTGGTAATTTAAGTCCCACTACAACTGTCAAGCACTGCCAACTGCTAGAATATGCCAACCGACAGATCAAAATCAACTGTTACTATATTCTCAATTCGCTTTATAAATATACTGGAGAAGGATGCAATTACATAGATTCTTTAATTCACAGAGGATCACATTACCCCACATCACCCTACATCATTTCATACGGCTCTTTATAGAGTATCAAGCACGTACCCCACCCCACATAATCCCATATCATTTTATGCAGACGATGTGTCGCTTTTTATATCGAACAATTTATGATACTGTATCAAATATTTAGTTCATATAATAATTTTTTAGAAAAAATATACAAGGAGGAAAAATTTACCAATTGGTTAAGTGGTCATTTTAACAAACCATTTTTATTTTTATTTTTATATATGTTGTTTATTAATGTTAGAACTTGGCTAGCGTTATAAATAGTGTGATGAAAGTTACAAAGGTAACATAGGGTACATAACTGCTATTGCACCAAGAGATCTTATATAAAATCACTTAAATATTTAAAAATTAAGGGTGAATATGTCTAAATTTATGAATGAGGAGGTATACTTGGGAAATTAAATAAGCAGTTTAGTCATATCATAATACCTTCTACACATAAAACTAGTATGTGTGATCTTCAAAATCAAGTCCATAATTAAGGTAGAATTAAGTCAATTAGCAAGATATTATGGTTTGCTATTTGTAAGTTGTTGCTATTATAAGTCGTTCCTAGTAAAATTGGACGTGATAGATTTACTAATTCTAGGGTACCAAAATCTGATTGCAACATATACTAATATATCTCTATTACAAATTTTATTGGTTATGAATATTTAAATATATATTTTAATTTTGATAAATTGTAGTGAAAATTTATTTATATCTAAATATCTGATAATTGTAGATACAAGTTACGTTATTTACATTACGTACTGTACTCTTATAAATATATGCACAACATGAGGAATAAAAGAACATGCAATCTAGTCTCCTATATTTCTTTTTCTCTTTCTCTCTCAATTCTCTACATTTTCTTTTAAGTATTTATATATTTATATTGTGTTTAATTTTTCTAACACGATGTCACCACGTTCAACCAGTAAAACTTGAAAATATTTAGGTATTCTCTTATCCCAATACTTATTTATTATTTATTTCAATTATTACTTTGAACTATGTCAAATTTTATCATCAACTCAAATTTACGACATAAGAGGCAAGAATTATCTTTCATGGATTTTGGATGTTGAAATTCATTTGGATTCTATGTCTCTTGGAGATACCATTAAAAAAGAAAATACTACATCTAACCAGGATAAGACAAAATCAATGATTTTCCTTCGTCATCACATCCATGAAGAATTACATCACATCCGTGAAGAATTAAAAAGTGAATATCTCACCGAAAAAAGATCCTACCATCCATGAAGAATTAAAAAGTGAATATCTCACCGAAAAAAGATCCTACCAGAAAACAGTAATTCTTCCCAAAGCTCATTATGAAGAATTAAAAAGTGAATATCTCACCGTAAAAGATCCTACCAGAAAACAGTAATTCTTCCCAAAGCTCATTATGAGTGGATGCATTTAAGATTGCAAGATTTTAAAATCTATAAATGATTATAACTCAACAATGTTAGAATCAGTTCCCAATTAAAATTATGTAGGAAAAATATTACTGATGAACATATGATGGAAAAGTAATATTTTCTACTTTTCACGTTTCGAATGTGCTCCTGCAGCAGCAATATCGTGAAAAAGGTTTTACGAGATCTTCTCACCTAATTTCATATTTTCTTGTGACTGAATTAAATAACGAATTATTAATGAAAAATCATGAATCTCATCCCACTAAAACTGCTTCATTCCCTGGAGTGAATATAGCTATACATAACAATTATAAAAAAATAATTATGGTTATGGTCGTGGCCGTGTCCGTGAACGTCGACGCGGTCTAATAATTATCCGTACCACCAGAAGTGGATTAATCCTAAAGACAATGAGAAAGGAAAAGAAAAAGTTGGTCAAAATAAATTTACCAAACATACTGAAGATTTGTGTTATCGAGATATTGGTCACGTACTTGTTGTAATGTTAAGTACCTTGTTAAATTTTATCAAGCATCCATTAAAGGATAAGAGAAAAATATGGAAGCAAATATGACTTATCAAGGTGATAGCGTCATAACAAATTTTACGGATAAAGTTAGCTGATGACCCAAACTATAATGCTAATGACGTTAATGATCTCATCGATATAACACATTTTGATGGATCCAACTTCTTTGAGAGTTATGAGTAAATTGTTAGGAATGAATAAAACTACGGATTTTTTTTATAGTTTATTTAGTAATTTTTTTTAGTTTAGTTTAAATTCTAACATTTATTTTAATGTAATTTGTTTCTTTATTTTTTTGCAATATTTATTTTAATTAAGTCATTTTTTTATTGAAGAAAATGAGTATTTCTCATTCAATGATTGGATTCAAGAACAGTGAAAATTTATGTCTTTCTGATAGTTCAACAACACATACGATACTTAAAAATAAGAAATATTTTTCTCATTTAATAAAGGGTAATGTCAATGTTAATACAAAATCGGATAGTTCTAAATTAATTGACCGTTCCAGAAGAGTCACTACATTATTATCCAGAGGAACAAAATTCATTATAAATAATGCATTATTTTCTGCTAGGTTTCAAAGAAATTTATTAATTTTAGAGTTTTAAGGATATCTGTCGAAATAGATATCATATTGAGACGGTAAAATGAGAAAAATATTGAGTATTTTTATATCACAAGAATAGTATTAGCAAATTACTTTTTTTTTTATTTGTACTATACAATTGAAACATATGCTATAGTAAACCATAAGTTTATTGATTCAAAGAATTTTATTGTTTGGTAAGACAGGTCAAACCATCCTGAGTCAATTATGATGCGTAAAATCATTGAAAATTCACATAAATATTTATTGAAGAAACTGAAAATTCTTCAATTAAGTGAATTCTCTTATGCTGATTGTTTTCAACGGAAATTAATTTAAATAGTCACAAATTAAAATAAGGAATTGTGTCCCCTACATTTCTGAAATAAATTCAAGGTGATCTATATTTGTGGGCCCAATCACCTATGTTATGGACAAACTAGATCTTTTATGATTTCAATAGATGTAGCTACTAGATGGTCACATGTGTACCTATTATCAAATTGCAGCCTGAAATTTGTAACAAAGATTGCTAACTCAATTAATTTGATTAAAAACATAATTTTCAAATTATGTAATCAAGAAAATTTATCTTGATAATACTGGTGAATTTATATCACATACATCTAATGATATATATATGTCAATTGATATAAATATTAAATATTCTGAAGGATATGTATGAAGTTATTTCATATAATTTAGGTGATAGTTGAATTGTATTAACAAGGAAAAAAATAAGAAGAGAATCATTTAAATAAATATAAAGAAAAACAAAAGGAAAAGAGAATGATGGAATTTTAATAGATGATTATGAATCTTGTATCTTTAACATTTGCTTTTACATGAAAATAAAATATGGAAAAAAGATCAAAAAAAACATTGATAGTGAGAGGAAATTTTTGTATTTATATCTTTTCACAACATATATATTTTAAAAAAACCACGGGTGTTGATGGGTGTCATTATACTTTTAGTTGTTTTGACAATATTTTTATATTAATTAACGACTAAAGTAAGTTAATTGACGAGACTTTTGTACAAAACTAGAATTAGGGCCTAAAATGACAAATATATTAAATTTTAAGGGGTTATTTTATATGTTCTTGTAGTGTCTAGGAATAAAACTGTCTTTCTTGACTTTTTGATAGTCAAATTGTTGATGTGTACTAATAGAAGGGACAAATTGAAAAAAAATGTTAAAAGATTTAATGCAAAACCACTCAAACCTTAAGGGGTCATTGTATTTAACCCTAAGCACAACAGAGTTAGATTGAAGAATTGTAAAGAGAGATGGATTGTCAGGGATTTGGATCCTCTTCATTTAGTTTCTGTCCATTTATTGTCAATTTATCTATATCTAAATATTTAAAAGTCAAAAATATAATCTGAAACATATCATTAGTTTTATCTCATGAACTAGATTATCATATCTAAAAATTAATTTGTTTAGAAAAAATTTCATCATTGAATAATATGTCACATTTGAATAGTGTAGAAATTTTTTAATTTAGATGAAATTTAAAGTAATTTAATCAAACCTTTAATGAAACAGTGTTTTTTTATAATTTTTTTTACAAGACATTTATATATAACATGATTTAAACTATGAACAATTTTAATTTTTGAAAATATTTTTTAGAATTTATTTTTCAAAGATAAATAAAGAAATCTCTATTTACCCCTAAATCAACAGAATCTTTGTCCAATTGTCAGCATCATGATGGAATGTTGATTCCATATTTCATATTAGTAGAGCACCCAACTCATTAGTGTTGTTGGATTTCTTTTATATTCTTTAAGGGTTAAATACAATAATCCCCTTTAAGATTTGAGTTATTTAACCGCAAACCCTTTAATGTTATTTTTTTTATTCATTTTGCTCCTTTGACTAACAGTCAAGTGTAACTCTGCAGTTAGTCTTTTTAAAAAGATAAATTTACCTCTAAACATTAATTGCAGTAAACCCCTTAAGATTTAAGTGAGATTTTGTTTTAGTTCCTCGTGTAACTTATGTATCATTTAATACTTCACGCTAACAATAAAATGCAATAGTTATTGTCAATATTGTTAAAAATATAAGTATGTTCGAAATTAACTAATATTCTATTTCTCCAATTATGCTTATTTTAATATTTATAACTCAAAGAACACAATGAAATAATTAATTTTAAATTTTTTGATGAATTATTAAAGATATTTCATCTAAGTTATTTAAATTTGAGTTTTAGTTTATATTCCCTCTGTTCCATTTATATTGTGACATTTTTCATTTTGCGATGTTATAATAAAAATGTCACATTACCTAAAATGAATGATTTATTTTGCTAAAATTTCAGATTGACCCTTTGAAATATTCAAAATATTCCCAATTTCAATGATCAATGGGCCCAATATTCAATTTATCATATCTCTTTTCTATGTTCTCTCTCCTTTCTCCTTCTAATTAAAACTCTTCAATTTTAAATATTTGTTATTTACTAATGTCAACTCAATTCAATTTAATAAGGGTATTTGTGGATATTTAATAGAAATTTATAGTTACTTAAAAATTTGTATCAAATGTTTAATGTGACAATTGTATTGTGACGGACGAACTGTGTATGGAATTACTTCATGCATATTTAGGTGATAATTGAATTATATTAATAATGGAAAAAAAGAGAAAGAATAAAATCATTTTTAATAACATAAAGAAAAAGAGAAGGTTGGAACTTAATAGATGATTATGAGTATCATATATTTAAATTAAATTCAACATATATTCTGATGTCATTTTCTTTCCTTTCAAAATGAAATTTATTTTTACATAAAATAAAATATTACAAAAAAAAAAATAAAAAAAATAGCGATGGTGTTTTTTATATATAAAATTATTTTCATAACACAAATATTAAAAAAATCATTAGTGTTGGTGGACATATTTATGTTTTAACTGTTTTGATAATATTTTTATATTAATTAATAACTAAAGTGGGTTAATTGACACAAAACTTGAGTTAGGACTATAATAATGAATACAATAAACTTTAAAGGGTTAATTTTATATTTTCATATAGCGTCTAGGTAGCAGGTCAAATGTCATTTTTATTTTTTATTAGTCAAATTGCTAATATTTACTAGCAGAAGGGGAAAAGTATTAAAAAATAACGTTAACTGGTTTACTGCAAAATAACTCAACTATTAAGGGTGTTTATTATAACGTACTACAAAATAGTTTAAACCTTAAGGGGTTTATTGTACTGAAAATTAAGAGGACTTTTATCAAGATGAGATCAACCCTGACAAAATTTTGTACCTACAATTTTTGTTGGGGTTAATTATACTTTGTCCCTTTATAATATGGAACTTGTCTCATTTTACCTTTTATAAAAATTTAATCATCACTTTGTTCCTTTTGACTGACGATCAAAAGAAATAGTTATTTTAACCGTTAGTTAATGCCAATAAATGACTAAATTTTACGATTTTAGAAGGAAAAAAAAAAGCTTGATAGTTTTGTTATTATCACTGTTTAAGTGATAAAACTAACATGTTAAGTCATGCAACTTAAAAAATATAAGAAAAATAATTTATTATACAAAAGAAGGAATAAACCAAAGTGAAAGGGAAAAAAAAGCAGATCAAGCATAAATATAAAGGAATTAAGAAACCTTTGTGCATTAATGAATTTACGATTCAAATATGGTAAAATAGTCCTGCTTATATACATATAAGTTTTACCTCTACTATTTGATATTAAAGCAATAGTTTTGACCAACGACTTAAATTTGAGATTTATATTTAAAATTTAAAGTTTTTTTATTTTTGTTTTCCTTTTTTTTTTGCAAATTCAATCCTTCTTTTTGTTCAATTGCATTGCCACGCACAAGTTAATTTTTCTTCTAAATGAAAGATAAATATTTCTTTTGGCAGAAAATTGGTAAAAATAATTAAATAAATATTTAAGGCTATTTTAGTCTTTTTTACTCCATTTGACTAACTCTCAAACTATCCCTTTATTTTGATGGTTAGTCAAGGGGGAAAAATGATGTTTAATTTTTTACAAGGGGTAAGATGAGGCAGGTGCATATTATATGGGACAAAGTATAAGAGATAATTAACCATTTTTTATTATGATCAAATGTTTTTGAGCATTTTTCAACAAGTCCTAACACACTTCTAATTTATATTCACTTTCAATTTTTGTTTTTTTTCCCTTCATCATATGCCCAATAGTAATTAAAGTGTCGTAATTAATACTTTACTCTTTTTATGTTATAATATACATAATTTGTTACTATCACTTATATTAGTGTCAATTTTTCATTGTCAATTTGTTAATTTTGGTCATTTGAAAGTATTGTAAGAATTGAAGAAATAAAAATACGAACACGGAATGCAATTTTGATAAAATGTTTAAATTGTCATCCAAACACCAAAAAAGCATTAAGAGAAAATGACATTTTCAATAAACGATTACATCGAACCAAACTTAAAATTACCACGTTTTTTATATAACATGCCGGGGGTGGGTTGGCTTAACAACCTTTAAATTGTTAGTAGCTCCCATTGTATTACACTATTATATCTAATATAATTTTTAATATTCCTCTTCATAGATCTTTAGAACACAGTGTTACAATTATTCCATATTTTAACTTTGCATTCTTGGAGTCTAATATCAATATAACATTACATTAGTGTGTACTATCTAATACCTCTTTTCATTTTTAATGTTGTGGGTACATTACATTATTTTTTTTTTTAGTAGAAATATTTGATCTTGAACCAACTAGTTCCTTATCCCAATAATCTATAAATCTCAAAATCACCATGGCGTAATTCTCAAGATTCGAACTGAAAACCTCGTAATAAAGACCTCTTTACGGAAATCAACCAAACTCCCCGGGAGGGGTAGGTGCGTTACATTTACCTCTTCTAGATTTGCGTCCCATAGCACTAGCATCCAAACACCATTCATGAGACCGGATGTCACCAGCTCAGCTGATATTTAAACCAACCAAGTGTCCAAAGCTAAAAAAATGATTGATTTTCATTTCTTACCAATAATTACACAAGAATAGTACTAATTGATAGCGACCCCGCGAAAGAATTGTGACATTTGAAGCAACAATACTTTAATGGGGGCTTGGACTGTGACTGGTTATTGACTGAGGAAATTCTAACTCAATTTTGTTGCCCATTTTTATAAATTTGTTTAAAAAAAATATTATTTTTATACAAATATCATTATTTTTTTTTCTTAACAATTTTATTGATTCATTTTTCTTTTCTTTTTTTTTTTCTCATTTTTGTTGTATGATTCAACAAGTTTTCATGAAATTTTGAGGGTGAAAAAGTCATTTTAGTTAAAATAAAAAAATTTAAAATCATTAAATTTGACCGCAAGGATTTAACTATCTAAAAAATAATATTAGGGACTAAAGTGATAATAATTTTAAATATTAAGGGTTTAAAGTGTAATTAACCCATTAAATATTTATGATCCAAATGCACAGCCAAGAAATTACTAAAATTTTAGGAGGGGAAAAAGATGGAGAAGGGAAGAGTATGTGTAACAGGTGGAACTGGATTTTTTGCATCTTGGCTGATCAAGAGGCTTCTTGAAGATGGAAGTTATTATGTCAATACTACAATTAGGACCTCATCAGGTTCAGATTAATTTCTTTATTAATATGTTAATTCTCCTACTTAATTCCTTGTCTTGCGAAAATAAATGAAGATTAAGTTTGCTTGCATTTTCTAGTGTTAATTAACATATTTTAATTCATGGGTTTTTTTTTTATATATATATAATCTGAATAAGAAAATCTTGAGGGTGGCGTTTACAACAACTTCTTGCTTGCTGATAATGGAGATTTTATAGCCTTTTTATTTCTAGTACTCTTATCATATACGGCTGTTTGCAATTGAAGGAAAAAAAAAAAAATTTGTAGTCGATTTTTACCTACCTGACTCTGATTATTTGTATTTGTCTTAATTGTCTGGCATATAATATAGTTGTTTGAGTAAAATAAACTTCCAACAATTCAATTTCTAGCATGTGAAATTCAGTAGTATATATTAATTATAAGTGGGGAAAAAAAAGCCACAGAATTATGACATTTGAAATCACTTGCAGAACAAAACAATTTGCAGGAAAAACATAAACTACCTAACAGATTTACCTGGTGCATCAGAAAGGCTTCGAATTTTCGACGCAGATCTTGAAAAGCCAGATAGTTTTGATGCAGCAATTGAAGGGTGCGTTGGAGTGTTTCATGTTGCACATCCAATTGATTTTGAGAGCAACGAAAATGAGGAAACTAAGACCAAAAAAGCTGTTAGTGGAACAATTGGGATTCTGCAGGCCTGCCTAAATTCGAAGTCGGTGAAAAGAGTTGTGTACACTTCAAGTGCTTCAACTGTCACTTTTAATGATAAGGATCTTGATATAATGGATGAAAGCATTTGGAGTGATATAGATTATATTAGGAAGATCTTTGGTGATCATGGGATGGCCATTTATGCAATCACCAAGACGTTAACAGAGAGGGCTGCCTTAGAATTTGCAGAAAAACATGGTTTGGATCTTGTGAGTGTAATTCCTACTTGGATTCATGGTCCCTTTGTATGCCCTTTTTTGCCTGGCTCCGGGTTCGTGCGTCCATGGTGATGATTTTTGGTAAGATTTTGTGTTTCTATTCAAGACAACGATTCGTTCCAGTAATAAATATCGTGTATTGTGTTTGTGTATTTGTACTCGTATCATGTGGGTGAGAGTATCGCATATTCGGTAACTATAATTTGACTGACCTTGATTGGCTTGCAGGTCAACAAGATGAATACAAGCATCTTGTAAAAACACCTTTTGTGCACACTGATGATTTAGCCAGGGCACACATATTTCTCTTTGAGTATCCAAATGCCAAAGGGAGGTACATTTGTTCTGCTCTTGAAATTACTATTGATAAGTTGGCTGAATCTTTGTCTGCTAGATACCCTGAGTACCCAATACCAACTGTTGAGTAAGTTATCTTTCCTTGTCATTTTACTATTTCTATTCACTACATATTTGATAAAATGATCAAATTCTAAGTGAAGTCAGTTCCTTCTTTTTCAGTTCCTTGAAGGACATTACAGGATTCAAATATGGTGGCAGTTTCGTCGAAGAAACTCTTGGACACTGGATTCGAGTATAAATATGGAATTGAAGAAATGTTTGATGCAGCAATTCAATGTTGCAAAGAAAAGGGATTTCTGTAAACCTATTTGGCTTCCGAATAAGTCTAGTTTCCTTATCTTAAATGAAAATGTATTGCCTTATTGGTTGTCTCTCCAATAGGGCAGAGAAAAGTGAAATTTCTCATTTCATTTCTTGTGTGTTGGTCAAATTAACAATAATCCCTCAAATTAAGTACTTTGGTTTAAAGAACTTGCGTATTAGAAAATAATCTTTTCCAGTCCAGCAAAACTAAACACAAATGAAAACATGTCCATTTCCATCCATATCGAAATGCACCTTGTGTAAGCAAGGGAATGTCGGGTAGGGACATGTATTCGAGCCGAGCCAAGATAGAATGCATGTATGTTTGAATTCGAATTCAACAAAAAAATGTATATGCTATAATTTTGAACTCAAACTCGAACTAAAATCTTATTTTATATGTACATCAATCTCAATTTGCAGACATTATATTAAGAGTAAACATTTGCAGACGAGTTCGGTTTTAAGTCGATCTTATATTGTGATTCGAAGTCGAGTAAATTGATAAATAACTAAGATTTTAATGGTAGAATAATTTAGTTATATAATATATATATAAAATAAAATATCTAATACAATATATAAAATTTTAATTGGACTTTCGAATACACAAGTATAACATTCTCGTACTGAAATTTATTCACAAAAATGAACCGCTCAAGTTCAACAAACACATAGACTCTACCTTTCTCTATATCTAGTTAAATCTAATTTTTGACTACTACGATAGCATTTGTCAATCTCGAACCGAATATTTGACCGATAGCTTACATGCATCCCGATTAAAGCAAAGGTGAGTGGTGGAAGAAACAATAAATATCTGGGTTAGAAACGGAATTTCAATAAATAAAATATTCAATCAAAGAGACAAAAGGAAAGACTGTGTTATGCGTCCCCGCTAACATAGACGTCTAATGACGACTCACGCCTTCAAAACCGCCAAACCAACCTCCAATTTTCAATCCTCTGTGTCTTTTTTTTTTTGAGTCCGGTGATCTTTTTGATGATCAAGACGGAGAGATAGAGAGAGAAATTAGGTTTTTTTTTGTTCCACAATTCAATGCATCATCGTCATCATCATCCAAATCAAATTAATTAACAAAAAAATCGATCATCCGGAGATTTTTTTTTTTTTTTTTGGAATTGCAGAGTTTAAAAGAATGTCGTTTTCCGACTCCGATTTGTCATCTCACGGCGGCGGAGAGTACAAGACTTTCCGTCAAATCAGCCGCGACAGTAAAGAAAAAACTCTCTTTCTCTCTCACATATCCGCGCTCGCGCACACACACAGAGTCAGTTGATTTGAATTTTGCTTTGAAATTTATAATTGTTTTTTGGAATCTTCTCAATTTCGTAGGGCTATTGCATGAGATGCTTGGGTCATCAAAATCAGGCGATTCGAGATCATCTTGGAAGGTATGCTTAGAACTTTACAAATGGATCATACTAAATTAATGTGAAGATTTTAGTTTGCAATGCTGTAAGAAAAAAAAATTTAGAATATTTGTATAAATTATCAATTATTGATGTTGCGGAATAATTCAATGTGGTGATCATACTGCAAGAAAATGATGCAAGGAACGGTGTCTAAGCTTGATTTCAGTTTACAAAGATGTCGGGTTTAGGAAAAAACTTTTGATTATTTTCAGGCATTTAGGATCTATGTATATTTTGAAATTTATCTCTTAGACCTCTATTTAGGAGCCTGAGAAAAACATCAATAACAGGTTTTGGTTTTAAAAAGTTGTACATTTGACTAATTTAAAAGATTAAAAAAGCGGATGGACCTCAATCCACTGGTGCTTCGAATTCTTATTAATAAGATTTATTCTTTCTACTTTTTTTTTTTTTTTAGAATTTTTGTTTTGTGAAAGTAAGTCTTTTGTTTTCTTCTCTAGGTACTGATCATGGATAAAGTCACAGTCAAGGTCAGCATGTCTCTATCATGCAAAATGGCAGACATCACTGATCAAGGAGTTTCATGTGAGCAAAGAATCACATTGTTAATATTTTCGAATGCTTGCTCATTTCATGGAGTCTGATGAACTATCAACTTTGTTTCTTGCTCTAGCTTAATGTGCATAGTATTTCTCATATTTTGAATTCGTGAAAATTTTCCTGGTGAACTTATTTCATTTGCTGCTGTCTTTGATCAAGCTCAAAATTGTCTCTAGTAATTGTGATAAATTTCTGTAGTTCAGGTTGCAACCTCTTGCTGCCTCGAACAAAACATTACCTTCTCCAAAAAAATTCCATTTTTCTTGAAATTTGACAGTCAGGATTTAGATGCTTTGTACTTATGAGTTGCTAGTTTAGATTGTAATTCATTATTTCTTTTCGTCCCTCTGCAATGTGTACTGCAGGTATGAACATATTTTCACCAACCATGCTACGACTCTCTCCAACCATGCTATGACTCTCTCTCATATTTATTTGCAACAGAAGTAATTGATTCTATTTCTGATATTGGCAGTGGTGGAAGATCTTTTTAGGCGAAGACAACCTCTGCCCTCCATGGATGCCATATACTTCATTCAACCTACAAAAGAGAAGTATAATGAATTTTTTCATGCATTGTTATAATTACCCTTCAGTAATTGATTTTCATGAGAAAGAAAAAACTTTTTAATATACATTGGATGATGAACGCAATATAAAGGAAGTAGTTCATTCATTTCGTGGTTCATAAACGCAATATAAAGGAAGTTGCTCATTCATTTCGTGGTTCATATGCTACAGCTTCTATGGTTATGGATGTTAAATAGGTTAATTTTTGGTGCTTAAGTTAGATTATTTCTTATACAAAGCTCCCACTTCTTTTGGATATGTTGCCACCTGTAATTTTGTAAATCAACGATCTATCTTGTATATTTCTTCTATCTTATGGACCTCTATTTATAGGAGGATATGAAGTGAAGCAAGAAAAAAGTTAAAAGGGCTAAGAAAGCAATACACATGCACTCATCAGTGGCAAAGTTCAAAAGAAAAAGACAATGGAAGGAAAAAGCTTTCCCTGAAGCTTTTGAATATTTCACTCGTAAATTAGTTATTTTAATGGAAATAGGCTTAAAAGTTCAATCACTATAAGAGACAGATTACTTACCATCTACTTTGCTTTCTTTGGACCAAATGACACAACTTCTTTTCCGACTCTTTATGGTTATCTCTTGCATCTCTCTTTCAAGAAAATTTTAGCATTGCCACTAACATATGTTGTCTCTAGTCCATTCTTAAACTTTGATGCTTTGAGGTGAATCTCTATGTAACTTTTAGATCTTTCAATTGGATAAAGAAGTTCTTTGGATGTAGTTATCCATTTTATTTTTGCCTTGTTTTCCTTTGTTTAATGTCCTTTTAATGTTTGCTTCATTTATATTTCTCCATCTAAATACTGTATGTATTTTGGTTTATGATAGTGGTTCTAAGATCAATTGAGACCAATCTAGAAACCAGATTGTCACTTTTTCACTTGAAATCCCTCTCTCTCTCTTGCTCTCTCTCTTCTATCTATCTATGTTGGATTATCTCTTTTTTTTTTTCCCCTCTTGATGCTGATGAATAATTAAACTGCAGCATATGGCATCAAGAAGCTTCATGAACATTGACTGAGTAATCCTAGATTTTAAGAGAATGAATGTTTTTTCCTTGGTTGTTTTCAGTTTTGAAACAACCTGAAACGGACATGACTATTTTTTTTTACAAGGTTAGCATAATGGAAAATATTATGCAATGGATAATTATTTACCTAAACAGGTTTAGATGATAGTATTAATATCCTCCCCTAGTTTTTGCCATGACTATATATACGGAAACGTTCAAAATCCAAGAATTGTCTCCACTTTATTTTAAAATCACAGTGGTTAAGTGATTCCTCTCTGCCATTATAACGTTGACTTAGTCAACTAACACGTTGACTAACACATTAATTCTTGTTACTTTATGATCAAATTGCTCAAATTAGTGCTATCTTCTTCCTTGGTTTTTTTTTTTTTTTTTTTTTGGGGTTATAGTTTCCTTTATAGCTTCATTTTCCTCACTCTGAGTTTGATTTCTGGAAAACTTGTTCTTTATCTGGATATATTTCTGTCTTTCTATAAATTAATTGTAAGGAAAAGGGGACTAACTTTCTACTTTTTGGTAATTCTGCAGTGTTGTCATGTTCCTGTCTGACATGTCGGGAAGAGAACCTTTGTACAAGAAGTATACAAAAGAACCTAACTTTTGGGGAGTTAATTAAGATTCTTTATGAACCTTGAATTTAGTTTGTTTCTGATCCTTGTCCACTATTTTTATTTTTCCCGGTTCCTTGCAGAGCATATGTATACTTTAGTTCACCTATATCAAAGGATTTGGTTGCTCGTATTAAGAATGATACTAGTGTGCTACCACGTATTGGTGCATTATGTGAGGTTACAGTCTTTTTCCTTCTGGATGTTAATTTGAAGTAAAAATTGAAAATTCTTCATGGTTTCAAATTCTTAAAACCGATATATTGACATTTTTATTGTAGATGAATTTGGAGTACTTTGCTATTGAGACACAGGTACTTTATCTTTTGTTAATTAATGCAAGTCGATTATGTGCCTTTAATTTTTAGCTTAATAAGTAAAAATTGAAATGAATATAAATCCTAGAACATAATTTGGACATCCACTTGAAGATGAAAGCTAGAATATAAAATATCCAAAAACTAACTTAATATACAGAGATAAGTTTCTGTATGCTTTATTTTGCATTATGATTTACTCCATTAATATTTATTGAGCATTATGAGCTATGCACATATTTTTCTGTCTCTAAAATTCTGGATAACTAGTCAAAATGGAAGCTTATCATTGTAGGGATTCATCACTGATCATGAAAGAGCACTTCAAGACCTCTATGGTGAAAATGCTGCAAATTCTCGAAAATTTGACACTTGCTTGAATACAATGGCTACACGGATTGCTACAGTATTTGCTAGACTTCATTGAAGGTACCAATTAATTCTTTGCATCTCTTGAATCTTGATGTCTAACTCTAACTTGTTTTGGTACTTTTTATGTGCATAATAAAATCAACCCAATACTCAGTGGGAAAAGATGAAGCAGCAGCTTGCGAGTCTGTGATTCTTAGGGCAACCCCTTGCTCGACTGTAGTTTTTCCTGTTATCAGGGTCTGTGGCTTGTCTTTCGTTGGCTTTAAATTTTTCTACTGCCATGTTGTGTTGATGTTGGACCTGTAAAAGAGATTTGGAAGTAGTTTCAGTCTCTGATACACAAAAACGACACATTTCTGCAAAGTTAGGTAATATACGGTTGTTAAAGAATTTGTTTCTAAAAGCTATTATAAAACTAAGAGCATAGATCAAGACATAGTATGGGAAGAGGCCTTTCATGGATATAATCAACCTGCATGGGCCAATATCTACCGAAATTTGTAGTGTATTGTCTCCAAAATCTTTTATTAGGTGTTTTGCTGTCACCACCAATTTCATTTGTGAAGAATGGGGGCCTATACGAATTATTATTATATGATTTAGTTCTATGCCAGAACTCTATCCTTTTGCACATTTTCAGGAATTCCCTTTTGTGCGATATCGTGCTGCCAGGGGACTTGACTCATCTACAGTAACATCATCTGGTGAATTACTTCCCACAAAGCTTGCAGCTGCTATTTGGAACTCTATTACAACATACAAGACTTCTATTCCAAACTTTCCCCAAACAGAGACATGTGAATTGCTGATTTTGGACAGATCTGTTGACCAGGTTATCATCAATTTTTAATTCTGTTTCAACCAGATTGGTGAATATCCTTTTATTAGTTTTTTTTAAGAACAATTATTTTTTCTTCTCAGATTGCTCCTGTCATTCATGAATGGACTTATGATTCTATGTGTCATGATCTACTTGACTTGGATGGAAATAAATATGTGTATGAGGTACAAGTTACTACTTTTGGTGATCTATGTCATTTTCTGCACTTCTACACAAGCTTGGAATTAACAAGTGGTTGATGTCAGGTTCCTAGTAAATCTGGTGGCCAACCCGAGAAAAAGGAAGCTCTTTTGGAGGATCACGATCCTGTTTGGCTTGAGTTGCGCCATGCTCATATAGCAGATGTATGTATTTGCCGGTAGTATTGTGCTTTTCAGTGGCATATCCGTGTAAGGTGGCTATTTCTTACATTTAGACTTTACCAGGCTAGTGAACGGTTGCATGAGAAGATGACAAATTTTGTTTCAAAGAATAAAGCAGCACAATTACAACAGAGGTTGGTGTTAGTGAATGCCATACTTTTCTTTTCCACAGTTACTATTTCTAACCATTTCATATGCATTGTTTAATAACATTCATACATATGCTGAATGGGTTTTTTGTAAATCCTTCATCTTGTGCAAGTTATGTGGCATGTCAATACAATTAGCTTGGTGAGATCTTTGCCAATGGGAAGCAAACATTTTTGAGATTCTCTTGATAGTACTATATGTATAGAAAGACTAGAGATTATGTAAACTTTTCATTGAGGCACATTCAACCACAAGTCAATCAAGAAATCTATCAAGGTAGATTTAGAATAACATTTCAGAAGCTTAATTATACATAAATCTTTTGGTAAGGTGTTACTTGATTCACTATTAGTTTAAGAGCATCTAAGCACATATAAAGAATGTGACAGAGTCTTGATCACTTGATTAAAGTAGTATGTTTGATAACCACTAGCATATATAAAGAATATGATAGAAGATTGATCCCTTGATTAAAGTAGCATATTTTTGAGAGTATATATGTTATGCTCTTTCATAATAGATCTACTTCTGTGCAGGGATGGTAGTGAATTATCCACACGTGACTTGCAGAAAATGGTGCAAGCCTTGCCACAATATAATGAACAAATGGAGAAACTAACTCTACATGTTGAGGTTTGCATTTCCTACCTTGATTTATTTGTTTTCTCACAATTCTATTGCGCTTAGCCACATTGAAGCATGTTGGTAATATATGATGGGTGTACAAGTAATATTTTCCATTTTACTCCTTTTATTTGACTTCTTTGATGCAAAGAGAAACTGTCTAATCAGTTATCTGTTGTAATCAGATTGCTGGAAGGATTAACAGAATTATTAGAGATGTGGGCCTTCGTGAGCTCGGGCAACTTGAGCAGGACTTAGTTTTTGGAGATGCAGGAACGAAGGAAGTTATCAACTTTTTTAGGACAAAACAGGTTATAAAGTTTTTTCTTTTTTTCATAGTAAAATTGATAAATATGCATTTAAGTTGCTGAAAAAAAAGTTGTATACTTGATTGTTTCAACTTTGTTCCTTAGTGCTTATAGGATGCGTCATGTGAAAATAAGCTGCGACTAATGATGATTTATGCATCTGTTTATCCTGAAAAGTTTGAGGGTGATAAGGCATCAAAACTTATGCAGGTTGCTGCTCAGTTTTAAGGTTTTACTAATGGCTTTTTCCATTTCATATTTGATCAGTTCTCTCTCTCTATCTGCTCAAATAATTTGCCCTGGACTAAGCAGTAGAATGTTAAAGTTGATTTGAAATTATGTGACAATTGAAATATTAGAATGTATTACTAAAATTTAGAAATGTATAATCAGAGGGTCAATAAGCTAAGGAATATATAAAAGCCATAAGGGACCTTTTTGATTGACGATCCTTTTCTCTGACTGCCTGTCTGGAAATTTTTAAAGAAAAAATGTAGTACTGGAAAAAATCGTGTTTCTTCCCCTCCATCTAAGATATCAGTGTTCTGGATCCAGACCTATTTCACCATTTTTGATATAATTACTTGGGTAAGGATCTGTGTGTAGACTTGAAAATCTAATCCGAAACACATCTCTCATTTGTTTCTCATGAATGTTTTTGGTCTAGATCTACAGCTGGCTCAATAAAAACCCAAATTTGGAAAGTCCTAAAATGCTGTATATTCAAATTATAACCTTAACCTGTAATCTGGACATGCAGAATGTATAAATATTGCATAAGAACCTACACATATCAATGTAGAACATATATTACTTGTTAAATAAAATCATTTCCATGATTTTTTTTTTTTTAAAAAAAAAGAAAGAAAGAAATTCCTTTAGAATCTATGTTTTTGAAAGAAGGCATATTTCGTAAAAAATGGAAGGACTGATATCCTTGCTTGATCCAAATCTCAATTTCAATCCAATTGTTCGTATGCCTATCATACTAAGTTCTGCCGTTTTACTAGATGATTTTTTGAGACATTACTAAAACATTAAATATTGATTGCTCTTCAATAATGGAGTAGTTCCAATCCATAGGCTTATAAGCTTTATGAATCAAAATAGCATGCGGTGAGCCATGAAGTCTAATTGAAAACTTCTAATGCTAAACTCACAAACCCATAAAAGTCTGGTAGCAAAACGCATGCTTCTTAGTTTAACAACTGTTACTGTTTTTGACTTTTTGTCATTTAAACACATGACAATTTTTTCAAATAAAACGTTGATTTTTGGTTAAGCATATACTTCTATGATGCTCTAATATCTTGTAAATGATGAAACTGCATCAGATATCTGTATGATAGTATTGCCAAAATGCCAATACTAAATGTGCTTTCTAATTTGTTTTGTTCATGTATATCTATCATATCACTACTATGTGTCGCTTTTTTTCGAAGTTCACTTTCATGGTATGATGTTTTCTTGATTTATGAATCCTACTTGAATTCTTCAGTTTTTTTGTATGATAAATGAAGTGCTTAGATACTGAACTTTATACAACAAAACATTTAGGCTTTCTTGAGTTCAAAATTAAAATAATGTGGTTTGCTCATGCTATTTAACTGATTGATGTGTTTCATTTTATTCACAAATGATGTCCAGTGAGAGTCCATAACAACTTATCCATCATCTAACCTTTCTCAGCTGGCAAAATTATCTTGTGACGATATGAAGGCAGTAAAAAATATGAAACTGCTTGAAGGATCAGAAAATAGAAAGACATCAGGGGGTTTCTCACTGAAATTTGATTCAAAGGTATATAGTCACGGGTCAGGGTTCTTCAGTTATTAAATCACAAGAACAAAAATAGCCTATACGGTTTAGAGTTAAGACTTCGGCATTGCTAAGTAATGTTTTTTTGCCTATTAGAGGAAGCATGCAGCAAGAAAGGATCGAACTGAAGAGGAAGAAACATGGCAACTATTTCGGTTTTATCCCATGATAGAGGTTTGTCTAAAATCTAAGTAGCCTCTCACATACTATTTCTTGTTAACGCCTAAACCGTTATTTTCTTTTACAATCACTGGAATGCCAATGCTTGAAGCTGTTGGAGGGGGGAGAATAGGTTAACTTTCATGTGCTTAGATTAATGCTCAATTACACAATTTGGAAACTCTATACTCATACAGAATGTAAATTACTTTGTGCATGACAGGTTCTCTAGATTAATCATTCTACATGCACAATATAGTTTCTTATTTTAATAACTGGAAAGCTAGTTTATAGAATGTTATATTCTAAAAGGACAAACTGCAATGTCTCTTTTATTTTTTCAAGGAGTTGCTTGAAAAGTTGAGTAAGGGTGAACTGCCAAAGGATGAATACCAATGCATGAATGAACCAAGTTCCAGTTCAACTAGCAATGGGGGGAATGGTTCCACACATGGTACATCAGCAAGGACTAGTCAATCAACTGGCCCACACTCAATGAGATCAAGACGGACTGCAACATGGGCAAAACCTCGCCTCTCTGATGATGGAAATTCAAGGTACCACGTGGTCTCTTGTTCTATTGTTGTGATTAACTAGTGGGAAAGACAATTTGTGTGCTAATTAAAAGAAAAAATATATAAGATAAATAGGAGTGGAAATTAATGGAAGTTATAATGGGTTAATGGTGGTTTATCTTGATAGGTTTGTTGTAAAAAATACTTAAGGGTAATAATGAAAATGTAAAAAATGCCACACACCAAATCTTTGCTCTTGCTTTAGATAGAGTAAGGTACTTGCATTTCTAGACTCCACTTTCAATTTGAGGACTAGGCAACGTGTCTCCTAGTGTTGGGAACATCTAGATATGATGATCTATTGTGCTTTTCCAGCGGGTTGCAATTTGTTTAGTGAATCCAAGGTGTAAGAACTACATCTTGATGGTAATTAGGGAGAATTTTCATTCATGGATGCGCAACTGTCATGATTTCTACTTCTAATGCTGAACAGTTTCTGGTATTTGAGTTTTCTTATGTCCATTTTATTATCTTTTTAGTGATTCATCTCTGAGAAATGCATCGGATTTTAAGAAAATGGGGCAGCGGATATTTTTGTTCATAATTGGTGGTGCAACTCGATCTGAAGTAAAACTCTTCAAGCTTTTCTCTTTCAGCAACAAGCTCTATATTTATTTCCA
This sequence comes from Cinchona pubescens, assembly GCA_025175665.1. NCBI lineage: Eukaryota > Viridiplantae > Streptophyta > Magnoliopsida > Gentianales > Rubiaceae > Cinchona > Cinchona pubescens. The sequence continues at coordinate 1,073,649 of JANKKI010000145.1, read as the reverse complement.
TAATATTGATAGTTCATCTACTGTTATTTTTTCTTTTCATCTTTTTGCAGCTTAGGGTTTGTCACAAACTTACAGCAAAATTGAGGAGGGAAATTGTCCTCGGTTCAACTAATATGGATGACCCACCAGTCTACATTGCGGTAATGCTTGTCAGAGACAGAGTTCTTTTTCCAGAAAATAAAATTAATGCTGTAAGATCTTCTTATCTCCACCTCCCCTTTCCTAGATTAACAAATAGTTTTGAAGTATCTCAATATTCAAAGCACTTTAGTTTGCTAGGTTTATTTTTTTTATCTTTTTTTTTTTAATGGATGCATAAAACAAAGACAAACATGGATAGAAAAGCAACATCAAAGATAAACTAGCATTCAATGTTTTTATGAGAATTTCTTCATCGATCTGAAGCTTGTCATAGTAGTGTTTGATTTCGTAAGTTCCCCTTAATCTCTTATACACATTTCCAAGATAAGGGAAAAGTAAGAATGGATAAGCCAAGAATCTTTCCAACCTTACCCTCTATAAAAACCCTTTTATATGGCGGGATTCATGCTTACATGCTAAACTAAACATGTAATGGAAACATTGATGTCATTAGGTATGGTTTAAAGCCATTCTTGGGCCATTGCTGTTTCCATTTCTAAAAATTGAAGCATGTATAAATGTGGCAATGTAGAAAAAGTTCACTCAAGTTGGTCATGGTGGTCCCTTGAAATGTAGTTCAAGTTTTTATAGAAAATATTTAAGTAGGCTCGATTTTTAGTTTCATCTATAGATTTTATAGTCAGAATTTAATCTAATGAAATATTACTTATATCAATTGATATCATATATTCAATAAGGTTTAATCTACAATACAACTTATAAATGAGACCAAAAGTCAAGTTTACCTAAATATTTATCTTATTTCATACCTAACTTAATTAGGTTATGATCTCTAAAAGAAGTTGAGATAATTATTTTACGAAAAATATTAAGGTAGATCTGATTTTTGACCCTACCTGTAAATACAGTGGTCTGGATTAAATTTTAAAAAATCTTGCTTACATCAACTGATGCCATAGATTTTCTAAGGTTTAATCCACACTACATGATCTACAAGTGGGGTCAAAAACGAATCTACCTAAATATTTGCCTAACTTCACCCCTCAAGAAAGTTAAGATAAGTGATTTTTCATTCTAACTATTTTTTTTTTTCTCCTGGCAGAAACTTAAGTCGCTCTCGGAACAAGAGCTGTCGGTTGATAATATTAGAATTTAGCCTATGGTCCTCGGGATTTTGTAGAAGGAAAATACTTAGGTAGATCTAATTTATAACTCTATTTGTAAATTTTGTGTTATAGATTAAATATTATGAAATCTATGATAGCAGTTGATATAAGCAAGATTTTATAAGATTTAATCTTAATTGCGAGCTCTATAGATGGGATTCAAAACCGAATTTATGATAGTATTTACCTTTCTAGAATATAAAGTTGCCAAAGTCCAGCATACTTGTCCTCTCTTATTATAGGAAATCATTTTCTATCAACAATGTGTGAGATTGATTTAGTAGTTTAGACTTTATTTTTAAAATTATCTTGGATACAAAATTTGATGACTATGTTAAGTCTCAAAACTTGGATTTTTTTTTTTGTTGTTATTATTGAGGGTACTTATTTAAAAATATTTTTAAGAGGATAAAAGAGGAGATAATACCAATTTTGATATGATTTTATATTAAGAATTAAACTATATTAAAGTAAATTTTCTTCTAGAATAGTCTTTCCAAAATAGGATTTAGAAATTAAAAATAACAAAAAAATAAATTTCATATGATAATTTTTCGACGTTAAACAAATAGGAAATAAAATTTAGTTGCTAAATACTCCTGAAAGATTAATATAGAACATAAAACGATTTCAAGATTTAATAATAGATAAAAATTTGGTTGAAATAAATTTCCTTCTAGAATAGGAACTAAATGCGTTTTAAACAACAAACAAATAGGGAAAAAGATTAATTGGAGAATAATTTTATATATTCAACTATATATATCTTTGGTTTAAAATCTACATATTTATGGATATCAATTATCATGTGATTTTTAAATTATAATTTATCAGCAAATGGCATCTTATCACACTCTGTATATATTGCAAAATTGTTGTATATGTTTGAAATAATTAATTCATGTTAGAATTAAGATAAATTAAATTTTTATAGTTCTTATAAGGTATAATTGCGATTAGATATTTATGGTGAACTAAAATACATTATATTACTTCAAAACAAATAAAATACATTATATCAAAATAGTGGCTGATGACTGTTTTTGAGAGACTGCATTTTAATTGGTGTGGAAATATTAAAAATAAATAAAACAGACTCAAGTAGAACTTTAATTGACTTAAAATAAAAAATATACATAAAATAAAAAAGAAAAAAATTATTGAGTTGGAGTGGCCACTAATTCACAAATATAAAAATGTGTTTCGAAAATAAAGAAAATGAATAAATATAATCCAAAATAGAAGGTGGACAGATTATTATATTTCTTAATAGTCATCATAATTCATGCATATAACCTTACTTATGGTTGAGGTGAGTTAAGCAATATCGTAAGGTTGTATATTAACAAAACTTGTCATTATTCCTAGAAGGTAATTTAAACTCTAACCATAAATATTATGTTCTCGCATTTGTTTTATAAAATTCAATTAGAATTAATACTTATATTTTAATTTCACTCATATATCTCACAGTTGCACCAAAAAAAATTCGTCATACTAATAATTTTTTTGAATAAATGAAGAGGGAATATCATACTTTAAACTAATTAAGTTTGAAGTTTCAAGAAAAGAATATTAAAAAAAAAAGGTTAATTAATATTAGAAAATTGTGACAACAATTGCATAAAAATTTCGGTGATAGAGCAATTAAAAAACTGGCTACAAATCATGTAATTTTCATGCAATTCGTATGTATTTCTTGAGTTTTAAAAGTAAATAGAAATGAAAACACAACCCCTAATTCCAAGAAAAATTTATTAATTCACCTAAAAATTGAGTCTCTTGAGTTCATATAATACATGGTGATTACTGGAACTAGATTACTTAACTGATTAACATAACATGTTCTCACATAAAATAAATTGTCAAATAATTTCATGTATCCGATAAAATAGGTAGGTTGCTATCATATACAAAGATAATATGGCACTCTAAAATTTATTAATGACACATTTTTCATCTGCTTTTAATCACATGACTTATATTTCATTCCGTTCACAATATAAGAGACATGAAATGATTGTAAATTTAATTAAAAATAATGGTATTATGTATTTTTATTTAATTAAAAAGTTAACTGAAGCATACTATTTGTAGTATTTTTTTAGATTAATAATTTTGGCACTCACCATTCAACGCCCGCATCCTCTTGAAAAAATGAAAATTTATTCAATGTAGGGTGTGTTCGTTTGAATTGAAAATATTTTCTTTTCTTGGAAAATATTTTATATGAAAAAGTTCATTTTTCATATAATTTTTCCGTATTCGGTTGACAAAATGAAAATATTTTGAAATAAAAAATTTTAACGATTTTATCTTTAATTTTATGAATACAAGTTAAAAAAAATTTATAACAATGGTAATAAATACTTTACAAGTAATTGTGATTAATAAAAGATTGATTTTGTTCAAAATTAAATGATAGTATAATATAATAGTAAAATATTCATAATGATAGTTAAATTCCTAGTGTGGGATCCAAGATTGAGAGAAAAACGAATGAAAAAGAATTGAAAACGAAAATAAGTTTAACAAATTAAATTCTAAAAGTAAGTATTTGAGATTTAATGTCACTCTTGAATTATTCAAAAAATAACTTACGCTCAAAAATTTCGTAAGTTATTTTCAGGTAGAGGAAGAAAAATTGAAAAATATTTTACATCGAAAAATATTTTTCGGTGTTTGGTATCAAAAAAAATTTTGAAAAATATTTTCCTAAAAATATTTTCAATCCAAACTAACACACCCGTAGTACTATCAATTTGCCGTCGAGGATTTATTTAGATTCATCAAATGTTTGAGTAAATCGGACCCAACCTTTTCATATCAATTAGTTAGTTCTTCTTGGAATTTCTGACGGTTTGATTTTTTAGATTTTTTCAGTTAGTGTTTCTAAGAACAAAATGCACGAATGGTTATTAAATTATTAAGTTACAATATACAAAATTATTGAATTATTTATTTTATAAATTTGGTGCGATACTGAATTACCTTAAATATGTGTCTGGAGTCATTGAAATATATATTTGCAAATTTGGTCACTAAACTACTTTAAGTATGTGGTTCTTCTATTTCTATAGTGACTACATACACACATTTAAAATAGTTCAATGATCAAATTTGTAACAATGTGACTCTAAACACATATTTAAGATAATTCAATGACCATTATAAAATAAATAATTCAATGATTTTATATGTAATAATTTAATAATTTGATAACTATTCATGCATTTTGCTCTTCTGTAGATCTGCCGTTGAACAAACAAGGATCTTTGCTTCCGCTAAGCTTTTCTTCCTGATTCTTTATGATCATGAAATTATCCTAGATGAAAAAGTGTTATCTTCTGATGATATGATGAAGGTCAATGATAATACATATAAACACACATTTATATACATTATATTATAATTCGATGATAATATTATATTTTATTTTTATGGTAGGTTAATTTTTCAAATATTATATTTGTAATACAACATCCATAAATAGAGTATGTGTGAGAGAGATATTATCTGCGAGTGTGTGTTGATATATGAGAGAGAAAGAATATAGTATATATTTATGTGTTAAAGATAAGGACTATAATGTGTGCTTGTATATATTTATATGTGTGATAGAAGGAATATAATACGTATAAGTGTGTTTTTATGTAAAAGATAAGGAATATAGTGTGTGCAAGTGTGTATTTATATGTGAGAAATAATAAACATAGTGTGTGAATTCAGGGGGCGTAACCAGAACTAGATATCAGTGGGAGCAAATTTATATATAATTCTAAATCCCTATTATTATGTTTTAAGACTTATACTGTATAAGAATTCAAAACATAATAGTATGACACTCTAACATGACCATATAATTTTCCTAACTTTTATACTTTATTACTAATTGCGTAAATAGAATTATATGCAAGTATTGTAATCACAAAAGAACCAATATCACAATTTTAATACAAAAATAAGTAGATAACCAAAACTTATCAAAATGTAATAGTAGCAAATAACTTTCTTATTTTTACAAAATTCATACATATCATCTTTATAAAATTGTTCCTTACATGTTCTCATATTCAAAATTCGGTTCACAAATTTTTTTATTTTTTATTTTTTAAATATAATTGATTATGTTAGGTGAAAAATAACAAATTAATAAAAATTTTAATAAAAAAGTAAATTTTCTTATTTAAAACATAACAATAACTTTTACATGCAACAAAAAGTAAAAACCATTACATGAAACAAGAACAAACAAATTTATTATTTATTTATGATTTATAGTAAATTAGTTATTTAACTACGTATGACAAAATTATATAGTTAAAATCACAAAACAAAACAATAATATAATTTTGCAATTTGAAACAAATTAATAATGCTTACTTAATTATTATGGAGAAAAATGTGTACCTATTTATTGAATTTGGTTGACTTCTTTTCTTTCTAAAGGTGTGACTTTTCTTTTTATCCCCAAAAACTTTGATTTTTTTTTGTTGCTTGTTCTATTTCTCCATAATGGAATTTGGTAAAATTAGGAATAAAAAGAAAAAGTATTAATTGATGGATAATGGGCTTAAAAATGATTTTAAAATATTGTAGTGGTATAATGAGATTATAGTTACATACTCCATATAATATGTAGAGTTGGCCCAAATAATTTGTACAATGTTAAAAATTAAAAATAGATTTGTAAAATTTCAAAATTTTGTAGGGGCAAAGTTAAAGTGAAACTGATTTTTTATCAAATTTCACACTCCATATAGCACAAGTTCTGCCCCCACTGCCTTCCCACTCCTCCGCCCCTGTGTGAACTGTGTGTTATGTGTGAGAGAGAAAAAATATAGTGTATAACGTGTGTTATGTATGAGAGAGAATGATATAATGTATACAAGTGTGTGCTCATGTATATGAGAGATTGAATATAGTGTATTAAAATGTGTTTATGTGTGTGAGAGAATTTTGTGTGTGCAAGTGTGTTTATGTGTAAGAGGAGAAAAAATATAGTATGTACAAATAATCTGTTATGTGTGAGAGAGAATGAATATAGTGTGTGTAATGTGTATGTGCGTGAGAGAATGAATATATTGTGTTCAAATATGTGTTTATATGTGAAAGATAATGAATGCAGTGTGCGCAAGTGTGTGTTTACGTCTGCGAGAAAATGAATACAGTGTATGCAAGTGTGTGTTTATGAGTATGTTTATATATGTAAAAAGTGTGTGAATGTAAAATGAAAAAAAAAAAATAAAAATTTGAGTGAGTTTTACTATATTAATAAAGAATTCAACAAATTAAGTGATAGATTTTTATTAAAATTTTATATGAAAATTAAGTGGCACTTAATGCATTTAGAGGTAAAAGAATTTCGTTATCAAATACACTTAATACAAAAAGTACTTAATGAATTAAGTTTAAAAACTTAATGGAGTTATTAAACACCTTCTTGGATTCTCAAACAAATTAAGGTCAAAACTACTAAAAGCCTAATAAAGTCACGGAACTTAGCAGATTAATTATATTTTCAGTTAAATTTTTTTTTGCATTATATTCATGAAAATTTGTAATTTTTTTATAAGTTTAATGAAAAACTTGATAATTATTCTAAATAGCAAAATAAGCTTTTCCAAATATTTTTTTTCTATTAGTTCTAAAATTCATATGAATATCATAACTATCCAAAAATTAACTAAACATGTAATGAATTTGATTACTTTAGTAATTATTATCTAAAGTAAATCTCAAGAGTCGTAATGTATGTAATATTAGTTTTGTTCATAAAATACTTAAAAAAATTTACTAAATACATAAATGAAAAAAAAAAAAAAAATAGAAGGAAAATCTCGTAAAGCAAACTTTATATAGATATTCAAGTCATTTTGATTCATGAAAAAGAAAGATGGAGTGTAAAATTAAATCATTAGCCTATATTTATACTTTATATTATTAACATTAGGGTGAAGTGAAGAACCTATAGATAATGGGTGCAATCACTTTGATAAACGTGATATAAAAAGATATTATCAAGGCAACAATTACTTATATAATATAATAGCTAGTATCATAGACAAATATAGAAAATGTTCTGACAGTTTTCGGAAACTAAAAACCAATAAATATAATAGAAAAATAAAAATTATAAATTAAGCCAACTATACATTGAACAACTTTTACAATATAGATTTTTTTTTCCCAAAAGCGACAAGATTTCATTAATGATAAGAGAATAATTACAATTATAGAGTAATTACCCTCAAATCTTCCTAGGTTTTTCTAGTAAGCCACAGGGGAAAGTTACATTTCCAACTAACATCAAACTTGAGCTTAGTAGCAAATTTTGCCACTTCATGACTCACTTGGTTCCATATCTTTTTGTTAAATGAGAACATGCATTTAGAGAAAGTCAACTGTAATTTTCTGATGTCCTCTATCAAAACTCCTCCAGGGCAATTCTATTTTTCCCCACTCTGGACTTTGTCGAGTAGACTCTTGCAATCTATCTGAAAACAAACCTTCATCCATTTATTCCTCCTCTTTGGCTCTTGTCATAGCTAGTCTCAATGCTTGGGCTTCAGCTATCTCTGCTTCAAGACACTGCTGTAAGGGGACAGCCTAGATGGCTAGAAGGTGACCTTTCTATCCCTTGCGACTAACCCTAGACCCGTCTTGTTAGTGCTTTTGCAGTTTGCTGCATCTGTATTGATGATAATATCAGCATCATTGGGAAGGTTCCATCTGGTTGGGGGTGGTGGACTACTTGTACTAGTATCGAGATTACTCTTTTCCCCCGCTGTGATCTCATTGTATTCATCACATTCCTCCAAAATCCTTCTTACTACACTCATGCCATTCCTTTGTATTCTATTGAAACAGCTGTCATTTCTATTTTTCCACAATTGCCACAGAAAATTTGTTGTTATTTTCAGGTGTTTCCTTCCTTCGTTTCTCACAGCTACTCCTTGAATCTTCTCCTACCAACACCAGAAGCTCCATCTCTCTTTATTTAGGCCATCCCATTGCAAAGGAAATATTAACGAATGATTTCCATGCTTGTTCTATATTCTTACAAAAGAAAAGCATATGTTCAACAGTTTATGCACCCTCACCACATCCGTGACAAATGTTATCTCCTTTCCAGTTCTCCTGTGCACTGTTTCATTTGTTGGAAGAATTCCTTGCAAACATTTCCAAATGAAATTTTGATTTTGTGCTTGATATTTAACCCTCACAAATTCCTCCAAACAGTTGAATTTTGGTGCCTTTCTGCTTGTTTTCCCATTTATCTTGTTACCTGTTATTTCCTTATCCTGCATGCTTTTGGCTTGAACATAACCTGATTTGACTATGTAATCACCATTCTTTGTATATGCCCAATAGTATTTATCTTTTCCCCCTGCAGACTCAAAGGGATCTTCTGAATGAGGTTGCAATCATGATCAAAGAAAATTTCCTTGAGCATAGGAATGTTCCATTGATTGTTTTCATTTATCAATTCATTGGCTTTCCTAGCTTTGCATCCAGCAAGTCTGGGAGTAGAAACAAACTCTACCATCAGGTGTACTTGGAATCCATTTATCCTGCCAAATTTTAATTCTTTTCCCATCCCCTACTCTTATCCTCAGTCCTTCCTCAACCATTTTGAAAGTACTCTTGATTCCCTGTCAAAACCAAGATTCCCCATTCTTCTTTTTTGCTTTAGACATTGATGAAGAGGGAAAATATTTACTTCTAACCGCCTTACTAACTAGCAAGTTAGGATTTTTAAGCATTCTCCAAACTTGCTTAGCTAGTAATGCAGTGTTACAATGTTGGATGTCCCTAAAGCCCAGTCCTCCTCTCCCTTTAACTTCAGAGAGTTTCCTGCAATTCATCCAGTGAATCTTCTGCTTATCTTGGTTGCTTCCCCACCAAAACCTTGCCATACTCTTGGAGATGTCACTACACAATCCTTTTGGAAGTTTGAACACATATATTACATAGGAGGGGAGTGCCATAGCTACTAATTTTAATAAAACCTCCTTACCTGCAGAACTGAGGAGCTTGGAACTTCCCTTTCCATCCATTGATCTTCTCGTTGAGTCTGTCTTTAGCACATCCAAAAACATCATTCTTTGATCTACCAATCACAAGGGATAACCCTAGATAGATTGTTATAATACTTGAAAAATAAATTTTTAATGCAAATTATATGTATGTATTAACCTTCATAAGATCTTATTTTTTAATTTTGCCGAATTCATTTTGAATATGTCAATTGTATGCATTTCACCTATTTAGGGCTAATATAAGGAAGAAAATGATTTTAACAATACTCAAAGGGTATTGTAAGACAAAATTAAAAGTTCAAAATTCTTAAAGCTATTTATGGAAATTTCAAAATTAAAAAAAGGCAATTGTTCATGCTTACTTCAAAATGTATCGTACTTTCATGAATAATAAAAGTTTTGAAGTCTCAATGATCGTGGAAATACTAGTTATGGAAGATAAAAACTTATATATTCCTAAATGTTTTTTTAACTTTCATGGAAGAAATATAGCCAAGTCCATTTCATGCTATATACTATTTTATTTGTTAAACATTTAGGAACAACGTTTGTTGGTATAATACAATTTCTTGTCATATAAATATATTAAAGATGCTTAATCTAATTAATAAAATTGCAATATTAGTCTAAATATGTTTTAAGAACTCCCAATTTGTTTAAAAAGTTTCCCCCAAAATTAGCAAATTAGATTTATATTCATGAAATTTAGCTACAAAACGTAAACAAACTATTATTATATATTAATATGCAACATTTAAGTATTAATTTTTTTTAAGGTAACATACTAACATGTAAGTGTTTTCATTCTATAAGATTTCATTCAAAAATTTGTATGTTATACTATATGTTTAGAAAGTCCTATATATATCTAGATCATTCAAATAAGAGTTGATCTTTAGAGTTATTTTTTTTTTATGAATTTAAACACGTGGTCTAATCCAAATTTAGTTGAGACTAACAAATATCATTTTTTATATACCACTTTTATAAAATTTATTACTTTTCAATTTATAAATATTCTTCTCAATATGCTTATATGCTTTTGGGCAAATAAATATAAATATTACACCCATTTTCAAATTTTACTTTCTTATAAATTCAAAGCTAATAGAACTTTGAGTCTAAAATTTTTTAACTTGAAAATATTGTTAATCAATTAATACATTTTAGAATATTGTCAGTTAAAATTTATTTATCTTTAATAATTATAAAAAAATAAGAATCAAATAAATACCTACCACGTATTGAGAACTACTTAATTTAAAGGTAGAATGTGCCATCTGTTATGATATGTATATTATGTAGAAGTGAATCCATGTAACATTTCTGCTATTTCCTATTTGATTATGTTTAAATGAACAAAAGTTTGAATTAGATGAAAAAAAATGTATTCCAAGATTTTTTTGTAAGTGGTGGAATAAAATGTAGTTGTGACTCTGGAAATGAAGTCATTAATCATCGTCATGTATCCGATCATGACTTCAAGCACAAATGTCATCGTCCTGTATTCGATCATGAATTGTCATATGTATTGATTATGTATCCAATTATGACTTCAACAACAAATGTAGTCAGTATTATTATAATGTATGTATAAATAGTAGGAGACAAACATCCTACGAAAGTTGAGTTTTTTCTTTTGCAAATATAGCGATTGATGTTGTTTCATTTGGCTACGAAAGTTGAGTTTTTTCTTTTGCAAATATAGCGATTGATGTTGTTTCATTTGGTTGGCCAAGTTTTGTCGAAAATTATTTAGGATATGAGTCATTACTGATATTTAAGAAAATTTATATTTCATTTGGTTGGCCAAGTTTTGTCGAAAATTATTTAGGATATGAGTCATGTTTAAGAAAATTTATATACTTATAACATGTATACTCCATAGCTTATGAAGATATGGTGATCTCATTATATCAACCTTGTATTCATGCGATTTGAATGGTTCATACAACATTAAGTTGTTTTTGTAAAATTTACATGGGATTGTTGATTCCCGTATGGTGCTAAAGAAACATGCGCATCATATTTGTTGGCTCCTCATTCGCATTCACCTCTTAAGGTTCGTGGACTATTGATCGATAATAGGAGAAGTTGGCTTACTATTAACAATTGAAACTAGTAAAACAACTAAACTGATGTATTAGCTTTAGTTCGCATTTGGAAGCAGATCATGTAATTTATCCAATAAATAAAATCTACAAACTAATTTACAATAAAGTCAGTAAATCCAAAGCTGATGTTATCAAATGGACGTAATTAAGTTTGTACGATACAAGTTCTAAAAACATAATATATTGTAATATATGAATATTTAGAGGACAATATAATAGTTCATAGTAAGGTGTCTATGAATTAAGTATCCGGTCCATTAGAACAATATTTGACCCAACTCGATTATAACGGGTTAGGGATCAATCCATATACATAGGATGCTTGGTCGTTCGTGTACTTGTTAAAAGAGAATTGGATCATTGGTACCCGATCCGATCCATTTGTGATTTTTTTTTTCTTTAGTTAGAAAATTGAGAAAATCTTACTCATCAGAATATATTTTTCTATCTTTCCCTGAATACAAAATGATGAGTTTTAGTTCCTCAAAGGTATGAAGTATACGTTTTTAGTCTCTGAGCACCAATTAGGTGGTGTTTTGGTTTGAAAAAAAAAGACACATTATCTTCATATGTTCATATTTCAAAGGTAAAGTTAGAAACGAATAATAAATCATGTGATCTGCTTCTCCTCTTCCCTTACAGTTTTCTAGAGCCGCCACTTCCAACCTCCATCCCATCCCATCCCCACGCCACCCCACCCCACCCCGGCCCGTCCCATTTTCCACCGCCTCTTTCATCCTGCCTCATCTTCACAGATCTTCCCTTCTTAAACACAAAAATTTATGCAAAAATTACCAAAACTCTTAAATTTCAAATCTCCAGGTTGTGGCTGTGGGAAAGTGTAAAGGAAGAGGAAAGATTGTTGGATTTTTTTAGTTCTTAATTTGACCCTCTTCCTTTACACTTTCCCACAGCCACAACCTCCAACCCTGTCTCTTATACAATTTTACTATTAAAAATATAGACATGTGACGATTATATATTTTTTTTATAAGATTAAAACACCAACGAAATTCTGCTTTGGGACCAAAAACATACCCTTCATATTTTCATGGGACCAAAATTTATCATTTTGTATTCAAAGAATTAAAAAATATATTTTTTGAATATTCGAGAGACTATTTGTACGATTTTTTCCTAAACAATTTTTAAAGAGTAGCAAAATTGATTCCTAATTACATAACTATCATTGTAAATGTGGAGGGGAAGAGAAAATATCTATTAATATTCTACCATAATGAGTAAAATTTTAAAATTATCCTTATACATGGACCAGGTTGAATATAGGTAGAGTTGTAGATTTTAGTTATTTTAATACTTGACCTACTATCTGGCCCTATAATAATAATTAATTTGGATATATATCTTATTTCCATGAATTAAAATAAATCGGCTTAGTAAGTTTTTTCAGGTTGATAGTGAAGATGGACACTTGCGAAACTAGTTCATAGTAGAATTTTTTATAATCTATTAAAAGGTTAAAAGAAAATACACAAATTAAATCATCTTATGCAAGTTTAGATTTGTAAATATAAAACTTTTTTTTTTTTGGTGTGTGTTAAATTATTATAAGCAGTCTCATTCTTTTTTTTTTTTTTTGATAAATAAATAGTCTCATTCATTGAGCTCCAATTTACGTGAAAATTATATATTTAACATGATTAAATCTTTTTTACTTTGGCATTCTAGTTGATGAATTTTGTTTTATAAGTATTTTTCTAATTTTTAGTTTGAAAAAAAAAATATAATTATGCTCAACTAAATAAAAGATGAATCGTTCTTATGGAGAATTTTATAATTTGCCTTGAACGAACTATTACGTTGATTTAAAAACTTATATAGCATAAATTTTTGAAGTACATAATAGGGAAGAAATTATCATATTAGTCCCTCACATTACGTATTTGTATTTATTCAGTCTCTCACTTTTAAAATGATAATTTTTAGTCCTTCACATTACATATTTATATTAATTTAGTCATTCACTTTTACAATGATAATTTTTAGTTCCTAACAAATGTAAAACATTGAATTTTAGTTACTGAATAAAATCTCAAGCATTTCGACCTAAATTTGTTACGTGTCTCACATATGATATGTAAAACATTGAATTTTGGTTCTTTAATCAAATCTTGAGCATTTTTACTTAAATTTGTCATGTGTTGTTCATATAACATATTTTTCGGAGACAAATTCATAAATTCATCTAAATAGAATGTTTTATAAGTGTGAAAAATATGAAGTAAGTGATTGATTAATAATTTATTTGTATTTAAAATTATTTCAATAACTAACTTGTGGTAAAATTTATGATCCAATCCGATGCTTGAGTTTTGTGTTGGAAAGGAAAAATGAATTCTCAAATTTTATTCGAAAAAATACCCTATTATGTGAACAATATACGATTAATTCAAGGCAAAAAGCCTTCAGGATTTAATCTAGGTGCGAAAATTAGACATTTTATGTTTGTGAGGTATTAAAAATTATTATTTTAAAAGTAATAAATTAAATAAATATAAATAAATAATATAAGGGACTAAAATTTATTATTTTAAAAATAATAAATTAAATAAATACAAATAGGTAATACTAAATACTAAATTTTCCAAAGTAATATTATAGGTACAAATCCTAAAATCTCAATGGTTTTCTACTATCTTCAACTTTAACAGTTTAACGACTACTCTTCACCATTTCACCACAGAAAAGTTTTTTGTTATTGCAATCTCCAAATTCCGTATCAAAATCGATCATCAATATCACTCTCATTGAAACTGCGAGAAAATTTTTTTTAATTTTATTTTTAAAAATTGAAATATAAATTTCGAAAAAAAAAGTGAAGAAGCAAATGGATTCAGTTCTTCCGATTACAGTAATTGTATCGGTGATCGTCGGAGAATACATTAATCGCATTTTCAATTTTCGGAAACTACTTTCGGAAACGAAAAATTCAAGTTGAATCGATCTCTAAACCGGAAAAGCTTCAACCTAATCAGAATCAAATCCAAAAGCAGCCGCCTTTGAAGGTCTCCAAAAAATCTCACGCCGCCGATAAGGTAGGGTTTATCGATTTTTTTAATTATTTAATTGAAGAAATTTCGCATTTTTCTTCGGAAATTAGTGCATTTAACCAGAAATACGCATTATTGGCCTGGCAAATGCATAAATTTAAGCAGAAATCGGTAAAAAAAATTATGGTTATTTTCATTTTTTTGGGTGAATTTGATGGGAGGAGTGATTATGAACTTACTTGTTTGCGTTTTGTGGTGGTTATGATTCGGTAATGTAGGATGCGAATAAACAACGGCATCATCCGCTGGATTTGAATACGCTGAAAGGTCATGGGGATGCAGTCACGGGGATATGTTTCTCTGCAGATGCGCGTAGTTTGGCCACCTGTATTTCAACCACTTACCCATCATTTCCTATCTATGTTGGGTTTTTTATTTTTTTATTTTTTATTGTCGTTTGGCTGGTCGCTTGAATACTATTTGTTGTATTTGAGTTTTGATTTACCAAAGGATTTTTTTTTTGGTGTGATATAAATATCAAAAAGTGACTAGAAAGCATTTTCACTAAATAATGTTTAGATCAGTTTTTCTCAGATAGTTGACCGACTTGTTAAAAGAATAAGAATAAGAGAGGAGGACGGCATTAGTTAGCTTCAGCAGGAGATGTTGATTATGCCTATTAAAATTTGAGATGATCAATTTGGAATTTGGACTTTGGACTTGTAGGATGTTTTGAACTGGATGTCCAAACTCTATGTGGTTACATAAAATGAACATAACTTTAATTGTGTAACATTTGTCTCTGGTTTGTTTCTTTGGTTGGTTGGACTAGTTAATATTCCATCTTGCTGGACAGTAACCCACTCTGATCGTGCATTTTTGTGCATTCAGCTTGTGGCTGTGAGACGGGGTTCTGAGGGTCTTCAAGCTGGATGATGTTGCCAGTAAAAGCTTCAAGTACGAGTCTTTAGTTGCCTGCAACTTTTTTCGCCCCCACTACATTGTTTGACGTATAGATTGTTTCTTCTTTTGCGTGGCTCAACTCTGACCTCTGAAATTTTCTTTAGGTTTCTAAGAATTAACTTGCCTGCCGGTGGTCATCCAACAGCAGTTGCTTTTGCTGATGATGCAACTTCAGTAGTTGTTGCAACTCATACACTGTCTGGTTCATCGCTATACATGTATGGAGAAGAAAAACCCAAAGTTACTGGTGAGTCTAAGCAGCAAAATAAGCTTCCTCTTCCAGAGATCAAATGGGAGCATAAGAATGTTCATGATAAGAGGGCCATTCTCACCCTAGTTGGAGCCAAGACTTATGGCAGTGCCGATGGAAGTAC
Source organism: Cinchona pubescens (assembly GCA_025175665.1). Classification (NCBI taxonomy): domain Eukaryota; kingdom Viridiplantae; phylum Streptophyta; class Magnoliopsida; order Gentianales; family Rubiaceae; genus Cinchona; species Cinchona pubescens. The sequence goes on along the minus strand of JANKKI010000145.1, from coordinate 1,057,877 downwards.
AGTAATTGTTTCATGTTCTGAAGGTAATGTTTGGGTTTTCTTTTCTTTCACTTAGTTTTAAGCTGGGTCGTGATATGTATAAGAAAGTAAATGTAGTATGAGTTTAATGTTGTTAAGGTACCTTTGTGACTTTTAATGTTACTTCCAAGCACGAGCGAATTTTGGATCTGAGTGATGAATCTATTGAGCTAATGATGTACGCACAAGTAATTTTAAAGCTGATGGACCTTTCTACTCAGTTGTTTAGCTATGTTTTTAATCAAATTACTGGTGTTGTCATTTCTAAATGAACTTGTTCTTCATATAAGTGAGCAATATAAACTTGTTTCTAAGTGCTGTTAGCTTGGAAACACAAACATGTGTTGTAGGTCTGTCCCAATACAAGGACTTCTTCTGACATGTAAATTTATCCCTCAACCTGTCTCATTACTTAAGAACTTAATAGTGTTATCAGCTTTAGTATCCTTGGAATGTCCAATTTCATTCAACTCATTGTTATGGATTTCAGCTGGTGTGTATATTGATTGCAGACCCTTAAGCTCTAGAGCATCTCTCCATGAATACACCCAATTTACAATATTCCTCTATGCGATGTTATTAAATGATGGTCAACATGTTGTATCATACCTTTTCTGTTCTGATTAAAAAAAAAAAAGATAAGTTTGAAGAAATGTATTTGTTGAAAGATATCTGAACTTCCATTTGTTTTGTGGATTTTTCATTTGTATATATAAAGTAAGAACTGCTTTTGGAATAAATTTACATTTTCTTGAAAAAAGTTCTGTCATCTTTCAGGCACAGATATCACAGTCTGGCATGGAAAAACTGGAAAGGCTTTGGGTACATGTTGACACAAATCAGCTGAAAAACACCATGGCCACTGTATCTCCAAATGGGCGATTCATAGCTGCTGCAGCTTTTACTGCTGATGTGAAGGTGATACTCTTGAACATTTCCATGCATTGTCTTGGGAATGTACTACCCCAAGCTCTGTCACTGAAGTTTCTGAAATTTATGTTTTCCATTCTAGGTTGAAAATTGTTGGAGTTAGTGCCGCTATCTATTGCGTACTTAATCTCATAGTTTGATGTGGCACTTGTGAAGAATTCTAGTAGTTTATCATGGGGCATAGACATAGCTGAAAGAGTTAATTAAGTTGTCAAATATATGTTTGATAAGGATAGGTATCCATCTTTGTGTAAAGGATGTATAATAGAGCTGAAAATTTCAGAAGAACAAGCTTTTAAAATTGTAGATATCTTATCCGTGGTTAAATTGTGGGCAACAGAAAGGTCGGAGAGAAGAAAGAAGAAGACTTGAAATATTCTCTATCAAATGATATAATGAACATTCCTAACTGTCATTGACTGATGGAAATACAAGTATTGCATCTGTATATTAAGCAAATAAGACTGATGATTAAGCATTATGGCTTTCTAAACTAAGGACATGGAAAATTTCAAGGCTGTGGAAACTTAAGGATCACGTAGGCCATTTCATTTCCAAGCACAAATAAAGAACCTATTGTGTAATTGTGAGGTTCCTATGAGAAATTCTGCATAAAACACTTTTAGAAGCTTGAATTTGACTGAATCACAAATATAAAAGTTGTCAGCAGTGATTCTAACTTAACCAGAATGACTTCATTCTGCCAATCTGACCTATTTTAGCAATTAATAAATTTACTGAAACACTTTTCACACTGAAGACTTAGCACTACGAGAATAACCATAAAATTAGCACGTGTAAAATTGAATTTGTCAATGAGGGGTCAACTATCATTGACGTATCTGTTTTGATTGAAAACTCTTTTCTGTGTCGAGATCTTTGGCCAGTGGAGGTTTCTTTTCTAATCCAGTCGAAATACTTAATCATTTTCTTTTTGTTTTTAGCTTCTATAGGCTTTTGTAGTTTTATGTGTAGTTTCCTGCCAAATGAGCGATTTTGTTGACAATACCAGAAAGGAGGAATGTTGAATAGTCCAGAAATACACATCTAGATGTATAAGAGACAGCCCTGAGTGTGGGCTTCTGTTTTCTTTGTTTTTCAAAGGAGGCGGGGGGTTCATAGATCTGGCATTAAAATGAGTGGTGCTTTCTCGATTACTTGTACTCGTTTATTTAGTGTTTAGCTAACTCAACTGTGTGTGGAGACCATATGGTGCTACTAATTCTTCTCTTTCTGTTTAAAAAAAGAGTATTTTACTAATCTCTAGATTCCATGAACACAATTTGTTGACTCACGCAAGGCTTTTCTCTCTGACAGGTGTGGGAGATTGTATACACAAAAGATGGTTCAGTCAAGGAGGTCTCAAAAGTTATGCAGCTCAAGGGGCATAAGGTCATATGTTTCTCATGTCTGTGTTTTTGAGCTGGTTTTATTATTAATTAACCAAATCCTTGCTTTGTCAAGATTTTACTAGTTAAACTGCTGTATGGTATGTGTTCTTTTATTAGATCTCTGAAATTTACCATTGTTGAAATTTCGGAAGCATCGGATAGTTGCATTTAAGGTGTTTTGGGATTTTCCCTTGTCGGTCTTTGTCCGTGTGTGCATTTGGTTCTTTTATTTCTCTTTTGGGATAGGTGTGTTTTGTGGAGAATAACCAATTTAGTGTCATGGTGAAGTGCTAGCTGAACCATGACCTAGAAGGATTTGGAAATGGAATTGTATCATCTAAGATGGATGAGACCACGTCATGTAGATTATTCTGCTCAAAGAACGTGCGGTTCTACATGAAATTTTCCTTGGGAACTTTGCGTGGTTGTCGATGGAGTCTTAGAGATATGTCTTTATTAAAGGTAAAAAAAAAAAAAGGAAAAAAAAATTACAGTTTGAAAATTTCTATACTAAATAATATGAAAATTATTACCTTCGAGTTCCATATGGGGAAATGTATTATAGTTCTGTAATTTGGTTAGTTTGTCGTGATTGTATCAGTAACTTTACAGTATTTTTTTTTTTCTCTTCTCATTTTTTATCTTTCCATGTTGGTGGTTACAGAGTGCAGTAACTTGGCTTTGCTTTGCCCCAAATTCAGAACAAATCATTACTGCATCTAAGGATGGTTCAATTAGAGTCTGGAATATCAATGGTAAGTTAAAATTTGAAATTTACTTGCTTTGTTATTGTATATCATATGATATACTTTTCATCCCTTTAGCCTGGCAGCATTGCCAGTTCATTTTTCACAAATGTTAGAACATTGCTGATCAGCATTTCTGTGTTCATATGGATGTTGAGTCTTGTATTTCACATTATGAAAGTGCTTCTTGGACTGATCCTCTTTGTCTGCTTTTTTGAAGTTCGATATCATCTGGATGAGGACCCAAAAACACTAAAGTTGTTCCCGATTCCACTTCATGATGCAAATGGTACAACTTTACACTATGACCGTCTGAGTCTTTCTCCTGATGGAAAGGTATTAGCTGCCACTCATGGTTCAACATTGCAATGGCTATCTACTGAATCTGGCCAAGTTTTGGACACAGCTGAGAAAGCTCATGATGGTATTCATAATTATATAACTTTTCCCTCTAAGTTTAGACTCTATAATTTGAATAAAATTCCAGCTTTGCATTATCATACCCTGTTTTTTTTTTTTTTGGGGTCCCTTTCCCCCCCCCTCTTCTTCTTCTCTTTTTGGGGATTTTGTGGTAGCAAACTCAATTATATTCTGATTATTGAAACTCGGTGATTCAATGTGATTAATGTGTGCACAGATGAAAATTTTTGCGCCTGAGTTCTGGATTCTAATTTTGAGCTCTTCTCATCCAAAATTAACTGTCTTATCATGCAGGTGACATCACAGACATGGTGTGGTCACCTACCTCCATTCCAGCTGGTAAGTTTCTCCCCAGTTATGGAAAAGGTGGCAATTTCTTATGCCTTACATATTGTATTTTTTCTTGTTTTTGGTTTTGTCCTCCTAAATTTTGGTAAAGAGATAGATTTTGTCTGTAAAGCATGTGGTTGTTCTGTCTGATGGAAAATTGGCACACAAGACTAGTTGTTATGTTCTGTATGCAGTTGATTCAAATCATAAATACCTTGTTTGAAACAGCTTTGAAATCACTATTGGTTGGATCTCAGCTTGTACAGCTGTAGGAATCCGATTTTGCTGGACTTTGGACTTATCCCACATCTTCTTCTGGGGGATAAATTGGACTTCTCTGATATATTCTCTCAAGTGCCAATATATCATGCCACTGCTTCTAGTGTCGATGGAATAATTTTCATTTGTCCATCTGTCTTTTGTGTGTCCTCAAACCTCCCAAGACATCATCCTGTTTGAAGCCCTCAGTCTTACCAAAACTTGCTTGCTGGCTTGTCTTTTAGTACTTCTCACAGGATTTTTGGGAGGAATTTTAAGCCCGCTACCTTTTTTGACTTTGAAGAATGTATAATTGTGGTCTTGGTGAGGTGTTATGTGTTTTTGCAAATGTGCCTTAGCTTAATGTGTAGGAGGTGAGCTAAGTCCTAGTTGAACCAGGGGCAAATTTAAGTGCCTGCTTGTGAGCATTTATATGAATGATTTTGTCAACTTAGAGTTGGTTCTTTTCTCTACATATTTGGAGTTGTATAATCCTTGAAGATTATCTTGGCTATTTAAATATTCTTCTCTCTTTGCTTTCTCTTTCTTTGGTCAGGAATTAGTTCCCATTTAACATATTACTCTTGTTAGTCAATCTAGCTAATTGAATTGCTAGAACTTCTTACCCTTGGAGCATTAATCTTGGTTGTTCTATCACTAGTTTGTGTGATAGCACCTATCAAGTTCATAGAGTTGTCAGAAATCAAAAACTAGGAGAAGAAATATGGGCATGGAACTTCCTATACTTTCTTGTCTTTGTATCTGCATTTTAATGAGGTGATGTCGTTGCTTAAATTGCTTTTCTCTCTCTTTAAAAATAGGTGACAAGAAATTGTCTGTTTTAGCCACGGCCAGCATTGACAAAAAAGTAAAGTTGTGGCTGGCTCCATTGCTTCATCCATCATGAGAAAATCTACAGGTATTCAGCTCAGAAAAGACGATGGAAGCCCTTCAGATGGCAATTCTTGATATGCTGCTTCCCATCTTTTTTTGACCAAATGTTAGTTTACCTGGAAAATTAGAGGCAAAGAGGAGGAATACTAGTTCATTGCTAGAGTTTCAAAGAGGACATAGGGTTTTTAATTTACATATCCTGAGTCTAATTTTGTTTGCTATACAAAGTTTGCAATAGACTGAATAATTTAGCTTTTGTGGCTCATAGTTGGAGTGTTTTCCAGTTAAATCAGTTTAACGATAATCTATAATCTGATATCAAGTTTCTTAATGAGTTTTGAATTTTGTGAGTGATAAATTATTAAAATGAAATATCAAATAATTATCTTTCGAATTTCAAATATTAGTTTTGTATATATGGCATGTATCTATTGTAATTATTTTCAAGTTTTTTTTTAACTCTCTCTAAACGTCTTTTGCCCCTGAGGAATTGAAATAAAAATAATATTGTATAAAAGAGGTTTATTAGTACAAATTTAAATTAATATATTAATTATTTAATCTTGTTTAACATTTGTAATTAAATATTGACCTTTCATTTACTATACCAAATTCGTGTTGCCATGCATAATCAGTATATTAAAATGAGGCCAATGCATAAAGTAAACGAAACTGCAAGAAGTAATGGGTGAAAAGTATTTCAGACGCCCACCGTGGGGCTCGAACCCACGACCACAAGGTTAAGAGCCTTGCGCTCTACCGACTGAGCTAGACGGGCTCGTTGTGGGTTGCTCGGAATTTATTTTTCTAGAAAGAAAAAAATAAGGTCTTGACTCAATATTTTGACACTACTTTCCTTTTTGCTGTGCATATCGAAGGATTGGACTGCATGAGACGAGACCATTGTCATAGACCTCAAAAAGAAAAGAGCTCAAATTTTGGAAAACATTTGAAATTTAAAATTACATCATTTTTTATTTGTAATGTGCATCTGTATACATTTAATAGTGTAAAAATATTTTATACTATTGATATAGGAAAGATAAATCCTTACTTCTATACATTGGAAATTTTATACACCACTTCACACACTTGAGAAAGTTGATAGAGGGATGAAGAAAAGATTTTCACTCGGCAAACCAATATAGGAATTGTTGCCATTTAAGGCCTCCTTAAACAACAAATGAGGAGTACAAAATAAGAAATTGAAAATAGAAAGCATTTGCACACAAATTAAATGTAACCTATTTATATAGTTCTTCACCTTCTCACTAACAAATTCATATGGAACAATTCCTATTTTATTACACACACCGTAGCAAAAATTGTCCAGTCCAAAATGGCAGGAAAAAGAAAAGAAGAAAAATAAAAAAAGAGTCATTACCCTTCTTTAGGGTAATAAAACAAGGTGACTTCTTGAGGGTTTATTTTTAGAATACCCATTGTGGGATTTGCCAAGAAGTGTCTCTAACTTTGTACAACAATTAGTGACAATATTGTCAACCATACACTTTTACAATGTACAAACAACACCACGTACGCTTCAAGAATGTAACTAATTGCCCAGAGCTAATCCATTCATGCCCTACTCGGATTTCAGTTCAGTTTGGCTCCTGAGGTTCTCTCTCGTCTGAACAAATTCAACAAGGCATAATTGGAGATGGGACAGAATCAATAATTAGATAACGATGAAGAAAAAAAAAATGCAATTTGATCGGTGATGTATGAAAAGTAATTATTGGACATGCTATTACTTGATTTTTGATAAATTCTTGTATGGACTATAGATAAGACACAAAAATTTGTAAACCGTACTATTGTATCTACTATCACGCCCATGTAGGAACCACAGACTTAATTTATATCTTGTAGTGTATGGATATTAATTCATGTAAAATTTTTTCGTTGGTTCTCAATTAATGATAGTATTTTATTTTGGGTAGAGGTCTATTTTTCAGAGAATAGGACCATATCCTCCCTGTCAACCCTTTAGAATAGTGACCATTGAGGAGATTTTTGATTACTATTCGAGAATCAGAATCGTAAATGAATCATAAATCTCATTATTAACATTGGTTTATATTATTCTCCTTACTTATTAGATTTGAACAATGAATAAGTTTCATTATACTAACAAGTTAATTAATCAGTAACTCAAGACACAAGTAGGGAATACATTTAAAATAAAGTATTTTTTAACACTTTTCTTTCCATATTATCTATAATGATCAATCAAACAACATCTATAGATATTATTAAATTTTGATTTTCATTCCTTCTTCTTATATCTATAAACAGAACACCTCCTGACTTTATAGTATTTTTAGTTTTACCTTTTCAAAAACATTCTTCTGGTAACGATAACCCTGAAAAAACAAGGCAGAATAGTACATTAATACATGATGCATCAAATGGAAGCTATGCCAATGCTTGAAGTTGTATCATCAGAAATTAAGTACCTTATCAGTTCCATATATGTAATCACAATAAGTAAAAACAGAAGCAAAGTTGCTCTGACTTTTTCCCCCAACATAGTGGTTATAATCATGGTGAACTGCACCTCCATAAAATGGAATAAATTTGGAGGGGCTCCAAGGAAATTCGTACCTGCATATATAATAGACTAGGAGTTAAATTTTATATCGTGATTTTGAAAGTCAAAATCATTTAAATAAATTTTAATATATGACTCTTAATGAGTTTTGAGTTGAATGGGTGAATGTTTAAAAAAATACGACGAGAATTGGAGAATAAATATGAGATTACAGTCTATTATATTTCTATTTTCTTGTATTGACAACGTATAAATGGGATTAAAATTTTAGGTTTATGTCACACACAATTAAAAAACGGGACTAAAGAAAGCAAGTATAAGTAGAAAAATTCTTACATAGATCGAATTCATGGGTCTAAATTAAGTTACCTCACCATTTGAAGTGATGTAGGATACAGCAAAATAAGGTGGCTTGATACGAAACAAAAAATTTATAATATTATATCATAAATTCGATTCATATAAGAATTTTTTGTATAAGTACGTACCCGCTATGAGTCTCAATGGCTTCAAGCTGCCGTATAATAAACCACAACCAAAAGGTGACCATGTGGCCCGGAACCATTAAAGGACCAAGAAATGAAGCAAAGCCCAGGACTATAATCTCAGCCCAATGAGCATAAGGGGCTGCCTGCAAAGCCTATTGGAGCAGTGTATTCATGGTGCACCCTATGAATTTTCTCATAGCCCCATTTGGAATGCATCAATCTATGTAGCCAATAATTTGCATAATCCTCCACCACAAAGTAGACCAATAATTGCCAGAATATTTCTGTTCCAGATGGCAATGGTAAACTCGTTCGGATTCCCACCCACTGCAAAATTAGAGTATAATTTTATCAATGCTAAATGGAATAACTAATGGGAGATTGTCACATATTTTAATTACAATTAATTGTGTCTCCATTAAATGTCCTTAGAATTCTGACAAAATAAAATAAAATTTTAGGGTCCTTTAAGTTCATGGATGACTCATGAATATAGGAAATACTCTTGTCAAGGAATAAAATAATCTTACGAGAGGGGTAGTATAATTTAGTTAGGAAAAACTTCTATATGGTATAATAAAATTTATAAAAATATACCCCTCATATTAAAAAGAAAAACATAACATTAATCACTCTGTTATCTTATACTCTCACGCAGATCTCTCTTCCTTCCACCAATAGGTACTATAAATATAGAGGTAACTAAATTCAGGATTAATTATTCAAAAATGAGACATCAATCTCGTCTAGTTCATGAACTAAATGAATCCTTTCAGAATTAAAAATCTTAAAAAAAATAAATACTATGATGCAATAGGCCCCAAATTAGATCATCTTGTGTTAGTACTCCTACCTTTTATTGATTTATGACATTATTCTTTCTTTTTTTTTTTTCTGGCAAACAAATTACTCTTGCTTCAACAATTATTATCTATTTCATGAAAAAATTCTTTAGGTAGATGAATACATAATTGGTATAAGTATTATGGACGCCTTAAGAAAATAAATTTAAGTGATATAAATGAATTTAGATAATCCAATTGTTCGTAACACCTACCATATACATTTATTGTACTATTAGATATGATGAAACCTATCATGGCCGCTGGATCATCTTCCATCTATTCTTGCTACAGTAATTATTCCCTATGTGCATGTATGTGGTTGATGCTTTCCTCTCCATTGAGAGTGAGGACGTCTCCAGATTTAGGGAAACTTGGACTATAGAGTAAATAAAGTGAAACCTCTCACATGGCATGATGCCATGATGTGTTGAATAATTGATCCTTCATATATCACACAAACGACAACTAACTCATTTTGTTTGGGTGTAAAGTCGAGAATTTAAATCTTTACCTTATATTCTTAAGGATAGAATTTTTCTCTTTCTCTTAACAGTATGTATAGTTAAATAAGAGTAGGTTAAACTATTACAGTGATATATGTATCCCCGACATACAAAATATAGTCTCCACTTCGTGTTTACATGTGAGACTTGTCATTCTTGTGTTACTCCCTTCGCCTTAATTCTTTCATCGCAGTTTGATTTTTTTGATCAAATAGAGTAATTTTTTAATTAATAATTTATATAATTTTATTCGATTTTTAATGAAATTTATTCCACAAAAGTAAAATTTGTATCAAATATTAACATATAGCAAATTTAAATTTTTAAAAAAGTTAAAGAAATTTATATAACACTATGTTATAAAAACTTAATATATTAACCGAAAAAGTCAATCAGTAACATTTCAATAAAGTAGTATTATTTTTCACACTGTCAAAAATATAGAATTATTAAATTGTGGTATGTAAATATTTGATTAATGTAATTTCCCTAATTGTTCCTCTCGATTAGGTAATTACTTTACTAGTCTAATTGTTTTGATTAGCAAGACTTACCCTGTATAGATAATTTAGAATATTCTCTTGTAAACCTATACAAAGGCGCCTTATGTATTGAAACTTGATTTATATATATTGTAATATACTCTCTCGTTCTTCACATGGTATCAGAGTCTCCGCCTGTAAATATATTTTGTTCTGATTTTTGGGTTTTAACTTTCGAGGTCTCCTAATTTTAATATTCGGGTTTCCTGATTTTCAATTTTCAGGTTTCATAGTTTTAATTTTTAGGTTTTTCTCAATTTTTAACCTTCGGATTTGCTTTCGATATTGGATTTTCGGATTCTCTAGATTTTTGACATTCGGGTTCTCTCAATTTTGAACTTTCAGATTTTTTGGATTTTCAGCCTTCGAGCTCTCTTAGTTTCAGTTTTTGGATTTTTGATCGATTTTGGTTTTGTTTCGGTTTTGAATCTTGGTTCTTTTGTCTATTCGGTTTTGATTTTTTATTCTCACGTTTTGTTTCAAACTCAATTTGGTTTTCCATAACCATATTGAGTTTGATCCAGATGTCAAAGATATAGAATTTTTAAATTATGGTATGTAAATATTTGATTGATGTAATTTCGTTAATTATTTTCTTATATTAGATAATTACTTTACTAGTCTAATTATCTTGATTAGTAAGACTTACCATATATAAATGATTTAGAATATTTTCTTGTAAATCTATATAAAAATACCTTATATATCATTTATATTAAAATTTGATTTATACGTATTGTAATATACTCTCTCATTCTTTGACACACACATTGGGGTTTAATTTAACGCAAGATTTTCTCTCAAATGAAATTATGCAATATGCGGGATGATTAACAATACCAAACCACCAGCAACAGGTACCCCCAATTAACAACCCCGGCCCCCTCCCCCCACACCAAAATAAAAAAAAAATATATCTATATAGCTATTTATTTTTAGTTTTTCATGATTCATATTTATTTTTTTAAGAGAATTTACAGTAAATTTTTAATTATTTTTGAATGATTCGAATCAATACTTAGATTATAAAAGAAGCATAATCATACCATCAGTCGAATTATACTTGGTTGTTGATCCATGTCCATTTTATTGGATCATACATCCGATAAACCCAATTGTCACAAATGGTTGTAATGCTCTCAGTGGCTCACATATCTTTATTTCTAAATTCTATACTATTCTATTACGAGATACTAATTCAAAACCATTTGTTAATAGTGTGCTAGTGACAAAGCATAATTTGGTTTTGGAACTAGTAGTTATGATCTCTTTGTTTACAAAAGACATCAATTATATACATCGGCAAAGAAAATGGTAATAAGTATCAACCTTTTCCCTTCTAATAAATAAACAATGAATAAACAAGAGTAGTAATTGTCATTAACATTTTGTTACACAAATTTTAAAAGTGTTTGGAATTGAAGCATTACTTTTTATCTGTTCGGAGATTCAGACAGCAATAATATTGGGGCCTTCAGCTATTAAAATTCATGTATGACAAAAGAATTGATCGATCTAAATTTTCTCAAACATAACTCTCCAAAAGTGAAAGTTTGACATTTATACAAAGTTGGACCTTAATTATAACTCCACAATTTTCTGAAATATTTTTTTTTTCATTTCTCTAGAAAAAATCAACAAATATTGATAGCCCTATTCCAAAAGTTCAATTACATTGCATTGTGAGCATGCAAATCTATATGGAAATTTGCAATTTACAATTGTTTAAATTTACTCTAAAAATCGGCTTAAACATCGGCATGTCATAAATCATTATTTTCATCAAGTTACACACATGCTATATATGCAAACTCAACAATTAAAAATTTAATTACAAACAATAAAAATTAACTCTAATTAATAATTACCAATTAATGGAGCTTTGTACCTCAATAATAGGGTAAGAAAGGATTTGAAGAGGGCCAACAGCATAAACAAAAGTCAGCAACACTTTTTTGTAGCATTTCATCATATCATAGAAGGAGTTCTTGATTTTTGGCTGAATCTTGTACTTGTCAATCTTTTTAGACCTCAGGAGCTCAAGAATTACAAACGGTATAGGAAACAATGTGTAGAAGATAAACAAGAAAATAGTGTTGTGACAATAGAGGATATAATCTGATTTTCGAGCTGAATATTCGAACCATAATTTCTCCCCAAATGTTAGATTTCTTCCAAGAGAAATCTCGGCTTCTTGAAGCGTATGGTATGGTAACATTTTGCTTAATTAATCGATATTTATGTACGTACGTACAAAATTTTGTGTATATATGATGTCTATTTTTTTTTTCCCCTCTATATATATATTCAGATATATCTAGGTATATATATAAAGAGAAGGAAGAAGGAAATAAAATGCAGGTGAAAAGATTGTTGTAGAGTCTGAAAATGGCTGAAAAAAAGGAGAGATATGGAAGAAAGACTAATGAATGATATGAATGATGGTTGGCATGGTAGGAGGTAGGTAACGGCCTAGCGAAATATAAGGACACTTTTGTATGGCAGATCATAAATTCTTCTGCATGAACGAGAATGGATATAGGCATGCTATATATTGCATACTTGCACGTATATTTAGGGGTATATCAGGAATAAAAGTTGATTTTTGACCTGAAAACGCTTGACATCTCGTAATTGGATGTTAAGGTTTATCATCTGTCCTTCATTTAATATTTTTTTTGTATTAAAAATATATATATTATCTTATCACATGATGTAACACAGAGTGTAATACCAAAAAGTATAACAAAAATTCAAAACCATTTTAAACTCGTATATCATAAATATAATTATTCAAATAAATATTAAATATTTATGTCATCACTAAAAGAATATTTTATGAAGATTTTTTCTTCTTCTTATTGTGTTTGAAATATTATACATTGTTGTTTGATATTTAATAATCTTAATATTTAATATTTTTTGATAATCTTAATTAACTTGTTAATTGGTTCTTATGGTAGACATCTACCATAATCAAAATTGGTACATGTTAAATATAGATGTGTATTGAGTAATATTTGATTTAATTTACCAGAAGAGGGATTCAAGATTTTCAAATTCTACTCAAAAAAATGTAGCACAGGTTTCTTTACATTTAAAGAATTGGAACTTGTTAATATTAAAGAATTGGAATCTTTTGCCTGAAAGTTAACCAGTTCTAAACTCTAAATATATATAATTGGCTACTTAATTTATTTTTTTGGTAGGATATAATCGGCTAACGTTAGCGAACCAACAACCAACTCGTTGGACCACATAAAACAAAAAATTCGAAGTCCATCGAAAGTTGAAAATTTTCTATTGAATAAACTTACTTGCCAAAAGTAATTTTATTTGATTAATCTGTTTTACGTTATAAATTTTGCTTAAAAATATTTTCAATGTTCTACTAAAAATAAATTTTAGTGCATATGCACGTCACGGAGCATTTAACGGTTTTAACCTACACAACAGGAAGTGATGGTGGAAAAGAAAAAAAGAAAGATGGCAAATAAAGGAAAAGAGTATGGAAACAAAAACAAAATTTGTCACTAATGTTACATTTGAGTTTTGTCACTAATTAAATGAAACACGTTGAATTATTTAAATTGATCAATAACTTTAACAGAAAAAGTAATGTGATCATTTAGTTCAAAAATCAATCTATTACAACTTATGCTAATGTAACCCCAAAATCTCGCCATCTTCTGATATGTTTTGGTTCACCAAATTTTATATTTACTTGAGAGAGACTTTCCAACCAATTAGAAACTGGGCTAACTATTAATGTGGATATGTGCTAAATGCTGCTTGATCTATAGTGTTATGAAATAGGAAATAGACTGCCTACTGGCACTACTTGTAGTTCATATGTACGTATATACAAGTGTCGTAGGTTTTTTGCATTATCATATATTATTCGCCATCACTTTTTTTACATTATTATATATTATCATGACCATTTTACTATATCACACGATAGCGTCTATTTGAATATGTTTCCGAAATGAAAAAAAAGATGTGTTGTGATTCTTGATCTTGGTAAATTTCCATACATTTGCTTTCCCAAACTATCTAGAAAAACAACCCGACAATGTGGCAGACATTTACCAGTCAGAGAGGCAAATTCTTGTGTGGATATCTCTTGCTAAGAAAGGAGAGAAATATAGCAGTAGAATAGGATTCTTGTAAAAAATTTCAAGTCAAAAAAGAAATAAAAAAAGAAAGACATTTTGTAATGTCACAATGGCCATGACTTGTATAAAATCATTTAAAGAAGCATATAACTTGAGCTATATTCATGGGGTGGTTGGTTGAATGTCAAAGAAAGAGTGCCAATAACGGCTATAGTCCATCTGATTGTTCACAAAATAATTTTCAAACAACATTTCCAGAATATAAGCAGAAGAGCTCATCAAGCCTTCTTAGGAGGCCTTTAGGAGTTGGGAGTTAGGACCAAACAATATTTTCTTATCAACGGGATCAATTCTATAAATGCACAAAGCAGAAGCCATATAAACACTTCTGCAATGTTTTTTTGATCCATTGACCAAGAAATTAATTGACATTTTTCCTTTTCTTCATCTACTTCTTTCAGTTGAAATAAACATGTGGAGAAAGGAAATGCGTAGTAGAGGCAGACCAATGACGCATCTAAATTAAGCCAATTATTCAACAAGAAGAGATCACCACAGAAAATTCAGGTACGCCTTATATCCACCTGCTTCCTGTCTACATTCAAGTCATACATAATTGACTAGATAGATTAGCAGCATTTACCCTCTGAACAAACTGAGAGATGTAATTTGGTAAGCTTGAGAGCGTTAATCATAGGCCAATAGCAGAACTTGCTATTGCCAATTCATATATGTACATGATCTCAAGTTTCTAATAGAAATCGATTCACTTGACTGCATCGGGTTGTTTTTCTGGCAAAGATGCTAGAAATTCTGGTAAATCCTTGTATGAATTGAATATCTTGCTTAGTATAGGGAACTTGGACTGCAGGAAAGTTTACAGATCTAAATATTCACATTATGCCACCAAAAGAAGTAAAATGAAGGTGAGAGTACATTAATAGCAAGGAAAACAAACTGTGAAACAATATTGTCATGTTTTTTGGACATCAACATGTCCTATATACAGTAATCTGAAAACTTATTTCACGTATTGAACAGTTATCTTCCACAGAATTTCAACAGGATGCAGCTAGAAGAAGACATAAAAAATTCACACAAGAGGCATAGCTTGGATGCATTATGAAGTAAGTAGTTAATGAGTACATGACATGCAGATGAATAAAGAAAGAGACACATATAGTTTATTAGAGTTTTAGTGTGGATGGACGTACCATGTCAACATTAAACCTCTCTGGTGATACAGCGATTTGTGGTGCCAAAAACACATCAGCCTGCAACACACGCAACCCAGTATTTACGCTCTAAGTTCAATGGTGATCATTAAGAACATGAAATTTCTATTTTCTGTTCGCCATTGTTGCCTGGTACATCAAATGACAACAAATGAACACCATTCTGACCAGTAAAACCAGTCACAAAACATGAAGCTCGTCTTTTGCTTCTGTGTCATCTGGGGTCATATCTTAATGTTTTGATATATATGATTTTCAGTAATAAAAGAGGTTACATATTGGTGAAACCTGTCACTTTTACTTCGATGCTGAATGTAATTTTAATAAAGTATAGTTAACGGCCTTAGAACCTGAATGTAATTTTTATAAACTATCATTAATATCTTCTCTTAATTATATAAGTGTTATGACTTTATCTATTAAAAGATTAAAGAAATTTAGAGGAACTTTATGTTGGAAACTTGTATGAGTCATCTAACAGGTCAGTTACTATCTCATTTTCTTTATTGTCTTTCAACCCCTCTTGGTTTGTTCTTGCCAAACTAGGAGCCTAATTGTGAAGCTTGACTTTTAACCGGGGGGTCTAATCGTAATTTTGCTAGCTCTAATTAATGCCTTGGATAACCTTAGGTATTAAAAAAAAAAAAAAAAACCGATACCTTATTGCTTATCCATTAAGGTACTTGGGGACTTTACTGCAAATTGAGGAGTCTGCTTATGAAACTTACGTGATCACATTACTACATATTCATTAAGATACTTGAGGGACTACACTGCAATTAGGGACTGTACTTTATAAACTGACATGTTACTTTATTACAACAGCTATTTCTACTCTTTTCCCTTTAAACGTATTCTTACATCTAGTATTAATAGGGCCTGAAAACAATTGTAAGAGGGAATTGAAAGAGAAGAGACCAAGGGAGAAATCATTCTGACAAATCAAAGTAATGTCACTTTCTTATTCTAATGACTTTAGCCTTGCATTTAGATTGCAATAAAAACAAGATCGCTTTTGAATCACTTGCTTATGGTGGAATAAGTGGGTTGTGTGACCCGTCATAGTTTAATATAAATTAAGTTTGTGGGTTGGTAGTGGTTTTAATTCGGAATTTACCAAACAATTCTTGCCTTATATCGATAGATTAGAACATAGATTTGTGGTAAACAAGATGTGTTATGACGAAAGTTATTAGTAATAATTTGGGGATCAAAGAGGGTTTAGAAGTGGTTATGGGAAAATTGCAGAAAAACAGACAAGGTGCAGTCGAGATGCTATCCAACTCTGGTTAGATCGGATCTGTTCTAGTTGCCTTCCGTCCGTATTTTTGAGTATTCTTAGATTATTTATATGACAATAGAATTGTCTTAAATTCATTTAGGTGTAGCTGACTTTGTTGAACCAGAACAATCGAATTAGTTTAGTATAGTTACGCCAGTTCAAGGTAAGTGGTTCTCCTTTCCTTTTGTCGTTGTCCAAATGCTTTAACACTGATGTGTTTAAAATTACTTTATTATATACTACAAACAGAATTGGGTACATTGTAGACTATAACAATGTCAAAATTATGAAAAATATGTGCGAATGTGATGGATGGGCATGTGTGCATGACAAGCTTACAGGTAAACATATATTATTCGGTGAGAACTGTTCTTATCACCATCATCGTTACCGTCACTGTACTGTCACTAGCCTTGTCTAGAGGGTATAAAAATTGTTAGACCTAGATATCCAGTAGCTAATAGACCTATGCGAACCATGAACTAACCATTGAATGTTTATTGCTATTGTAAATTGCCTAGAATGTAAACTATTACTGAGTGATTAATGCATGAATGTTCTATCAATACTAGACGGAATTAGTGTGAGCAAGAGTAGACTAGTGAGTGATCTTCAAGTGTAAAAGTGGAGGGATAACACTGTACAAAAGTGAGGTTATTGTGTAAAACTCTTTGGCTCAACTAGAGGGACTTAGTTGGTGCAAGGGTGAGCCTACTTTGTGTACAAGAAGGTTATTGCCTCACTTTCTTCTTGAAGAGGCATTACTAGTGAAAATACTCCAAGCTTGAGAAGTTTGGGAGTTTGGTTTGATACTCTCTATCTCTATCTTTATATTTGTTCTTTAAGCTTTAATTGTTGAATATTTATTATATTCATTTGTGCTTAAGTGTTTATTTGTTGCATTTCCATCAAGCACATTAAAAATGTTTGTTTTTTAAACAACCTAATTCACCCCCCTCTTAGGTTGCTTTTGGGGCCAACATTGGTATCATTATTTTCTTCAGACTATTATATCTATTTTGCTATTGTTGAGAATACGTCAGTAATTCAATAATTATAATGGTTGTTTTACTATTATGGTTAAGTCTTGGCTACTGAACCATTTCTTAGCATGCTTAGAGTTTCACCATAAAATGCGACATGTTACAATCCCGGAATTGGGGCGCGACATTTAGTGGTATTAGAGTCTAGGTTTCAATCGAAGTCTAAATAAGTTGAATCATGACCTAGGATAATACTATGGACATGGGAATCTGACATGTGATGCATGATATGTGGATGGCCAACCCATGTTGAGTGTCCTTGAGTTTTCTATTGACTTTAGTTTAGGGGTAGTGATAGGTGAGATTGAGTGTAATCGGTCATGTACTATAGTGTTACATATTTGTATGCTTAATGTGATTTTATTTACTATTATTCACTACCACTTTGTGTGTAGGATTATGAAACCAAATAATGATAAGGGGAAGCAGGTCCTTGTCTCCCATGAGGAAACTCAACAAGAACGAGAATTTGAACATGATCAAGAAAGGGTAGAGGGACCTTTTGAGGTTCATATGAGGATAAGGAGGATGGCAATATGAATGTCACTATTGGGGGATGCTAGAGGCCTACGGCAACAAGAACATGAGACTCAAAGAGCAAATCCCCACTAGACTGAGATTACTTCTATGGCATCTGTCATGACTCAAGCCTTTAATACTTCTATATATTAAATTGCTAATAAATTGATGTGTCATTCTCCACCTTCAACTCGATACGGGTGAAGGACTTGGAGGACTACTTAGTGTCAATGAAGAAAGAGCACACATTAACTTTCGGTAGAGGGGAAGATCCTGAGAAAGTTGACAAGTAGGAGAGGTAGAGCAAATTCTGACACTGCTTCATGTGCCTAACCTCAAGCATCAGGTTGTTATACCGTTTCTAATTGGTGAAGCATCAGAATGGTGGAAAGGAGTTTCGCCTGTGCATGTTTTGGGTGGACCAATAGACTGGAGTAGGTTCATGCAGGCATTTCTGGAAAACTACTTTCCACCTTCTATTCGTGCTGAAAGAATGAGGGAATTCACTATATTGAGGCAAACACATGGGATGTCCGTGCTTCAGTACTCGCACTGATTTTATGCTCTTGGGCGTTATACTCCTACTATTATGGGATATGAGATAGAGAAACTTATTCATTTCTGTGATGGTATTCTTAATGAGATACAGATGAAGATTGCAGCAGTGGACATTATTACCTTTGATCAGCTTTTGAAGCAACAGTAGGAGTGGAGTCTGATATGAAGCGCCAGGCAAATATTAAAAGAGCTGGTAGGGGAATGTTTGTACCACCTTAGCCATTGATGATGAGACCAATAGTACCACAAGGTAGGGGTTTCAGACCAACAACCCTATTCAAACCTAATCCTGCCTTGCGATTTTTGGTTCTTCTAATATGATCGCAAAGAAGGGGGGATCCTCAACTATTCCTAGGCTAATAAGACCAAATGTTGCTAAAAAGTGCAACTTCTGCCACCACCTCTATACAGGGGACTGTAATGGAAGTCAAATGCAAGTTTGGCCTATGGAAAATTTGACCACAAGCTAGCAAATTGTCCAGTAGCCAGACCAAATGCACATAAGGCAGCTCAGGCTAATGGTCAAGCAGGGAATATTGGAGGGGGTTCTGGAGCACCAAATGCTCGAGCCTATGCCATGACTCAACCAACAGAAGAGAGGTCTAATGAAGTAGTGACAAGTACAATATTGATTCATAATGTGCCTACTTATGTACTTTTTCCTGATTGTGGTGCATCCCTTTCTTTCCTATCTGGAAAACATGGTAGAAAACTTATGATAAAACCTGTGCGGTTAGATGAACCTTATAGAATGGGAACCCCGGGAGATAAGATTATAGAGTCCAGGTAGATGTATCGTAATTGTAGGGTGACCTTGGAAGAATGGGAATTAGGAGCACATTTGGTACAAATAAACATGTTGGATTTTGATGCGATCTTGGGTATGGATTGGCTATCTCGCAATTTTGCTCATGTGGATTGTCGGGGTAAAAAGGTAAGGTTTTGTTACCTAGGAATGGATAAGTTAATATATCAAGGATGTTCTAGAAAAAGGGTTAAGCCAATTACACCGTTGTTATCAGCCATGCAAGCATGGAGAGCATTCTGAAAGGATTGTGAAACCTACTTGGCTCATGTAGTGGATATGAAGAAAGACGCGTTGAAATTAGAGGATATTCCGATTGTCAAGGAATTTCCAGATGTTTTTCCTGATGAGTTGCCTGGAATACACGTACTTGACCTACGGGACCAATATCGAAAGCTCTTTATCGAATAGAACCCTCGGAACTAAAGGAGCCCAAGGCATAGTTGCAAGAATTGTTGGATAAGAAGTTTATCGAACCCAATGTATCACCATTGGGAGCTCCGATTTTATTTGTAAAAAAAAAAGAGGATGGTATCATGAGATTGTGTATAGATTATAAGGAGTTGAACAAGATTACAATAAAAAACAAATACCTATTGCCAAGAATTGATGAACTTTTTGATCAGTTGAAAGAAGCGACGATTTTCTCTAAAATAGACTTGATGTTTGGATACCATCAACTTAAGATCAAAGCTGAGGATATTTCGAAGAGTACATTCTGAACCAGGTATGGCCATTGAGTTTATGGTTATGCCTTTTGGTTTGAATAATGCCCCTACTGCCTTTATAGTTATGATGAATACAGTATTCAAACCACAACTAGACGAGTTTGTGGTGGTATTCATAGATAACATTTTGGTGTCCTTGCCAAATGAGTCTAAAGAACATGAAGAACTCTTGCAAGTAGTACTCAAACCTTGCAAGAGAAGAACACATATACTAAATTCAGCAAGTGCGAATTTTGGCTAAGAGGTGTGCTATCTTTGGGCGGTGTTATATCAAAAAATAGAGTAGTGGTTGACCTGAAGAAGATTGATGCGATTATAGATTGGCCTGAACCTAAAAATGTAGCCAACGTCCATAGTTTCCTAGATCTGGCAGGATACTATAGGAAATTTGTTGATGGGTTTTCTCTGTTAGCCGTACCCCTAACACGACTTACATAGAAGAGAACCAAGTTTGAATGGATTGAGGAATGTGATAATAGTTTTCGATAATTGAAGAAGAAGCTAGTATCTGTCTCAGCATTAACTCTACGATCATGGTCAAACGAGTTTGTGATCTATAGTGATGCTTCGAAGCAACGGCTAGGTTGCATGTTGATGCAGAATGATAAAATGATAGCATATACCTCGAGGCAGCTGAAACCGTATGAGCAAAACTACCCGCGAGTTATGATTTGGAATTGGAAACAGTGGTGTTTGCTCTAAAAATTTGGAGGTATTACTTGTATGGGGAACAGTGTGAAGTATTCACAGACCATCAGATTTTGAAATACCTTTTTACCCAGAATGAACTGAATATGAGGCAATGAAGATGGTTGGAATTACTCAAGGATTATGATTTGAAAATAAGCTATCACCCCGAAAAGGCAAACAAGGAAGTTGATGCCTTGAGTTGAAAGTTGACAGGTACTTTCCCAGCTATGTTAACAAAGCAATTTGAAAAATTAAATTTGGAGGTTGTAAAGTCTGTAAACCAGGTCTTGGTAGCTTTAACTGCCTAACCATTAATCATTGAGCGAGTTAAGACGGCTCAACGGCAAGATAAGGAATTGATTAAGATAAGAAGTAAGGTACAAAATGGTGAGTTGAAGGACTTTCAAATCAAAGATGATGGAAGCTTATGGATAAAGGGTTGTCTTTGTGTACCCAATGTCGAGGAATTGAAGAATGAGCAGAGTTTTGAAGGAAGCTCATAGTTCAAAATTTTCTACACACCTTGGTAGTACCAAAATGCATCAGGATTTAAAAAAGAACTTTTGGTAGAGTGGTATGAAAAGGGAAGTGGCTATGTATGTGTCTAAATGTCCAATCTGTTAGCAGGTGCAAGCAGAACAACAGAGACTGAGTGGATTTCTCAAACTATTAGAGATTCCGGAATAGAAATGGGAACACATAACCATGGATTTTGTAGTTGGGTTACCTAAGACAAGGATGGGTAATGACTGTATATGGGTGATTGTGGACCAGCTTACTAAGTCAGCTCATTTCTTGCTCATACGTGTCGCAGCATCCGTGGAGAAATTTGCGGAGTTGTACACAAACAACATAGTGAAGCTGCATAGGGTTCCAGTGAGCATAGTTTTTAAAATGGATACCAAATTTGTCTCTAGATTTTGGACAACTTATCAAAAAGCTGTGGGTACTGAAGTCAGACTTAGCACGGCCTACCTTTCTCAAATTGATGGCCAGTTTAGACAGTCTCGAGAAAGAATCATTCAGACTCTTGAGGACATGCCAAGGGCATGTGCTATCGACTTTAAGAGTAATTGGGATGAACATCTCATGCTCATGGAGTTCTCCTATAATAATAATAGCTATCATAGCAATATTGGTATGGCTCCATATGAAGCGCTTTATGGAAGGAAGTGCCGATCACCATTGTATTGGGATGAAGTTGGGCAAAAAAAGTTAACCGAACTTGAAATAATGCAATTAACAGCTGAAAAAATTTCTATTGTCTGAGAAAGGTTGAGGGCAACTCAAGATAGACAGAAAAGTTAGGCTGATGTGAAGCAAAGACCACTAGAGTTCCGGGTGGGGGATAAGATGTACCTACAAATTTTACCAACTAAAAGGGCAGTGAGATTTGGCAAAGGTAGCAAGCTTAATCTGAGATTTGTGGGACCTTTTGAAGTACTGAAAGGATAGGCGACTTAGCATATCAATTGGATCTTCCACCGGAATTATCAAGGGTACATAATGTATTTCACGATGTTGCAGTTGCAGAAGTATATGTCGGATCCTAGTCATGTGATAGGCTACGAACCAATGATAGGTAACCAAAAGGGTTTATCCTATGAAAAGGTATACATTAAAATTGTTCAGAAGAGGTTCTGATCATAAGGACCAAGCGTTGGGAAGGAGGATTATACCTTATGTAAAAGTGCAATGGTCCAACCACACTGAGAGGGAAGTGACATGGGAACTTGAAGAGGAAACGTAACAATTATCCCTTCCTATTCAAGGAACAAGATATGTTGAGTTTCGAGGATGAAACTCCTATTAAGGGTGGTAGTATGTGAAACCTGTCACTTTTACTTCGATGTTGAATGTAAATTTAATGAAGTATAGTTAACGCCTTAGAACCTAAATGTAATTTTTATAAACTATCATTAATATCTTCTTTTAATCTATAGGTGTTATGACTTTATCTACTAAAAGATTAATGAAATTCAGTGGAAGTTTATGTTGGTAACTGGTATGAGTCATCTAACAGGTAAAAGTTACTACCTCATTTTCTTTGTCTTTCAACCCCTCTTGGTCTGTTCTTGCTAGAATAGGAGTCTAATTGTGAAACTTGACTTTTAACTATTGGGTCTAATCATAATTTTGCTAGCTCTAATTAATGCCTTAGATAACCTTAGGTGTCAGGAGTGAAAAAGAAAAAAAAAACCGATGCCTTATTACTTATCCATTAAAGCTACTTGGAAACTTTACTGCAAATTGGGGAGTTTGCATATGAAACTTACGCGATCACATTACTACCTATTCATTGAGGTCCTTGAGAGACTACACGGCAATTAAGGACTGTACTTTATAAACTGATGTGGTTACTTATTACATCAGTTATTTCTACTGTTTTCTCTTAAAATGTATTCTTACATCTAGTATTAATAGGGCCTGAAAAACAATTGTAAGAAGGAATTGAAAGAGAGGAGAGTAAGGGAGAAATTCTTCTGACAAATCAAGGTAAAGTCACTTTCTTATTCTAATGACTGTAGTCTTGCATTAAAATAGATTGCAATAAAAGCATGATCGCTTTAATCACTTGTTTATGGTGGAATAAGTGGGTTGTGTGATCAGTCATAGTTTAATAAAATTAAGTTCGTGGGTTGGTAAGCGATTTTAATTCGGAATTCACCAAACAACTCTTGCCTTATATTGATAGGTTAGAACATGGATTTGTGGTAAATAAGATGTGTTATGATAGAAATTATTAGTAATAATTTGGGGATCAAAGAGGGTTTAGAAGTAGTCAAGGGATGGGAAAATTGCAGAAAAACAGACAAGGTGCAGTCGAGATGCAATCCAATTCCGAATGGATCAGATCTATTCTAGTTGCCTTCCATCTGCATTTTTCAGTATTCTTAGATTATTTATATGATAATAGAATTGTTTTAAATTCATTTAGGTATAGCTGACTTTGTTGTTACGCCAGTTCAAGGTAAGTGATTCTCCTTTCCTTTTATTGTTTTCCAAATGCTTTACAACTAATATATATTTAAAATTATTTTAATATATATACAAATAGAATTGGGTACATTGTATGTGTTGCATGCGAGTTACTTGACTATAATAGTGACAAAATTATCAAAACTATGTGGGAATGTGATGGATGTGCATGTGTGTATGACAAGCTCACTGATAAACATATGTTATTTAGTGAGAACTGTTCTCATCACCGTCATAGTTACCGTTGCCGTTACCGTTACCTTACCGTCACTGGCCCGATCTAGCAGGTATAAAAATTATTAGACCTGGATATCCAGTAGCCGATAAACCTATACAAACCATAAGCTGACCGTTGAATGTTTATTGCTATTGTAAATTGTATAGAATATAAACTATTACTGACTGATTAATGCATTAATGCTTTATTGATACTATATATATTATTATGTACTCAATTCAAATAAAAAGAAATGCGAACTATTTGCTAGGCAAAATGTTGCTTTACTTTTTAATATTTTTGCAGCACCTGAATCTAATGAGATGGTACCCGAGGTTAGGCCTGTCAATGGGTCGGGTCTAGAAAAAAGATGAACCTTTCCGAATTTTTATTCGTTCTGGATCTTTTTATTTGAATTTCATATCTGTCTCTTATACACATCTAGATGTGTATAAGAGATTATAATAAACGGATCGGATCTGAATCTTGGTGTTCCGATCCGATTAAGACCCGGATCCGATTAAAATATTTAATATATAATAAAATTATTGTATATTAGTGTTATTTTATATGTATATATACATATATGTTGTGTAAATTGCCCATGTAATTTATATTTAATATAAAATACATGCAAAAATATTAATTGTGAACTCAATACTTTTGTATAATTAAAAAAAAAAGAGAAAATTTGATAAATTGTAATAGTTTTACATATAATTTTTAAAAAAATTATTAAGACCCGGACCCGAATCCGGATCCGACAAGACCCGACGGATCCGGATCCGGATATACTTTTTGGAGACCCGTCCGGATCCGGAACTAGTAATATTAAACGGATCCGGGTCTGGATATGCCAGATCCAACCCGTTTACAGCCCTACCCGAGGTTGAGAGAGGACCTCCACTATTATGATTATGGAAACAGTGATAGCCCAGATCCCAGTTATTGGGGAATGTGATCGGTCAGTTGATATTCTGACTAGTGTAGTTTAGCCTGTGTGCTCTATTTTATGACTTGGTATCGTCATTTCCTTGAGAAAGTCATATCTATTTTGCTATTGAGGCTACGTCAATAATTCAATAATTATAATGGTTGTTTTAATATTGTAGTTAAGTCTTGGCTACTGAACCATTGCCTAGCATGTTTAGAGTTTTACCCTAAGATACGGCGTGCTACAATCCCGGAATTGGGGCGTGACAATATTTTGGCACACCTTTGAGGTTCTCAACAATTTTTGGTGGTTAGAACATGATTTCCAAAAATAAAAGGGTATCTGCAAATTTAACAGAACCAGTGCTTGAGAAAATCAGACATGAAAAGTTACTGTAATATTGGAAATTGAAACTATGATGGAAATATACCAAATAAATTTCCTCTCCTGTAGCATATTTTCCAGCAAACCTGTCCAGTAACTTCTCAAGAGCTGCATAAAAGCAAGAAGGCATTCAAATGAGAATCAGTAGTAGAAATTACAGCAGTAGACAAAAGTCGAGGTCCAAGATAAAGTAAGTGTGCCTAAAAAGCACAACGAGAAAATTCCTCCGAACTTTCACCATACAGTATGAAGACGCATTCCAGATCAATTATATCAGAAATTACAGCTAGCGTCAAAGAATTGATAAATTAATTGCAATCTATTTTATCGACTTAAAGTTGGACACACACTTTTTTTTTTTTTTTTTCCAGATTTCCAATTCATAAACCTTTTATATAGATTCATCAATTGTAGAGCAGGTACTTTAATTTGGTGTCATATGATAAACTCATTAACTGAACATTTAAGCTAACCAGGATCTACTTAGTTTGAAGATTTGGAGCTACAAGGTAAATCACAAAATCTACCGAACTACAATAGTTTCTTTGAAGTTGTAATGCAATCCCCCAATGCTTTCAGCGTAAAAATGGCATCTATTTACGTTGAATACATACTAAACTATGGTAAGAAGGGATTAAGGCTTACCAGAAAAGATAAGAAAAGAAGTAACTATATTGAGAATATACACATAAACACTCACCAAAT
This sequence comes from Cinchona pubescens, assembly GCA_025175665.1. NCBI lineage: Eukaryota > Viridiplantae > Streptophyta > Magnoliopsida > Gentianales > Rubiaceae > Cinchona > Cinchona pubescens. The sequence continues at coordinate 1,031,761 of JANKKI010000145.1, read as the reverse complement.
AAGCATTTCTCTATATGAGATTGAGTCCATGATGATCTCTCTTCTGAACCAAGTCTTTCATCAAAATATTTCTACGAAATAGAGAAGATCTGAGAAATTGGCCTAAAGAAACTATCTTGCCTGAAATGGAGTATGAATATTTGACATACCTGCACTGTCATCATATGGAGAGGCTGTATGCTACAAGAGACAATATTTGCTGCCTGTGATAGAACATACTTCTTCAAATGATTGAAAAAGAACTTCGCTTTAAAAACTTCTGCATCAACATTAATCATATAGTCTACAGCACAGGAAAACTCGACAGCATCCATTCTTCAATTAAAGAATATAATGTTCCTATCTTGATCTAAACTTATGCTCGAATAACCGGCCAGAAAATCTTTCTTAAATACCATCACCACAAACTATGCATCACTAATTAGTATGAAATGACTCCCTATTCTTGCATCTCCTAAAAGACAACCTTCCATATATGCATTGCCCGAAATGATGTAGGAAAATGTTCATGAAGGACAGCATCTTTTCCAAATCTTGCATAGTAACTATTGTTTCATAATGCCGTTAATTGAACTATTTACAACTACACGGAGCTAACCTGAAGATTGATAGCTCTTAGTTGAGGATCAACAGGCAGTAACGCTTTCTCGGGATACTTCTCTTCCAGATACTATCCAAAATTTGCCAGCAAATTTTTTGTTGCCAAGTGAAAGGCAGATAGAAAGTAAAACTATGTATGCTCGGAAACGAAACAAGAAGAACAGAATAAAGTCGTAAACTATGATAAAGACTACTAACCAACAAAATGGCTAATGAATCAGAAACTATCACATCTCCATCAGCCAAAACAGGAACCAAATGTAGTGGATTTAATTTCTCAAACTCTGTTATCAATTATTCATGAAATCTATTAGCAATACATATTCAATAAGCCAAAATAAAAGGGCCAGTAATTCTCATTTTGATCATTCTTGTATGTGCAAATGAATGAGGAAGTCAGAAAGAAACCTGGGCTGAAATTCTCTCCTTTGGAAAGATTCACTGCCCTGTATTCATAAGGAAGTCCTGTCCACTCCCACAGAAAGAATAAAAGAACAGAAAATGAGTCACATAACAGCAAAATACCCCCCAACAAAAGGGAAAAAGATTCAAGAATTTACCCAAGAAATGAAAATGGAATGAGAATTTATTGACCTTTAAGATTGAGAGCAAAGCGGACACGCCAGGAACTGGTGCTCCGCCAAAAAGAGTATAATATGAGCTTTGGAGGTGAAGAATTATCAGCTGGGCTCAAATGACTCTGCTGCATATTTGGGTTGGCGGTTTGTCACTGGTTAGGAATTAGGAGTTTGAAGGAGTTCTTTGTGCTCTGCTTTTTGCAGGAAAAGTTAATGACATAGGATAGGAAATCATCGTATGTATGATTGGTCAACAATGAACCTTCTTGGTCTCTGATTTATCAACGACTATTCTTTACTGTTAGATAAAAAGCAACTTCGTGTGGCACACGTTACTTTAGACACTCAACCACTTCTTTGAATAGAAATTCTATTGTTTGAGGCAATCGTGAAAGGACGCACCTGCATGGATTAGATTATTTAAAATATTATTTTGTTGCATTATTTGAGTGATATGATAAATAACAAAAAAAAATATGAATAATTTGAGTAAGTATTTGGATTGTGAATAGTTTAAATAATTTTTTTGTTAAATAAATGTTTGGATATTACACTAAAAGTCGAACGAAATTGCTAATATTAAAATATATAATCTCGTTCACTTTCTTTTTTCATACCATCAAATCAAGTATTAACAACCACACACAAACATAATTGCGTTGTTTAAAATTTAGATCTCAAAAAACGAGATATGCTCTCACATATATGCTAAATATATATTTTTGATTTAATATAAAATAAAAAATATAATTTAAAAATTACTGTAGTATTTTTTGCACTAAAAGACAAAATATGTATACAAAATTTGAATAAAATTATTAATATCAAAATACATAATCATGTTCACTTTCTTTTTTGTACCATCAAATCAAGTATTAAAAATCACAAGAAAAGGTAGTTACCTGTTTGTCATTTGAAATTCGAATATTAAAAAATGAAATGTGTCCGTATGAATATGTTAAACATGTATTTATTTAATACAAAATAAAAATATAATTTAAAATTTACACTTTTTTTACCATAGTTCGGTCTCACCAACATAGGTTCGGAATTCCGAACATCATAAGCTGTTTTAAAGTATACTTTCCCACCCATAGTTTGGATTTCCCAACTTAGATTTGGAAATCAAAACATTATATACTATTTTAAAATTTATTTTCCCTCCCATACTTCGGACTTTTGAACATAAGTTCGAAAGTTCGAACCTACATTTTTATTTTTTTTTTGCCCGAAAAAATTTTAAATGTACCAGACTAACAAATAGTAATGGATAGTACAAAAAAATTGAATGTTAATATATGCTAATAATGTAATAAGTGTATAGACGAATAGTAAAATAATTGATTAAATAACGTAAGTAATGAATAGTAAAAAAAAAATTTAGATTGTATAAATAATGAATAGTATTTTGAAAAGAGAGTAAAAGAAGTTGACATCCCGAGCCTACATTTCCTTTTTTTTTTTTTTGGGAACAATCAGGCCAACATCCCAACCGTCGTCTGCAAATTAGTTCTCGTCCATCTCCCTCCGCCACCGCCACTGCCTCTCTCCACAAACAAATCCCCTCACCCTAAGATTTATCAGGATGGATTTTTACTAGTTCTGTGAGTTGATGGTTGTCTAATCCCAATAATTCCACTACTATTCATACCTTTCTTCCCAACAAATTTCTGTCAAATTTTTTTTTCAGGAACTCATCATTTTCTTGAAAACTAAAAACCTATGAAAACCTAAGATTTTCTTCAAAAAAATGAACCGAGAAAGAGAAAATGGAAAAGTTGAAAACCCAAAACTCAGAAAATGAGACTAAAAAAGAAAACTTTGCAGTTCAAAAGCTTCTTTGATTCTTAAATGTGATGAAACTAAAATAGAAAACTTATCAGTTCAAAAGCTTCTTCGATTCTTAAATATGTAAAGATTGGCCAAAAAAAAAAAAAAAAACCTAACTTGATCAACCAAGAGATCAGGCTGTTCATTTTCTGCTAAATTTTTTTTGGGAACACAAAGCAAGTGAGGCTAGAATAAAAAACAAACGATGCAGAGATTCAATTGGGAGGATGCAAATATTTAGAGAAACATGAATGTAATTTTTTGAAGAATAAGACGAATATGAAGAGTTTAAAAGTTGAATATTGGATTTGATGGGTTATGGGAGAATGATGACGAGGTTAAAGAAAAGGATTGGCCATGGTCGTGGAGGAGCACGGAAACGGGGAGATGGAGGCCGGAGATCTGATGTTTTGACAAATTGGTTGAAAAAGAAAAACACCATAGGTAGAGGTCTGCAAAATTTTGGCAGGCATGTTTTGAGGGTTAGTTTTGACATTATAATCAATATTGCTGTGGCAATATCATTGCACTATGTATAATTTAGGATTAATTACATTTACCTCCCATGAAGTTTAGCTAAATTACCAAAACTCTTCTATGGTTTGAAAAAATTACAAATACCTCCTTATCACTCACATCGATTAACAGAGCTGTTGAGGAGACAATATTGTCCTTAATCCATGTAACTTAATCCCTAATTTCTTTCATATCTTAGAAATAGTCTCAAAACTTTCAATTTTTCTTTGGTTAATTTCACTTTATCTTTCAATATTTAGAATCACTATCATTTTAATCCCTCATATTATTTTTTAAGTGTGTAAATCCTTCCGTTGAATCTAACTCAACATTCATTATCCTTTTGATAAAAATACCCTTATTCTCTCTTTTTCTTATTTTTCCCCTCATTTTTACTTGATTTATTTTTTTCCCTCTTATTTTGTTGACATGCTTCAATATTTTTTTTTAATCATTCATCACAATATCTTAAATTTCATCAAACTCTATTTATGAAAAAAAAATAAAATATTTGAAATATTTTTGAAAAATTTGTTCACACATCAATAATTTGTACGTAAAAATGTCATCCTAAGATCGTTGGCTTTGATCGTTAGTCTAAAATTTTAATTATCTGAAAAAATAATATTAAAGATTAAAGTGGTAATGATGGTAATTTTTCCATCGAACAAAAAGTTTGTAGTAAATTGATCCGTATACCTTCTAACCACCACCTTCTCCCAGTGTTTTGAAAATTGGACTGGATCGCGAACCAGAAGAACCACCGGTCCGGTCCAACTATATATCCGGTTTATCCAAAAAACGGACAGAATCAGTAAAAATTGAGAACCAGTAAAAAATCGATTTTTTAAATTTCAGAATAAAAAATAATTTAAATAAAGAAAAAAATTAAAAAATCGTGAAATATACTCCAAAATGGCAAAACATTGAACACACCAAAGCCTAAAACTATTAAGTTATTATTCTTTTCGTCTTTTTATACTTATTTTGTATAAATTTCACTTTTCTTATTAGAAATTTGATTAGTATTTTTTAGTATTAGGACTATAATTCTCCAAAAATAATGTTTCAGTTCTATTTTAGATTTTATATAAATATATTTTAGGTTATTTTAAATTATATCACATTTTGGTTAAAAAAAAACCTAAATTAGTGAATCGTTCAGAGTAACCAGCAAAATAGGTACTGGCAGTTTTTGAATCCAATTTCTTTTCATTTGACCTCTAAGGTCTTGCCTAAGTTGGACAACCCCAAATATATAAATGTTTTATACTAGATTTTTTGCTAGTCCATAGTTCATAGGGGCTTTGCTCGTTGTCTTAGTTGAAACTTTATTAAGGATATAAGCTATAGTTTTTAATACCTCTTCCCAGAGTAAATCTGATAAAGTAGTATGACTAATCATACTTCTTACCATATCATTTAAAATCCTGTTTCGTCTTTAAGTAACACTATTATCACCCATGTTAGGAGATCCCGGCATGGTGTACGATGGGACCATTCCACACTCCTCTAGGAATTTAACAAAAGGCCCTGAACGTTATTCACCTGATCTGTCATATCTACCATAGATTTACCACCATGGTCAGATCTGACAACTTTAATTATTTTGCCAAGTTAGTTCTCAATTTCAGCTTTAAAAGTCTCGAACATATTCAGTGACTGAAACTTTTCATGAATTAGATAGAAGTAGTCATAACTAGAAAAATTGTCTATGAATATAGAAAGAAGAAGACGAAAGAAGGAAATTGTGGTCGCTGAAAAAATTTAGAGATGCAACAATATTGGCTAGAAAAAGAAAGAAAATGAAATGGAAAAGAAATGCTAAAACAAAATTTTATCCTGTTAAATTACTTTTGTCATTTCATAGACTTTTTAGCTTTATCTGTTGTTTTTTACTTGAAGCATAACTGTTGCATTTTAGTACAAAGCTCGAGAAGACAAACATATGTTTCAAAACCACGAGGGGGTAGCATCCATAGATTCACTATACTGTAAGAGGTGTTTGTGTAATTTGCCCTTCTTAGAAAGTTAAATAATTAGACCATAAGGTCTGATTACTATAATTTATAATCTATTTATAATTAAAAAAATGAAAAACAAATAATAGGCATTCATTATTTGCAATCCAAACGATTATTTCGTATCTAAAGAATTATCTTATTATTTCAAAAGTTAACGTTATTTTCGAATACCACTCAAGTCAAAGTCTAAATAATATTTGCCAAATAACAAGTTATTCTTTGCTCTCTAAACGAAAAATTTTCTACTAAATAAATTTACTTGCAAAAAGTAATTTGCTTAATCTGATTTACGTTATAAATTTTGCTTATAAATATTCTAAATATTTTACTAAAAATAAATTTGAGTGTAGATGCACACCACGAAGCACTTAAAATACATGACCTACACAAGAATTCCAATTGGCTTAGTTTAGGTGTGAAGTGGTGAAATGAAACTAGAAGTGGTGGTGGAATGTGTAGAAAAAAGAAAGATGGAAAATAAAGGAAAAGAGCATGGAAACAAAAACAAAATTTGTCACAAACGTTACATTTGAGCTTTTGTCACTAATTAAACGAAACATGTTGAATTATTTAAATTGATCAGTGACTTTAATAGAAAAAGTAATGTGATCATTTAGTTCAAAAACCAATCTATTACCAAAAAAAAAAAAAAAAAAAAAAGCAACTGATGCTAATGTAACCCCAAAATCTTGCCATCTTATAATATATTTTAGTTCACAAATCTTATTTACATGAGGGAGATGATAGCATAATTAAACAAGATTTCTTATCAATTAGAAAATATAGTATTGTTAAGTTTTGATAATTTAGTTGTTTAAGTTATTGAGTGTTATTTAATAGTTTCCTATTCTAATTAGGTTTCTTGATAATCAAGTTTGTTATCCTATAAATAGGGATTTGTTTAGTTTATTCAGTTGGGAAACTTTGAGTTGAACAAGTTTAGAATAAACAGATTTTAACCTAACATGTTAAGGCTATTATACTGTGGGTTTATGCGGGTCTTGATATGAGAATTTGATGTGTTATTTTGTAATTCCTCCTCTTCTTCCACATATTTTTATATGTATTAAATAAATTTATCTTCTACTGCATATTTTTATGCTAATAACTGGTAACAAAACTCTAGGTTCAAGAGTTGGATCCTGGGGTATTTGTCAAAATTGGAGAAAAAAATTTTGTTGGAGTACTCGAACATCGAAAAATTAAACCACATGAGGTTGGTCTTGGGGTACTCGTTTGACAATTAGGGTGTAGCGAAATTGGCCCTAATTGGACAGAGGTCTAAAAAAAAGGATTCTGTCGCGATTGTTTTTGTTTGTGTTGGGCAGTGATGGAGGAAAAAAAATCCTGCCAAGTAGATTGTGATTGATTTATAAAAACTGAGAATTTGATATCGGTTATTATGAAATTCATAGAGGTTGATAAATTAAAGAAAAGTATACGATGAAAATTTATCAGTCCAGAAACGTGGATCGTTTTTGAAAAATTTTAAAGATGAAGATTAAATCAAATTGACGATGTCCAAATTATGGTAGAAAAATTGCATAAAATTTTTGATCGTCTTGGTCGTGTTGATTGTGCATGGCCTGGATCTATTCTCATGGAGAGTTTGAAGATTTGGTTTAAGGGAGGTATTGATGACATAATTAAACCAAATTCCTTGTCAATTAGAAAATATGGTATTTTTAGATTTTGATAATTTAATTGTTTAAGGTATTGAATGTTATTTAGTAGTTTCATATTCTAATTAGGTTTTTTGGTAGTCAAGTTTGTTATCCTACAAATAGAAGATTTGTTTAGTTTATTCAGTTGAGAAGAGTTGAGTTGAGAGAGTTTAGAATTGAAGATTTTAATATAATTTTAAGATTATTATGTCGTGGGTCTATGCGAGCCTTAATATGAGAGTTCAATGTGTGTTATTTTATAAGTTCTCCTCTTCTCCTACATATTTTTATATGTGTTGAATAAATTTATCTTCTTAATACGTGTTTTTATGCCAACAAGAGACTTCCCAACCAATTAAAAACTGGACTAACTGTTAACGTGGATATGTGGTGAATGCTGATTGATGTCTATCTATCCATAATGTTATCAAACAGGAAATAGACTGCCTATGTACCTACTTGTAGTTAATATATATATAAGCGTCACTTTTCTTAGATTATCATATATCACGATGAGCATTTGGTTATATCATACGATAAGATGTACCTAAGTATTTTTCCGAAATGAAATAGGATGTGTTGTGGTTCATGATCTTGGTAAATTTCCATACATTTGCGTTCCCAAACTATCAAGGAAAACAACCCAGCAATGTGGCTGATATTTTCCAGTCAGGCAAAGACAAATTCTTGTCTGGATATCCCTTGCTAAGAAAGAAAGAAAGAGAAAATATAGTAGTAGAATAGAATTCCTGTAAAAAATTTCAAGTCACTAAAAAAAAAAACATTTTGTAATGTCACAGTGGCCATGACTTGTGTAAAAGTCACTTAAACAGGCATATACCTTGTGCCATATTCATGGGGTGATAGGTTGAATGTCAAGGAAAGAGTGCCAATAACAGTTATAATCCATCTGATTCACAAAATAATTTTCAAACAACATTTCCAGAATATAAGCAGAAGAGATCATCAAGCCTTGAAGGAGTTAGGACCAGCAATATTTTCCTCTCAATGAGTTCAGTTCTGTAAATGTTAACAAAGCAGAAGCCATATACACACCACTGCACTGTTTTTTCGATCCATTGACGAAGAAATTAATTGATATTTTCCCTTTTCTTCATCTACTTCCTTCAGTTGAAATAAACACGTGGAGAAAGGAAACTCATCTACTTCCTTCAGTTGAAATAAACACGTGAGAAAGGAAATGCTTTGTAGAGGCAGACCAATGACGCATCTAATTAAGCCAATTATTCAACAAGCGGGATCCCCCAGAAAATTGAGGTACGCCTTATAACCCGCCTGATTCCTGATCACATTCAAGTCATACCTCTGATAATCGAGTAGATAGGTTTAGCAGCATTTACCATCTGAACAAACTAAGAGATGTAATTTGGTAAAGCTTGAGAGTGTTAATCATAGACCAGCACTCATAGACCAATTGCTGAACTAGCTATTGCCAATTCATACCTGATCTCAAGTTTCCAATAGAAATCAATTCACTTGACTGCATCAGGTTGTTTTTCTGGCAAAGACGCTAGGAATTCTGGTAAGGCCTTGTATGAATTGAATATCTTGCTTAGTGTAGGGAACTTGGGCTGCAGGAAAGTTAAAAATCTTAGTATTCACATTATGCCACCAAAAGAAGTAAAATGAAGGTGAAACACATTACTAGAAAGGAAAACAAGCTGTCAAACAATATTGTCATGTTTTCTGGATATCAACAGGTCCTATATACAGTAACCTGAAAACTTAGTTCACGATATTGAACAGTTTTCTTTCAGAGAATTTCAACAGGATGCAGCTAGAAGACATAAAAAATTCACAGAAGAGGCGTACCTTGGATGCATTATGAAGTAATTAATCAGTACATGACATGAAGATGAACAAAGAAAGAGACACAGATATAGTTTATCAGAGTTTTAGTGCGGTTGGACTTACCATGTCAATATTAAACCTCTTTGCCGATACAGCGATTTGTGGTGCCAAAAACACATCAGCCTGCAACATCCACAATCTAGTACTTAAGCCCTAAGTTCAATGGTTATCATTAAGAACGTCAAATTTCAATTTTCTGTTCGTTTTTGCCTGGTAGATCAAGTGGCAACAAATGAACACGATTCTGACCAGTAAAACCAATCACAAAACAGGCAGCTGGCTTTCATTCCTGGGTCATCCGAGGTCATATGGTAACATTATGTTTTCATCTGATTTTCAGTAACAAAAGAGTAAGTTACATATTTTAGAACACCTATGAGGATCTCAATAATTTTTTGGTGGATAGAACATGATTTCCAGAAACAAAAGGGTATTTCCATATTTAACTGAACCAATGATCATCATAGCTTAAGAAAATGAGACATGAAAAGTAACTGTAAGATTGGAAATAGAAACTATGTTGGAAATATACCAAATAAATTTCCTCTCCTGTAGCATATTTTCCATCAAAGCTGTTTAGTAACTTCTCAAGAGCTGCATAAAAGCAAGATGGCATTCGAATGAGAACCACTAGTAGAAATTACAGCAGTAGACAAAAGTTGAAGGTGCAAAATACAGAAAGTGTGCCTAAAAAGCACAATGAGAAAATTCATCGGAATTTTCACTGTGCAGTACAAAGACTGCTTCCAGATCAATTATATCAGAAATTATAGCGTCAAAGAACAAGAATTGATTAAATTAATCACAATCTATTTTCTTGACTTGATGTTGGAAACACACTTTTTCCAGATTTTCCAATTCTTAGACCTTTTATATAAATTCATCAAGCGTAGAAACAGCTACATTTACGCCAACCAGGATCTAGTTAGTTTAAAGTTTTTAAGGAAATAAAAACTACAAGAAAAATCACTAACATATGTAGGGAATTACAATAATTTCTTTTAAGTTGTAATGTAGTCCCCATTACTTTCAGTGTGAAAACATTCATTTATGTTGAATACATACAAAACTATGATATAAGGGATCAAGGCTTACCAGGAATGATAAGAAAGAAGTAACCATATTGAGAGGTATATACATAAACACTCACCAAGTAAGCCTTTCTCTATATGAGATTGAGCCCATGATGATCTCTCTTCTGAACCAAATTTTTCCTCAATATGTTTCTACGAAATGGAGCAGATCTGAGAAATTGACCTAAAGAAACTATCTTGCCTGAAATGGAGTATCAATATTTGACATACCAGCACCGTCATCATATGGAGAGGCTGTATGCTTGAAGAGACAATATTTGCAGCCTGTGGGAGAACATATTGCTTCAAATGATTGAAAAAGAACTTTGCTTTAACAAGTAATCTCGCGCATCAATATTAATCGCATAGTCAACAACACAGGAGAACTCAACAACATCCAACATCTTTTTCCAATTAAAGAATATAATGTTCCTATCTTGATCTAAACTTATGCTCGAATAACCGGCCAGAAAATCTTCTTAAATACCATCACCACAAACTATGCATCACTAATTAGTATGAAGTGTCTCCCTATTCTTGTATCTCCTAAAAGACAACCTTCCAAATATGCATTGCCCGAATTGATGTAAGAAAATGTTCACGAATGACAGCGCTTTTTCCAAATCTTTCATAGCAACTATTGTTTCATAATGCCATTAATTGAACAATTTACAACTACACGGAACTAACCTGAAGATTGATAGCTCTTAGTTGAGGATCAACAGGCAATAACGCTTTCTGGGGATACTTCTCTTCCAGATACTAGCTAGCCAAAAATTGCCAGCAGAATTAAATTTGTTGCCAAGTGAAAGACAGATAGGTAGAAAGGAAAATTTATAGTATATAATCGGAAACAAAACAAGGAGAACAAAATAAATTTACAAACTATAATAAAAACTACTAACGCAACAAAATGGCTAATGAATCAGAAACTATAACATCCCCATCAGCCAAAACAGGAACATAATGTAGTGGATTTAATTTCTCAAACTCTGTCAATTATTCATGAAATCTATCAGAAATAGATGTTCAATGAGCCAAAATAAAAGGGACAGTAATTCTCATTTTGATCATTCTTGTATGTGCAAATGAATGAAAAAGTCAGAAAGGAACCTGGGCTGAATTGCTCTCCTTTGGAAAGATTCACCGCCCTGTATTCATAAGGAAGTCCTGTCCACTCCCACAGATAGAATAAAATAACAGAAAACGAGTCAAATAACAGCAAAATTACCCCCAACGAAAGGGAAAAAAATTCACAAATTTATTCAAGAAACGAAAATGGGATGAGAATTTATTGACCTTTAAGATTGAGAGCAAAGCGGACACGCCAAGAACAGGAGCTCTGCCAAAAAGAGTATAATATGAGCTTTGGAGATGAAGAATTATCAGCTGGGCTCGACTGATTCTAGCTGCATATTTGGGTTGGTGGTTGGTGGTTGGTGACTGGTGACTGGTTGGGAATTAGGACTGAGGAGTTCTTTGTGCTCTGCGTTTTGTTGGCAAAGTCAACTTCGCTGCCTTAAAAAGTAAAAACATGATCAACATTTTTGTCACTGAAGGTGTTAAATGGCATTTTTCACCACCTCAACTTTGCACATCTATGACTTTGCATTCCAAACTATTATTTCTGCACTTTACCGTCTCAAACTTTCAATTATTAACACTTCAGTACATCCAGTTGACTTTTGGTCGATTTGAAGTGTTGATCGGCAAATCTATTAGTATTTTAATATTTGGTGTACTTGGTCAAATGTCCACATGAGACTTTATTGAATTTTTTTATTGCTCGAGAAATTATTATATGGATTTGATTCATGATAGATAGAATAAATTTCTTGATCTATATTCATTCACATTACCCTAAATAAGTTTATTTTAATAAGTTAAAGTGATGTAGATGAATGTAAACTAAGTTAAAGAATCCATCCTAGCTACTGTGAACAGGATTCATATAAAAATTTCCTTTCGTACCACTATTATCATCTACACTCTTAATTTGGATTTATCTTTTAAAAATGTCATTTCTTTCCGATAAAAGTAACTTAAATCAAAAAATTTTTTGAGTGAATATATTAAGGGAAATATTTAGGTAGACCTAATTTTTGACCCATTGTAGACCATGTGGTGTACATTAAATGTTATGGAATCTATGACATCAGCTGATGTAAGAAAAATTTTATAAAATTTAATTTTGACCGCAAGGTCTACAGGTTGGGTAAAAAACCTAATCTATGTAAATATTTTTTTTGGCACAATAGACTAGTTAAAAGTGTATAAGAGAGTTACAAGTTTAAATACACTAAATAATTATAAAAAAAAACTATCAATTATACCCCCCCCCCCCAACACGTAGAATCATTTGTTCATTTAGCAACTTTTCTTCTTTAATAATTAGTATTTAAAATTAGAAGAAACCTGATGGCTTATGTTTAATTTAACTTAAAATTTAGAGGTCACACTGTTATTTCTAAACTAACCCTCTAACCCCCTTCCCAAAAAAAAAAAAAAAAACCACCCATTGCTGGGAATATAAAATAAAATGATCTCCCGCCCATCCCGCACTGGAATAAATTTTTTATTTATATTATTTTACTTTATTAAAAATAAATTTGGTAATGTAATGTCACGTGAGAATTTTTCCTGTCTCAGACCTATACACCCACTTCCCAGAAAAAAGTTGAGAACTTTTCATCTTTAAAAATGGTTTTCTGGGGTAAATTTATTCTCTGTTATTCTAGTGAAAATTCTTGTCAATACTCCACTTTAACCCCACTAACAATCTTGGGTTCCTTTCCTTTTCTTGATTGAGTTTTTAGGAATTGAGGTAAAAACCTGGAAACCCAGTTACTCATTCGTTTGATAAAGTCAGAAGAAGGCTACGAATTTCCCAGGTATTAATTTTCAAGAATGTATACTTTTGTGAAAGAAATAATTTTTTTTAAACATGATTCTTTTTGCAGTGATTTTTCCCCTTAACTTCATGAAATTTCTAAGGATTTTATTAATTCAGGATTTTGTATGATGTTTTGTTGTAAAGTTTGCGTCTTTTCAATGCAAGAAAAATGAGAATGAAAAGAACAGGAAGAGAAGAGTATAAAGAAAGAGAGAAAAGATGATAAGCACAGAAAATCTTGGTTTCAATTGAGGCTGGAAATTAGGGGTGGACATTTTAATTCTGATTCATTTGGTTTTCTTGTTTTTTTTATTGACTGTTTAGGCTCCATTGGGAATTGGGTCAACAATCAAGAAGAGTTTAGTCCAGTGTAATGTAGGGAACAAAAGTCCAGTTTTTTGTGTGCTCTGCCTGATAAGACAGAATCGTGCAGATGATGTTGTTTTTTCTGTTATTGGCCGTCGGAGTGTTTACCGCACTGGTTATTACGTTAGCAATGATCCACGTACGTATCCTTCGTGCTGTTTGATATTCTAATGTTTATTTGTCATTTTTTTTTTTACGATTATACCTGTCATTTCTTTTTATTAAAGGTTTACATTTATGGCATAGTTTTTGAGGAATCTTTCACCAACTTTGGTATTAAAATCACATTCACAGTACATTCGAGGTGATATTGTCATGTTACTTCACTATAGTTATTTTGGATGGAATTATGCTTCTTGTCATTCTTGTTACTGTCTACTATATGCTTGAAACTTTTAAATTTCCTTCATTTAATGCAAAAGAAAGTCATATGGTGAGGATAATGCAAATAGAGAGACTGATGAATCTGGTCGCCACAGTGATGAGGATGATTATGAGGACAGCTTTATTAATGATGGTAATGCAGTAGTGTTTCCATTCTTACCTGATGGAGGTTTGTGGAGCATTATACACATACCCATTTTAAGTTCGTCTATTCTTAAGATAAGTCAGTATCATTAACTGAAGTCAATCTCTTGGAAGCTGATTGTTGATATTGTGTATTTTCAAGAGAAACCATGATTTATTCACTCTTTCAAGAGTTTGTAATGATCAGCTGATAAGATCTTCTTCGGCAGACCATCTAATGTATCACTGTTGCTCAATTCTCAATGATGCTTTGATTACAGAAATAGTATGCGATCCAATGAAAGTTGTTTTGATTTTTTGAATTGATGCGTGGCTAGTGCTTTTAGTATATGCACTTCTGTTTTCCTCCCTGTATCTCCTTTTGAGCTGTGGTTTCTCTCATCTGTTAATATGTCTTTTTTTTACATATTTTGGTTGGTACATGTTGTATTTTGGCTAGTCAATCTCTTTTGAAGTTCTATCATTTCATGGGACTTTTTTGATTCAGATGCTGGATTAAGAAACGATAAGAGAAAGGGAAGGCTGTAAATGACCAAAACGGAAGAAATTCCAAATAATTGATTCTGATGACTTATCTACTTCTTAGGAGAATGAAGATGATGACAACCAACTTTGTATGTATTTAAGAGGAAGAAGGCTGAAAAGCACAAGGTTTCAAAGTAGGAGAAAATGATTGCCGGGTGACGGTTGAAAGGAGTGACAGTAAAGCAGATTATGGCACTTCTGGCCATGTATCAAAGGGAAAAGCCGAAGCCATTACCAACAAGGAACTAAAAAGGTATGTGCTGGTTTACAGATTATGCCATGAAAACTAACTTCCTGCTTGGATTTTGGTGCAATTACTGCATTCACGATCACATGGAGCTCTTTTTTCCACCAAAAGAGGATAAAAAGAAAAGAGGAGCTTCTTCATCTTCATAATGGTTAATGTGGTGAATTTGAAATCCATCCATCTAAACCATTAAAATCTCACCCTCATTTGTTGGTGGATTTCAAATCCCCAACTAGATCCCTCACTTTGTAACAGGAGATATGTTACGAGTTCTAAGTGCACCTAACAATTTTGTGGAATTCTCAACATGCACTGTTTTCGAAGAAGATTTGTTCGAAAACACTCTTAGCAGAAAATCATTCTCTTCCATGACTATCTTACTTGCCTCTAGCTTTTTCTTTAATCTAGCAATTATGCAGCAAATCCATTTTCATGCCCTGCACCATTATCTGTGAAGCAATGGTGATAACTTGATCTTCTTTTGTTCCTTCATATGGATCTTTAATCGGGTGAATTGCATTTGTGACGAGACAAAGACGTTTTTTTCCCTTGTTAGTTGGTCCAAATTTTTTAATCAGCATATCCATTCCAACCATTGGTAACTAAAGGACTTACATAATTGCTATTAGATCTAAATAACACTCATAATTTCTCTTTTAATTTTAAACTCGTCCTACCAAGAAAAAAGGGTGAAAATAGTCAGAATTGTTAGAGAAGTAAGTTTTGGCTACTCACTCCGCAATGCGGAATAAGTATGGCAGCCGTTGGGATGATTGAAAAGTAGGTGGGTCTCATAACTTTTCAATCATCTAACAATTTGTAATACCTACTCCATACTGCAAAGTGAGTAATAAAGAATTTTCACTATTGGAGATTACTTGATCTTTAGGTCCACTTTGAAGCAGTGTTTTTTCTCCCCTTTATGAAGTGGATGCGGGTTTATTGCGTGATTGGCAGCTATAAACTTGGCATTTTAAAATCATTCACGGGTTTGCAATTTGCATATCTTTGTTTTACATATATATATATATATATATATATATATATATATATATATATATATGTCTCTATACACATCTGGTTAGGATTTGAGTGAGACTAATGTGTTATAATAGATTTGAATACAAATATTGAGGACCATAATATGTAAGACTTTATAAACACTTAAGGACCATTTCAAGAATTTGCCATTGGATTGATGGTTTTTATAAGGGGAAAATTTTTAAAAATAAGTTAAGGTTAAGGATAATTATAGTAGAGCAAACTAAATGCTAACCAACCAATATCGAGTTCTACTCGGTTATCAAACTCGGCAAATCGAAATCCGCCCCTATTTTACTATTGAGAAATGAAATTGCTAAAATAGAAAAAGGAAGGTTGGAAGTTAAGTCACAAATGGAAAAATGGTGGAAAAGTCACAATAAAAGGCGACAGGTCTCATGAGGTAGAAGCTAGAGCGCCAATTTCAATCCAAGTCCCTATCTTCTCACAAGTTTAAAACGTATTAACTTAATAAGGGTTACATCAGTTACAAATTGGGTTTCATAATTGTAGCATTAGTCTCCCTTATTAGTCATAATTAATCTATTACTCTCCTTATGACCTAATAGGTGGAAAAATACTCTTTATGAATTGGCGAAAAAAAATGCCAAAACGGCCAGGTTTCACAAAAAGAATATTTTATGACGTATTTTTTTTCCTCTTATTGTGTTTGAAATATTGTACATCGTTTTTTTATATGTAATCTTAGGAGGTGTTTGGTTCATAATCGAGAATCAGAATAGGAATCATAAACTCCACTATTGGTATGGGTTTATATCATTCTCCCTTACTTGTTTGGTTTGAAATAGGAATGGGTTTCATTATGTTAATGAGTTACTCAATTTGAAACCAATGTCAGGGAATGAAAGTAGACATTTTCTAACACTTTCATTCCCATAGACTGATAGAATCCTATAGTACTCAACCAAACAACATCATTGGGTTATCATTAACTTTGATTCCCATTCCCCCCTCTCATATCCATAAACCAAACACCTCGTTAATGTTTTTTTTTTTTTTTTGATAATCTTAATTAACTTGTTAATTGGTTGAATTGGTTGAAGAACCATAATCAAAATCTAATTGATCATGGAAATATAGAGCATGATTGAGTAATATTTGATTTAATCTACCAAAAGAGGGATTCAAGATTTTCGAATTCTATTCAAAAACTATATAGCACAGGTTTCTTTCTAGTAATGATATAATTAACACTGCTACGTTTAAAGAATTGGAATTTGTTAATGTCAAAGAAAAAATCTCTCATTTTCTAGTGATAACAAATTAATTTGGAATCTTTTGCTCGAAAGTTACCATTTCTAAAATTTGAATATATATAATTGGCTAATGTTAGTGAAACAATTGCCAACGTGTTGGACCACATCTTCCTTGTATGTAATATTTGGAAAAAAAAATTCATTGCAGTCCATCTAAGCTAAAAGAAGATCCATTTGGTTACCAAATCATGGCAAGTATTTACCAAATATTATTTGGTCAACATCAATTGTTGTTTGGTCAAGTGAAAATTATTCACCAAATAATATTACACACTATTCATGTTTTGTCTTATTCATTATCTGCACTATTCATCTAATTTGACTTCATGAATTATTTATATTGTAAAAAATTCACAAATATTATTGGATTTGGATTGCCGAAATAGTAATTCTACCAAAACTAATGAACTAAAGACAAGTTGAAGGAGTCATTATTACCAATAAATTGAAATTAAGAAGTTCAGACATTTGATCTTATGCTAAAATTTTGAAATAATCATCCAAACGTCTGATTCCCTGTCTAGTACCCTTACTCCCACTACTTGCCTCTTCCACCCCTTGCCTCCTCCTTGGCAGATCCACACCACCCCATTCCTCAGCCCCATAACCCCCTTCCCTTTCCACCTCATCCCTCTCTACCCGCCACCTTGACTCCCCTCTCTACTTTACCTCCACCCTTCCCTAGCCCCACAACCCACTCACTTTCTCCTCTATCCCCTTGCCTCCATCCTTTCTCGACCCTATCTCTACCCCTTTCAGTCTCTTTTGATCTCTACCACATCCCTTTCTTCCTGATACGCTTCCCTTTCTACTTCTCCCACAACGCTACCCTTCCCTAGCCCCACCCAAGCCTTGATCTGCCTCTCCACCCCCACCCAACCCACATCTCCCCTCTTATACACATCTAGAGGCAGATAAGAGGGGTCAATCTTCTAGAGAAGAAAGGCTAAATTGAGATGCAATATTGAGATGCAATTATCAAGTATTAGATTAGGTAGGATGTGGAACTTCAGAAGATGTAATAGAGAAAGGAGAGGGAAGAGAGAAATTGTAGTGGCTGGAGAAATTTGGGGAGGCAGTGATATTGGCTGGAAAGAGAAAGAGAAAGAAAAAGAAAAATAAATGGGAAAGAAACCCTTAACAAAATTTCATCCTAAAGTTTACTTTTGTCATTTCATCGACTTTTTAATTGTATGTGTCGTTTTTTACCCGAAGCATAACTGTTGCATTTTAGTCCAAAGCACAAGGAGATAAAATGTATATTACAAAACCACAAGGGTGTAATCCGCAGGTCCGCTATACCTCAAGGGGGTAACTTACCCTTCTTGGAAAACTAAATAATAATTATTTATAGTTAAAAAAATGAAAAACAAATAATAGGCTTTCATTATTTACTATCCAAATGATTATTTCAAAATATTATTTCTTATCTGTCCTAAACAATTATCTTATTATTTCAAAAATCAACATTATTTTTGAATACCACTCAAGTCAAAACCCAAATAATATTTGCCAAATAACAAACTATTATTTGCTATCCAAACAAAACTAAAAATTTTTTCTACTGAATAAATTACTTGCCAAAAGTAATTTGATTAATCTGTTTTATGTAATATATTTTGCTTATAAATATTCTAAATGTTTTACTAAAAATAAATTTGAGGGTAGATGCACGCCACGGAGCACTTAAAATACATGACCTACACAAGAATTCCAATTGGCTTAGTTTAGGTGCGAAAGTGGTGAAATTAAACTGGAAGTGATGCTGGAAAAGAAAAAAGAAAGATGGAAAATAAAGGAAAAGAGTATGGAAACAAAAACAAAATTTGTCACAAACGTTATATTTGATTTACTCTTTTCTCACTAATTAAACATCTAGATGTTGAATTATTTAAATTGATCACTGACTTTAACAGAAAAAGTAATGTGATCATTTAGTTCAAATTAAATCAGACCAATCTATTACAAAAAACAACTGCTGCTAATGTAACCACAAAATCTTGCCAACTTCTGGTATGTTTTGGTTCTCCAAATCTTACTTTATTCACTTGAGGGAGATTTCCCAACCAATTAGAAACGGGACTAACTGTTAATGTGGATATGTGCTGAATGCTGATTGACGTCTATCTGTCCATAGTTTTATGAAATAGAAAATAGACTGCCAACGACCTACTTGTAGTTAATATATACGTATACACTAGCATCACAGGTTTCTTGTATTATCATACATTACTTGCTATCACTTTTCTTACATTATCATGTATCACCATGATCATATGACTATCGTATATATCACACGGTAAGGTCTACCTAAGTATTTTTCTGAAATGAAAAAGGATGTGTGGTGCTTCATGATCTTGGTAAATTTCATACATTTGCTTTTCGAAACTCCCTAGGAAAACAACCCAACAATGTGGCTGACATTAACCAGTCAGATAAAGGCAAATTCTTATGTTCCGTGCATATCCATTGGCAAGAAAGAAAGAAAGAGAAAGAGAGAGAGAAATATGATAGCAGAATAGGATTTTTGTAAAAATTTTCAAGTCACTAAAAAAAAAATAGAAAGACATTTTGCAATGTCACAGTGGCCATGACTTGTATAAAATCATTTGAACAAGCATATAACTTGTGCCATATTCATGGGGTGGCAGGTTGAATGCCAAGGAAAGAGTGCCAATAACAGTTATAGTCCATCTGATTCACAAAATAATTTTCAAAGAACATTTCCAGAATATAAGCAGAAAAGCTCATCAAGCCTTATTAGGAGGCCTTTAGGCGTTAGGACCAGCAATATTTTCTTATCAATGAGTTCAATTCTGTAAATGTCACAAAGCAGAAGCCATATAAACACCACTGCAATGTTTCTTCGATCCATTGACCAAGAAATTAATTGATATTTTCCCTTTTCTTCATCTACTTCTTTCAGTTGAAATAAACATCTGGAGAAAGGAAATGCCTTGTCCATCAGAGGCAGAGCAATGACGCATCTAAATTAAGCCAATTATTCAAAAAGAAGAGATTGCCACAGAAAATTCAGGTACGCCTTGTATCCACCTGCTTCCTGACTACCTTCAAGTCATAGATAATCAACAAGATAGATTAGAGGCATTTACCATCTGAACAAACTAAGAGATGTAATTTGGTAAGCTTGAGAGCATTAATCATAGGTCAATAGCAGAACTTGCTCTTGCCAATTCATACCTGATCTCAAGTTTCTAATAGAAATCGATTCATTTGACTGCATCAGGTTGTTTTTCTGGCAAAGACGCTAGAAATTCTGGTAAAGCCTTGATTGAATTGAATATCTTGCTTAGTGTAGGTAATTTGGACTGCAGGAAAGTTTATAAATCTAAATATTCACATTATGCCACCAAAAGAAGTAAATGAAGGTGAATGTACATTAATAGAAAGGAAAACAAACTGCGAAACAATATTGTCATGTTTTCTGGATATCAACAAATCCTATCATTTCTATAGTATACAGTAATCTGAAAACTTATTTCATGATATTGAGCAGTTCTCTTTCAGAGAATTTCAACAGGATGCAGCTAGAAGACATAAAAAATTCACAGAAGAGGCGTAGCTTGGATGCATTATGAAGTAAGTAGTTAATCAGTACATGACATGTAGATGAATAAAGAAAGAGACACAGATATCAGAGTTTTAGTGCGGATGGACGTACCATGTCAATATTAAACCTCTTTGCTGTTACAGCGATTTGTGGTGCCAAAAACACATCAGCCTGCAACACACACAACCTAGTATTTAAGCTCTAAGTTCAATGGTGATCATTAAGAACATGAAATTTCTATTTTCTGTTCGTGATTGTTGCCTGATACATCAAGCGACAACAAATGAACACCATTCTGACCAGTAAAACCAGTCACAAAACATGAAGCTGTTTTTTTCGCTTCTGTGTCATATCTGAGGTCATATCCTAATGTCCTGATATGATTTTCAGTAATAAAAGAAGTTACATAAGTTTGTGAAACCCATCACTTTTAATTCGATGCTGAATGTAATTTTAATAAAGTATAGTTAACGCCTTAGAACTTAAATGTAATTTTTATAAACTATCATTAATATCTTCTTTTAATTCTATAAGTGTTATGACTTTATCTATTAAAAGATTAAGGAAATTTAGTGGAAGTTTATGTTGGTAACTGGTATGAGTCATCTAACAGATCAGTTACTACCTCATTTTCTCTTTCAACCCCTCTTGGTCCGTTCTTGCCAAAGTAGGAGCCTAATTGTGAAACTTGACTTTTAATCAGGGGGGTCTAATCGTAATTTTGCTAGCTCAAATTAATGCCTTGGATAACCTTAGGTGTTGGGAGTAAAAAAATATACAGATGCCTTATTACTTATCCATTAAAGTACTTGGGGACTTTATTGCAAATTGGGGAATTTGCTTATAAAACTTACGTGATCACATTACTATCCTATTCATTAAGGTACTTGAGGGACTACACTGCAATTGTGGACAATGCACTTTATAAACTAACTGCGGTTACTTTATTACATCAGTTATTTCTACTCTTTTCCCTTTAAACGTATTTTTACATCTAGTATTAATAGGGCCTGAAAAACAATTGTAAGAGGGAATTGAAAGAGAGGAGAGTGAGGGAGAAATTCTTCTGACAAATCAAGGTAACGTCAATATCTTATTCTAATGACTTTAGCCTTGCATTTATATTGCAATATAGGCATGATTGCTTTAATCACTTGTTTATGGTGGAATAAGTGAGTTGTGTGATCAGTCTTAGTTTGATAAAATTATGTTTGTGATTCGGAATTCATCAAACAACTCTTGCTTTATATCGATAGATTAGAACATGGATTTGTGGTCAATAAGATGCGTTATGACGGAAATTATTAGTAATAATATGGGGATCAAAGAGGGTTTAGAAGTGGTGAAGGGCTGGGAAAATTGCAGAAAAACGGACAAGGTGATGCTATCCAACTCCGGTTGGATCGGATCTGTTCTAGAGTTGCCTTCCGTTTGTATTTTTGAGTATTCTTAGATTATTTATATGATAATAGAATTGTTTTAAATTCGTTTAGGTGTAGCTGACTTTGTTGAACCAGAACAAACGAATTAGTTTAGCATGGTTATGCCAGTTCAAGGTAAGTGGTTCTCCTTTCCTTTTATTGTTTTCCAAATGCTTTACAACTGATATATGTTTTAAATTATTTTATTATATACTAACAGAATTGGGTACATCGTATGCATTGCATGCTAGCTACTTAACTGTAACAGTGTCAAAATTATAAAAACATATATGTGAGAATGTGATGGATGTGCATGCATGCATGACAAGCTCATGGGTAAACATATGTTATTCAGTGAGAACTGTTCTTATCACCGTCACCGTACTATCACAAGCCTTGTCTAGTGGGTATAAAAATTGTTAGACCTACATATCCAGTAGCTAATAGACCTATGCGAACCACGAGCTAACCGTTGAATGTTTATTGCTATTGTAAATTAATTCCTCCTAGAATATAAACTATTACTAAGTGATTAATGCATGAATGCTTTGTCAATACTATATATATTATTATGTACTCAATTCAAATCAAAGGAAATGTGAACTATTTGCTGGCCTAAATAATGCTCACCCCTTACTTTTTAATATTTTTGAAGCACCTGAATGTGATGAGATGGTACTCGGGGTAGAGGACCTCCACTATTATGACTATGGGAACAGGAATAGCCTAGATCCCAGTTATTGGGGAATGTCATCGGTCACTTAATACTCTAACCAGTGTAGTTGGATAGTGTTTTGGCTTGTGTGCCAGAAATGACTTTATTTTATGACTTGGTATTGTTATTTCCTAGAGACAGTTAATATCTATTTTGCTATTGTTATTTCCTAGAGACAGTTAATATCTATTTTGCTATTGTTGATACTACATCAATAATTCAATAATTATAATAGTTGTTTTAATATTGTGGTCAAGTCTTGGCTATTGAACAAACGTTGCCTAGCATGCTTAGAGTTTATCCTAATATGTGGCGTGTTACAATCCCAGAATTGGGGCGTGACAATATTTTAGCACACCTATGAGGTTCTCAACAATTTTTGGTGGTTAGAACATGATTTCCAGAAATAAAAGAGTATCTGCAAATGTAACTGAACTAGTGCTCAAGAAAATGAGACGTGAAAAGTTGCTGTAATATTGGAAATTGAAACTATGTTGGAAATATACCAAATAAATTTCCTCTCCTGTAGCATATTTTCCAGCAAACCTGTCCAGTAACTTCTCAAGAGCTGCATAAAAGCAAGAATGTATTCAAATGAGAATCAGTAGTAGAAATTACAGCAGTAGACAAGAGTCGAAGGTGCAAGATAAAGAAAGTGTGCCTAAAAAGCACAACATCAAAATTCATCTGTACTTTCACCATACAGTATGAAGACACATTCCATTTCCAGGTCATTTATATCAGAAATTACAGCTAGCGTCTAAGAACAAGAATTTTTTGAGTAAATTAATCACAATCTATTTTATCGACTTAAAGTTGGAAACACACTTTTTTTTTCCAGATTTCCAATTCATAAACCGTTTATATAGATTCATCAATTGTAGAACAGGTACTTTAATTAGGTGTCATATGATAAAAATATTAACTGAACATTTAAGTTGACCAGGATCTAATTAGTTTGAAGATTTGGAATTACAAGGAAAATCACAAAACCTACCGAACTAGAATAGTTTCTTTGAAGTTGTAATGCAATCCCCCAATGCTTTCAGCATAAAAACATTTATTTACCTTAAATACATACTAAACTATGATAAGAAGGGATTAAGGCTTACCAGGAAAGATAAGAAAAGAAGTAACCGTATTGAGAATATACACATAAACACTCACCAAAAAAGCCTTTCTCTATATGAGATTGAGCCCATGATGATATCTCTTCTGAACCAAGTTTTCCCTCAAAATGTTTCTACGAAATAGAGAAGATCTGAGAAATTGGCCTAAAGAAACTATCTTGCCTGAAATGGAGTATCAATATTTGACGTACCTGCACTGTCATCATATGGAGAGGCTGTATGCTAGAGGAGACAATATTTGCTGCCTGTGATAGAACATACTACTTCAAATGATTGAAAAAGAACTTCGCTTTAACAACTTGTGCATCAATATTAATCATATAGTCTACAGCACAGGAAAACTCGACAGCATCCATTCTCCAATTAAAGAATATAACCAGCCAGAAAATCTTCATTATAATACCATCACCACAAACTATGCATCACTAATTAGTATGAAATGACTCCCTATTCTTGCGTCTCCAAAAAGACAACCTTCCATATATGCATTGCCCGAAAGGATGTGGGAAAATGTTCACGAATGACATTGTCTTTTCCAAATCTTGCATAGTAACTACTGTTTCATAATGCCATTAATTGAACTATTTACCATTACATGGAGCTAACCTGAAGATTGATAGCTCTTAGCTGAGGATCAACAGGCAGTAATGCTTTGTCTTGGGATACTTCTCTTCCAGATACTATCCAAAATTTGCCAGCAAATTTTTTGTTGCCAAGTGAAAGACAGATAGAAAGTAAAATTATATATGCTCGGAAACGAAACAAGAAGAACGGAATAAAGTCATAATCTATGATAAAGACTACTAACCAACAAAATGGCTAATGAATCAGAAACTATCACATCTCCATCAGCCAAAACAGGAACAAAATGTAGTGGATTTAATTTCTCAAACTCTGTCAATTGTTCATGAAATCTATCAGAAATACATATTCAATGAGCCAAAATAAAAGGGACAGTAATGCGCGTTATGATCATTCTTGTATGTGCAAATGAATGAAAAATGTCAGAAAGAACCTGGGCTGAATTGCTCTCCTTTGGAAAGATTCACTGCCCTGTATTCATAAGGAAGTCCTGTACACTCTCACAGAAAGAATAAAAAAACAGAAAATGAGTCGAACAACAGGCAAAATAACCTCCCAAACAAAGGAAAAAAATTAATATCGTCAAAAATTCATCCAAGAAAAGAAAATGGAATGAGAATTTATTGACCTTTAAGATTGAGAGCAAAGTGGACACGCCAAGAACAGGAGCTCTGCCAAAAAGAGTATAATATGAGCTTTGGGGATGAAGAATTATCAGCTGGGCTCAAGTGATTCTGCTCCATATTTGGGTTGGAGGTTGGTGACTGGTTAGGAATTAGGACTTGGAAGAGTTCTTACTGCCTTAAAAAGTAAAAACATGATCAACATTTTTGTCACTAAATGGCATTTTTCACCACCTAACTTTGAACATCCATCACTTCGCATTTCAGACTATTATTTCTGCACTATACAGTCTCAAACTTTGAATTTTTAACACTTTAGTACATCCACTTGACTTTTGGTCGATTTGAAGTGTTGATTGGCAAATCTAATAGTATTTTAATATTTGGTGTACTTGGTCAAATATCCACATGAGACTTCATTGAATTGTCTTACTAGTAGAACCACAAAAAATTCTTAGATAAATCGCTGATTCACGATAATTGGGATAGATAGATATTTTGATCTTATATTCATCCACATCATGTTGAATAAATTTATTTTAATGAGTTAGAGTGATGTAAATAAATGTAAGTAAAAAAATCCATTTCACCTATCTTAGGTATGATTCATATAAGAATTTCTTCTCGAATCACTATCATTCTCTACACTCTTAATTTGGATTTACCTTTTAAAGATGTCATTTCTTTTCAATAAAAGTAACTTACATTTAAAAAAAAAAAAAATTGGGTGAATATGTTGGCACAATAGTCTAGTTAAGAGTGTGTTGGAGAGTAACATATTTAAATGCAGTAAATAATTAGAAAAACTATCAACAACTTCAAAATTTTGTCTAAATGTGAATTGTGTTACATTTTCTACTTTGAAGAACATTTGAAAATTTAGATAACAACTTATAACCCCTCCAACACGTAGAATCATTTGTTTATTTAGCTATTTTTCTTCTTTAACAATGAGTAGTATTTAAAATTCAAAACAGAAACCTGATGACTTATGTTTAATTTCTTAAAATCCAAGGGTAATACTGTTATTTCTAAACCAACCACCCGGAACCCCTTCCCCAAAAAAAAAAAAAACCGTTTCTGGGAATATAATAAGATCTCCCGCCAATCTCAGACCCATACACACAAAAAGTTGAGAACTTTTCTTCTTCAATAATGGCTTTCTGGGGTAAATTTTTTTTTCTGTTATTTTTGTGAAAATTCTTGTTAATATTCCACTTTAACCCCACTAACAATCTTGGGTTCCTTTCCTTTTCTTGATTGAGTTTTCAGGAATTGAAGTAATACTCGGAAATCCGGTTACTCATTCTTTTGATAAAGTCAGAAGGAGGCTACGAATTTCCCAGGTATTAATTTTCAGGAATATATATTTTTTATGAAAGAAATAAATTTTTTTTCTTTTTGCAGTGATTTTCCCCCCTTTAACTTCATGAAATTTCTAAGGATTTTATTAATTCAGGATTTTGTATGATGTTTTATTGTCATAAAGTTTGCATCTTTTCAATTCAAGAAAAATGAGAAAGAAAGAATAAGAAGAGAAGAGTATAAAGAAAGAGAGGGAAGATAATAAGCACAGAAAGTCTTGGTTTCAATTGAGGCTGGAAATTGGGGGGTTATTTTTAATGGACATTTTAATTTTGATTTAATTGGTTTTCTTGTTATTTTTTTTTAATGATTGTTTAGGTTACATTGGGAATTGGGTCAACAATCAAGAAGAGTTTAGTCCAGTAGAATGTAGGGAATAAGAGTCTGGTTTTTCTGTGTGCTCTGTCGTCTGATAAGACAGAATTGTGCCATTTGGATTTGGACTTTGAGGAGGCGGATGATGTTGTTTTTTCTGTTATTGGTCCTCGGAGTGTTTACCTCCCTGGTTATTATGTTAGCAATGATCCACGTTTAGATTTGAACAGTGACACGTATCCTTCGTGCTGTTTGATATTCTAATGTTTAGTTGTCATTTTTTTTATCTGTCATTGCTTTTTATTAAATAGGTTTACATTTATGGCATAGTTTTTGAGGAATCTTTTATCAACTTTGGTATTAAAATCACATTCACGTTATGGCATAGTTTTTATTAAAGGTTTACATTTATGGCATAGTTTTTGAGGAATCTTTGATCAACTTTGGTATTAAAATCACATTCAAGTTATATTCTTGGCAATATTGTCATGTTACTTAAGTTATTTTAGATGGAAATATGCTTGTTGTCATTCTTGTTACTGTCTACTATATGCTTGAAACTTTTAAATTTCCTTCATTAATGCAAAAGAGAGTCATATGGTGAGGATATTGCAAACAGAGAGACTGATGAATCTGGTCACCACGGTAATGAGGATGATTATGAGGACTGCTTTATTGATGATGGTAATGCAGTAGTGTTTCCATTCTCTCCTGATGGAGTTATGTGGAGCATT
The DNA here is from genome assembly GCA_025175665.1 of Cinchona pubescens. Lineage (NCBI taxonomy): Eukaryota > Viridiplantae > Streptophyta > Magnoliopsida > Gentianales > Rubiaceae > Cinchona > Cinchona pubescens. Next base: position 1,004,271 of record JANKKI010000145.1, on the reverse strand, counting down.
ATACAATACCCTTTTTAAGTTCGTCTATTCTTAAGATAAGTTCAGTGTCATTAACTGAAGCCCTTCTCTTGGAAGCCAGTATAAACATGATTGTTGATATTGTGTATTTTTAAGAGAAACCATGATTTATTCATTCTTTCAAGAGTTGCAGCTGATAAGATCTTCTTTGGCATACCATCTAATGTATCACTGTTGGCCAATTTTCAATGATGATTTGAATTTAGAAATAGTATGTGGATCCAAAGAAAGCTGTTTTGATTTTTTGAATTGATGTATGGCTAATTTTTTAGTATATGCCCTTCTGTTTTCCTCCCTGCATCTCATTTTGTGCTGTGGTTTCGCTCATCTGTTATATGTCTTTTTTTACATGTTTTGGTTGATACATGCTATATTTTGGTTAGTCAGCCTCTTTTGAAGTTTTATCATGTCATGGAACTTTTGTTTTTGATTCAGATGATGAGGAGATGCTAGATAAGGAGATGATAAGAGAAAGGGAAGGCTGTAAAAGAATAAAATGGAAGAAATTCCAAATAATTGATTCTGATGACTTATCTACTTCTCAGGAGAATGAAGATGATGATAACCAACTTAAGTTATATGTATTTAAGAGTAAAAAGGCTGCAAAGCACAAGGTTTCAAGAGTAGGAGAAAATGCTTGCCAGGTGACAGTTGAAAGGAGTGACAATAAAGCAGATTGTGGCACTTCTGGCCATGTATTGAAGGGAAAAGGCGATGCCATTACCAACAAGGAACTAAAAAGGTATGTACCAGTTTTATAAATCATGCAATGAAAACTAAATTCCTGCTTGGATTTTGGTGCAATTACTGCGTTCACATTCACATCGAGCTCTTTTTTCCTCCAAAAAAGGATAAAAAGAGAAGAAGACCTTCTTCATCTTCATAATGGTTAATGTGGGTGAATTTGAAATCCATCCATCTAAACCATTAAAATCTCACCCTCATTTGTTGGTGAATTTCAAATCCCGAACTAAATCTCACAATTTGTTTGGATTATCTAGGAGGTATTTGGATTTCAAACCCAAATCCATCCAAACACAGCCAAAGTAAATTAAGATAATTATCAAGTTTAACTTGTATCATCCATGATGTATTTTGAAGTCAATGTCCCTTGTACCTTGTTGGAATCCATATCTATCACAACAATATTCTTATAGGAAAAGTTTGAACTTTTTCAAAAAGTTTCCCACCTATGTCTTGATCTTGTTTCGGTCATGTCCTCGATATGCCAAATTATGTAAGTGATTCATATAGCTTAGTGCATTCTAAGATGATTTCGTGTCTTGGAACATGCTAGGAGTGCTTTGTACTTGTCTGAAATTTATTGTGCTCTCCTGAAAGTTTCTCACGTTTCTTGTGCGAGTAGGGCAAATATGACCTTCATTCTATTCCTTGAAACTGCAAGTATACACCCTTACTCCATTTACACTTCGAAGATGAAAAAGCAGTAAGATTAGCAATTGTTTCATGTGATTTATGCAAGCAGGAACCTTGATGGTGATAGTAATAGTTCATTGCTGCATCCTGCTGACTCTGAAAATGGCCCAAATTCAAACAAGAAAATGAAACATGGTGGCATCAAAGTTATTGTAGACGATTATTTGAAGCAAAATGTACTAGAGGTTGTCGAAATGATCGGGATCTATCTGTAATAACTGTAGAGGATAAGAAACCAGCTGCTAAGTGAGAATTCCTGACTTTCTGTTTTCTTTCTTGAGTTTTTGTTCTCTTCAACTTCTTCTTTTAATTCTTTTTTTGTCATGCTTGTACGGTAACCTACACTGCCTCTTTACAAAGAGAGAGAAGAAAAAATAAGTCTTTCATGGAAAAAAATTGAAGTTAACTTGATCTACATTAACTGGCTGACTGCTTTAAACTGCAGAGATACAAACTTGGACTGTGTGGCTGATGGATATCAACTTGAGAAACCCAGAAGGAAGATTGAGGAGGACAAAAGTCAGGAGAACAAAGAAAACTCGAAGACAAGTGAATCCCTTTTGTCTGCGAATGTTACTAGAAATCCATCCATTTCACGCCAAGTGAGGACCTTATCAAATGGATTAGTTATTGAGGAGTTGGCATTGTGTGATCAAGAAATTGACGGAAAAATAGCTGCTTTGGGCAAAAAGGTAATTTGGTGCCTTTCCAATTAGTTATTGTAATATGAATTCCAATGTTGATAGGTTGATCCTTGATTCAGGTCAAAGTTTATTACACTGCTATGCTAAAGGAGAGTGGACGTGTGTTTGACACTAATGTAGGCAAAGCTCCACACAAGTTCCGTCTAGGTACAAAACAAAGCAGATCCCCTCATCCTCTCTTGAGGGAAAAGACCAAACACTGATAATATAAAGAGTTCAGAAAACTGATTCTAGTTCTTCATTAATACACCGGATTATTCATTTAACTTTGTTGAGGAGATGAAGCAATTATTGAGGGATGGAATCTGGGCCTCGAAGGTTCTTTCTTTTATGACTGGAATTATTTACTACCCTTGGTACATCTTTCATGTATGCTTTCTAACTCCATTTGCATGCATACAATGACCAGGGATGCACGTTGGTGATAAGAGAAGACTCATCATCCCACCAACAATGGGGACTCATATATGCAGCCTTTTCTATTCAGGATAATTTTAAACTGCCACTATGCAAGTTTTAGTTATTTTGGTTTCCAATCTCTGTTCTGTATCTTTAGAGTTGTACGAATTCGAAATTCACCTGTTAGACTAATGGTTGTATTCAATCTATGTAGTTTAATAACTCCTTTGGTACCTGCAATACTAAAAATGGCTTTGCATTGTCTCTGTGTTGCAGTTATGGGAGTCAGGGAGCTGGAGAAAATAGACCACCAAATTCTTGGTTGGTGTATGATATTGAATTGGCTAGCATTCATCAATAATGTTTTGTTTCGCGAGAGAAAAAAAAAGATATCCAAATATGCATTCAAAAGCAGCCTAGAGTAAAAAGGAGGTGTATTTTGGGATCCGAAGTTCTCTTAGCTTGCAAATTTACCTACTTGAAGTAGAAATTAGGTGTTATGCTAATTGACAGAAATTTTAATGGATGACCCTTTCTTTTGTGTTTCTTATACTGGAGGAAGAATTTTTCCTTGATTTCAATATTGACAGATGTAAATCTTCTGCCGCGCCCACAAATGTTGTGGCAAAATTCCAAAATTTTGAAGTATAAGTATTGATCTTTACAGGAGGATTTCCTTTTTTATGTGATTTTATCAGCTAAAGGAAAATATTTGTGGCATCACTACTGTTCTGTCATCAGACTCATCACATCCCCAATCCTACAGTGGTTCTTACATTCAGAATATTATGATCTCTTCTTAAGCAACATATTGAACAATTTTCACAGTGACCTCTCTTTATCTGATAGCTAATTACAAAATTGAGGACTTTGCCTAAGCAAACAGCATATAGAACAGTGGTCTTTATATCCATATATATAAAACCTGATACACCTGTTGATAAACAGATATGCAAAGAGCATATAGAACAGTGGTCCTTGATAAAACCTGATATATCTATTGCTGAAAGCTAGTATTGTCATACTTTCCTGGTCAATATTAGCATGCAACATGAAGTATTATGCACTGATTTATGTTCTGGTCAATGCATGAGACTTTTCCCTTACTTTCTACGCAACTTGACAAGTAAATTCTTAATACCATTCATCATACAGTCTGTGACACAAGGATGTTTGAAGAATGGACACACTACTATCCTGAAGGATCACTAAATCTTTCTGTTTGGTTTCTGATACATTGTCAAACAAGTTCCCAGAACTACTTACTACATATGGCACTCGGTACTAGCATTGCAGCAACAACAGAAAAGGAAATCTTTAAAATTGAGCTGTGCTCTCTCTTCCAAGATATTCTGAAGGATCTTGAATACTACTAATGAAAGTTTTTCTTGATAGGTTATTCAAATGACGCAGCAACAGGTCTCTTGAAGTAAAAGGTTGACAAGTTGCATGATGAAAGACTAGGATTTCAATAGCAAAATGATGAATTAGATTTGGTTGCAGCAAAGAGAAGTGAAGCCATGAAGTTCTGTCAGGGGCTGAAAGAACTACAGAGGTCATTTAATTGAAGGTGTTGCAGTGTTCCGGTTTCTGTCTGGGATCATAGAAATCAAGAAATATGTGCAAATAGATGTCAAATTAGCACAGTAAGATGACTCAGTTCGCGACAAGCATCCAAGCCTAAACAGAACTTTCATTTCCATTAACAGATAATGATACTGAAGTACAATTAAAAGTTCTATGCATGTGCTTGGTTGATTAAAGGTGCACAATTCAGCTGTTTTTGAAGAAAAGTATTTGTCTGTTTCCACCTTTACTCCAAGGCACATGCAAAAGCACTCAAATTCATTGCTCAGATTTTGGCTCGGATTTAACCATGAAAGTTTTGGCCTCATCCTCTGTAACTTCACTGCAAGTACATGCATACAAATCCTGAAAGTAAGCATTTTGTGGAAGAAAAATAAAGAAAATGTGGTTTCAGGAGTAGAAATACTGAAATCATAAAAAGACCTGTCTGTGGCTTCGGTTTTGCTGATAAGTGTGACCTTGTGAGATGCAAGATATTCACAAAAACTTTTAAGGTGTTTCAGATCTTTTTCTTGGCAGAATTTGTACAGATGCAGTAGGAAATCATTGAATTGTTTTGGCTCCTGTAAAAGGAGAAATTCTACATGTTAGTACCAGATTATTATGTGCTATGAGTAAGAGGAATCAACCAACAAATTCTCGGGTCACAGGACTCACATCTAGGAGGGTGTGGAAGGGGATGAGGATGAGAGAGAGACAGAGAATCAACACTTGCATAACTAAATAACGGGTAAATTATGCCAGAGATTCTTAAACGTGAAATACCAAATTCTTCCACTACATCCTCAAACTATAACTTAGATCTCAAATAATTTCTGACCAAGTACAGGCTACATTCAATGAAACAACACTCTCAAATAAATTACGTCTCATGTTCCTAAATAAGAGCATTTAGGGCCTCAAAAACTCCTTTAAGAATTAAAAAATCCTCTAGCATACTTTGTAGGTAGTAGCTTTCCTAATGTATTTAGACTAGACTAGAACCAAGAATAATTTAAAAGGCAAGTAGATTTCCTAGTATGACTTAATCGACTGATTTTGGATTTCAGGTACTAAAGCAAATTAGTGCTCAGAATTTAACTTTCTAAAGAAGTATACCAAACACTTCAAGCCCCCCAAAAAAAAAAATTGTTCTAATAATGTATAAGTGGGAAAATAGGTGCCATTCAGTGGCTTGACTTTGAACATCTAAAAAACATAACAGTGTGACGAGAAAGACTGATCCTAAATAGTTGGTAATCGGCAAATGATTCATTCTACTGCAGAGAATATAAATACTTCCCATTGAGGAGACAAAAGGACCTAGTCATATAGTTTCCACTAAGCGTATAAAACCATCAAACTAATGCAAGCTACCTGTTGGCAAGGAAAATTGGAATTAAGGATTTGGCACTCATACATCTCTACTTGTAAATCAAAGTCATAAAAGTTAAAAAACTATGTATACAGGAAATCATGTATACAAACTGACCAAAGAGCAAGACAGAGTACCTGCTCAAGGATGCAGCCTTTTATATATTGGCTGTAATCGCAGAGCAACTAAACATTCCACTGCTTTCTGATATGTATCACCTTCACAAGAGTTCTCCATTAAATGAAAAATTTTCTCTTTCATAAACTGTATTGCTTTGCTAACCCATTCTGGACTATCTCTTCTAGACATCATCACTTCAAAGTCATGAACAGGATTCGAGTCCCCAATCTTCTCAACTTTGACGTTAGATGTGTACTCTATAGCCTCCATCGGTCGGGCATCAGAACCATTAGCAAAGTTCTCTCCTTCCTCATTAGATCTGGATGGTTTTTCTTTTAACAACCTTCTAGTTGATTTTTTCAGCTGCAGCACCAATCAAGTAAGAGACCAAAGTCTAAAGATGAAACTGGTAGCATAAAACAACCAATAAATAAAGGAGTGACATATGGACCTTTGGGTTTTCCTTGAGTTCAAAACACCTACAGAAATCATCAATTATAGACTTGTTCTGCGATAGGATTTCAGGATCAGGCTCTGTTATTTTCTTAAGAGTTTACAGAAAACATCAAGTGGAGGAACAGCTGCATTGCGATCCTTTGATTTCAATTCCAGATAGCGATAGAACCGCTGCACATTTCAGGAGAATTCTGAGAATCAGCAGAACATCACTGAGATGAAGAAAAATGCCAAAACAGAATTAACTAAACCACGTGGAATTACATAGTAGCTCAAAGAGATGCCAATAATTTTACTTTGTGAAAGCAAATCCCATTGGAAATGTTGCAATCTCATTCCTAAGGAACCAAACTACATTGCACCGTAATAGAAGCTTGAGTTAATCCTGGATACTGGTGCAAATGATTATCTGGTAGCTTATGGCACATCTTGGCAAAAATATAATCTTATATTTCTTATTTACATGTCTTTCCTGGAACTTATGATTTATCTATAGTATCTAGGCCAATCTATTATTCAAAAAGCTGGTCGACAATTCACTAATTCCAATATTTATACCCATTACAGTTTACAATCAGTAAGTGCATGTTTTCCGTGTAACTTACACTTCTATGCTAACCATTGTCTAGTGTAGTGTTCAAAGAACACGTGTCATCGCAACAACAGCAATTGCTTTTTCTTTAGCTTTACTGAGGTAGCCCCACGAATCAGACAAACAGATGATCATGGAGAAACATATGCAAGCAATGAATATACTCTCATCAAATTAATAATTTCAGTTTATTACCTCCAGAACAGGATTAGGTGAGAAGTCAGGCTGCAAAGTTTCCTGTTTTCCATTTGGTGCAAGATCAAGCATTCTAACCAATTTATCAGCTGCTTCCTGCTGTTGTTGGTTTGGATGCATTGACAAAGGTAGATTGCTAAATGATGGAAATTGAAATTCTCTTACATCCTCGGCAAAAGGAAGAACATTGAAGTAGAATGAATCAGGCTGTGTCAGAATCAAAGTCAGAACAACAGTTAATGTGCTTTGCAAACCTGAAGCAAAAATGGCAAAGCTAAACTTCAGATTTGGAGGCAAGGATTTACAATGCTTTCATTGTCCGAAGCTATATTAGGAGTCAGGACCCCCACAACAACATTACCCTGTCCTTGTCTCCAGACACAACGCACAATTGCTACTTTGTTCATTTCCTGCATTGCTCTTGCTAGAGCAGAAACAGCGAGGTTGGCTTTTGTGTTGCCTGGTTCAGCAATGAAGATATTGACGTCTTTCATATAATAGTGTCTTCAGATGCATGAGGTTGGAGAGCACATGTACAGATAATGCAATATCCCACAATCATTCAATCCATTCAATGAGTGCATAAACCAAAGTATCTAACTCAAGGAAGCTAGATTTATTTGGCCAATATTACAGGAGGTAGAAATTTTTTACCGCATTATATTTGAAGCTTTAGTAAATCCTAGAAGCTTTACACTCTTATCTGGTTTGAACTTCACAGCCTCCAACTCTGCTGATGAGATAGGAACAACTTGAGGTCCATACTGAAAACCTTTAATCCTCTGTTCTGGTGGTACAACTCTGCTAGTATCTTGAGTACTTCTATATATCATAGTCAACCTTGACTTCATGAGTGGCAAATTTATCTGTTGGAGGCGCTTTATCAGAATACCTTTTCAAAGTGGGAAATTTTTCCTCAGACGTCTTTTTGTAGACCCACACCTAGATGCAAAATTTACCCAACAATAAGATATTCCTCAAAGGCCAATATGAATTTTGGATGGAAATATAACAGTACAGCATTATACAATTAGAAGTTACCAGACAGGAATTCTGACAATTATGAAAGCACCAAAACCATAACTTCATATTACATCAAACTGCAGACAGATACTAGGCATATACATATATTCTTCTAATTAAATACCAAAAGTTCTGTCAACATAAACTATTTTACATGTCTAAAGGCTACATCAAATGCAACGTGTGAGAAATCCTCCAACTTGCATCAGTAATAGGCCTACCATTTCTCTGAGCATTCTCAAAAATAACACCCCAAATAAGGCAGCTTAGCTCAGAAAATGTTCCAGACAAATCAAGAATAATGATTGTGAGAATATGTGATGAATTAGTATCTGGCATAAAGTCACCAAAACATGGTAGTCTAGGATACTGTCAGATGCAAGGAAATCAACAGCTAACCAAGAATGATTAGGACGGTTTGCTTGAAATAAGTTCAAAAGTACTATTTCTTGTTTCGGGACTAATGTAAGAGCACAACCTGTGCTGGCAGCTTACCAAATACCTTGCAGGCTGCAAGAAGACTGCTCTAAACACCAAACATAAGCCCCCCAAGTTCCACTTGCAGCAGCCAATACAATATACTATGCCCATTACAACAATGGAGATTATTTCAGTCTCCCAGGTAGATTTAAGGTGCAAACTAAAATTCTAATCCTCATCTAGTTTACATGGCACGATCCCCTATTTCTTCAAATTACCACATTTACTACACCTCTAACAGATATAATAAACATTAATAAGCTTTGGCCACCCACCACCAACATGTTGAAGAGAAAAGATCCACAGCAGCAAAAATTGTAAAAATGACCTAACTCTCTTTTTGAAGAATTATATTGAGTCAAAATGGATCAGAATAGGAAGAAAGAATTAAAACTAGTCATTGGCGCTGTCATGAAAAGATGATTATATTCTTCCCAATGTTATGCTGTCTCAAATCACATTTTCTACAGTAAACCGAAGTAAAGCATTTCACTTCACCATAGTTATTCATACAAATAATAACCCAATAATCAGCAATAATAAGTCAGACACCAGTTTATTCTCACCTTGATCTTTAGCGTGGAGCTGAGTTCAAAGTCTCCTCTGTATATAGTAACAGGAGATATGTTACGAGTTCTAAGTGCACCTAACAATTTTGTGGAATTCTCAACATACACTGTTTTCGAAGACGATTTGTTTGAAAACACTCTCAGCAGAAAATCATTCTCTTCCATAACTCTCTTATTTGCCTCTAGATTTTGATTTAATCTAGCAATTATGCAATCCATTTTCATGCCCTGAGCCATTATCTGTGAAGCAATGGTGATAACTTGATCTTCTTTTGTTCCTTCATATGGATCTTTAATCGGGTGAATTGCATTTGTGATGAGACAAAGACGTTTTTTTCCCTTGTTAGTTGGTCCAAACTTTTTAATCAGCATATCCATTCCAACAATAATAGCATCAAGAACTATCAAGGAAGTTAAGGCAGCAATACTGGAAAAAACGATGACTACATCAGGCCATAATAAAGTTAAGTGGTTCTAAAAGAAACAACGGAATATTGGAGTTATATGGAAAAATACTAGTTAGGAGGAATATTTTTTATGGATGTTGTCGATAAATAAGTTGATCAGTATTACAATGAAGCCACATCATCCCCTCAGATTCAGACAGAACATAACCAAGTTCTTCAGTTAAATTAGTCTAGTAGATGCATTCTTTGAAATGCTGGAGATAAAATGACATAACCAAGAAGTGAAGCACCCTGGAAAGAACATTTGGAAAAAGTACATTGGAGGATACAATCACCAGGAACACTTCCTCGAGGAAGGCTTATTGTAAAGCTTCAACCAGGTCTCCGTCAACAACTTTTATATTCCTCAAAACAGTTACATGTTCATATCCACCAACTTCCTTGGTCAACTCATTTTCAGTAGCTGAAGAACTTTAAGAAGTCATTCAACGACCCTTTTCACATAATTAACCAAAGGGAGAAATAAAGAGAAACAACTTTCTAGCACGAGAAGTATCAAAGAAAGAGTTGTATAAAATAAATTACCAAACAAATAGCTGATGACACATAATCAAAGTATGTTGTCAAACTTCCAAGATGCTTGTACTGAAATGTGAGAAATCAAAAATGGCACAGATAAAACACGAATATGTAGAGGTACAATGTACCTCATTAACTCCTTTTGCAATTTTATCCCAATATACAAGCCATTGAGTGATGAAACTTTTCATCAAGTGAACATAGGTCCTGCAGTGTTTAAACCTCATTACCTATATTTTCCCCTTGACTTTTCCAGTAGAGGATCACTCAATCTATAAGGATATAGCTTTTTGCAGCAGCATATTGGACCCTAACCTTAGGCCTTAACAATTGGAAAAGTTAAATCAACTAATGATTTCATATCAGCTGTCTTACTCACAGTCACCACTGAAAAACTCGAAGGAAAACACACTCTGTCAATTGCCTAGCATTACACATTTGCAAAATGATCATCTATCATATCTTGAAAAACTTGAAGAAAACACACTCTAAGGAAATTAATACAGTTTGATGATTCTCGGAAATACCTTCAGCTCCAAATAAAACAACTCCTACTTCATCATTTTTGCTGAAAATCAGCTGCAAAGTTGTAATAAATATTATTAACTACAGATTTCTGGAAAGTGGAAACCATACTCAACAAACAAATAGTTCCTATATGGATAATTGACTGCAGAATATATGAAAAGACACAAAGCATACCTTCTTTTCAATAAGCATAGAACAAACTTTTTCAATCTCAGGTAGAATAGCATGCATGGTTGGACCAACATCAAGCACCAGGACCAATAAGCTTCCTGTCAAAGTTTGCAAGAAGTACAAGTCAATATGTGTTAGCACAAAAGAACATACCATATCTTCTAACAACGAAGAAGACTGAAGCAAGTTTCATAATTTTCACGGTTCCAGAGCATATATGTCACAAATTTCCACAAATAACGAAAATAGAAGTCTACCGGCATGACAAACTCCTCTCACTTCAGTCAAGATTAAGGGTACAAGGATTGGTCGACAAAATATGAACCTAGAATATCAAAGAAACACATGGGATTTTGAAAGTACTTGTTCCGGACTCATGTAAGATGCAAAAATTCAAAATTAACTACTAGTACAAAATCAAATTTTTACTCTTATCTCAGTTACTCGTGGTCACGGTGTCAATCGCCCAGTACCATCCCCAAATTTACTCTAAATTCACTTTCCAATTCTCAAAACAAGGCTTAAGCCATGACTAGTGCATTCCCACCAACCAAAAGCAAAATTTGACAACGGGAACAAGAAATATAAATTGGATAAAAAAAAAAAAAAAAACCTCATACTCTCTCCTCTATTTCCATTTCATGTGCAGTTTGCAAGAAAGTTTTGAAAAATGATTATTGTGTTACATCTTGCAAAAATTTTCCAGTTTACGGACTCGGTTTGAATTGTATTTATTTGCAGAACAATATTTTGAAAGATTTTTTAAACACGTTTTCCACCATCATGCTACAACACTTATTCCAAATAATATTTTAAATAATGATCGTTCAGACAACTATGCAGTACTTATTTCGACAACCCACATTCTCAATTACCTAAAGCTCTTTGCTTTTTGCCATTTTTCGTTTTCCTGCTGCATAATTCGACTCAAAGTTTTATTCTTTATTTATTTTTCCTACAGGGAAAAAAAATATAAAGAAATTTCTAGTAACTCACAGCAAAACCTTAGGAAAATCTACATTCAAACTTCATAACAACCCATATTTATGTGCGATTCAAACCGTAACATATCTCCTGTCTAAAAAAAACAGTTTAATAAATCTAATTTACCCAGAAAGAAAAATAAATTAAAAAAACAAAAACAAAAGCAAGCCTATTATATGCGGAGTAATAAATATTATGCTATAAAAAATCACACTGGAACTACTTTTAGAAAGAAAAATAAATAATATTAATGATAATTACCTTATTTCTAGCCATTTCAGGATGATGATTTTTTTTTTTAGTAGAAATTTGAGAGCAGAGGAAAGAGAGCCGGAGATTGAAATCTTGTTTTATAAGGGGAGTAAGTAGTTATATCGCTGCTTCTTTCTTCCCGCGCTGGGCAAAGTATTGTCTTGTAAAAGTACGATCCTGACCTTTTTCTCCAAAGCTTCCATTAGAAGCTAAAGATGGGACCAACGGTGAAATTTTAACCATTTTAATTTTCTACAAAAAAATTAATAATAATAAACGTTTTGGTTTCGTTGGACGGTTATGTTATAAAATTATTATGTTGTATTTTAAAATTTTATATAATATAATATTATATATTTTAAATATTTAATATTGTATAAGAATGATTTTCCTAATGTTATAGAATTGTAAAATTCTGCATAATTTTTGAGGAAGAAACTTAAGTTAGCTTTGATTAGACCAAAAGTAAAAGATTGGGCGTAATAAGTGAATTCTATTTCTGTGTGTTGTATTTTATAAGAATAAACTTTAAAAAGTTAAAAAGATCACTCTACTCTTTTATTTTTAAAATATTGATCAATTTGATATATTATCTATTACAAAAATTAATTTAATTTTTCATTCTTGAAAAAATTAATTAATTTAAAACTTGTCTAGAATTATGGACAAAATCATAGATCATTAATAACATATCTTAAGGACCACATAATTATCACGTCACCAATCCACTAAGTCTCTCACCTCTAACTACCAAACTAATTATTTAATTTGTCAATAATTTTCATCAAAGTCTTAGGTCTCGTTTGGGGTTATAGTGTTTTTATTTAAAAAGTATTTTTAAATTGCAAAAATACTTTTTTTTAAAAAATATTTGGTCGAGGTAAATATTATTCTTAAATTTAAAGGTACAACTTTTGGTTTCAAAAGTATTTTTTAGCATAAGCAAAAAATTGGTTTTTTTGGATTAGCTTTCCTTTATAAAATCATTAAATATAAATTTTAGCTATTTTACCATAAATTTATAATTGAATAAAAATAAAATATTTTAAAATTCAAAATCATACATTACCAAATATTTAAAAAAAATACTTTTACAAGTTTACATCCAAACAATAAAAATTAACCACTTATTAAGCATTTTTTAAAAAACTCTACTAACTAAAATGTTTTATGATAAGTCACCACAACCCCAAACGGCGCCTTAAATTGCTTAATTTTTAAAGATGATAGACTAAATTAATATATTGTAATAGATAATTGTCCAAATTAATCGATAATACAAAAATAAAATAAGGTATATTATTGTTTGGCTTGAAAATTGAATTCACTTGAAATAAGTTTCCTAGACTTAAAAATTGGGAGAATTCAACAATTCCTTTTGGGGAACCCTTGTCATTCCGTTGGCTTTAAAGGCTTGTGCAGTACAAGATTTTAAAGCATATAATGTTGTACTGTACAAACCTTTAAAATACAAGAGAATGGTTCCCTCAGGGGACAGTAGAATTTTCCTAAAAATTGAGTCACCTGATCGAATAGGCAAATGTTATTATCACAGGAAAAATATGTTGAAATGATTAAAATATCTTTTTTTTATGAAGAAAGATTAAGAAGATAAGGATAATTTGATCATTTTAATGTTTTTTTATGTGAGATTAACAAATATTAGTGTGGCAACAACATTTGCCATTGAACGGTTTGATGTTTGTTTTATGGTACAGGGTACAATGCAAATAACCCTTGTAGAAATCAAAGCATTTTATAAATTTGGGAAATTTTACAATTCTTTTGAGAAAACTAATCTATTGACTTTAAAAATTTATAGTGCTGTACTGTATAAATTTTTTAAATATAACGAAACGATTTTGTTGCCCATAAACTTAAAGTGGTGATATAACATTTTAGGGAAAATACATCTATTGGTCCCTTATGGATTTTTATTTTGGCCCAATTTTTTTGTTACTTTTTATTTTACTATTCAAAATTTTGCTACAGTTGTTGAAATACTTGTTTGGTTAGTACAAATTTTTTTGTTAGTTTTTTTACTTTTTTCCCAAAACACTATTCTTTATTTTCACAATTCAAATTTTTTTTTCACTATTTATTACTTACACTATTTAAGCAATTATTACACTATTCACCTATACACGTATTTTACTATTCACACACACACACACATATATATATATATATATATTAGCATTAATTTTTTTGTACTATTCATTACTATTCGCTGGTCTGAATTTTTTCTTGCATAGAAAAAAGAGAATACATGTTCAGACTTATGAATTTACGTTAGCGAATCCAAATTATGAGTGGGAAAGTATAATTTAAAACGGTTATAAGTTTCGGACTTATGAACCTAAGTTGGAGAGTTTGAACTATGAGTATAAAAGTAGAGTATAAAACGATATATAAGGTGTGAACTTATTAGATTGGAGAGTCCGAAGACTCCAAACTATGGGTGAAAAAGTAAAATTTAAAATAGTTTATAAGGTTCGGACTTCCGAACCTGTCTTGGAGTCTCCGAACAACAGAAAAGTGTAGATTTTAAATTATATTTTTTTTATTTTGTATTAAATAAATACATGTTTAGCATATACATACAAATATATATTGTTTTTCGATATTTGGATTTCAAACTACAAGAAAGCAATTATCTTTATGTGTGATTCTTAATGCATGGCTTGATGGTGCAAAAAAGAAAATGAACGGGATTATATATTTTGATATTAGTAATTTTATTCGATTTTCATTTACGTATTTTGTCTTTTAGTAAAAAAAAAAAAAAACACTAGACTAAATTGTAAATTGTTTTTTTTTATATTAAATAAATACACATTTAATATACGTATACGTACATATCTTATTTTGTGAGATTTGAATTTCAAACGATGAAAAGACAATTATCTTTAAATGTGGTTTTAGTACTTAGTTTGATGGTGCCAAAAAAAAAAAATGAACAAGATTATATATTTTGATATTAATAATTAAGTTTGACTTTCGCATATATTTTTTGTCTTTTAGTGCGTAAAACTTATCCAAACACTTATTTGTAAAAAATTATTTGCATTTTTCACAATCCAAACACTTATTCAAATTATTCAAAAAATTTCTTATTTTTCTGTAACTTAAAATAATCTAGATGTGTTTGGATTTTTTTTTTCCCAAACTTTTTCCTACCTTTTACGTTACTATTCATATATTTGATGAAATGTTTGTTTGGTCAGCAAACATTTTTTTGGTTGACTTCTTTTACCTTTTTTTCTAAAATACTATTCATTATTTACACAATTCAATTTTTTCTTTCACTATTCATTACTTATATTATTCAAACAATTATTTTACTATTCAACTAATATGCGTATTTTACTATTCACATATATTAACATTAAATTTTTTTTTGTACTATACTATTCATTGGTCTGAAATTTTTTTGGGTAAAGAAAAAATAAGAATGTAGGTTCTGAACATAGGTTGGGAAAAGTCCGAAATATAGATAGAAAAATATAATTTAAAATAGTATATAATGTTTAGATTTCTTAACCTAAATTAGGGAATCCGAACTATGGCGGAAAAGTGTACTTTAAAACAGTTTATGAGATTCGGACTTCCAAACCTATGTTGGAGAGTTTGAACTATGGACAGACAAGTGTAAATTGTAAATTGTATTTTTATTTTGTATTAAATAAATATATATTTAGTATATGCATACGGAGACATTTCGTTTTTTAATATTCGAATTTCTTATACGACAAGATATGTAAAGAGACCTTTATATGCTAAACGTATACTTGATTTAATGGTATAAAAAAGAAGTGAACCGGATTATGTATTGTGATATTAATAATTTTATTCAACTTTTATGTATGTGTTTTGTCTATTAGTGCAAAAGATATTACAATAATTTTTAAATTATATTTTTTATTTTATATTAAATAAATATACGTTTAGCATATATGTACGAGTATATCTCGTTTTCTAATATTCGAATTTCGAACGACGAGAAGGTAATTACGTTTATATGTGATTTTTAGTACTTGATTTGATGATGCTGAATTATATAGTTTGATATTAATAATTTCGTTTAACTTTTGCGTATGCTTTTTGTCTTTTAGTGCAAAAAACACTAGAGTTAATAACACTTTGCCCCCTGAACTATGCAAGTAATTACACTTTGCTCCCCTAAACCATAGAAATTACACTTTGTCCTCTATTCACAATATTCATCTTTTAAAAATTTTAAAATATCAATAAAATTTAGTTAGATGACTAAAATACCCTTGATATTATATTTTGATTTTTATATATTTAATTGATTTTTGAAAGTTATAAAAAAATTAGGAAAAAAATAAAATATAATAACACATTGATATCGTGGACTTTAGGAAATGAATATGTGAGAAATTATTGAATTATATTATCTAGACATCGCAATTTACACAGATTAAGTCAAATATTAAAATTATAAAATACTAAAAGATTAAATTTCTCAAGCCCATTGGAAATGTTCTACCACTACAGTTAAACTTTTAAATTCAAAATAATATAAAATGAAATTTAAAATTTTAAAAAATTTAACCAAAAAATATATTGATATAGATTACATTGAAATATTATATAGTTTATTTGTACTTATTTTTAAATAATTATCACATCACTATCAAAATTTAAATACATAAAAATCAAAATATAGTACTAAGGGTATTTTAGTCATCTAACTAAATTTTCTTGATATTTTAAAATTTTTAAAAAATGAATATTGTGAATGGGGACAAAGTATAATTTTTATAATTTAGGAAAACAAAGTGTAATTACCCATATAGTTCAGGAGGGCAAAGTTTATTAACCCAAAACACTATTTAAACACTTATTTATAAAAAATTGTTTACACTATTCACAATTTAAATATTTACTCAAATTATCCAA
This sequence comes from Cinchona pubescens, assembly GCA_025175665.1. Lineage (NCBI taxonomy): Eukaryota > Viridiplantae > Streptophyta > Magnoliopsida > Gentianales > Rubiaceae > Cinchona > Cinchona pubescens. The sequence goes on along the minus strand of JANKKI010000145.1, from coordinate 987,490 downwards.
ATTTTTTTATTATTTACAACATAATTCAAATAATTTTCCAATAATACACTAAAATAATGTTCTAAATAATACAATCTATACAAAATCATTATGTCTCTCAAATAATGTACTAAAATAATATTTCAAAGAGATAGTAATTGATTCAAAAATACTAGATCTATACTACCTTAAAATTTTAAAATATTAGCACACTAACGTTGTGCAGCACATTTGACCAATTTGGACGGTGCTGCCGTGTACCAACAAAAACCGAGTCCCATTTTATGCAGCTGCTCCGCTCCTATAGAATTGATAACCACCAACCAGCAGAACTCCACAGACCAGAAACAAAGCCCAAAAGCAGAAGAAAAGAGCTTTAGCTTCCAACTAATGGCGTCCTCAATGGCAGCTCCCACCAATACCATCCACTTTTATAATCATAATAATATCCGATTAAACGCTTATTCTTCCTCTTCTCGCATCATTAATCTTCAGCAAGAACCTCAGCCCCACAAGAAAACCACAGAACAACCTGCTAGTCGCAGGTACCAGGAACACATTTTTTTTGTTTGTTTGGGTTTTCTTGAATTGGCGTTTCTTGTATTATTATTTGTTAAATTTGACAAAAGACCAAAATGGTTTCAGGGAAATTATTCTTAGAAGCAGTGAATATAATTGGCAGTTCTTGGAGCCATCTTTCATTTCAGGTTTTTATCTCCCAACTTTTCTTCCCTTCCAGTGTTCTTCATTTATCTTACTAGATTTTTTTTTTTTTCTTTTTGTGGCAAGGCTAAACCGATATTAAATCACTAACTCGTGATTTTAGATACTTGTTTAGAGTAGTCTTGAATTTGTAATGTTGTATGAATGTACTGTTCAATTGTTAATAAAGTTCACTATAAGCATTTCAGCTGGAGCATTAAGCATTGTTTGAACTAGGGATGATGATTATGAATCCAGAAATTCATTGGTAAATGAAATTTGTTTTGTTTGATTTTTTCCTTTGATGCAGTGGACCAAAGCCAAATTATTTGGGGGTACAGAAGAACCCTCCTAGTCTTGCACTCTGTCCAGCAACAAACAACTGTGTATCTACTTCTGAGAATGCCAGTGATCTCAACCACTATGCGCCGCCTTGGTAATAATTTAAACTCATGTTGGACTTGGATATTCATCTACATTTCTGTCTCTGTTTTAATGGAAATCTGCAAATATATGGAGTAATAAACAATATTCCATGTTCCACTAGGGTGCAAATATACATGTGATTTAGAACATCAGGGTCAAAACTTCTGGTCGGTGATGGTGTACTGAACACTTTGAACAAGAAAAAGTAGTGTCTTTGTACACGTGTGAAAAATGATTAAAGGTGTCAAAATAATTAAAGTGTAATTGGTTGGTTGGGCCAACGTGGTTAGTTCAAATGCTATAAACCGCTGAAATATGCATTGGTGGCTTGTTTTTGACTCCGATGATTCCCCTAAACTTTTTTATTACAAAAAAAACAAAAAAGAAAAAGAAGTAGTTGATTGGTCAAACCAATTGTCACAGCATAAAGTGAAACTTGATAAGGATATGTAAAGTACTATTTCAGTACATATCTCACTTTCAAGACTAAAATGATTGCAGAGTTGCATAAGTTGATGTGATTCAGTATTTGCACCAAAAATTAGTAGCTGTTGCAGGTTTGATTTGATGAGAATAACTGGGTGATTCTATGCAGGAATTACAATCCTGAAGAGGGACGTGGAAGTAAAAAGCCTGTGAACAGAGAAGTGGCTATGCAAGAGCTTCTTGAAGTGGTAGGGGAACTTACATTTCAATACAGAACTTCTTGAAGTGGTAGTCTTTTTTATCATCTTATTCAGCTCTTAACTCATCTTGCAGATAAAATCAACAAAACCAGACAACTACACCCCAAATATAGTGGAAAAGAAAGATGATTATGTTCGTGTAGAATATGAAAGCCCTATCCTGGGGGTATGTCATTCTTGCATTTCACTATGGTTTCTAACGATCTTACCCTCCATCCAACATAATCCCAAAATGTTTGAACATATTTTGGTTACTTAATCAAGAATTTTATTCATCCTCTTTGTTATCAGTTTGTGGATGATGTCGAGTTCTGGTTTCCTCCGGGCAAGAAATCACTTGTTCAGTATAGATCAGCATCTCGTTTGGGAAATTTTGATATACATATGTTCGATGTGAATCGAAAGAGGATTAAGGTAAGAACTAAGAAGCACACACAAAACTGAGCTTATACATATGCTTGGCATCATTGCCTGGGCTAATGCACAAAGGTACCCCTGAAATTAACAATCTATTATTGATTACTGAAACAGGCATTGAGGTTGAACTTAGAGAAGAAAGGATGGGCATCAGAAGACAGCGTTTGAGGGGAATCAAAGGACAAAAGAGCATAGAAGTATTTAACCTCTAGTCCCGCCAGATGACCATCAACTCCATTTATAACAGCTGAAATTCTTTCACAATTCTGTATTATGCTTTTCACATGATAATTAATAGAGAAAAGTGTTTGATCCTTCAAAAAAAAAAAAAAAAAAGAGAAAAGTATTGGAATGCTTCGCTATTGAAACCTTGTAACTTTCTATCATTTCAAAAAGAGACCCAATATTCTGACTTCTTTGAAGAAACTAATGTGAATAGATAATTAAAATGCCTGAAACTATGCATAACATATGATAATTACGTGTATCGAGGTGATGCAATTTTATACACAACTCTGCAGTGAAAACAGGTTTACTTCATTGATAGCACTCAAATACAGAATTACTCAGTAGCTTCATTTTGAACTTCAAGTACAACAGAAAAGAGTAAAGAGTAAAAATAAGGAGCGCTTCGACATAAAGAATGTAAAAAGGTTTTGAATAGAGGTCATAATTGCAACATTTCCCTCATAAGAAGCAGTTATTTGAATTGTAAAGCCAATATGCGGTTACAAGACGTGCAAATACAAGATTCGTCCAGTCAATTACCAGCTGAATCCAGAGTATTCCAAACAATACTGGCAAGAAACTGCAACATGGTGGAGAAAAATCAATCTTTCCTCAGCTCCATGTATTCACGATGAACACCTGTAGCATTTAAGACAAGGATCTCCAGCTTGTCACCCTGTGAAACATAAAAATGTTCAGAAGAGCAGAAAAAAGCAGCAAACAGTTGACAAATATACATTTGTACTATTCAAAAGACTGCACTCCGGTTAAACAAAAGTCAGTATGCATGGATCAATGCGTGGGTGGCCACAATAAGAGTAGAATCCTCGATTGCCATATCTAGAACTTTCAGGGCAAGTGGAACAAAGAGTAAAGAGCAGAGTCAGAAGATCACTACCTCCTAGCACCACATTCCCTTACACATACACACAAGAAAAAGGTCTCAACAGGTGGATTTGCTGGTCCCCTCCTAATTCATGCATACAATCAGATGGCTTTTAGATGAGGACTCAATTTGGGAAATGTTTTGACAGCTCGGGTTCTCAGGGACAACTTTTCCTAAAGACTTTCAGGATTCTAGAATCTAGAACATCAAATTCCTCTAGTCAACTTTTAAATTCTCTTCTCCATTGGAAAGAACAAACAAAATGCTGGCAATCAGACTCACAGTATAGATATCCCTTTCTGTTGCTGAAGCAAAACATGTTTTTACCAAGTCAACAGCTTCTGATTCTGAAAGAGGCGTCACTGCATCCTGCATCGATCACAGAGTATTAGTCATGAAAAACTTAATAGAAAAGATTTTGATATTGTAAGGAATAATCAGCATTCAGGAGCAGACCTTGGCAGGTAATAATAGAGGACTTGGTGATTTCAGTTGGTTGTCCAGAAAGGGCATGATGAGTGTGGAACCAGAACCCTGGGAACTGTATCCAACCCTTTCATAAGATCCAACAGCATCATATGTAAAGACACAACCCTTACCTTTAAGATTTTCATAAAGACCAAGAAAATGCTGTAAGAACAAAGAAATTTGGAGTAATCAGAACTCATGGAAGTTTTGAACAGATCTTACCTTCATTGTCGAGACCACCCAGAACATTGAAAGAATAATACGGGAAGAAACGTTTGTAATATAGGGTATTAGACAGCAGCTGGGCCATAGCAGGGCAGCTCATCTGTTTGTTATGCTGATGCTGATATGTCTACATTTGCAAACCAATACAACAACATATAACATTAGTTCTAAACTCACATATTATCCTGCATCCACCAGTAACAATTCACACAAAAAGACCAAACACTACAATTGAAGCTAAAAGATTCTCAACTAAAGATCAAATATAAAATACTGGCCATAACATTCCCCAATATGTGATCTTATTCAAATGAAACAACAAAAAGTTCCACTGTTTGCATAGGCAAAATTTTGACAACAGATAGTATCAACCAACATACATTATGAGGAATAATCATTTCCAAAAATCAAACAAAAAATAAAACTATGTAATTGAATCCTCTAACAAATATCACATAACATTCCAAAACCATATGACGCTGCGTCAATGATGAACCAAGCAAGCATACCCAAACTACAGATTTACTAAGATATACTTAAAATCTACCACAGTAATGTTCTTATTACCAAGCTCCTTAACATTGTTTCTTTTCCCACATGTTAAGTAGTGTACTGCTAATTTTGGATTCTCTCTCTTTATGGGGAAAAGGTAACTCCTTTTGGTTTTCTTTTTCTCCTTTTTTTAATAAAAAATAAAATTATTCTGATGCTTTGGATCTAGAGAAGTCCTGTTTGCAAAGCATTTTAAGAACTCACCAGGTGCCTAGCTTCCAGGACCTTTTGCAAAGCTCTGACATCAGCCTGAAAGCCTGAGGAAGCCATCACAGATTTTTCGGCTCTAGAATACCATCAAAGAAAAACAGAAAAGAATAAAATAAGTAATCCTTGTAACAGGAAAAAAAGAAAAAACAAAAACTTAAAAACCCACAAGAAATTAAGTTTGCATGCGTATGCAAACCCCACACATAGACACAATTTGAAACAAAAGTAGTAGTAAATTGTAATACATAAGAAAGGAACTTTGCCCATGCCAGTTGATGGGGCTGCCATTGCCCCAATTTCGCTCAAACAAAATGTTCCTAATACTAACTGATAAGATTGTCTTCAGTATCATACAGATAGCACAGATACCTAATAACCAGTAGTCTTCTAAAAATTCCGATAATCTGGGATGTCAATACCTCCATCTAAGTCTTCAAGTGCATATAATTGTCATAAAGATTGTGGCAAATTATATGTAAACAAACATAAGCCTAATATCTTCTCAGATTCAAAACACGAAGCCAATTACTCTGATTAAAAATTACAACTAAATATTACATCTAATTCAGCTCCTGTTATTCTCATCACCCTTTTCGACATCCAGCTTATACAACCATTCTAAAACTTCCCAGATAAAAAAAAATAAATCCCTTTTACTCATCCTGCAAAAGGGGCTAAATTGCAAAGATCATAACCCATTTTTCATTTTTTTTTTTTATCCTTATTAATTTTCTTTTTCAATTCTATATCCAAACAAGATCACTTTTTTTTTTTTAAATTCAGAATTACAAAGTTCACACCTTTTCTTCCTGCAATAAACTTATTTTGAATTTACAAGCTGAAAAATTCAAAAAAAAAAAAAATGGAGAAATTTGTACTCACAGACAGTAAAAGATGAACTTTCTTTTACATTTCAAAGATATCAAAGATAAAAAATTGAATAAGAAAACCCCTCCAAACAAAAACAAAAAAAAGAGAGATATATATATTTACAGCTGGATAATCTTGGAGTAATCGCGAGTGAGAATACTGTAGCCAGTAGACATCCGAGTATCTGCCGCAATCACGCAGTAATCCGAACCTGCAATCGCATCACAAGTCCTGAAAATTACACAGAAAATAATTAATATTATTATTTATAAACTAATTTATTGAAATTAATATCAATTTAAAAAACCAAAAAAAAAAAATGGATGGAAAAGAGGGAAGATTGGGTAAAGTAGAGTACCCTCCATTGTTATCGTAAGGAGACCAATTTGCTTGCTGAATCGGCATCTTTTATCAATTCTGATGAAATAATACTTAAAAAAGCTCTGATTTTGTAGACTGAGCGACGGATCAAGCTCTTCTTTTCTTCCCCTTCTGCTCCTCTAAATACTATTCCTTTCTTTTCCCTCAAGACACTGAAAGAAAATTAATTTGACGTAATAATTTAAAAAAATAAAAAAATTAAAAATTGAGATATTTGTTGTGTTTGGATAGATATATTGAAGTAATGATTTGAAATTATTTATAAAGTTAAAATAGATTAATTTCGAAGTGAAATGAATGATTTGAAGGAAAATGACGTTAATAATCTTTTATATTTTATATTTATATTTTTTTAATAATTACATTCAGAATGATGTATTTTAGTCCTTGACAAATTCAAAACACACCATTTTGGTCATTCAACATAATTACGGGTATATTTTGACTTGAAATACTCACATGCATATAAATGTAATATATTCAAGTGCAAAATTGACAATACATATCGTTAAACAATAAATTGTCCCAAAAAAAAGAAGATTTGAACTGTTGGAATAGAGTTGGTATGGAAAAGTCACGAGGGAGGGGAGTATGGATGGTGATGGTAGGTGAGAATTTTGGGATGACAATGATGGAGGTTTTAGGTAATGCCATTTAATATTTAAAATATGTTTGTTACCAATTTAGTCTACGAAAAATGTAACATTCTGTGTGACACACATGTGAATATTTCAACCCAAAATATACTGATAATTGTGTCGAGGGACAAAATGGTACATTTGAATTTGTAAGGGATTAAAATGCATCATTTATGATGACCTACAACTTTGATTTTGATGATGACAAATGTGATTTAACTATCTTAATTATAGCTTTGTAGAATTGCTAGTACATTTGCTCTTAGCACAATTTTCGGACGAAAAACACCATCCGAACAGCATTATGTTTATCGGACGCACAATCTCGTCCGAACGAGATTACCACAGACGCAATACACTGTCTGAACGATCAAGTAGAGAGCAAGGTTTTGGAGCATCTATAACAGACGCACAAGCTCATCTAAACGAATTTATCTCTGACATATTTCACCATCCAAAAGGTCAAGCAACAAGATTTTAAGGCACCTGTAACAGACGCATCTAACTGTCCGAAAAATCTTATATCGAACGAGACTAACTGTCTGAAAGAAAAATATCCCCAGTTAAGCATTAAACCTTTCGGACACACGGTACTACACCGTCCGATGTGTGAACCTTTCAAACATATATGGTTCGGATGAAGGAACGGACACAAGTTCGGCCGTCCGAATAGTATCCTCTATCCCTAATATTTATGATCGGACTATGGATTGGACGCATAACAATAGCATCGACGTCCGAAACCTGTAACGACTAGTTTTGAGTATTTATTATTGAGCCGTTAGGAGGTGGTTGCAAACTGATTTATTGCACTTATAAATACCAACTCCTTGTATTATGATAAATATCTACACATTAAATACAAGTAAGTAGAAAAGTAATTTGAATGCAAATTAACTCTTGAAACATTATTATATTAGTGTGTATTTTAAGAGTGGTATTCAAAGTATTGAGTGAATTGATAATTTTGTACAAAAGTGAGAATTAGAGTAAAATTGTTGGCTCAACTAAAGAGAATTAGTGTGAACAAGAATTATCCTACTTCGTGTACATTTGGGATTATCATCTCACCAAATTTGAAAGAGCATTTTAGATACGTGGGTTACTACCCTAAACTTGCTTGCTTGGAAATGTTGTTTGTTTAATCTCTATCTCCCTATTTATTCTATACATTTTAAGCTTAATTGATTTTATCTCTATCAACTTATTTGTTAGTGCAAAAGATTTTTATAAGTACAAATTCTTACAAAGTAATTTTTTAAGAAATCTAACTCACCCCCTCTTAGATTGCTTTGGGGTCAACAGTACAAATATATAAATAATGTGAATGACTAAAAAAATACAAATATGAAATGTGAGGGACTAATAAGATTTTTTTCCATGATTTTAAATAACTTTTATAATTTGGATGAATTTGAAATTTATCTATTTCGACCTAACAAATCACTCTATTAAATAAGTGAATTTTAAATCTTTTCCCAAATTTATCGATCTAAATACAATGTGGGAAAAGACCAAACCCCTTATGTTTGGGTATCCAATCCTTTATTTATCACATCCCTTATTTTTTAAAAATTTAACGAATCTATGTCCTGTAGAAATTATTTTATGGATGAATTAACGAAACAAGCCACATAATAATTACGTGGTCGATAACATGTGTTGTTAACAGATCTCTGTTAATTTATCCATAATTTTCGTTATCCGTCTTTGATTAATTATTTTAAGGGTTAATTGCACTTTGCATCCCTAAATCATGTTACTTTTGCACTTTATACCTTAAAGTACTAATTTTAGCAATCAATCAGTTTCAACTTTTAAATTTTTGTGCATTGCATCAATTACTCAGTGATGAATAAAAAATAAGTATTGTGATTTTAAATAGATGAAGGAAATCTAGGAATCGGAAGTTGAGGTCCAATGACATTGATTTTGATGATTATTTATTGGATAATGATTTCTTGTTGTCGTCTTTGCCGGAGAACGTAGTTCTTTTCCGACTAAACCAGTTAAAAATGTAGATGAATAATAGTTTTCGCGAGCTGTTTTACTATCACATTTCTCAAGTTGAGTTGGCAAGTTTAAATGATTGGTTACAAAACTTGAAAGCTTGGATAGAGAAAGAATTACGGTATAGTTGTACTTAAATCCATGAGTTTCATATCTCGAATTTGAATCTAAATTTGGACTTGAATTCATTTTTAAGAATCCAAGAGTGTTGGACAGGTACATGGTGTATAATTAAAAAAGGGATATTTTCGAAAGGTAGGTAAATTAGTTGGGGTGCATAGATTATTTTACTGTCTATCTTTGAGTAATTATTGCAATGTGCAAACATTTAGAAGTTGGAGATGATTGATTGCCAAAATTGATACTTTAGGGTGCAAAGTGCCAAATTAAGATAGTTTAAGGGTGCAAATTGCAATTAATCTCTATATTAAGGATGAGAGACTAAATTAGTTTTTATATGAGGGACTAAATTTATTGATATCCTAAAGATAAATAACCAAATTGGTATATTTTTCATAAGTTTATGTGTGTAATTATTTTTCAATATATCTATATAAAATTAGAAAATGATAAAAAAATGTGTCAAAAGAACAAAACCAAATATCTGTCTGGGATAAGGAATCAATTATTTAATATGATTTAAAGGATAGTATTGAATTTGTTGTTTGTCAATATTTTTCTTTTTTATTTAAATTAAATAATAAAAGCACTTACACAAATTAAATTTTAATAATAATTTAGATGGATCTGTGTAAACTATTATTTTTCTTGATGGGTCAAAATGAATAATACTAAATTAGCATCACTAGTCTCAAAAACCAAAATATGATAGAGTTATAAATGAATTTAGATATTTGAATCGAGCTCGACTTAATAAGAACTTGTTTGAGTTTGATTTTTCAATAATCAAATCAAATTTGAATCAAAGTTAGCGTTCGTTGATTTTTTATTTTTGATACGAATTCGGTTGGATAAGCTAAATATTTTTAATTTATATACAAAAATTTCAAAATACTCGAGTTTAATTTAAGAAAAACTGGTTTAAATTGAACTCGAAAGTTAAAGTTTTAAACACTAAAGTTGAACAAAATTGTAAATACTCGAAAGTTAAACGGAACCAAAATTGAATAGAATTACAAGTTCGTTACAATAATTAAATTAAATTTAAACACTAGAGTACTCGAGTTGTTTTTGTTCGTTTATACCCTAAAACATGAGGATTAAACATTAATTAATGCAAACTCCAGGGATGAGTATCTGATCACTCAATCTCATGTTTTCTACAGCCCAAAAAAATAATAAAATAATTAGAAATAAATATATAAATAAAAAGAAGAAGGTATTGTTTGGGGTGGCAGGGGTGATCTAATTGCTTGGTTTTTATCATTTTTTATTCTCATAGCTATTATTGTTATCATCCTCTACCAGGTAATTTATCCTCCCTCCAAAAACTCAAGAATTTATCCCTTTTTTTTGGGGTGTGTGTGAATATGTATATAATCATGAAATGCTAAGATTTCGATTATCTCTTTTGTTTGTTTTAGTTTTTAATGTTTGGCCAATTAATTTGTGTTGCTTAGGCAGTTTGTGCAACGTTAATCTTGAGTGTCTATTTTGAAGGCTCATTTGGGGAGGTTAAAGATTTGATCTTTAAACAATAACTTCGTGGATTGAAATGGAGCCTCTTTTGCATAAAATTGATGAATAAAGGCAGGAAATAACGAAAAACTGATTTAAAAAAAAAAAAAAAAAAATCACCCGAGATGGCCTTATTATACTATGTTCTATGGAGAAATATTTAAGTAGATTTGGTTTATAGTCTCACTTGTAGATTCTGTGGTATGATTTATTAAATATTTATAAAATTTAATTTTAATAGCAAAGTTTGTAAGTGTGTCCAAAATCGTGTCGTATTTGCTTAGTAATCTTTTACACAGGGCTGCATATTTCTTCCTCCCCTACTCCTCTACATCTATTTGGTTCACTGTATTTTGATTTTTGATGAATCTTGCCAATGAATTTATTCACTGCAGCTCATGTGCTTCGCAGACCTTGAGTTTGATTCATTAACCCATTTGATTCAGCTTCTAGGATAAACAAAGTTGTTTTGCCAGAGTTCATTACTGAACAGGGAGCGCTGTGTTTCCTCCATCTTGTGACAGGACATTGGATTATGTTTCTGCTGTGTCTACCGTATTTGTATTATGACATAGCACTGTAAGTCTTTGCCTCTAGAAACTAGAGAAGAATTAAATTTAATGCCAAAAAGATTAATGCTTTATGCTCTTTATTGAGGGAATTCATGCTCTTTAATGAAAAGTCCAAACTAGAAATGTCTTTAGATGTGAACTTATTTGATTATCCTCAGCTCTAGACACATATTTTTAGTAGCACAAAAAAAAAAAAAAAAAAAAAAAGGGCTCAATGTATGTACTTGACTTTTGAATGTGAGTTTTTGGTAATACCTATGCCTAGTGTTACAAGTAATAATTGTCTTGCCTTGGCCTGGCAATTAATGTGGACAAGATGCCACATGTTACTTGGCTTGATGGTGTATATATTTTTGGAAATTTATCACGTAAAATAATTGACTCTAAGAAATTCAAGACCACTTGACAAAAACTATTGACCATGTGTTCGTGTCCATGGATCTGTGAAAGAAGGAATGGAATCCAAAAAAGTATCTATAGCCAGGGGTTTGTGATTTCATAGGGTTTTGCAATATTGATTGGTCTTAGCATGCGGTCTTGAAAATGTTCCTTAACCTTTTTTTCGCTTCTTACTTGGTGTAGTGGCATATTTTGATTAACTATCTGTTATATTTCCTGCAAATAGCCTTTGGCATAATTTGTCTGAAATGCGTGTATCAAGTGCTTCCTGAAGTAATTGATTTCCTATCAGTGAACCATGGAACACTAGAATCATCTATAGAATGTTAAATGTAAATAGCACGTAAATTTGCTTGCTATACCTCACTCTACTTTCTATATTGTGTTTTCCAATCTTGGTATGTGATCATTTGAACAGATAACTGATGCCAATGGATGATTAGGTATACTGAAACGTCGCCACTTAGTAGATATAACAGAGATTTTCAATCAGCTTCCTAGAGAAAGGAAGATAAGATTGTGTAAGCTTGGTTATGTTGTTATCCTTATGGCCTACTCCATATTTTGTTATGCATCTAATAGACAAGCTGCCAATATGCATTCTGTCTGAAGCACTAGAATTTGATCTAACATTCACTTTTTCTCGTATCACATGTTCCATTTAGGATGATTTGGAGCATTGTGAACGAATGAGCAAAGAGGAGTTGGCGCACTTTTTCAGAGTATGCGCATTTTAATTCCTTGTTTCCCTATTTTCTTTTCCCAAAGAGTAGATTGGAATTTTTTTCTTTATCAAAGAGAACTCGTGGTCTATTACACATGTGAGAGATTAATTTTCTTATCAATATTCAATCAACTGGTTGAAAGTTGTTGATGGGAAGATAAGAAACCAAATAATTTTGTTTCTGATGCATCAGAAGAATGAGAGCACCTGAAGAAATATGCCGGATCTTCTTACTTTATAAATATTCTATCAGCATGTAAAGAAAGAGAGCACTACAGGCACTAATATAAAGAGGATTGATCTTTAATTACTCTGTAGATAAGTCTTAGCTTCAATCCGTCAAGACAGAGTCCTGATGAAGATTTCCCATTTCCTTCTTAAGGGAACATTCCACCTCACTAGCAAAAGAAAGAGAAGAAATTACATACATAAATGAATTGAGGTCATTTAGCACAAAAAGATTGAAATTTTGGCTACCTCCTTTAAAACATGTATAAATGTGCGGTGACAGCTGTGGACATTGTAGTGTCTACAGGTTAAACAACTATTTCATTATTAAGGTATCGATCTGATAATATATCATACATTCCTCTTAAAGACGGTGCTTGACAAGGAAAATCATCGAAGCTTCTCTTTTATGCAAAAATCTCCAGGGACTGATATTTCCCTGTGGATTCTTGGAAATGAGAACAATCACTGGTAGCTCATTTGTTCCTTGTTTCAAACTTATCTGATTTCATAGTTATGTCACTGATCTTGTTTTTCCTCATTAGTTGCATGATATTCTACCATATTTATTTACTTTTTGGTCGACATGAATGTGGGTGCTACACTCTACAGGTTCTCGAGTCTGTTATCTCTTTATCACAGACTAAAGCTGGTCTAAGCCTAAGACCCATAAATTGCTGAAAAATAATCTTGGTTTATCTTAGGCTTTGTATAGCTATCATTTGGTTGGGATTTGGAATTTTGGAGATGCAAGATAAGGTTGTCTGCTAATGATGGCCCTGAGTAGTTGTATTTTAGAATTTTTTTTTTTTAGGGCAAAATGAGTTGTTCTAGCTACCTTGTGTTTGTACTTTATATTAGAAATCAGGTACTTATAGCAGATTGTTCACTATGTAGGAAAACTCAGTGTACATTAGCAGAGTGGATGTAATCCAAAAGCATTTAATAGACTTCCAAGATTCTGGGGAGCTTATATTTTTTTTCCCAATAATTTGTCCGAATTCGACAATACGAATTTTTCAGAGAGATTATGACAATATATTTTTCTTGTGTAGACTGTGTAATATGAAAACTTTGTTGCACCAAAGTCTCTCTAACCCCAGTTTGCTGATGGCTACTTTTCTTGTAAGGCTGTGGTTTCTTTCTCAGGAATAGTTGGACGTGTATAATTGAGGCAACATTACTTGGAGTAACCAGAGATTTTCTCTTGATGAGTGGTTGTATTTTGCATGGTTGTCTCATTGTGGCTTTTCTGTTTGGAGGTTTCTTGATGGCCCAAAGCAAACTACAAAATGATGGAATCCTTGTGGGAAAATACTAAAAACTCACAAGTCCCAATAAAGAGAAGCAAAAGCTTGGTTTTAGTCCTTTAAAACACGAAATTTGGAGTGTACTACTTTCAAAATTTTGTGACTAAACGTCCACACGAAAAATCATTTACAATACTACAATTGCAAATCATTGCACGTGACAAAATTTTATTGCATTGTGTTTGAACGGGTGGATTTGATTTGAAGGATTTTAAAAGTATAAATTTAAATTGGATAGTTTGACATGACATGAAATTTGGGTAAATTTTAAATTTATTCATTTAACCAATTCTTACATTAAAATCGAATTCCTATTTGTTAATAGATTTCAAATCCACAATTAAATCAATTATCTTGTTTAAATAACTTAGTATGAATTAGAATTTCAAATTAAATCTACTCAAATTCTTCCATCTAAATACGATATTAAATCATTAACCTTGATATTAGACATTTACTTAAAATTTATTCCTTGTTTCGGAAATTCAGTGACACGTACAGCTCAGTTAAAACAAGGTTTCCACATTGCAGGCTACAAATACAAAAAAACAAAGTACAATTTGAAATCTCTAAAAAATATATATATATATATACAACTTGAAGTGATTAATAGAAACACTAAAAAAGACACAAAAGTCTAGGAAAGTTGTTTTTCCCAATATAGTGGTTGGCTGGTTGCTTTCTATCATGACTAAACAACTAGTAAATTGTAAATGCTTATGTTAATATCACTCGCTGTAAATCACTGAAAGTGATTTTAGAAAATGAAATACAACTACAATTTTTGTCCACACCTCAAGATGCTGTTACTTGGAAGTTTTCTAAACCATTTTAAAAGTTGAATTTCATCTTTTATAGATTTTTTGTTTGAATTTTGTGTCAAATTCATTGATATTTCGTTTCTCATAGCTTTGTGCAGAAAAATTAACCACAACGGTAACGAGTTAGATGAAAAATAAAAAAGCATTTTGTTTAAAAAAATTCATCCCTCCCTCCAACTGTCTAGTGACTCGAACTCAAGACTACTAAGTAATAAGAGAAACATCTTACTACCTTGCACTTCGTTATCATAAAAAAAAAAACATCTTTAACACGAAGTCTTGATGTAGAAAAAAAAAAAAAAATTTATTGGGATAACTATTATTCGGAATAAATTATTCTTTAGAAAATGTATTTTGAGAATCTTTCAAAAAAAATATTATTTGGAGAACTAGCAATCCAAAGAGAGTTATTTTCGTTATAAGCACTAAGAACAAATAACATAGGTTAATTTAATGTTGTTTTTATTATTAAAAAAAAAAAGAAGGACAAAGCTCACAAAATATATCCAATAATATCCTCTAGAGATATCAGTTCTATTTAATTACTATCACATATTTCCTTCCTAAATCATATAATTTTTTGGTTCTTTAATGTATACACTTGCAATTGTGGCCACTTCAAAACAAAACTGTCTCCTTCTAAATCCATTAATTTATATGTTGAGCCTATTTTGTTGCTAAAAGGTTATTTCTGTCTGTACATAATATAGATATTGATTCCCTATTTAAACTAATTCCATAAACAGTTTTATGGATTTTGAAGGTGAACTATTACTATTTTTCCCATGCTACAAATATGAATACATAGATAAAATATAGATCAAATATTGCCATTTTGTCTGAAAGGATTGTCACTACTACTTATAGTGATGGATCCAAGACCTACATGACACCAAAAGGTTCCTAAAATATCATTATCAATGCTTACCTATTTTATTATACAAATCTTTGGATACAAAATTCATTTTGTTTTTAATTGAGTAAATAAAAGTAGGGTAGTAGTTCAAGAAAAATTAGTGTGAAAAAATTAGTAACAATTTAGCTAGGGCCTCAATATTTGGACTTCAACCTATGTACAATTATCTTTAGTGAACTCTATTGTATAAACTAGACTAGCAAGGCTAGACAAGAACATTTGTCACACTTGGCATCCCTTTTTCTTTCTTTTCTACTCCTAGACATTCTTGGATAGAATCGATCAATAGTATTATATCGTGAAACTCTTGATTCAGAACTAGACATATCAATTTATTCATTTAGAATTTTTCCTTCTACCCGGCTATCATGTTAATTTAGGCTTTTAAAAGTCAGTCAAGGATGATGATATCCTTAAATGAATTTCTTAGATTATATCAGCCAATTTTCATGTCGAGATAGTAACATTATATTAGATTACATAATTAATTAAATTAAACTCCTTTCATGAATTCAATATCCTCCTCAGGAAATGAGTGATAGAATGAGAAACAGGAAAAAAAGTACTAGCTATTTACTGTTGTTTAATACTAGTATAATTTTCATGTCATTCTTTGATTCAATAAAGAACTCAATGTAATTAATGTTACTCTCAACATTAAAGAAAATTGAACAATGATTATTGCAAATTTGAAATTTCTACCAAACAAAACAAAGCAAAAATTTCTTTCAAATCAAAAATATCTGAGTGAGAGCGAGAAGAGTTCATCCATTGATACCATACATATTGGGGTGGGGAGTATTAGAAGAGAGTAATTTCTAACACTGTGCCTTTTAGAAAATTCTTTCTATATTCGTGCTGATTTTATATAATCTCTTTTAACATTTTATGTACAACAAGAAATTAAACTAAATTAAGTTTGATGATGCTAGCTATATATATCTAGATGATCAATCATCCTTTCATTTTGCAACTCCTCCCTCCATTTCTTGTTATTCTCATCAATGAATTCTTCAATTCTCTTGTTGAATTCTACATCATTTAATTCACTATAAACATCCTCTTCACTCATTTCTTCATCAATCATATTCTTCATATCCACAACACTCATCATATTCATAGATCATCAAAACCTCATGATCTTTATCATTTTTATTATTAATCTCCTCCTCTTTATAACAATAAAAATCATCAACTTCAGCCTTTTCTTCTTTATATTCAACATATACTATTGGAGGGACAAAATCCTCGTCGTCGTGCTCGACATAGTCTTCATAATCATTCACCTTTTTAAGGCCTTCAAATGGATTAATAAATGACAAGATTGGAAGTTCTTGAGAAGAGGATGATATTGAAGAGAAACAAGAAAACTGTATAGAAATTCCCACAAGAAGAGCCACAACAATCATGTTGAACGTGAAAAATACAACTAAATAACTAGGCTTTGCAGAGATAAATATTTGGGAAATAAAAGAAATTTGATCATGAGGAATAATTACTGCTGATGATGAGGAAAATTTAGAGGAGAAAAAGAAGAATTCTCGGATTATTAGATAAAAGAGAAGAATTAATGGTGTTACCTCTTCCTCTAAGAATATTCTTCATCTCCATTTACTGCATATCTTTAGAAATTAATTAATTCTCTCTGGATTTTGAAGAAATTCATTTGAACGAATAGAACTTTTCAAGGGATCAAATATTTATAGCCCTTTTGAAGATTTTGCAAGTGGGAAATGACAATGAAAGAAACAAAAATTTAGATTTTGGGCTAGAAAAATAATCAAGGTTTTTGGATGCTTACTATGATGCATGCATGGTTTTTTTTTTTTTTTTTTTTTGTGTTCACATTCACTTGGGAAAAAATTATTATAATTTTACTTAGTTCTTGTAGCCTGTAGGGTAGAAACAAAGAGAAAGTTGGAAAAAATCCTGAGCAATATTTTGCAGATGTCTCATGCGAAGACAAATCAAGAGAAAGAATCTATTAATTAACCTCAAAAAATATATAGTACATCATAGAGAAAAAAAGAATCCCACTATTTACGTAAGAATATGCATGCCTCCTATAAGACATTTTAGGAAATTTATTTTCTATTTTGTCAATTCAAATTCCAAACACATTAGGAAGGTTTACAATGGGAGTTTACAAATTTCACTTGTACAAAATTTCTACCAAATTTATTTCTTAATACATTTCATGAAACTAATATGGGAATACGTGCTTTGCACGTTTGAAAATATAAATTGTTTGATTTTTATTATTATAAATTAAAAAGTAAAGTATGTTTAGAAATACCAACTATTTGATTTTTTTCGTTCACTTAATTTTCAAGTTATATAATTTCTGTTTCAACGTTTAATTAAATCAAGGAATTTTTTATAGTTCATATGAGTTTAGAGAAATATTTAGACGAAGGTAATTTTATACATTTTCTTTAGATATACTTTGTTAGAAATATAAGAGATTTGTTTAGTTTAATAGTTCAAGCAATTTTATAAAATCTAAATAATTGTGTCTTGTAAATAGCATATCTACTTTGTAATTTTTAAAATAAAAGATCATTTCCTCGATTGAGAATTATTGAATCCATTATACAATAATCTCATTTGTATTCTATTTAACTTTAAAAATGGGAAAGTTTAAAGTACCATTAAACTAGAGCACAATATATGACGGGAAATATATTAGAGTTTATTATTATATCCATTTTGTAATTTTAGTAATAAAAGAGAATAGTATAATCTTGAAATATGTTGATAATTTATAAAGTTTATTGTACCTTTTGTTCTCTTCAATTATTCAAGTTCTATCCTAACAACTTTGGATTTATCAAGTATATTGGGATATTTAATTATTCTTGAATCTCTATACCTCTCTTGGAACTAACTTGATGAAGAAACCACTCGTGTGCAAATACTAAATAGTAATTTATAATTTAGGAGACAAAATCTCTTTTAAATATGCAATTTGCATAACTATAAGAATTATATATTGAAAATATGAAAAAGAAAAAATGGATGAAAAGTAGTCTACCACCATTTAGTAATTTACGGTATAAAATTTAGTGATTAATTCATTATATTAAAACTAGTATCAATCTGTATAATAGTAAATTATACTGGTATATATAGTCAGTATTATAAATTTTATTTGATAGAATAAAATCAACAACATATAGTTGCAGTAGCTATCAGTTTATATAATAATAACTTAAAAGTAATAATAAACATTTAGTATTTAGATTTTATTAGAAAAAGTACACTTTAGTTAAAATCTAATTAGTAACTTATTTGATATCTCTATTTTTTAGTGTATAATTTATACGGTTACTAATATTCAATATTAGATATTATTCGATGTTTTGTAGGAGGACAATAATTATCTATTAAGAATTTTAGCTAATATAATTTAAAAACTAATTTTTGATTATAGGAAAAGTATAATTTAGATTAAATATGTGCTAATTATTCAATATATGAAAAAGAAACTAAAAGCAAAGTAGGATTAGAAGATAAGAATTATGTTCTTTTAAGAAAAATAAAACAGGTGTAAATCATATTTTCACCCCCTTTCTTACTCATCTAATTAGTTTAACAATAATTTGAGAAAAGATAGGTTCTATATTATATTTATTTTTTAGTACACCACACAAAAGTCAAATTCTTTTCATATTTTGGACAATGAATCTTTCATCATTGTAAAATCTAAACAACAATATTAGATATAAAATAAATGCATTGGCGGAACGAAGGTGAAAATATTGACAATATCTATAAAGGATAATGTCTTTTTAATTCAAATTTAAATGGCCATGAGTAGGGGTGTTCATGCTTAGGGTTATTGGGTTGGCTAGTTTTCGAGTTTCAATTCTGAAAAAATAAAATATAATCCAACCTAAATAATATCAAAACTCAAGTAAATCCAACCCAAGTATTACTCGAGTGGATTACTCAGGTTTTCGGATTACATGAGTTAATTTTTTATTTTTTTAAATGATAAAAATATTAGTGTAAGATCATCCATTACAATTATGTTTTATCAAAAATTAAATAGTTAACTCAAGAATGAAAAGAAACAAAATTTAAAACATATTAAATAAATGTTAGGTGAATTCAACGAAAAGAAAATAAAGTACAAGTTATACGAAAACAGTTAGAAAAATAATTAAATATAAATAATTATAAATAAATTATATGGGGCTATTATATTATTGAGTTTGGTTTTTGAAAAACAAAACTCAATCCAATATGTTTCAGATAATATAATCCAAGTACCTTGAAACTCGATAATCCAACCCTTTAGTCCCAAATTCATTTGGGTTCGGTTGAATTTGAACAACCCTAACCTTAAGGCATGTAAGCAACTCTGTGTCTCTTTTGTTCTTTTGTTTTTTTTTTTTTTTTTTCTTTCTTGTATAAAAAATTAAAAAAAATCAAAATTATTCTCTCAAAAGAGTCTAAAAGTTTTATACGTGACAAGTTCTACTTTTTAGTTTAAAGATAGTTTCTACTATTATTTAACTTAATTCCTAATTTTAAAAAAGTTTTATTTGCATACTTGTGCAATTTCTAAAATTTATCCTTGAAAAATGGATACTATATGGAACTCTCTATTTTGTTAAAAAAAGTGAAAATCTTACTCTAAAAGTAATATAATCATTAAAATTGAAAGTATATTTTAAAATCGTGTACTTTTAAAAGGTTAATGATATTTTTGTATCGAGTTACATCTTTGGAGAGTAAATTATAACAGATTTTCAGTTTGGAGGGTTAAATTGATAATCTTTTAGTTTTAAAAAAATATTGGGATATTGTCTCTTTTAATTTTGAGGACCAAATTGAGACTCTTTGAATATGAAGGACTATTATTGGAATATTTTTCAATTTGGGGTCAAATTCAATTTCCAATTTAAAATCTAGATATTGAGATTTTTGCTTAGTTTAAATGGCTAAAATGGTATTTATCTCTTTGAAATTAGAATAGCCTTATTTTCCTTTATTTCTCAAATGAATTTTTCTTTTTCTTTTAATAAATTTTAATTAATTATTAGTTTCTTTAATTGCAAATAAATATTGTCTAATCTATTAATGTATCTTCAACCTATATATGTTGATAATAATCATATGTATAATTCTATTTAATCGCTAAATTTTATTCTATTAAGTATTTTTTTTAATAAGTTTATTTAATATTCATCTTCAATTTTTAAATCTATCATGGAATTCTACTCCATGAAAAAATTTACTTCAATTAAATTTAATTCTAAATGAAGTCTCGCATAATTAGTTTTTCGTTCGACTTGCATGTATTAAGCATATAGCTAGCGTTCCTTCTGAGCCGGATCAAACTCTTCTTTTGACTATGAAAAAATATGGGTTTTATTCTTTCTGGTAGAGTCAACAGAATGGAGTTCCTTGTCTGTAATTCTAGAATAGATGATTTTCTCCAGGAGCCATTCTTTGCTCACATAAGGATGAACTCATTTTAAGTTTCCTTATAATAAAAATTTGTCCTCACATTCATGTGTACATTTTTTGGATTTTTTTTTCTCTTTAGGGATTCAAAAGTATATGTGAAACATGTAAATTTATTTTTCAAATAAATTTTATACTTTTATCATTGCTTAATTTTAAAAACCCATCCTAAAAAAAAATGAATTTCCTACTTTTCTTTAATCTCTAATAGTTATTCCTAATATTCTATTACATAAGGAAATTTATTTTAATCAAATTTATTTTCTAGTATGAAATACTAAGAGTAGGTTTTATTTATTCTTTTACCCTTTGAGGAGTATATGCATAAATCTTAAAAATTCAAGTTGGGAACATTAACAAGGTCATTAAATTTTATAGCAAGAGTAACTTGGGAAGAAAATCTAAAACTAAATAAGAATCCTTAATTTATTATTGTATATATTCAATTAATTTTTTTTAAAATAACTTTATTTAATATTTATCATTTAGTGACTAAATTTATCCCAAAATTATACTCTATGAGGAAATTTATTTCAATCAAACTTAATTCTAATTAAATATAAGTCTAAAAAATTTAATTTTATTTCCTGTATACTTTTTATATATTTTTTTCGTTAAGTGTCCAAAAGTAAAAATGAAATAAGTAAATTTATTTTTCAAGTAAATTTTATTTTTTTATTATTACATGATTTTCTAAAATCCATTCCAATAAAATTATTATCTTACTCTTCTTTAATTTCTAAAATTCTTATTACATAAGGAAATTTATTCCAATCAAATTTACTTCCTAATATGAAGGTTTAAAAGTAAGTTTTATTTTCTCTTTTATTCTTTGAAGATTATTTACATAAACAACCTAAATAATTATAAAAAAGGCATTCAAGTTAGGGAACATAACAAAGTAATTAAATTTTATAAAAAGGATAATTTTGAAAAAAAAAATCTAAATCACTAAATCATATTAATTTTTTTAATATAGTATAAATATAGATCATACTTGAATGTAACGTAGTTCCATACTTCCATGTTGAAAGAAACCAAATATTTAAATAGACTCAATTTTAGACTCAATTTATAAATTTTGTAATCAGAATTAAATCTTATAAAGTTTTATATCAATTGATATCATTTATTTCATATAATTTAATCCACATTACAAGAAATAGGGTCAAAGACCGAACTTACCTAAATGTATATTCTGCACCAAGAAAAGTGCTAAATAAATACAACTCAGTCAGGGTCTCTAACATATCACACATGCATCCAAAATGATACAAGTAAGAAGAGCCCTTTAGTACCAAAGTTCCTGCATAGAATGTCTGTCATTTGGAATTTCCTAGTACTCATCAACAATAACTATGATCCAATTGATCCTATACTAAATAAAGCTGATGAATCCCTGTCCAAGCTGCAACTCGAAGCATTACGAAACCTTCAAGTGTTGGATCTGAATGCGGCTGTAAGCTTACTGTCCTTGCAAGGAAATGTTTATGTCAGTATTCGAGTTTCTTGGGTCTTCCATTGCAGACATGTTAGCCCAGTGAGCTGTTTGGAGGGTTGAGGAAGGCACCATGTTTCGATTTTCAGCCATGGAGTTGTTTAGGCCTTGTAAGTTGGAGTTCCTGTGTTCCATCATGTTAGAAGTATTAGGAGCAGCAGTTGCAGATCCAGTAGCAGTGATTGATTTGAACTGATTGGACATATTTATGCTTCTTGGGCTTCACTTCATGGTGGTTACTCGGTAGAAAACTGCCCACGACAACCTGATATAATTTCATTGGTGAAGAGAGGAACTTATTGACCATTGATGTGATAAGTCCTTTCTCATTTTTGACAAGAAATTATAACCTCTCACTAGTTCTTTGGGACATCAGAAAGTTCTTTAACCACCTACCTCTTAAGTAGCAGTACAAGATTAGCAAACGGATATTTTACCTGTACAGGACCGGCAGCAATCAGAAGTCCAGCAAGTGTACCACCCACTACACGACCATCAGGACTTGCCAAGGAAATACTCATGCCACCAGTTCGCCCAGCTCGAGATCCCCCTATGTCTGTAGGGGTGAAGGATCCAGACAAAGAAAGAATTTCAAAGCGGCCCTACATAAATACAGTAGGCAAAAGACGTGGGTTTTTTTTTCTTGAATATCTAAACCATCTTTGGAGAAAAATATCCCAGTGCATCTGCAAATGGCTTCAATTACATTACATTTCATATACTCGTGATTGTGACATGAAGTCATATTAGAGTTTCTGAGGTTCACTTTCACAAGTCACAACAAAGTCCAGTAAATTTTAAGTGTACTGTACTAGCAAGTCAGGAAAAGCCAAAATTTCAAGCATCCTCTTAGTGCCTTTTTTTTCCCAACTAATACCTGATAACCTAAAGTCCACTCCTCTGACAATTGTCTCCTTAAAATTACCGACATGTAAGTGTACAAGTGCATAACAAGAATTTTGTTCAATTTTTCCTTGAACATTGAGAAAGGTAACAAAGAACAAGAGACTTTATTATTTGATGCAACAAAATTATTCAATGCTACAAATTCCTGAATCATAGAACAGACTTCCCAGAAAAGCATTGCAGTATTTCAATATAGAAACAGGTTCTGAGCAAACCCAACTTCTATAACAAGTTTCTAATTAGATTCAGTTCACTCTCACAATAAGAGAAGGAAGCAAGCAATTAAATTAGCCACCACGATAAAGATCGACCTGTAGACTTGTAGGCGTGGTTGCATATTTATGAGTGCAAGTATCTAATTAAACTAGGAAGAAACATTTCTTCACATTTTAACATGGTTCAATATGCAGCAAAGCCAAGAAGGAAACATATCTCATAATTGAAATATAGCATCATGATATTATGACCCCAAGAATAAAGGACATACCTCATAAGTCAGAGTACCTCCAGAAGAATTTGGCTGTCGAAGAGTAACATTTGAAATCAATCCAACAGCAGAAATTACACAAATAGCACGAGGTCCATGTTGACAAAATGAGATAATCTTCATTGAAACATCCTGAACAACCACACCAAACAAATTAGTTGCCACTTAATTGGATTTGTATTAAAAAATAAAACAACTTAAGAACTATTTAGTCTTTGTGGGAGGGGATGGAAAGAATTTCATCAAGGAAGACTTAATCTTTGTTTAACGAGCCTCAAATTGTCATTCTTCTTTCACTGATAGATGGAAACTTGCTCGCTTTAGATGGTAAGACGCTTCCCCTATGATCTACTGGTCATAGGTTCAAGTCACTAGACGGCAGGTCGGAGGGGAAGTATTTCTTTTTTTTTTTTTTTAAAAGATGGAAACTTGCCCTTCTATTTTCAAGGAGATACACTATAAAAGGAATATTTCTACACTAATTTCAAGAATTGCTGGATCTCTAAAAGCTAAAACAAAAATCATTCTTTCTACATGCGAAAGATGAATATCAAAAAATGCACATGAACCAAAAGTATATTGGCGAAGTTTTGGAACCAGAATTATGATGGAATTTATGCCAAACTTCAACACCTTGAGGCAATTAGTATTTCAGAAGAAACTTGAATAGCTTGTTGTCTGATGTACTCTTGGGTTATTAATGCCAAGATAATGTTCAGTGCCTGAGGGCTACCAAATGTCATTGCCATGTGGCAGGACACAAACTTTCAATATTTTCTCATCAATGCCACCTCGCAACCAAAATTAGTACAAATTAAGAGACAACTTAAGATGCATATTAAGCAGGCTTCCACAACATAGAGTTGTACTCCAATGGGGTAATAACACCCCTCTTTTCTGTTGCATCCCACAGAAAATACCTTGGGTACATAAGGGGTGCCACTTAGTACATATCACCCCAATACTAGGAGAAAAACTTGGCCACCTTTGAGGCATGCAGGTCTTTCTCCAAGACTAGACATGATCAGCCCACGAGTTGTGTTGGTACCCACCAGATGCATGGTACCAATTGGCATGCCAGATGGCAGCCCTCAGGCAGCCAAGTTTTCTCAAAGATTTTGAGGTGCATGGTCCATTATCATGATGTGCCCTCTTGGGAATTAGGATGTGGCCTGTATAGAAGACTGCACAGATAAATTTTATTAGCTTTTTGCATTCCGTGATGTCTAAAGGACATCAGATTAACTTCTCAGTGATCTATATTCCTCTACCATGTTGTTACTTTTGTCATTTCTGTTTTGACATGCTCAAATTAATTCCTCACCTTGGGACTAGTCAAATGAAAAGGGCAAGTAAGTTTCCAAAGCTGACATAAAATATTAGTAACTTGTTCCCTGTGTAAGAATAAGGTTGTCTACGAAAGTGAATATGATTTATAATCAGGAGCAAGGCAATTAAGGCAATTTATTAAGTTGATAAATTTCCCCAAAGGACAAAATGAAAAATAGGTCTTACAGAGTAACTAAGACCATTTTGGCAATCCTAATAATCACTAGTTCTTGAAAGTCAGCCACATGGGAAGGTTTAATGATAATAAAAAATAGCTTTCTTCTTAGATTCACTCTGACAAGAAAGTCTTTAATACATTCGTCGCACCACGACACTACACACAAAAAATCAAGTACTACAAAAACAGCCCATACTCCATTTACAATAAAACCACCAATTAACGTTTCCAAACAAATTCAACATCCCGATTTCCAAGTAGGGGAATGGCTGCTGCACAAAATGAAGTGATGTAACAGATGCACTATAGAGTTTTTCTCCTCTCCAATGCAGAATTAGTCTCTTAGACGAGATTAACCCTTCATCGAGACATAAAATCTTGATTGCTACAAGATAACAACAAATCATACCATGATAAGCTTCTCTTGCTCTTGAAACCCATTTGGTAAGGAGACAGGGAATGAAGGGGATAAAAATAATCCAGATAAAGAACATGGCACATCCTAGACCATTTAACTTGGGGATGATACTTCATAGACTAGCTAATTAAGTTAAAACAGCCCAAAATGCATTTTTAATCTATTAATATAGTAACCTCCTAAAGAAAGGCATTAAAGGATAGCATTATTTGTAGTTCATGTCACACAACATACAAGCACAGATGGATTAAATCATGTATCCTAGAATTGCATTTCATGTAGAAACTGAGATATTAAAAAAACGCAAATAGACAAGAAGGAAATTAAGAATGATCAATGGGATAATATAGTATTCTGGAATGATGGTGTTTCTTTAGGACAATCTGACATACAAAATAAAAGATATAGCAGAAACTTAAACCACTGAACACCATTTCACGAATATAGAGCAACACCATATCTAATGGCTTTTACAAAGGAAATCAAATTATAAAGTCCTTTACTAGCAGAACTTTTAAAAAGAAAAACATCTAGAATTTGTGCATCAACTAGACACCTCATTCCTTTTCTGATCAAACTTACCTCACCAGCATTAACAGTGATCATGTGGGGCAAAAAGCTTGCACCAGTTGAACATGCAATCCATTCACCTACAATACAACCTCTCAAGAGTTATTAATAATTTCAATTGCAAAATTAACATTATACTGATAACTAAA
Source organism: Cinchona pubescens (assembly GCA_025175665.1). Taxonomy (NCBI): domain Eukaryota; kingdom Viridiplantae; phylum Streptophyta; class Magnoliopsida; order Gentianales; family Rubiaceae; genus Cinchona; species Cinchona pubescens. The sequence goes on along the minus strand of JANKKI010000145.1, from coordinate 961,194 downwards.
GTATGTCAGGAAAAAAAAAGCATGAAACAAACTTTATGCAAACCATCAGGCAGATGTGCCTTGCCAATTCTCACAGAATTCAATATCAGAAAAAGCGACTTCTAAAATTGCGATTTCATATGAATTTAATCAAAATCATACAAAGATAAGAACTAGAATCCAAGTTGAAGCTTGTACATTTGAAAGTTCACCATCAAATACGGAGCTAACCGATGAACAAATTATACTCTGACTATACAGGAAGGAAACAAAATCACCGCCCATGATGAGTACATAGCCGGTCCCAAGCTACGATCAACATAAAATTTGTCAAACCCATGAATCCTAGCTCAATGATGCAAACAGGAATCAAACAGCCAACACCACCTAGTTTAAATAAGGCTTCGAGAAGTACACAAAGGAAAAAAAAATTGAACATGCAAGTTAGAACATCTTTCCTTTGGTTGCAAACTTTAACAAAGAGCAGTCTTGTGCATTTTTTAATTTAATTTTTTATTTTTTAATTAAAAGTTTAGGAGGAGGTTACTCCTCTTTCTCCCAGGCTAGGCAGGCCACCGGTGCATATTTCAACGGCTTATAGTGGCTCTTATTGATCACCCACCAATACGGAACTGAGGGCAGCGAGAGTCAAACCTTGGAACTTTTATGTGGCCTAGTCGCCTAGCTTACCATCTGAGCCAACCCTCATTGGCAGTTTTGTGCGGTTAAAGACCAAAGGTACTGAGTCTCAAAATTAGACTCAAATACTCAGCAGTCCCAACATTCTCTTCTTTCACCCAGAAATCATAAAATGCAAGACAACTAACCACTTTCTCTAGAATGTAAAAGCATTGAGTTCATCGTTTGTGCATGACTATAATTCACCACAAGTCATCCACTTAATCAAGATACTAAAGATTATACTTTTCTCTCAGTTTCATCATCATTGAGACATGGTAATGATTTACCACGGAAGGAATCACATAGAAAGTGCATGATGCGGATCTGGGAAAAGTATTAATGCCTTAAAAGCACCCATTGTCACTTTTCCTTCTTAAAGGATTCATGCATGTAGAGTTACTATTACTGTGATAGCAATTAAAGAAGCCAAATTTTTCGATCTGGTTCAGGCTGAGATCTCCAGATGAAAGAAATAACAATCATTACTTATCAACACATGCTGTCAGTCTTCTGCAACAGATATTAATATTTGTAGTTATTGTATTTCCTTCAAATGATCACTCTCACCACTAGAAAATTCACATTGGCGGGGGGAGAGTCAATAGTACAAGTTTAGAACAAATTTTTTTTTTTTGGGGGGGGGCGCGGCAAAATCAATAATTTTAAATTTCCTATATAGAATTTTTAATTTTTGCAACATGTAAGGGGAGAGGTCGCCCCCCACCCCCTGTTTCCTCTGCCACTGATCTCACAAGTCACAACCTTAGACAACTCTTTCACAAGTTTTTCCAACCTACCACCAATGGCTTCCAGAACTCAGCAAAAGCATCTCATGTATTCATTAATAAGCACTAACACACGAAATAAACTACATGATACTCCAAAGCTACCTCCAAAGTAAAGCACTACCAGATGTTATCACTATCAAGATCATTTGAATGGAATTTTATTTAGGTATACTATTTCTTCTATTTTGCAAGTAATTAACAAATAAGCTCTAGATAGGATCTGTATAAAAACCCGAATTACCTAAGTTTTCAACTTTTGGCTTATGCTTTTTTTCTGAAGTGCCTATGTTCTAGGGCCTCCCACCAGCACCAGATGGTTTGTCAGCCAAGTAGTTTCCAGCAACTGCTGAAGTAGATGATGATAATGGCCTTGGAGACAGTGGCCCGGTATTGGTCCCATCAGCACCATACTTCCTCGGTCTGCCTCTCTTCTTCTTCTCAGAGGTACCAACCAATCCTGCACTGGCCGGGGATGGAAGTGCTGGTGGTGTAACCGCAACTGCGGAAGAATTTTCAATCCTAGATGCCACATGATAGCTTGATGGGGCCTCAGGAGCTATAACTGTCACCCCTGAATTCATTCCTTCCCTAGATTCCATGATACGCCAAGATTCTTGAAGCTACAATAGTATATAGTACTTAGATTCTTGCCAACGCCTAAAAACAACCATACAACTTAGATCAGACATTCATCAAAGCTTTTCAGCAAAATCTATCATCACATAAGGTTGTTTTCGAAACATTCTAAAGTTGCATCAAATTCCAAACAGAAAGAAACAATCGTTTCAACAAAACTTAAAAAGATCTCTTTGCTTTGTTCTTCAGCAGTGAAATTTTCGATATCAGGGACAAAAAGATTTTCACTATGATCAAAGAGATAAACACTCAGAACAGGACCAAAAACAAACATAACAAACACACAAAAGATTCCGAAAGAAGGACAATAAGTGAATGAAACACTCAAATGCACCAAGAATCACTACAAACTTGTTTTTTAACATAATAATCCAACTTCAATTTTGTCAAAGATCAAAATTTTTGCCACTTGAAAATGTCACGGGAAATCAAAAAGCAGGCAACTTACTGATCTTAATTCCAAACAAGCATTTTCTATCAACTTCCAAATATGACAACAACAAAAAATGATTTAACAAAGAAAACCAAAAAGAACCCTCAAAGCCTGAAAATTTCCTGATCAAGAAAATGTGTTATCAAGAACAAGACATCATTTTAGGCTTCATACTAAATACCACAGTCAAAAAAAAAAAAAAAAAGCAGTTAACTTCAATTTACACTGCCTGGATTGGAACTGCTTGCCTTTTGCTTCTCCTCCACTTTATCAGCAAAAAATTTCAAAAAAAGAAAAAGAAAATCACTCTATAGTGACTCGAAAGAGTGAAGAAGAAGTCAAATCGGTTTTCAGACCAAACGTAACGGTTTTCCGGCAGAAAACCGGTTTTCAGGTGACCCAGAAAACAGTTTTTCTTGTTTTTCAGGAGAAAATTAAGGAGGCAGTAAATTTTTTGTGGATTTTACTCAGCATGCATAAATACTTAAAAATTGGATAAGAAAACAGAAAGAAGAAACTTAAAAAATATGAAAAAGTAAAAGTGGTTACTTATAAAGATAATAATTCATTTTTCATGCACTCTGTCTGGATATAAATATTTTTATACTATTAAATTTAAATACATGACGTGAAATTTTAAATTTTAACAATTATTTTTGTATATATAATAAATATTCAGATTTAAAAGTATAAAAAATTTTGTACAATAGATGTAAGATTTACCATAAATTATTTAACAGAGAATGCATGAGGTCGATATTATTTAATAATATTAATGTTTGATTTATTTTTTTTGTTTATTTGTTGAAAAATACTATCATAGATTCGGTGTTGGATTTTACCTGTAGACCTTATAGTTAAAATTAAATTTTATAAAATCTTACTTATATCAACTAATATCATAGATTGCATATCATTTAATTTACACCATATAATCTATAAGTGAGACCGTATATCAGATCTACCTAAGTATTCCCCTTATTTGTTTATATGAAAGATTTACCGGAAAGAATATACGAGTAATAAATAAATAATTTAATTGCTAAACCCGAAAAATTGAAATTTGATTAAGAAGAAGTTCAAGTCCGGTGAGAAAATTGGAATTCAAATCTTGAAATGATTATTGATAGGGGGTAATTGGGTAATTCTGGAGGCGATTAATTAAATGGGATTTGTTAGAAAAAGGTAAAGTATCTTTTGGAAATTTAATTTGATTATTTTCTACTTAAAGCTAAAAAACGTAAAAAAAACAAATGTGGTCATTGGGGGACCAAAGGTGGGGGTTGTTGGAATGGTCACACTTTTTCCTAATCACTGACACTGAGCTGCTTTTTGTCTTCTCCAGATTGTATATGAAAAAAATATTTGCTAGTTGTTTCTAAATATCATTAAAGAATAATGAATATAGTCTACTTTTCAATTATTTTAAATTTATATAATTATTATAAAGTTATAATATCTATGACCCTGTTTAAATTGTTATTTTTTCTTTATTTTCTACATAATATCTGGTAATTATTAGTTAAATACCTTTTGTAGATACTTTATATCTTACATATATATTACCTTTAATAACAATCATACTAAATAATATTTTAAAATAACATTCTACAATTCCCAACTTAATTTCAAGAAAGGTGAAAGGATAAATGAGGTATTTTACTAACCATTTAAATGAGTAAAGAGAGATAAAGAGCTGAAGATAAGAGATGATATTTGCTCAAAAATAGTCATAGTATTATTCCATCCAGCAGTTGACTAATTAGAAAATATTTAAATATATTCGATTTTGAACTACTAGGATTGTAAATAAATTTAAACTAGTTTTTGTATTCGGTTTGAACTCGACTCAGTAAGTTAAAAATTTTGAATTTATTTGTAAAAAATTCAAACTATTCGATTTGAGTTCGAGTTCGATTCCATAAAATTTTAAATTCGTTTCGAAAGATAAACAAGTCAAATTTACATAAAATTTAAAATTCGTTAAAATAATCAAATAAATTTGAATACTATGATGTCCGATTGATTTATATTTATTTACACTCTTAAAACCTATTTATAATCTTGTATTCAGAATTAAATTTTATTAAATCTTATATATTAGTATATTATATTTTATACAATTTTATTTATATTAATTAATGTTATTTATTTCGAATGGGGTAGCATATAAGTAGAGTAAAAACATGGAGTCCACACAACCATGTGGCCAATTAATGTATGACAAATGTTTAGGTATTCTAGATTTTTAACTTTATTTAGATAAAATTTATGGTGTGAATTAAGTATATTTTTTTAAAATTTATTTTTAACCATAAAATTTATAATTAAAGTAAAAAATCGAATCTAACTAAATATTTTCTTAATTGAATTGTACTGGTTTTGATCCCCAGTCAAACTCCAAACTGGAAATTTTCTGTCTATGGACCCCTCTTTGATAACATCAGTAAGGCATCTGACAACTTGGTCTCACTTAAATATTTCATCTTGACTAGTTTAATTTAATTTAAATTATATAGTTGAGATAATAATTCTTTTATAGATTAAGATGTACGATCAAATCGAATATCTTATAATCTATAATTTTTTATATTTTTATTTTTTTTAAAAAAAATTAAAATTTATAATACTTTATCTTCAAATTAAAAGACGTGAAAAATTATAGATCACAAGTTGTACAGTAAGATCATATACCTTGATCTATGAAAGAATTTTCTCAATAATGTGTTTGAAGACATAAATTAACAACAAATAATATTTTACAATTATTACGTATTAAATTTATTTTTTAATTATCTTTTATCAAATTTATATCTCATATCTAAAAGTTAATAAAATTATTTCAAATAATATTATAAATAATTTGTTAAATAATAATTTTTCGGACGGAGCCATGATATCGATTCAATGATGATCAAATTTGACAATTGAAATCACATTTTTGGTCCGATTAGAACATTTTAATATTTGTCTCAGTCAACAAGTTTAATGTCACTGATTGACTGTTGTAACACAAAATAAAAATGTTCTGTGCATTATAATAATACCCCGATTATTACCAAAAAATAATAATGATAATAATCCTCCAATTTAAATAACAGTGTATCTGTATAAATTGAAAAAGTAACAAAATTTATTACTACATTCAAACAAAAAAGAATAAAATTTGACCGAATATCTAATCTATAAAAAAAATAATCCATAAGAAAATTGAGATTTTAGGCTAATAGTGCCAGTTTCAGTTTCAAATTTTTTACTAAAAAAAAATGATAAGATATGTCATTATGACATAGAAAAATAGATAAAATGAACAGAGGAGTAGTTTAATCAATTGCCAAAAGTGAATGTAGAAATTTGTTAAACCAAAAAAGGCTTGTTGGTTTTTTTTTTTTTGGACATAAAAGTTTAAAAATTTCATTAACCAGAATGCTGGAAATTTTCCAGCAACAGGGACCTACAAAAGGAGGGGAATGCCAATGAAATTTAGAGGCACAAGATCTTCTGTCTGAAACTCTGTACCATTTCTTGTCACATTGCTTAATGAACTGTCAAAATTAAGTAATGTGATTTTAATAGAGTAATCTTGACAATTCATTAGGTGGTGTGACAGGAAGTGCCACAGAGTGTGGGACATAAGATATTTAGCGAAATTTAGATTGGTTACTAATGATGTCAAAATAATACACTAATGACAATATTACACGTGATTCCGGACTTGAGTCTATTAGGGGTATTTAGTAATTTTACTCTCTTGGTTCAAATAAGTTCAAACGGGTCAAGTATTATATATTTAACCCGCAGATCGATCTAATATATCGATTTCAGGTATAAATATCAAAATAATAGATTATATTCAATTAATTACTTTTCTAATTATTCAAATTCTGAATTCTTATTAAATTTAATTCTATGGTTTAAGTACTGACTTGAGTATCGGATCCTACCCGAAGGATACAGTCCTGCTCTTTTTATTTTCAGGTGATCCGAACGTGAGTACTATGCCTTACTTTAAACGATACTGCATTTGAACTAACTCTAGTTTAAATTTTTGTATCAACATTATGTGCTGTCTGTGAAAAAACTATACTAAAGGTCATACTCTACCATGACACTTAACATGCGTAACACTCGGGAACAACAGTAACAAATACAAATGAGTAATTTCTCAGCAATGCTTCTACCCAGTCGGGTTATGCATTACTCATACCTTTCAAGGTCGATCCCAACTTCAACCCTCTAGGATGGAACACATACTTGCAACTTCCGAGGTTGAAACCTACCAAAACATTTACAGGATTACAACATTCCAAAGTCACTTCACCTCTCTAGTGTTAAAAAAGAAAAAAAACACCAAGTCTTTTCATATAGAGCCTTCTCTAGGAAAGTCTTACACCCAAGTCAAAACTTGCATCATCTGGGATCAAGCACCCTCCAGTGTCATTCATCCCTTCTACAAACAAAGGCCTAGAACATCCAAAGTTATATTCAGAATATTAACCATAGTGGGCGAAAATTGCCCAAGTGTAATATGACATCTTACGCTCTGCTCCTATGCACCTCGACTGCGTTACACACTAGTGTTCCCTGCTAACCCCTTTTGGGGTCCAACACTTACTAACATCTTATGGGGTTGAGCCCAGTCAATACTTTCCGGAGTCAACGCCTTACTCGCGCTTTCTGAAGTCGCTCTTTACTTACGCCCTCTAGGGTAAAACACTTGCTCACACCCTCCGGAGTTGAACACGGTTGACAGCCTTTAGGGTCACCCCTTTCGAGATCGCTCTTTACTTACACTTTCATAAAATACAACACTTGCTCACGCTTTTCGGGGTTGAGCCCAGCCGACAACTTCTGTGGTCGTCTGTGCTCATACTTTATGAGATCGCTATTTACGTACGCCTTCTGAGCCCGACCAACAACACACTTGCTCGCGACTTTCAACGTTGTTCCTTACTTGCACCCTCTGGGGTACAATATTTTCTCACGCTCTCTAGGATTAAACTCGACTGATACCTTTCGGGGTCACGCCTTACTCGCGCCTTTTGAGATCGCTCTTTACTTACACACTCCGAGGTATAATACTTTCTCATGCCCTTTGGGGTCAAGCCCTACAACACTCTCCAGGATCACGTTTTACTTGCACCTTCTTAGGTCGCTCTCAATTTATATCTTTCAAAGTAGAATACATACATACTCACTCAATGGGGTTGTGTCATACTTAAATAATGATTTTGTGTTTATTGAGAGAGCATCTAGGATACAAATTTCCAAAAGAGCTATTATTAGTATTCTTCTCATCCTAAATTGCTCAATTGAACATCACGAGGCCAAGATGTAATTTACATCAAAATTGTTGTATTGTAGTCAAGCTCAACCTCAAGCAAAAGCTTTTCAAGCAACAAATTAATTTGGTTAGAGTCAACAATTCAGGACTAGACCCATGTGCTTCGAGAATCTTATTAATCAATTGCACAAAAAGTTCAAATCATAATTCATATATCCCACGTGATATTTACCAGTGGAATTGGATATTTCCAATTCTTATTTATGTATAAAGCAACAGAAAGTTTATTTGTTACATTGGATCATGATATACAACCAATGCAGTGGACAAATGGATAGTTGTGCCAGTCCACTTGTCGTCATTCAGTCTTCCTCTTGCAAGGAGATTTGGATGTCCATGGCCAGGTTAAAAGAGAAGACTAAAGGTGGCAACTTGGAGTCATGTGAATGCTTCACTAGTAATATGGACGTGGTGCACTACTAGTAAGTATTGCAAGTAGTGTTTTGTATACCTTGGAAGTAGTATGTAGTAGGAAAATATTTATATAGACCCGATTTTTTGTTCTATTTGTAGACCAGTGATCAAGATTAAATCTTATACAATCTTACTTACATCAACTTATGTCATAAATTCTATAACATTTAATTTACACCACAAAATTTACAAGTGGAATTAAAAATCAAATCTATCTAAATCTTTCCCGTATATATAGTAATATTGGAAGTAGAGTTGTAGTAGCTCCAACGGCCTAAATACGTGGTTCATTCAAATCCTAAAATCATAGAATATTCAAATAAGGAACTCTGTAGTACTAAGAAACTCCATGGTAATGTTCCACAATAGTAGGAAACTCACAGCAGTAACAAAATCTACAATAGTAGTAAGGAGCTCTGCAGTAATATATTAGTACCGAGTGCCTGAGAAGTTTGGATACTATTGGGGCAATGGAGTTTAATTCCAAACGATATTATATTCTAAGGAAAAATTTTAAACACCTATTCAAATCTTGACTGAGGTACATTCTCGTGGTGTAGTTAAATTTTTTATTTTTTTTATTTCGGTAAATAGAAATTTTTTAATAATTCTCAAATAAATATTAAAAAATATTTTCCCCATAAGAATAATTTTTTAAGTGATGAAATTGGATTCGTTCAATACTATGGCTCTGGTTGTAGTGCAAATATGGCATCAATTACTCGGCACTCTTAATTCGAAAAATTTCGACTTGAGACGAGAGGTAAATGATGATGCCAAAATAATATATTTAATGACAATATTATACGTGACTTTGAACCTAGATCCATTAGGGGTGTTTTAGTAATTTTACCCTTGTAGTTCAAATAAATTCAAATAGATCCAGTATTATATATTCGATCCACGGATCGATCTGACCCATTGATTTTAAGTATAAATATCAAAATGGCAGGTCAAATTCAATTAATTACTTTCCTAATTATTAAAACTTTAAATTCTTGAATGTTATTCTTTGGTTTAATTACTTATTTGAGCGTCGTAACCTATTCCAAGGGACGACTGCCCCACCCTTTTTATTTTTAGGTGATCCGAACATAGATATTATGAACGTTGCTCAATTTACTTTCAACAATACTACACTTGAACTAATCTTAGTTCAAATTCTTGTATCAACAGTTACAAGTTTTTCCGAACTTTGCAGCTCATGAGCAAATCTATTATCTTGCCTCCTAATCGAAGAAATTTTTGCAATATTCAGAATTAAGAGACTCTCTTGAATATCAAAAATTATTGGACCTATAGTTGAAATTTGTGCAAATCCTTATTCAAATTACCATCTAATTAGCATTAGCGAAAATCGTTTGCAAATATAAGAAGCAAAACTGGTGTCCAAGGACATTGCTGACTTACATTTTCTAAAGAGTCCTTAATAAGCAAGACCAAGAATTTTAGCCAGAGAGGAAGTTAAGTTTAGATTCCAAATTTGATGCCAATATAGTTTCAGAAAAAAAATAAAATTGTATGCTACTATACAGGTGAAGGAATCCAACAAAACAATTGCTGCTGCTTTTGAAATGAAAGCAAGAAGCTTAACAGAAAAATATTCGATCAGCCAAAAGCAAAATGTACACACAGAGAAACAGGGAGACACAATGAGCACAGTAGGTCAAATGTCGATTAATGACCTTAAATGAGACTTTGGAAGAGTAAATCCAGCTCTTTTCTCTTCAAAAGAATACTCTACGTCTCCATTACTAGGAGGAACACAAGGTGTAGCCGGGGTCATGGCCATCTTCATAGTAGTAGATATTGTTGAGGGAGTGATTGGCATTGGAATTGGTATTGTCTTTGGGGTCTCATTCCCATCAAAAGCAGGAAATCCCTTCTTAGGTGTTGCCATGTGAGCTTTGCAACTAGGAGGATTGTCCATAAATTCTTGGTTCCTCTTATTCTCATCTTGAAGATTAGTGTAGTTTGCTTTGAATGATAATGAAGAAGATATAGGCGAAAGGGGCTTCCTTATTACTTTAGATTCAGCTTGACGCTGATTTGTTCCGTTAAAGGAGTAGGCTTCTTTGGAGGAATGGTAGAAATGTCTCTCTTTCCTACATAAATATGCAAACAATTCAGAGACGAGCAAGACAGAGAGACGTCTGATCACATACACTATAATTGGAGGCAAAAAACATGCAGAGGTGAGGATCTACAGAAAGCTAACTGCTGAGCTTCAAGTGACAACAAAATAATTAACCAATTTTTACCAAAAAGGTTTAAATCAAAGTATTAAATAAATGGAAAGGTAAGTGATCACACACATAATGGAAACAAAAGACCAATCCTACTCAGATAGTACATGTAAATTTGCTTGAAGAGGCATGCTTGAGAGTTACCACAAAATAAATGATATCAACTGAGATAGGCAAGAGAGAACGTAATAGCTTGAGAAGATATTGTGAGGTACCTGAAGAAAGGATTGCACTTCCACTGTGCTGAAGGTTTGGCAACGGGTGCTGCTTCAAAGAGTTACTCTTGTTAGAAGAGTGAGAAAAGAGGGCTGCTTTGTTTTCAGTCTGTTCTACCGATATGACTTTTGAAGCATCATTCCACCAATGGAAAGTCTCTTATTACTTGCACCACCACTAATTGAAGTTCCAAAGTTCTTCCTTCCACTTTTTGTTGGACTTGGTTTTGATCCAAAAAGTGCTTCCTGCTCTACTGTCAACTGTCCTTGAAGCTTCTTCTGGTCCTAAAACATAGAAACAATAAGCATAATCATCAGTAGATAACAGTTTTATATGCATATCTCAAGACTAAATTAATAGAGATTGTTTGGCAAAAAGAGATTGTTACCCTCTGCCTTTGATGTTCTTGCTCTTTTTCCTGCTTTAAGATGCAATATTGATCAAGCATACAACGAAGGCTAACCTGGGTAAAAACATGTAAAATAGAAGACTCAGAATTATGAATTCAAAAACATTTATTAATCACAAGAAAAAGAATAAAAGTGTTACATGTTAAAGTTCATGGCAGGTCAAAAACTTAAATGAGACTGGAATTTTAACCCAATCAGTGTGTACGAATATGGCTTTTGAATGTAATCGTGAAATAAGTATTACCCCGTCGTACAAAAATTCAACTCCTCTTTGCTTTTCCCATGCTTTGGCCTTTGATGTCAAAACTTCTATCATTGCTGCTCACAAAACCAATCAAATGGATATACAATACAGAAAAAAAATGAAACAACAGGTAAGAGCAGATATTATATTTCCTAATACCTAGAAACAATAAGGATGTGAGATAGTAAAAAGATCTGCTTATGTTACCAGCATAAAATTACTTGTACTTCCATTTCTGCAGATAAGATCCCATGGGCCCTCTTTTCATCATAGGTAGAGCTAAACTCAGCAATACTAATTTCAATCTACATTGAGAATTTTGTATCTAATATAACAATGGAAAAACAACAGTGATGGAAGTGCGTGTAATAAGATGCAGAAGCATAGGGTCTTCTGCTCTGCTGTAATTGCCTATTCAGGAATCAGGATAATAAGATGATTAGACTTGCTTTACCCTAGAAAACCAAGCTTGGTGCTAAAACTACAACCTGAAAATGAAGGTTTCAAGAAGGGTTCACTTGAATATATGCTCTAATAGGGATATTTTTCACTTGTAACTTTTCCTAGTCATACCTTCATTATTATTATTTTTTTTAAAAAATCCTCCTCTCCCCCTGCCCGTTAGTTACTCGACCCCATGATAAAGGTCATAGGAAAGCGTCTTACCACCTAATCAACACTTCATTGTTAATCATACCTTGATCCTCAATCGTTTCTGGTTTACATATAAGCACACGGAAACTGTTTGCCAGTGGAACTTAGTAGAAACTTGATATCCTTATTTTCTAATTATTCTTTCTTGCAAGTTAAAAGGAATCTTTGAAAAAAAAATGAACAGAAAAGTTCAATTTCTTTTGAGGATCCCAAGGGAGGAACAAGACAAAACTAAAACTTTTCCAAGACAAACTATGACTTTCTCCCGGGTGTTTTGATGAACGCTTGTACTTGAATATTTACAGTTAATGATTTGATTGTTGGTTCTTATATCCACTGGGGGATAAAATTTCACTATCAAAGAACTTCTGTTGGGAAGGGAATGTACTAAAGTAGGATTTCCTTCATTTTATTTATTCTTCCAAGTCCAAGAGATCATGCCTTCAGAATTCTGTTGATTTATTAAAAAATAAAAATCAGACACCTGGAGAAAGCATCGCATACCAGGAATTTTGTTAACAAGAGCTCGAGCTTTCTCGGCACGCTTCAGAATAAGATGTGCACCTCTTCCAGCATTATAACGATTATCATCCTGCAAAAACTAAGATTGTAGGAAAAGAAAGTATAAGGAAATACAACATAAATTAAAAAACAATGTCCAACCCTGTTGTACTCTTCCAGCCAGCACTCCTCTTCACACGCAACAAGCCACTTTTCAATCTTTTCAAGTATTTCTTTCCTACTAAAAGCTTCCTCTTTCACCTTAGAAATTTGAATCTCAATTTGTTCTAATAGATAACAAGGGTCAGTTGTCCCTGCCACATGGCAATAACAATCTATAGTTAGATGAGAGAAAATGATATCATAGCCAAAATGAACAGAAATATTACTATTAGCAATAAGCAGTAAGGGAATTAAAAAATCAGGCTGTTGTTCCTCGTAAACCAAAGATAACAAAGAATTTTAGGCAATGACCTCCTAAAAGGTATTAGTGTCTGGTTTCCGGTTCAGAAGACATAAAATATATATATACTCCTAATCCTTATACTCTTATTGTCTTACCAGATTCGATTGTCGCAATGGAGTAATCTATTGAATTACGATCCTCAACAGCTATGTGAGAGCCCCTGCATATTTCCTCTAGTTGCAACCGCTTTTTCAAGAGAACCTTCTTAATTTTGCTTGATTTCATCTGTTGCAGCCTTGAAACTTCTGCTTCAGCCTGCAAGCCAAAAAAAAAAAAAAAGTTTGAAGGTTTCTTATAGCCACCTAGAAAGCTTTGTGGAAATCACCGAGACTTGCATCATTAGGAAAATCCCTCCTTTAGAGGAAGTATAATGTACATACGTATTCTATGAAATTCAAGGAGAGAGTGTTAGGCTCAGTTATTTCATTCTCTGAAGCAGCTATATTTCGTGTAACATTCTGAAACCTTTGCTGCTCCTCAACTGGTGTATCCATCAAACACCACAGCTCCACCATGGTTGCAGCAAGATCTTGAAACTGTAGAAACACAGACATTTAGAAGGAAAATAAGAAACAAAAGGATTTGCACATCAAATATCTATTAAGACCAAGAACAACAGACCTTTTGCAACCTCTGTATCTTCAGGTCCTTCAGTTTCCGAATTGCAATAGACAATCTCTCAATAGTATGCAAAGTAATGCTCTTTGCACCAGAAGAATCATCCAGTGTGGGATGGATCTCACTAACTGTGAGTTTAAAATCCAAACCAAGCACCAAGCACAGTGAATTAAGTGCATTCAAATGGTCAAGCACCTGCTTTAGACGGTTGCTCTGCATATAAATTCTCCACATTCATTAATAAAGAAACAATCCTGCTTCAGATGACATGCAAGTACTTTAGGTGCAATGCAAAATTATTCTATTCATTAACATTCACTTATCCCTCGGAAATACTTTTCAACATCTTCAGTGTCCAAAATGTTTTCAATTTCCTGCTTCCAAAATCATGATTTTCTCTACCCATCATCTCACTTGCAACACCAGATATTAATATGAACAAGTTAAGTCAACTATTACAATAAACAAAGACAATGAAGAAACTGGAATTCAAACTAGCAGAAGCCAAACTATCAGACCTTCTCTTTTTCTAGAGCAAGCAACTGAGTTTTCAAATCTTCTAGTCTTTTCAATGACAAATCACTGTCATCAAAGATGGTCATGGATAGATTTTCTTCAGAAGATACTGAAAGGTCCTTTGAGATATTATCTATTTGCTCCAGAACTTCTGTAAACTGACTCTTTCTTTCCACTTTCCTCTTCTGCATCTCTTCTAGTTCAGAAGTGACAGCTTGAAGTTCCATCTTTAGACTTCCAGAACTAATTCTGTGCAACATGCACAAGTGAAACTTCTGGAAATCTTCTTGATAGATGGTGAAATCATAAAAAGAATGGAAAAAAAAAAGTTTAGAACCCATTCTTTCATTTCCTCTGATCTTACCTGCCTTATATGCAGTGGCCGTTCTCCTAAAGATGCATAGATGAATGCAAGTTCTGATTCAGAGTCAGCAACAGCTTGTCGCAGCTGAGCTCGACTCTGGTTTGCTTGGTCCACTTTTCTTTTATATGCCTGCAGACACTCTTGTTCGAGTTCAAGAATCATTCTGTCCCTCTCAGACTCAGGTTCTCCAACTTCGTTCCATATTTTCTGATTCCAGATCATAAGGCAAAACACTTAAAGCACTAAATATATAAATCACAAAATTGAAATATCCAAATGAAAATAACCATCAACAATAGGCAGAAAAACAATAAATATATTCTGCAATGAACAAACAAACAAACAAACAAACCAAGCCTTAATCCCACTAAATAGTATTGTCTTTGGCCTCGATACCTGTAACTCAGATAGCAGAGTACCACAAGTGGTTTCCATCTGCAAAGACTGATTCTGCTCATGATTATACATGTTTCTGTGCTAGTCCCTATATGGATGGAAAAAACATTTTGATCACAAAAGGAAGACACAAGAAACAATAAAAAAAATGGATAAATGACACCTGCACAGCTACTGGATAATTGCAATATGATAAAGTTCCAAATTTTCTCAATCAATTTCCAATAAGCATAACGCACCATGATAACAGACAAAGACACAATACTTTGAAATGGAAAAGAAAATGAAAACGTTTCTATAGCAGTAATCAGCCTAGCATTCCCTTCAATCTCTTGGCTAGCAATTGATCTTCAGCAACTGAGCAATGAGCATTAGTTTTTATTCTCATAACTACTTAGTTCATTACAGATTAAACCCTTCCCCGAACCCCTCACTAAATCATGGTTTTGATTCGTTAAGAAACCCAACCTCCTGAAACCCCTTGTAAGTTGTAAATATAACATGAAAAGCAATTATCTTAACCTCTGTTTTACTATAAAATTAAAAAAATATAAAAAAATCACAAACGAAGAACAGCCACAGAACTGAATCACATGTTGTCAAGTCTATACTAGAAATTCCTAAAATATCACTCTTTTTCTCCATAATTTAGCCAGGAATTACCATAAAAAACAAATTAAAACCAGGAATTATTAGAAAAATATCATTTTTGCATATTAATTAGTACGAATATCGTGTGCATGCACTTTCCCGCTTTCCTGCACAAAATCCAAAATCAATCTATATATAAAAAAAAAATCAAATAAAATAAAAATCGTCTACTTTTTCAAGCACTAGACATCATACTAATTGAAAATTAATTAAACTAATTCCGCCGGCGAAACATAGAGAACGAATACTCGCGAATAAGAAAACGAGAACCAAAAAAAAAAAAAAAAACCTGAGACGAGTGAGTGGTGAGAATCTTGATCGACAATTCAAGTTGAAGGTTGTTAAGCGGACGGAAGACGCCGCCGGAGATATGATTTTCCGACGAAGAGTAATTTCTTCCGACGGAAACGAACAATATATTCAGTGAAAACAGAACTAGTAAGTAAAATGATCGGAGGATTCGTAACGGATCAAATTTATTAATGTTTACATTTTTTTTAAAAAAAAAGGAAGTTTAAATTGAATTGGGAAAAGCGTAAGTAATTATGAGATGTGAGAGCGTAGAAGGGAGAGGGAAAATATTTTGAATAAAAAAAAAAAAAAAAGGCCAAAAAGGCGTTAGAAAGGAAGGAAGCGAGCGTTATTTTTGGTTTGTGAATGTTTTCTATTTAAGTGTATGGGTCCCAGTTAGAATTTAGTTGTTTTGAATTTCAAAAATGATTTTATTCTTCTTCTCGCCCCTTCAACCCTCTTCTTTTTCCTTTATTACTTTTTTTTTCTCTTTAGAATAGTATCATTTGAAATAATTAATATAGAAAATTATTTTGTATATGCAATATAAAATATTTGGATCCAGTCTATTTAGTGATTTTTTCTATATTTATTGTTCATTTATCTATATTTCAATAATTAAAATTAAAAAAAATAATTTGAATATCCCATGAATTTTATCTCATCGAGTAAATTATCATATCCAAAAATTAATTCAACCGTCGAATTATATCACATTTGGATAGTATACAAATTTTCAATTTTTTTAATAAAATATAAAGTAGTTTAATCAAAAAGTAAAACATCATTTTTTTTTTTGAATTTTTGTAAAACATTCATGTAGAACATGATTTAGATTTTAAATGGTATTGATTTTTAAAAATATTTTTTAAAATTTACTTTAAGGATAATTAGAAACTCCTTTATTTACTCATAAATAGAGAGGATCGTTGTCCACAATAAAATCGATTACTTAACAAGCGTAATACAAGTCGTTTTGGACAAAATTAACAAACATGTAATCTTGCTTTAATCACATAACGGATTAATCTTTGATGAACTTCTATTCAACTAAGATAAAATTAAGTGTCGAACAATCTGATTTGCTTGGTTAAAGGCAAATATCACAAGAGGTATATGAGATTTTGATGCAGCCATTTCTTTTTTTTTTGGTATTTAGCACCTTTTTTTTTTTTTGAAATTTTTTTTTCTATAATTTTATTGCACACCAATTTCTAAGTCGGAGTGAATATTTTAAACCGTTGAATAATTAAAAAAATAATAAAGATATAAAATGGGTACTCATAACTTTTTCTATTTTGTGTTTCTTCAAGTTTTTATTTGCGTTTTTTGCTATTTTGTTATTCATACGTCAGGTAAAATTCAGCATTTCGATTTACCATTTTTTTTTTTTTTTCATATTATTTTGATTTGTATTAGCCCTTCGAAGCAATCTCGTAAATAAGAACTACTGAACAAATAAGATGATGCATCACTGCTTTCCTTCAACTGTAATAATTTTTTTTTTCCCTTGTTTTTAGTTTTCTGGGTTATCGATATTAATTTTTAAAAAAATGATATTATATTCAAGTAAAAACTTGTGTTAAAGGTATCAAGTTTCGAATTGATACGCCCAGGGCACGCTGTTGATAGGAAAAGAATTGTAATCCTGGATTCGTAGACAAGAAAATAGCTTCCCCTTAAATTGATGGCAGAAAGAAGCATACTTTTAAAACTCGATCAAGTCATTCGGAACCGATACCGATAATCTGTATCTACACATATATAAGTTTTATTGTTTTTGTTAATTAATTTTTTAGAATTAATCTAAAAGTAATAATTTATAATTTTTACCTTATTTTGTACTATAATTTTAGATAAATTTATTATTTGATATTGATCTCAATTAATATAAAATCCGAAATAACTACCAATACTGTGATTTTAAACTATGGTGAGAAGTAACAGAAGAAAACCCACTTTTCAACATTCAACTAATAAGAGTGTCCAGCTCCAAGAATCAATGTTTTGAAAATCGGATCGGTCATTGAACCGGTGGCCTATTCGGTTCTCGATTTAACCGATCCGATCGGTTGAACCGATCGTTTCACTAATTAAGGTTTTTTTTATACTAAAGTGTAATATAATTTAAAATGACCTAAAATATATTTATATAAAATCTAAAATATAAATGAAACACTATCTTTAGATAATTATAGTCATAGTACCCAAAATTACTAATCAAATTTCTAATAAGAAAAGTAAAATTTATACAAAAATAAGTATAAAAAAGATGAAAAAAATAATAGTTTAATAGTTTAGTTTTTGGTGTGTTCAATGTTTTGCTATTTTGAAGTTTATTTTCACGATTTTTTAAATTTTTTAGTATAAAAAAGATGAAAAAAATAATAGTTTAATAGTTTAGTTTTTGGTGTGTTCAATATTTTGTTATTTTGAAGTTTATTTTCACGATTTTTTAAATTTTTTCTTTATTTAAATCATTTTTTATTCTAAAATTTAAAAAATTGATTTTTTACCGGTTATATTTTTACAGATTTTTTCTGTTTTATCGGTTCAGGGCGATTTTTTGAATAGACCTGATAGGTAGTTGGACCAGACAGGTAATTCTTTCCGTTCGAGATTCTTTTCGACCGATCGAACCGGCCGGTCCGGTCCGACTTTCAAAACACTGCCAAGAATATAAACTTATACCCTATTTCACGCAATAACCAGAAGCAGCAACTACTACAGGCCTAATTAACAAAACCATACCAATGAAAGTAATAGTCTTGCAAGGACAAGACGTCGACGTAGAACCTTGTGACAAGCTAGACTAATCACATACTAATGTGAATATACAGAGTATACTAAATGTGTCCAGGTAAGGTTACTTAGAAATGTGTCACAGTCATAGTTACCTAACGTGTTTTTTAACGTATCGCGTTTTTTTATAATTACGAGCCAAATAAGCCCTTTCTTTTTATGGAGTGCAAACTTGACTACAAAGTAAAGACAGCTAAAGATATTCAGACTTTAACTGCAACATTCACCAGCATGTGATCGAGCAAAAGAGAAAAGAAAACAAGTGCATAAATAGGGTTTTTTTATTTTTTCAAAACAAATTGATGTAATCAATGCAAACTTTGTCAAAAAACACCAAAGGTAAAGAAACTAATCAAGAGGCACACAAAATATAGAATTGCAAAGGTTATTTTATTAATCAAAACTTGCTGCGGCTATACAAAACAGAGGTTTAAAAAAGTAAAGCCCTGAAGATGTGTGAAAGGGAATCTGTGCAATCTAGCAAACTAACTAAACATACCACTAATAACATATTAGTAATTCAATTAGTAACATTCTGGCAAAGCTTTGATAGTTGCTGAGTTAAAAGCACAGTGATTAGCCCAATTAACCATTGTCCCTCCCACGTGCCGAAGCCGGCTGTTCTTGCGATCTTGCTTGCACTCATCCTGGATAACTTTGTAAAAACGTAAACCATTCTTTTTGCGTCATCTCTTCCACTCTCATCAAAGATTTGCCAATTATCATCGTCATTGAAAACTTTCCACGGCTCCGCTTCGTCACCATATAGAGTTTTTTCCACAACATAGTTGTGGGGTAGTTTTTGATTAGTAACCTTTAGCGAGAGGAGATTGATTATAGTTGTTCGCCAGATGGCCTAAAATAGAATCCAACTGGTAAACTTTCAATCATCATGCCAATCGGGTGATGCAGATATAAACTCGTACTCATGAATTACAGATTCTTGAAGGCTTAATATATAGTATTTTGAAGTAGCAAAGGTAAAAGTATAAGGTTTGAAAGAATCAGCTATGCATGGATATGTACCGAGGATTCCGAATTTGGAAAGTAAAAGAAAAGAACGAGGCTGCGGTGGCATATTAATAAAACGAAAATACTTATATAAATCTGCTTTTTGACTAAACGTGTAAATCTTACAGTTAAAATTAAATCTTATACAATCTTTTTTTCTTATCTAGTTGATGTCATAGATTTCATAACATTTAATCTATACCACAGGATCTACAAGTAGGGTCAAAAATCAGATTTACCTAAATATTTCCCTTACTAAAACAGATATACATATGTGTGCATATAAAATACTACCATAAACTCGGTCTTAGATCTCACCTGTAGACCTCGCAGTCAAGTATGATTAAATCTTATAAAATCTTGCTTACATCAGTTGATGTCACAGATTCCATAACATTTAATCTATACCACATAATTTACAAGTAAGGTCATAAACCAGGTTTACCTTAAAAAAAAGTCCCAAATCTTCTGTGCAACCCTTAGTCTAATCCTCTGTCCAATTTGATACCGTAACGTTTTGTTTAATATACTTATTCCGCACCTTTGGTAGATTATAATTAGGATTAAATGCAATAAGCTCCCTTCAACCTTATTAATTTTCACCTTTTTTTTTTTTTCCCTCCCTTTTCTTATCCCACTAACTACTTCATTCCTCATATTCTTATTAGGACATATAATTTTTTTAACTTGCTTTAACTAATTCTTTAATTTTTTTTGTAACTTGTTTGTTTGTTATTTTGCTTTTGTTAATTTCTTCCACAAAATATATGTTTACATTGCAAAGCATAGTTGAAAGGTAATCAAATTATATATATATATATATTTTCAATAATTTAAAAATTTTAGAGTTTTAACTAATCAAATATTAGTCAAAAACAAAACAAAAAAAAATTAAATTAGATCACAATAAAAATAAGGAATTTTATCAGTATCAAAAAATAGATAAAATATTAATAGTTGATAAATTTGCTAAATTTTTGTGTATTTATAGTTGACTAAATATAAGTTCAGCTAATTTATATATTTTATATGATTTAATTGTCGATTCAAAAAGCTTTTTTAATATAAAAAATATATTTTTTGTTATAATAAGAATTAACAAATAAGCAAAGTATAACAATAATAAGAAATTAGTTAAAAATTAAAATAATTTAATCTATATAATTATTTATATCATAACGAATGATGTAGCTAAAAAGAGGGGGGAGAAAAAAAAAGGTAAAAAGATAAAAGCAGAAAGCATTTCCTTCAGCTATTGCATGATGTTATCAAGTTGAAGCATTTCCAAAAGTAGAAAAGCTTTCACAGACGCTTCAAAAGCATGACCTGGCAACAAGCGGTACAGTATCCAAACTGGAAACTTAAAACTTGCAAGCCACCAATGCATAGTGAATTATGTTAGAAAAAGCCCAAACCTGATGAAGCAGCAGAAATTTAACTTAGATAAGAAGACAAGCAAATACAAATTAAGAATGAATTTTATTTGCCAATTTAGTGAAGCAAAAGTACAAAGGACAGCCAATTTAAGGAACCCGTAAACAAAGGAGAACAAACAAGCCAAAATTTAAAATAAAAAACTGAAACATAAGAATTTCCACCAGGATCACAACCAGCTACAAACTCATACTTGAGCAAGGCACAGAAGAGATACAGGAGGAAAAGTAATAGACTGCAGGAAGAGATCCTTCAAAAGGAACAGTCTCTCATGCACATTATGTAACCTCAATGACAACAACAAAAAAAAAAAAAAAAAAAAAAGGAAGGCCAAAATACACCAACTAATAGAGAAATTCACAAAATGCAATGCATTGAATAACTGAACTTAGGATAGCATATCAAAAACAACAAAAATACATACAAATTTCCATGAAATGTATATGACAACAAAACGATAAGCCTTGTAATGAGTTCATTGGGTAAAATGATCACAATGACAGTTTAGAGTAGAAACTTTATGGAGACACGCAGTTCAAAATTGCATCAAGAGCTACAAGCGTGCAAACAATATTTTAAACAGAGACCTGGCACTCACCAAAGTCAAAAGGGTGCATGATGAACATCACAATAAAGCTGATGAAACAGTGAACAGATGTTCTCGATGGCTCTTAACTAGCCTGGTAGTTTCGGCACAAGCAGCTGGTAGATTTCTTGTCATTCTTGTGCATCACCATAGCTACACTGCATCCTCATTTGGCAGCTATTGCTTTATCTTTAAATGAAAACAGGAAACCTGTTTGTCACTTGCATCAGGAACATGGAACCATTCATATGATGTAGCAAGCCAAAAAGTCAAAATCCTAAGGTGAGTCAAACAACTGATCTAACAAGCTGAGTGAAAAAAATTTATATTCAGTTTTTTAAAGCTTTAATGCTCCTGAGCAGATAAGCAACTGCCAGAAGATTTAAGCACTACTAAAACTAGCTATCACCTACACCACAAGAATGATAAGCACATCATTCAACAAAACATTAACTTGCAGAATTTGATAATCGATTAACAACTCAGAACATCCCAGAGACACATAATGCACATAAAGTTCAAAGACAAGGCACTCTAGTGGCCATTCACGATGCTTATACTGCATAGATGCTTCAACTGCATGCCTTTGCAAAACTTGAAGAGTAAGAGCAAGCTTGCCTAAGAAGAGCAATTAGATTTGGATTAAAGACAATGTAGAATCAATGGGAGGCAATTGCATCAAGGGAATACTACCAGAAAAAAGGGAAAAAGCAATCTTATCTCAAAAAACTCATAAGCATAGTTAGCAACGTCTCAACACATAAGCACAGAATTGAAACGAGAGTACGAGACTAGTAACTTATATGGCATATACTACAGCACCAAACCAGAAATTCTATTACAACAGCACTTTAGAAAACGATTAAAAACAATGCAAAAAAAAGAACAGGCTTATCCCTTGCCAGTGTGTGAATAATTGCATATTGTTACAAGACATTTTTGGTGATGTGAGTTTCAGCAGTGAAGTTTTGACATGCAAGAGAGAGTACAGTAATATAACAAGCCCTTGGATATCACTTCCTAGATGCCTTCTGAATATATTCCTGCAGTCAAGTATAATCACTGAGTTCTTTCATATGTTCTACAAGTTGCAATATTCGAACGTTTAATATGATTGCATCGGCACAAAGCACACAGATGTCAGTACTTGTCTGCTCCTGGACTGTTTAAAAAAATCTGCTATGGTATAACAGAATAAATGAAGAACCTGGAAACCTTACTGGTTTTCCAAAGTGAGTTCACAGGAAAGCCCAAATCGACAATGCAGAGGTAGGCAAAATCTACGTTTCATGGCTATAATATTCACTGTCGAAGCTTCTTATAAAGAAGTTCATCACATAAGTTTGCAATAAGCAATTTTCAAGTGGAAATGGAATGCCATATTCTCATTACTAGAATCTTATTCATCATTTTTCTTGTAAGCACCCACAAAATTCCGATTAACGCCCAAACTTGATTCCATTCAATTGGTCCTGTATTACCATGTTAGTTACAATCTTGCGGATCTTCTTTATAATGGTTTCACATCTAAAGGTGAAATTGGCAAATGAGCAATGCTGTGAATGCCCTTATGAGATTCCCTCAGAAAAGATGACATAAATACGGAAAGCAAGCATTCATTTTCAGCAATACGTGTATAGGCCAACTAGTCAAACCTTATCAAACAGGAGAAAATGAATAGCGGTTAATGGTCTCAATATTAAAATAATAATGACACCTTTAAAGCAAATTCGAAAAATAGATGAAAGATCATGAAAGTATGTACAGTTACTCTAAGCATTTGACAAATTTTTGATTAATTAGGTTTAAAGCTGAAGTTAATATAAACTTTAAACTAGTATCCCCACCTAGTTTTTCCAGAGCTCTTTTCCTCTATTAATGACATACACGTATTAGAAATCAACATTTGTCTTATTTCAAACAACCACGCATAAGTTTCCATAGACAGATTAGGAAAGCATGAATCAAACTGAGAGAATAAGTCGAAGAAGAATTTAAACTAATATGCACAGTACTGTCAAGAGTGTTGTCACAATGGCTCAACTAGTTTGCAGTTCAGACACAAAGAATTAGAAGGTGTTGGTTTGCATTCGGGAATCGGAATCGGAATGGGAATCATAAATCCCACTATCGGTATGGGTTTATGTTATTTCCCCTTTACTTGTTTGGTTTGAATAAGTAATAAGTTTCATTATGTTGATAAATTAATAACTTTGAAACCCATGTCACAATTGGGGAATGAAAGTGGGCATTTTCTAACGCTTTCATTCCAATAGAATGATTCCCATAGTGATTAACCAAACAACATCTATAGGTATCATTAACCTTGATTCCCATTTCTTTCTTTCATACCCATAAACCAAACACCTCGTTAATTGAGCATCTAACCAACACATATCTTACATAGTTGCACATATAAATGAAATGATAAATATAATAACCATTACGAATGAAGTCTCCAGTGGGGGAAACAGAACAAAAAACAATCAGGCAATCTATAAACCCACAATAGTTCAGGTCCTAGTTTTAAAGAATGAACTCCAAACAAATCAGTCATTACGCACAGTTTGATGCTCATCCTCCATATTTTAAAGAGCACCAATATGCATCTATCTAAGAGAAATGCATAACGTAATAACAAGGACTATAAACAACACCTTAAAAAAAGGATGATAACAACAACAGCAAACCATTCAAAACCACAGATCTAATACATGCATTAGCAGTAAAAACATGGACTACAACCCCCTCAAAGACATGTTAACAAGAAATAAGAATAAGAGAAATTTTGAGTTTTTAAGTTTTGAAGGCCAATTCAAAAAACTTACAGCCAAGTTAAGAACAGTCATTAAAAGTATGTGCAAAGAAGCCTAATGGCTATAATTTACAGAATTACAGTGAAGCACACCTACAAGGCAGTGAGAGGCTTCAATTTTCCGTCAACACAACTATACAACCCACTTCCAAGTTGAGAGATGGATGAATGGCATCTGAAAACTCAAAATGAAGTTGGAGTGAGTTTCATCAGTGGAATAAATTCTACACAATCCCACCATGCCTGAATTCGCCATCACCACAATCTTCACCGGTATCCAAGCCACAAGGAGAGTCGAACCATTTTGGATTTTCAGGATAGAAGTTGTCTACCTGTATACCCGCAAGACTTACATCTGGATCTAGAGTCTCATCATGCCTTAAGGGCTTGGTCAGTTTGGAATCCCCACAGTCAAGGATGCTCTTCTCATCAAATTCACCTGGATTCAACCATTTTTCTGCTTTACAAGTTTCACTGAGCAGATCCTTCTCAGCCCTACAGTCAGTCCTCATCTCCCAAGGAACAACCTCCACCAATGTTCTTCCAAAGCTGTCCTCGTCGTCATCAAGTAGATCTACATCCTGTATAATGCCATCCCCGTAAAGCCTCTGGTGATGATGTTCAGTCCAATCTGCCAAATCATTCTCACCCACCAGCACACCATCTGAGTCATGCTTGTCTGACAGCAAATTCATTGCTTTTGGGCCATATTCCCCTACATTTCTAAGCTTATGCACAATATCAATCAAATCACGAGATACAGAATCCAATAACTCAGGTGGGATTTTCCCAATTTTCTCCTCAAGCAACCCAACCTCATTTCTCAAATCTTGGACTTGCTGATAAACAGAGTGCTGCAGATTCCCATCATCCTTGCCCAAGTATCCAAACGTCTCATTCTCCACTTCCTCTCCCACTCCGTACACCATATCCTGATCCATCAGAACTCCCCCTTTATGCCCAACAACTCGATGCATTATCCTCGCATTCCCATCGAGTGGTCCGGGCTCATGTCCAGAATGCTTCGCATACAACTTAAACACAGCTGACCCCTCTTCCTCATAAACAAAAGTCTTATCCTTCTCATTATATCATTGGAAATCGGCACAATGGCCCTTATTCGGAACTCACACCCGCAACGCTTCGACGCATAGGGCTCTCGCTTCAAAATCCTCGATTTCTTTGAGGATGCTGGCTCACCAGCCCTATGACACGCATAATCTTTCACCTCTGCCATGAATGGCTTATACCTAATATATTTCTGTCTTATGCATAATACCACTTTATGTTTTGCGGCCAGCTGTTGCAACCTAGAAGGTACTTCCTTAGCTGGTACCTCTAACGACTCCGTATACTCAAATCTACGCCTTTTATTACGTGGCGCGCACCCTGACGACTCATCGGAGCAAATGGGGCACGCGGAAACACAGGTCCTGATATAACTTTCAGGAATTCCATAAAACTTAGCACCTACAGTCCACATTTGCTTAATTCTGTCTACAGTTTCCTTTAACCCTAGGTGTTTAAAATCCGCATCACAGTGAAAATTCATGACTATATCCTGCCACTGATCAACATGGGAAACGAATTGATTCTTAGAGATGAATTATTCTTGAAGCAGACAAATTCATTACCGGAGTTCACATGAAAATTGAGCTTGTCCTGAATCCGCTTCCACGCCGTGAGGTACGCCGTATCCTCATTCCTGTCCTTCCACACCGACCTCCAGCTAGCCAGAACTGGACCGGGGGTAGCCGCACGGATCTCCTCCGGAGTAGCTGGCCGACCCTCTCGGAGACATTGCAACATCAAAGTATGAGATTCCTTGTTGAAAGTGTAGAATTGCGCGGAAATATGCGGCTCCGGGCTAATATACATAGCCGCACGATGATTATGATTGTGATTACGATCATGATTATTCACCTTGCCGCCGTTTATTCCGGTGCCGTTGCTTGTATCGGTGCAGCTAGGGTTACAATTAGGGTTAGGGTTTGAAGAAAGGGGCGGAGGAGAAGGAGGAGGAGGAGGAGGAGGTAATTGGGGTTGAAGATGGGGGATATCGGCGTCGGAGGAAGTATGGCTGATGTCATCCTCATCGTCATCACGGAAGAGAGAGATATCAGTGAAGAAGGGCTCATCGTCGGGATGGTCGCCGTCGAAAACGGACGGCTGAGATTGAGCCTGAGAATCATGTTGATGATTATGATTTATGATAATAGGATTATGTGGGGCCAAGTGAGAAGTAGTATGGTGATGATTGAAGATGTCATCTTCTACTTTCCCCGGATTCATGTCAGCTCAGCAGCAGCAGCAGCTCAAGTAGAAGCAGAAGAACCAGAGGCAGAGGAATTTTTCTCTCTCTCTCTCTCTGTGTTTTTTTTTTAATATTTGTTTCAGGTAAGAAGAAGCTTTGGTCAGCGTCTCTGACAGAATACATTGATAGTACTATGTCTGATGCATTGTACACTACTACCCCTGTGTTACATTTTTCTTTTTAATATTTTCAATTAAACTAAAATAGTTTGTTTTTTTTCTTTGAAACAAAAATAGTTTTTTTTTTTTTTTTTGAATATGAAACAAAAATAGTATTTTTTTCAATGATTTACTAACATGATGATCTAATGAAAACAACGATAATACGAAAACTTGAAATTTTAAAGTACTAAAATTTATATACTAATAAAGCCTCAAAAGTTAATAAAGTCGTATAATTGACCGAAAAATTAACAAAGATGACAAAAGTAAATGTCACATAAAAGTTATTTGTATATTAATGAATAAGAATTTTATTTTTTATAAGAAAAATTTAATATGTTAGATATTGGCCTAATACGTCGTATTTTGGTGACATTAAGTAAATGGTTATTGATTCTTTGTCAGATACTTAGTCAATTCTTAAATGAAAATTTTAAATTTTTTATATAAAATGAAGGAGTAATTAAACTTGTATTTTGACATAAAAATTTACATAATACAACTCAGAAAGTCAAAAGTAATACTTGGATTTGCATATCTAAAATGTTTTTGGGTTTGTGGGGTCCAAGGGTAATTATGGACAAGAAGAAGAGAAAGGAAAGCGACTAGCTGGAAGTCGTTGACTGTTGCATCTGTTTGTTTGTGTAATCTGCTTGACTTTTGCTCCAATGAGTTCTAGCAAGATTTCGTGCTGTATGTTTTCGAAATATTTTTGTGTCTTTTTTTCTTTTTAAGAATATCGAATAATTATTGCCCTTACAAATGTGTTTTTTATTTTATTTTATTAATTAATTATTTTTTATATGATGAAAAAAGAAAAACAATCTTAATAGTTCCTCACATTTTACTTTTATACTTTTTTAGTCATTCACATTTAAAATGATACATTTTAGTCCCTTACAAATTTAAAAAGCACTGCTTTGGTCATTCAACACAATTATGGGTATATTTTGGCCTGAAATACTCACATGTGTATCCAATATTACATTTTTTATGGGCAAAATTGGCAATACATAAATTTTAAATGTTAACAACACTACTTAAAATCTCTTCCGCCACCACTCCAAAATTCTCATCTAGCGTCATCGCCTTTATTTCCTTTTCTCGCCGCTTTTCCTCCTCCACCCCCAATTCTCTTTTTTTCTGGACAATTTAGCATTTAAGCAATTATGTATTGTCAATTTTGCAATCAAATATGTTATATTCGATACGCAAGTGAGTATTTCAAACCAAAATATGTCCGTATTTGTGTCAAGGGATTAAAATGGTACGTCTTACATTTGTGAGGGACTAAAATGCATTATTTTAAATGTGAGACTAAAAAAATATAAATGTAAAATATGGGGGACTATAAAGATCATTTTCCCTGATGAGAATTAGTCTCTCATTAAAATCATGTAAAATTTCTGTTCCTCAACACGCGTCTATTAATATTTTGAACCTAAAATTATTTGTGCTCATCACATGTCTATTTAACTACAGGCAAATTTTGAAACAAATGTGGTTGGAATCAACATTAAATGTTTTCAAATTGTTATTTTAGGAGAAGATTTGGAAACATCCAAAAGCGACCTTCTATGAAAGATGAAGGAGGCAACAGAGAGGTAGATTGCTATGGTGTTGTCAATGGAAAGTATTTGTGGTGACTTTTTGGGTTATTGGAAATATGTAAAGAGGTTCGACTCGTTTTTCACGTTGAATGCGATTTCAGTCTCAAATATAGTTAGATAAGGTTTGAAAATGTCCAAATGAGCTTGGATAATCGAATCCCTTTCCTCTCATTTTTCTATCAAATGACAAACAAAATTCACAAATTTTATATCAAGATAATCCTTTCAACAAATAAATTATAATGGTGGCATAAATTGAGCGCGGATTTAAGTAAATAAACAGGAATTTGAGTTAAAAAATTTTTTAGTTTTAAGCATGTGGGTTCATCACAATTTCAACATAAAAAATCTCAATTAAATTTCATGAAATTGCAACTAAAGATCTTATAAACATAATTTAACAATCTGATCTGTCTAATACAACACAAAACATAAATAATCAAAATAGGCCAAAAAGTAAGAATAAATACGATAAATCTTGGAGGAGAAAGGGAAAAGGAGATTTGTTTCCAACTCTTATCTTAAAATGATGAATTTTAGTCCCTAATAAATTGAGAACGCAAAATTTTGGTGGTCCAGACAAATTTGTTTTCCCTTAAAAAAATGAACATGTGACAAGCACAAGTATTGTTCGATCGGTCTAAAATACTAACGGACGTGTGGTGGAAGACTAAAATTATACGTAATTCTAATATGATGGATTAATTTTTATAACTTCAAAAGTGAAGGACTAATAAAATAAAAGCCACATTTGTGAGGACTAATTATACAATCATCTCTTTTTTGTCCCTTGAACATTTTCCTTTTTTCAGGAGTCGCATATTTCAGAATTGCTTTTCTTTTAATGTGTTGCTCAAGTTTTTTAATGAATTTTTGTTTTAATTGATAACCTAGTTATATTTTTTAATCAATGTCTTGAACAGAATAGTTTGAGAATTTGATGAGAATGAACCGATAACATGTACCATTTTTTTTGTGGTAATATAAAGTTTAGCAAAAGGTTAATTTACTTGTCTTTTTCTAGGGTCAAGGCATATTATCAGCACATATTTTGGTAATTTACAGTGGTTCTTATAAATTACTGCAACAATAAGGAATTGAGTGTAGTGAAAATCAAATATTAGATTTTTTATGTGCCTGATCACCCTATTTATCATTTGAATCAACCCACATTTACTGATAACATAAAATATGAGTTGTCACAATTTACAATTAGGGTTAGAATTCCTAATTCAGTTGATTTATGCAACGAAATGTTGCATAAGAAGAAGTTGAAGATGTTGTACATATTGAATTTTGTAATTAATGCTTGATGGCAATTAATTTAAAGGACTAATCATATCGACTAAAATGAAAAATAACTATTTTAGAGAGTGAGCATTATTCATTGCTTAAGTTGCATATTTTTTTAACAAATGGGTCACATGTTTTTTTATGACTTATATGATTATATCTTATGTTTTTTAAACTCAGATCAGACCGGTTAGTTCAATGGGTTAGATTGCGAATCGGCAAAATCACCAGTTCGAGTGAGTATAGTAACTAAAAAAGTAAAAAATAAATAAAAATAAGATGAACTGGTCAGAAACTCGATATAAATCGGTGAGAATTGGGAAACACGAATTTATGGATTGTTTCACTATCGTGATCAATCTTTCACCTCTTTCGGCCATCAATCATCTCCTTCGACATTATATTTTCTCTAAAAAAATCTATGCAAAGCCAAAACAAAATCACTAATAAAAATCAAATTATCACTTTTTTCAATTAATGTAACTATACTCTTCTCCCAAAATCCCAAATCCCAATTAATGAACCCAACCCAGATCTTCAGATCTAAGAAAAATGCCAACGATTCGAAAAAAAAAATAGTGCAATGAGAAGACTGGAGGGAAGGAGGAGGAGAATGACAAAATTTAAAAGGAGGGAAAGAGGGGAGAGAAATTAAAATCGTTTGCTCAAAATAGGGAATAAAAATTGTTAAGGAAGGAAAAAAAAAAAACAAAAAAACAAGAAACAATTAAGAAGAGGTGAAGACTCGGACCTTGAACTTGAGGTTGAGAAACGAAACTTCTAAGCTAACGGGGCTACTCCAACTTATTGTGGAGATATGGTATTATTTATTTTGAAAGGAATTACTGACTTGATTAAAGACAGTTTAATCGATCGAATTAATAAAATCATAAATTGAGAGTTCTATCGTTTCATTTACTTATTTAAATTTAAAAACATAGCGAATATCTTCTACTTTGTACTTCGTGAGGTGCATGTTAATGAGTTTGATTATACCTCTATTGATTTTGGATTTATTTAAATTAAAAATGTATCCGTTTGAATAATTATTATTTAAAATAAATACTATATTAAAAAAATATTATGTTAATTTTTTTATTTTATAATGTAAAATAAAAATATGGTTAAAAATGTTTATGAATAATATTATCCAATTAAACAAACTCATATGATTCTTTTCCCATAGGCTGTCAGAACTAATTAGCACTAACTACCCATATTCACCATGGCTGCCGTCTCCACCATGATGCCACCATCGTTATTTTCCCTTTCTCCACCATTTGTACTATTTCGTGGTGGTGGATTTGTCAAAGAAGAAAGGTATGGTGTGGACATCAAATCGTTAGTATAAAAAATTCATGACTAATTTAGACTTGTCATAATGGATTGACACAGAGATAATTTTAACACATGAAATCGATAATACCTGATAAACAATAAAAAAATATGAGTAATTATAATTTTAAATCCACCATTACTGGTGACACTGAATTAATGAAGTGTCAGCCTTACAGGAGTATTGATTGTATGTTGTATCTCCTTTGTTTTATTTTAATTATCCTTTTGAGTTGGTATATAAAAATTAAAAAAAATTATTAAATTACCTTAATTTTACACCAAGATAATTAAAATTGACTGAATTACTTCACTATGCTAATATTCATCAACTACATAAAACTTTCCCATAAAAAATGGACTAAGAATAAAGTTAAAAAAAAAAAAAAAAAAAACTCATTTATGACTTCATCGTATTTCTTAAAAAATAGACGAAATAAAATGGAGAGATTACAACTTAAAGTCTTCATAGCCCAAAAGTAAAATTGGGCCCAAAGAGAACTTACATTGCAGTGTTGGGGCTTTCTTCTTTTGGGTTGAATTTTTCTCGATGGTGTGAAATCTTTTCTTTACTAATGGTACAAGAAAGATTAATCTTTCAATTAAGAGAAATTAAGTAAACAACCAAGAACGAAAAATTCAAGATTCAACACATAAAAGTGCATTTGATTACATTTAAAACGAGTACAACAGCTGCTAATTTTTTTTTTTTTTAAAAAAGAGTTGGTTACAAAATGTTAGAATTCATTAATTTCAAGGAGAAGTTGAAGGCTTGCAATTGAATTTGACTCCTCCATGTAAGTATTTCGAAACAAAACCCTGAGCCAATGCGTGAAGATCATCGTCCCCATCTTCCAAATCCTGCTGCTGATCATTTATTGAATCAGCAAAGCAGCTTGCCATTTCCATTGAAGCTTGCAACGATACGTTTGAACTACAAGGCTGATCAAGATTTGTTGGGGAGGGACTGAATTGCATTGTTGGTAAGAGGTAGCATTTGATGAGGTGGTAACCGATGCAATGTGCAAAGACGGGCTTGAGCACAAGCCAATTCAGCCTGCAGATTGACAACCTGTATACGTACGTATGCATGCATGCCAAATTCAACTTATCAGCTTACACATTTTACATATATGTAAATGGAAAATTATAAAATGTAACCGATCCACGTCACTATCCACTTCATCATCATGTGATTCAAATTTAGCTACATGACGGAATGTGACTAAATCTGGATTATAAGATTCATAACATAGTGTCGTGGATTGAATCCATCTAAGAATCAAAGTAAATGAAATTTGAAGGTGCATTTACTTGATATGACAAACCAAAAAAATGTGTCTTATTACGTAACATGCAATGGCTAACCCTAGTCAAAAAAAAAAAAACATGCAATGGCCAACGACATTGAATCTAGTCTCCTCGCCACTAAGGTGTTTCTCTTATTTTTTGATGTTCAACCCAGTAATGATTGCACATAGTGAAATATCCCATGGATTGTTAACAATTGAAGAAACATTAAATTCATATTTTTTTTTTATATAAATTGTAAGAAAATTTTACAATCCCAAAAAGTATACCATTATGTTTTAAAAGGTTATGTAACAAATTTATGTGTTTTACAAGCTTGTACAATATAAATTTTTAAAATACAATGAGATAGTTAGATAATGGGACAGTTAAATTTCCCTTAATTATAATGACTTAAAACCCATGTAAATGTAATAAAGGAATAACTATTTCTCAAAGGTTGAAGGAATATTTTTCCTTCTCCTAAATACAAGTAACCTAGCTAGCTGTGAAACACCATGTTTCTATCCAACCACCTAAGAATCGGAGTCCTATTTTGCATAATTAAAGAAAAAAATTTATTCGTTAATCAGCATGAACTTCGAATATTTTTGTAAAAGGTACGAAACCAATCTTGAAATTAAAATGAACTAGATTGCTTTCCAAGTGTTTCTTCCTACAGTTTTAGTGTGCAAAATTTGATGAATCCGCGGAATTAATTTTTTAGCTACGCAATGTCACCGATACCGATTACCAAACTGGGAATTAAGGACAGCTAGATGTAAGAGGAAAATTTTTAGATAGACGGAGATCATATTAAGTGTTATAGATTCTTTAATTTATATTCAACTATATTACTGTAACTCGATAAAAAAATTATTTTCAAAATCATATTGATAAATATAAATTAATAAATTCATATTACGTATCATATATTTGATTTATTTAAGAATTTTCCCATGTAAGGCAACCGCTCGTTTTTAAATTTCAATTAACTTGAGG
This sequence comes from Cinchona pubescens, assembly GCA_025175665.1. NCBI lineage: Eukaryota > Viridiplantae > Streptophyta > Magnoliopsida > Gentianales > Rubiaceae > Cinchona > Cinchona pubescens. The sequence goes on along the minus strand of JANKKI010000145.1, from coordinate 927,693 downwards.
CCAAATATTGCCATCTTACCTAATTCTGCGAACATCCCGTTTCTTCCGCCAAGAAGGCACACCATTGAATATTGTATACTAATTCTGGTGCTCATATCAGCCGTACTACAGTTGATTGATTTGCCGTATTAAAACATGTTCTAGAAATTTGATAAGTTGCAATTTTCTTCCCAAGAAATTATTTAGGTAAATTCGATTTTTGATCCCTACACTTATAAATTTTGTGATTAGGATTAAACATTAAAAAATATTACTTAATCAGCTGATGTCATAAATTCTCTCAAATTTATTCCAGACCACAAAATTTACAACTGAATTCAAAAATCGAATCTACCTAAGTTTTTACCTTCTTCTCAACTTAAAATAACCAGCAAATTACCAACATTTTTAGCAGATCATGTCAAAGTCAAAATTGACAAAGTAATTATAGTGCAAAGACCGATAAAATACCTAAATTATTATATATATATTCGTCCTTTTGCTTCACTCTAGGATATGTTTGACTTCACCATTTAGCCACAGCCCACAATACACAAAGCCACAAAGGTCCAAAGGGTAAGCCCCAAAACAATCAGCCTAAGTTAGTGCATAAATTTGTGTTACCATTACTGGATGTCCACCAAATACGAAATTATATATGCATTGGCCAATATCTTTTTACTTGGATTTGAAGATATAAAAATTATTCATATAATCACTTGAAAAAAGAACTACAAATGTCAAAACTTCAAGAATTGAATATTTCTCGAGCAGCAAATTGCAGCTTACTTTGGCCATCCCGGCAAGCAATAGAAATGGAACTCGCAAATTCATAGGCATCCCTATCAGGCTCTCATTACTAGAAAATTCTTTGTTGTGAATACGGTAAGTTATTGAATGATTGAAAAATAATAATATTATCTTATTTTTCAATCGTATTAATAGTTATTATATATATTAACAATTACAAAATGAATAGACTCAAGACTCTACAGAAAAAGTCTTTTGAATTTGGGTTGCAGTTCAAATTTCAAACTAGTTAATGTGTCTTTGATTGAAGAAAGTAAAACATAAAATAAAGTAGAACGATTGAGCATTGAAATAAGATAGAAGAACAAATTAGAGTAAGACCCCCCGAAAGATTATTCACAAAAATTCAATCCCGGAAGAAAGGGTACGACACATTAAGTTGGACACATGATGATCATTGGTTTAGAATTCTTGATTAGACCAAGTAAATTCAATGTAACATACTTGGAAAAAAAAAAAAAAGTAATGTGATATGAACAACAACTAATTAATTTCTCAACGGTAAGTCCATAAAAACATCATCCTAGCTTCATTAATTTAATCTTTTCAACTTCATTAATAACTTTGGTTCTTTGATTCCTCAATTCCAAGCTAACCATACCAAGTAATCTAAGGCCTTAGGGAACATTCTTGGTTCTACTTGATCCCGGACCTAACTACGTTGGGGTGAAGAGATCCACGATACTAATTCATTTTGAATTTTCCATAATATTAGCATGGCTAACAATAAAACATGTAGAATAGCTCTCTCCTTTTCTAATTTTCATCCTCAAAAACAATGAAGTAAACTTGTACCACCATATAACACTTCCACCCCATGACCTAGCCAACAAGCTAAAATAGTTTTAATAGTGACAAGTATAATTAGATAGATTTGGTTTACAGTTTGACTCGTAAACACAATATTTTATGATTATTAGAGAAATAATGTATAATTTTAAATGACATAAAAGACTACATCAACACGTGACTTGTGTAATAATAACAAGATTTACGATGGACTATAGCAAACTAATTTTTTTGACCATACATGCCAAAAAAAAGTAGGAAAAAATGCTGATTAAGAAACAAGTGAGAGAGAGATTGAGAAGACAAATATACCTGTTGTTGAAGAGTAAACAAATGACCAACACAACCATAAACAGGGTCTCTAATCCTAGCCAAAGCCTCATAACAAAGCGTAACGACGACATCCAGACGCTTATTCGCCGGCACTCTCAGCAGCATCTTGGAGGCATTGCTAGCTCCGAAAACTTTATGCACCGCAGCAAAGTGAGAAGTGCCTTGTTCGGGGTCAAAATAAGGTGCAAAAATGCATCCCTTTACGCATTTGCGCCTAAGAAACTTGCAGGCGCCACAAGGACCACTTCCATTTTGTTGCCCACTACTATTCATTTTCTTGATTTCTTTCCTTTCTCTTGTGGCTTGTGGGGTCTTGGAAGATATAGTAGAAGAGAAAACACACAATACAAAATGAGGGAAAGACCAAAAGATTTGGAGAGAGATGGGAGAGAAATAAAAGAGGGTTTTTCTCCCTGCTCGTGAAGCTGATGTGATAATTTTTTAGTAGAACATTGTTGGAAACTTTTGGTGGTGGGTCAGTTCATGGACCTAGCTAGCTAGAAACTTTTGCTATAATACATCTATATAAAAATTGTTAATCTATTTATATATAGTAGTATATACATTTTTTTTTCCCGTATATTAACTTATTAAGAAGAGATTTGTCAGACATATCTTTAAAATTATATACCATTTGAATCAAAAAGGAAGAATGTGAGAGACAACGAAATACTAAAATATTTTTTTAATAATTTATTAGTTATATAAGTTTGAATCATTTGAAGTCGGGGAGGAGTTGTTTTAATGGGAAAAAAAGAAGGAAGCCGAGAGGGACAAAGAAGTTGAAATGATAATTATTTATTATTTTATGAATAAGAATAATATAATTATTTTGTCGTCAACAGACTTTTTAATTATTTTGTTATATCACATACACCACATTTCAAAAGTTGTTATAATATTTATATTCTAAAAATAATAACTATCCAAATGTAAGCTCAAACCATAAATATTTCCATAATTGCAAACCAAACCTTCACTATAAAGTACATTTTCTTTACAACAAATACAACTCCTCATAAGACTCTTACTTATAATTTATTAGTTATAACTTCGAATCGTGTGCGAGGTACACAAGAGTTGAATTAAAAAAAAAAAAAAAGTAAGAAGAGTTTAGTTTTAAAAAAAAAAAGCAGTACATATTTTCTTATAATTCTCTTAAGTGTACTAAAATAAATCTTGACCTATAAGATATTTGTATTGGAAATTAAGACTTCAAACATTGATCATCTGTTATAATTATTTTAAAAGCAATTGTTTTGGCCAAATTTTGGTATAAAATAGTAGTGCAATGGCTGTAACTGATTTTACATAATAGAAAGAATCAACTTCTCTAATATTATTATATGAATATATTTTGAATATTATTTACAATAAAATTATAACAATTTTAAATATAACATATGTAAAATAAAAATATAATTGAAAAACGTAATAAAAATGATTGAAGGTAATTGAATATGTGATTATAAATGATTATAAACTATTGTTACGAGGATAATACTTGACCAAGCCCAGCAATTATTGATTCCCAAAGTTTTATACACTTTTCCCAAAAATTGGCAAACTATCTCATTAGAAAAAATATTTAGATAGATTCAGTTCACGATTCATTTGTATATAAGATTATATGAATTAAAATTTACAGATAACATATATCATCAATTGATACAAGTAAAATTTTATAATATTTACTTCTATCCTAAAATCTACACGTGAAGTTCAATATCCAATCTACCTAAATATTTTTCATATCATTAGACTTTAGTAGTTACATTGAATAATTTCTAAAAATTTATAATATACATGGTTAAATAAGGTGAAAAATAATTTATAAATTCACAAACCTTTAATACCACTTATTAAAGTCATTCTATTAATAAAATTATACTAAATCACTTATTTTTGAATAAATATTCGATTGAATTTCGTTTATTTTTTTCTTATTCTAATAATTACATTAATAATTTTATAAATTTATATAGATAATGTTGATTTAAGGTGCAAATAAGTGCTAGTAACTTTAAAGCCACGGCAAGAGGAGAAAAGGAGGGAGAGAGGGCGAGCGGACTGCGGAGCAAAAAAGATTGCGTGAAGCAAACACACAAAACATGCGGTGACAGAGAGAGCAATAGTGGCAATCTAACTCTAACTGGTTTCATTCATTCAACTTCCTTTCAACTTTTCAACCGCCGCACAGCCATTTTGATTGAGTGACTACCCACGTGCGAACCCCGCGTGGGACAAAAATCCCATCTTATCACCTCTCATTTGTCATTTCCATCGTCGTTTATATCACCATCATCACATACATATACATGACTAGGTAGATTACGAATTTGGCCCCATGTATAGATCTAGTAATTAAAATTAAATTTTAAAAAATTTAATTTATATTAATTAATGTTATAAATTTTTTAAAATTAAATTTACATTACAAGATTTATAAATAGAGTCAAAAATTAAATCTATCTAAATCTTTACTCTTATACAATGTACCAAACGAGGGAAGATGGAGAGAGTACTACTACAGTTGTTTTCATTCTCAAGTTGCATTTCATTTGTAAATGTGTCCAGTGTATTCTGCATTATTATTCGATTCAATCTCTTTATCTTATTTTGAATATCTTTTATTTATATCTGATATGATTTATAAAGACGTGACAAGTATATAAAGTATAAAAAAAAAAATATTTAAGTAAATCAAATTTATAATAGGTATTATGAATATTTTTTATTTAGATTTATTCTTATTATCGTGAAAATATATATTTTAATAAATTAAGATGATAATGAGCCAATTTAAATCTAAGTATTTATTATACCGTGGGATAGAAGATTATTATATGAAATAGCAATGTAGGCTGTAAATAAATCGACATGCTCCCGATTAGCATGAACAAAAGCTCAATGTGGTCAAGCTCAAAGTACTTGGCGAACTGAGCTGTCAACGAATTTTTTGAATATCTATATATATAATTTTTTTTATTATATATAAAATTATTAAAATATTTATATTCTTTAAACAAAATTATACATTATATTTTTAAATAAGTCAAATCATTTGAATTTGAAATCGAACTCGTTTTATTTATTTTCTAACGATTTAAAATAGAGCTAGCATTCTGGCAAATTTTTTGAGTTCGAAATCAAATTATACTTTTAGTACTTGTTTGAACTCGAATGTTACAAATAATTTTGAGATCGAGCTCAAATATAATAGTTTTTGCTCTCAACTTGACACCCTAAAATAGAACCTAAGATTATGTGTGAGCCTTACTCTTTTCAATCTTTTTTCGTACTGTCCTCTAATTTCTAAACCAGAGCTTGAATCAATTAGCTAGTTGCCGATCATTCTAGTTGTTTTAGTGGCAAATTATTAAGCAACTTAAATAGCAAAGGAACTCTGTTTATTATTCATTATTCTCTTAATAATATTTCGCAATTATTTCCTAACATATTTTCAATTACATCTTTTTAAATCTTAAAAAGTTGTTATAATAATTATTCTAAATAATATTTTGAATAATAATTGTCTAAATATTATAAATAATATTTTGATTAAATCACATCTTGAAAAAATTATTACAATACTTTTTTCAAATGATATCTTTAAGTAATGACCGCAAGAAGGAAATTTAAGCTTAAGTGACTAATTTACTCAATTAATTCAGATGAGTGATTTTATCGGGAAAGTGGGTATTTTAGTCACCAATAATGGATTCCTTTGTCAATAATAGATCTCTGAACACTGATGAGCTCTAACCAATAATGGATGTATATTTTAATTTAATTCTAAGGACCAATCAAGGTGATAAGATGATCAACGTGTGTACTTTTTGGTACGATGCTTCTTTGTAGCTATCAATATAAGAAGATGATAAATATTTGAGTATATTTGATTTTTTATCCGATTTGTAAATCTTATAATGTGGATTAAATTTTAAAAATTTTATAACATCAACTGATATAAATAATATTTTATAAATATTAATCATGATCACAAAATTTATAAGTAGAGTCAAAAATAGAATTTGTCTAAATATTTTCCTAAGAAGATAAGTGAGATATAATTAAATATTCGTAGTATGTTAAATTTGAGCTCTTAAAACACCACACACAATAATAATAATAACCAAAAAAAGAAGAAATAGAAAAAACAAGGTAGCTCATTCCACAGTTAATAGTGTTGAAATTTTTTTTACACTGACAGTGTATATAAAATTAACTCTTTAGATAAGGATTAATCTTGCATATATTATTGGTATACAAAATTTTCTACACCATTGAGTGTGGATGTATGACACATGTGCATTGTTTAAATTTTAAATGTCATTTTTGTATATGTGACATGCATCCACATATTAATAATATAGAAAATTTTCTACACCAACAGTATATATAAGATTAACTCTTTAAATAGTTATAATTTTGAAAATTATTTAAAATATTATCCATACTATTTCCCTATTATATTATTTTTGGTTTCACTTTTAAATTTTAAGAATAAAATTTGAAAAAAAAAAAGAAAAGAAAATAGTACTAATCCACTGTCACATGAATTCAATCATTGTAGAAAAATTTAACTATCAATTTCTAAAGCCAAATACAGTATGTGTACCTTGCGTACTTATTAAAATAATTATTGTAACAACTTTTTAGATATGAGATAAAAATATAATTATAAAATATATTAAAAAATTACAAATATTACTAGTATTTAGATAAATGAATAATACTCTAATCCAAACGATTTTATTTTTATATTTCTTTATGATTTTTAAGTCTTTTGGTACAGAAAATACTTATATAGATCCGATTTTTGATCCCACCTGTAGACTTTATTGTCAATATTAAATCTTATAAAATCATTTGATTACATTAACTGACGTCATAAATTCTATAATATTTAATTTACATTAGAATTTACAAGTGAGAAACAAAACTAGATTTACTTAAATATTACCCCTTTTGGTACAATCCAAGTTACTAGTATTTCTTTCACCAAGGTTAACACTAGTCAACATGATATTAATGCTGCAGTTGAGTATTAGACCTTTCGTCAAGCCTACACTAAATTGCACGTTAATCGAAGTTGCATTTTTAATTTTCAGAAAAATATATCTATATATAAAGTGAAAAATAAAATGTGATATTAGATTAAAAAAAAAAAAGAAAAAAAATTTGGTTAAAAATTTAAAATTAGAAAATCGTAATTAAATAAAATTCTATCACGTGAAATAATTTTGATGATTATAAATCTATAATTTTGTAAATGATTTTCCTTTTTACAATTACATATTATTAATTTTATACTATTAATATAAGTAGGTGATTAGGAAGGAGAAATGAAGTATGCAACTACTAGTAGTTGTCGAAGCACTATTCCGGTATTTCCATGTTTATTGCTTCAATGGCAAGGAAAATTTTCAACAATTTTTTATTTTTAAGTTTAAACTTCCACGTACAAAAGAATATGTTTATTTGATTAATTGGTACAGGAGCATTAGTTATATTTAAAATCTCTTCAAAACACAATATAGTTTAAATATTAAATCGGATTTTCTATTTCACTTAATATGCCAATTGTTATACAACTCCACATCAGGGTTATATTCAAAAGTTGAATTTTGAGAGACAAAAACTATATGTATATATTTTTGGAGAGACAGTTATTATAATTTTTGTAAAATTTCATAGGGTACAGTGTACTTTTTTTAAAAAATATTAAGAAAAATAATATATTTTCAAAACTTTTAGAGAATAAAACTATATAAATATATATATACAAGAACTACTTTTTTATATTTTCCAAATTTTTAAGAGATAAAATTTAATTTTTATAATAATACAATTCTAATTTTTATAAAAAATTTAAAAAATATATAATTGATTAAATATCTACAGAACGCTCGTCCCTCCCCACCCCTCTATGATCCGCCCCTGGCTCCACATGAACTCTGAATTACAAATTGTAGTATGGAACAATCGAGGCCTCAATTTAGTTTAAAAATAAAAGGACGACTAATTTAGTTTCTGAAGAAAGTTGATGAATTTACATTATTAGTAGGTAAATATTGAAAAGTCCTAGCAAAAAAACAAAACAAAAAAAGGTAAATATTGAAAAGGATATTCATAGCAACTACACATTATTAATTCTTGCATGAGCTTCTAATTTTCATGCATGCACAACTTCTTTTTTTTTTTTTCTTTTCATTATTAGGGATCACTGAATTCCAGTGCAGACATTTTAAAAGAATTTACCTACTTAAATTAAAGAAATGAGGTGATAAATTTAGACAAAGAAACTGAAAATTTTTTTATTTTTTTTTTTGAATTTGCATAATTTAATTTATTGTAGCACAGTAAGCGAAAAAGGTGTAGAACTGCAAAAAAAAAAAAAATGGAAAAAAGGGCAATTGATTGCTACAGATCGGCCACGCCGTCCGGCATGCTGCTGTGCTGGGGATTCACGATCGACACTGAAGTGAAGTGATTGCTCCTCTTTTTACTACCTATACCACTACACTAGCTAGTATTATATCACTTCATAGGCTTGGACTTGGACCACGGACGCCAATGACCTTCCTAAATAAATCATCCAATTATTGTTGGATAATGATGAAATTTTATATCATGAACACAATAATTATTTTTCATTAAAATAAAAATTTCTTTGGATAATGATTGATTACTTCCTCTGTTTTTTATTTTGGAACCCAACTTGCATTTATTCAAATAATATGTTGCAATTATTATTTAGATATGGGAAAAATCACATCATTAGTCTCACACACTATAGATTTATATTTATTTAATTCTTTATTTTTAAAATGATAATTTTTAGTTTTTCACAATGTCAAATGTTGAATTTTGATTTTTGAATCAAATTTCGGGTATTTTTTTTCTAAGTTTGTAATCATGTATTGTTCACATGATATATTTTTTGAGGACAAATTTAGAAATTCATATATGAGTAAAACATTCTATGAGCACAAAGGATATAAAGTAAGTGATTGAATAATAATGAGTTTGTCTTTGTTTGTATTTAAAACCATTTCAAAAACTGACTTGTGATATTTTTTTCCACATTTTACGATCCAATCTGATGCTCAAGCTTTGTACTGGAAAGGAAAAACGAATTTTCGAATTTGCCAATAAAATATATGTTATTTGAACATCACATGACTAATTCAGACTAAAAAGTGTTCTAGATTTGATCTAGGGACAGAAATGAAACGTTTTATATTTATGGGGACTAAAAATTATCATTTTAAAAGTGAATAACTAAATAAATAAAAATTTGTAATGTGTGAGGGATTAAATAAATATAAATAAGTAATGTGAGGAACTAATAGAATATTTTTTCCTTATATAGATTTTCAAATCACTTTTATATAGGAGTATAGTACATATCGCATCTCAAGTTTAAATTAATTACAATATTATTTTAAATAATATTCAGAATAATATTTTAAATAATAACTGTTCAAACAAAACTATAATTACCACTTTTTTTATTTAATTTTATTTGTCGGGTGGTTTAATTTCCTTCCTAAATCTTGTAAAATGGTTTACTCCATGTCTATTATCACTTCCCACCACCTTGCTAATTTGATAATAAAAGTTTTTGCCATAGTCTCCTACTATAAAAGATGACAGTCTATTTTACTTGAAATTAAATGGATAACTATTCCAGACGTTGAAGCAAAATACAGAAAATTAAACACATGATTTTCATGATTTAGATATTTAAAATTTTTTTTTTTTTCTTTCTAGATGATATTTGAACTTGCACATTCCAATTAGCTAATTGTGGTACAATGTACCTCCCAATTTCACTGATTTGAGTCCTTTATAAAATTATATTCACCACCTGTACTAATCCCTCTGTGTAGTATGTACATATTAATTGTGATGTCCAAAGTCCTAACTGACACATGGACTAAAATGTTCTATGGGATAATTTCACTTTACCCCTTAACGTTTAGGGTTACTATTATTTTAGTTCCTAATATTATTTTTTAGGACTTAAGTCTTTCCGTTAAATCTAACACAACATTCATTATCCTTTTGACGAAAATACCCTTATTCTCTCTCCTCCTTCTTTTATCTCATTTTTACTTGATTCATTTTTTTTTTCTCTCATTTTGATGACATGATTTAATAATTTTTTAATTATTTATCATCATATTTTAAATTTCATATAACTCTATTTTTTGTCCACGCATCTAATTTGAGGTAAAAATGTTACTCCATTTTAAATTAAAAATTTAACACTATTAGCTTTGACCTTTAGTTCAAGAATTTAAGTGTTTAAAAAATAATATTAGAAATTAAAATAAAAATGACTCAAAATGTTAAAGGGATAAAGTGATATTAATCCTAGTAAAAAAATATCAATAGAAACAATAGGAATATAGAGACTCTCAAACTTGGGCGGAAATTCCATCCTTGCAACCATGATGAGGTTATCTTTGGATGGTTATTATTATTGAAATATTATTTAAAATAATATTATAATAATTTTTGAGATAAGATGTATGTGAGATAAAAGATTATTGAAAAACGTATTAAAAATAATTATAAAATATTATCGTAAAATAATAAATAATTTAGTTGTACAAACTATTGCACATATAAGATCTACCATTACGTGGTTCAGAGTTTGGGATTAAAAATGGATGGGTACAAGTAAATAACCCCTCAAAGTAATTGCGAATTCATGCAAATTGAGAAAATTGTATCGGACCCTGCTTTTAAAAAGAATAGGCCCAAAGACACAGCAAATTACCAATTGGATACCCACAAAAATTTGTTGAAAAGCGTCATATTCTTTCCGTCAACTTCATCTGTCCATTTCACGAAATTTAGATTTGAATTAATTAGGCCTGTAAATAAATTCAAGTAACTTAATATTCGGTTTCACCTTGACTCAAGATAAGTTCATTTAAATTTATTCATTGAGTTATTATTTTAAGTCTATACAACTTTTGAGACTCAATTTTTTTTAACAAGCCAAGCATGAACGTCATGCTGTCCGGTTTGATAAATTCGTGAATATAAAATAGACAATTTAATTGTACAGAATATCTTTCATTTTTCCAAATTATTTTTTATTTCCTTTATTGAATCTCTCTTTTCATATATTTTTTGCATATATTTTAAATCACAGGTTGTAAATTACTTCCTTAAACAATCGTAATAGGTATCCACATTACATCTTTGACCATCGTAATAAGTATCCACATCATCGTTATAGGTATCCACATCACATCTTTAACCATCGTAATTGAATTTTAAACTATTATAGAACAAAATTTAGTGCAGGAAAATAGCAAATTATCTTAGCTCGAAAGTGATGAGTCAAGCCAAGTTTTTTCTCAAATGAATTATCAAATATTCAAGTCAAACTTGATCATCGCTCTTTAAGATTTGTTCAAACTTGAATTGAATAAAAATAATTTTTTATCTCTCTATTTAATGAGTCAATATTGAATATATTTTTGTCTGATAGGTTGAGAGTCGATTACAACTCTAATGACAATATTGACAACTTTTGAGTATCAGAAATAATAGCAGCCAGGGTTTCTTCTTGAAAGGAAGGATTATATAAATCAAAAGGTCCAGAAGTGTATGCTGACCTAAATCTCTGCAAATCCCTTGATTCCATGAGGAAGCAAAGCAAGCCAAATATATCTCTTTTTGCACTAATCTAAACAGAAACATCGGCCGTTTAGACACTTATTAGGAAAATTGGAGATTCCATAATGCGGACACCCATTCGTTAAAATAAAGACACTCATTCATTAAAATAACAATTATTGTACCAACTTTTTAAATTGTGATGTATATGAGATAAGAATGTGGTTGGAAATGTATTAAAAATGATTACAAAATATTATTTAGAAAATAATGAATAATAGTGCTATCCAAATTCCAAATGGATCAATTTTATTGAAAAAAATAAGGACTATCTCTGTTTTTATGGCTCATTATTCATTATTTTTCAATCGAACATTTTTCAACTATGTTTTTATCTCACATACTTTATATCACATTTCAACAAATATCCACAATATTATTCTAAATAATATTCAAAATAATATTTTAAATAATAACTGTCTAAACGAAACCTTAATCCTCAAGAACGAAAAGGAGAATGGTAAATCAAATAACATATACGTAAAAGCTTTTGTAGAAAGATTGATCAAATATACTTTTTCATGTCATAAATTAATTCTATATATCATAGTTATTAAATCCGGTTTAGGAAGAAATTCGGTGAGGGAGATTAGTCAATGGGTTACTGGTTTAATCGATGGGTCACTTCAATATATTATTTATTAATATATAATATATGTAAATTATTAAATACAAGATATATAGTGAAAATATCGATAAAAATATAACTTTTTAATATTTACATAGCTTTTTCACCTGAAGAGTTAAAAAGGAGTTAATGCATAAGGTGGTGGTAAAGTTTGGAGAGAATATAAATAAAAAAGAGGCATGTAATAATAAAAAACTTACATGGTTACGTGGTGAGACATTTTATTACTATTTAAGAGAGTTTTTTGGTTCAAAACTTGACAATTACAATTTAATTTTTTTCCTCAAAGAAACAAACCCCCTGGATTTCTTCAAATCCGACCAAGTTCCCGAGTTTACCAGTTGAACCGCCGAATTACACGAAACTCAACAATTCCTTTTTTGTCTGGGATCAGAGGAATCCAGTCTGGTCCCAAGACCGATTCATCGAATTCCCCGGTTGAACCACTAGACCGAGTCAGTTCAATAACTAAGCTGTATATCGATTATCAAGTAAAACTTCAAACAACTATTGCTACTACTTTGACTCCTTTTCTTTTCTCTTTTGATTATTGTTTTAATACTAGATTATTAATTATATGCTTTTATTTCTTCTTGAAGCTAAATCCAACTAATTGACTATAATACATAGCTAACATCCCGAAATTAAAAACATATAAGCGTTTTTCCTACTTTAATTCCTTTCAATTTTTATGATTCCTAGGATTTGACCACACGAGGGGAAAAAAGAAAAAACTAGTAGGCCCAAAATCTATGGACAGTGTTATCTGTTAATTAGTACTAGTATATTCTTCTCTATTTTAATTGGCAATGAATAATACTTTCATCCATTTATTTATTATACGTCGCTTTTAGACAGTGAACTATCGAATATTAATTGTCTGATTGTTGGTTGTTATAAAAAGTTGGGACAATTTTGCACAAGATTAGTTGCCCTTTTTTGCTATCCACAATTCAATATATAATGTGGTCACATAAAGAGTGACTCTAAGTTAACTTACATCTGGACAACAAGACTGTTTGGAAGGAATTACTTGTACACATTTATTGTAGTATTTTTTGCATTTCGATTGTTTATTTTATAGATGAAAATATAATTTAAGTTAAAGTTAGCTCTAATTCCGCTCCAAAAGCCCACAACACAGTCTGCTCGTATAACTCATTATTTATATAAGATTTATTTTTTAAATAATATTTTATAATTATTATTCAAATACAATTTTTTAATTACCTTTTTATCTAACATACATCACATCTTAAAAAGTACCTTCAATATTATTCTAAATAATATTTAGAATAATATCTTAAATAATAATAATCTAAACGGTTATCTTGAGACATCTGGTTTTTGTATGGTAAATTGGTTTAGTTGTTCTTTTTTTTTTCTTTTTTGGGGTGTGAAAAGGGATCTATAATATGCATATTTTTTTCTCTAAATAATTAAATAATCAAGCTACGACCCAACAAAACCTTCATTATATTTTTCATTATATTAGTTTTCTTTTTCCTTAGTGTATACGTTTTGACAAATGTGTTTTCGACTTTCGTTGCTATTACAAGAAACACGATGTTGGCATAGCCATATGTAAGAGTTGGCAGTTCCAAGATTCAAGACTTGAGCCCTACTCCTCCATTCTTCTTGTTTTCTTGGAAATTTGTCCAATCTTCTTCATTTTGTCGTTACATATGCCAGTAGAACTCTGCAGAATGAAAATAATACAAATTTGTAAGCAAGAAAAAAACACTTGCCATTGTTAGATTTTCGATCTCCTGTACAAGCTAACATTTTTTTATTTGATAAAAAAAAGTTTAGTAACATGATAGATTACTCTTCATTTCAGACGTGCTACAAACGCATTTTGTAACACATTAATAGAAAATTAAGAGTGGCGAGAATCGAACAACCAGACTTATGCTAGCCAAACCCTTGTATAAGCTAACTATCTACCAATCAATAGTCGAATATTGAATTCTTATCTTATGTATCTGTGTGTCGGTGGGTGGTGTAAAACCCAAACTCGTGTCGAATGCTGCTTGGCAAAGGCAAGACACTTCCAATTTATGTTCTAATACTTCACTTGAAATTAATGTAGCCTTAATTTCTTTGGCTCCTAATATAAGTTCAATTACTTCGGATTTTGATAAAGCTTTCACTGCTAGAAAGATATACTTGAACAATATAGCATAATAAAATAGCTATTTTAGTGAAGGATTAATATTAGTTTGGTAGGAAATTATTTATGCAACTTTGAATGGCAGGAAACTATTTTAGCTATTTTAGTGAAGGATTAATGTTAGTATCAAACATGCATCACTCTTGCCCGTTTTATTTCAAAATTATCTATGCTATATATAAATGGAGAAGATGAATTTGGTGTTTGTCACTTTTTGTTATACCATTTGTATCCTTATTAAACATGCAACTAACTATAACATAAGAGATCTATAACGTCTTTTCACCCTCTATCACCTAAGTATGCCAATATTTTCTTGACTAGTAGCAATAAATTTGGTTAGGCATGCGTGTTAATGTGAATGTTGTGAAGCGAAACCTGCATAAGTGGTACCTCATATTCGTACATTATCATTTTAGTCCTTTAAATATAAAATGATGCATTTTAATCACTTACATATTCCAAATATAGCAAATTAGTCCCAAATCTTATTTCAAACTATTTGTTTGTTTGAAAAAGTCATGCATACCTAACATGCCAATACACTGAAAGTAAAATATTTGATATAGATATAATTTCTTCCAAAAAAAAAAAAATAAACATATACACACTGATACTTATACATATTTCTATTAACTAATAATAAAGTATAATTTAAAAGATAAGACGTTTTCTTTATGATATATTAGTCATATATTCAAGTCAGGAGTGCGGGAAAAAATGAGTTTTAAAAAAAATACATATTTCTTGTAATTTTCGCTCCAACTTTCTACTATAAATAATGATCATATAATGCATTTGTAAGTCTTATAAAAATTTTTATAGCAGAAGGGTTGTGCATTTTTATTTTTTCCTTAATTTACCAACACATAATTCTGACGTGACCTTTTCACGGACCAAACTGGAAAATTTTCAAAATATTAAGGATCAAATACATCATTCTATATATAGAGAACCAAAAGTGTATACTGCAAAAATGCAAGGATCCATTTTTGCAATTCTCCCTCTGAAGAACATTCTGATTTACTGAATAGTAATTAACCGGCAATGAAATTGAGGAATGAAAATCGATCCTTTTTGGAGTTTGGTGAGATTGCAAGCGGTCAAGTAAGTGGGTTCCACGGGGACACGTGTCAATCAACAAGGGACTAAAGAGGCCAATCTGTCATTGCTTCCTCTTAACACCACACGCATTCGACAAGAACCGGACGGCGCGGTGATAGCGCCGTTACGAACTGTTACTGATTCTCTCATCAGTCATCACAATTTTTTTCTTTTTTATTTTTTACTTTATTTTATTTACTTCTTATAAATTTTCTGTTGTGGAGGAAAAAAAATAATGGAAAATTTCACGATTATGTTGAGGAGTTACATTGCTATTTTGAAAGTTTGTACAGTACAAATTTTAAAATATAACAATATGATACTTTAATGTAAACATAAAATTCTCTAGAGATAATGGCTCCGTTAATTTTTTTTTATTTTCTAAATAATATTTTACAATTATTACTCAAACACATTTTTCTACTATATTTTCTTATATAAATCACATCTCAAAAAATAGGTTTAGTATTATTCCAAATAATAATCACAATAATATACTAAATATTTATTGTCCAACCAAAATCAATATTAGTGTAAAGAAAAAATGACCTTAATAGTCGTTTTACATTAATATTTGTACTTATTTAGTTTTTATATTGCATTTAAAATAATACATTTTAGTTACTCACAAATTTAAAACATATCATTTTATTCCTTAACATAATTACTGATATAATTTAGTTTGAAATAGTCACAGGCATATCATATGTAATATTTTTTAAGAAATAAATTGACAATACGTAACTTTAAATATTAAATTGTCAAAAAAAAAATGTAAGGGCTATTGGAACAAGGTGTGGTGGAGGAGAAGCGATAAAGGAAAGGAATATGGGTGACGATGGTAGGTGAGAATTTTAGGATGGTGGTCATAGATGTTTTAAATAGTGTCGTTTATTATTTAAAATTTGTGTGTTACTATTTTATCTATGAAAAATGTAACATTTGATACATATATTAATATTTCAAACTAAAATATTTATAATTGTATTGAATGACTAAAATAATATATTTTGAATGTGAAAAATTAATATATATATATATATATATATATATAATATATGAGACACTATTACGATTATTTTCATAAGTATAAATTGAATGAATTATTATTTTATATTTTTCTAATTAAGTTTCAACATAAAAAATGTTTTTGTTCCTCAAAAACTGCGTGTGGGGACATGGGTACGCTGAGGTCATCAGTTGCCCGGCCGTTACGTTAATCGTCACCATAGTGTCCTGCATGTCAGCTTTTGACTGGATACGACATGTAACGCTTTGCCTTGTTCTTTGAACGCCGAACTGTTATTTTGACTTTTTTTTTAAGACGAGATGACGTGGATTCGCTTTACGATAAATGTGATCAATTTCTTAATTTATATTCATTCACGTTATTTTAAAAAAAATTATTTTTAATAAATTAAAACGATATGAATAACTATAGACCAAACTGTCCATTCCACCTACGATGGAATCCATGTAAGAATTCCCGATACTATATAGCTATATATAATGCATACTATTTAAATGACAAAAAGGGTCCATTTGGTAATTCAATTCTCAATAAAAAGTTTGTTTGTAGAAAAGGTTATATTATATTATCTTATATAATTTTTTTTTTTTGAAATAAATTATCTCGTTAATCTTATCATTCTCAAGTCAATTTTATCACAAACTAAACTAATTAACATGTTAGTATTATACAAAATAATGTGACTTAAGGTTTGTTTTGTGGGTGGTTCTCTTTAATTATACAAGTAACAACTCTTATTTTATCGTTCATTTTTTTAATTTTTAAATAGGTTTTTTTAATAGGAGCTACAACTTAAAAATCACCAAGATCATACTTTTTTTTTTTAAGTATTATATAGTAAGAAAATATAATTTGCTCAAGGAAAATGAAAAAGAGGAGAGCCTAATAAATTATACTTGTAGCCATCCATGTTGTTATAACAATATGCATATACATGTATGTAAACTTAAAATTCATACTATAACTACGACATGATTAGTATTTGATCTTAGAAATTAAAATAAAAGATATAGATATTTGTCTTTAATTTTCACAAGCATTTAGTATTTGAAATTAACTAGAATCTATTGGTTTTGGTTTATTTCATTTAACTACGAGGTATACTTTGTCAATGCTCCAAAAATTTGCATTTTTATTGAATGATAATTAGTGTAGCATACATCAAACATTTAAGGTTGATAAAGTGAGACTTGTATTCTTAATATTTGTGAGAAATTACTAATTAGTTTATATAAACTAATAATACCCTTTTAGGTTATTTTCAAAAAAAAAAAAAAGAAGTAGAAGAAGAAGATAGGAAGTGCACAACTGTTGTTCGTAAAAGATAGTCATTCCAATTTAAGCAGTTACAACTTTTTTCCTGCAAGCCAAAAATGGAAATCACGAAGAAATAACCAAATTCCCATAGATTTTATTTTTCCATTTTTGACGCATTTTAAATAACCAAATATATTAAATTTGAGAAATATCAAAATAATACCCCTTATCGAAATCACAAGTAAATATAGGAGCAATAAGCTTGTAAATGGGCAAGGTTATTGGTCAAAATTATTACATTCTAATACTTTTTGGACAATATTGGTTACATTTTTTCAAAAAAAAAAAAAAGAAGTAGAAGAAGAAGAAAGGAAGTGCACAACTGTTGTTCGTAAAAGATAGTCATTCCAATTTAAGCAGTTACAACTTTTTTCCTGCAAGCCAAAAATGGAAATCACGAAGAAATAACCAATTTCCCATAGATTTTATTTTTCCATTTTGACGCATTTTAAATAACCAAATATATTAAATTTGAGAAATATCAAAATAATACCCCTTATCGAAATCACAAGTAAATATAGGAGCAATAATAAAATAAATGGGCAAGGTTATTGGTCAAAATTATTACATTCTAATACTTTTTGGACAATATTGGTTACATTTTTTCAAAAATAATTCACAAAATATTAAAAGAAATTGTGTAGTGACCTATTTCTTTAAAAGAAAACATGGAATATGCAATCACATCTCAAGTAGATGTGTGTGTATATATATATATATATATATATACATACACACATATACTTATATATATATATATTTCGAAGGAAACTCAAGTAGGTATGATTAGTGCCAATAGATCCAATGAATTAGCCAAGATAAATAAACCTAAGAAAGATGCCTATATATCTCTTAGAAAATAAAATTTCATACTTTCAATTACATAATCTTAAATCCCTTTCTTTTTCTCCAGAAAGTTATTAGAAATAAATTTACATATATTTGTATAGACATTTACATCTATCACTAGTATGGTTATATATTTTGGCAATTATACATATGTGTGTATGAACATCTGAGTGTATGTATGTATATGATCAATTATATATTTAAAATTCGAATATGACATGAAATTTGTGAAGAATCAATAAAAAAGATTTTCCTACTTGGAAAACTCCATCCAAATGCGAAAAGAAATTGCCATAGTATAATCAACTTGGATAATTCTTTGCTAAAAGATTC
Source organism: Cinchona pubescens (assembly GCA_025175665.1). Taxonomy (NCBI): domain Eukaryota; kingdom Viridiplantae; phylum Streptophyta; class Magnoliopsida; order Gentianales; family Rubiaceae; genus Cinchona; species Cinchona pubescens. The sequence goes on along the minus strand of JANKKI010000145.1, from coordinate 908,643 downwards.
AACTATATAAAACAAATTGGCTATCAACATCATTGCTTTGGTGAATAGCAAATTAAAAAATTCACACCAGTAACCATTGTCATTTTCGAGAGTGAAATGAAAGGGATTGTGCTTCTAATTTTGTTACCTCTAATTTGTCTGACATGAATTGAATATTGTATGGCAAATTTCTTTTGAACATGGTGATCTAAGTCTTAGATTAATATATATATATATATATATATATATATATATATATATATATATATATATATATATATTATATACTTTGCATGAGGGGCAGTCTTTAATTTTTATTATGGACGTCAAACTCTTGGTCTTTTCAAAAGAAAGAGGACATAAGAAAAACTCGAGTAGCTTCCACTAAGAATTAAAGAACTAGTAACCATTTTTTTAGATAATTCTTGTCAAGCACTAGATAAGACAATCAATTTTTTTAATATATGAACATGTACACATATACTCCAAGATTATGTAAAAAAATTAACTCCCATGGCCCAATTTTACATAGTATACTTTTTATTTCTCATTGAGATTAACTTTAGAACTAATCATATAATCATTCAAGTCCATCTTTAATTACCATATGTTGCTCTTCAATTATGACCTCTACCACTTTAATTACTACTGATCATCAAGACTATTATGCAAATCACTAATCTATATATGTGCAAGTTGTTTTCATAACGATTTAATTCATACATATTCAATGTATTTCCACAAACTACTTATAAGATAATGTCTATCGTTGTCATTATCAATCCTATCTTTTCAGCCATTTCCAGGGTGCAAGTGCTGCCGTACCAACTTTACAAAACTGGAAATAGTTAAGACATTGGAGAATTAAATTTAGCATTTGGATTTGACCTGAAATGCCTTTATTTTTTCTGTCTCTGTCACAAATATAGTAAACCATGTTGTTTCCATCACTTGATTTTCTTTACTTCCATTTTTTGGTTCCAAAACAAAAAACAAATGAGATTCTAAGCTATCTCAATATTTTACATAAAAGTTAAAACCCTTTAATATCTTACTTAATACTATCAATATGTCTGCTCTGAGTACCTACTCTTTTCTCGAGTCTAATTTCTCTTGTAACAAGTTAATTTATACTAATAATCCTTAATTAGTTACTTCACATACTTGTAGATGGAATATCATATTCTAACATATAATCCAAAAACTAAATTCTAGTGCCTAATTTACCATGTTTCTGAATTCAAATCCTTTCGTAAATTTAATTATTTCTGCTTATTTCACACGAGACTCTTGACACCTATACTCGTTCAGTTATATCAAAGTGTTTCGATCGTCTATCACTACGATGATTGTGTATCTAATTTGTAACAAGATTCTTGTACAAGTAGAAATAAAAAGCCATTTAGTTTTGGTGATTTATATAAAAAGGGAAAAAGCTGATTATTGAGAGTCTTTTTCAACGTCGAAAGGGAGAGAAAAAGAGAGGAAAGAGTTGGCATTTTTTGCCCTCTACGCAGCTTAAAAAAACGCAGAGAAAGAAAACTAATATCAATTTAGAGAGACAGTCCCATCGACACGTTTCCACTTCTCAAGTAATATATGGTTTATGGCATTATGTTTCTCTCTTTCCTTTTAGCCGTAAGGTGGTAGATATCTCATTTAATAAAGCAAAAATTGTATGCATTCATTTCATTTTACAACATCACACACACATAACACATATCTTTAATTTATTATTATTTTTTTATTAATTTTCTATTTGGCATTTTATATATTACTAAAATATATATTCATAACACCCGTGTCATGTATCTAAATAATAAAGTAAGAAATTCTTACATGATGTGATCATATGTAACATTTTATATATTTGATTTGTGTACTTAGAGCACACTTATCAAATATTTAATTAGAAGATAATATCGTTAAAAATGTGAGATAAAATATTGTTAACGCATGTATATCTATCTTGAAAGCCAAAGCAAGAAAGAAAAGAGCTGTCAAAATTGAGAAAAGGAAAGAAGAAAAACATGAGTTTAGTTAGACAAAATCACGAGATAGATAAACAAAAAAAGGGCAGTTGGGGCTTATCGCATGTTTGCTTCACGCAAGCAGCTAAAATGGGGTTTGCTTCATCGCGTGGCTTTAAAGACTACTAATTTATTTAGTGTTTATATATATTAATTATAAAATAAAAAAAAATAAAAAAATTACAAATACCACCAAACCCTACAAAACCCACCTCTATTTCTCTCTTGGTTTCCTCTTTGTCTCTCTATAATACTTCCAAGAACTCCAAAAACCCTAGTTAGTTATGTGATCATGAGTAGTGCAAACCCTAGTAGCAGTTCCAGTGGCGGTGGCGGTGGTGGGGCGGTCGGAAGTAGTAGTACCGGTACCAGTGGCGGTGGCGGTGGCGGTGGAGGAGGAGGAGGTGGAGGACCATGTGGTGCATGCAAATTCTTGAGAAGGAAGTGTGTGGCTGGCTGCATATTTGCACCTTATTTTGATTCAGAACAAGGTGCAGCTCATTTTGCAGCTGTGCATAAAGTGTTTGGAGCTAGTAATGTCTCCAAGCTCCTTCTACACATTCCTGTACACAAACGGCTCGACGCCGTGGTTACTATTTGTTATGAAGCTCAAGCTCGATTACGAGACCCTGTCTTCGGCTGTGTTGCTCACATCTTTGCTCTTCAGCAACAGGTAATATTAATTAATGGTTTAATTTATAGATTAGAAATTTTAAAAGACTCGTGTGTCCTTAATTGCAAGAAATGCAAAGTTTAACTCAGTTTGCTTGTGGTTTTTGATCACTTTTATCTTTATCCTAGGATGTCTTATCATGGTGGGTAAAATAAAGACATCCAAATTCATCTCACTCTTCTTCCGTTACAATCTTCTAGCAGCTGTTGCTTTTGCTTCATGTGTTAGTCTATTGTGGACTGATTTTTTTTTTTTTATAATTTTTTTTATTAGAGTGTTTGTTTATGTGTATGAATTGACACATAAATGAGGTACTAAAAGAATGTGAAAATGCATCTAAGGTAAGGTAAAATTCCAGATTTGGGACTCTGCAACTATGAGATTGGCTCAAAATAAAGAATCTTTTATTTTGAGTCAATATTCTTGCGGTTGAACTGGTCACCCGCAATCACAGAATTACATAAATTTATGAGCTGTCATGTCTAGCTAGGAACTTACTTCCCATTTTTCCGTTGGTTTTCAAGAAAATCAGGTTTTTTCTGAAGAAAAATATAGTTGTACAGTAGTTAATCATTATAATTAATTAATATGTATATACAATCTAGTTGAACATCTCCAAGTGGGAAAGGGAGCCCCATATTCCATTAGATAATAGAGGAGCAGGAAGAGTACTCATGATCTGGCCTTGGTTGTCAAGATTTAAGGTTCTATATATTTAGTACACATTAAGGTTCGATCTGGCACTTAATTGGCATAACATACATACATCTATATATATATATAGAATTTTTTGTCTCACTATTTGTACTAATTTTCTGTTTCATATTTTGTATACATGTCACGTGTACTTTGACATAGTAATACTTATAAGACTATAGTACAGGTGATAAACATTCATGATATGAGACAAGTGATTGGTATAAATAGTGAAACAACATATCTGAAAAAATATTTATGATGTGTCTTATTTTAAAGATAGTAAACGTGAAAAAATTGTACATTTCCCTATCATTTTAGTGTAGATGAGGAAGATCCAACTATATATGCAACTACTTTTGAACATATAATATAATTTTGTGGGATTTGTTAGAGAGAGATTATTGATCGACAAGAATGAGAACGTACACAAGAAACTGTGTGGACCATGATGTGGTGCATTGGGAAACAGTTTTATGCTTTACTGAAATCCATAATTAAGGTAGATTCATTAACTTAATTATTATGTTATTGGTCGGCGAATATGAAAATACTGTGGGGAGCACAGTGGCACCTCTTTTTTCTTGCAAAAATGGATCATATTTGCTGGTATTAAGGAGATTGTCGGTTATGGATAGTACCAATTAAAACTGCTGTATATTAGCTAAAAGGTCCAAGGTTCCTCGCACAAATGGGGGTCAATCAGTAATTTCACTATAGAAATACGCGTCCACGCCATTTTACGTTACAGATGAATTTGATATCAAAACTTCCATTCATGTTTATTCAGAAGGAGACAAGCCTATAATTGGAATGATCTTGAATATATATGTTATATCCTAAATAAATCTATGTTACGTACTCACTCACTTTGTAATATTAAGTAGATATTATCGTCATTAAAATTAATATAACAATAAAAAAATCTCATTATTTTTTAATTATTTAACAGTTCAGAATACCACTTTGTGGTGCGAATCGAGTAAGAAAGACTTTTTCATACTCTAGATCGATCATAATGAGTTCATGACTTCTTAATTGGTGTGGTTTTGACTTTCTTTTTTTTATTATTGGATTTGTTTCTATGTTCTTTTTACTTCAATTTATGATCATCTTTAGGTCAATAAAACCACTTATTCTATTGATTTGAAGATCTGAACATCAGCTCGTCTTTATTTAGTAATTAGCAGTTCATGAATCAGCTTTTTCTTTCTTTCCCCCTTATGAATCACCAGCCTGATGTCCCATGTGTTTGTTCAAACAGAAAATGTCCCTTATAGTCTATCTTGTGGTTTTGGGCACTTTCCTTTATGCACTTTTATTCGTTCTTCCTACTCTTTAATTTACCTTTTTTTTCTTTTCATTTTGGGTATTAGAAATTGGGATTGGTCGGAGATTCTATAAGCACACTCCGTTAAAAAAGATCAATTACAAAGTAACTAGTAAAGATTTAACGAAACATGATTGGATAGGTTTATACCACCAATTAGAAGTTTTTTTTTTTTCTTTTGAGCCCACCAATTAGATGCTCAATGCATATACTCATACTAACCTATTGCAAGGATGTATAATTAGTTAATTATCCCTAAATCTTCAGCTATTCATTTCGCAATGCGGAGTGGATATAATAACTGTTAAAATAATTAAAAAGTAATAAAAGAATTTTGTTACTTTTTTATCATCTAACTGTGTATAATACTCATTCGGCATTACTGAGTGAATTTAGCATAGAATTTTTCTCCTATCAAGATGCATGAGTCAAAATTTAGAGAAAATGGAACAAGCTTAAACCAACAAACTATATAATTAATAATGTGTACCATTTCATATTAGTATTTCAAAGCATAATTTATTACATTAATCTCGAGATCAAACTAAAATTCATACTATTGCATGGTATTTTCAAGAACATGCAATAAAGTTTGATATGACATTAGATGAACTATTAATTAATTAATTTGTGTAATTTCTGTCACAGGTGGTGAACTTACAAGCCGAGCTATCTTACTTACAAGGCCACCTTGCAACCCTAGAGCTTCCTCCGCCGCCAGCACAGCCTCAACAAATCATGGCACCACCTTCCCTAACCATAGCAGATCTCCCAACAGCTGGTTCCTCATCGGTACCGGCAACATATGATTTATCATCACTTTTTGATCATCCAGTACTGGTGCAACATCCTCCTCCTCAATGGACAATGCAGCCGCCACGACAGATGGATTCTCATCATCAGTTCGGCACCGGCGGCACGAGAGCTCCGACGGCTGAGGCGTCATCCGGTGATCTTCAAGAATTGGCAAGAGAACTTCTGCATAGGCAAGGGTCTTCTTCTTCCACAGTGCCATGCAATAATATGGAAGCATCAACTTTGCCACCCCACTCCTCAAAATGAGACTTTGACCTCATTAATTAATTAATTAGTACTAGGGTTTTTTTTTTTTTTTTTTTTGCATTGTGGTTCTTCAATTTCATCCTTAAGGAATTTAATTTAACTTGTATTTTCTAATATGATATATAGCCAAGTAATTTATGTGACTAATCTACTTATTTTATATATTTTTTATTTATATTTTGGCACACCAAATAATTATTTTATTTAATTATATGGTATTTCTAGCTCCGTTTGGATAGATATAATTCAGTATGAAGTATTATTTAGAATCTTTTTTTTAAAAATAATATAGTAACTTTTGGAATGTGATTTATGTGAGACAAAAATTGAAAATGTGCTAATAAATTTTTACAAAGAACTGAAAATGTGTTAATAAATTTTTACAGCATATTATCTACAGAATAATGAATAATAGGATAGTCCAAAATACTCTAAAAGTATGTATAATTTTTTTTTTTTTGTGTATTATGGATCCCACTGTAACATGACTATAATTATGCATACTCAACTACATTGTTTTATAATTTAATTTTAAACAAAATCAATCTTTTGATGATAACCAAAATCATTTGTAAGTATTTATTATAATTGATATAAGTCTTTCTAACTCAAATTGATGAAATCCAATGGTAAGAAAAACATAAAAATTGTTTTCAAAAGATTTTCATTTTGTCATTCAAACACCGAAAAATTATACAGTAATAGTATTTCAACATTTGTACTTTAACTTACAAACTTGTAATATGCAAAATACTCTAAAAGTATGTAAAATTTTCTAATATTATATTTACAGTAAACATGCAATATTAATTTTCAAGTGGTTGTAATTTAATCACGTATCAAAGTTGTGGGAATTCTACAGCCTATTGATGTACGATACTATTAGTCTTTATAGACTTGAAGTTTAGATTTGTAGACCAAAATATAAATTGAAAAAAAAAAAAATCCAATTATTTGGTATTCTAATGGACAATAGATTTATACCCGATTTTATGGTAGTTAAAAATTATTATACAATTGTGCGAGAATTTTTATGTATCTAATCAACGGTTTTGTTTTGAGTGGAATTTATAGTCTAAATAAGAGTTACATAATCAAAATGATGTGAGATAGGTACTATAGTAAATTTTTTTATGTGATGTATATAAAATAAAAATTATGAACGGATTTTTTTTTTAAAACTACTTTCCCCTATCTGACTCAAATCTATGAAATTAAAGATAAAACGTCTTACTACTTAAGTTACACTTCGTTATCTATAATTAGAAGATGTATGAAGAAATTATACAAAATATTATTTAGAAAACAATGAAATAAAGTTTATCCAAATAATGCCACCACTAATTATTTATCTCCAGATCTAAGGTAAATAACTTTGGTTTTACTTGTTTTAGAAAGTAGACCAATCGAGATGCAAAAAAAGTCGGGCATAAAATTTTGTGAACATCTAACTTAAGGACATATTATATTAAAATTAATGTTTTTCCCAAAATGTTCTTATTATATAGTAATTTCTTTGTTTTCCCTAATATTATTATGTAACTTCTTTTTCCAACTGCACAATATTATCTAACTCAATTTTATTTTAATAAATTAAATTTAAAAATTCTTATGTAACTTTCTATTTCAACTATCCAACTAATTTGTTTTTATTTTAATACATTAAATTCAGGAAAAAAAAAGACTACTTTATTATTAAGATATAAAAATGATTTTTTAACAAAATTATATACACAAAATTTTTCTCTTCGCACACATATCGAATGTGTCACGATAACTAGTATACGTAATGCAAGAGCTAAAAGGGTACATAATTTAGAGTACAAGAAGAAGGAGGTCCCAATGGTAAAATTAACTTCCACACACAAAAACAAGCCATGCTTGGATACTGGGTAGGCTTTAGCCCACACAAAGTGGACTTTTCACTTCATCGAGCCCAAATTTAATTTATCACTTACAGCAACCGGAGGGGAATAAAACTCTTATGGAAAATTCTAAAAAAAAAATTTTGGAAATTATTTTTTTGTATTTTAAATACTTGTACAGTATAATATCATATGTTTTAAAAACTTATACTGTACAAGTACCTTTAAAACTAATGGAATAGTTCCCTAAAAGGGATTATAAAATTTTCCAATTCTTATTTCCCTAGTAATTGAATCATGGTTTTACCCCTGCAAAAGAAAATAGTTATTCATAAAAACCTCAAGGCAATTTGGTCCCTCGACTTTAAATTAGTCCGCATGCTTTTTTACTAATCCGACATTGGTCCCTCAACTTTAAATTAGTCTGCATACTTTTTTACTAATCTGACATTGGTCCCTCAACTTTAAATTGGAACAATTTAGTCTTCAAACTTTTTTCATTAGATTAATTGGTACCTCTCAGGCGGTGCTACCACAATTATTACAATTTTCACCCAAATGACTGCTAATATGAGTACAATTTAATCATTTAACATATTTAAGAAGGTAATACAAGTCTATGTTCAATCAAAGAGGCAAAAAAAAAAAAAAAAATTAGGGAAAAGATTGAGACTCCAAATAGGGGCAAATCATTTTTACGAGTCTGTCCCCCAATTTGCCTCGATTACATGATTTCCTCATTTTTCGTACATTTTTGCCCCGATATTTTCATTCCAAATCGGGGACTTTCCCATGAAATAGGCTTGTGGAAGAGAGTTGGATTAATATTTTTACATTAGTTACTTCCTGTAGATAGACACATCAGCTTAATAAGTGTCGATATATGTAGTAATCATTAAATTAATATGCTTGGCTATTCACTTCGGAATGTAAAGTAGATATAAAAATTGTTAAGATGACTGAAAATTATAAAGATTCCACTACTTTTCGATAATCTGAAGATCAGGAAAGTAGCAAAGAATTTTTTCAAAAAGAGATGTGTTGAGTGACATTTCATTTCAATGACAGTTGCAGAGTTACATCTCATCTTTTTATAATTTATACTGTCCTGAAACTTTAAAAGAGCGATTCTCGAATGAAGCAGTAGAAGTTGATCTGCCCAACTACTTGGACATTTTTTTTGACTTCAGCAGGCTGGATCTGCAGTCCAGCAACTACATAGGCAACTGTACACATAGTTGGAATATGCATCAAAGCTCATCGATTCATTCTTCCTGGAAATTCAAAGAGTATCAGCAACAATGAAAGGTGTATAAACCACAGCAGAAATCTGGAAAGAGGAGCCAAGGCAAAGACTTCTAAGACAAATATAACATACACAACTGTTTTTCTAAGATAATTAAGACAACCCCATTTGGAAGCCAATTTAAGAGAAGGCTAAATGAAGGGAGGGAGTGAGAGGATGCTATTTAGGAAAAGTCTAAGGGAGGATTTACAATTACAACTAGTGCTCAGCTGCACAAGTATCCAAGTTTCGTAAGGTCCAAACTCGAATGTAATTATCATGGCCGTGGCATTTGAGATGCAAAATCAGACTCTTTCTCAAGCAGAATAAATGAGCAGAAAGATTTAAAGCAAAATGAACAAGTAGCGCTTCTTATTGAGCTGTCTTCAATGCATAATCTCTCAAAACAAGCTCTATTTCCTCCACCACACCTAGCCTCCGAAACCTATTTAACTAGTATTTCTGATGCATCTTTTCCCAGCAGATAACCGTCCCTCTCCAGATCTATCAGAAAGTCCAGTGCCTTGTTCAGCTTGTTATCCTTTTCATAAACAGCCAACACCAAAGACACACATTTATCATTTGGTTGAAGACCAGATCTCCTTAGATTCTGAAAAACGATACAAGCTTCACTGCTTTGACCAGCCATAAGATAGGCATTTATGAGGAGCGCGCACACCTTGGCATCAGGAATTGTTCCTGCCAATTGAATAGCATCAAAAACCCTTTGAGCTCCTTTGCTGTCACCATTCATGGAATATGCTCTCAGCAGCGCTTTGTAAACTTCCCTTCCTGCATAAACTTCTTCAGCTTCCATCTCCTTTAGCAAGCTCTCTCCCTGGTTAAGCATTCCAGCTCTTACGTAAGCCATGACCATTGAACCATATGACCTCCTATCTAATGGTACACCAAGCAGCTTCATCTCCTCAAATGTGTCTTCAGCCAACTGATGTGGGAACAGGTTACCAGCCTTGCTGTACATATGGACTAAAGCTGTCAGGGTAACCTGATCACCGAGAAAGCCTTTTCTCTTCATGGCAAAAAGAGTGTTTTCAGCCTCTTGCAGCTTGTTCTGCTTCGCATAACTATGAATTATCTTGGCATAATCATGTTCACATGCTTCAAATGATTCCTCTAGGAGAGCAAGTCCTGCCAACTGATCAAAGATATTAAGCATTTAGTAAATGCACCGAAGGAAACAATTTAATATGTTCATTTTCACTTCACATAAACAAGCTGTATAAGTTCATTAGCTAAACCCATCACTATTACGAAATGTTCTACCTTTACTGACTTGATGGCCCTTTGACTTAAATGCACCATTCTGAGTGATATGAACATGGAAGAAGAACAATATAGTTCAGAGAGTTTTAGAATAATATGAGTAACATACTTTCTCAAGGCAAGAAAAACAATAAAATAAAATAAAAAAGTCTAGGGAAAATAAAACCAACAGACAAATATATTACAGATAGGAATCCTTCAGGATACAATATAAAGTCTAGAAAAAAAATAATAATAACAATAACAAGCATAAAGCACGGTGAGTTTTTACTCATTAATTCCATTAAAATTTCAGTAAATTACTCTACGGTTTCCTACAGATTTCAGAGGCACTGATAACCAACCAGACTAAACGTAGTGGAAACAAATTCCTACGGCAAGATTATTAGGTCCAGAGCAGGAAGACAGAGGAAAAAATAATAAGAACCAGCAAGGCATTAAAACAACAAGAAAGCTAATCAAGCAAACCAATAATCCAATTATAAGCACCTAATTAACTGAAAATGAAAAATAATATACCTCTAGGTACAATGGATGCTCTAATCTGCTCAATTCTTTGAGAACATGAAGCCAATCAGCTCTCTTGGGCTTCATACTCTTCACCCACATTGCCAACAAATCCGAGAGACTGCCCTTCTCAGGTTGATAGCAAATAATCTGTTTCATTAAGGCCTTACACCTATCTGGACATCTTTGGTGGGAGCTTTGATATAGCCTGTTTCTGATCCTCACTAATATCAGAGCCTATTTTAACCCACCTAAACCTTGCTTTCCCTTCTTCATTGCTCTGAAATTCGAGGGAATTTGCCAAAAAAAGGAATCATTTTTAGCAATCAAGAATGATCCATTATGGGATTTTGAACATCCCAAATTCGGGGGAATTTGCCAAAAGGACTTGCCAGATAGAGAGCAATTGTGGGTTCTCAAATTTATTTGACTCGGCATGAAAATGGTTTCCGAAAAAGATAGCATTTTGAAGGCACAGAAACTCTTCACGAAAGTGTAACTACAAAACCCAGAAAAAATTTCTTTTACTACTTGCTCACTAGCTCATTCAGGAATAACATCAAACACTTGATATGCGTATGAAATCCTACTACATTGCAAGTGAAAATGCAGCAATCAGCAATGCACCTCAAGGCTTCAAAATGCAAGTTCAAACAAGACCCATTAATGCTGAGGGAAGTACGATAGAAGAGGGAAACAAGAAGAGGGGATTGAAAAATGAGAGTGAAAAGCAGCACAGGAATTAACCAAAAGAGTAATTTATGAAATGATAAGGAAACTTCAGGGGGCAAACCAAGAAATTGAAGTGAGATGGGTGGCGAAGCGAGAATTAATTTTTAGTGGGGCACTACTAATATGAAGTTGTGTGTTTTTGGAAGCAAAACGCTGTAAATTTGAAATAAGGGTTAATACCACTATGTTTGGTTTGCATCTAAATTGAAATCGGAATGAGAATTATAAATTTCACTATCGGTATGAGTTTATATTATTTTTCTTTACTTGTTTGGTTTAAATAAGGAATGAGTTTCATTATATTGATAAGTTAATAAATTTGAAACCCATATCACAAATAAGGAATGAAAGTGAGTATTTTCTAACAGTTCATTTCATAGAATGATTCCTATATTGATTAATAAAACAACATGTATGAGTATCATTAATCTTGATTTTCATTCTTACCCCTCGTACCCAGTATAAACAAACACCTAAATTCTATGAACTACACCTTTAGTTGTATTTTGTGTCCTCCAAGGCATTTAATTCCTCATTTTTGTATGACCTACAAAAATATCTTAATTTAAATAATTATTTTTCTTTTTCTTTCTCGCTTGCCATTGACCACTTCCTTCGTTGTAATACAAACATTTGTACATTTAAAATAAATTTTTTAATTTTCTTTAACTAATTATTTATTTTATTGCCTTTGTTTATTTTTTAATTCTTATTATAACGATATGTATATTTCTTATATTAATAAAGTATTTTTTTATCTAAAATTAAATTATAAAAATATATATAAACAAGTTAGATTTATAATTAGTCAACTATAGTAAAAACAAATATGCAAATTGATCAACTAGTAATATTTGTATTTGTAGTTTTTTACATTGATAAATTATTAACCCTTATTTTTATTTTTATCTATTTATTTAAAATTTTAAACTAATATTTAATTTATTGAGAGTCAAAATTTTGGTAACTGATTATTGAAACTCTAATTTCTTTATATATAGTTAAATATTTTAATTAACATTTTAAATACACTTTGATGTAACTAACATACACAAGAGAGGAGACAATTCATTATATAAAATAAAATAAAATTTGTAACGAATTTACAATAATAAAATTTAAGAAACACATGAATTTAAAATAATAAAATACACTTTGATATACCCATTCCAGGCTGGATCCCTCTTTCCCACCCCTCTCTATGTTCTCCCTTAACACCCAGCAGTCCCTCTTTCCCCATCCCCACCCTCGACCAATCCTCTCTCGTTCAACCTCACCTTCTCAGACCCCTGTCAGTTACCCCCTTCCCATCCCCTACCTCTTTACCTAAATCGTCATTCATTCAGCCCTATCCTTCCCCTCAAGGCTCAAACCCACATCAGTCCCTCTTTTTCAGTCAGTCCCTATCCCTACCCTCTTTTTCAATACCCCTCTTTATCCCCATCTCCCCTCCCCGCCCTTGTCCAACCTTGGAAAGACATCTCTCCCTTCCCCGCCCCTCTTCTACTAATTCCCAATCCACCATCCCCTCTTCCATCAATAAACACCTTCATTTTCAAACCCAATTCATATAAAATCCACAACATTAACAATTAAACATAACAAATCCAAACCAAATCTTGAAAAAAAATCAATGAAGAGAGGGACTGATCGAAGAGGGCTAGCAAGCGATTGGTCGAAGATTGATAGGGGCCTTAGGAATGGGAGGGGAAGAGGAAAATCGTGTTGGGACAAGGTGTGGTCGATGGCTGGGGTGAAAAGTGTAGCCAGAGTTGGTAGGTAGGGGAGGGAGGGAGGAAGGGTGTGGTAAGTTGCTACAATAGTAGTAGTGGCTAAAAGATGGGTAGTTTAGATTGTGTGGTGTAAGGGGAGAAAATGGTTAGGGTTTCACTTAGAGGTAATAGAGTCATTTATGTCTTTTTATAATATTATTTTAAAAAATCCCAGTTGCAGTATTTGTGTTGCATTAGTTAGTCAAAATCTTTTTATTAGTTTTAGTTTCTGACAATTTTGCAAAAAAAAAAAAAAATAGAAATACAGGAGATCAGACACTTGTTTAATTACCATATGAAGTAAAGTGCTGAATCACAGGAATTATTTACATTTTATTCTTTTTTTTTTTTCCTTTTTTAAGTTTTTTAGTAAATCATATGTAAATACTAACTTTTTTATTTTTTAATTTCAGAACATTTTCACATATTCTACATTTCTACCTACTGCATGTAAAATCAATTTCCACGAAAATAAATTTATAAATAATTTTAAATGTATTATGTACACACATCGAGTATGTATTAATCCAATCATCACATGATTTGTAAAGGCTACACTAGTTAAGAGTGTCCATTATGTAAGACGTTAAAAATTAAAACTTCACATCCAAGTTCTAATTTTTTTTTACGACAAAATTGATATTGGCACTGTTATACATGTTGATGACATTCGTATCTTTATCTTGTTAATGGTACTTGATGAATTATGGAAGTTGCGAGAGCATAGAGTTACTTTAATATGATAAAAAAATAGAGATTTTTCTCTTTTGGCATATATACATAGATATATGTATATCTTTGACAAAATATTATTTAGATAATAAAACGTCTTTTCTATAACTTACTGATTATGAGTTTAAGTCACTTTAGGATAGGGAGGCGAGATATTTCTTTTAAACTTGTGTCTTTTATTCTTTTGTTAAATTCAAAGATGATTAACTTACAACATGCCCAGTTATTTGAAAGGTTGTGAATAAATGACAACTATCATAATATATAAACATCCAATCTTTGAACGTTGGGATAACACTATGATCATAATGAAGTGAAGTCATAAGTGACTGCTCATGGTGCAATTTATCAAAGAATAAATAGTTTAGTAGCATAAAATTCATTGTTTGACTTCTATTTGAATTTTTTTTTTTTTTTGAAATTAACAACGTAAGGAAAATTTTAAAATGGGTTCAATTTACAACACTATACTATAGATAAGATCTATGTAATAGTGCTTCTTTGTACCATGACATATCTCAAATTTTTTTTCAAGGTTAATTTTACTTTACCTCTTAACGTTTAGAATTACTGTCATTTTAATTCGTAACGTTATTTTTTAAACACTAAAATCCCTAAACTAAAGGTCAAATCTAACAATTTGATTTTCAACTAAAATGACATTTTTAACCTCAAATTATTAATGTGTTTACGAACTTTGTATGAAACAAAAAATATCTTACTTTTTTTATCCATAATTAGAGATTGATGAATTTTGAGATATGGTAATGAAAGATGAAAATTTATTGAATTATGTCAACAAAATAAGCGAGGAAAAAAATGAATCAAGTAACAATGAAAAGAAAGATGAGATAATAAAATTTGTAAAAAGGTAATTTTTTATTTAAACAAAATTATAAGTGTATTTTTGTTAAAAATAGTTGAATTTAACTTTAACATTCTGATCAATCAATATAACAACTTGTTTGATACACGAAACTTGTGGGGCAATTTATGCACTTAAAATAGCATACCATTACCGTCAAGCCCAAGTTTAAAATATTAGAAGTACATTAGTCCCTCTCCGGAGATTATCCACAATTAGTGATTTTGGCACACTTTATGTGTGTGCCATTTAAAAGAAAATTTATAAATATAAGTTTAATTAAATAATTTAGTATTGTTAAATTAGAAAGATTTTTTTTAAATAAATTTAAGAGACAATTTTTGTAAGTAATTAAAGAATTGAACACTTTTTAAATTTTTATTTTGTTACTTGATGGTAGTTATTTCTTGATTTTTTTGACTTGATGGTAGTTATTTTTTGAAATTTAAAATTTTTTATTCTTAATAACTATTTAGAGACCAAAGGGATAAACCATTATACTAAATGAGACTCTTCCTTTATATATATATATATATAGTAAGATACCGTAAGTCTGGTCAATTTAAGAAAATCTCCCCTTCCCCTCTTAATTAATAGTAAGGTTTAATTACACCTACGGCTTATGAGATTTGGCTAAATTATTGAATAAAATTCTTTATTAAAATTTAAGCAAATAATAAATATTCCTTGTAAAGTTAAATATGTTGAACTCACCCAATGAAATAATGGAAAATTCTACAGTATCTTTTAGCAAACCATTCCCTTGTACTTTAAATACTTATACTGTACAAATTTTTAAACATAAAAGAATGGTACCCTAAAAAAGATTGTAGAATTCCCCCGAAATAATTTATAAGACCAAATTACTCATGTATCATTAATAGACTATAATACCTTTAAATCTTCCCATAAGCCAAAGCGAAACCCAAACCCACTACCTCATACGCAAAACCCAGAAACACCCGCTACTCTTCACCTTTAACGTGCTTCTCACAACCACACTCTCCACACAAACATTTGCAGCCAACCTCCACTCCAGTTAGCCCTTACAACGCTCCACAACCTTTCCTCCCTATATTCAATCACTCAAATCCTTCCTCTGCTCAACATCAAGCAAACACCCCACTAGTCTTAACCATAGTTATGAAACTGTCAGTTTTGGTTGCAGGGATAGAGTCGGAACCGGACCTTGAAAGCCGGTTTCAGCTCCGCTTCTCCAATTGGCGGTTCTGGCAGATTCCGGTCATAATTTCAATTTCAATTTTTTTTAAAGTAAAAATACATTTTAGATAATTCATACTAAAAGATAATTTAAAAGAAAATTAAATACATCAATTACATTGACATATATATATATATATATATGTATGTATAATTTTTTTTTTAACACGGTTCCAGTTTCGATTCCAAAAAATGAGGAACCAAAACTGTGTTTACGGTTCCGGTTCTAGTTCCAGAAAAGCCAATTTTCGGCAATTTTGATTCTGAAACCGAAACCATGGCCATTTCTACACCCACCCACCAAAACTACCAATATATTTAAAAAACTAGAGCTTATGAGTGGTCTAGATCTCTTGTTAGAATGAATGACAACTTGTCAATCTCTTCGATTGGGCCATTGAACAATGGCCGGATAACAAAATAAAATTAGATTAAAAGATAGCTATTACAAAATAAAAATCAGATCAAAGCAGATTGGAAGTGCAGTGAAATAAACGGTTAAGGTTTGGGGCAATTTAGGGTTTTTACTACAATTTTATGATAGGATCTGCTAATTTATAATGTCATTAGGTCAATCATAAATGTTAGCTGGCTAATGGCACGAGTAAGGGTATTCAAACCCGACACAACCCGAAAACCGGATCTAACTCGAATGAATTTGGGACTAAATTGGTTGAGTTTTCGAGTTTCAGAATACCCCATTTTTATAGGGTTGGGTTGAGTATTATTTTTAAAACCTAACCCAACCCGACTAAACCTAAATGCTCGATTAATGGAATTTTGTTGTTTTTAAATATGCTACTAGTATTTGAACTTCTTTCACGAATTTTTTTTTCTTTTTTTAGTTTAGGGTTTCGGATTAACCCGAGCCAGAATCTGACTTCTTCTAAGAGTTCGGGCCCCTAGTGAAGGGGGCTTTTCATCCTATAAGAATCCCGAGTCTACGATAAATACTAGCTTGTTAGCACGCAATCAAATTTCTCTTCATCAATGCTGGCCTAGTCGAGGCTCGTCCATGCCCAATCCCGATGGACAAACCTTTGATTTGCCTCTGGCTCTATAATCCACCCGTCTTCCCCAGTCCCAAAAAGCTTTCCCAGGGCCCTCCATCACCCCAGAATGAAAGGGGTGATCTCTTAGTTCTTGGTCTGTGAAAATACGTTATTAGGTGCTCCATTTTTTCCATTAAAGTCGAACCTAAACCTGCCCTAGCCCTGTAAGCCCACACCTGTGTAGAGTATATCGTTCAATACCTGCGGCGCAAACCCATTTTGGACCTATTGGTTCTAGTATCATAGGCGAAAACCTGATCGACTAATACTTGAGTTGAGTTGGGTTAGGTTAGGTTTTAATTTCTTCACTCGAAAACCCAACCCATAAACACCCTTAGAAATGGGCGTGTTTTTTTTTTAAAGAAGTTTTGATTTTGAGGATGTATTTGTTATTTGGCCAAATTTTCAGATTTGTTTTGTAATTTGGCTAAATCTCGTGGAGGACAGATCTTGAGATAAATATTATTAAAGTTTTTGAAGTATTGTTTAGTCACTGCTAGTTGCCATGATTTGCCATGATCTCTTACCAAAAATGATTGCCAGGATCGCACATGGAAACACTAGTTACTTGCTCTTCACAGTTAACATGTGATGATGGCTTGTGAATTCTCCGGCCACCGCCGCCGCCACCACCACCGGTCACATATTTGTTTTATCTATTCTTTGCCAATCCCAAAGAGCACAGCTAATTGGTCATATCCCATTTCCAACCTTAATATCCAATCCATAATGATACTTCTACCCCACGTTTGGTACGCATGAATGACTTAGAATAGAAATGTTATTTCAAGTAGAATCGGTTTCTACTCAAAATAGATATAAATATTTATTCTTACTTCAATATTTGATAGTTTAAATTAGAATAGAATATGTGTTTTATTTCATATTTAGTATAGTTTTTTTAGATGTTAAAATACAATAGATTTTAAATTAAAAAAACTTTTCTTGATTTTTTTATAACACCTCATGAACTATTTTTATAATTAAGAAAATCTTTAAGTATTTTGTGTTAAAACTAAAAAGTTATAAAATTATATTAATGTCTTTTTACATTTGAATAATTAAATTGTACAACTTAATTATTTGAATGTAAAAAATTTAATTATTTGAATGCAAATAAAAATTTAATATAATTTTGTAACTTTTGAACATTATATTATATAATCTAACTACTTTATCTTAATGATAAAAAAATATAAATAACTATACTATGCATTCAAATAATTATATTATACAATTTAACAATTTATCCTAATGATAAAAAATTTAAAAAATGCATATTAAATTTATTTACATTCAAATAATTAAATTATATAATATCTTATTTATTTATAAAGCAATAAGATTACAACTATGTTACTAAAGATTGAATAAAATTTGAAAAAGATTAAATAAATTTGACATCCCATAAAATTTTCTTTTGAAATTGAAGTTGAAAAGGGCTTTCCTCAAGTTTTTTTAAGGAATGTCTGTTTTCTAAAATATAGTGGGAATAAACTTTTCTTGTGAAATGGCTTTTTCAATTTAAAATTTCTATACCAAACATGAAATGAAAATAATAAGTTAGAAAGATTTTTCCATTCCAACCCATTCTACGTACCAAACGTGAGGCTAAATTACTACTATATTATTTAGAGAAATGATTTATAAAGTCACATTTTAAAGTGACAATCCACTTGGATAGTTAATAAAATATCTTAATTAGTAAATATTTTGTCAAATAGATATCAAATAGAATTCTAATTGTGTGGCTTTATATTTTAATTTTGAAATATCACTTTTTATAGACATGTTCATTTATTTAAGTAATTCACTATTTGCTGTCAACAAAGTTCATCCACATGTCACTTTATTTCCACGACAAAAAGGAAAAGGCCATTATTTACCACTTTATTTTTTTTTCTTTTAAACGACAACAATTAACTTACTCTATTATGTTTAACTTGGGAAGAAATCGAATTTGGAGGACGTTTTTGTATTTATATAATGATAAAGAAATAGCTACATTATCATTATCAATCATACTAATTAGTTATCCATTAAGCTAAGTATCCATCCCCATATATATATATATAATTGAAATGACATATAGCTAAACAAATTTTTTTAAAAAAATTGCAACTCAGAATCTCCAGTCATTTGGAAAACCCATTTCCATTTGAGATTTAAATAGTACCAATATTAATTATTTTCTAAATAATCTTTTATTATAATTATTTAAACACAACTTTCAACTATTTTTAAGTTTTATCCAATGTATATCAAAATTTAAAATGTTATTATCTTAATTAAGTATTATAAATAATAAAAAAAATTCTATAATCCCTTTTATCCTAAATAATGAGTTCGGGAGATTAACAAAATACTACTTGCTAATAGGACGAGAGGCAAATTCCTTAATTATTTCCTCATTCATGTCAAAGAAAATTAATTCTTACTCTTAATAATTATCAATTGTATATAATCATTGTATTAGTGTGAATGATTACTTAATTATTATCAATTATCAATTATCAATTATGAATTGTATATTAGTTGTCTACAATAATAAGTTTGAATCATATTATTCATAGCACCATTGAATTCTCTTATATATTATACTTAGTAATTTCCAGGCAACATCTTTCCTCTTCACTCCTCCATTTCCATCCACATCTAATTGATCTAATCTGCAACCAATAGCACCTCCATGGTCAAACCTTGAGGGATATTCTCGTAATTTCAGTCTGTGAAGAACTTTTAAACAACTGCTACTAAAAACCAACGCCACCCGAGATCCACACTTCTCACCGCATTTCTCCACTTCACATCACACTATCCACCTCCTCCTTCGCTCCGGCGGCGCCGCCTGTGGAAGTTGAAATATCAAAATTAGACGTAAAAGTCTGTACTATTTACAGATCTAGAATTGCGGGGAATGGCTTCTCCGACTGAAGCCGATTCCCGTCTCGGCCCGGTTTTAATTCCGGCTCTGGAAAAGATCAGCAACAGTGAAACGGCTCTTGGCGGAAGCATTCGAAGCTCGCAACCGAGTGTAAATCTGTTATCGAATTCCTTACCTCACCGAATCAAAACCCTACAACTACCCCTCCCGTTTCCCCTTCCGCTGCTCAATCAGATGACGACACGTCGTCACCTTCCTCACTCCCCGGCGTTCTGCTTGACTTTTCATTTTCCGATTCCGAGCTCATTCTCAGTCCTCTCATCAACGCTGCTTCCTCCGGTCATCTCAAGATCGCGGAGCCTGCGGTTGACGCCGTGCAGAAGCTCATCGCCCATGGCTACCTCCACGGAGAGTCCGACCCTACCGGAGGACCCGACGCCAAGTTGTTGTCGAGGTTGATCGAATCCGTTTGCAAATGCCACGACCTCGGGGATGAATCTGTGGAATTGCTTGTGATTAAGTCGATTTTATCGTCGGTGACGTCGGTCTCGTTGCGAATCCATGGGGATTCGTTGTTGTTGATTGTGAGGACTTGCTATGATATTTATTTAGCGAGTAAAAATGTTGTGAATCAGACTACGGCGAAGGCGTCGTTGATTCAGATGCTGGTGATTGTTTTCCGGCGAATGGAGGCCGATTCGTCGACGGTGCCGCTGACGCCGATCGTGGTTGCCGAGCTGATGGAGCCTGCGGAGAAATCTGATGTGGACGGGACAATGACGATGTTTGTGCAGGGTTTTATTACCAAAATTATGCAGGATATTGATGGGGTTTTGAATCCTGCTACACCTAGAAGTGTTGCGGCTTTGGGCGGGGCCCATGACGGTGCGTTTGAGACGAAAACATCTACTGTGGAATCAACTAATCCGGCGGATTTGTTGGATTCGACTGATAAGGATATGTTGGATGCCAAGTACTGGGAGATAAGTATGTATAAGACTGCATTGGAGGGGAGGAAAGGGGAATTGGTTGATGGGGAGGGTGAGAGGGATGACGATTTGGAGGTTCAAATTGGAAATAAGTTGAGGCGTGATGCGTTTTTGGTGTTTCGATGCTTTGTGTAAGCTGTCGATGAAGACACCTCCCAAGGAGGCCTTGGCAGATCCGCAGTTGATGAGGGGGAAGATTGTGGCATTGGAGTTGCTCAAGATTTTGTTGGAGAATGCTGGGGCTATATTTAGGACCAGTGAAAGGTACTTAATTGTAGCTGTTACAAATATGTATGCTGCATACTGCATTTTGCTAGCTTGTATAAATCTTAATGCTTCTGCAATTAAGTTAGTTGTATTATGCATGACTATTGTAGTTTGGGATTTTCTTCGTTCTCAATTACTTAAACCAATTAAACCAAGAAATTTCTCAATGAAAACCATGTAAATCAAATGGGAGAAATTTGCTTAGGCCGTGAGTTTAATAGGAAACAGAAGAAATGGACTAGCTAAAATTATTAGCTGGGCCAGCCTTTGTAGTGAGGAGTTACTTTTTCTGTTGGAAATATAGATTGCTTAGTTGTGTCATATTTTATGCTGCTTTCAAAATGAAATCTTTTTGACTGGTAATGCTTGATGCTAATAAACACATTGGTATGGCATTTGGATTGGATATATAGATGGATGACATGGTTATGTGAATCAAAGAGAGCTTAGGAAGTATCTTACTGTACGTAATGAAAATTTTCTTCTGTTAAGTTATAAAATTAGCCCAATCACAGCCATGAAGCAATACACATTTTTGCCGGTCTATGTAATGAAGGAGAGAGATGATTCGGGCTTACGAGGAACAGCTCTTCTATGCTTTTTGGTACATGAGGAAATAAAATAATTCCAGAGCATTGGAAGTAGAGAAAGTATGAATCACCCTGTGAAATGGGATGAGAATGAGTTTTATGACTATGTTCTTCAAAGGGAAGGATCTTTTCCCAAATGTGGACTTCTTCTTGCTATTTGTGGGAGGCTTTAACCTTCTTTTAAATAAGCAATTTCATACTCTTGGTGCACAAGGGTTCGTCCTCTTCTTTATGCCTTGATAAAGAAATATGTTTAGGTCATGAAATCAGCAATATTTGGCTTGCTTTGTATGAGAGGGTGTACATATTTATATGCCAATTAGAAAATGGATATGATTTTGCAAAAGGGAGTTTTTCTGTGGTGAAATGCTTTCTGTTGTAACTTGATTTTCACAATGGTGTTGTAAGTTCAACAATGGTCATGCTTTGTGAGAAAGATTGGTCTCCAAGTGCATAGTCCTCTCAAGCAGGCACATATTGGATGTTACCACAGATTTTAGCCAGAAATGCAAATTAGCTAATGGAAGAGTGTCGAGGCACTGTGACTGAACTTCATCTTTTGAGTTTCATAGACATGTATAAATGCAAGTGAAATATGCTTTGTTGGAGTAAAACCTTATGTGCCCATTTTCTAGATGCAGAAGAACAATTTGAGTCGCAATGTTATAAAAGAATATACCAATCACTTTTTCATGGTTTTTTTTTTTTTCACATATAAGTTACCTTCCCAGATAATGACATTCTATGATTTTTGAAGTACTGATCTTCTATGTTGATCCTTCTGTAAGGTGTAAGAAATCCTAAAAGCTTCATCTGTATCTGAACATCATTTGCAAATTGTGAATGTAAGCAGAACATGCAAGCTGGCTGTTGGATTTTTGCAGCTGGACTTTGAGGTTAGCTTCCAGGGTTGTGACCTTTGATAGAATCATCAACTCTTAATTAAAGCCAAATAACAAATAGAATTGCATTTATGGTTTTTCTGGTTGATCTCACTTTAAATGTGTACTCATTTCTACTAACTTACATCAATTGCTGCACTAGTTCTCTTCACGCCCTTTGCTCCCCTCTCTGGAACACAATTCAGCCAATTCCTTTCGAATGAGAACTAGACGGGCATCCCAGACTCCCATCTGCGATATCGTTTGATTTCTTGATGCCTTTCTATATTGGCATCCAATTATCTTCTTCCCTTTACTGGTCCAAGAGGTTCCTCTTGCTGAGTGGCTTGGATTGTTGACTTTTGGGGTTCATTATGTTTCTCAACTTGCACTTCAAAATAAATATCTTCAAACGCTTCATGTTCATGGTGTATAGATTTACTTGACTAGAATACAGTGAATGCATTTCTTGGAATGGTCAATAATTAAAAACTGTGTGAGAGAAGTTTACACGGTAAATTTGAATTGATGTAGTGAATTAACGGAGGAAATTGACATCAAAGTGACGTCAACATGTAAAGTAATTGCAATATCGCCTTTTTTTTTTTTCATATACTAATCAATTGGACCTGTAGTTCAAAGAAATTATCCATTTCTTCCTCTGTTATCAGTTCAATGTTTAGAAGAAGTGCCACATGATGCTTCCTAGCTTAATCTAGTTTTTGGAGAGATTATTTGACCCGCTTCTTAGTAATAAATGATTCTGTCCATTCATACTGGAGAAAGGATGTTTGATTCACATGGTATTGAAGAGTCTTCTATTTAATAATTCAAAAGGATGTTGCAAAATAGGTATACTTCTGGGATTGTGTCTGTGTTTGACTTATTCATCATGGTAGGTAATTTCTTCAGGTTGCATTTGTTTTGGTCAGGATTCATTTATTCACATGAATTTCTCATGAGCTGATAAGTTTTCTCCATTTGATGTATTTTGGTTGACCCATCTAGTTCACCATTGTTCTCTCCTTTTACCTTTTGGAACAGGTTTTTAGGTGCTATAAAGCAGTACCTGTGTCTGTCATTATTGAAGAACAGTGCTTCAACCCTTATGATTGTTTTCCAACTTTCCTGCTCAATTTTCATTAGTCTGGTGTCAAGATTTAGGGCTGGACTGAAGGCAGAGATTGGAGTCTTTTTCCCTATGATTGTTCTGAGAGTTTTGGAAAATGTTTCTCAACCGAATTTTCAGCAGAAGATGATAGTGCTTCGATTTCTTGAGAAGCTCTGTGTTGATTCACAGATTTTGGTGGACATATTCCTTAACTATGACTGTGATGTAAATTCTTCAAACATATTTGAAAGGTAACATCTGTCCGAAGTTTTTTACTCATTTATATTCTTTGAGACTCAGTTAATGCAAGACTATTGATGATTCTAGGAACTCTTTACTTGGAAAAAGACCTAAAGTTTTATGCTAAGGATACTGTTATTTTAGCTCATCTCAAACTTTGATTAATTTTCCTTCATGACTTATTGGTTCTTACAGAATGGTCAATGGACTTCTTAAAACTGCTCAAGGTGTTCCACCTGGAGTTCCAACTACTTTATTACCACCTCAAGACATAACCATGAAACTAGAAGCTATGAAATGCTTGGTCGCTATTTTGAAGTCAATGGGAGACTGGATGAACAAACAATTGCGGATTCCAGATCCTCATTCTGCAAAGAAATTTGAATTGGCCGAAAATGGTTCGGAGCCTGGTAGCCTGTTGGTGAATGGCAATGATGACGAGCCTGTTGAAGCATCAGATTCTCCTTCTGAAGCATCCAGTGAAGTTTCTGACGCTTCAACAATTGAGCAGCGCCGTGCTTATAAACTCGAACTTCAGGTATTGACAAGTTTCGATGTATCTTATTATTTAAGTCACCAGTTGTATTTTCACATCTTGTAATGACTTGTATGATATTGGGCTCATGTACAATTTGTTGCAGGAAGGCATATCTCTTTTTAATCGCAAACCTAAGAAAGGTATAGAATTCCTAATAAATGCGAATAAAGTGGGGAACTCTGCGGAAGAGGTTGCTGCATTCCTGAGAAACGCCTCTGGTTTGAATAAGACTTTGATTGGTGATTACCTTGGGGAAAGAGAAGATTTTTCTTTGAAAGTAATGCATGCATATGTGGATTCCTTCAACTTTCAAGGCATGCAGTTTGATGAGGCAATCAGGATCATCCTACAGGGCTTCAGATTGCCTGGTGAGGCACAGAAGATTGACAGAATCATGGAAAAGTTTGCTGAACGGTACTGCAAATGCAATCCTTCCGTTTTTACCAGCGCTGATACAGCCTATGTTCTTGCTTACTCAGTTATTTTGCTTAATACTGATGCTCATAACCCTATGGTTAAGAACAAGGTAGCAGTTTATTGTTCTATTTTAGTTTCTAATGGAATTCCACCTTTTTTTCCTTTTTGGAACAAAATAGTATATCAGTAAATGTATACTAGAAACAAATGAATATGCAGCTTGTAGATCTGACATTCTTCTGCTCTTTCTTACTTTTTGTGATGAAATTATGCAGATGTCGGCTGATGATTTTATAAGGAACAATCGTGGAATAGATGATGGAAAGGATTTACCGGAGGAATATATGAGATCATTATTTGAGCGGATATCAAAAAATGAGATCAAAATGAAAGAAGATGATTTTTCCATCCAACAGAAGCAATCTGTCAACTCAAACAGGATTTTAGGCTTGGATAGTATATTGAACATTGTGATCCGCAAGAGAGGTGAAGAAAATCGTCTGGAGACTAGTGATGATCTTATGAGACACATGCAGGAACAATTTAAGGAAAAAGCTCGCAAATCTGAGTAAGATCAACCATCCCGTTTTGTTCTGCACGATTTACTGTACTAGTTTGATACCTGCAAATTGACAGTGAAACCTGTGTTAACGGAACGGCAAAATGGGATCTTTTTCTTTTGTTTGCTTTTTCTTTTTACCTTCTTTGTTTTGAGGTTATTTGGATCAATACAATTTATCTTTGAATGCCAAACAGAGAGTATAGAGGAAGAAAAGGAGGAAAATGATAAAAAAGTTGGAATGGGAAGGAATGGCAAGAAAATTAAGTGTAATAATCTCTAAGATTCATTTGATTTCCAAAGTTAATAAATCAATATTCAGATATCCAATATTCTTTTTGAAATCCCCTTACAGAAATTTCCATGTTTTTTCTATTCTATTTCCCCTTCCCACTTATTCTGTCACAGTTTGACTTTTTTGATCAAACACACCTATTTTGTAATCAAGAATTCATATAGATTTATTTGATTTTTTGATGAAATTTCTTAACTAGTGAAATTTATATAAAATATTATGACGTGTAAAGTTAAAATTCAAAAGAAGTTAAGAAATGTGCACAAGAGCTTCAGCTTTGAAAACTTTAGCAAGAAATCAACTGTGACAAAATAAGTGGGACAGAGGTAGTATAGTATTTGTGCTCATAAGCATATCTATGTTTTAACTTTTATGTCCAAGATATTCTGTACTATTTGTCATTCACTGCTCATCTTATCTTTGGAAGAAATCACAGATCAAGAAAAAGTGATTTTGGTTCAAGGTCTTGTTATTCAGTAGGTATTTGGAGCTTCTGTAAGGTTTTCTTAAGCATAACATGCATATTGTTATAAAAAGATTAGAATTTGTTAAATGTAAATACTTTGACCTTCTTTCGATTCATGTGGATAATAAAATTTGTCTAAAAGTCATGTTTATGTAATTTTATGATATGAAATTTCTGATTAATCTACTGGTTGATTTGTACTTAATTGATTCTTTTAATGCTAAGAAACTATATTTGCCTGCATGCATTAATGATGAAAGAGCCTACCAAAGATGGAATCTGAGTTTTTTCGTTTAATGTTTTTGGACCCATTTTATTTCACTCCACCAATTCACCATTTCTTTCTTTTGTTCTTTTTTTGACTATCGTGCTGTTTTTGTCTTGATGTATGACTTGCCTTGGCATTTTGTAGGTCAGTTTATTATGCAGCAACTGATGTCGTGATCCTACGATTCATGATCGAGGTATGCTGGGCTCCTATGTTGGCTGCATTCAGTGTTCCTCTTGACCAAAGTGATGATGAAGTTGTAATATCCCAATGTTTGGAAGGCTTTCAAGGTGCTATTCATGTCACTGCGGGAATGTCGATGAAAACTCATAGAGATGCTTTTGTGACTTCGCTAGCAAAATTTACTTCCCTTCACTCTCCCGCAGATATCAAACAAAAAAACATTGATGCCATCAAGGTACCGACTTTTAACGCTCTTCCATCATAACATAGTAAGGTTTTTATTAGTTAGGACATCTTTCTGATGCAAATAAGACAGTGTAATACGTCCCCGCTATTTCCCCAATTTGATAATTGTTCGGTAAACCCTTACATTTATTGGCTGTGTACTTTTCTCAGCTTGCGTTATAGCTGGTTTTCTCTGGATTCAAGTCCTAGATTTTTTATTTTTTTTTTGGTGTAAATCTCTATATCTGGATTTTGATTTGAGACAACATCCGCTCATGAGAATCACTATAGAAAGAAGAAAAGGGTGAACAGAAGAAGGCTCTTCTTCGTGAAACTAATGAGAGGATAAGATACCATATCAGGGAAGATGCTGCCTCTTATCAAAGTTCTGGAGAGAGAGAGGATTCTTGTACATTGTCTCTTATACACACTCTAGTTTTTCTCCCTGATTGTGTGTGTGTGTGTCTATATATATATATATATATATATATGTATGTTGAGTACTGAGTTTAGTTCAACAGCCGATAGAAAATGTTCATTCTGGAACATTCTTATTGTTATAATCTTTATTCAGCTACTTGCCTGAGTGTTTAAATGCATAATTTTATGTTACTTGTCCTCTTGAATCTGAGATGAGTTCATACCAGCTTTTATTTTTTTATTTTTTCATCACTACCCCGAAATACTTTTGTGATTTTGTCCATTTTTCCCATGCCACTCTATGAATAAGGACAGAATTGAAAAAATTTCTTATTTGTCTAGAGGTTTAAACCTATGGATCTTACCTATTGGCCTAGGTGATCAACTATATTTGCATTTATATAGTTATAGGCAATTTTTCATGGTCAATTGAAATGACATTGACACATATGTGATAGAAGTATTTCTTATTGAAATATCTTTTCCTTTACGTGTGTTTTATGTGTATATATGTGCATTCTATTTGGTGAGGATCAAATATACCTTGGTGTTCATAGGTCTTGTTTGTCAACTTTGAACAAGTGTTGGATTCTTATTGTCCCGGTTGTTCTTTCCTGCTTCTATCTTCCCCTTTAATTTTTTTCTTTTTGTAATGGATCTTCTATTTGGTTAAAAACATAGGCTCATGTCTAATCAAAATTGTCTGTAGTTATTGAAAAGGAAAGAGACGTCAAATCGATCTTGGGAGTTTATTCATCATAATTCATTTCTTTGATCTCGTTAAAAGACTTTCTTTGAGGAACAGCTCTCCCTGCCACTGATTCAGCTACTTGTGTTGTTGGCCAATGGCCATTGACCCTTCTTCCTATGTGGTGTGTTGGCCATTTTGGCATTATGTTTCCTTAGATTGGTTTTATTCCTCCTTTGGTTTTTGTTATATTTCCTCCTGCTTCATCTTTAGTGTCCTAGATTAAGTGCCAGTTGAAAAAGAAAAATGTGTGTGTGTGTGTGTGTATATATATATATATATATATATATATATACACACACACACACACACATATACTGTGTTCAAAACCCCAAATACTTAAGTGAGATTCATACTTGTGTTCAATACCTGTGTAAGGATAATTAACGGTTTGAGTATGAAAGTTTTGTGACCATATTTCTGTACATATTCTTCAGCAATTTCTTTTTGGTTCTTGTGCATAAAATCTGCTAGTTTGATAACCCTTATCTGGTAAAATTATTTCATAGGCAACATATTAGAAAATAAAGGAGTTTCATAATACCTAGCAAGTTACATACTTCAACTCTGAGAGATCCAATATTTCTCTTCATTGAACAGGTAATAATTACAATTGCAGATGAGGATGGGAATTATTTGCAGGAGGCATGGGAGCATATTTTGACCTGTGTTTCCCGGTTTGAGCATTTGCATCTCTTAGGGGAGGGTGCTCCTCCAGATGCAACTTTTTTTGCAATTCCCCAAAATGATTTTGACAAGTCAAAACAATCCAAATCAAATATTCTTCCAGTTCTTAAGAAGAAGGGACCTGGAAAGATTCAGAATGCTGCTGCATCTTTGAGAAGGGGTTCATATGATAGTGCTGGCATTGGAGGCAATGCTTCTGCAGGAATTACATCTGAACAGATGAACAATTTGGTCTCTAACCTAAACATGTTGGAACAAGTTGGTGAAATGAGCCGCATTTTTGTAAGGAGTCAAAAACTGAGATATAGTGAAGCAATAGTTGATTTTGTCAAGGCACTATGCAAGGTATCCATGGAAGAATTGCGGTCTACATCTGATCCACGTGTCTTCAGCCTTACGAAGATTGTTGAGATTGCGTAGGTTTCTTGATGATTTTGTCCAGCTTCCGAGCTGGTTCCATATGAATTAGTTTTCATCTTTCTGTTATTATACTTGTATATGGGGCTCAAACTGATGTTGTTTCTTTACAGGCACTATAATATGAACCGCATCAGACTTGTTTGGTCAAAAATCTGGCGGGTACTCTCTGATTTTTTTGTTACCATTGGCTGTTCTGAAAACCTCTCTATCGCAATATTCGCCATGGATTCTTTACGGCAATTATCAATGAAATTCTTGGAGCGAGAGGAGTTGGCTAATTATAATTTCCAGAATGAATTCATGAAACCATTTGTAATTGTGATGCGTAAGAGTAGTGCTGTTGAAATCAGAGAGTTAATCATCAGATGTGTTTCTCAAATGGTTTAAATGTCCCGTGTTAACAATGTCAAATCAGGATGGAAGAGCATGTTCATGGTATTAAATCTACTCTTCTTTTTATCGTCCAGTTCCTAGTCATTCTCGTGTCATATTACTGCCCTATGACCATATTGAGGTTTTCTATGGTTGATCATCGACATAAACTTAGTTTATATGGTTATGTGATGATATATTCTTTTTTCTAGTTGTCTTTCTCAACATTTCTGTAGAACTCTTCTTGTCCTGTTGGTTCTTTTACAAGTTGGAACATTTTCCAGGTCTTCACTACGGCTGCTCAGGATGAACGTAAAAATATCGTCCTCTTGGCTTTTGAAATAATTGAGAAGATTGTAAGGGATTA
Organism: Cinchona pubescens; assembly: GCA_025175665.1. Lineage (NCBI taxonomy): Eukaryota > Viridiplantae > Streptophyta > Magnoliopsida > Gentianales > Rubiaceae > Cinchona > Cinchona pubescens. Next base: position 878,631 of record JANKKI010000145.1, on the reverse strand, counting down.
TTTTCCATATATTACTGAGACAGACACTACCACATTCACGGACTGCGTGAATTGTCTGATTGCATTCACCAATAATAGATTCAACAAAGATATTAGCCTCAATGCCATTGCTTTTCTTCGTTTCTGTGCTGCAAAACTCGCCGAAGGTGAAGAGCAATCTAGGCTCCTCCGCAAGGAACCGGAACAAGGAAACTTCTGGAAATATCTCCCCATCTTTGCCACAGAAAGGAAAAGAGAGAAGAAATGAGAATGGAGATTTAACAGATAAGGATGATCATCTATACTTCTGGTTTCCTTTGCTGGCTGGTAAGACAAATATGCGTTATTGTTATTTTTTGGTCTATATTCTCTTAGTGTTTATAAATTTTAATCTTTTTCGACTGGGAAAAGCTGTAAAGTCTCTCAGAGTATCCCCCCCCCTCTCCTCTCTCTCTCCAGGACTGTCTGAACTAAGCTTTGATCCAAGGCCTGAAATAAGAAAGAGTGCCCTACAAGTACTCTTTGACACTTTAAGAAATTATGGCCATCATTTCTCTCTACCTTTGTGGGAACGGGTGTTTGAATCTGTCCTTTTTCCAATTTTTGACTATGTCCGTCATACCATCGACCCTACTGGTGAAAACTATTCGGAGCAGGGGCTTGACCGTGAAAGTGGTGAGCTTGATCATAGAAAAGATGCGTGGCTTTATGAGACATGTACATTAGCTCTCCAACTGGTTGTAGATCTTTTTGTTAAATTTTACGACACTGTGAATCCACTTTTGGGAAAAGTCCTATCATTGTTGGTGAGTTTCATCAAGCGTCCTCACCAGAGCCTTGCTGGTATTGGCATTGCTGCATTTGTCCGTTTGATGAGCAATGCTGGGAATCTGTTTTCTGAAGACAAGTGGCATGAAGTTGTTTTGTCTTTAAAAGAAGTGGCTAATTCAACACTTCCTGATTTCTCTTTTGCTCTCAATGAAGATAGTAAACTCTGGATCCATGAGGATGATGTGAGTAGAAGGAGCAGTGGAGAATTTGCTGGGGCTAATGCAGAGGATGATGGTTTAGAGGATTTGAGGAGACACCGTCTGTATGTTGCTATTTCTGATGCAAAGTGTCGAGCAGCTGTTCAGCTTTTATTAATTCAGGTAGAGTTTAACTTTAGATGCTAAGCATTTCTCTCTATGTAGTATGTTTGAATCTCTAATTAAACTTTTTTCCCATGATATTTGTCTTTCATTTTATATTGTTTAGTTTTTTTCTATAAATCTGTATTTGTATGCCAGTTTTCACATTGCATTGAAATAGTTTTTGTCGTCTGAATTATTTAATGTTTAATTTGCAGGCACTCATGGAGATCTACACCATGTATAGATCTCAACTTTCAGTCAATAACATCATCATCCTGTTTGATGCTATGCATGCTGCTGCATTTCATGCTCACAAGATAAATATTGATTCAACATTACGTGCGAGACTGCAAGAGCTTGGGTCCATAACCCAAATGCAGGATCCCCCATTGTTGCGCCTTGAGAATGAGTCTTATCAAATTTGCCTCACACTTATGCAGAATCTTGGAGAGGACAGACCTTTCAATTATGAAGAGTCTGAAGTAGAGTCCTCCTTTATCAATCTGTGCCATGAGGTGCTGCAGTTTTATGTTGAAACTGCAGAGTCTGGACAGATTTCCAATTCTAGCTTCTGTTATTGGACAAAACCGGTGGGTTATTCCTCTAGGTTCTGGTAGACGGAGAGAATTAGCTGCACGAGCACCTCTTGTGGTTGCGACTCTCCAAGCTATATGCAGTTTACAAGAAGCATCATTCGAGAAGAACCTCTCTTTATTTTTCCCCTTACTCTCAAGCTTGATAAGTTGTGAGCATGGATCAAATGAGGTTCAGTTGGCCCTCGGCGACATGCTCAACTCTTCAGTGGGTCCAGTTTTGCTTCGGTCATGTTGAGCTTATCTTTCCAACACGCTTTTGGGCTTAACTTGTATGATATATTTGCCAGTCTTGCAAAATTTTTCCTCTTTATTTGATAAAACTGTTTGGAAGTATAGTTTTAAGTGTATGAAGAGTTAGCGAAGATTTTTTACTGCCAAGTGCTTCGAAACCTTGTAGTGTTTTCAGGGGACTTGGCTCTATCTAGAATGATTAGTGTTTATTAGGAATTCCAGTGTTGTATGTTTAGCTCTCTCCTTCCTTCTTTTATAACGGTAGAATGATTATGTCATGTAAAGATGCTTATTCAACATAGAGTTTTTAGAATTTCACTTAGGACTGTGCTTAACCAGTGGCTATCCAGTAAGTGGGCTGGTGGGTGGTTTTCAATCAGAACATCTTTTCGGCTTTGGATGGTTAACAGATAGTGAAGGAAAAGTAATTAGTGATGCTTCTGCTTTCTCAGTAAGCAGTCATTGTCCAGGTATGCCTTACTTGTTAAAAGGTTATAGGTTTTGTTTTAAGTAGCTGCATTCTTATTATGACACCAAATTAAATACTAATACTGGTTAAACAATTTTTTTCAGTAATGTTAATACCATAATGAAAATAAGTTTCCTTTATTTTGGTTGATCACGTGCAAAACAAATACTACTATTTATTATCGATCTTGTATGTCATATCTATTGACTTGCAAATTAATATATTGGTTGCTCTTAACCTGATATAGTACAATTTCGAATTGAATATTGCTGTACCCTAAACCCTAATATACCAACCATGAGTTAGTATAATACTGATATGGAACTCATTGGTGTGTTAACATCATGCTCATGAGTTGGTTATGATGCAAAGGATTTACTTATAAATATAGGTTGATGATAAATGCAGTTCATAGTTAAGCCTCTTTCACTACTTTTACTTCTTTGTTAATTGATAATATGGAGTACTTGAGACCAATTGGAGAGTACCTTATTACAGAAACAGTCTTTAGTACTCATTTCGCAATCATTTTTTGTAATGCAAAGTGAGTATTGTTACACCGAAAAGTAAATTAGATTCTCTATTTTTTCAGTCCGTTGATCACTCTGCGTTAGGGAATGAGTAATACTCGTATTACAATATTAAATAATTGACAATGCTGAAGCCTATTGTGAATTTTTGTGCCGTGGTTTATCCTTCTATCTCGAATTGGAGGTTATAATATGGATTGGTGTCCAACCGGCGACCATAATGCATTAAAATCCAAGAGCTAGTGGTTATATCTCTGATACATTGGGAATAAAGCAACTAGACAATTGATTGCTCCTTCACTTGCGGAGACCCCTATGCTCCTCTACCAAACCCTTCTTTCTTTAAAGGCAAAATGCATGCCTTGTATTGCCGGCAATTCCGCTACAAACTAGCATAACTTAACTGTCTTCCACCTAGCAAAAGACCTAGATATTCTGATTTCTTGAGACCCTTTCTACACACAAACTACCCACTTCTTCTTTCCCACTCTATCCCTTCAAAAATTCTAATAATGCATTTGTATTGTTGTTGGAGGAGAACAGGAACTAACTGTTGGTTTGAAATAAATGATGGGTTCTCTGTCAGAACTCAAAGGTATATATTGCAAAGTGGCTGGGGATTTGTGTAATTTCGACATGCCTTCACTGTTCCATTTTCCCATTTTGGACACAAACAGACACTAAGCATATGCCCTGATGATTTGTCTTGGTCTCTTTTGAAACAACAACAATAATATCTCAAAAACCCCGTTTGACTACAGATAGACACACAAATAGCCATTGACTTCCCATACACAAATCCAAGATAAAAAAAAATGCTCAATTCTCTCAAGATATGCTTGAGTTCTCTAGGCAAGCCAAGAAAGGTGAATTTCTTGATTAACTTGATCAAAAGCTGGATGAAGAAGAGAAGGAAGTCAAAGAAATTTGCTACTGATTTGAGTTGGTTAACTGCATCTTTTGCTGCCATGGAAGTATCCAATCAACTAAAACAAGTGTTCAAAATTATTGACAAAAATGGAGATGGCAAATTATCCCCTCTCGAGCTAAGTGAAGTTCTTCTGAGCCTTGGTCATGAAATCTCTTTGGCCACCAAAGAAGCTGAAGGGATGGTAAGAGAAATGGACTGTGATGGAGATGGATTTGTTGACTTAGACGAATTCATGATGGTAGTGGACTCAGCTGAAAATCAACAAGTTGGTTCTTTTCTTGATAAAGAAGGTGATGTTCTTCCTCAAGCTTTTCAGTTTTTTGATGCTGATGAAAATGGTTTTATTTCAGCACAATGCTAAGGAGTTGCAAAGGGTTCTCCTCGGCCTTGGATGCCAAAATTGTAGTCTTAGAGAGTGTAAAAGAATGATCAAAGGGGTTGATAAAGATGGTGATGGATTTGTAAACTTTGAGGAATTCAAGTCAATGATGAGTGCAGGATGTAGCACAAGTTGAAGTTAATTATCTCTTCCTTGTTAATTTTCTTGTTTTTCAGCTGCAGAAGTTGAAATTTCCTAAGTTATTTCTTTGGGGATTGGCAAAGATAAGTTTAGAGGTGAGCAAAATGATGACAATTGATCAAGTATCCTGCAGTCGTGCAGTATGTGTAACTGTAATTGTATAAATCAATTAACTGCGCAAATTATGTGGCAATCAGGACCTTTTTTATTTCTTCTGTTACGAAATTAGCGAAGTTCTATAATTTGGTTGAAGAAACCATTTCGATAATTTTAAAAATTCATACAACACAAGTATTTAAAATACATAATATTGTATTATTCAAACCTCCTTTAAAAGACATATAATGAAATGGTTTATAAAGCATTGTAGAATTTTCAAAATTATGTAATAGACTTTTCTTATCTGACCTCACAAAGTTAGTCAATTATTCGCAAGACAGCATTTGTCTAAATGAAGAAATCTTGGAATAGAATATGCTAAAGGTGTGGACTGTGTGAGATAAAGAGAGAGCAATCTATACTGGGTTTCAATTGGGCTATTTGTTAAATCAAGTAATTAACTAGCAAATTTAGTTGTGAAATGTGAAGGATATAAAGTATGAGAGTCTTAGTGGAGTAAAAGATACACGTAACTAGTTCATTTTCTAGGTTGGTTTAGTAATTACTACTTGCAATCATGGTCAATGAGCAAATCTTCAACAAATTGGTACCACTAGTTAAATATAGTACAAACTTTTTAAGCACCTGATATTGTACTGTATAAATATTTAAAGTATAAAAAAATAATATCTTAAAAAAATTTGTAGAATTTCTCAATAAAATAAACACTGAACTTGGGACATACATACAAATACACGATTCTGTTACTTCGCTGCAAAAATGGACACCGGCCCACTTTCATCCGTTTAAAAATCTGGGCTTAATTGACACAGGCCTAGATTGGGTCTTCTTGGTAGACCTACTGAACCCTTCTTTAGGGGCCTGTATGTGGCACACGACCCATTGTTAGATCAAATTTGGGAAAGGGGCTATTTATGTGATCTACTCTAAGGTTTTATTTTATGAGTAATTCTACATTTTCATTGAGGGAACCATTCCCTTAGTTTTAAGAACTTGTACAGTATAAGTTTTTAAAGCCAAAGTGTTGTACTGTACAAGTTCTTAAAGTAGAAGGGAATGGAACTGTAAAATTTCCCTTATTTTATTATTCTTTTTGAGTTCTAGTTTTTAGTAATATTTAAAAAAAAAAAATTAAAAAACTGAAGCCTGTGTAAATCCTCTCAATTAAAAGATAATATAAATTAAAACTGTTACTCACTTCGTAACGGTGAATAAGTATATAATTGAAATATCATGAGATCTTAATATTTTTCAATCATTTATTAGTTTAGAATATCTATCTCATATTGCAGAGTGAGTAATAAAAATTTTTTCCCTACATTTGTTAGAAGTACGTGGGATTTAGAAGGAAAATTGAGATTCTTTAGGAGGATTCTATTACAAAGAGAAGAAAAAAAAAAAAAAAAGAGAGTTGAAATCTCCATTTAAATATGCCTTTTCATCTAGAAATTTGTTTTTTAAAATTTTATTCTGAATTGACTTTTATGCTTTTCATAACATACTTTATTCTATAACAAGAATATCGTGCTTCTCCTCTGTTAAATTACTTCTAAGAAATGAAAGTACGAGACTCGTAGTCATAGCTAAGCAATCAAACTCTCTGGTTTTGCAATTTTAATTATCAAAGCTAATTTAATTGGCTCGTTATCTTATGCTTGTCGGGACAACCATTTCTTCTTTTTATTTCTTCTTTTTGTATTTTAAATGTCGTACGGAGGAAAGTGTAATTAATTTGCAGATCTTCAATCCCAATATATATTTGAGTCAATCGTATGTGCACCGTCAATGTAAATTTTTTTTTATATTATTGTGTATGATACATAACATATGTATATTATTTATATTTCAAATATCAGTTTTTTGTACATGTGGCGTGCACTCACACCCGATAATATAGAAAATTTTTTAAACCGATAATATATGAAAGATTAATTCTATGTATTTACACTGTTTTTGTTCTTTAATTATAAAGTCAACAAAACAACTAAAAAAAATTATTATTACTTATCAATCAAGATATATACTAACTTTTTGGACGATTTATCTTGAAAACTATTGTGTTTGTATGCGTAGATATAGATGCTTGAATAATCTATATCCCAAGTTGATTAATTATTCTATTACTAATTTATTAATTAATGCAATCATTTTCGCTCTAATTAATTAAACTATAGGTGTACGATTTTCTAAGAGTCCTATCATTCATCATGCCTCCTGTCAACTTTATATATAGACTCTCTAGTAATATTTTGATAAGTATAAGAATATTGAGAAAGCTTATATTCAAAGAATAATTTATATCAAGTCAACTAAATATAGCAAAAAAATTCATTTGTATATAGCAGTTTGCAATTCAAAACTATATTAATTAAGTTGGATATATAAATTTGACGGATTTCAAGGTATTAACTTAATAAACATAATCTAAGAATGATTAAAAACATACAACCATTATTCCTAATTCTATTTCATGTGCCTTAGCTAGACATTTAACAATCAGTTCCAAATAGCTAGGAACTTTATCTGTTCATAATTTACCTCAATTAAAATAATTCTATTATATACTATACTGATAATTAAAGTTCTCCTAAGAACAAACTTGGTCTTTTTTGTTGTCTCAAAACAGCTAGTTCCGGGAAAAGAACAAATTGCTTAATTAGAGCTTGAGAAACACAAATATATATATATATCGATACTTAAGATTAAAGTTCTCCTTAAAATTTATTATTAAAATTATTGACAAATCAACATCTGTACATATATATGTAATTATAGGGCTCATATCATGACAAAGTGACAAGTTAAATGTGTTCGAGCACATTTACATTTCAAACTTTCAAAGGAGCTTGGAACTTGGTCATTTTGGGAAAAGATAATTGACTCAACAAAATGCTTTTACGTGAAGACGAAAGTGATCACTCTATTAGGAATAAACATGTCATTGTGTCAACAATTAAAGTTTCAATACTAGCTTCATATTTTTTTTTTTGAGTAGGAAAATTTTAAGAGAAGGGTAAGTTGGTTACCTTTTTTTTACGGTTAGATTAGATCACCGATACATATTTTAACAATTTCTAGTGGATTCATATAAATAATAGACCGATAAAGAATTGAAGATCACAAGAATTTAAATTAAAAATTTTTATATGATCTAATTATCTTGCATATTGTTTGAGCCAACTCGTATTGGCATATACTAGCTAGCTACTAGTGTAGGAATAAATTTAACTACTCATTCCGCAATACGAAATGGGTATTTCGCAGCTATTGAGATAATTGAAAAGTAAATTCCATTACTTTTTAATTATCTAACAATCTATAATATTCATTTCACACTGAAAAATGAGTACGTAGCAAAGAATTTTTCCACAAGTAGATAGATTAACCCATAACTTATTACATGGAAAAGGAAACGTTGACACACATAATGGTGTTCAAATGCTCTAAAAACTATTTGATGATGAGAAAAAAGGGTGAGCATGAGCTAGCAGTAGAAGGTGGTGGACTAATGACTTGAAAAGGATTCCATTCCATATCGATCACCATCCATCACATGGTGACCTTAATTTTGGTCGGCTGTTTAGCCTCTAAAAAATTGCAATTTGCATTAATTAATCTCTTAATTTGAAAGCTAGTGATTGTTCTTCTACGGATGATGATGCGAAAGAAAAAGTATTCACCACTCGTACCGCACGTTTAAAACTGTTAAATGATTGAAAAGTAATAAAATTATTTATTTTATTATCTCAACGATTATAAAAAATATACTCCGAAATGAATAGTATAAAAGTCACTTCGAAATGAATACGAGTAACCAACAATTTTCAAGTTCAATCCACTTAGAATAATAATTGGCTTCCAAAGAAAAAGTCAGAGCATGAAACATTTATTTATTTATTTATTTTGATAGATTCGAAACCTTGTATATATAATGCTCTTCACATGAACGTTGTAGTGTTCTTTCTTTCAAGTGGTCCATCATCTCTTGGAGATTAGTTAATTTGCTATTATTATATAATTGTTTGCTTTGGAGAAGGTAATGGGGTTTTATTAGTTTAATCAGAAAGGATCTGATTAAGATAAGCATTAGCATTAGTATATATTTGTTGCACTAAAACCATAGCTGTTACATTTTTCTAAGCTTTGAACGTAGCATATTGTTTCTCTTTTATCTAAAGGGAAGACTATGCCTTCCTTGAAATTCCCACTTCCCTATTTCCATGTCGTAAAAGTTCAAGTCATTCAACACTTGGGCCCTTGGCCCTGTCTTTCTTTATATTTTTATTTGCATTTTTAGAGTACGTATTCTTTCCAATGAACTGATCAAATTGAAAACAACCTTGGGTTTAGGGTGTAAACGAGTTTAAAAAAGTCGATATTTTAATGTTTATATTAATTTGATTATTTTAACGAATTCAATTTTAATTTGTTTATTTTTCGCATCGAATTCAAACGTGTTTTCATAATCGAGTCGAATTTGTGTATTTAAAAATTTAAACTTATCGAATCAAGTTCGAGTTAAAATATAAAATTTGAAGTAGACTAAATTTTAGTTGACTTTAGCTTAATTATTGACCTCGAAGATAAAATAGTTTGATGAGTTGAAGCAAGTTTACCATCATTTTTCAAAAACCATCAACGGTTGCTTGTTTTTTGTTATTTATCTAACAATGCATTATTTTTTGTCATCATATATTAATATTGTGCACTAAGAAATCGTGGAATTCTTGTAAAACTTATTATTCATAAATCATAGTAATACTAATTTTGTAATTCTTCTGTAGAGGTCAATTGGAGACAAAATTATTCTAATCCAAGCAATTTGTACATGATGATTTTGACATTCATAAAACAATCAATAATGATATTTGTTTAAAGACAAATAAAAGCACAATTATTGGCTAGGACTAGGAAGGATTATATATGGAGAAAATTTTATAGTTTCGTTGAAGGGATCAATATTGTTATCCTTTAAAATTTTGTACATTACAATATTATGTGTTTTAAAAATTTATACTACACAAACTCTTAAAATCAACAGGATGATTCTCTCAATAGAATAATAGAATTTTCTGTATATGGACGACTCTGTGAATTTTTTATTTTCTTTTCTTTTTTGCTTTAAAGGTTGAGAACCTGGGAAAAATTTTATATGGATCAAAGTGTATGGTTCTACTATACACCTTGTAATCAATGTTTTGAAAATTTGATCAGACATTAAACCAGTGGCCTATCCAGTTCATAGTTCAACCTCTAGGTTTTATTTTTATTTTTAGTATAAGGTATAATTTAAAATGAACTAAAATATATTTATATGAAATCCAAAATAGAAGAGAAACACTGTTTTTTTAGAATTCTAGTCCTAATATCTAAAAATACTAATCAAATTTGTAATAAGAAAAATCATACTTGTGCAAAAATAAGTATAAAAAAATTAAAAAATAATAACTTAATAATTTAAGCTTTGGTTTGTTCACTATTTTGGAGTTTATTTCACAATTTTTAATTTTTTCTTTATTTAAATCATTATTTAATCTAAAATTTTTTTTAAAAAAAAACTATCAAAAACCAGTTGAATCGGTTTTCTTCGAGTTCACGATTTTTCTGGTTCTGTTTGATTTTATATACAGACCGGATATATATATGAACCGAATCGGTGACTCTTTCGATTTGCGATCTAATCGGTCGAACCGACCGATCCGATTTGATTTTCAAAATATTACTTATAATCTATATTTGTCTACATACTCTAACTTGTTAATAAAATATTTATTTTTAAATTTTAAAAGAAGCCCTTAAAGTATATAAATAAAAAAAATATGAATCATAAAATATATACTGAGGTCATACACTCTTATTTATATAAAAATTTTCCGTTCAATGGTCTGGAAAAGGATGGTTTGTTGTATTATTACAACGCAAAATCCCACAAATAGGCAGCTATGAGAGAGACGAAAGTAAGTAACATGGAAAAGAGAAGGAGGCGGGCCGGTCGTCCCGGGGGACCCTTAGCAATAGGATTTTCCTCTCTCCAATTAATCATTGCAAGAGTTATCTTTTCGGAAAATTTTATAATTTCGTTACACAAATAGTTCTGTTTTATTTTAGGTATTATAGTATACATTTGTAAAGTATAAAATAGATGAAAAACTCAACAACAAAAAAGAAGCTAAAATGCTATTCCCAACTGTACAATTTATTGAGTTAATAAGCCTTTGAGTTGGAGTGTGAAGTGGATAGGGGATAAATTGTAGTAGTATAAATTGATGGGATTAACTACCTGATTAAAGTTATTAATTCCATTATAAATACTACAATCTTTTGATTCTAAAAGAAAGAAGGATTTGGGGGCATGCAATTAAGTTTGCATGGCTCTTTAATTAGCTTGTCTTTGAAAAAAAAAAAATACTATCTAAAATCTGAAATATGGTCATTCATATGTTTGCTTGGGAGTTGGTACTTGGTAATTCACCACCCTTTTTTTTTTTCATAGTCTACTATGAAAATCACTTTTCTAGTTTCTCTTTCCTTAATTATAACCCTTTCTAAGATAAATATGTATGTGAATCACGATTTAATACAAGAATTTATCCCTTTTTAACTTTTATAATTAACATTATTATCCCTTTCTGTGATATATATATATATTTGCGTGAATTATGATACAATATAAGCATTTATCTCTTTTTAATTTAAAATTAAATTTACCTAAATATTTAATAGAGCTGATTGTGCAGTTGACAAAGAGAAAAGAGCCGAGCAGATGATGCAATATTTATAGATGCAGACGGGCGGTCGTGGTATGGTTGTGTCAGCTGGCAGCTGGCACCGCGACCCAGCACTTCCCAATCACGCCCACTCCCTCCGGCCTGCTACTTGGCACCCGCAATTTATGTATGCCCTTTGACCGTATGCTGCCCGGTCAAATGTTTAGTGAATTTTTTTTTATCTCGACCTAATTTATGTTAGATAAGATAAATTTTTTTATTTTTAATAAATTAAAATAATTTGAATGAATATAGATTAAAGGATTCATCTCACATGTTATGAATCGACTCCATATAAAAATTTCTTCCTGGGTGAATTCTTTATTATAATGCTTTTTTTCTTTTTTTTTCAAAGCTTGAGACAAAGGGACTTGTTGAAATTAAGGGAGAGGGCAAAAACCTTTGGATTCTTCATGATTCCAGGCTTCATCTTGTCCCACTAGGCGGCACATTGAACTCACTCCATTACTACCTCAAATTATTTGTTTTGGTTATGGCCAACAAGAGGGTTGGATCATACGTTAAATTAAAGGACGAATTAAATTATTAAAAAAAATTAAAAATTGGATTTTTATTATTCATAATTCTTTTTTTAATTTAGTAGGCGATTAATAAGTAACATAATGTGTTATTAAAATATGTGTCGTAACTTACTTTGATTGTGAAAAAAAAGAGCATACCTTGCTCCTAAATTCTTTTTACTAATAAAATAAAATAAAATAATTTGTTCGTGTCATGTTGTTTCCTGGATTTTTTTTTTTTTTTTTGAAAAAAATTGAGAAACACAAAATATAATTGAATAACATTGTTACTTTTATTCAGTTTAGAGTAGAAACTAATGAACTTCAAATTATATTTAGGGTGCTTATTACTACTAAAGGTGTAAATGAATTCAAATTACTCTATACTTAAATTAAATTCAAATTAATAAGAAATCGTTCGATTTTATTTTGTCAATAATAAAATCAAACTTAAATAAAATTTAGCGTTCATTAAATTTTGTATTCGACTTGAATTTGGCTTGATAAGTTAAAATTTTCAAATTGTAGTTATATGTAAAAATTCAAATTACTCAAACTCAATTCGAATTCGATTCGATAAAAACTTGTTTGAATTTGATTCAAAAAATAAATAAGTTGAACAAATTTATTAAAATAATTAAACAAATTTGAACACTAAAATAATGAACTTGTTTACGTTTATTTATACCTTTATTTACTAGCTAGTCCTTCTGCGTGTAAGAGGCTACGAGGGAGGAGTTGGATACTTAGATTAGCAACTAAGATAAATTCTTACAAAGATCAGATTTATAGTATAGCATTGTAGACACTTTGGTTCTTGTGAAACTCCCTCACCCACCTCACTCTATATGGTGAAGTAGATAAAAATGAATCAAAAAATTCGTGATCCGATCTATGTAAAAATTTTCAAACAAGCCCACGCAGGATTTAGTAGTAATTTTATTTGATGTTGAGGTAGCTGAAAGTTAGTTTTGCAGTCAGATAATGAGTTGGCATGACGTGATGGGAATTTGCATGAATTTCAGTACTAAGGGGCTATATGATTTTTGTCGAGAATAAAGTCACCTTTGATAGACTGATGTGAACTAAACAAACAATGAGTAGATATCACTTTCACTAGGGGTGCTCAATTACCCGGTCCATGAGCACGTGGAGTGATCCGAATCGATCTTACCGATTCACTAATTTTTTGAATCGTATCCGATCCACACATTTCGGATAACCGGTTAATTGAAGCGGTTCAGGACCCGCGGATACCCGAACCGGTGTGACAAAAAAAAAAAAACTCTCCCGAAAATTAAATGTTCATATCAAGTCAACTTTATGTACTTATAAAATAAAATAAAATCACTTTTTTCAATTATAGGCAATTTATTACAAATAAATACAACTAACTACAATAAAATTATCAATTTTATAAAATTCTTTTTTCCAAACTGAAATTATAATTTAAACAAATATCTTTTTTCTCTTAAATTATCAAATATCCCTTTAGATAAAATATATATAACTCAATCATGCATATGAACATAAAAGGAAGAAAAAAAAGAAATTTACTTACTATCACAATAAATTATCAAATATCCCTTTAAGCAAATTATCAAAAAAAAAAAATTAAATTAAATTAAATTATCAAATATCCCTTTAAGCAAATTTACAGTTACAAAATAAATCAATAATCTATGAACATATGAATAGAAAAATTTAGCCATATTTGGTGAAATTACACAATTGCCCTTGATTATGGATCGGTTCGGGTAACCGGTGGTTCACCAAAGAGTGAACCAGTACCCGAACCGGTCTGTATGTGGACCGATTCACTATTTGAATCGGTTATTTGACCCGGTTCGAATACCCTTCTTTTACGATTTGGAATGGATCGATTCTACCGATTTTTCGAATTAGCGGGTTATTTTGAACACCCCTAACTTTCACTCGTACTTGAAGGCTTCAAGGCAACAATTAAAAGTATGAGGTGAGGCAGTCCTTGTAATATCGGAGAAAACTTCCACCTTCAACCAAAATTAAGCTGAAAATACTTAGGTAGATCCGATTTTTTATCTTACAAACTATAGACTTTGTGGTCAGGATTAAATTTTAAAAAATCTTACTTATATCAACTGATGTCATAAATTTTTTAAAATTTAATTCATACCACATGGTTTACAAATAGAGTCAAAAATCGAGTCTATCTAAGTATTTGCCAAATTAAGCTAGCACCACGGCCACATCTGCTGTGGTAACACTTCAGGCAAGCCAATGTTTGTTTGTCAATACAAAACCCTGAATTGTTGTTTCATTCTTAACTTTGACATTTAGTTTAGAAGGTCCCTATGCCAAATTATATTAACTTTTATGGTTAATGAATCAGCGTTAGTCACTTGCATCGATATGATTGGAAATTTTTTTTGATAAGTTATTTCATTCATATCTCAAATTTGAATTCAAATACTATTTCGTCCCTCATTAAATTTTAAAAAAATCTATTAAATCTCCAAAATTACAATATTGGGTTTAAAAGATCTCCTTACATACAAATAAAATAATGCTCCACAATTTGTTAATGATTAAAAAATAAAATTAATAAAATGTTAATTTGTTAAGCCAGTTTAATCATCTATAGGACTGTCACTTAAGTTTAGTGAGTCAAGTATGTAAAGCCTAAATTTGACTCGAAAATTTGAATTTAGTGAGCCAAGTATGTAAAGCCTAAATTTGACTCAAAAATTTATTCAAATTTTGAGTTTTAATCGAATTGCTCCAAACTCACAAATGTGCAACTTATACGCAACTCACAAAATTATTCATGTTTCGGGTTTTAATCGGATTGACCCAAACTCACATTATCCATTAAAAAAAATTTATAGGTTATTTGTTAAATTTTCTAATTTTTGTACCTATCAACACAATATGAATTAAAATAGCATGTACTATTTATTCCAATAAATACATATTAACTAATATAATTGAGCTACAAAATTATAACTAAATTGATCAGTGAGGTTGAGTTAATAGTTACCCGAGTTTAGTTAAGTGAATAGAATACTACAATTATTAATCCTTTATCCATACAAAAAATCAAGTAATATTATTTAATTTAGAATACATTAATTCACAAAATTTCTTACTAGAATCATAATAAATATACATATATCAGAACTGGTATGGACAAGGAAAATACAAGTATTTAATTAAAACAAAGCATTGCAATGATACTTGCGAATGCTAAAGTAATGTGATTTTTATCTACTGTGTTCTGAATGTCAAAATTAAAAATTCAACCAATCGCGAGTAAACAGCGGGAGTAACATGACTCTCTTAAGGTAACCAAATGCCTCATCATCTAATTAGTGACGTGCATGAATAGATTAACGAGATTCCTATTGTCTCTATCAACTATCCAGCAAAACCACAGCCAAGGGTACAATCTGGTAGAATCAATTGGAAAAGAAGATCTTGTTGAGTTTGACTCTAGTCCAACTTTGTGAAATGATTTGAGAGGTATAGGATGATTGTGAGCCGGATATTAATAAGGTTGAATCCTATAAATTCCAAGTTCGATTCACCATCAAATAAGGCAGTAATATTTAGATCAAAATTCAACCCTTTTTACCTTAATATAAGGTTCGGTTCTTCATTTTCCGAACCGGGCGAGCCAAACTCGAGCCTGCCCTACTAGCAGCCCTAGTCATTTGATTAATCAGTTATGGATTCTTATTAACCTAATTTAAATTGTAAAAGCACCTTTACAATTTGATTTTTATTCGGTCCAACCTAATATCAATTTCTCTAATATTAAAAAAAAGAAGTTGAATCTAGTTAATTTGTCCGATTAAACCGCCGATAAACACTTCTAACATCACATAAAATTACCGGGAAATTCTACGGTCCCTTTTAGGAAATTATTTTCTTGTGCTTTAAGGGTTTGTACAGTACAATACTATGTGATTTAAAAACTGGAACTGTACAAATTTTTAAAGGCAGGGGAATGATTCCCTCAACGGAACTGTAAAATTTTCCAAAACTAATACACTTAATTCACAACCAAAGTAGTAGCATTTGAGAGCCAAACAACAGCGGGGTCAGCAGCAAATATGTTAAGAGTTGACAAAGATTTTTTTTGATTTAGGGGGTAACTGGCGAACTATCCATTTACCCCCTTTAGATCAACGGCATCTCATCAAAAAACACAATCAAATGTGAGGTACTTGTCAGATCATCACGTCGATATATTTTGATAACAAAGCTATATGGTTTTAATTTTCTTTTATTTGATACTTAATTAAACTAAAAAAAATCATTGTCACTTAGGAAAATTAATTAAATTATTTTATTTATTTCCTTATTATTTAATTCAAAATATATTAATTAACTTTTGCCACAAATAAAAAATTTATAATAAAAATTCGATAGTCCTTAAATTTGGATTACTGTACTATTACAAATTTATTGTTTTTGCTTCCACTTAAACTTAAATTTTCTATTAAAATAAACAAAGAATAAAAACTATGTAGTTTTAAATATTAAATTAATTAAAATGATGGTAAGTATAAAATTTAATTCTTTATTTGACCAAGTAATAAGGGGTAACTCAATATCTAAATGTATACATAAAATCCAATTACAATAAATGGAGAAAATCTTTGTCGGGTAAGATCAAGTCTTAATTAAGGGTATTGAATACTGACGGCATATGACAACGTTTAAAATAACTTAAAAACAAGATGGATATCATTACGTTTTAATCATCCTACGTCTATAATACTCCCACAACCATGCGAAATAAATAATAAATTTTTTTTCAATCTATTAATCTTGCATCCGTTTTATTTTTCCCCTCCTCGACATCATCTCCTTCCTCATTGTTCCAGTTCATAGCATTAAAGAGTAGGATCGAGGGCCATTGATTCTCGTCATCTCCTTACCTTAGCATTCGCGAATTCCGGAAACTTCCGTAACGCTCATATGATACGATACATATATTTCCTCACCCAGAAACCACCAACTCTCTAGCTCTCTCTACTCTTTAATTTATCATCTTTCTTGTCTCTACTATAGCATTAATTATTTTATCAGAAAAAACCAAGAAAGATTAATTAACTAGACAGTTTCTCATCAGTTCAAAAACTACTGGTTATATTAGAGAACATTGATTGAATATTGTAGTGAAATCTACAAGAATGAGTAGAGCCCAGATCACCAAAATGCATTTCATGAATTCAATAAAGAGTTTTTTTTTTTCCTTTCTCTTAAAAAAGTCACATATGTCCTGTTATATTTTATCAACTCGAACCATAATCAATATATTATAAGAGAAATATCTTATTATCTAAATTTTATTGTTAATGTTAAAAATAAAATAAATCTTTTATATACCATCATCATATATAAATGCAGGCTACATATGTATTTTTGAAATTTCAAAAAATGATTTTGCACATATGACACATATTTACCCTAATGATGTAAAAAACATTTATACGGACACAATAAAAAGATTAATTTTTAAATATATAGCTCTAACAAAAGAAAATTAAAAAAAAATCAAGGTTTATATATATATATATTATATTTTAAATCTCTGCATGTGTTTAATTAATCAAATGTGAAGAAAAATAAACTCACAAGTGAGCTTCTTTTATCATAGAAGGATAATATACGGACCAAGAAGATGATTAAGTACGTACTTATCAACAACATCAAGGGCTTTATCCCTCTGGGCTCTCTCTCTCTCTCTAGGAGTCTTGTCTTGTGAATGGTTTGGAGAGAGAGAGAACGTGGGTTGCTGGGGGACCCGTGAGAGACAAAAGAGAGAGAAAAGTGGGGCCCATCACCGCCCATGCGCACGCTGTCATAACATCCAACCATCGATCCAATCTCGCTTCCTCCTCTTTGCAGCTGCTAATGAGTTTTGACCTAACCCTATTTTACCGAATAGATTTTTCTTTTTCTTTTTTTTTGGTGGAAGTATTTTCCGGATATATTCTTATTCGGGAAATTACATCCTAATGAGCATTGTTTAGCTACTAATTCACAAATAACTAAATGGGTTTATCATTTTATTGGGTTTTTTATTTTCTTTAAGAAAATTAATGGTTTAGCACATGGTTTAGGAACACATCTTATAATACTTGTAAATTTTTTTGGTAGGAATAGAATTATGCTATCATTTTTTTTAATATTATTATATATAAGAAATAATTAAGTACATTTGTTTTTAGAATTTATTTATAAAATTTAATGGTATTTTGTGAATTAAATTTTATACAACGATAGAGTTTAAAATCATGTCTAATTAATTTAATAATATATATCCTATAATTTATAAAGTTTTTATTATATAATAAAATTTATAAGTAAGACTATAAATTATGTGGAGACTCTAATAAATGTAAAAAGAAAAAAAATTATGAATCGAATTAATGTAAATATATATTTTTTTACCCTTTCCTTACCATCCTAGAGGTAAAAGTTCCCCAAACAAAGTAACAAACACCTAGCTATAACCCACCGTTAACATCATCAACTCCCCCAAACTCTCACCTCTTTTTCCTCTCTCTCTAGTCACAATCCAAGTTCTTCATAGCCCTCTTACATCCACCAACACCCTGTGACCCAACATATCAACTTCTTAGATACATATATGGTTATCACATGAGATTGGAATGCCAAAAAAGATGGTGGATTCAGCTCAACATCAGTTGGGTGATGTTCCTAGAGCCCTCCAAACTCTTTTCAGGTGTGAAGTTTAGTACTTTGTAGCATCTGAATTCATCCCAAAAAATCCCAACCAAAATTATCCATCCCACAAACAACTAGCAAAATTTCCTCCTACCCTTCCTATCACCTCTTTAGTCCTTCCTCAATTATCCCATTTCTAAACAAAAGAATCAGTGAGAGAAATGGATCAGCTGACAGCTCACGGTCGACCTCTTCCACCACCTTTCCACACTCGAGATCTTCAGCTACACCATCATCCTTATCAGTTCCAACAACAACAGCAGCAGCAGGCTGAAGAAGAAGAACAAAGCGGTAGCAGCACACCAAATCGTAGCCAGAAACGAGATCGTGACGAGAATAACACTGCTGGCAGCGGAGATAATAAGGAACTTATCTTTCTCCCAGGAAGTGGTGGAGATCATAATCATGATGAAGACAGAAGAAGGCCTAGAGGCCGCCCGGCCGGTTCAAAAAACAAGCCTAAACCCCCTATCATAATCACCCGTGATAGTGCAAACGCCCTCAGATCCCATGTAATGGAAATAGCAAACGGTTGTGATATTCAAGAAAGTGTATCAAATTTTGCAACGAGAAGGCAAAGAGGGGTTTGCATATTGAGTGGAAATGGAACAGTTAATAATGTTACACTTCGACAACCAGCTGCACCCGGTGCGGTTGTTACTTTACATGGAAGATTCGAAATTCTTTCACTTTCGGGCTCATTTCTACCCCCTCCGGCTCCTCCGGCGGCGTCCGGTTTGACAATTTATTTGGCAGGTGGACAAGGCCAAGTTGTTGGCGGAAGTGTTGTTGGACCTTTGTTGGCAGCTGGACCTGTTGTGATTATGGCTGCTTCATTTGGTAATGCAGCTTATGAAAGGCTGCCTTTAGAGGATGATGTCCAGAATGCTGTTTCTGCATCTGCAGGAAATGGAGGTTTGGGATCACCTGGAGGAGCTGGAAATATTGTTGGAGGAGGACAACAACAGCCACAGCAGCTTCTGCAGACAGCTGATCCTAATAATAACTCGGCCTCTCTTTTTCATGGGATGCCTACAAATCTCCTGAATCCACCATGTCAATTACCAGCTGAGGCTGCTTATTGGGGAACGCCCGGTCGTCCTCCATTTTGATTATTAGTTGCATCATAACATGAATGATTCCGGCCACCAATCACAATGAACATTTTGCATTCTTCTTCTTCTTCTTCTTTTACTGGTAGTTATTATATTGTGTTTAATTATGGTGTTATTGATCTGATGATGGTTAATTAGAGTGTTTTCTTTTCTTTTTCTTTGTTTTGGGAGATGGATGTACAAATTCATGAATTATTCTGTGTTTGTCTATTTTAAGTAGGATAGTGTTGTTGAAGTTTTGCTGCTTTCTTGGTGTAAGGAGTAAGAAGGAGGAGAACTTCCATTCCAGCATATAATTTTTCAGTTCTGGTAACTTGTCTGATAATTTGTCATTCACTTTCTGCAGAAGGAAGGAAAAAAAGATGCCACCTTGTATTGGGTACCTTGTCTTACGTTTTTCCTTTTTTGTTAATTTGTGCTAAGTTAATTCTTCTTAATTTCCTATTCTGGTTCCTCTCCCTACCCTACCAAGGACACTTTAAACAACTTCTAAGAAAGCCACACCACACAGTTCAGTTCTCTCACTAAATTTTCTTGTATACTGCATTACAAATTCTTCCTTAGTATTATAGAAATGGTTGTGCAGCCGTAGCTAGAAAAGAAGCAAGTCTGTGTTGGTCACTACGTTACAATTGCACGATAATATGAATATAGAAGTAATATCTTTATTTTCATTCCATCTAACGGTTGAGGCTAGAGGCTAATTTAAGCCCAGAATTTTTCCTAGAAAAGAATCTTTCTCGTGCTAAAATGTAAGTAGAGACTAGCTAGCCTATACTAGTATTTAGTAATGTTATAGGCGTTATTAATGGGATCAGAAGTTAGAGTAAATGTTCATTTTTAGCCCGTTACGGTTTCAAGAACATTGATATATTGCGACATCTTGAATGCATGCAAATGGGGTGGTGACATATATGGAACAACAAAGAGGTATGGGGCTGAAAACTTTCTCGATTTTCTTAATTTGTTGACTGTTTTAATTTGGCCTTTTAGGGTTTATACCTCTGCAGTTTTCAGTCTAATCTAAAGCATTGGAGTTATACTTACACGTGCACTACTGCTCTGAAATAGCTCCTTTTCGAGGCAAGAAATTCACACACAATCACACACTAACAATATATAGGAGCGTTATATATATATATATATATAGTTGTCTCCCAGTCTGGGTGGTGCTTGCGTGCGTGCGTGCGTGCGTTTCTGGTTGGTTTCAGAGAACAGTAAATAATGGTGGGCTGGCTGGCTGGCTGGCAAACAAGAACATACAATACAAGTGTGAGGTGAGTAATCAGTTTTTGTCGAGGATGTTCATGAATGGGAGCGCATGCATGCACTTTTGAACCATGTTTTATATCTGATTCACTGCACTCAATTTCCCATACATATTTATTTACGTTTTCTGTAACTGTCTTGGAGATTTTATCGGTTTAATTTCATCAAGAAAGCACTCCTATGTCATAGACATGACTCTTAAACTCTCTTTTTATCTCTAAAATTTTTCTTGGTCTTCCTCAATTGCAAATGTTTAGTAGGTGTAGGACTCGTCTAAGTTTTGTCGGTTATTACAAGGATACTGTGTTTTCTTGTATGTTTTTTTGTATAGTTAGTTACTAGTCACTCTATTTTCACCATGCTTTCAATTTACTATCTTTATTTTACTTCTTTTCATGGCAAAAATAAATAAATTAGTTAATTAATTTAGGCCACAAGTGTTCCAGATCATTGGTATTTCCTTGCCTCTTACATTTTGCTAGGTCTACTTCATTTTTCTTTACTCCACAACTTTCTTACTTGTTCTTCTTGGTTTCCTTTTTCTTCTGAGGGGTAATTAAGATTGAAGAATCATTTTACTTTGGTTTAAGATTTGGCCATTGCAAAACTTACAATTAATGTCATTCAATTCTTTTCATTTTCTTTCATGTGTAATGGCATTTTTTTTTAACACCCAAAAGGTTTTCATAACCATGCAGTAATTGTTTTACTCCATGTTTTAGTACTTGGCATGGGAAACTGAATAAATTTTGATCAAATACTAATTGTAGAAGTTATGCTATTTAGTTTCCAAAACTTACTATACATGGTTTCCAAAAAATAAAGAATGGCCATAATTACTACTAGTATAGTCCAACATTTTCTCCCGAGCATGCAACCAATTCTCTTGGTAGATATGCTATTTTTCAATCAATGTTGGCAAGATTATTGCTCATTAATTAGCATTAATTATTTCTAACTTTGAGCAGTTATTTTATCTCATCAAATTCTAATAGTTATCTGAGCAATCCCGATAGGTATGTCATTATCATCGAAATGACCACCTCTTGATTCCACAAGTCCATTGAGTGATAGGTTAAGTTTATGATAATTTTTATTCGAGACATTTATACAAATGATAGAGTGACAAAATTATTGTGTGTTATTATATTTGAAAAAAAAAAAGAACGAAATTTAATCAAATATTTAAAATTAGAGATTAATAATTTAATAATACCTTATCACATAGAGCGATGTGGAGTGATTTTGAAAAATAATTATAAATTAATTTGTGAGTTTATAAATAAATTTCCTTATATCCTTAATATTTTATATTCTTCTACTTTAGTTGTCTAAAGGTGAAGAACTATAAAGATTATGTTTAATGTGTTACCTTTCTCCCTTTAACACATATTTAGATTTTTTTTTCCTTCGAAATGAGATAAAGTCTGTAGAGCCTTGTTCCTCATTCCTCGGAAGCTAACCACTAACCATATTTTAATGTAGAATTATAGGGATCAAAAGAAAGAGTATTTAAATATGGATAATAGAATGGAAATGTTCATTGCCTGCTTTGGTTTATGTGGAATTTTCACATTTTTACTTTCATATTATCTTTAAGCCAATATCTGTCATTTAGATTCTTATATTCCATTGAAATGATTAAAGAATAGTATATACATAGTTGACAAGGAGATGCAACTTAAAAGCATATTGATATTAATTTCGAATCATTAAACAATAAGAAAAGAGATGAATTTTTTTTAAGGCACTTTTAAAAAAATAATAATAATCTATATATTAAAGAAATTAAATTTTTTTTTAACTAAACCCGTTTTGAAATACGGTGTTTTGAATTACGCAGTCAAAATTAATACACATCACGAAATTTAAAGCATAATACCTTAGACCGGATTCAACTAAGAGTGGCCCTACATAAGTTGATGGATTCAATGTTTTCAAGTGAAACCATGGTTTTTCTGCATTTCTGATCTTCGGAATAATACTTCTAATTAGTTCAAATTTTAGTACTTTGGGCCTTTACCAACAGAGTAATTTCAGCATCCACTATTTAGTTAAGAACTAACTTAGGAAGAGTCCAACTGCAAAAAACTGAAGTTAAACCGACTTATAATAGTTAACAAATTTACTAGTGTTTGTAAACTATTTTATTGCCTTTTATTTCTTCAGTAGAGTAGTGAAAATTTACCAGTGCTATTTAGTGCTTATATATTGTGAATTATTCTATTACATTTTCCTAAATCTGATTTAAAGAGCAGAATCAGATCAACATATCCATTTTAGTTGAAGACAAAGCATAATGAACATCACTTTTTCCTTAATTGGAAAATATATAAAGCCAACCAACCATCGTTAGTTTAGGTTAAATAAATTTAAACTGGAATTTGCTGCCTGATTAAGTATGTTATGCATCTTGATTGATAAGAATGTATGAATGATTAGTTGGAAGTAAAAGACACCAAAAAAATTCTGCGGGCATATTAGTATATTTGGTAGTGATTAAAAGGTTTTGCTTTAGTTTATAGCACGAGAAATAGATGTACAATGAAATACAATTTAAGTGGGAAAGACGTTTTGTTTATATATATATAGCATCCTAGTCCTTGCACAAAACAGATCTGACATCAATACAATACATGCAAGAGTTTCATTTGAGACAACTCAACCACATAATTAATAAAGTGTTATTGACTACATACAACATCTATGGATAGAGAAGTGGCATATGTTGGATAAAGAATATCAATTCATTCACTTCTCTTTGGTAATACCTATGGCATAATAGAATATAAATTACATCATATTGACATGGAAGCAACCGCTTTGTTGGGTGTCTATCTCTCCAAAACTGAGAAAATGTTCGCGCGGTTGAAAAATAAAATATGATATTACAAAAACTAGCATCAACAACATTCTAAAAATTCCTAAGCATGTTGCAAACCTGATGCCTGGTGGTGATGAGCACAAAAGATAGGGGCATCTTTGGAAGGAGCTTTTCCAAAGAAACAATGGAAAGCAGTGGCCAATGTTGCTAGTCGAAGTTTAGTCAGACCAGTAGAGAGTGGGACCATTTAGTAATTAAACCTCAATCCTTAAACGCCGTAGCTCAGCTACAATGGTTGGACTTGAAGTCAAGGTTCGACAAGCAAGAGCCCTTATATCATCACGAGAGCAGTCACGCGAGATGCGTACAAGCTCCCAAAGGGCTCCTCCACTGATCAAGTCTTTTGCATTGACCTCTGCATATACAAAAAGCAAATTATTCTTCCAAAGAATATGCACAGAACTTTGAGATGTTAATCCAAATTACATACACACTTACCATGCTGTGCCAAGTGGCAAAGTGCCAGTTCAACATGACGTCTAATTAAAGATGCTTCGTTGTTAGCATTTTGCACAATCCACGGCAGTGCACCATCCTCTATCAAAAGAGAGCATCCGTGTTTTGTACCTAAGTGGGTAACAGCTCCAAGAACTTCAACATACGCAAGACTGAATACAGTATAATTTCCTTTCAAAGAAAACCTACTAGTTCAATTGAAATGCTTAGTATCTCTTCAAAGAATACCACGTTCGGGATAATATACGAGAATCTATCAGTTTGGCTAACTATGAGATACATTGAAAGATCATCATCATGACCAATTCAACAGTGAACACTTACCCTGAGTTGCAGCTCTAGACTCGCACTTCGCAAAATTTGCAATTCCTCGTGCAACTTGAGATATGACATCGGGATGACGACTTCTCACCATTCCCAATAGAGCCTTGATTCCCCCTTCAGACCTCAGCCTTGTCTGTAATTTATCTGAGAAAATCATAGATACCAACAAAAAAAAAAATTTCAAAGTTGGACAGGTAAACTAGATCCAGCAAAAGGGACATAGACCCAAACAGTTCAAGTAACACTAAGACTAAAGGATTCAGTTAGCTAACAAAAATAACCCAAATGGCCAAAAATTTTAGACAACGATGACTAGGTGACAGCCCAAATATGTCAAATGGCTAGGTTTTACATGTTCAGGGACATCTCTGCACATCGGGGAATAATGCATAGCAGTTCTCCAGAATTATTAATTATATGGTTTCTCCCCAAAGCTCCCTCACCTCTCACCCCTCTCTATATCCACACCTGAAGCTAATTGAACTGAACAAGGGCGTTATTAAATGGATGAAAAATCTGCAAACAGGCATTTAACATCCAAATCATCAGAAAACAAAGACAGAAACCTAAACTTGGTCAACAACAGTTCTTCTGATCATCTTCTTATGACGTTCATTCATGTTTCATCACAAGAGAACCACATATCAGTGTGAGCACCAAAGTTCAATGATAATCTGGTAAAGGATATCCCTAGATCCTAACAAAAAAAAATTAGAGATTAAGAATGAATTAACTTATGAAGTACTGCATAAACATCAAGTAGAGCAGCCATTGTAATTATGGTGTCTCTTGATGATCAAAGTTCAGAGTTGAGCATACATTTTATGCCTTTTAGGATGCGACAAGAAATGTCCAAAGCTCTTCATTAAACAAACTGCTAATCTGTATCAGATTTATCTGAATATGATACAAAACCATGTAAATATAGAAATTTACTAGATGGAGCAAAAGCAAATTATTTTACCATTGCCACATAAATTAGCAATTGCACCAGCCACCATTCGTAGAGTTTGTGGATCCTCGGCATCAGCTGCTGTCATTGCCAGCAGACCAATTCCACCTTGAGCCATTATAAGCTCCTGATTGAATTCTGAGTAGATGAGAAACAGAAAAATCATTGTCATACCACACAATGAACACAACCCCGAGGGCCCAAGCCCAACCCATAAGCAAAATGTTAAAGAAAGCAAATTAGAACTTACCATTCATTGCCAGATTGGCAACTGCACCAGCTGCTATTCTGCGAATAGTTTCATCCTCATAGTTCCTGAGGAGCATCAACAATGAAGACAGCCCACCAGCTTCTACTATCTTTTCCTGATTAGCTTCTGAGGAATGCATGTGAAGAACGGATCAGTTCTTGAAAAAATATATATTTAAGACTTATCTATGCAGTTATGCTAATGACAAGAACACCAGGTGAACCCAAAAGAAATCTAAAGATGATGCTCAACAATTATGCTAAACATTGAAGTCCACGAGCACATAATACTCTTTTGCTGAATAACTTTGTTGAATCCTATATTGATTACAGGAAAATAGGTTCGTGTATAACAGGAAAAGAATTAGTCTCGGTACAGCATACGAGATATTTAAGGAAGCCATTTTGCTTGAAAATTTCCAGGATTACCATAAGCTAATCAAGAAAAAAGTCATGCTCTACAGTACTTTTAACATTTTTATTCTTAGAGAAGATAACAAAAGCCAAGGAAAGAAGGGCATCTAATTGCACCATTTGGCAACTCAACTAATGCACATCAAACAGATGATAACGGCAATATTCAACAATACTTCAGGGTAAAAAGAGTACCATTTTTTACCAATTCATGGCATAAAGTACCACCCAACCCCCGAACCAAAAAGAAAATAGTTCCTGGGTCATAAGATAATATTATAGGTCAGTATATAGTCTCTTTGGTTGAAATGTCTCAAAAGTAGTCTATAAAATTCAAAGAAAAATTGTCATTTCAACTAATAAGATGATAAAGTCGTTCCCTAATTCATGACACTTAAAAGATGACAGAACGCCATTTCACAATTTTACTGTAATTATAATGGGTAGGGAACCTAATTGAAGAAATGAGCCAAGGTGTTGAGTTTAAGTAACCAATCAGATAATGAATGATATCTTGTGGGATCATACTTCATTCTTAATCCAAACTCAAATCCAGCTGTAACATACGGGTTGAGATAGCCATCTCAGTTTTGGTTAACCAATTATGAGTTGAACTTTTTTACGGTTATCAGTTAAACAGTCAATAGAGCAAATTAGACCCCTTAAAATTTTAAGCTAGAACCTTGACAAAAATAATAATAATAATAATAAAATAACAAGAGCTCATCTATCAGTGTGACTAAAATGAATAAGAGAGACGAGATCTCTCCTTTCATTATACTATCAGTCTATTTCTATCATCCATCCATTCTACTCTCTTCCAAAACTTATGAATCTTGAATTTCAACCCATATATAATGTCATTTCAGCCCCTTCATCACTAATTTCTGAACAAAGATTTCTAACAGACGGGATCTCAATGCCATAATTCTAAATCTTTGTATTGGATAAACAACTTCGACAAATACTTCAAAGTGGCAGTTAAAAACTCTTCATGTAAAAGACATCCATAATAGAAACGCCACCTTCCCAGAGAGGGGAGAACGAGAAGGGAGTTCAGATATAGATTACCTTCAGCTGCTAGGTTTGCCACCACTTTTACAGCATGAATCCGGACATTTGGATCATCTGACTCCAGCAATGACAATATCTTGTGCAATCCAACTGCCAATGTGAAGGTACACAAAAGTACAATTTAGGTAATATGGGAGTCTAAATGACAGGAAGCATTTAGCAGTACCTTTTTCATGGAGATTGGAAATTGATGGCCTCTCTCCATCACTTCCATCTTTAAACTGCATGTGAAGAATGTCTGAGCGAAGACATAGCATCTAGACCCATGAAGCCATTCCCAGTTCTGCTTCTATCTGGACAGCTACTGGTCTGTGAACAAAACATAATTGGATGAAGTGAAATATACAACCATACACATTTCCACAAGTAGGGTTAACATAGCAAGAACTACATCTAGCAATCAATAAAATATAGGAACATCATATCTATTTGCACACTATGAGGAGATCCAAAATTAACATCTAATTTAACCATTATAACCATGTTTAGATCTCTGTGCAAACATACTTGACTGGCTTCCAAGGTCAACTGTGATAACTGATTACGTAAAACTGTCAATTCTTCTTCAAGTTTTTTCTTCTGTTGGCTTTCCTCAGCCAGCATTTTCTGAAGGTTAAAAACATCAACACTTCCACCTGCCAGCTACACCATGTAAATTAGATATAGTTATGAGTTCAATCTCACATTCAATTTCGGCAACTAAGATTCCACAGAAGCCATTGAAAATCATACCTAGTCTGGCTTCATAGAGTTCAGCAGGTGATCTTTAAGGTTATTGATCTCTTCCTCAGCTGCCTTCCTTAGATTAATTTCATTCTGAAGCAACCTTTTCAATTCGGAGACTTCCTCATGGACAGAGGGCACCCCACCCTAACAATCAAGTAATAGAATCATCAGAAAAAGAATTGAGGAGATTTTGTTGAATCCAAACATGAAGAAATTTTGAATGCCAGGAAAAAAAAGAGCTGAAAATCCAGTCCACAAATGCAAGATTAAAGCAGATTTCCTATTTAACCTTCGTCATTTCTCTTCTGGTTTATCAACATAACAAATATGGGGACTGAAAAGCAAGTCTCAATGCAAACTTATATTTCATTGCCAGCTTCCCTTTTATGTTGGATAATATATTCATTTGCAGACATTTCTCTATGAGGAATTCAGATTTAAGATGAAGTTTGAGTTTAATAATATGCAAGAAAGGTGGCTGACAATCATCTCAATTCCTTCCAAAATGGTTACCACAATCATTAGACAGCAAGTTAATCAGAACTCATGACCAGCAATTATAGCATAGCAGATAGGATAAAGAGAGTACAGCATGAATAGGAAAGGGGAATAGCGAAACACCACAAAAAGTAGTTTCAAAGCCATATTACCTCTGTAGCATGACTTCCACCGAGGAAGCCATTGTTGACATGCTTTTGTTGATTAAGCATCCACTTCTCCTCAAGCTTCTTAATTGATTCCATGTAATCCATCTGGCATTTCATTTTCTCCTCCTTCAAAATGAGAAAAGGGGTACAAACAATGAGTGAAAGATAAAACCACTTCAAAGTGTATTCAGAAGACATCAGCTTTAAATTAAATCTGAATGAGGTTTTCAGTCCTATATTGACAATGGCAAACAAGGGTAGCTGGTAATCAATAAAATACCTCCTGTATGTACAAATCTCTCCTACCAATCAATACAAAGATCCAATTAGTAGGTTTGTTCATCTGTCATACTATCTTTAATGTGCTCATGTCAGTATCAAGAATAGCTAGCAATCATGTTTAACTTCTGTTTCCATTAACTCTTCCCCAATATATAACTTCTTTACATCACTCATAAATATAACTGTCCAATAAGATTTAAATGATGTAACAGCAATATGACAAAAGTACCACCATCAAACTCATAAACAACATTGTGTCTGCATATAATGTTAGTCTTGTGCCTCCCAACACTCAAAGCTACTCCACCCAAGAATTGCAAGATAAAAGATACATGCTGGAACTACCTTGAGAGCTTCTGCATAATCCCTCTCAGTTTCAGAGATGCGATTTTGTGCCTCTAACCTAATCCTTTCAACCTCATCTTCATAAGCTTTCTGCTGTCTCTCATTTTCTGCAATGAGTTTGTCAAGCTGCATCTCAAGCCTTTTAGCCAGACTTTTGTAATCAAATTCCTCCTTAATTTTCAACATATTTTCCACCTTCATTGCCTGTAAAAACATAACAGAAGTAATTTCACACATGCATGGAATAGATGCAACCAGCTTGAGTAACATTATATGGACACAACTTTCTCAAACATAAAAATATAGGAAGTGTACATCTGCAAAAATTATTGTGCCATAAGCAGACCTTTAAGTAACCTTCTGTCACAACTTCATCAAACAGAAATTATAGAAAGTCTACAATGTAATAAACCATCAATAACTCACCCTTTGCCCAAATAAAATTGTACTCGCTGTCTCTGCACGATGGCGAGGAGATGGGCCAATGGTTACAACTAATGAAGTTCTTGATGTGCCTACAGCATAGAATAACAAAAAGATAAGTGGTAATCCTGGTATCTACCTTGTAATGCAGACTCGTACAATGGGGAGATTGTTCTAGCTGAGGATGAGCACTGGCACTAGAGTGAGTAAGATATGTTATTTCACATGCCAGAACATAATTTATACAGTTAGTTGCATCAGTCAAGTCCACACATAAATAATTTCCTTTTCTGCAAGAAAACACCGTTTCTCACCTCCAAATGAAGTCTTTAAGCAACCTTGTAAGTTTAGAATCTCGAACTGGTACATGAGCACTATTTTCTGCCAAAGCATTTA
This sequence comes from Cinchona pubescens, assembly GCA_025175665.1. NCBI lineage: Eukaryota > Viridiplantae > Streptophyta > Magnoliopsida > Gentianales > Rubiaceae > Cinchona > Cinchona pubescens. The sequence continues at coordinate 848,537 of JANKKI010000145.1, read as the reverse complement.
TGCATTTACCTAGTGCACTTAATGAAAGATTAATAGACTTTGCTTCTTCTAACATGTGTCCCTCACTTCCTGCAAAACAAAGTAAAAGTTAATTGAAGTCTTGCAACACAAACATATGATTGAAATGATATCTCGACAATGAAAAGAACAGAGTCTAATAATTGATCACATAAAGAAGAATAGAGAATCAAAAAAATAAAAATAAAACATGATATTCTATATTAAAGGATGGAGTTCAGAATGTTTTCCTTCCAACTAATGTATCACTAAAGTTCAATATAATCATCGAAGAGCCTGGGTGGTATTAGCCAATAATTACAAGAGAAATAAAATTACAAAATCAGAACATTTATATATCATACACGAGTTCAAGAATTGCCAGGTGTACCTGACTTGAGGATTCTCTCAGAACCAGCAAGATCTACAACAACATAGTTTTCCTTTTCGAAGAATAGACGGCTTAAAGTTGTTGACAAAGTTAGCAGAACCATCATTTTCAGAAATAAAATCAGTTTCTCTTCCCAAGACGGACCTCCTAACTTGCACCTGTATAAACCGTATGGACAATTGGTTAGTGAGCATAAAAAGAACAAAAAGAAAAACAGAGAAAACACAAAGTAAATTGTTTTACCATGAGAATGGCATGACTGCGAGAAGATTCAGTATTCAGCTTAGTGTTAGCAGCAAATCTATGAGCTTCCCCTATACGTAAAAGTTCCACAAAACTTTGCTGATCTCGAACGTCCACAACAGTTGCCCCTGGTAAAGAAACATCCCCAGTTTTTTGATCTTCAACAATTGAAATATTATCATTTGCTGGATTTAGAAGGTCCTGGATAGTTTCCATATAAAGCTGCACACAAACCAGAATGTAAATAAAATTTCTGGAGATCACTTTTATTTGGCAAGGCTTATTGCATGCAATCAAATTGGAGCTACAAACAACAAATGAAACAGTAGTAATAGAATTAACCATGCACATAGTTGGCGAAAGTTACCTGCAAGTATGAAACAGTTACAGAATCAGTCTCATGAGAGATATTTGAAAATATATCCTCCAGTGATCGAACCATGATACCACGGGCAGAGGTGTCTTCATCACCCAGTCTTCCAAGAGTATATGTCTTCCCCGTACCAGTCTGCCCATAAGCCATAACTGTCCCATTGTAACCATCTAGAACACTCTAGGAGAAAGGGAAAAAAAAGGCAAATAAATAGTCTGTCAGCTATTCTCTAACTAAGATTATGATAACATAATTAAGAAATAACTGAAATGGGCCAGAGGATTTTCAAAACTTAAATCATTTGAGCAAACATATCTTCATTGCCATCACCATGAATTGCATAAGCAATATCCTCATTAGATCCAAAACCGAGCTATGCGGTCCTCTTTTTTTTTTCCTCTAAAAAGGGTCCTCTTTTAAATTTGTTTCTTGGGAGGTATGGTTTAACAACCATGACAAAGCCTTGAGCGTACTCTATGATTGACAGGGAAAAAACCACTTCCACAACAGAGCTGTAAAGCTTATATATGCTTTGAGAGAGGAATTGCTAGCTTTAGCTAATGGTTATGGCTAGAAACTTCACCTTCCCCTTCTGAGACCTCTAAGTGCCAAAAGTTCAGTTTTCAGATAGAAATAGACAAAATAACGCTATCTATTTGCAGATGGAAAAAGAGAAGGGAGAAATAAATATATATACAAACATAAAGCACCTCAACAACAGGTTTGGCAACAACTTCGTAGACACGTTTCTGAGATGCATATTCAGTAAGCACCTCATCAAACTCATAGGTATCTGAATCCCAATTATTCTTCCGAAGTTTCAACCTTTTAAGCTGGTAGAGCAAACGAAGAAACAATGCCATCATGATGGAGCTAAGTACTAAACAAAATAAAATGTCAACTAGACAATTCAAAGAGATTATCTCCAATACTATCTCAAAAAAATTTGAATGAGACACTGAATACCTCTGGTTGCAATTCCACACAATCAGCAAAATCTGCATCTGCTTCCAACTCCTGAGCATTACGAGGCCGTAATCTTACAGCTACTCTGACTCTTCCAGAAACTATCCAGGAAAACAAAGCAAAAAAACAGATGTTACGAGATGAACATTCATAATGTCTATAATTGACAGCACGATAAGAAGAGATAACAGTTTAGATTTAGAACACGAGTCAACAATGATCGAATTAGTATAACATTAATTGATATGTACAGGAACTGACAGCTTTTATCTAGAAGGCATATAAGTCTCCAAACAAGCACAATGAGAAGAAATTATTTCAATTTCAGAAACACAAAGATTACTAGCAACCATTTAATTTGCACAGCTCATTTTGCACCCTATTAAAAATTCTCACTAACTCTTCAAATCAAACATAGTTAGATATATCGTGATACAAGTACCCTTGTGCACTATGTATGGCCTCACAAACACCTGGTGACAACAAAAGCTCAATCAAACATATTTATCTTCGATTCCACTAGTTTGAGATCCACTGAACATTCCAAGTGAGGTTCTACTTCTTTTATCTCAGGGTACATCATCCACACTTGTGTATGCTGAACATATTGTAGAAAGCCTTAATTACAAATTAAAGACCAATGAACCAACTTTATACATTTTTTTCTTTCATATTTCTCTGATTATGGGGTTGTTCTGAATCTAGATTCTTGAATTCAAGAAACAAATGAAGTGACAGTTGTTAAAATAGTACGAGTTGCAAACGTAAAGAGAAAGATAGTAGTATGAAAATTGAATAAGAGTTAATTCAAGAATATTTTAAGAGCTAAGCCCCAAAAATGCTCTAGTTCCTTACTTTAATATGTAATTGAGGCTTTAAAAGATTCTGTTTTGCACCACAACCCATCAGCTAGAGCGAAATACTCTGATGATCTCTTATTCATAGTATCCTGACTATCTTCCACCTTTAGTCTTTTATTCATCAGCTATTGTAGTGTGTATTATTCAAGTTTATTTTTTCTACTTCTTTTGAAAAGGAAAGAATCATCATACCTCCAGAAATGCATATGTAATTTAAAAACAAAAAACTGTCTTTGCAGCTGCTTAACTACTTAAAGATGCTCAGGAGAATCAGTTAAATAATTTATCCTTTTTTTTTTTTTTTTTTTGTAATTTCCCTAGTGAAAGACAAAAATTTTGCAGCCACATTGCAAATTCAACTTCAATAAATACTAATTCACTACAGATTCAGTTTCTAAATTGCTTTCAAAATAAAAATAAAAAAATAAAAAACCTACAATGTAAAATTGAACTGAAAAATTCAAATTGAAATACTAAACTCATCCTAACCTATTATCAAGTAAATATTTTGATCAACTTATTTGAAGTACAGGATTTTAACCTATTTCAAGTTCTAGCGAGGCAGTTTAAAATCATGTAGCCAAAAAGTAAAATGTAAAAAGTAAAATGCGGAGTAAAAAGTGTGTTGTACGGGAACTGACCACGGCGTCGGCTCCGCCTAGAGAAGCAGGACTGCTGCGGCGGACATTGGAGGACGGCGGGAGCTTGGATTTGAAGGAAGATGAATTCCTTAGATTTGGTGCCTTCTGAACACCATTTCTACCTGAAGACATCACTCTCTCTCTCACCCACACAAACACATTTTATCTCTCTCGATTGCTTATATATTTGCATACAAAACACGCACTAATGTGTGTTGAGTTTTTTTTATTTTGTAATAATTTGTTGATTAAATTAGATTTCCTGGCGAACCATACAAATACCAACTGTTGTATTGTATTAAATAATTAATTAAAAAGACTAACGAGATAAATTTAAAAAAAAATTTATAAATCGATTTTATAATATAATGTTAAATAATTTATATTAAAATATATTATTTATTTGTACGACGTAAAATAATATTTTTAATTATAAATTATAAGGTTTGTAATATTATTTATATAAACGATTGAATTTATGTAAAAAATTTGCGGTAAACTATTGGCTGACTGGAGTGGGTCCGGGAAACAGAGAAGGAAGGGGGGGAACTGGTCAAGTCTAAAAGTTGTCCATTAAAGTGCCACCCAACTCTCAAGTCTTACTTTTATTTTTTCTTTTTTTTTTTGGTAATTATATAATAAATCATCTTGTTATATTTTAAATTTGTATACAAAGAATTTTTAAAATATTAATTATTAAATTATATAACATTCTAAAATATAATAAAATAATTTTTAAAGAGATCCTAAAATTTTTGCATATATTTGAAGTGAGTAGCACGAGAGGTGTTGGAGTATATATTTTCGTATATATTGTACATTTTCGTGTATATTCTCTCAAGTCTCAACGATTGTTTATAATAAAAATAATAATAATTATAATAATTATCAAATATCAAGAAGAACACATTTTTTTTGGTGGAAAAGGCTATACCATGGACAAAAGGCACTTGGGATAATTTATTGTTATTCTTTATGACAATACTTAATTAACTATCAAAATTACTTTACTAAGGAGCAATCACATCACCTAATCTTGACAGTTGATTCAGTGGTGTGACAATGAGTGATATAGAATGTGAGATAAAAGATCTTATACTGTCAAAATGAGATAATTTTGCTCCGCAAAGTGTTATACATACCTTGGTCCAAAATTGTAATATATTATCATGAAAATATTTAATTTTTTAGTTTGAAAATTACATATATAATTTTAAATTAAGAGATTTATGACATTTATCATAGATCAAATCCATTTTAAAATTTAATGGATTAACAAAAAAAAATGAAGAAATTGGTTTTCACTAATATCTAGAATGCAATAATGATGGAAGAAAATGTAGAAGTTTTAAGAAAAATATTTAAATAGATTCAATTTTTTACTATAATTATAATAATGTAGATAAAATTTTATATATTTTATGACATCAATTTTTATAAATAAAATTTCATATTAATTAATCATAATTATAAAATATATAAATTGAATCAAAAATTGAATCTATTTAAATATTTTTGAAATTTTACTTGAATTTTCAGTACTTCTTTGGTAACCGTCCTAAAGCTAAATGGGCGAGGAGATTTAGGCGCCGTGTCAGAATCTAAAAGGCCAGTGGGCTCAGACGTGGGGGAACTGAACGTGACATGTTTCCAGTTAATGGGCTAATATTTGTGAGTTACCAAATTAGCTGTACCAGACTCAGATGAACAGCGTTCTAACAAGACTAGCAGGGAAAATTTTTCAATAGCGGATTGGCCCAATTAACTAGAAGCAACTGTGCTCCTTGTGGCATGAACAACCATTGTTCAAAGGCTGATATTAGGCCTGACCACAAACTTGTGCATAGGCCCAAAATGGAGCAGTTGGGTCAAGTCCAACATGAAGAAAACAATCTTTTAAGCCCATCATGAGAGTCTTCTAAGGGTGAGTTTAAGCGGCAAGTCTTTCCTTTTCCCTTGTGTGGCTTTGAATTTATATATAAAAAAAATTGGCCTTCATGATATCTATGGATATAATTCAAAAAATGAAATATGGTAGGATTGATTTTATGAAATTAATTAGTCAAAAATAAGTTTATAGTACAACTTTAGTTCATATATTTGGCCGGAACAATATATTGTTTTCAAAGTGAGAGGGCAATTTTAGATATGATTCGAACAAAGTCGACTCAAATTCAGCCAGATCTTTGAACCATGCATAAATTGTAACCGAAGTTTTGAAATGGTTCAAAATGCAAATTCTTGTACGATGACAAAAAAGAAAGAATGAATTTAAATTCTTCAATCAAGAAAGATAAAGAAGAACATTAAGATATTTCTTTGTTCTATGAAAATAACATGCATGCATGTCACTTGTATAATTAGAAACAAATCCATATTTGCTACAAATATTGTTGAATGTTGCTATCTGGTGGATGAGGAAGTTTCTGAAATTGAGATGCCAAAACTTTGTTCTCCTGAAGAAGAATCATTGCTTTCCTCCGAAGCTTTTCATTTTCTTCAAGAATGATTTTGTTGAGCATGTAAAGCTTCATGTTCTTGATCAGGTATGCATTTCTCTCTTCAACTTCCCTTCAGCCCTGGCTATTTCTTTTGCTTCCTTCAGCAATTTCCAGCTTCTGTTGCATTCAAATATGTTTCTATCAATTACTATTACCAGACAATAGAAAGGAGAAAAAATGGACAAAGAGTTGGGCGGAAAACAGGATTTTGCGACGAATTTAGCAACGGAATTTTAGTGTCACTAAATTATTTTGCGGTGGATTTGGAACAATATCTACTCACAAACCGTTAATGATGGATTATTTTGCAACAGATTTTATGCTGCTAAATCCATCACAATCGAAAACTTAAATACTTACCCATTTAGCCTATGAATATGAACCTTAGGCCTCATTGAGTGGTATCTCCAGTTTAAGGTATAATAAGAGGGATCATGAAATGACTTCAAATTTGACATTATGGTCTCTATGTGTGTGAGATGATGGTGTGCATATGTGTGTTAGGTGAGTTGAAACTGAATGCTAAATGGGGATGATTTATATGAAAATATTTTATGTCGGTCAATAGTTGCTCCTCAATCAATGGGAACCTTTTATTTAGAATGGGGATCCATATTTTTTAAAAATAAAAGGGTCATCCTATTCAGAAAAATAGGTTTTGCATTCCAAATAATAAGCTCCTGTCAGTAGTTGTTCTGACCAAAATAAAAATTTCTTGATTTGTATAGGGGTATAGCTGGTTGTGTAGTGTCAATGTGGTGATTGAATTGGTGAGAATAGGAGGATAGAAAGGAGGAAAAGGTGCTATTCAAAGCAATGATGGCACAAGGACTCATGATTACAAAGACCAGCTGCAAGTAGCCAACCATATCCAGAAGAAGAAGAAAGAGTCTGGCCCTCTTTGATTACTTGCTGATCGGTTCAAAGACTCTAACCTATGGCTGCTTAGGTGGGCACACAGAAAATGACCAAACATGCATCCAATCAAGCTACAAAATGTGGAGAGTTGGACATCTTTTTGAAAATTAGAACCATACTTTTTGTTCTCTCTGATCTCTATGGTCTACATCTAATTCTAAATTGATATAATTGCTGCTTTTAGGATTCAATAACGGTCATGATTATGGGGAAAGTTTCCGTTAGGGACTTTATTACGGAGAGCAACAGAGACTCTCACCGTGATTTTGATGTTTCACACAAAAGAACAGAAAAGAAACTAGCATCATGATATGTTGTAAAAAGATGCAGTATTCAAATTAGGCAAAGAATAAATGGTCAAGGGTCCGAAAAGGAGGAAAGAAAGACATGGATTTCGCACTACTCTCGACTCATTGTCCATGCTGTAGTTCACACACGGTATATAACTATATGACAAGACATGGACAAAGTTCCAAGAAGGCTCACTTCTTCCTCATAATTGTTCTCTCTTTTCTTTTACTTAACCCTCCCAAAAGGAGGTGACTTGGAAAAACAAAATTACTCCTGTCCGTTTAACAGGGGAAAAAAAATTCAAAGTACAAAAAAAATATAATAATAAGAATGAATAAATAAATAAATAGGTGTTCACTATGAATCTGTTTCACATCCACCATCCATGCAAAGATAACAGTCATGCTCAGAGTCAGTTATAAGCCATTGGCTATTGAGTGGCAAGATGACCAAGTGCCTGAATATTATGAGAGATTTTCATAACCCAAGAGCTGCATACCAAAAACAAAGGGAATTCAGTAGTTGAACATAATAACCTTCACTGCCACAGAAATGGCTGTTTTTCAAGGCTGTTCTCAACTTAGGAAGTGCACCATATCGTTTCCTAATAGGCTACTACCATATACAATTAAAGCAAGCCCAGTATACTAAATGGAACATTATGAAACCAGAACTTAGAGCTATAATTTACATTCGTGCTGTACAAAGGCAATAGTTCTGATGCATTCATCGTCTTGGTGTACAAAGCAAGGTTTATGTTTGCTATACCCGGGCCAACAAGGAAAAGCTGGACTGCTGCATCTATCATGCATCTATTACCCATAAGAATCATCCTGTGTAGCTTCATCATCTACATCCATATTGCATTATCAGAACCTGGATCATCTTTTTCTCTACCACCGTCAATAGTCTCCGCATCTGATTCACCACCATTATTTGCTTCAGGGTTATCATCATTCTCGGAGCAACTTTCTGTATCCGAGTCAGAAGCATCTTCTCTTTCAGCCCCCTCTTTATCATAATTACTTCCTATAGCACAAGCGAAGTGCTCCTTCATATCTGGAGCCACAATGCCTATCATTTCACTGAGTGCCTGATGTTCTTTGTTCCATCTAGCACCCACAGTCTTCAAAGATGGGACATTTTGACTCTCAGCTACCATGCCCACGGAATCAGGCAAAGCAGCAGCACCATCCTCATTATTGCTCTTTGGAGAATCATTTTCTCCATGGACTGAAGGAGCTGTACTGCAAGCCCAGCTCCCAGGAACTTCTGAGGCCAACAGATCTGCAGTTCTAATACTGCCTCCACCTTGTGTGTCTAACATAGGGTTTTGGACCCCAAGAGGGCTATTGGATTGAATCAGAATGATGCAACGTCCCCTGAGAAATCGTGTGAGCCTGCCCCGTAGCTTCTCCATTTGATTGTTCAACTAGTTGCATTGTGTCCTCTACCAGTGCATCACACTTATTTAAATCAATGTTACTTCCACCATTATGTCCTGGACTTTCAGTCTCGAGGATTCTCTCAGTTGCAACAAGCTCTCCCATGAAAACTGGTGCAGTTTCCATGCCATCAGTTTCAAGGTTTATCTCTGTTCCAACAGGATCTCGCTCCGGAATATGTGTTGTCCCAACAGCATCAATGTCAGAACCAAACCCACCCTTTACAGAGCATTGAGCACCGGTGAATTCCACCTCCTGGGTGTCTTCATCATTCCCTTGGATTTTCATATTGCAATCATGCTTCTCGGTTACACTAACTTCATCACTTGATGTCTTATCATGATCTCGGTCATGCCTTTGGGTAGAACTACTGGAGAATGCCTTAGCAGCACTGCAGCTATGGTTGTTTACTTCCTTTTCTAGCTGCCTAGAAATCCTTGAATGTGGCCATTAGACAGATTCAGGTCAATGTCTACAGATGTATTTTGATAATTTTCTTCATCTTCTAAAGTCCTCTGCATTGCCTTTAGCTGTTCCTGTTGCTTTGCAAACAAGATTTGAATCTCCTCTGTTGTGGAATAAAAAGCCCGGAGCTGGGTTTCTCTACATCCAAATATGCACACAGTAAACACCGCAATTCGGATTAGGGCATATGAACAAACTTGAAATTACAAATTCAAGATAAATGAAGAAATTATCAGATTCACACATACCAAGGCACAAAACATGATCTAAAGATCAGCTAATTCAAAAGATTAAGAACTAAGCCTTGGCAATGCATCCAAAATACCACAAGATTTCTAAGACCTTATGCAATGAAAACATCAGAAAACAGGGGGTGGAACAATAGCAGAACTCGTTTGTGTCTTGGGAAGGGGTGCAGGATAAAACAGAGAGTCAGAGACAAGTTTGGTTTTTGTCTGAACCATTCATGAATGGAAAATTGCCCTTCAAGGGCGGAAGGAGAGTTAAAAGGGGTGCCAAAGGAATTCAAAAGGTTTGGGACGCTTTGGAAGAAAGTGAATAATGGTATGATGCTAACAGGAATCAACCTTTGTTCGGAGTTAAGACAATCCAAAAAGGAAATTAAGTCTCTTTTACATGACAGCGGAAGTGAAAATTTCATGTGCACCACAATATAACATAAATATCTAAGAAGTAACTTGCAGTGTCACATGCTCCCATATTCTACATGTTCCCCAATTGCTAATAGGGTGGTAAACTTTTTAGTCTCAATAAACTGTGCCCAAGGCAAATAGCAATGCTATGTTTTGATCAATATCGACCTAAAGATACAAACATTCTAGACATCAGGAGAGCCGGGGAAAAAAAATAGAAAGTAAATTTAGAGAAAAATATCGACATTAAGGGTCTGTTTGATTCAATGTTAAATATTTTGTTGTAGAAAATATCTTCCAGGAAAATATTTGTCTGGAGATATGTATACTAAAAAATATGGTTTTCCCTATCATTTTCTCTTGTTTGGTTAACCCATAAAAATATTTTCCAAAATAAAAAGGACCGGCAATTTAAACGGCTTGATTTTAACTTAATTTCCTTTCTCGTCAGCAGCAATACGTCTTCTTGCTTATAAAATAGGGGTCAAGGATGCTATTAGTTGGACAAAATAAGTATTGTAAGAAAACAACTTCAGTAAACTGTTCGTGGAAGTTGTTTTACACCCAGTGGGTGAGATTATTTTTCTTCATAAATCCTTTTCACCAACTTTTGTCCAACCAAACACGGGAAGCCAAGGAAAATATTTTCAGGAAAACATTTTCCATTGAAACAAACAGACCCTAAGTACTTAGCAGATATTTATCTAGCTCCTTAAAGAGTGTGACAAGTCAAATATCAATTACATGAGTGAACTTGTATATTCTTACCGAAGCATGATTCTCTCTCTAGCACCTTTTAATCTACGCCTTTCAAAATCCAAATCTCGCATTGCTTGAACTAATTCCAGCATTGATCTCTAGTTCAAGAGCAGAAACCTTTGCCCATGCTTCCTCTCGAGCTGCCTGCTACCAACAGCAAGAGAAATCTCAGCTTGGGAAACAAAAAGAAGAAAATAGAACAACTTCATTAAGCCGCAAGACACATTCCAAAATGACTGTTCAAAAGGTATTTAAAATGTTCTAATCAGTAGGTTATTCCAAGTTAACATGAGACAATAGCCTATCAATCACCCTGGCAGTTCAAATGCATGTGGCTTCAAATCCATATGATTCCACAAAGTTAGTACAGATTCTACTTCGTGGAACAAACAGGCGAATTTAATCGCCCTTTGCCTTAAAGGATCAACCCCTTCATTTTTTCAATCAATCTTAATGTGAATGTAGAGAATGGTGTAAGACCAAGTTATTGTGCACTTCAATTTACATAAGCCATTGGAAACGAAAAAATGTTGAGCTTGTCAATACTTTATTGAGCCTCATATCAGCATTTCCAACATTAATACCGTGTAATGGAGAGAAAATCGGCACTTCTAAATCATACCTTTTCACGCTCTAGTTCTTTTCTCAGTCTCTTGATATCAAGCTCAAGTTCATCTACTCTCTGCAGAAAATATAAAACGATTAGCTTTTCAAATAGGAAACTGAAATAAAAAGAAATGCATATCTTCAAGAAATATTGAGTTCATAGTTAGGAGGCAACCATACCTTTCGTCTAGTAGCAGAAGCTAGTTGCTCCTCACGAACTTGAGCTTCTAATTGCCGAACTTTATTCTCAGACATAACCAACTTCTCCCTGGTGTCTTCCTGTTGCAAACAACCAAACAAAAAAAGGGACAAGATGAAAATTGTATAGGAGAAAAGGGCAATGACAGGTGTCCACAAACAGTAACAAAAGTAAGATCACAGAAGCAATATTGTAATATCACAGTAACTGCTTTTCATAAATCAGTTAAAATAATAATACCAATTTGGATCTCAAAGTCTCCACCAATGAACACCTTTCTTTCTCCGATGTTTTCCTGAAATTTTGAACAAGAACAGGTGATAGTTCAACTGCCATAAGTGAAAAGAATGGTGGTAAGGAAAAACATACAAGAAAATAAAACAGAAACTTCAGCCTTAAGATACTGATTTGTACCTGCAGCTTATTAATCACTTCTTGCTGTTCCTTTTCACGTTTCACTGCAGCATCCGACAGTCGTTGCATTTCCTCCTTTGCCTCAGCCTGGATCCTTTGTATTGAGGTTTTCAGATCTGCTACAGCCTTTTCTCGTTCTTCTCTTCTCTGTTCACGCTCTTCATCTAATAAGGCTTTTAGCTCTGATATAGATGCCTTCTGGCTAAACCAGACAAACAAGGACTTAAAAAGTTTCTTCACAAACTATAACATTTGTCTACATCCAATTTTTCAGAGAAACTGATAAAAAAAAAAATTATGAATATCATAGCTCTCTATGTCTATTATTTTGAGGAACATCAATAAGGAATACTATATCCAATGAAGCATTGTGCTACTATCCAGTGACCACTTGTGCTAATGGTTTTGAAAAGCCGTGTTTCCTGAATGATAAAAAAAATCCACAATCGCTCTCAATAAGTCAAGATAGCCTCGTTAGAGTTCATGTGATAATCATTTTACACAATCTAATTCTAGATCAAGCATTTTTTAATGCATCTCATGATACGTTTTTGCAGTAATAATAATAATAAGGAAGTTCAAAAACACTCTCTCTCAGTTATCACTACATTTCTCCAGATTTATTTAGGCATCCATGCAAGTTGGTACCCGATTATGGATTCGTGTAGGTTCAAAGGACTCGAATACAAATTTTACTGCTTTCCCTACCATAGGAAAGAACCATTAACATTAAACTAATTAATAAGCTTGTTAGTTTAGTATACATAACCATATCAGTTTATGGTGTCCTCTAAAAAACCAGTTCTATGAGATTTATATGTTACTTCGTTTCTTATGTGGTATAAATATTTTGTGTGCTCTATCACAAGTTCAATAAGATATAGATCCGTCACATTCTGGTATAAATAGCTATTAGAGAATGCACTTGGAGTAACATTTCTATGACAATTAATTCCTGTAAAAAAGCTCGATTCGTTGCAAGTCCTATTTGTAACACGTTGGCATGTTGTAGATACTTTTTACGCGAGCAGCTCAGTCAAAAACTCTACCCGAGCTCGAGTTGACTGAACTCGAGTCGAGCGAGCTCGAGCTCGAAACTCTTGACGAGTCGATCTCGAGCACAGGGATATTATGCTCGAATGCTCGTCGAGCTTTTTGAGCACCATATAATTTTTTAAAATTTTTTTATTATATATAAAATTACTAAAATGTCTATACTTTTTAGAAAAATTACATCTTTTACCTAAGAAAAAGACGAACTACTCAAGTTCGAGCTCGTTTTACTTATTTCGAGCGAGCTCAAATCGAGCTCAAACTACCTCAAATTTTTTGAGATCGAGCTCAAATTTTGAAGCTCATTCGAGCTCGAGCTCGAGTTCAAGTATTATAAAAAATTTTGAGTTCGAGTAAGGCACTATTCATGCTCGATTCAGCTCGTTTACACCCCTAGTTACAAATGCTTTGGGGCATGGAACAAAGTTGCTGCTTTGATATCTTATTAGGAAGAATTACTGCATTAATTCTTTGGACCTTTAAGAATCTCAATGCAAAATTCCACTTTGCTAACATGAGGAGTAAAGATGGTGTTGCAGATATCAATTTGATACACCATAAGGCTGTACCTCTTTGTCAAGAACCCTAGACTTTAGGAATTAATTGGTAGTTTTAAACTTTAAGGATTATGCTGAGATTTTCTTAATATCTTTGAAGATAATACTACTGAAAAGAATAAGAGGTCAACACTTTACTGAATCTCACTATTAGATCTTCAACTGTACTAGAAATCAAAAAATTGCCACTCATAAATTCCAAGGGTGAGGTTACCAACATTCCAACACCAAGGTTCTATACAATGATGGAATTTAGATCAAAAGGTGAATATTTATATTCACTAGAAAACTAAGCAACACCACGAAATCAAAGACATCGCTAAAAAAGTAAGATTAAAGAGTCTGATCATTGGCGAAAGGAACACATGCCCTTACCTACTAATAATTTCATTAGCGTCAACACATGACTGCATAGATGCACCAAGTCTTTCATTAAGATCCTCCAGAGCATGCTTTTGCTCAGAAGATATTCTATTAGAATCCATTAGTTCTTTCTCTTTGTCCTCCAACAACTGTTGTACTTCTTTGAGTTGACCAAGGTAGCCTTCTGAAATTGACTCTTTCAAATCTTTCATTTCCTGAAGTACCAGAACAAGAAATTTAATAAGAAATATGGGCCAAGACATTTATAAAACTAAATTTGGGTTATCCCTTGCTCCCCAATTTCGAACCCCACCCCCGAGGAGGGACAGCAGCAAAAATGTCTTTGAGTGTGTCATAGCATAGGTGAGCAAACAAGTCTAAAAGTTCTACATAAGTCGGGCATATCTACCACTGTTGTTGAGCAACAGCATCGTTTAGACAACTTAACAACAGAGAAAATGTTACACCATTAACAAAGGTAAAGGCAATCAGGTGCTGGACATTTGCTCCTCAATGCCTAAAAAGGACAGCTTATTTCAGGTAGAAGAATCAAAGATACTAGGCTTCTTGGATGAATAATTCAATGAAGAACCTGATACTTTGATGCCTTTCCCCAGTAAAAATGGCTGTTCTATAGTCGAAACTGGTTTTTACTGGGGAAAAAACAAAACCAAAATGCAATTAAAACTAAGACAGTCAAGTACCAGTGCATATATATTCTATTGCACAGCAGCTTGGTTAAGTATGTCAATAGCATGAGGATGCTGCACGAAGAGTAACACAAATTCATTTGGAAGAGCTGTACTCCGGAGACACATGCATAACACGCAGGTCAATGTGCCCACCAAGTCATCAATAAGACCAATAAATCTTATATTCATATTGTATAATTCAAAAGCTAGGATAAGTCAAAGTCTTCTTGATAGCTTGTGTTATGTACAGAAGTCACTGGCTCAGAAAGGCTGAGAACAGCTAATTCTACAGGTATAATGCAGATCCATCAATCATGTAAAGCAAACTGGAGACTATCATCACCAAAAAGTCCTAATAAGGACCTTGCACAACCTCTACGTAGTTTCAAATGGTTTGAATGATGGAATAATAGATAAATACAATCTTTAAGGACTTCATTTTCGACAGGAAGTCGATGCCATAACTCCTTATCAGTTAAATTTACTGCTAACCTGGAATAATTCAGAAGATATAGCACTTTAGAGAACACAGACAAACAGAAATCAATACAACTCATATGTTTTGATACATGAGCCACCAAAGATACGAACTCCTTTTCTTAGGATCATGAAGTAATATCTACTTCACCCAGTAACATGCAGTGATAACCTAGTATGGACAAATGTGAACAAGAGTGAGATCACGGGGATGGGCTAACCCATATGGGGATGTTGATTTTAAGACACATAAAGTGTGCAGAATCACACTAGGAACAGCTTAATTGGATATACATTTAACTTTTTAAACAAACACACTAAGCTGGAAAGAGATCGTAGAGGGGTAGGTTATGAACAAGCAAAGAACAACATACAGTTTCACGACGCTTAATGCTTGCACGATTTTCAGTGCGCAATGACTCAATTGTCACAACCTGATCTTCTAACATCTTCCTCAATTCCTGCCAATGCATTGGTAATTTGCAACAAAGTCGTAAAGAAAGAGGTAAACATAAACTAAATCATTAACCAGGATAATTCAACAAATTCACGGTTAACTACCGTGTTTGATCGTTGCAGGCTCCGAAAATCATCAAGCGAAATTGGGCCTTCTGAGGCACCAATTCCAATTCCTTTAAGTTTCTTGCTCTCAGAACCAAGCTCCTCTTCACAGGATAAAATTAAACCCGTAAGTTTGATTATTAAAAATCAAGCACCAGTCGGGAAGCCTTTCATTCTTTACTGAAAAACTTGTTTGAACCCGAAATAGACCAATAGAAAAGACAGCATTAAAATCAAAGTAACTAAGCATGGTACGTCTAATAAATAGGTATTTCTACTAGTTTCCATGAAGTACCAAATGCCCCAAAAAAAAAAAAAAACCAATTGAACAGCACAATCATTAGATAAAAAATAGCAAGATATACAGTTCCTAATAGTCACAAAACGCCACATAATAATATGCAAAACTTCCACAAGTCAGCGGGTTGTCTGTTTCTACTGTATACACAGTATATGTCATGTGTCACCAATAATGATGTAAGCCATATCAGTAAAAACCATTTTAACAAGATAACAAAAGCAAACAATTTATATAAACTTAATGAACAAAAACAATTGTCAATAACGGTGATGGACATTCCATCTTTAACCTGGAAATTTGAGGTACCTGCTTTTCTCTTCAGAAATGCACCATCCCCAGGGGACGACAACTTCAGAACTTCTCGAAATACAAAAGCAACAGCATTTCCTGTAGAATCCAATGATACAGATTAAATAATTTAATTCCCAATAAATACAATAAATAGTTAAGAGAAGAAATAGTAGCGGGACAGCAGAAAGACGACCTTAAATGGCAAAACACATACGTCAAATTTGTGCTGAAAACAACCACTCTAACAATATTTGTTATCCTAAAAGGCAAAGATTGAAAAAAAATGAGAAAAATAAAGGGGTCCTGATAAATACTTTCTCATCAACCATCCATAGTCCTACAACAAAATTTTTCAAACTTCGAAAAACTCCGACCAAGGCAGGAGCCATGAGAAAGTTTCAGCAATTAGGAACCATCTTTTTCATATGCAAGGGTATCAAAAACCAAGATTAAGTTACATGAAGAGACAACAGAAGGACAACTTCAGGCACCATCTAATTTTCCTTCACAGATGAGTTTGCTGGAATAAGTCAAGTGAAATTCCAACTCTTAGGCTGAGTTTGGATGGAAGGAAAAGAAGGGAAAGGAAGGGAAAGTTAAGCATTTTCTTTTGTTTGACTCGGAGTTTCTAACGGATGGAGAAGAAGGGAAAGGGAGGGAGATGGAGGGATAAAACAAACAAAAAACAAACAAACCAAGCCTTAATCCTATTAGGTAGGGTCGGCTGCATGAATCCTACTACGCCATTGCGCTCTATCATTGACCTATCCTCTTCAATTCCTAGATGGGCTATATCTTTCTTACAAGTTACCCACCAAGTCTTTTTCGGTCTTCCCCTACCCCTCCTATGTTGACTACTCTCTCTAAAATCTATTCGCCTAACAAGCGCTTCTACTGGTCGTCTTAACACATGACCTAACCACCTTAAGCGTGTTTCTCTCATAAGATGGAGGGATAAAGGTTAAAAAAAAAAAAAAACTTCCTTCCATAAGTGGGAGGAAATGGAAGGAAAAGTTACATTACCTTACAACAAATTATGAAATGTCATATTTGTCTTCCACACATAATACAAAAATATCAAAAGCAGGGGCACTTTAGTAAAATACTAACATTAATGAAATTTTCCTTGTCCAAAACTCCCAAACAACTTGAAGGAAACTTCCCTTCCCTTCTCTCCTCTCCTCCTTAAAAACTTTCCCACCTTTTCTCTTCCTTCCTAAACTCCCAAGCTCAACCTTATGATATTTTGCGTGATAGAATCCAACATATAGATATGGCCTAAATGAAAGAGTTCTAGAATGGCAGATGACCAGTACATGCAGGTGCAAGTACAATAAAATTGAAAAGAGATTGCTAGAAACTTGTTAGAAACAAATTTCAATAGTCAACAAGAAGCAAGGAGTGGATTTTTTTATCATAAAATGGTTGATAAGGAAATGCTCCTCATAAGACACAACGTTCACCATTCAGCAGAAAAGACATGTAGCTGCAAATCTCCATGACAATTTGAAAAGCAGACACATTATAAATAGAAGAAAACACAAAATAAAGACCATAATTAACTTTAAAGACTTTGTCATAAAGGAAAGCCCACTGCGACAGTGTGTTTAAGGAATCCTGACTATTTATTGTGTATTGACCAAAATAAAGGGCATTTTCTACAATAATATGATATTGACATGTCTACTAAAGTACCCAGAAGTGTTGCTCCAAAACTAGGGCAAGGAAATGAACCAGAGATTAATTCAACAGAATTATATCAAGCACATGTTCTAAGAGTCATGCACAGCTAACAACCTTCAGACAACATTCACTGGTTCTAAAAGCTAAGTGACCAGAAACGCAGGTAGTTCCTCTCCAGAAACAGAGAACAAAATTAAGTACACATCTAAGTAATTAGAGAAAGGAAATAAAGTTGAGTAAATTGCCAAAATGCAACTTTCAAAAACAGATTGTTTACAAAGAGAAACTAGAAACTTAATCATAGAACACCACCTTGCATGAACAAAAGCAAGAAAGTATGAATACATAATGAGATCGTTCAATTTACCATGCTCTGGGGGAAATGCAACTGAGATTATGTCACCATGATGTAGTTTAGCTTCAGATCTACCTTTATTCAATTTTTCCCAGTTAAGATATGTCCCATTTGTGCTGCCAAAAGGACTCAAAGATCAGAAATGTATAATATAAAATGCATCTCGTAAATTCCATAAACAATGTAAGTCACAACCTAGAATCTTTCAAGAAGACAGAAGTGACAAAATTCAATGAATTGTCCCCATCCCCAGCAGCAGCCCTCTTCCTATATATCTTGCAGTGATTTGCACTAACTGCTGGTGATACAATCTGGAAAGAGGTGTCCTTGAGAAATCGGCCGATGCAGTGGTCATTAGAGGTTAAAAGCATATTCATTCCCTGGTACACCATTAGTCAAGTCAGCAAAAATCCAAAATTGTTCACAGCAAACAAGTAATTCAACCAAAATAACAGGGTAGATAACAGAGTAAAGAAACAATCTTTTGGATCAAAAAACTCAACCTTGGTAAATTATCCAATCCTAGAAGATCTCTTTTGTTCACCGCTCGAAAACGTTGTCCTATTCTTTTACAAATTCATAAAAAGACAAATGCTAGAGCATTAGTACATGGTCCTTTGAATTTCTAATTAACAAAACCACTATACTATAGATACAATTCTATGTAACAAAAAATAATATAGTCAAACCATCAAACTTTGCCAACTTGTTGACATGAAGAGTTCTTCTTTTCAATAAATGGAAGGGCTCCTAACAAACAAACAAACCAAGCCTTAATCCCACTAAGTAGGGTCGGCTACATGGATCCTGCTATACCATTGCACTCTGTCATGGACCATATCCTCCTCAATTCCTATATGGGTTACATCTTTCTTACAAGTTACCCACCAAGTCTTTTTCGGTCTTCCCCTACCCTTCTTATGTTGACTACTCTCTCTAAAATCTACTCGCCTTGCAGGCGCTTCTATTGGTCGTCTTAACACATAACCTAACTACCTTAAGCGTGTTTCTCCCATCTTCACATCAATAGATGCTACTCCAATCTTCTCACGAATATGCTCATTGTGTATCTTGTCCATCCTAGTGTACCCACACATCCATCTTAACATTCGACATTTCTGCTACTCTCATCTTTTGCTCATGTGTGTAATTCACTGCCCAACACTCAAACCCATAAAGCATTGTTGGCCTAATTGCCGTTCTATAGAATTTACCCTTATGCCGTAAAAGAATTTTGCAGTCGCATAATATTCCCAATGCCATTCTCCAATTAGTCCAACCCGCTTGTTTCCGATGTGTAACATCTCGATCTATACCACCATCACTCTGAAAAACTGATCGTAAATACTTAAAATTTGCCCTTATGGTATCTCTTGATCTCCGATACTAACCCTTATTCCATTCCGACGTCCCTATTCCATTCCTACGTGCACCCTTGCTAAACTTAAATTTCATATATTCTGTTTTTGATCTACTAATTCTAAACCCTTTTGCCTCAAGTGTCTCTCCCCAAACCTCGAGTTTAGCATTAACCCCATCTTTTGTTTCATCTACTAACACAATGTCATCTGCAAATAACACACACCATGGTATTTCCTCCTGTATATGCCTTGTAAGTCAGGTTCATCTATGACCAATGCAACTAGATAAGGACTTAGAACTGAACCTTGGTGTAAACCTATATTTATAGGAAATTCTCGTGTCAATCCTCCAGGTGTTCTCACACTTGTAACTACATCCTTATACATCTCCTTTATTGATTCTATATATGCTACTCTAACTCCTCTTTTTCCTAAAACTCTCCACATAACTTCTCTATGGATTCTATCGTATGCCTTTTCAAAACAATAAAAATCATATACAAATCCTTTTCTTTATCCAGGTATCTCTCTATAAGTCTCCTTAAGACATGTATTAAGACATATATGGCTTCAATAGTCGATCTCCCTAGCATGAAACCAAACTGATTATTTATTTGACACCTTAATCTCGCTTCTTAACCTTCTTTTTGTCACCCTGTAAAATGGTACATTATAGCTCAACAAGTTACGCACATACACAAGGACCAACTACAGAGAAAGTATTAATCTTGCTGGAAGAAAGTTACAGTCATTACAACTACAACTATTAGACGTAGACCAAATCATACGAAGAGCTCAAATAATAGCTCACAAACAGTCATACTTGAAAGCATTTTGGATTAACCAAACTATTATAGTCACAGGATGTAATAAACACAACACAATTGAACTTAAATCTACCCACCTTTTTCTTAATCCACTTAACAACACATATCCATCTACATCAAGATAATACATACAAATCATATCAAACAAGTTTAACGGGTTTTCGGATTCATATCATCCCTTTACATCTCTATACAAATTAAGCACAAAAAAACAGATAATCCAAACAACAAAGAAGAAAAACAAAAAAAATCAAAACTTTGGGCTTAAAATTTAAATGGGTTTTTCCCAGAAGTTAAATGGGAATGTGACCTGGTGGCGTTTACGGGCGGAGTCAGAGATGGCAGTAAGAACACCCCAGACATCAGGATCAGAGTAATGAAGAGGTTGAGAGGCAATTTTAGAAGCCACAGAGAGTATAAAATCTTGAGGGGAAAGAGGGTTTTTGGGAAGGGGTAGGGTAGAGGAGTCATCAGCATTGGGAATCTCGCTGATTTTGGGGTGTGAAGAACTGGACTGAGAGTTGATGGTAAGAGGAGGAGATTGTTCTTTGTTGTTGTTGTTGTTGTTAAGTTGGTTGGAAGAAGTTGGCTTTGTGGCAATTGGCGTTGTTGGGTTTTCATCTTCTTTACCCATTGAATCATTCAGAGAAAAATGGAGGGATTTCTTGGGGGTGTTGTAGTGTGTGTTTTGTGGGTGGCGGGGGAAGGGGAGAGGGAGGGTTTTGGGTGGTTAAAAATGGCGGAAATTTTGGGTTGTTGAGCCCTAGTAAACAACGGTTTCTTGGAAGAGTATTGAAGAAGCTTTGCAATGCTGAGAGTGGAGAGTGATGAGAATTGATTTTTTTTAAGGATTCCTTTTGTGTTTTGCTTTCAAGAAATACAGACCATGTGCTATTCCACTTATAAATTAATAAATCATATAAAATAAATGATATCAATTAATATAATTAATATTTTATATACTATAATTTAATATGGTTCAGATCGAATTTAATATGTTAAAAATTAAATTTATTTAATTATTTTTCTTTGTTTTGTGACTTTGAGAATTTAACCGATGTGTTTTTCAAATCTTGGTATAATTTAAGAAAAAAAAATATTAAAAATTATGTAATCTTGTTAAAATATGATATTATTGTGATTTAAAACTTGCATATTACAAATATTCAAAACATAACATTATAACACTTTAATGGGATCATAAAATTTTTCAAAAATATTTATTACTACTACTATTATCTAATTATAATTTGTACAATGATTAACTCAATTTTCATCTTATCTACAAATTAGGAAGGTAAATTAGCTGTACAATGGGGAAAAAGAAAAACTAACTTTTGATTAAATGTTTCACAATATTAGATTTACAGTTGACTTGTACTTCACTCTGATATTGGGTTTGGTCCCTCAAATTTGTGATATTCTCGTAAATAGAAGGCTAATTGTGTGGCCACATGCAGTATCAATGTAGCTATTTGATGTAAAATATATTGATGTCTACGAAGAACAATTGACATTAGAGGGACTTGGTCGACAAAATTTTAATATTTTGTGGCCAAATTTGCTGTTAAACCAACCTTACATGATTACCAATTAGCAGTGCAATTTATGCACCAATATAGTTGAAAATTTGGAAGATTTCAATGATCAAAATCTTTTGCAGTAATGTCAAGCCAAACAAACAACATTGGCAACGTCTCCTAAAAACCTCAACATCTTCCATAAAGCTAAGAGGAAACTACAAATTAACTAAAAATTCTTTGACCTTCCAAAAAAGAAAATATCCCTAAGCATTTCAAATCTTTTATTTATATATTGATGGGTTGGTCCGACCAAAAATAACTGAGTTCAAAATATTTAAATCAAGTTATAAATAACGCACAGTAATAAACAATACAATATTTTCTTCCACTTCCGATGTGGGACGGAGCGTCACATTCTCTCTATCAATGTGGTAGAAATATTTGGGGTTGACCTTAAGATTGAATTTTCCTCTAACAAGATTATCTTTTTGCAGTAACCAGCTAAATGATCGCAAAAGAAGAAAAATTTAACCGTCCTCTGTGGTTGCTCCAAGCCAGCAGGATCTCATTTGAGTTGAGCTCACTGCAATGTGATGCTATAAGATGATGTCAACCAGCTTGCGGGTTGGCATCATCTGTTAATCAATTGATCCTGATCTCTGCAAGAGGTCGGTCTCCTGCTCCAGTTCGAGTCTGCAGAACATTCCACAAGAAATTGAGAGTGATCCGTCATTATTTAGTTTTCTGAAGAGGTCTACGTTGAGTGCTAACAAGCATAATAGTTAAAATCCAGCAAAAAAGTGGATTAATGGTTCGGTTTCAACCAACATATAACACTTGTTAAATGATAGAATTAGCACAAAACTTATCAAGAGCAAAAGGATATTGAACCAGAAATGAATTACTAAGAAATCTTCTCATTGCTTACAAATAAACAACAAAGACTCTGAACTAGTAGACTGACTTTAATAAGCACATTTATACTCGAGTCGAGTACACAAACATAGCCAACACAACTATGTAATCATAATAGAAGCATGCCATCACTAACTTAACCTCCAAACTTCCTATCCCACAAATGCTCGAGACAATTCATGGTCAAGATTGGACTACAAATCCTCTTCTAAAATTTAAAAGATTTTTATCTGCTCAACCTGGGGTCCAGCGATTAATGATACAATTTGGCCCAAAATATAAAATTTTTTAAAAAAATATGATGCAGAATTGTGGATCACATTGATTTACATCGCCAACAGGTTTGGCTTAAATAGTAAATAAGGCGATCAAACTATCAAAAAATTCAAGATTTGAATCTCGTTGTTGGTGGGTGTCTACCGTGGTGCTAGAGAGAGATAACATACCCTCATTTTAAACTTTTTTATTACCAACCAAAAAAAAAAATATTTATATCGATTTTCAATATGTGAATTATAAAATCCACATAATAATGCTCCTTATTTTGCACTTTAGTACGAAATTATTTTTGGCAAAGTGTACAAGTGAGTAGCGATCCATTAATTCTTTTCCATCTCAAATTGGTCATTGAACATTCTGTCCATTTCAATATTATCTGTTAACTCTGTTTAATTTAGAGACCTAAATCTCAATTAATTCCATTTTTGGGCATTTTCATCCATTAATTTCACCCAAAAACGTAGTTTTGTGTAGAAATGAAATACATTAATGAGAAACGGATATTTGAGTGACGCAAACGAATGACAGATCCTTGGGACAGTTAAATAATTTAGGTACATTGTGTTCAATTATTACTGCTGTAAACTTGGACGTATAATTTCTGAAGATTTTTTCACATCGTTCAAAAGAAGCAATTGTTTCTGGCAGTTTTTCTTGCCCTTTTCCGTGATCAGCCCATGTACATATCATACAAGAATCATATTGGTGTTTGAAAGACTTCCAGGTGCAGAGAATCCTTTAAATAGAAATGAAGGCTTCTAATCACTTGGCATGCGCATTTACCTCGCTTAATCTAGCATGGTATAAAATGTTCCAAAAAGGGCATTCAACTCATAGCCTGTGAATGGAACTGTACAATGGTTGTGGAATCCTGTGCAGTTGTTTGAGTAAAAATGTTAATTATCTCATGCAATCTCAGGTCTGAATCCTGACCATACCCCTTATGACCTTATCAGTTATCAGTTTTTTCCTTTCTCTGGAATAAAAACTGTAAAACCATTTACTCATCTTCGGATTCTTCTCTCATCCGTTTAATTTACAAGTTAAAAGCTTCAAATCCAGACATAAATGTCAACTGTGTTTAACGAGCTGACAAGAATTACATAACTCTCTAATTCTGGATAAATTAGATGGTGTATACAGCTACAAATATGAGATATTGTATTTCTTCATATTTTTCAAAAGAACATAATTAAAGGATGAAAGGAGTTGGCTCCTCATCCATCCTCGAGGATTTCTTTATGAACATGCATGCATGATGCGCTGCAATATTTGTAATTATACCTGTGATAAGGCAAGGGAACAATTCCAGCCAGAGAAACATGACAGCATGAACATACAATATCGGATATTTCTGTAGCTTTTGACTGTGAACTAGAGGCCACAGATCCTGTGCCCTGAGCTCTGAGGGCTGCAGCAGCTGCCATTCTTCTCTCAGCAGCAGCAGCTCTCTTTTCCCTTTCGGCATCTTGAGACCTTTTAAGCTCCTCCTGCTTAAAATAAGGAAGGATATCAGCAGGACGGTCTGGACTAGAAATTACGAGAAACGTGTGAAAAAGGGAAAATAGATGGGTATATCAGCCACATCTTGTAGGGTGAAAACCGAGAAGCATAACACAACGTTTCTGGAAATTCATACTAGTTTATAACTTAAACTTGTCAAAGGGGGCAGAATATAACCTATTTAGACACCGTTGACCAACTACTTGATTGAACCTTTCCCTTGAGAGTAGAAACTGGAGCAGATCCATAGTTCTGCAACATAGCATTTTGAGATTGGGCGGGCTCAGCCTGCATCATTTTATAGTTGTAAATAATTTGGAAAGTAACAATTGGACAACTTTAAAACTAGACTGAATTTCCTCAAAAAAAATTGCAAAAGAAAAGGTGTTCAGCAGAAAAGATCGACAAAAATCTCATAAATGGAAAACATGATACACTTGAAAATACTGTTCACAGTCTCCCAGGGAGTAAGAGAAAATTATTCTTTCTTTTTCATTAAAATTACAACTCAAAATAACAATGAAAAATTGATCAAGCAAGAACAATTTGTTCAGAAAAAAAGGAGTTGTATCTGTCAGTCTCCCTACTTAATGCTGTTATGATATCAAGTAATTATCACGAGTAAGAAATGAAAAAGAATGGCATGGGCATACCTGAGCCTTCTTTTCTCTTGCTTTACGTAATTTCTTCAACTCTTTTGCCCTTGCTTTCTTCTTAGCATCTTTCTCAGCCTGCGCAGAAGTGAAAGGAGATTCAAATATATTTCCTGTATAAGCATACTCATTCAAGTTTCTGCAAGACCATCTCAATACCTGAAGTCTTGCTGCTCATGTCCCAATTAAAACTAAATGAGTGATACACTGATACCAAATAGCAATAGTTGCTGCAAGAAGCCTAGAATTTACATTATTTAAGGATTTAGAAAAGCAATTTGCTCAAAATGGGATTCTTCAGGAAGGTACTCCAATATCGTTAGAAGCAAATAGAGCAAGAGTAACTTAAGCCAGAATTTCAAACCTTCACAACCTTACCCGGTTGAAACAGAAAGCTGTAAAACAATATAACTACTGTAAAGTAAAATCACACTACCTGTTTAGTAGCTTGAGATTCTTCCATCTCTTTGGTTAATGCACTAGGAACTTTAGCAGCATGCCAATCCCATTTATCAAGGTTTATTGCCATGAACCGTCTGAATGTATTCCTTACTTCCTTTTCAGTCACAAGCATATAGGGAGTACGACCTCTCTCATCCTTAATACACGGATCCATACCCTGTTCTAGTAGTTCCAAAACTGTTTGAGTGATTCCCAGACTTTGCTGCTTCATGCAGAGGTGTTGATGCACCAACAATTTCACTCTCATTTTCTGTACCGCTTGATACATGCACATTCTCAAACTTGTCAATGACTCTACAAGGATCAGTAATTTCTTTGGTCTTGAAATTATCTCTTGTGTCCCCTTTGCTAGACTCGATGCCGTCATTGTTTACAAGATTATCATGCAGAAATGATTCCTTCTCCATATTGGTTGTAGTTGATGATGCAATTTCCTCATCAATTTCAGAGGAAACTTGTGTCAATGAATTATATATCCTTCGGGCTTCCTTAAAGGTGGGTCTGCGAACAGTCAAAGGTATATTTCGAATGGCACGATGCTGACACGTGAAATATGGTCTCTCCCCATCGAAAAATAGTTGACGATTGTTAGAAGGAGCATATAAAAACACACAAGACGAAAAAGCAAAATACGGCTTCCAGGCTGCAAGTAATTCTTGAATATCCTGGTCGTCACAGAAATGAGAGTAACCAAATGACTTTCAAAAATGTACTAAACAAATAATAATTCATCTTTTAGTTTATCAAAGAATGTATTAGGCTATTACTCACATTGAGATTTAATACTTGAGAGGTTTTGGTTCATAGCAACAACACCTCTGCAATCTATTTGGAAGTGACATACTAAAATCTATATGCATATTTGTTTTGACTGTGCTGGTCTTGGGTTATAGGGTTGGAACAAGCATGAATAATGTGCTATTGCCTTTTGATGTGAGAACCAGTTGGAAATATTGGGAAATTGAACTGGGTATAGTTTAGGAAGCACATTACATCTTTCTGATCTTGAAAATCAACCATCTATACCTTTTTCAGTGCAAGCTCATTATACCGGCGAAGTGAAGCTCCAGCAGAATGGACAGTCCTGCCACTTGCATCTTTTGATGACTGCTTTTTACCAGCCTTGGCACGCACTACATATCTTCACAACATGACCAAGTTAGATTGAATTTCATCCATGAGTCTTCCTTTCAAAGCATCAATTATCAATCAACTGACAATCTTATACATTATACCCATTATGTAAAAGTCGAAACTTAAGGAACAAAATTCTTCCAAATTTTCAAGATAAGAAGTTATATAAAAATCACAAAAGACTACTGTATTGGAGATCAATTTCTATAAAATCCTACACATAATTTTATGACATTGGGAAACGTTTGTGTGTGTGTTAAGTCATTTTTATTTTGTCATGTATCTACCAAGTAAAAAACTATTACACGGAGTTCAACAATTAAGATAACATAGTATTTCATTTCATTAATAGTTGGTGTGATAGCTAAAGTTTTCTCTTATACTCCTTCCATTTCAAAATAACTATCACCTTTGGTTGCACACACGGATAAAGAAAGCTATTAAATTGCATCAATTTGCAAAAAGATAGTTCAAAGTGACTAAATTATTCTTTTGAATTAATATCCCAACTACATAATCCTCCCTTCATTAATGTGGCACTAAGGGTAAAAGTTGGAAGTTAAACATCATTTAATACTTCCTTGATTTTCTAAAGTCATAGATAATATGGAATAAGAAAGTTACAATTATTTTGAAATGGAGGAGTACCAGTTAAGATGATAGATGTTGTCTTTTATATCTTTTATGTACTAATTTTCTATGCAATAGAAATAATATATCAACAGTAAGGACAAGAGTCATATTAGCAATAAGCTAGTATCCGAATAAAAACTTCTAACCTGTGGAAAGTTTTATGAGCAACAACAGTGTTGCCATCAAAGACACAACCTGCAAAATGCCCACCCCTTGCAAGTAACACCACTCTTAAGCGGGTGGCATCCCTCGGCTCATGGATTACATATTTCAATTTTTCAATAACTTCCTTCTCTGTCAAATAGCAGCCACCATTGTCTATAGAAACAGATTTATCCTTCTCAAATGCAATAATCTCGGACTCATTCAGAAGCAAACATTTCCAAACTGCGACTCTCTCTCCATTCTGCAATTGGATAAATAACTTATTCTTGAGATTCCCCCCTAATCTATTATGCAAACCAACATAAGGACCAGTTTCTTTCTCATCTTCACTTTCTGTTCCTGAAATACTTGATATGTCATAATCATTGCATAAAGTGTCCGAGGCTGTTTCATCAAAATCTTCCTCCTTTACAATGCCTTTTCCAGCAACACTTAGCTTTATCTGAGATAAAAAAACTCAGAAGTTACACAACTGCCTGAGAATCTACAATTCACAATTCAAAGTAAGAAGAAAGCAGTCTTGCTTTTAAAAGGAAGAACTTTGAAGTAGTAATTTCTGTTTAAGAATCAATAGCTACATTTTCATCAGCGTTAATATGGCTATCATTATACTTAAAAAATCAGAATAAATTGTTTGTGCATCGAGAGAGGCCTAGATTTCAAAACTAAAAATGCCCTTCTTTCAAGCTCTCGGAATCAATTTTTTTAGAATTGAACTTCAAATGACTTCAAATAGTTCAAATGAGTTAGTAACACTACAGTGAACAGCATATGTATCTATTAAGCTCCAGAAGTAATAAAATCACATTTTCAACAAAAAAAAAGAAGAGAAAAGGTAGAAGCACAAAGTTCTGCACTTCACTTCACAAGCTACTAGGTTACCAGAAGAATTTCAAAGCTACACAATATTCAAATGGTACATAGCTTGATAAGAGTTCAAGCTAGATAAAATCGAGCTAAGCCTGATAAGAGATTGAGCAAAATTGGTCCATCTAGTAATCAAACCAAACCAAATATGAACAACGTATATAAATGAGCTAGTAACACTATAATCAACCACAATTAAGCTCCGAAAATAATAAAATCGCATTTTCAAAATTATAAATTAAACAAAGGAGAGAATCACAAAGTTCTAAACTTTACTCCACAGTCAACCAAGGCTTCGCAAAAAGACCTTCTAAGCTACATGATACTTGAATATAGCTCAAATTTATAACAGCTAGAGCGATATTGCCTCATCAACTAATCAAACCAAATTAATGTCGGTTAATACTCAATAAGCAGTTCGTTTAAGCTCTCAAATAATAATCAAACAAGCTCTACTACCGCGTATTTGGCACTATTGTTAAATGCCTAACATAAAATCTAGTGAATTAAATTAATTAAAAAAATAAAATAGCAAAAAATAAAAAATTAATCTTATCTTTAATCAAATAATCCTAATTAACAAAAGGAAAAAAGTAAATGAAAATGAAAAGGAGAGAATAAAGAATTACATTGAGGCGATGAAGGTCGGATTTGAAGTGAGAGCGCTGGTCCTGAAGCGACTCGAACTCGGCCTTACACGTACTGCAGCTCCATCTCTGCATACCGCCGGAGCCGGCAGCGATATTAGTTTCCTCTTCTTTATTTTCGGACTCGTAATCGTCATCATCGTGAACGGCGTCGTTTGCGGGGATTAATCGTGAATTGGATGGAGATTGGAGGAGGAGACGGCAGGAGTCGAAGAACTCCGCCGGGACTTCGAAGATTGAACGGTGTCGGTTCTCTTCTTGACGTTGTTGTTTTTGTTGATGGTGATTGGTTTTGGTTTTGGTTTTGGTTTTGGTGGTGGCGGAGGAGAAAGGAGCCTCGCTTGCCATCGTGGTCAACGCCGTCGTTTTGGAGTTGGGAATTCTGAAGGATGCGATGGGTCAATGGTGATGAGCGTTTTGAACTTCCAGCTCAAGGCTTAGGAGTTAGGAGGGCGGATCAAACGACGTCGGATTTATTTTGACAAAACTACTTCTAATTTTTAAAATTTTGCATATTGCACTAATTATTTAATAATAGACAGTAAAATAACTTAGGTATCCCCATTGATTTATCCAACTTTTTAAAATATTCTTTCTTCAAGCACACACCGTGCATTAATAAAATATTCTTGGATTCTCCAAAACAAATTCGGATCCAAATTTTGGTTCAAATTCAGATTAATAAAAGTCAAAAGTTTAGAGACAATTATCTGGTAGGCAGGAATGGCCTAAAATAGAAAAGCCATTCCAACTTATTCTTTCTTTCTCGTGTTTGGTCGAATACCAATTTACAGTTTCATATCCCCATATTTTAAGTTTCAACTCAAGTAGGCTGATTGACATAAAAATAGTATACTTTTAATTTTTATGGCTCTACTCCAACAAAAAATTATCCTCTATCTTTACTTTTTCTTGCCTAAACTAACAAAAACAGTTTTTTCACATAATTTTGAACAAAAAAGTATATTATTTTTCTATTATTTGTACTAACTTAGTAGAAATTTGGAAGACAATGGACGTAATTTGTTTTCTATGAAACTTTGGAGACCAAAAATATCAATGAGCCAAACTTTGGGGACTAAAAACATTTTTTACCCAAAAAAAAATACCAAACCTTATCCTTATCATCATCTCAAGGGTTGCACATTTACTACTAAATCCATAGACAATAGCAACTGTTTGGGGACTCCTATGTTTAGGGATGGACAAAAAGATAATTTGATATTTAAACACTTTAAAAAAACACTCGATTGGCAGAGATTTTTTTTTTCATTCGCACCCCAATCATGACAGTGAATGACCATAATACCCATCAATACTATGGAATTGGTGATGTTATAAGGGTAAAATCGAAAATTGACCTAATAGAATTGCAAATAAGGGAAGAAAAAGAAGCCTATTTTGAACCTTACAACAAAAAAAATAAAAATTCATCCCTTCCACATCACTTGACACAATGCTTCATGGCAATTAAGGGGCTTTTTAGCTTCTCATATAGATGTTATTAGATTAGATACACACATGGCAACTAACTAAGGTGACACCTCAAAGGAGTTGTCTACATAGAAGCCAAACAAAATCAATATAAAACTAACCAAATCTGCCACTTGGCATAAGGAGAAAATTTATTGTGTTTTTATATATAGGTATATATATATATATATAAAAAAGAGGATCCATAATTGTAATAATATATTAATATATTTGTTTACATAATATTTTAACCATAATATTCTCAATTCTTAATAATTAAATATGTTAATCATTAATAATATTAATTTTTTATTAATACTTAACATCTTTTCTTTGCATAATTGTTAGAGTTACTTATATATTAATATAAGTATACAACTTATTATTGTAATATTTTTACTTCAATAACTAATTAAATGGATTACTAATTTCCTTTTAATACATATAAATACTAGAGTTAAGTAATTATATATAATTAACTATTTATTAAAATATCTATATATAATATATCTATACATACATGTTCTTATGTTCATATATTAAAATTTGTATAAATTATAATTATAATAAAAATATATTTTACATAATGCCTAATTAATATACTTATATTACATAAATATTTACTATAACATTTTTATCATCAGTAAGTATATTAAATGTATTATTAACTTACTATTAATATAGATAGAGTTAGGTAATCATATGTATTTCTATATACGTATAAGATATAATTTAATCGGGGTTGGTGATTCAATAAGATTTTGCTATATGAATTGATTTCGGTAAATGGTTCTTAATCTGTGACTTTGTAATATTATTTTAATATCTATACGTGATACATACACTAATGCATATTCATATATTAAATTTTGTATATACACTAATACGCATTCATGTATTAAGATTAGTATACACACAAAGATATGTGTGTAAATTTGTACATATAATCTATTTGAAAATTGTTTATATAATATATTATGAATTATAGTTTTGTACACATATTATATAAGGATGATAACGTGAAAATTTAAATAATTAAAAAATAAAATAAAATTCTTGATAAAGATATGCATAAATATAATATAAGAAAGTAAAACTATTTTATAAGAAAACAACAAATAAAAAAAGAAAAAATATATTTTGAATTTGTAGAATGATATTGTAGGATGATATACTAAATTTTAGAATTAGAACATGAAATGAAAGAAAATTTATATTCGACTTGTTTAACTTATCGGTCGAACAAATCGAATTCAAACGACTCAGACTTTAATTGACATTTGAGTTTATACGACTTGATTTTGACTTTGAAATTTTATAAGCAAATCGAAAGTCAAACACTGGTAAAATGAACACCCCTAGTTAGACCATAGTTTTTTCTCTAAACCTTCACATTTTGCAACTGATCATTTAAACCTACTAATTCAATTTGAGAAATTTGATAATAAAATGATTTTCAGAAACCATTAAGTTGCTAGATATTCATCTGCATCTATGGCTGGTTTTGCCGGAGAAGAACCACATTTTCTAACGAAAACAACAACAGCAGTAAATCATTATTCGATAAATAATCCCCGAAAACAACGTCATCGGCCTCAGCTTCCGATTCTTAGAATTCCTTCGTTTTTTTTAATATCACAAGAAAGAATCGCAATTGAGTAAGATAGTAGGAATATTTGTCATTGAGGAATTGGTATAGTGTGCTAAAATTTAAAAGTTGGAAGCGGTTGATTGTCAAAATTGGTGCTTTAGGGTGTAAAGTGCAAAAACAAGATAGTTTAGGGTGTAAATGCAATAACCCTTTTTCTAATGTAGTTGAATATTTCCCCCTTGATTCTTATACTAATATGTGACCTGAACTATCATTACTTTTCACTTTGACACCTAAATTAATATTAAATTTGTTTTAGTACTTTATATTATAAAATTGTGGCACTTGTTTAAATCAGTCGAAATTAATAAATTTTTTAACTATTTTTAATGAATAATACTTTAAGTTTTGTACCTTACTTTTATTTATTCATAGTCTTATTCATCTGCTAGTATTAAAGTATTTCCATTAAAAATGACTATCAAAATTCAATCAATTTAAAGAATGTGCCACAAAATTAAAATTAAAGGAGATTTAAGTGCTACGATCGATAAGTTAAGTTGCAAATTAGTTAAAGGTAAAATTACAATTAATCATAGTCCTTTTTATTTTATTTTATAGAAAGGTCTTTTTAAAATAGAAAAAGAAACAGCACATAAAATTCTAGACAGTAAAATTAAAACTCTTAGTACCATGCATCAAATAAAAATTCTTTTTTTATTTTTTATTTTTTGGTAAAGCGTCAGAATCAATAAAAATTCTATCATAACCTTGTAGGTGTCAAAATAAAGACATGCAAGTTTGCAAGGCACATGGGTTAGCTTTTCAAAATACATAAAATCCACAGACTTCCAAATTCCCATTAATGCGAAGAGGTTCCAAATTTAGATAAGAGGATTTAAATTGAAAATTTCCAATATATGCAAATTAATAGTGGGGAGAAGAGATGTGATTTCATTGGGGAAAATTTATAGTTATGAGAATTATTCCTTTGTATTTTAAGAGTTTATACAATACAACATTATGTGTTTCAAAATTTTATATTGTATAAAACTTTAAAATCATGAAAATAATTCGGACGGTAGAATTCCCCTTTCATTGGTCCTTCTAATTTGTGTTTGGAGGAGCAGGAGTGCAACATTGATCATTACACAATTGCACGAGGTAAAAGGCCGAATTGAGCACACTATTTTTCCATGTTACCTTAATGAAATATATTTTTTTTAACAAAAAATTGTAATTAATTTCAACTAATTTGATGGGATCCCAACAAGGCAAATTAAGTAAACAAGAAAAGTGAATTTTATTTACCATTTAACTCTCGTAGTCTCGTGATTTCTCACTTGGTCTGATGTGCATTCATGTGGTTTTGTTCTAAAGACGGCCAATACCACAACAGCAAGATACCAAGTGGACCAAACAAGACAGTTGACTAGGGAGGCACAAACTTTTTGCCATCTCACTCCGTTTCATAAAAAAGTGTTGTGTTTTTGTTTTTATTTTTATTTTCGAAATTATTTGCATTTTTTAAAATGTCAAAATATAATCATTATTCATTTTCTACTTTTATTTTTCATCTTTTGACTTAATTTAAGAAAATTCTTTGATTTCGTAAGATAATTATTTTGTTATACTTTGATTACTTGTACGATACAATATTAAATATTAAGCGTAAAATTTTCTTTTAATTTATTTATTTCACAAAATTATATTCGGGTGGATATCTAATTTTTCCAAACGGATCTCAATGGAAACATAGAAGAATTTAAAAGATTTCAATTCAAAATTATATTATATTTGAATGGATACAATGTCTTCTTAATAATATATATATATACATATATATAAAATACAACTGTAAATACAAAAAATATATATATACGTGTGTTTGTATTCACGTGTACATATATAATATCATTTATTCGACTATATATGTATTTTATAAGTAAAATTATAATATTAGTTTGTAATAACATATCATATAAAAAGAAGATGCAACATTGCACGATAAATACTAAATATTTTTTCTTGAAAGGTTTTGATTTGTCAAATATCGAATTAAATTAAGAAATCTTTAATTCCGAATTCATAAATTAATTCTTGTTTCGTAATTAATTACCAATTTATAATTCAGTCAAATTAATTTATTAACCGAATTCTGATTAATAAATTACAAAATTTCAATTTAAAAAGTAAAACCATAGATTAACCATATCTCGTGCTCACCCCTAAATTTTCCTACCAAGCAGGGGTGTGTGATTAAAATAATACTAGCATGCTGCATGCATGCATCTGACCTAAGCTTTTTTTTTATATTCACGTAAATTGCAAAAAAACAACAATAAAATCTTGTTCCTAATTAGGTGGAATTGACTGAAAGGTGAAAACAATAGTTTCATACTCCATTAAATTAGGTCGAAACAGGAAGGCTGTAGCATTATCATCACAAGTCTGGAAAAGTTAGCTAGAGATTAATGATCGCTGGGACAATCTCGGCAAATTCTTTATAAGTGAATATTAATACAAGGACCTACCAGCCATTGGTTTTGGTTTCATGCCGGTTTTTCGATTCCGTTTTGATAACGATTTTAATTTTAAATTTTTTAAAAATAAATATCTATTTTAGATAATATTAAAAAAATTAATAAAAGTTAATATGAGAAACAAAAGATTATATTTTATTTATATTTCAATTATAAATTTTGTTTTTAGAAAAAAATACACTATTACATCATTTATTGAATTATTAAAAATTAAAATAAAAATAGTATTTTAGATAATTCATACTAAAAAATAACATAAAGAAAAATTAAATGCATTATTACATTGGCATATATATATATATATATATATATATATATATTCTTTTTTTTAACCCAATTCCGGATCCAAACAATAGAGAACCGAAACCTTGTCTACGGTTTTGAATCCAGTTCCAAAATTGCCAGTTTTTTGACAGTCTAGTTCTGGCAAACTGTGGCTAGGGGTGTTCATAGTTTGGTTTAACCGAACAAACTGGCCGAACCAAATTAGTTTGGTTTTCGATTTTTCGATAATTGAATTTCGGATAAATCGAATAAAAAAAATTGGTTATATGGTTCGGATTTGGTTATTGAAAATAAAATATCGTATTACCGAACTTTTAATTTTATTAGTTTTAGTTTTTAGTTTTTTAGTAACCCAATTCTATGTTCCATTTATTCAACATTTTGATATTATTTTTCGTTATTATTTTTTAGTTTCTAGTGTTAGTTTTAGTAGTTTTAGGTTTTTGTTTATTAATTTGATTAGTTTAGTATTTAATTTTATGCTTAATTTTTAAATTAACTAGTGAACTTTGGTTAATCGGATAAATCGAAAAAAAAAAAGTTTAGTTAATCAATTAACCGAAAATTTTTTTGGTTCGGAGTTGGTTTTAATTTTCTTGCACTGAAATATCAAAAAAAATTTATCGAAATATCGACCGATGAACACTCCTAACAAGCAACGATAACAAAATACTGCATATATATATAAGATGACTAACCTATTATTAGATTTATTAAAAAAAAATCTAACCAACAATTAAAAATTAAAATTTAGTAATTTAATAAGATTTTTTTCAAGTAAATTAATATTGATGGATGAGTTTGATTCTTTGGTTTTGTAAACAATTTTCTAACAAAATATTGCTTAACTTAATTTTGGAACTGCGAAAGTGGTGCCAGTCAGTGCCAACTAATGTAATTTGGAATTATCAGCCACCATCTATCAATTACAAAAAATTAAGACAAAAAGCATCCACCCTAAAGTTTTGTGGTCTGATGATGATGACACCGGCCAACGATTTTAAATCTCCTCCCACTTTTGGGGCCAGGTTCTTTTCGTCTTCCCTACTTAAACGTGGGAGATGCATTGTTTTTGAATTAAAACCCTCCCCGCCACCCCGCCACCAAAAAAAAAAAAAACAAAATTGCACACAAACAAGGTAAAAAAACTGAATTTTTAGTTTAGAGGTCCCAATTTACATAAAAAAAAAATGGTTCATCCTACTTTACATGGCAGGAACATTAAAAAGGTAAATTTTTATTCGCATCAAGATATACGGTACATTAATAAATAATTATGTGAGAGAATTTTATGTCTTAACAATTACTAGACATATTTAATAATTATTTTTCAACTAATGAGAGTTTTCTATTTGAAGTAGAAGGTCAATATTTCTGAAAAATAATAAGATCCTCCTATTAAAAAAAAATGAATCATATATTTGGCTCTTATTAATTAAGAAATAACTACCAAATATATCCAGTAATTACTCTTGATTATTACTGTAAATAAAAATTTCCAATTATGTGGAATTTACACGAGTCTCACTTTAAATCTCGTAATGAAACTAATACAGTTTGTTCTTTTGGTGCACGCAAGAACTTATCAAGAGAATAATAACTAACCAATAATTGATTAATTTATCAAGAAAATAAGACCAAACTAATAATTTATTCCCCTAAATCTTGAAACAAATCCACCATGGTCCAAAGGTAAGCAAGTAATTAATTAATTAATTAAATGGAGACAGCCAGTCAATGCAATGCTGAGACTTTAACGAACATTATTATTTTACTACTACTACCATTCAACGTAAATCCACATCCCCTTTAACGACCGTTTCATAAAAAAGCGTTATCATAAGTGAGTTTAGTGAGTACTTTAGTTTAATTTAAGATTACCATTAACAACGTTTTAAAGCATTAAAAATTGACGTCGCACAGATTAAAAAATCTGATCGAGTGTTCTCGAAACATGTACATATCATCATCTGTGCCCGTCCATCCGATAGTTGTCGATAACAAATCCTCCAAATCCAACACCTACAAACATACCTTCATCAATATATGGACCCCACTTACCCAATTCTTTCTTCACGTGCGTCCCCGCTCGACCACCGTCACAGATTACAACGCACCACACAATATAATAATCTCTCAACAATTAAATTCAACATAAAAATATACTTATTGGTAATAATTCACACAAAATATCAATTTCATCGTCTCTCAATAAATTAAAATAAAATAAAATAAAATAAAATTGAAACTGCTCTCTCATCAAAATACACGACTCTCACAAAATAAAAAGAAAATTTAAAATCTTTCCTAATAAAAATACATGACTCCACACAAAAAAAAAAAGGAAAAAAAAAAAAAAAGTGGAAAGTGAAATAACAGAATAAATTAAGCAGAAGTGTGAAATGACGATTTAGGACATGAGAGTGGAGACAATTAACGAAACCGACACTGTGAGTAAAACGGTAAACACTGCCGGAATTCTAACGTACGGAGCATGTGTATAAGATTGCATTGTTGTCGGCGGTGCTGTTCTGAGAGTCGGCGGTGGGAGGTTCAGATGGAGAACCAGCCGGAGTTGATGTCGGTGGAGCCGGAGGAGAGTGATGCGGCGTAGGAGCTAACGGAGTAGGAGTAGGAGCGAGAGGCACCGGAGAAGGAGATGTCTCCGGAGCAGGAGCTGGAGCTGGAGATGGAGACTTCGCGAAGAGCTCCGATGGGAGAAGTAAACTGTCGACGGTGAAAAAACTGAGTGGAGTCGAATCAAGCACTGTAGAAGCGACTCTCGACGAATCAACACCGGTGTGGAGTGTGACCGAGTCACCGGAACTCGTGACGCTCAAATCATACTTGGAAGCTCCGTTAGTCGCCAATGTCGGCAACGTATCCTTCTGAGTCTTCAACGCTCCGGTAGGGTTATAACTCGCGAGGGCATGATAAAGCAACAAAGAAACCAACTCAGCATTAGTAAGTTTACTCAGATCTGGCAATTTCGGCGCCTTAAACGCCTCTTATCGTTGGGAGCAAAAATCGTCAAACCTTTATCCGCCGCCGACTGATAAACCTTAAGAACGCCGGTTTGAACAAGCAAATTAGCAAAAGTTTTACAACCAGCCTTCTCCAACAACGCAGTAATATTCACATCGGAAGGAGACGGCGCCGGAGCCGTCAAAACCCCGGGAGCAATAATCGCCGAACTAATCTCAATAACAGAGATATTATAAGGAATCTCCTTAACAGATTTGGTATAAGTCGAGTCTAGAGTCGAACCTGGCGCGGCCGAGCCGAAGCCGACTTTACCGCCTTTAAGATCAGTAATATTAACAAAGCCAAGATTTCCAGGGGCATTTCCGGTAGTTTGGTACAGAGTAGTGGAAAGAGTGGTACCGTTAGAAATGTCGTGGAGTTTACTCGCGTCGAAGTAGTCGAGGACGACGTGGAGAGATAACGCCTTTTTAATAACGGAAAGGGGGTGTTTGGCAGCGAGGGAATCCATAGCGGCGTTATTCAAAACGTTAGGACTGTGATGGTTTCGCGGCTGTTGATTTCATCGGCGAGTTTGGTGTCGGTCAAGAACTTGTTGTATTCGCTGTATTCCGGAAATGGGGATAGGATTTGGGTGATGTTGTGGGCGCGTGTGGATGTGGCGAAAAATACAGCCAAAATGAAGAGGTTTAGAATTACAACCGCCATTGCTCTCTGGTTTTGCTTTGAGTTGAGTTGAGGAGAGGTGAGAAGAGAATTGAGAGGAGTGGGAGAAGTGGAAGTGAAAGTATAATTAAAGGGAAGTAACTATGGTGTAGAGTTAACTAACTATGATTAGTTTAGAAGCCAATTTATGATTTTAGTCCTTTACGTTTGTCTCTAGCATATACTTAGTAGGAAAATGATTTATACAAATTTAAGAACATGAATTATCAATTCTTAATTTTAGATATTTAATTTTGTTTAGTGATAAATAAGTAATTTTTTATTTTGTTACATAGACGTATTGATACTAGTGTTAACATTTTTGTTCATCCTCATATTTTAGTCCAATTTTTTTTAATTAAACTTTTGTGTCCCTTGTGCCTGTATCAATGTTTTTAAGTCCAACTCATTTAGTGAACGGATCTAAGTTTACTAGTTTGATCGATCAAATCATTTGATTTTTTTAAAAAGATAAATTGAGACAAATATAATGATTTTTACGGAGTGAACCGTCATTTAATAAAGTAATAGACCAGAAGATATCGAAACGGGTATAAAATACTACAAAATATACTAAATTAACCTGTTCAATGTACTAAACAAAAATACATAAATGAATAAAGTAAAAATATTAGAAAACTTAAGAGGGGCTAAAACTGCAATTATCTCATTGTGTTAGAGTTGGTGAGGTCTTGTTTTGTAAAGCTAACCAGGGTTAGTATCGGAATGGAATTTTAGATGGCATGTGCTGTAACGCGGGAGAAGTTGAGGATGGGAATGGTTCGTCTTTATTTGGAGAACAGCTGGAAATGTAGAGTAGTTGGCTAAAGCTTCGATTTTGCTCTTCTTCTCCTTTTGGATTTAAATGACAAGAATGTCCTTGTCTCTTCTTGTGCTCGTGCGACCTTTGGCCTTCCAACTCTTCTTCTTCTTTTTTTGGCTTTCAGTTAAATAGTACAGTAGTAAATTACTAATAGTAATGCCTATCAAGCTGTAAATACGAAGTAACGAAATTTGGGACTCATCAATTTATTGCAACTTTTGTTTTGCTTAAATTTGGAACTCATCAATTTATTGCAACTTTTGTTTTGCTTAAAGATAGTCAAAAAAAAAAAAAGATGCCAAATATGCCCTAACTGAAGAAACTCATACTGTGGTAACCCTGTTCTCAAAACTTATGTCACAAGTTTGTTTATAAAGTTAAGGAAATTTTTATTCTCTTTCAAAAATTATTCCGTTTTATTTGAAAAAATTGTACAATACTCTTTCCGTCTCAATATATTTGTCACATTTAATTTTTTTTTTATTATTAACAACTCAAGTTTTCAATGCATAATATTTTATATAGATTTTATAACTTTTTTAAACATTTAAGGTTTGTACGTGGTAATATTTTATATAAATTTCACTTTTAATAAAATAATTTTATAAAAAATTAAATAAATCAATATGAGTTATTGATTATAAAATTGATCTATTTAATCACAAAAGTCAAATTGTGACAAAATAAATGAAATAGAGGAAATATAACATATTGTATTTTAAAAACTTATATTCTACAAATTTTGAAGTATAAAAGGATGATTATAGGACGGATATGCAAAATTTCCTTAAAGTTGATGAGATTTTGAAAGTTATATATATATAATATGGGAAAATTCTACATTGCGGTTGAGGAAACCATTCCCTTGTATCTACATTGCGGTTGAGGGAACCATTCCCTTGTATTTTAGAGACTTGTACAGTACAACACAATGTGATTTACAAACTTATACCATACAAGCCCATAAAGCTAATAAGATGGTTTCTTAACGGAATGGTAGAATTCCCTTAAAATATGATTTGCTTAACCTTTTAATAGTCTCATTTGTTCTTTTCCTTTTTCTTATTTTGCCTATCTTAAAATAAGTATCACATTTGGTTGGTACACACAGATTAAAAAATATTAAATTATATCAATTTTACAAAAATAATAGCTCAAAATGACTAAATTATCCTTTTGAATTACAACCTCCATTTCCTTTTAAATGTCACCTTAGTTTTTAGCACAAAGATTAAGATTGCTCTTAAATAGCCTAAATTTTAGGTAAAATTGATCGCATATGATTAAATTATCTTTTTGACTATTAATAAATTAAAACAGTCCCAACATTAATTACAAGTTGAGTCAAAAAAGGAGTTAGAAAGAGATAAGGACAAAATTGATTAAAAAAAAAATTAATGGTTCATTGGCATCTAAAGTGACAATTAAAGTGGAACAAAATTTTTTTACTCAAGTGACACTTCAAAGGAAATAGAGGTAGTAATATCCCAATTACAAAATCTTGACTCTATTAATATGGGATAAAAGTTGAAAAAAATGGTGTTCTGTTTGGATAACTATTATTTTTGAAATTTTTTTTTTGTAAAAATCCTGTAACAACTTATTTGATGTGATATATGTGAAATAAAAAGATGATTGAAAGAACGTGTGTGAAATGATTACAAAATATTATTTGGAGAATAATGTAAAATTATTTGGTATATATAGCGACAGATAATATGATATAATACAAATTATCTAAGATAACAGTTATTTTGAAACGGATAAGGAATATCTAAAATTTTAGCACATACATCACCTGTTTTTCAAATATTTAAATGGTCGTGTAAAATATTTTGCAATAGGGACTCACAATTTGAATTTATAAATGCGTTTCCAACTTTCAAATTCACATGTCATATTATTCACAGAGTTTGTAAAGTTCGTAAGTTTGATCCATCAATGATACTGTCTAGAGGAACTTGTTTTCTTTATGAATCACGTGATCAAATTCGGACAACTAAAATAAGTAGAGTTTTTTTCTACTGGAATTGGAATTTCTTTTCCTAGTTAAGAGTGAAATTTGTAATTGATAGAAATGGAAAAGGCACTAATGAAACATTTCAAAGAAAAAAGCATTATGCCACATAAAAGCGATTGCATTTTATTAACAGAGGCCATCTAAAAATATTGATTAATTTTAATTATTTAATCATCAGATATTTCAAAGCAC
Organism: Cinchona pubescens; assembly: GCA_025175665.1. Lineage (NCBI taxonomy): Eukaryota > Viridiplantae > Streptophyta > Magnoliopsida > Gentianales > Rubiaceae > Cinchona > Cinchona pubescens. The sequence goes on along the minus strand of JANKKI010000145.1, from coordinate 806,899 downwards.
ATGGATTTTTATGAATGTATTAACTCATTGTAATTTAAAATAGTGATTTTTTTTAAAAAAAAAACAAAATGTAAAAAATGGTTAAAAAAAGTACTTTACATCTTGACATTTTCCCACTAGAAATAATAGTACAAAAATCATTGAAGAAGAGTACAATAAATTATTTTTTTTTTTTTTTTTGTTGAAGAAAAAGACAATAATACTTCTAAATTATTTATACAAATGTAATCACTCCTCATTAGCTGAAAATTATATTTTTTCATGATTTAGACTAAATATAAATTATTGTACAATAAGGTACAAAGACAATGTTCAAAGAGGGCCTGAGAATAAATTCTTTTGTTTGGATTTCACAATCGTGTCTTTTATTCATTTAATATTTATTTTCTTTTTATTTTTTTACATCTATTTTTTTTCAGTTGAATTTGCTGCAAAGAATCCACCGACACAGTCATTTTACTTGAGTTTTAAACACAGCTCAACTGGGCCCTTGCTATAATTTCAATTTGGGCAGGCCAACTTCCTATGGAAAGTATCTTTGAAAAGCCCAATTAACAATTGAAACAGAGTGCCTACTTTCAATTTGGGCTAACCAAGCCCAATTCCACAAACAATAGCAGCATTAAGGTTTGTAATATTCCTACCTAACAGCCCAAATATTAACCTTAACGATTGCAAGAAGCAAACTATAATCCAGGCCCATGGATAAAAAGTTGAAAAACGAACCAAATTACAAGTTTTTTTTTTTTTTTTTTTAAATCAAGCTCATTTCGAATTAATTCATTAACTAATTAAAATAAATTTAAACGTGATTTAATATTTATAAATCCATAAATTTAATTGAACAAGTAAAATAAGAAATTTATCGTAGTTAAGTTCAACTCGCGGTTGGATCTATAAAAGTTCAATTGAGTTAAATTTAAATAATAATCAAGTTAAATTTAAATTCGTTCAAATTATCAAATAACATTTGTACCGCTAATATTATTTTCAATGTCAAATTATCTAGTATCAATAATAAATTGACATGTAATATAACAAGTATAATTAACTATAGTATTAGACTATGTTCAACATTTTACTACTATTTTGTTGTTGGCACTAAATTATTTTTACCTCTATCCTACTATAATTGCTATTATTTAATTTCTTAGTCAACACATTAAGCTTTTCATAACTTAATTTTATATAGATTTATTTAACTTTTTAAAAAATTTAAATTTGTATATGTTAATATTTGATATAAATTTTACTTTTGTTGAATAAATTAAAAATCAAATAAATTTATATAAATTATTAATTATAAAATTACTCTGATTGACCAAAAAATCAAGGCTTAATTACAATTTGCCACTCGTAAATAGGGGACAGTTGCAAATTGTCTCTTACATTTATTTTATCTATAAATTACCACCAAGATTAAATGAAATTAAAATTTTCATCTAAAGAGTAGATAATGTCATAATTGCCCTTGATCATTTAATTAACTTAACTAAATATAATTAGGGTGACTTGCAATTCGGTATCTAATTTTATTTTATCTAATTTTATTTTATAAGCAATTGTCATTCAAAAGTAATGATATTTTCTCATCCAACATTATTGAAATATTTTTTCCCTTGAATATTAATTATATGAATTAGTTTACTATTTTATGTTTTCTTATTCGCATCCATTTTTAATGTGCCATCACATACTTATTATGCCAATATTATTTTCATATATAAAATAAAGTATTTTATTTATTTAATCACATTATTTTAATTTTATTATTTATTACTTTATTTTCTCTATTATTAATAATTTGTATTAAAAAATAATATTATTTGAGTAAATGTACTACTTTGAGATATAATCAATAAATATTTTAAATGCAAATTTAAATTGATCAACTAATTCACTCTCTCATGCTACTTAGAAAAAAAAAATTAGAATAATAAATTTAGTTTATTATCATTTTCAAATTTAAGAGAATAATTTTAGTAAAGAAATTCGCAATGTGTAACTAAAAATATTGAGCACAACTATGACATTTTAGTACCTTATTTAGTGAAATTTTTAACTTCATTAAATTTTAGGGAATAATTTATAGATAAAATAAAATAGGGGATAATTTACAACTATACCTTATTTATAAGAGGCAAACTTTAATTAAGCCAAAAATCAAATTACACCAAACAAACTGAGACGAAAGAAATATTAAAAAAATTTGAATAAGTGTATTAAGAAAACTTGAATAAGTGGTAAAATACTGAATTTTATTACTTTTTAATTATATATATATATATATATATATATATAGTCGCATTGAGGGTGAGCAGCAAAACCTTTTTTCCAAAATCTAATTTGTCACTTACCTATCCGTGTGAATAGGGGTGTTCATGAATCGGTGAATTAAAAATAGTACCCGATTCATAAGTTAAAAAAGTATCCGATCTTTACTGACGGGGTCAAAAAAATTCCTACTCTCCACCCGATCCATACAAAACGGGTATCCGACCTATCAGGTAACCTCAAAAAGTGTTGGGTTGATCGGGTAACCGACCATCACTAGTAACAAAATATAAAAATTTAAATAATGATAGTTAAACAAGTTAATTTCACAATTAAATCAACAATAATTAAATCTAAATTACAAAATACATCCCAATAGTAACAAACTAACAAGTAGCAACATACCAATAGCAACAATAATTAAATTGCAAAATACATTTGAATAGACGCGAGTGTGAGAAATGAGGATGCGAGAAAGAGGAAGGCAAGAGATGATTGAAGCGGAAAAGGAAGGAAAGACAAGGAATTGAAGAATAACAGAAGAGAGGCCGACGATAAACCTAATATGTATTTATTTCTAACAAAATCTTATCAATCAAATTTATAAAATTATCCCTGTGAAATGGATCGGGTAGGATACCCGACGGGACACAGAATGTGATTCGCTACCCGATTCTCAACTTAAGTGACCCGACCTTCTATCCTACCCGTTTTCAGAATATGATTCGAGTACTCTCTTTTTTCGATCAAATCAGTTCAACAAATTTTTCTAATCAACCGGTCAGAATAAACAACTCTATCCGTGAATAACTATCAATAAAAAAAGACAAAAGAAGCTTTGTGATCCAGGGGTGAGGATTTGGACAACAATTCTTCTTAGAGTTTAGATCTCAATTTACGAAATTCTTTTGATTTCTGTTGCTTACTTTAAATCCTCTGCAGAGACGCACACATTCACTACCACTGCAACATCAAAGGCTGAAATCTCTCAGAACCTCTGCCAAACTACTTTAATCTTTCTGTCTCTCTCTACATTTTTTTCTTTTCACTTATTACTGCAGTAACTTTTTTTTTTTTTTTTTTTTCCTTGTGTTTCTTGCTGTCAAAACTGCAATTTCAGACAGCCCCTTTTCCCTTTCTTTTTCTTGAGCATATTACTTTACTAGTCTAGTCTCTTCTTCAAAAACCCATGTCAAGAAATGCATTCTCAGCTTGTTTCTATCAATGGTTTTTTTTTTCCCCCTTCATTTCTCATATAAATTGTATCTTTTTATGTGGTTTTGTTGAAATGATGTAGGAAAAGTCCTAGTTAGTAACGGAGGAAGTAAATGGAAGAGAGAAAATTACTGCCTGATTAAAGAAGAAAAAGATAGCAAGAAGGTTTTGTTCACAGAAGAGCAATTTCAAGAATTCCAATAGTTGTTATCTTAGGGTACATATTTTCTGGGCTGCCTGTCCCTATTCATCTTGGTCACCCTGGTTGGAGTAGTGTTACCACCTCCTTGAGCTCTTCCAAGAGAGGAATTTGCCACTATTATTTTCCAAGCTGTAAGTTTTTTCTTTGCTTTTCCCTTTTTTTTTTTTTTTTTTAAATTTTTATTAAAGCTTATGGTATGCCAATGAAATGGAGTTTAGGTAATAAAATGCTTCCTTATCTATTTTTTATGGGTTTGATTGAAGTCACTAATAGATACTGATGGGGAAAAGTGGGTTAAAAAATAAAAAAAAAAACCTAAGATATTTGTGGCTGTAAATTTTTTCTTTGCTTTTCCTTTACTTCTTTTACTTTGGTATGTCAAAATAAAGTTTAGGTGGCAAGACGTTTGTATATTTATCTTTCATGGGTTTGATTTAAGTCACCAATGAGTACGAGTAGTGGAAGAGGTGGGTTTAATTTTTTTCTTAAAAAAGCCGAAGATATTTGTGGCTTTTAAGATTTTTAGGATTTGTAAATAAGTATTTAGAATTTTAGATGGTTTGTGTGTATTTGTTTGCTTAACTTTGTCTGTGTAGTCTATTAGACAGAGTTATTACTTCCTTTCTTTCATAATAGTGATCAAGAAGTTTAGTTTGGGCACAAAAAAATTATGAGCCTATGAACCTCTTGGTTTCATTGTTTGTTGTTTCTGTTTCTGGGAGCAAATTTTAGCGGAACTTAAAATGATTAAATTATGAATAGTCATTGAGGCATAGACTGGACTGGACATATGTTTTCATGATTGCTTTCACATGTTTCAAATATGTTTAGAATGATGGTTACCGATTGATTTGATTTTTATGACTCCAGTCTTGGGATTCACCCCTCGGGATATTGATCACCAGAGGATGATGGATTCTGAGCCTGGGAGGTGCAGAAGAACTGATGGTAAGAAATGGAGGTGTTATAAAAGCGTGGTTCCTCATCAAAAGTACTGTGAAAGGCACATGCACAGAGGCCGTCAGCGTTCAAGAAAGCATGTGGAAATTTCTGAAGCTATTAATAAATCTACTACCTTGGCCATCAATTCCGATAACTTTGCATCATCTGTGATTTCTTCTAGTGCTGCCACTACTGATAGGGGGATCTTTGCTCCGGTGTCTACTAGCCTTAATCTTGCAGTGTCGTGTTCCAATGCTGCCACTGTCAAGAGTGTCCCTGGAACTTTTAAAGGTGACACGTCTGCATCCTATGTTAACAATGGCATTTGGGAATGCAAATGCAACAATGTCGTGAGAGTCAACAATGGCACCACCGCCGGCTCTTTAGTCAGAGTTCTAGCTGACAAAAATAACGCGAAATATGAAATTGACTGCACTGGTGGCAAGGGTTTGAACTTCAACCACATAAGTACCAACAAAAGTGATTGGAGCAATCTAGGATTCAAGAATTATTGTGATGGTACTGTTGCTCCAGGGTTCGGTTTGTCTCCAAAGAGTGTCCTCCAAGGTGGTAAGGGTAAGTATTGAACCTTCTGTATTCTATTTGTTTGTATGTTATGCATATCAGTAGAATTACTACACAGACATGCAATTTCTTGTGGTTTTTGAGAATCCTTGTTGAGCTCTAGGATTCATTCTGAGGAGTGGCCTTTACCTATTTGGTTGGACCTCTAGGTATTCCTCATGATCTGCGTACCCATTCCAGTTATTTTGGCTTTCGATCAATTGCTGGTTTCTTGAGGCTTCTTGAAGTGCAGTTAGGGTGTGTTCGTTTGGACTGAAAATATTTTTCAGCAATTTTTTTGGTACCAAATACAGGAAAATATTTTCCGGTGTAAAATATTTTTCAATTTTCCTTCCACTGGCTGAAAATAACTTACGGAATTGTTGAGCGCAAGTTTTTTTCCGGATAATTCAAGAGTGATATTAAACCTCAAATACTTTTATAATTTTATTTGCTAAACTTATTTTCGTTTTCAATTTTTTTCCATTCATTTTTCTCTTAATCGTGGGTCCCACACTAATATAACTATCATTATGCATATTTTACTACTACATTGTATTATCATTTAATTTTGAACAAGATCAATATTTTATTAACCACAATTACTTGTAAGGTATTTATTACCATTGTTATAATTTTTTTTAACTTGTATTTATAAAATTAAAGATGAAACCGTTAAAAATTTTTATTTCAAAATATTTTCATTTTGTCAACCGAACACCGGAAAATTATATGGAAAATCAAAATAAAGAACTTTTTCATGTCCAAAAGGAGAAAATATTTTCGGTCCAAACGAGCACACCCTTAATGTACACTTATTTGGCTAAGTGGTTAGTCATCTGGTTTTGGAGCTTATGTAGACAGAGTAGACCATATTATCTCATCTTTTAACTGTTGGACTATATTCCATATGATTTTACATAGGGCATACACTTCTGTAGAAGCCAGATCACTGTAATTAATGAATTTTGATTATTCTAGAACTGATGAGTTCCGTGCATTTTGACATTTTCTTCTGACGTTATGCTTCTTGAATAACATAAAAATGAGGCATGTTTTTTATTTTATACAGCTGCAGGCTGCAGTCGCCTGAATTTTGACAGTAAAGCACTTGCAGAAACTGAACCCCTGAGATGCAGAAGAACAGATGGTAAGAAATGGAGATGTAGCAGGGATGTAGTACCGGATAAGAAGTATTGTGAGACTCACCTACACAGGGGGGCAAAGAAGGCAACGGTAGACTGTAAACTGGTAAACTAATACCCCAGCTGCACCTATCCCTCGTAGTATCGACACTTTCCATACACCCACAAAAGTTGAAAACATCATTAACTTGAACACCAACCTCTCCATCTCAGTGGCTGCAAGTCCCCAGAAGACTTCAGACGGCGATTCTGGCAGTTTCAGCAGCAGTGATGCCACCACTGTGACAGATGAAAATGGCAGCATTGCTCACATTCTAACTCTATCTCCTTGAGATCTTCCACTAAGCTCAAATTTTGAAGTCCTTATTCCATTTTGCATGGTTCTAGGTAGCTATATATAAGAAGGATCAAGAGCATGTTTTTCAAGTTGCTGGATCATGGTCTGTGAATTTGTGTTTTGTTCTTTATGCTATACATGCTAGACAAGTTTCTGATGAATGCAATGTTCATTAGAAGAGTGAAAATTCTGTTTGTCCTTAAATCTTTCCACTTGGAATCTACTAAAGTGATGATGAAGAGCTCATGCAGTTATATGTTCAAGTCCATCCATTCAGATGAGAACTGGGGAAATCTTAGTATGAAAATTTTTTGCTACTCACTCCGCAATGCAGAGTAGGTATCACAGACTGTTGGATGATTGAAAAGTTATGGAACGCTCCTGCTTTTCAATTATCTCAACAGTTGTCATACTCATTCCGCATTGCAGAGCGAGTAACCAAGATTTGCTCATTTTAGTAAATATCATCTTGACTATTCTAAAACTATTGTATACTATATTGTTATTGGTATTCTCAAACTAATTAGCTTCTTCCATATGAAGTAAGGGTAGAAGGATCAAAGCTGTTTGAGCTCATCTTTGGTGCTACCCAAGGGTGTCAATTGGGCTTTGACAAGCCTAAGCTTGGTCTATGTGAAATTGTATTCAGGTCCACGTCTGATTTATTAAAACTCACAAATATTATGTTCCTTCTCAATTAACTAAACTAGTAGGATATTAGACCGAGTTTGGGTCGGACCAAGCTCAGTTATGCTTTCAAGATTTTGTACTTCACTTTCATATATTAATTTATTTACTAACGAAATAAATTCTTATAATTTTATATGCTATAATAATATAATATTGTATTTCATCAATTTTTTTTTGTATATATTTCACAAAAAATATTATTATTCAAATAAAATGACTTAAAATTTTATAAATTTTTTATTATAATTGATCATATACATTAGATAATGTAAGGGTGTTGTTTAACAATTATCTTATGTTTATAATTACAGTGTTTTTGAGTATTACACATAATATCTGCATATATATAAAATCCAAACTCGCACACTTTGAAATCGAAACTAAAATTTAGATTCAACCCAACTTACCTCACCCTATTATTATAATAAGTTCGGCCCTGGTCCAATTCAATTGATAGTCCCAGTTATTACCAATAACATATGTAATTAGGTTTAGTCTTCTTCTGCTTCATTTAAAAAAAAAAAAAAAAAATCTGCTGTATAATGATGAAGGTTTTCGAATCCACAAATTCTGGTATCAACTGCCAAGGTCATGATGTACGCATAAGTAGATCAATTCGCAGAATTTTGTATATTCCTAAATTCAAGTTATTCAACTCTAATCCTATTAGGTTTTTGAGAACTACAACACTCTAATCCTATTGTGTTGGTGAGAATTACAGCAGAGAATTTTCCTGATCATATACATTATTATCGACCAAAAAAATATGCATCAATAAATTTTCTTTTTTCAGCTCATAAATATATAGTTCGATTGAGCAACGTTTGTCAATTATCAATCATCAATCATGGGTTTCTCTTACATGATGAGATCAAGGCTATTAACGTTATTCAGATCAGTAAATTTACGTTGTAGAAGCAAGATTCATAATGCCTGCCAATACCAAAGTAGCCATCTTTATAATCCCATGAAAGGCAAACAACTTCGGTACGTTATCCTCCCGTTGCTTTTAGTTCTTACAGATTGAGGAATGCAAATTCCCATAATTTACTTGGTTTTTGGAGGAGATTTTACGTTGCTAATTCACAGGTTGTTAAAGGGTTGGATGTAGAGTTAGAAACGTTGTTATAAAAACATCAACCATAAATATGGAATATTCATAGGTTTATCTTTATGCAAAATTGCACATGATATTTCAAATAGAGTCCAACTTTTACCTCCTTACAAGATTGCATATTCCTGGGGCGCATCATGGAAGGAGCTGGCAGAGGAGGATTCAGCGCGAATACTCAGGCCAACAAGTCCCGAAACTATTCGCGTGCACAAGATTTTGACACAGATTGTTCAGGCAATGCATGATATGTTAGGTCTTCAGAGTCTTCAGAATACTTGCAAAGTTTCAGTTTTTGTACCAGAAAAGAAGAATGATTTGCAAATAGCTGATCCGGACATGATGCCAAAAGAGATTTGGCTAGATCCAATAAGAGGGTTGGAAAACTTGGCCTAAAATGTGGTACTAACCATTTGGATGGGTTAAATTGGAAAGTCATGGGGGTTGATTCTGATGAAGACAACGCAAAATATGCTGGAAACTAGAAGATTAAGATCCATCTCTATACAGGGGTGTTTAAGGGCTGAAGAATTCACAATCTCAGGATTTAGAGATAGCAACTGTTCTAGGACATGAGGTGCACAAACAATTTTTTCCCTCAATTTCTTCAAGATATTTATTTTATACATTTCAGTTTCATGACTAAATAGTAGCATTATTATATACTCCAGTAGCTAATAAATCAATCTAATTATGCTCGACTCGATTATTATAACCATTTGTTATTACTTTCAGGTTGGACATGGAGTGGCTCAGCATTTACAAGAAACTCTTACGTCACTAATTTGGCTCGTTCCCCTCGTGCTTATACTTGCTCTAATTACGAGTAGGGAAAATATTTTTAGTTGGATAGATGCCTATTTACAAAAGAGGCATGTAAATGCTTGTGTTTTCCATCTGTCAAATATCTGCCTGGAATTATGTTTAGCGTTGTTTTAATCCTAACAAATAGTGATTGCCTATATATTCTACTAAAGCATAGATTCACTTGAAGTTGCATTCACAGCCAAATTCTTAATGTGCATTTTCTTCTAGTAACTAATATGTGGTTTCTCCATTTCATGTAAAGTTAGTTAACTTCCATATTCAAAAACAAACTCTTCATTTCATGATAATCCATTCTGAGTTTATGCATGAGTTTTAAATAAATATACTTCTTTCGTTTTTCTTCTGTAGGGAGGAATTCAAAGCTGATTATATTGGAGTTTTGTTAATGGCTGCTGCTGGCTATGACCCTAGATATGCTGCACTATATTGGGGTATCAGAATACCTACTCATATGAAGATCCAACAACACATCACCCTTCTGCAAAAAGAAGAGCAAAGATGCTTAGCCAAGTTGATGTGGTGAAGAAAGCAATGGATTTATATCTCAGCAAGTTGAACATCTTCAATTAATTAGAGATTGGTCCAGTTTTGGTCTATTGCTGTACGAGAATCAATAGAATACAAGTAAAATCTGTTCTTTAAAACCTTTTCTCCTCAGTAATTCTAATGTAGATAGAAAGTAGTATGCACTATCTTAATATTGTCAAAAACTTTTTATGTAGGTTTCATTTGATTCATAAGATGAGACTACATCAGAAAATAGTCAAAGCCAATTTGATCATATCCTTTTTAAAAATTAGAGGTACTCAAAATTACTACAATATTGGTTACAAGAGTCAACTGAAGTAATTCAATTCCATTTCAGAAATAATCAAACAGATTGTTTATAGTCAGTTGCAACCAGATTGCATGTCTATGGTGAATGGGATTGCAAGATCATATTCTTTATAATCTGATTCAAAGCACTGCACTAAAAAGGTCACTCTCTTTTTATTACAGATCATGCAAAATTGGAAAGAGCTCTGAAATTAAATTTACATTAACACATATATAATCTACCAAATTTTGAATTGGATAATTTTTTTGTTTTACCATTTGTTAAGCAGTAAAAGCTCTGTATTGGCCACAATTCAGATGTTACCCCATAAAACTGAAGAAATGAAAATGCTGTTTTGACAGTAAAGATCTTTTTAATTGCAGCTTTCAGTCACTAGATTCATTGCAATTCACAACTTACTCTAATGCTTTGTAAACTGCATGTATTACTTGAAACAAGAGGATAAGTATTAAAGAAATGTTTTTTCTTCACAAAGCAAGTTAGCATTTTCTACCCATAGGAGAAAGACTCACAGAATAGACATTTTGGGTCAAGAGAATTCCCACCTAGCTTTACAAGGGGAGAAAGAAAAATACTACTTCAACAAAGATATTTGAAGATATAACATAACCATATCCTGAGAAGTTGGAGTAGGGTGGAACTTAGCTAGTTTGTGCATGCATCCCTGTATTCAGCATTCTTAATTACCCATGGATGCTCCAAGATCTCCTTAAGGGACAGTCTTTTGGACGAGTCCTTCACCAGTAGCTGAACAGATATAAGGTCACATAAACAGAAAAGAAAATGATGTTTTCTCTCCCTCATTTCTACTCGCTTTCATCAGGTATACAAAGAGATTTAAGAACAAACTTACTCGATTGTAATGAGATTTTTGGCTTCTGCAGACACATTAGGAGTGGAAGGGAATCTGAGGTCAACCTTCATTATCCTGTAGAGGATATGTTAACCCATTATATGTAGATGACATGTCTAACTATAGGACTAACTGCATTATCCTTTACCTTCTGAATGTATCTTTTTGACTCTCTGCCTCAAAGGGAGGGACACCATACAAAAGCTCATAGCAAAGGACACCCAAAGTCCAGTTGTCAACTGTATAGTCATGAGCTTTCTCCTCCAGCATTTCTGGTGGTAAATAGTCCAAAGTTCCACACATGGTCTTTCTTTTGCTTTCCGATTTTAATTGTACAGACCATCCAAAATCTGCAATCTTCAAGCGGCCCTGTAATTGCACATTTTGGAGATGCATTATGAATCAACCATTATTTGTGTGGCACATTCTAAACAAAAAGGCTAATTATCAATTCCAAGACTGCAGATTTCTGAAACACGTCTGAATAATCAAAATCGTCTATCCATAAAATGTTCTAAAAAGAATGTGATAGCTGCTTTTCCACTAATTTTACAAAATCGCATTGATAAAAACGTTCCACCACTTTGCACAAATATGAAAACAAGTTGTCTCCCCTATGTATTTTGCCCCTTTGGAATGACAATTGGGGAGGATACTGATGGAAATTAACTTTCTAACTTGACCCATTAACTTTCTAACTCAACACCACTAGAATGCCCAAACGTAGAACATATCTCATTATATTTAAGACCGGATTATCCTATTAACCTGTACCATTGATGTAAGTGTTCAAAATTCAAATCTAGATCAGCTTGGAACCATTCAGAAGTCAGAAAACTACAAAACAATCAGATACATAATTTAATAAGCAATGAGGTACACTAAGGTTTTAGAGGCATTACCTCATGATCGAGTAGCAAGTTTTCTGGCTTGATGTCCCTGTGAATCACATGCTTCTCATGGCAATATGCCAATGCTTGCGTGAGACTTGCAATGTACTAATTCACATCGAACGAAAAAGATCAAGCATCAAGAGTGAAACCCCACAAGTAAACTACTTATGGTTGAATTGACAATTAAACCCTGAAACTATCATCAATTTTGCACCCTAAACATTCAATATAGTAGCACTTGAGTACCTTCTACTATTACTTCAAAGCACACCGCTCAAATCACTTAAAAGTTAATGAATTTGATAGTTATTTGTCAGTGAATAAGGTTATTTCAGTAAACAAATTTGAATTACAAGTATTAAATGTCTTTTTCATTCAAAAATATATGAAGAAAAAATTCACTAATTTTCAATTGAATTAAACAGCGTGCCATGAATTCATAACAGTAAAAGGTACCAAAGCGCAAATCAGAAATATTTCAGGAGTGCATATTGCAATTAATCCTAAATTTATTTTTATCAAAGCAAAGAAACCATCCAGATATTGGAAACAAGCATACGCCAAAAGCATAATTCAGCTAAATAAAAAAATTAAAAACATAAAATCCAACAAAATAAGAAAAATAAATACAGTAAAAACGAACACATACGGAGGCGGCTTGTTTCTCGGAGAAGTGGCCGGACTTACGGAGGTGGCGGTAGAGCTCGCCGCCGTGAGCGTACTCCAAAATCAACACAATGCGGAGGTCATCGTGAAACCAGCCATAAAGCCTAAGGACATTAGGATGGCGAAGATTGGATTGAATCTCCATCTCTCTCTGCAATTGCTTGAAAAGGCCGTGTTTCTCCAGTTGCTCCTTGAAGATAACCTTCAAGGCGACTATATACTTTGTTTTGACCTCACGGGCGAGGTATACCCGGCCGAATTTGCCTCTGCCGAGTGGCTTGCCGATCTCGAAATCGTCCAGCGACCATTCTTTTTTGGGTGTTGTGGCTGCGACGGCGGAAATAGTACTTGGGCGGCGGTTTAACGGGGGTTTCTGAGAGTGGATTTGAGATCGGGATGCCATTTAGGGGTTGTTGGGATTGGGAGGGAAAATGATTGAAATTTGAGTTTTCAAAATATGTCAAGCAGTGGGGGAAGGTGTAGCGTGGGGCGTAATGGTAATGGTGTTTTCATCCGTCCGATATTTTCGAAAGAGATCTGGACCTTTTAATTTGTTGGATCAAAGCCGATATAATGCTCCGTTTGTACCGTTTGCCTTATTTATTATTCATTTTCTAAATAATACCTACTATTTTGTTATTACACCTAAAAAAAAAAAGTGAATATAATCATTATTTTAAATAATATACTGAATATTCACGGTACAAACGAGCAATACGAGCATCATATTCTCATACAACAAATGGACATCTTTTTTAAAAATATTAATATAAATTTGTTTTTAAATTTTACCTGTAGAGTTTATAATTAAAATTAAAATTTATAAAATTTAATTGATATCATAAATTTTATAATATGTAATCTATATTACATATTTATAAATAAGATCAAAAATCAAATTTACCTAACTATTTTTTCTATGTTTTAAATACAAAATCAAAATCACGAGGTTCATACACTAAAGCAAAACAAGTGCATCACAAGAGACCAAAAACAATTTCTTAACATGAAGACATGGGGAGTTTGTCTCCCCAAATTGTTCCGAGGTTCATGAACAAAAGCACAACATGAGACCAGAATGTCACTTCAGTTATGTTTCACATCAGGGGCGGATAAGGAGCGGTAGCCCATCAAAATTTTTAAAATTATGTTTTTTCTTTTTAATTTTTTTAAAATTATTATTATATTATTATGAAAATTAAATTTTGTCCTTTTCAAAAATTTTAAAAAATATAAAAAAGTGTTCCCTATATATATATTTATACAATCTTATCCCCCAAGAATTTTTAAAATATATATATTTTTTTTTTAAATTTTCAATAATCTCTTTTAAAAAAATTAGATTTTACTCCGTAAAATTTTGTAAAAATTATAAAATTGTTTCTCTAAAAATAAATTTATTTATAATTTTTGACTCTCAAAGTTTAACTTTTGAATCCGTTCCTGTTTCACGTGACTCTAACATTCTATTCTATACCATCTACGATATAGATGTATAAAATTTGAGGGTATTTATTTATTTATTATTATTTTTGGTGTTTATCATCTTTTACTTTTTCATAATTACCTCCATCAAATATTTAAACTTCTTAAAACTTCCAAAACTTCCCCCTTAACTTCGATTCTTTTTTCCTAATACATTTTTCCCTTTTATTTGGCACACTCATGGGTTTGCCCTTTCCCCTATCATATATAAAGCATGAGTTAGGTTTAATACGGTGTCATTATTTATTTATTTTATCAATTATATCCCCTAGAATAACTCCCTAAGAGGCTATAACTTCCCCATCATCCACCTCCAATATCTATATTATTTTTCAATTTTTTAAATAATTATTTTTAACATTTCTATTAACTATTGTTCTTGAGATTTTTTATAATATATATATATTTTTAAATTACACACCTATTAGGTGTGGTTTTCACACTAGTAAATATTACCTTTCAGCCTTCCTACTTTGGAATTCTTGTTTAGCAAGTTGTGGAAAACTTTGACTAATGGACGAAGGATTGGCACATGCATGTCTTTCGTGTTATTATAACTCTGTTTGGATAAATATTATTTAAAATAAAAATTTACACCTTCTCCTATATATTTTAAGATCGATAATGATCACCTTACAGTTTGATGTACATGTATATAAAACTACAGTGAACTTGGGTTTCAGGAAAGCCACAGACGACTGTACTTCACCATGCATGCATGACCCTTTCCGCCCCTCCTTTTCTCTCTCTCTTAAAACCAGGTAATCTTTACATTTAAAAGCAGCAATGCTCTACAATACATTCTATACTCGATATGGCATTTAGTTAACGCCAAAATCACGGTTCCACTGCTCAAGCTCTTCCCACTTGCTCTTTTGCAGGCTTGGTCTAATTATAGTCATTGCATTTCGAAAATCTCCATAACTCAATCGCCTCACCTGCACATGGAAACGCACATCTTAATGGAGCCTTGCTTCCAATATATAGCAGCCAATGCGCAAGCCAAGAAGTGTAATATAAAATAAATGACGCAGAAGAAACAAATATGCGAGGTAGAAAAACTCGTAATATTAAAGCAAAACAACACCAACAGGAGCATGAAACAGAAATAGAATGAATAAATCTTATTTACAGTAAGACAATGCAATAGCAGAAAAAGATGCACAATATTGGAAGGAAGTTGGCCAAATCATAATGTTGAAGATGGGACTGCCATGGGAAGGTAGCATCTTACCATCTCTCTATTCTATATCCATACCATATATAAAGCATGAGCATGAGTTTTGTTGTCCTTCATCTATTGAATTGCCAAATGTATCCTTACAACTACTCATAACTTCTTTCCCTCCCCACTGCATATATTTTCCTTTTAATTTTTTGAATAATTTTTTTTATAAATTCCACTATCTTCCTTTTTTTTTTTAAAAAAAAAAAAAAAAAAAAAAATTGTTCATTTGTTTTGGTTGTAGGTGTGCCTTTCCTACTAGTCTACACTATATATAAAGCAAGAGACCCTCTTTTGGTGTCTGTCACTTTATAAACTTCCCAATTTACCATTTATTAACATTAATAATATCATGGTAAACCACCACTAATAATTAGCACATGTAACTTCTTCCTCTTTTTATTTTTATTTATTTTTTAAATCTCACACAATATGTGTCTACCTTCACCACTAGTATATACTCCTTTCGTCCCATTTTATTTGTTATGGTCAAACTTGCACATAAACAAAAATTATGTTTTTGACCCACTAATAAGATGCTTTTTCCATAATTGTTCTTCAATTAAGATATAAAATTTATTAGTTGATTTTGGAGTTTCAAATTTTGAAATGATTTGTGAGAGTAATTAATGTTAAAACATGAATTTAATGCTATGTCTTTGGGACTTGCATGAGGGGTGAAATTGGTAAAATGACCTTTAAAAATTTGCCATTTTAATAAGTGACGAAAAATTTGGGACAAACTAAAATAGAAAAGGTGACATATAAAATGGGATGGAGGAAGTATAAAGCATGAGGGACTTTTTGGTGTGTGTCACTTCTTGAACTTCCTATTATACCCCTACATTATAATAACTACCATTAACTCCCCACTACCAATAACTTACACACAACTTTTTATTTTTTTCCTTATTAATATTAAAAATCGCACACACGTAGGTGTGTGCCTCGCAGACTAATTAACAATATGGATCTGAGAAATAATAGATTTTAAAACAATTTTACCTGATTTGCGTCTACATTTAGGATGTCCGCACCAAGTTCTCTAATGGGCATCATTGCAGCTTCCTCACACAAGGCTTGGAGATCACTTCCAGAGTACCCTGTGCAACAAAGCATATTACCGATCACTAAAACCCTACTCTATTACGTTCACACATATTTGAACCTAACCATCCCTACTGTACTACATTCACACATATTTGAACCGTCTTTCAGAATCTTTAAGCTGTAACCCAACCATGGGTCCCAAAGAATTGAAAAGTCAATGTTACCTTCTGTTTCTCTCACAAGTCTCTCCAGATCACCATCTGTTACAACAAAATGGAGAAAGAGATGAAAAATAAGAAAAGTGATCACACTATTCTAAGATTTCATTTTTTATTTTTATACTGCACCAGATTTTCTCATCAAACAGATCCAATCACATTGACCAGAATAGTGATAGGTCATCACACTAACAACTATAAATCCAAAATTTTCTTCATTGTCCAATGAAATTGAGGGGAAAGAGTATTTCGCTTAAACAACGGCTTTAATAAGAAAAGGCATCAGTTAATAGGAGGAAAAACCTGCTTCATTTGAGCTTATTTTATTCGCCAAAATGGAACTGTCACTTCAAACAATACTAATAGGTAGATTATTCTTTTTTGAAAAATGGCTCACCAGGCAAAGAAAATGCTCGGCCTTTGAGTTTGTGCTTCAGAAGTTGCCTTCTGACATTTGCATCTGGCAAAGGAATGTATATTTTCTTCACCTGTTTCAAAATTTTATTCATTAGAAAATAATCAAAAGCTGAGTAAACCATTTGAGATCAGTTGCATAAAAGAGTACAGATCATATAATCACTCAAACTTTAATGTCATTTGCAATAATTCAAACAAATCCTTAATATCCTAGTGTACTGAGATGCACATAATTACACTAGGTAAAAGTTGCCAGATAAGACTACAAATTAATTCCAAAACAGTTCATCTGGGAATGAGATCACAGATCTCATCAGGGAAAAGAACATAATCCACGGCTGGCAGACAAAGGTTCAGTATATAGATCTTCCAGTGCCCAAACATAAACTTAACAACTACATAAGTTTGGCGTACACAAAGAAGTGCAGTCAATAGATACTAACCAGGACTTCAATAAACCTCAAACAAAATATGAACCAATTTCCTTCTTTGCAGCTACCAAGCAATTTAGTTAGTTTCTAATTCCAAAATAATCATCTGGACAAGTGCTCCAATAAAGGTCTATAATTCTATCAATAATCATATACCAAATCGTACTTCATGTTAGTGTTAACCTGCATAAAATGCCTTTAAAAGAAAATATTTTGGAAGTAATTCTTAGTAAAGTTAAGTTACTTTTGATCCAAAAACCCCGAAATAGGCTTAAGTTGCACTGGAAACAGCAACATCATAAAACAATTGACAGAATTGAAATGCAAGAAACAAGTTTTAAGAAAAGCCTTGTTCAAAACTTACATATTTTGGGCCCATATGTTGCAACTTGAATTATCACCAAGTTTCCAAAATGCTTGCCAGAAAATTAGGAATTAAATAATCATTTAGTTTAAGGCATCTAGCAAACAAAAGGGCAGTAAGCTAAACCGTGCATCAGAAAACTTAATACAGCAAAGACGTTGGGGATAAATGCTTTACAACATTCACTATATCATATAACAAAGTTCTAATGAAGATCAAATTTTCACAAAGGATATCGCCCTATGAAATGTAAAAATGTACAAAAAACATATTCAAATTCATTTTTCATTTTCATTCAGAAATATACAGTTCAAGTCTCCCGATGGCATCTTAGTAGTAGAAAATTGATCCACCAGCATACTAACCAGTCTCCTCAGAACCGCATCATCCAGCTCTTGTGGCTTGTTGGTAGCTCCTGCCATGACATAAAAACAAGTTCCAAAACAATGAGTTTTCCCTTCGTGGGTTGGCTTGGGTAGAGTTGTAGGAAGATGGTCAAGGATGTGAAAAATACAGGTAATAATAACCAATTTATTCACGCTAATAGATCACCATTTAACTGAGAGAGAGTGATGTAAGAGACAGCAAACAGATAAAATCTTACCAATCACAATTACAAGATCATCAGAATTCGAAGTTACTCCATCAAATTGAACTAGAAACTCTGATTTCAATCTTCTGCTTGCTTCATTTTCATTAGACGTCCTCGTTGACATAATACTGTCAATCTTTTGATCACATGATTACATTAATAACTATCCACCAATGATGAAAAGATTTAAGAATTTTATAGAACAATGCTTGTTCACTGTTTTTGTGTGCATGTTTGTTTCTCACATGTATGTGTGTTTCTCTGTGTGTATGTGTGAGTGAGAGAGAGAGAGAGAGAGAGAGAGAGAAACTCATACTAGGTAAGTGTGTTTGCTAGGCTCTGTTTAGATTACATTTTTTAGAAGAGCTTTTAGAAAAATATTACTGCAGCATTTCTCAGGCAACTGTGTTTATTAGATGAAAAGGTAATTAGCCAATGTGTCTGAATATATATATATATATATATATATATATATATATACATATATTTTGGGGAAAAATCCATGACCAAACAGTGCCTTAGTTAGAATACAAGGATTGCAGCACAGTACTTTGATGAGAGATGTTGAAAAAGGGGTGGGGGAAGCACTAGACATCACTTGCTAAATGCTAATGGCAAGGCAAATAAGGGCATATGGTGATTTGCTCTAGCGTAACAAGTTCTATACTTTATTTTCCTTGCTGAAATTTTTCCCCCTTTATGTGAAGAAAACCCAGGAAGCTGAATATCTTATAATGAACTCATTATAATATAGCAACCTAGCATTGACATGGCAACTCATTGAAAAAACAAATTGCAAAACAAAAGGAGTAGCATTGCACTGTTGTGAAAGTTCGTGTTCAGTGTGACTAATAATTTCTCCAGTCTAACAATCTAATGTCATTTAAAGTTCTGATTTATCCTTTCTTTTTATTCTACTTTGCTACCAATATCTTCTTCCCATTCTTTTGGGTAAATTACAATGAACCCCCTCATAGTTTGGCTAATGGTCACGTTACTCTATTTGGTTTGCAAACCTCCAATCCGCTCACTTCTTTTTGTGTGTGTGTGTGTGTAAAATGGATGGAAAGTTACAAACCCAATGGATTTGTGCAAAAAGTCAAAAAATATCCCTAAGCTTAATAGCTCTCCTCAACCGCCCGAAAAAAACCCCACCGCTAGAAGGGAGGAGTTGTGTTTTATGTTAAATTACATAACTGACCTTGATTAGAGGCTTTAAATGAATAAAATAACCCTTTAAAATAAAAATTTTCAGCCTCTGGAGAGATCTAATGGTCACTTAAAGAAATATTTAATGGTTTCACTTTAATCCAAATCACAAGGGGACGGATTGTAGAATTTCAAACCATCGGGGGTAACGTGAACATTAGTCAAACTACAAGGGGGTTCCTTGTAATTTACCCCATTTTTTTTCCACTGCATTCGCTTTTTATAAAATAAAACTGAAGGTCACTGTTACATTGCAAGCAATAAGAGAACATCAACAGCTGCAGGATTGTTATATTGAGAAATACCTCATCCATAAAAATAACAGATGGCTGCCTAGAAATAGCGACACTAAAAAGAGTGCGTACAAGTTTTTCCCCCTCCCCCACCTGCCATCACAAGCACCATTAATGACTTCAACTGTAACAATGGAATATCACATGAAAATCAAATCCACAGAGTAAATCATTAGGAAAAGAGACACACCCACTTGGATGTCAGTGTAGATGCAGAAACATTAAAAAATGTCGCCTGTGACTCTGAAGCAACTGCTTTAGCAAGCATGGTCTGGCCTCCCAGTACCAGGTGGACCAAAGAGAAGCAGACCTGAAAAACAAAACCATAAACCTTTTTAAGCAATTATGTTTCTTTGGTGCTATAAGACTATATAAAGCAATATAACACTTTGTGTCACTCCTACCTCTAGCTGGCTTTCGTAGGCCAGTAAAGAGGTCCTTTCTTTTGGTTGGAAGAATTACCATTTCTAGCAAGGCTTGTTTTGCCTTTTCAAGGCCGGCTGCAACAAAAATTTGGTTAAAAATGCAACCTGAAAGAACATATCAATAGGAATACAATCATGTAATAGCTTCTAACCGATGTCTTCCCATTTTACAGAAGGGCTTCTGTCCACAATCACAGAATTTATCATTTCAACCAATTTTGCATCATAACCGCTACCAGCTTCCCGTGAAGGTTTTGAGCTCACAGTAGCCATAGTGTGACTCGTCCTGACAGAATTACTGTTTTTACTGGGAGGCCTCTGTGATGTGACTTTTTTAGCATATGAAGTCGTTGGAGCCATGCAGTTACACCAGTTTGCAAGTGAGGTGCAGTATTCTAGACAGAAAATACAAGGATGCATTACAGGAACGGAGTAGCAAAAAATCAACAACATTTCATTGCTAATACTCTCACTGAAACATGATAGAAAAGAACAATCAAGAAGAGGTATCGGCACTTATTTATAGAATTCCAACATGATTTATGCCAAAGATCAACAATGACAACAAGCTAGTAGGATTTAAGACTGGGTAGTCCATGCCAATACGAAATCAAATAAAATTCTTGTCTAACTGCAGCAATGACACGCATAAGTTGACATCTTTAGTCTTTTAGAGAGGGATCAGAAATACACGGTTAAATCATCACAACCTCCTAACAGCATTATACGTGCATAAAATACACATTCAAGTATTATACCAGCTTCCTTAGCAATGAATGAAGTTTTACACCTTCTTGAATCCATAACCCAACAAGAAAATGATTTCTGGACTGTAAATCATTACAAGTGTGTACTAGTTATGATACACGCTGATAGGTTGGGTTCTGAAGAATATCCGCAGGACAAGATCCCTGGAATGTTACAATCAAAAAATCACACTCCATGGATTAAGAATGCTGCACTAATCAGCCGATGAAGCTGATAGGGAACTACAGTTAAGCAAGATTAAGATGCCACAACTGTAGAAACACATCCCTACATCCTAAAGGCTTTTCATTTTTCTTCATCTTTCAATCTTCTCACAACTAAGACAAAGCGAAATATTCTCAAGCAAGCATACCCAGACGAAAGCAAGAAAAATGCAATTCCATGCAAGAACACGATTTAGTAAACATTCTCAAACAAATAAATGTACCCTGGATGAAAGAAAGAAAACTTTCTATCAACCTTAAACTCACACTTTACACTTCAGTAAAAGCAGTTCATACCTTCACTGTGGACATGCCACCTGAAACTTGCGGGAAGAAGGACAGGAAGCAATAGAAGGAACATGTGAGACATCTTCTATTTTCGGTACTACTAACGAAACATTAGAGTGCAACGAACAGGTCAAAAGTGTTCAAAATAATGCACAATCTAAGCACCTGTTCGTCGGCTTAAAGTTTGTAGTCTATCTGAAACTTGGCCCTGCCATTGAGATATTTTCTGTCGATAAGATTTCACCTTCTCAAGTTCACTGTGGGAGAACAATAACAATAAAAAAAGATATGCACAATTAGTTTCATTGTCTAGATACCACACAAGAAAAAGAAGAAATATGGCCAAGCACTAAAATTCCACAATACATGGTTATTATAAAAGTGCACTTCTTAGTGATTTTTCTGCTTTATTTTGAAAAATTACTCAACCAAATATAGAAATGAAAGTAAAAGTTGAAAAGAGAGTACAAACAGCTCGATGTGATTTTAGTGGTCACCAAGATAGATGAACAGCAACCTAACCTTTAGCCTGCAACTTAAACGTAAGCACTCTAGAAGTTACAGTTTAATCACAAATATTACTCTAGGTAGACTCCACTAAACAAACAAGCAAACCAAGCCTTATGTCCACCATAAAAAGTAGGATCGACTGCATGAATCCTGCTACGCTTGTCATGGACCATATCCTCCTTAATTCCTAGATGGGCTATATCTTTCTTACAACTTACTCACCAAAGTTTTTTTAGGTCTTCCCCTACCCTTCTTATGTTGACTACTCTCTATAAATTCTACTCGCTTGACAAGCCCTTCTTATGTTGACTACTCTCTCTAAATTCTACTCGCTTGAGAGGCCCTTCTTATGTTGACTACTCTCTCTAAATTCTACTCGCTTGACAGACGCTTTTACTGGCTTTCTTAATGACCTAACTACCTTAAGCATATTTCTCTCATCTTTCTCATCAATAGGTGCTACTCCAATCTTATCACGAATAAGCTCATTGCCTATCTTGTCCATCCTAGTGGACCCACACATCTGTCTTAACATTCGCATTTCTGCTACTCAATTTGCTCACGTGTGTAATCTAGGTAGCTCCGCCATACACACAAAATTCAATGAAGTAATCCTACTCTCTCAGTTGCCTAATGTCGATGTCCTGATTCAAAATCATCCAAAAGTTCGACATTGTTATTATCCGTTCTCAAATGTCAGAATACTAACAAACCAAAAATCCTATTTCTCCTCTTATAAACTCAACTTAAAGCTGCGACTCTCTATTATCAATTTTGACAGTTAAATTACTCAAGACGAGCATCAATATAAAAATGCCAACTGAATTTCTAGGGCTCCAAACTCTTCACCACCCTATTAAATTTCCTGTAGTCCAATTCACAAATCCTTTTAGTAATTTCTTTCCTACAATCATTCTAAATATTTAAGAACATCACCTACACAAATTCCATTTACAGTAAATTCCAGTAGCAAAAATTCAACAATTGATAAATAAAGCACCATAATCAGTTACATATCCACAAAATTAACTAAAATTACAAAAAAAGAAAAATGAAAATTTTGAGGAAAATTTAGGATACCTAGAAGTGACATAAGAAGGAACAGGAGTAGACATGCCTTCGGCGAGAATTCTACTGAGCGGTTTGATAATGCGAGATTGCATCTTCAGCCAACCCCCACTCCTCGGCTCGTACGGCCTTGGCAATCTCCTCTTTAGCCAAGTCAAAATAGCCTTTAAGCTTGTACGCCGCCCGCTCGTTACCCGTGGCAACGCCGTCCATTCCTGACGCCGTCCGATTGGGCGATGATGATGATGACGGAGAATAAGAAGAAGAAGAATCGGAGTTGAATATCGAACCTAGGGTTTCGATCAAGTCCTTGAAAGCACTCATTTCTCAATAAAATAAAATTTATTATTGAAAAATGCAATGAACCAGTTATTCGTGGTATTAATTATAATTTAGCTTACCATTGTGGACTGTGTTGAGGAGAATTTTATTTGATGCTTTAACTAAGGAATTAAATTAAATAATTAAATCAAATTAATACTATTGTACTAATTAACCGTGTCTAAATAAAAATTTTAAGGGTAAAAAACACTTTTAGTCCTACAGTTTGACTCAATGACATATTTCTGTTCTTAAATTTTCACAAAAAATAAATTACGTGTCTTATTTTTTAAATTTCTATTAGATTAGGATAATTAATAGAAAAATAACATAACTTTTTATTAAAATTTATGAGAAAGAGTAATTTTTTTTTGATTTAGCCAAGAAAAAGTAAAGGTAGAGAGTTATTTTTTAGAATTTGTTAGATAAAAAATGAAATGTTTGTTAGAGTAAAGAGACATAAACTAAAAAATGTTATTTTTATGTCCATTATTTGAATAGAGTTAAAATTTAGACTGCGAAGGACATGATTTATATTTTATAAAATTTTAGAAATAAAAAATGTCAATAAGTTGAACTTTGAGTACAACTGTTCTAATTAAATCAAAGAGTGAATGTAGTTACTTGCGAATGAAAGTGTAAACGCTAAATCAGCCTGATAATTTGGTTTGAATTCTTCTTGAAGTTAAAATTTGTATTAAGTTTGACTCTATTAGTATCGAGTCAAAGATCAAGTTAGGTTTATTTAAAAAAAAATCGAATCAACCAAACTTTAGTCTCTTGTTAAATTTGGATAACTTGATATTAATGTAGAGTGGTATGTAAATTTGATATTAACGTGGAGTGGTATGTAAATTTTGCCTGTGTCCAAGGCATATCCAAAAGAAAAATCAATTTTTATTTATTTTATTAAATTTTTATTTTTATTAATTTATAAGTGTGTCTTCACTAACAATTAGAAAAATATTTGTTTTAGGTGGTTTATAAATTTGATTTTCTCCTGTTAATTTGTAGAAAATCAAAATAGGAATTCTAGTCTACTCATAGATTTTTTTTATGCCAAAAAAATCATACTTCAATTAAATAAATTATTAGACGTTAACAAATCTTTATACCTTCTTATATTGTTTATAAATGCATAAGTTTAGGGAATTCAACAGTTTACTACATCATTGTATTGTATAAATATTTAAAACATATAGTATTATATTAAGTAAGCTTTTGAAGTATAATTTTAGTACCCTAATCAGGCAATAAAAATATTCTTTCGTATATATTACTTGCAATAATTTCATTATATAGATATTTTATTAATATCAATTATACATTATATAGATATTTTATTAATATCAATTATAGATTATGAAACTAAAAAAAAAATTATTATTTATACCCCGCTTATGGATCTTTCCTGCCTGTATCATGTATACAATTTTTTTTTTTATGGAATGATTCATTGATATCAAATCTTGAATTTTATTCATTTTTCATCCCAATTGAAATTTAAAAAAAAAATTAAAAATAATAATAAAAAAAGAAAGAAGTGGGTCCGAATTATATAGCTCAATTATATAGAATTTTGAGATTAGACAAAATAAAATAAATATGACATCTTTATTAATTGGACCGAGTCTAAGTCCACTACTAATAAAATGTCCAAAGTGGGCCGCTCATAAGCAGGTTCTATAGAATTTACTAAGATCTCACTACAATCTTGGCCTCTTAATATTCACATATTAATACCAAGCTCCGCCCAATAGTATAATATTTCGGGCCGGACCAAATTTAAATCTCGAGATTCTGTAAGATGGGGTGGAGGCCATTTTTTTTGCTTATGTAAATTAGTTATTTGAGAGGGCAAATTAATTGACATGTAAAAGTTTTGGCAAAATTCTACGATCTTTTAAAGGAAATCATTTTTTTGTATTTTAAATAGTTATATAGTATAAAATTATGTATTTTAAAAATTTATAAATTTTTAAAATTAATAAAATTATTCCTAAAAAAAAAACTGTAGAATTTCCAAAAATTTTAAGCTAATCTATTTTTGTTTGATTGAAATTACTGTCTTGGGTTAGACATTGACACACAGTGTCAGAGTCTGACAACATGAGGTAAATAGCTCTACCAAACTTTTTGATTCGTTTTTTATTGTTCTCAATCTTATATTTAGTAGCGATGAAATATGCGTTGGTGTGTGATTTTATGAGCAATCACAAAAAAATAAAAAATAAAAATAAAAATAAATTCCACTTTCCAATCTTTTCATTCTTACGATGTAATTGCATAGTACTAAAAAACCATTTTGACATATCCCCAAACAACTTCCAATCGAATAAACTCGAGAACTGGTTTAATTTGTTCTAATACAGCTTGATATTAACTAACAAAATTAAAAATAAATATCCTTTCATACCAATCCACCCCTTCAAATTTGCTGCATATAACAAACGTTTGCGGTGGTTACGTAATCCAGCAGTCTCTATCCACGGCAAGTGAGCCAAAGTGACAAACATCATACGACCAAGACAAAAGATAATTAGTTATCTTGGGAAAAAAACCAGAATGGCTCGCCCCACCACCATACTATGCAATTGATGTTAAATCTGTTTGATAGCTGGATATATATTTCTTACTCACAGATAATTAATGCAAGGCAGGTACCAACATTCGTATACTGAGGAAATTAGGAAAATTTTTTGTGCAGATTTCTTTTGCAAGGTTGTTAAATCCAATATACAATTTAACTTGTGTAATCATTTAAAAAAAAAAAAGTGTAATCATTAATTATAGTTAATTAGAGTTGGTTCAAACGATAACTTAATGAGCAACGTGATTAAACCATCAAAAAATCTTAAGTTTCAAAGTTCGGACTGTCACTATCAATATGCATGTGATCTGCTTTGATTATAAAGAAAGATGATTAATCTATCGTCCTCTTAAATTTTTATTTTAACCAAAAAAAATCAATCACCAATCAAGTAAGATCGTTTGATAGCTCCACACACACATATATATACTAATTTTTATCTTGCGCGATGCATAACGTTTGTTATCTGTCTAAATTATACCATAAAATGTAAGGATAGAATTTAAAAAAATTGAATATAATTATATTTTTAGGCTAAACATACTTATATTTACAACTCATGCAAGTCAAACATACTTATATTTACAACCTTGAGTCATTATAACATTTTTATGATGATTTGTTCTGAAATTCAATAATTGTCTCAAGAAATATGAAAAGAAAAAACGCAACAAATTACAATTTCGCCATCTCCTTTGTTTTTTCTAGGAATTTGGCCAATTAATAATTGTGAATTCCACATCATCTTTCACTTATATTTTCTCTTTCTCTTTTATATTTCCTTGAGTTCGTTTTTTATATTTAATTTTTACTATTTTGATAATATTACAAAAATATGTAGAGAGCTACAAAAAAAGAATATGAAAAGCAAAATTTCAACAATTAATTGAAAGACAATACATAAATATGCAACATAGGTGAAATATAAACAACAAATACGAGAACTAAAATCTCAACAATTAATTTATAGTTAATTATCAAATACAATCAATTGACCAACTATTTAATTAAGAATGTAGAGATATTGTTAAATTTTAGTCAGTTTTTGGATCATAAAGGTGCGAGATAAATTATTCTTTAGAGTAATGAAAAACAACTATAAATCAATGAGACTATTGAATAGTTAGAGAATTGAAAAGACCAAAAAAAAAAATAGTGCAATCATAAGTCATACATTAAAAGGAATGAGATTCCAATACTACCTTAGACCAATCACCAAAACAACCAAAGTTCAAATATCCAACTCGGATATATATATATAAATTAGAGGAATCAAATGCGAAAGACCTAATTAACCTTTTTTGTTTCTTTTAAATATTAACTTTCCATTTTCATTAAAAAAAATGAAACGACGTTAAATCTGACTCTTGCTAACGAGGATAAGTGATATTAGTACTAACAAATAAACCTTGAACAATTTTGCTAACATAATAAACACGTGTAAAACTGATTATAAAGAGTTAACACGAATTAATTAGAAGATAAGATCTTCACAAGTTATACTAAAATTAGAATATGGACAAACAGCTATTTTAGGAAATTTTTTTTTTGGTCGTTTGAAGAAGATTTTTAATGAAATGGTTTAATCATTTGTAACGCAACTAAAACTTAATTACCAGCTACGTCGCGTTAAACCGCTTTGGGTCTTTCATTATATTTTTTTGTATTAAAAAGGTATGTGACATTAGGGTGTCTATCATAACTCGTTAACCCGTAACATTTACTGAACTGGTACTATAAAAATAGGGTATTCAAAACATTTAATAAAATCTCTTTGGCTAGAGGGTCGAAAATTTGTGATCCATCAGATATCTAACTCTACCTATATACAAGAGTAACTGAGTAATTATGCATATTATAGCCTAATATTAATGAATTTTTCTTCTTCCCTTAATTCACATTCATAGTGGTATACGTGTAATTAATAGTCATTTTTAATATATTTTTAAAAGTTTTGTGACTAAAAAGTGTAGTATTGTACCAAGTCAGGTACACGGTTATCTGACTCGCTTTGATTGGGTACCTAACCTTATATATATGAATTGGGTATCGAATCACTTTTTTCCCGACCCAGTATAATTGGGTTAGATCGAATATAAACCGAATATCTAGTTCATGAACACCCACACGTGACATGTTATAGAGTGTACTATAAGTATAATATGGGATCCAAAGCTGCGATTTGAAGCACTATCTATATTTTGTGCATAATTACCTACTTAAGACATCAACTCCTGAAATTGCAAATGAAATCATTTTAGGCTAAATGTTTAAGCTGGATTTTCGTTATTAAGTGAAGTTGTCATCTTCTTCAGCTAGTTTCAACTATATTTTCTATTTCTTGACAGTGATTGATGACTGGCCATTAATGGCTATTTTGTAGTATTATATCCAAGTGAATGCATGAGACAACATATACATAATTTTAAACATGTCTATATTGCTACATCAATCCCCTCAAACAATTTACGAATTAGGTAAAAAACAAGTTTTGTTATCTTAGGCCTTGATGTTGAACTAGAAAATTAACAAAGCATTCCTTCAGACCGTGGCTTAAAGTTGGCAGTCAGTGGTGATAACTATTCCACATCAGTTGTGATAGTAGCAATACTGTATATGCCTATAAATTTAGTCAAAATTATAAAAAACAAAGTGGGAATCACAAATAATTACATATAGATTAGTTTTAAGAATAACTAGTCAAAAAACAAATATCATAGTGGAACTTTAGTTCAAGGATATACTTTATATATGTTGAAACTGTGTATCGTTATCAATTTGGATTCGGTCGAATCTTTGAACTATATCATCAATCCATCACTTAAATTATTACTTCAGATGAGTCATTCGAGAAATTTCTGACAACGCGCCGTCTGTGGAAACAATTCTGTACCGGTGCTAGTTTTGGAGGGGCGTTCTTTCAGGTATTGTTCGTATTCTTCAAATAGGAAATAAGATTAACTCGTATTTTGTAAATGCGAGTTAAGTCAAAATTTTGAATTTTTTTTTTTAAAAATTGCTTAGTTCGTATTTCTCGAATATGAACTAAGTTGAGATTTTTTTTTAAAAAAAAAAAATGCTTTGTTAGTATTACAGAAATACGAACTAAAACTAGTTTGTGTTTCTCGAATATGAACTTTGCCTAGGTTTGAAAACCCTTCTTCATTCTTCGTCGTTAGTCGCGTAGGAAGCAAAACAAAAAAAAAAACAGACCCAAAGTTCCCTCCCAAATCCCTCCGCCATAAAATCCTCCCCCACCACTAGCAAACCTCATCCATTTTTCACCGTTATCTCCGCCTTTTACAACACAAGTCAACCACCATCATCTCCGCCATTGTCCACTATTTTTAGTTTTTTTTTTTTTTTCATTTTGTTAATTTTTACTTAACATTT
Source organism: Cinchona pubescens (assembly GCA_025175665.1). Classification (NCBI taxonomy): domain Eukaryota; kingdom Viridiplantae; phylum Streptophyta; class Magnoliopsida; order Gentianales; family Rubiaceae; genus Cinchona; species Cinchona pubescens. Next base: position 777,491 of record JANKKI010000145.1, on the reverse strand, counting down.
CACTGTTGCTTTTTATAGCCATTTTCAGTTTTTTTTTTAAATTGTATTTAACATTTCAATGTTAATTTTTAAAGCCATTTTCAGTTTATTTTTATTTTTATTTTTATTTTTATTTTTATTGTGATTTTGTGGTTTAATTTACGTAAACCCAAAGTTTATTGGTTTAAACGATTTCTGGGTTGGTTATAAAGGATTTTAACTAATTTGGTTGAAATTTAGCTATAGGAACTTGGATATCAGTACGTTTGCTAGTTCCGGATTGGTTATATTAATGGATTGCCTCTGTATGTTGTACATGTTGACTGGAATTAAATCTATTCGAATTTTGCTGTCTCATTTAGTTTTTGATATCACTACGTTAGCAAAACGCGAACTCGCATATATATCTCACATTTGATAAGTACAAGTTAAGTAAAAAATTTGAATTCATCTAAGGAGGACAAAATCTAAAATGATTATATTTAAATAGCTAAAATAATTCATAAATGCTATCCAATTCCTTAATTTGCTTCATTAGGTTTGTTTAAACTTGTATATTAAGAAAATGAATATTAATTCTTCAATGTAATTTTCTTTAACCTCCTAAATTTTGTTTAAAAGTTTTGAAATACTCAATAATGGGGTCTAAATATGTTCATATATATAGGCACATGACGTTTGACAGACCCTGTCATATTGCCCTGTTTTGGGGAAGGAAAATAGTTGACGAATGGGGGACTATTTGTTACTGTCCGGTGAGAAGCAATAAGATATTTCGAATCCGTTATATGATTGGATTTAATGAGTTGGTTGACAATATCTATGAGTTCATGGAGGTTGATAAAGGTCGATGCAAGTTGAATATCGTGTTTATACTTCCATGTGGTCGCTTTACTACTGCATTGGTGTATTATAAAGATGATGAAAAGATGAAGAACATTTTTGATATGTTTGAAAAAGATCATACATTCATTGCGGAGGTGTACATTGAGAAGGAAGAAATCGCCCAATTCCCTGAACCCAACAATAACCTTGGGATGTACGTGACAGGGTCAATGACATCTTTGATGCAATCGTATATGGACAATGTGCAACTGCAATCCTACGCACAGAGTCTTTCCGGCTATCAAAAGGCGCTTGAATATTACAACCTTACAGATTCTTTTACAATATCAAACTCAATGTCTTCTAATCATACTGTTGGCGTGGCAAGTGGTGAAGAGGCTTGCATAGATGTAGGATAAAGTACTTTCCATACGGAAGCAGCCGAGGAGGACACGGGATATATGCATGGGCTCGATTATATTCCAGATTTAGATCACGATATGTCGGATATTTTGGAAGGTGATTTTGATGATGACAGTAACTCATCGTGGCATCAATCAGAAGAAGATTATGAGTCAGAGTCAGAGTCGGAGGATCTATGCGGAGCTTGACTCTGATGATGATTTTCAACAAAATTTTGATGGTTGCTAAATTCAAGATGATGTTCCTGCGTATCAACTTAGAGGATTGACATTCTTCAATGATATTGGACACATGAACCAATATGACCTTATGGATTGTAGTGATGATATGGGGATGTTTTACTGGAATGAGAAAAAGAATGCTATTCGGTTGAATATGTGCTTTGTTAGCTTCTGCCACAGTTGTTAGGTATTACGCCTAGTGGGACAGACATAAAGGGAGGCCGCCTAAAGGTTTTCTGCTTATCTACTGTATTAAATGAATACTTCCTAGATGATGCACCAGATGAGATGTGTAGACAACGTGCACGGACGTACATAATTTTGTTACTTGGTGGACTTCTGTTTCCTGACCATTCAGGTAATATGGTGCCGTTACGCTTTATGATGCTGTTTAGAAATTTGGAGACAGTTAGATATCTTAGTTGGGGATCTGCAGTATTAGCTTTTTTGTATCCTGGATTGTGTGATCTGCTACTTCACCCACTGCAAAGGGCATATGTGGTGCGTCTCTTTTGATACAGGTATTATTTATGCTCTACATAAAATATTAATTCTATTCTTATTATTTTATATAAATATTAATAACTATACGATAGTTATGGGTTTGGAAGCGCATACCGACTATGCGGCCTAATAGATTGGAGCCATCGCAGGAGTTTCACGGAGCATATGCCTCTAGGTAAATACTGTGGCAAATGATAGTTTAACTTCATATATCATAAAATATTTATTTCTTTAATTTTAAACAATATTCAATATGTGGGATGCGAATTTTGATTTGCGTAGAACAGTAAGACATGTCTTACCTGTATTTTGAGATCAGTTACATGGCCTTCGACCCGCAAAAGTATTGGTTAATTTGATTTTCATCGGATTACATATATTCTAATGTTACTTAAATGAACATTAATGAAATTTTGTAGTTCATATGACAGCAGTACACAGATGATATACTTGATCGGTTTCTCCATTATGAATACTGGGTGCATTGCTGGTCGTCACATATGGCAATCAATCACATATCTTATATGCTGGGAGGTCGTGGAATGCCACATTCCTCATCGTGTTATGCGACAATTTGGAATGTACTAACCTATTTCGAACGAAAGATTAATTGTTGATCATAATGTATTTCATTCGACGGGTCGCCAGGCCTAACACTAATTGGCTCATAGTTCATCACGTTTATGTCAATGCTTGGAGAGCATGTTCAGACACAGTTAAGACGTGTATTCTATGTACAGATACTATGAATGTGTCTTAAGAGACATTACTTGCATTGGTATCGATAGAGGACAGTTATATATATATGTAATTTGAGTCGACAGATTGATTTCCTTGAGTACTACCAATGTGACAGTGCACGAGTAGATTATCTGGTAAGAATCTACTTATTTTCATTTTTATTCTAAACTTTTTTCTTATTGTATTGACTTATTCTATCTCACTTTTACATAGATGGATCACATGTGTCAAATGTACTACATGACAAACTTAGACTTGGTTGGAGATGACGATGATCGAGTCAGAACTATTGGTTCACATTTTAGAGATTTTGCAGATCAGTCTCTATATGAAGTAGGAGAGATGGGACGTCTTCAGTTTGCCCTTGTAGATGTCCCCATTTATCATCCAGAACCAATTCTACATCCATAGAGGGTACATCGCACCACTCGATCTGGACAATAACGTGGTAGTGGTCGTCGCGCATACAGAGCTAGGTCACCTAAGCCTGAGCCTGAGTCTGAGTCTGAGGCTGAGCCTGAACCTGATATAGGATTGCATGATATGTATGAAGATGATAAGAGTCCACATTTACCTATGCCACCCCACTCTTTGGTAGGTCCTCGTGCATCTATGCCATTTTTTAGTGACCAGTTCATTCTACAAGACACCATTCCTTTGGAGTCATTATCATCTACACATTTCCGTGGCCTAGATGGCATGTCATTGGGAACTGGTCCTAAAAATTCGTCACAGCCTGGTTCTGGGGGCACCAGTGTCACTCTTATTCAAGAACAGTTTATCAGAGTACGTGACACGTCACAATTTTATGTTCGCCAGTCAAAGAGGATACACAGACTAAAGGATTGTGACACTTATGGGAAACTTGGGAGGCATAGGCATTGATTATTATAGTATAACTATAGGATGACTTGTGTTATTGATTATTATACTACTAGTTGTGTTATTGATTATTGTATTACTAGGATAAATTTGTCTTCTTTGGTCTATACGTGTTGCCCTTATTGGGTTATTTATTTATATTGATAACCCTTGTTGGGTATGGTTGTTAGTAGGGAGAATCTCTAAAGAAATACGGAAAACTCTATCAAAATTTATTAAAAAAAATAATGATTAAATGAAAGATTATATTATTACTACAATTTAAACTTTTGTCATTGTGGAAAATGGATGAGATTTGCTAGTGGTGGGGTGGCATTTTATTGTATGGTGAAGGGATTTGGGTTTTTCTCTCTCTTTTTTTTTTTTTTTTTTGCTTCCTACAAGAACTAGCTTTAAAACCCGGGCATCATTTTTTTTTTTTTTTTTGGCTTCTTAAGAAGGGTTTTTAAACCCAGGCAAAGTTCGTATTCGAGAAATACGAATTAACTTTAGTTCGTATTTCTGTAATACGAACAAAGTATTTTTTTTAAAAAAAAATTCTAACTTAATTCGTATTCGAGAAATACGAACTAAGCAATTTTTAAAAAAAAAAAAAATCAAAATTTTGACTTAACTCGCATTCACGAAATACGAGTTAATTTTAATTCGTATTTGAAGAATACGAACAACACTTGAAAGAACGTCCCTCCAAAATTAGCACCAGTACATAATCATTTCCACAAACGGCGCGTTATCAGAAATTTCTCTGAGTCATTATAACACCGTGAAAATTATCTAAGTCAACCAGTAAGTAGAACTGGGGGGTAAAAAAACAGGTGCAATGTGATTGTAATTTACAAGTGCTCCAAATGTCCAAGCATTATCATTTAGTTAGCTTAAAAAACTACTATCATCATACATGAAACTAAGATATTTGTGACAAGTATGTATATTTATCAGAATCTTATCCTGGTGGTTACGAACTTTCCCATAATCCCATTGGTATTGTCTTTTGTGGGATCATCAATTCTTGTCTGAACATGGACAATGTGCTTATGTTCTATTATAACATTTTCCAATCAAATGATATTTATATGATTCTCACTCATTTTCAATGAACAGATAGCCAGATGATGCAATCCATGAATGATATGAGCTATAAAAATAGCCATTTTGATCAAATTGCTATGAACCCTGTTTTTAATTCTCCACCCCTTCAAGCTCAAACTAATTACAGAATCAACTGTCTTTAAAATGGCACTTGAAAGTGTAGTAGATAAGTTCACAGAGGCAAATAAATTGCTTGAGGAAAAAGACCATAAGAAGATGCAGAAAGCCTGGTTCTATGAAGAGCAGGGCCCTCCAGAAGTACTTAAGCTTGGATATTTACCAATTCCCTCTCCTAAAGAAGACCAAATACTTGTCCATGGTTAGGGCTGCAGCTCTAAATCCTATTGATTCCAAGTTGCGCGAGAAACCAATTGTCTCTACCACTTTTCCTGTGAGTACTCAGTAGAGATTATAATTAGCATCCAAGATCCATCGGTTTCATCATATAATTGCTCGTCCTGTATATAATATTGAAAAATTGTACAGTCCCTTCAGGAATCATCACGTTATGCTTGAAAATTTTGTACAGTAAATATCAGGAGCTCTTAAGAACTTGTGTTGTATAAACTTTTAAGAACGACAGGATGGTTCCATAACGGGACTGTAAAACTTCCGTATAAAATTGAACAAAGTAGTACAAGTTATTAGAGTAACTTAAATATTTTTAGGTGTAAATTGATCTCTGTTGATGCAGGTTGTCCCTGGCTGTGACATGGCTGGTATAGTAGTGGCAAAAGGGAATAAAATCTCCAGATTCTGTATCGGCGATGAGGTGTATGGCAACATCCAAGATTTCAACACAGATGGAAATTTGAAGCAGCTAGGAGTGCTTGCAGAGTTCATTGTTGTAGAGGAGAATTTGGTGGCAAGAAAACCGGAAAATCTTTCATTCGAGGAGGCAGCCAGCTTACCTCTAGCCCTTCAAACTGCAGTGGAAGGTTTTGAGGTTGCTGGTTTTAAGAAGGGACAGAAAGCTTTTGTAGTTGGTGGAGCCGGAGGTGTTGGAAGTTTGGTTGTTCAGCTGGCTAAACAATTGTATGGTGCTTCTTTGGTTACAGCAACTACTAGCACCCCAAAAGTGGAGTTTGTGAAAGGATTAGGTGCTGACAAAGTTGTTGATTACACAAAAACCAAATATGAAGTAGTTGAGGAGAAATATGATCTTGTCTATGACACAATTGGTAATTTCTTTGCACTTGAAACATAAATTGGTATTTACTAATACTTGTTTTGCTGTACTAGTTGACCCATTTATAGTGAAATTTTTTAAAACTAGATCCAGTTTTACTCTTTATATTAAACAGGTTTTTCACGTAAAAGTTAACATGTATGTTTTCTGTGCTTGTTGATTTTATTAGTTTGATTTATTTACTGTCTGTGTTAGTCCTACAATTTATTCAAGTAGAAAAAAACTTCCTAGGTGATTATTCCATTGTGCATTCCTGTTTTTCTCCAACACTTTCATGCTTGGTTCTATTTTGCACCTGACGTGCTTTCAGAATATTGTTCAATCCTAAAGTTCTCTGTTTTACCAAGCAAATTCGCATTGTGGGATTGGAATTTGTAGAATATATCTGAATCTTCACAAGAAATTTGATCAAACTTTAATCAAGAAAGATTCTAGTTTGTTGTATTTAGAGCAAAGTTTTGTGCTTTCTGATGCATTTTTCTCAACTAATGAATGCTACATATATTCTCAGGTGACTCAAAGAACTCTTATGTGGTGGCTAAGGATGACATGCCTATCATTGACATAACATGGCCTCCATCAAATCCAAGAGCAATGCATTCTAACTTGACAGTTTCTGGACAAGTTTTGGAGAAGCTTATAGGCCACATTTAGAGAGTGGACAGCTAAAAGCAGTGATTGATCCTAAAGGTCCATTTCATTTTTGGGATGTTATTAGTGCTTTTCGACATCTCGAAACAGGAAGAGCAAGAGGGAAAATAGTCATCTCTCCCTTTCCTTCACATTCCCTCATTTTTTTCCATTGAAGATAATGGAATGATCAATCATGCAGATTGAGCTGTCTGCCTCGATCAATATTACTATTTGGCTGTAAAAGTTCGAAGTCTCTGTTGTTGTGAAATTTGTGGCTTATCTTTATGTATCTGTAAATTTAAAGCTTTCACAATCCTAAGAGTAAAGCAAAATTTCAGTGCTCTCTGCTGTTTCTTTACACTATGCATAAAGTTGATTAGACCACAATGAATCTTAATGGAAAATCACACAACATCTTTATGTATTTCAGATGAAAATCACTCTAAATATTTTAGTACATAACCTCCCTTTAGTGACAACGAACTACAGTTCATGTGGTAAAACGTTTTGTCAAACAATTTATTAGTCATGGTTTGAATTAACAAGGACAGGAAAAGAGGTAGATTTTTTTTTTTTTTTAAAAACAACCTCCCTTGAGTGCAGAATCTGAGAAACACAAGAGGATAAAGGTTTTTGCATGCATCAAGGTAGGAAGATTGAGATGGAGGCCTTCTTAATCTTGAACTCCTCACTTTTATTATGGGATTGAGACATCATTTCATAGGCGACAAATCCAGTAATTCTGAAAATCATGTAAAGAAAGTTGAGAATTATTACATGAGTAATGAATGCGCTAAGAATGAACTGAAGTATCTAATAGAGCAAATGTACCAGATAGGATGCATCCAATACATGAGTAGACTTCACACAGGAATGATAACGCAATTAAACCAAGAAAAACTACATTGGCATGATTTTGGATGAACATGGCATTGGCAAGTCATGATTAAGCAATTTATCAATGGCCCTTCTTCACTTCTTCAGATTCAAAGTAAGAAATTTTTTTTGCTATTTCATTCCACAACGAAAAGTTGAGGTGTGAGTATAACCTTTGAAATGAGTGAAAAATAATGAATTTTTTACTTTTCATCATTTCAACGACTACAATATTCAATTCGTATTGCGAAGTGAGTATCAATGACTTACTTTCAAATTAAAGGATGAAGCCAAAAAGTATATTAACTTACAGAACAAATTTTACACTTGACATAGGTGAAGGTCTTCATATTCACACAATTCCAAGAATAGGTTTGATTGAAATTTGAAACATGATTGCAGGCATGTAGCAGGGAACAAAAATATTAATAATCTGTAATTAAAGTTTGATAATGTAATAATGAAGACTTTACCTATGGCAAGCATTATGCAAGGATGGGATAGAGGACTTAAAACTTGATTCTAGTAATAAAACATCAAAAAAGGTGTAGCACTACTTGACACGAATGGCAAAATTAATGCATTTCCACAATCAAAATGGCAATTTTTTTTTTTTTTGGGGTGAATCTTCCGAAAAGATTCATGAGATTTGAATGTTTCGAATTGAATTTGATCTCTTAATCTCCCGCGCCAACCAAAACCCCAGCAAAATGTGTGATGTGAAGACTCAAATTGGTCTACTATTTGATATTAATTAAGACCCAATAATAGATTAATATTCTTGTAATCTGGCAAGTTATTAATTTGGATTGATAGGTAATTAATTACTGTTAGGAGATTAATTGATAAATATTATAAGACAATTATTATATATACCTATGTTAACACATTTGTACCGTATATTTTATATTGAACTTTAGGATTGAGGACGTATAAAAAAAAGGAGGATGACGAAGAACAAAAGAAAAAAAAAATCAATCGATTCAAAGTGGAGGTAATTATTTTATGATTATTTATTTAAGTTTTATTAATTAAGTGAATGTGATTTGGGTATGTGGTGCATGGTTTTGTAGATTCCTATGTTTGTGTGCCTTTGTAGGGGCAGAAGAAAAAAAAAAAAAAAAAATATTTTGTCGGGACTGCAGTCGCATGCATGGCAAGCTAATGATCCATGTAGACTGCTACTTGGCCAAGATATTACATAAATCCTTAGATAACTTATGGATGGGAAGATGATACGAGTGTTCTATTGAAAAAAATATAACAATGGCCATGTAGACATTTTGATTCTTGGAGAAAACAAAACAATGAAAGGTTTGCCGAATGGTGTGCAAGCACGACCGAATATGGTCATGAATTGAAAATTTGAACATATGATCATGATTACGTGGTGATGCAATTCAAGCTCAATAGGTTAGAGATCAAATTGAGTTTATTATGTATAATTGATTTGTTTATTGATAAATAAGTTAGAAGATTGGACATCAATTTGATAACTAAATTTTAGTGGAATCCAGCAGTGGACATTTGTATATGGGATAAAGTTTGACTTGATATAAATATTATTAAATTCAATAAGAAACTCAAGTTAATTTATAAATCGATTTAACTTAGGATTGGTTTAAGGTATGTAATTAATTGATTTAAGGTCCTAGATTTATTTTATCGGGTCATTGGGCGCAGGATTTAATTATACGATTAAGGTATTTTGGTTTTTTATAAGCGAGGATTCATGAGTTCGGATTACTCAAATTTAACTCACATGCTTCATATTAATTACGAGGTAAGAGATTCTAATTCTTTTCTATATTTTTGAAAATTATTTGTAAAATTCTTGTTTAAAAATTATATTTACGTATTAAATCGGATCGAGTATGGTTTACTTTTCATGTTTGATTATATAAAATTATTGTAAGTGGCAATTTGACTCGATCAATGACTTGTGTGATGCATACCTAATATTTATAGCTATTTATGTATTATTTTGACTCTTAGTTATCTTTGGTGGAGTTGGTTCCCAATATTCTATATGAGTCTTTGCATGATTTTTTTTCAACGGGTTATAATAGTTAGATTTTGTTATGACTTTTTTCCTAACGGATTATAGTAGTTAGAATTGAATATCCAACTTGTCAATAAAGTTATAAGAAACCCATGAATCTAATAGCGATTATATATTGCATTGTGATTGTACTTTTGTTATATACATTCTTCTAAATAGTATATTATAATTATTTGAATTCTTGATAATGACGCTTACCTATATGTGTACTTGTATGCTACATGTTTTAAAACATTTGGCAATATATATATATATATATATATATATATATATATATATATATATATGTGCATGTATATGGTGTGTTTGAAACATATTTAAGAATGTATACGATATAACATACTCATTCAAATGGAACAAAACTTACACTTCTTACTGATCAATATGTATGCCCACTCTATTATATAACATTTTTGCAAGTGTTCGTAATTTTTTTTAAAACAAGTGATTGGGAGTTCGAGATTTTGAGTCTTGTGTGCTCGTGAGAATAATGAAGGTACAACGTGTTATGACCGCAGGAGTGGGGTATAACATATGATGTCCTAATAAATAAATATTATTAGGGAGAATTGTAGTTTTGAGTCACCAAATCATATGTGCTACTGAAAACTGGTCTCCTTAATCTATGCGAATCTGCAGTTTCGGTCTCCAAATTATCGATTATATACGCGAAAATAGGATAAATGATGAAAAAATCCAAATATCTAATGGTTTTAGTCATGTGCTATGCACATGGCTATAACTTTAAAAAGATTTTGCCAAAATTCATCAATTATGTGTGAAATTAGTTCCCAATTTTTATGAATTTTAGTTAAACAGGTCCTTATTCTAGGATGGTATGCCAAATTATAAATAAGCTAAACAAATACCATTTAATATATATATATATATATATATATATATATATATATATGTTAAACATTACATATAATGCAACAATTAATAATACCCAAAAAATGAACTAAAAAGTATTTGTACCATAATCGGTCACTCAAAATTGATTCTACGGTAGTCGAGACATTTTTCAACCCATTCCCTCTAATAGAAGAGATTCATTAAAACTTCTCAAAGAAGCCATCCAAAGGTGCTTCTATTTCTCTTATTTTTTACACTTTCTCTCTAGCATCAAATTCTAATTTCTTTATTTTGTGTCATTTCTGATGATAAAAATTGATTAATTTTTCTTTATTTTAAACACTTGTAGAAAAATTTTGATTTTGACTTTTATACAATCCTGTAATTATAAGTCATTGTGGTTTTGAGGATGGTAGCTATAAAACCCGGCTCTTTTTGGTTATGTTATTATGTTAGCCTATAAAAAGTATTTTTAACCCCTTAGATCTCTAACAGGTAATAGATTGATTAAGAATAAGAAAGATTGGTTGTGTAATATTTGAAGTTAGTCCTTATAAGTTATAATAGATACAGGAGGAATCGATTACTAATAAAACACGATTAGGACACACAAATGAGAAGTCAACAAAAGAAAAAAAGAAAAAAAGAAAAAAAAAAAAGCCGCACACACACAAGGGAATAAAACAGAGAGATGAAGAAGTCTTGCTTCCAATAGCACTAGGAATCAAGTAAGTAATTTAGTTGAAGTATTTTAAAGGATATTATGAGGAGGTGTTTGGTTTACATTCGGGAATCGGAATTGGAATGGAAATAAAAAATCTCACTATTGGTATAAGTTTATATCATTCTCTCTTACTTGTTTGGTTTAACAGAGGAATGAGTTTCATTATGTTAATAAGTTACTCAACTTGAAACACATGTCACAAGTGGGGAATGAAAGTAAATATTTTCTAACACTTTCATTCCCATAGAATGATTCCTATAGTATTCAACCAAACATCATCTATGGGTATCATTAACTTTGATTTCCATTCCCCCTCTCATACCCATAAACCAAACACCTCCTTAGTATTGTTGATAAGATATTATCAGTTCGGATTCAATATTTTGGCAGTGCAAGGTGGACTATAATTGGATTACTTCGGTTCCAATCTAATGATATTCCAAGGATTTGTGCAGATTAAGTTTCGTTTAATTTTCTAATAGGGTCTTAGATACAATATTTCTAATTATTGAAATTCACATGATTAGTATTGTTCTAGGTAAGTGGTTCTTATATTTTCATACTTATATTTTTCAAGTGATATTTGAAAAATTAAATATTTATAAAATGTATATTTTGTTTAGAAATTCGAATTGAGTACGGTTATATTTGATTTTTTCATACACATGTATGCCAAGTAGTCTTTCGTGAAATGTAACAAATAATATAATTGGAATGATTATTTGACTGATTATACAATTGATGGAAAGATGTGACTCGAAAAAGTGTGAAAATAAGTATTATTCGGAACTAAGTGCTACATCGAAATAAGAGCGGGAATCACCCTTAAAATTCATTCGAGTCACCTCTAAAATTTCATATATGACCAAGTGTTACCGACTACTATGATTGATATTTGATAATGGGTTAATTGAATGTTTGCTCGATTTATAACCACTTATTATATATATATGTTTAATGAATTGATTCACTTTGCTATATGTATTAATGAATGGTTCGATTTGTAAAGAAAATGTATATATAGTAACATGCTCAATTCAGTAAGAGAATACGAGGTATGCTTACAACCCATAATATTAACACTTTTTCATGTTATAATCATAGATTTAATTAAGAGATTTGATCAAGGATTGGAAGTAATTTTAAACCTGGTGTTCTCGAAAAAACATGAGTGCAACCCCTGAGTGTGGGGTGTGACAGTAGCAATTATCTTTTTTTTTTTATATACATAGTGCCTATGTTGGTTGTAAATATGATTTATGAATTAAATTAACAAAATTTGTGCGCCAATTCTCTATTGAGATGTAACTCTTATTTTGCTTAATTGCTATCTACTGTACTAGTCATTATATAGTCATTAAGCTCTTTTTTATTTTCCTTCACTTTTTAATTTTTTAAATATTTTTTAACATTAATAATACTCAAAAAACAAACTAGAAGGCATTTGTATTAAGATGTTGTTGTATTGTTTAATATATGAATTAAATGGCGTTTGTTTAAATCATTTATAATGTGGAAACTATTCAAAATAGAGATCTATTTAGTTAAAATTTATAAAGATTAAGGACCAATTAATTTCCTGTACAATTATATGAATTTTGATAAAATCTTTTAGAGTTAATGCCCATGCCCATCACACATAACCAAAACTGTTAGGGTTTTGGATTTTGGAGATCAAAATCATAATTTTGCATAAATTAAAAACTAATTTTAAATACTACACATAATTTGAGGACTAAAACTATAATTCTCCCATATTATTATCCAATAATTGCGTTCCAGCAAAAAGTTTCATTGGTTGGGTTTCGGACTCGCTGCAAACTCAAATCAATCATATCATTGTCAAACACGATAAACTAATATCTCCAAACACGTTAGGAAAATACTATCATAAACTTAATTTTTAATTATAATTGTAAATTTACGGTCAAAATTAAATATTATAGAATTTTATTTATATTAATTTTTATAATATTTAATTTATACTACAGATTTTACAAGTAAAATTAAAAATTAAATCTACTTAAATATTTTCTAACACGCTAAGGTTTGATTCTGTTTATTAGCCTACCGGTAATCATATCCCCAAAACAATTAAAAATACATGCATCGGTGTTTGTCATATCCATGAAGAAAGATAAAAGCCCCTCAAAATAAGAAAATTTTGTGTTGCGGAGATAGTATAGATGATTGAAAAGTAATGAGATTTATTTATTTTTCAGTCAATTTAATTGCTGTCACACTTACTTGATATTATGGAATGAATAGCTAAGAATTACTCTTCAAAATATACCCTTGACTATAAATAATATATAACAATCTTAAAATTTTTCTTTAAAAGAAATAAGAAAATAAAATCTATTGCTACGTTTCAACATCTTAGATTAAGAACTTCACCTGGAAATCTATCCAATAATTCCTCTTATTTTGACTTCGACATACAATTCACATTTCTAAATTCGAATATTAACTCAATAACTAAGTAAATTAAAAGTCAGTGAATCCTATTACGAAATCTGAGATTTTTACGGACTATGTAAGACTTACAAAGTTTGCCCAATAACTAACAAAAAGAGAAGAAGAAAAAAATAGTAATCAAACGTATCAAACGCGGGACGAAGATAAAAGCCTTGACTAGCTAGCAACTGGATTTCTAGGTATGCTCTACGTCTGGAGTAGTACTTGTTTATTGATTCCGTAACGTGAAATGAAAATGATAGTTGTTAAAATGATTAAAAAAAATCATATTATTTTTTACTCATTTTGCAGTACTCAACCTGCAAGCGGGAAGAGTAAAAAAATTTTTCTCTACGTTCGACTTCTACATATTTATAAGAAAAAATAATTTTAATAGTTAATTACATTTAATATTTATATTTTTTTAGTTTCTCACATTTAGAATAATGCATTTTAATTCTCATAAATTCAAAATATATCCTTTTGGTCCCTCGACACAATTACGGGTATATTTTAGTTTGAAATACTCATATGCATATAAATGTAACAAATTCAACTATAAATTTGACAGTACATAACCTTAAACAATAAATTATCCTAAAAAAGAAGAGCATTGGAATTATTGGAGTAGAGTTAGCATGAGGAAAAGTTGCGAGAAAGGGGAACAGGGGTGGTGATGGTAGGTAAAAATTTTGGAGTGGTGTTGATGGAGGTTTTAGGTAGTGTAATTTAATATTTAAAATTTATGTGGTGCAAATTTTTTTCATGAAAAATGTAGTATTAGATACACATGTGAGTATTTTAAGACAAAATATATTGATAATTGTGTCTAGGAACTAAAATGATATATTTTAAATTTTTGATGGATTAAAATATATTATTTTAAATATAAAAGGCTAAAAAAATATAAATGTAAACTCTGAGGGTGTAATAGAGTTATTTTCCCTATTTATTATCCCACCCACCGCGAATGGTTATTTATGGTAGTCTTCAAAGATTACAGAAATTGCAACTTCACTACTCAAAATGTTTTCAATGGAATTCCTCTACAGCCCATTTTCTCTAGCAGCAACTTTTCTTCTTCTTGGCCTTATAGTTTTTGCTGTAATCACCAGAAAAATTCAAGAAAACCATGGAAAGAAGAAAGAGGTACCATCCCATTGCTGGCACCATGCTCGATCAGCTGATTAACTTCCATAGGTTGCATCATTACATGACTGATTTGGCTACAAAGCATAAAACTTATAGATTGATTACCCCTTTTAGAAATGAAGTGTATACTTCTGATCCAGCTAATGTTGAGTATATACTCAAAACCAAGTTCGAAAATTATGGCAAGGTATGTATTCATAAATCTTCAAACTTTTGGGACTTTTTGGTTCATCTTGTTTATTCCTGTATTTAATTTTGCAAGTTTTTCTTGATTAATTTCAGTGCCATGATCTATATTCTTGATTGATTGAGCTGCTTTATATATATATAGTTGAATAAAAGTTGAATCTTGATGAGTTTTCAGTAAAATGATCTAGATTCTTGATTTGTTAAGCTGTTTTTTAGTTGAATAAAAATTGAATCTTGATGAGTTCTAGTATGAGATTATGGGATTTTTTATGGTCATATGTGTTACAGATTCTTGAATATAGATTTCTGTGGTCATGTGTTTCATTAGCAGCAGCAGCTTAGGAAAGAAATATATGATTGTTTCGTCTTTATGTCCTATTTTGTGCAATTTTTATAAACAATAAATTTGTCTTTGCTTAGCCTTTTGGAATTGCTACTGTGTTTTCTTTGACAATTGTGGCATAACATGTTTGGAAAAGTCAAACAGTTTTTACACCGAAGTAGGATTTTTGGTCCCTCTTTTGGCCCAAATAATGTTCAACTTTTGTAAATGGACTATGAAAGTTGAAGGTTGAATTAGTTTCCATCCGAGGAAGCTATAGGTAAAGTTTTCTTAATCTCAACTACCTGTATGTTGAAGAATATTGTTCATCTCATGGCACATTTCTCAACTTTCATTTGGTGATTTTATATTTCTGATTTTCCCAGCATTATCGAAATGATAGGTTATGATTGGAAGTAGTATTTGAAGTGTTTAAAGAAATGTACAGGGAACGTACAATTATACTATATTGAAGGATCTACTAGGTGATGGGATTTTCACAGTTGATGGTGACAAATGGCGGGAACAGAGAAAGATATCAAGCTTTGAGTTCTCGACAAGGGTATTGAGGGATTTTAGCAGTGTCATCTTCAAAAGAAATGTCGCAAAGCTAGCTAACATTATCTCTGAAGCTGCAAACTTTAAACAAATAATTGACATTCAAGTGAGTGCACCACTTAACTTCAATACTCCAATAAATCCATTAGGTTTTACCAGACAACCGGTATTGATCCGTGCAGGACCTCTTCATGAAATCAACGTTGGATTCTATTTTCAAAGTTGCATTTGGGGTTGAATTAGATAGCATGTGTGGTTCAAATGAAGAAGGCAAAAGGTTTAGCAATGCATTTGATGATGCGAGTGCTATGAGTCTTAGACGGTATGTTGATATCTCTTGGAAGATAAAAAAAGCTCTTAATATTGGATCAGAAGCCAAGTTGAAGGAAAACATCAGAGTGATTGATAATTTTGTTTACAAGTTGATTCGTCGGAAGACTGAGCAAATGCATAAGTCACCAGATGACTCTTCTGTAAGTACATTAAAAGCATCTGGTGTTTTGTATAGAGTTTCTATTTTGTGGTATTAATCTGTTACTTGTGACAGTGGAAGAAGGACGACATTCTGTCGAGATTCTTGCAAGTGACTGAAACAAATTCGAAGTACTTGCGAGATATAATATTAAATTTCATAATTGCTGGCAAAGACACGACAGCAGTCACTCTCTCCTGGTTTATTTATATGCTTTGCAAACACCCAGAGGTACAGGAGAAGGTTGCACAAGAAATAAAGGAAGAAACAGGCAATCATGAGATTACAGATATTGCAGAATTCACTGCCAACTTGGGTGAAGAAGCACTCGAAAAGATGCACTATCTTCATGCAGCATTAAGCGAGACTGTTAGAATATATCCCGCACTTCCTGTGGTAATGAAAATTTTCTCATATGAGAAAAAGCTATTGTATATTTCCTGAAATGTTTGTATCTGAATTCAGGAGTAGTTCACCTGTAGATCCTAAGTTTTACTTTCTCTTCCTCCAAAATGGGAAAAAAAAAAAAGAGAGAATAAACATTTTACTTGTGCATTTCTATGATTCCTTATCTTTCCCATGATATTTGGAGCAGATGTCAGGGATAGACAAGTCTCCAGTGTCTGGAGGTCTCTCTTAGAACGCATTCTTTAAGTGCTTCACTAACCTTTTTTTTTGTTGCTGTTCTTGTATACTCAATTGGAAGCATGTTCCTTTGACTTAATTTGATAAGGTTTCTAATTCTAGCTATACGGCATCCCCTTTGTATACTTATATATAGGTATGCCTCTTGAGTTTTAGCATTCAGCTTTTTTGGACTAGATGATGTGGAAACATATGGTACTTTCTTTACATAAAGCCTTACTCAGTAAGATGAGAATGATTGGGAAAGTTTCATGACCTTCAGGGGTGTCAAGATGGAATTCCACAAGACTGTAGTTTCTTTTTGTTTTGATACTTTACATTCTGTATCTGGCTCTTACTATTATTTATATGTCCGCTGATTCTTTGGTTAGACAGATGCCAAATGCAGTCCAAAATATTAGTAATGACTTACGATGTTATAACTTTCATCTAGGATGCAAAAATATGCTTGTCGGATGACACCCTACCGGATGGATTCTGTGTGAAGAAAGGAGACATGGTAGCTTACCAGCCATATGCAATGGGGAGAATGAAATTCATATGGGGTGATGATGCTGAAGACTTTAGACCAGAGAGATGGCTTGATGAGAATGGTTGCTTCAGGCCAGAGAGCCCCTTTAAATTTACAGCCTTCCAGGTCAGCACTATAGCATACTACAAATTCTCCTATAGTAACTTTTCCAAGTATAATGGTTAAGGACATTAAGATCATTTTGATTTTCTTACATTTTCCACTTTCTAGATATCAAACTGGCAAGATTCAGTATATGAAACTTTTACTAGTCATTTTTAGAGAAAATAAACCAACTTTTCTGTTCATAAACAGTTCTTCATGCAGGACCGCGAATTTGTCCGGGAAGGGAATTTGCTTATAGGCAAATGAAGATCTTTGCAGCAGTTCTATTGCATTACTTTGTCTTCAAAATGGGTGACGACAGAAAGGAGGTAAACTACAGGACCATGATTAATCTTCAGATTGATGGGGGACTGCATATTCTTGCCTTCCACAGATTAGGGTGCTAGAAGGCCAGATATACATCGTATGGTGTCAATCTTCACCACAAATGGTGTTTACTAACTGTCCTATGTAGTGGGCAGGATAGCAGCCATATGCTGAGGATTTTCGACCCGAAAGATGGCTTAAAAAAGGATCTTCCAACCTGAATCATCCTTCAAATTTGTGGCTTTTCATGTTTGTCAGTAATTGTGACATCCTTTGACAATTCTTTCTTTTTGCTGTGTGTGTCTTTTGATTGACAAATATGGGTACTATTACTTGCTGAAAATCAATTTCAGGTGGGACCTCGAATTTGTTTAGGAAAGTATTTTGCTTATACATGTCAGGGGACAAGAATATGAATAATCTGTACAGTTTGACAATGTAATGAAGTACTTAGCATCCTGCAATATAATATATACTTGACTATAAAAGTTTGTAATGAAGTACAGTTTGACAAATTTGTGATTTTGTAATTTGCATTGCCTGAAATCTAAGAATTGCATGACTTTCCACTTAATTAGCCACCTTGGTGAGGGGCTAATTCTAGTAGCCTTGGTGAAAAAGTCAATGAACACTAAACCGATCAGAAAGAGAGGAGAGAGAATAGATTTGTATTAATGAGTGAATAATAAATATAGTTAGCAAGGGTGAGTCTTTAGATTTCGGACCAAGGGATTAGGGGCTAAATCCACCGACCTAACTTGTCTACTTACATTTATGCTCTTAATGAGCATCACACATGTTCTTAGCTTATTGGGTGGCCGATCCATGTATCATCATTAGTCAAAAACTCATAAAAGTCGTTTTATGGTGGAATACCAAACCATGCAACCT
The DNA here is from genome assembly GCA_025175665.1 of Cinchona pubescens. NCBI lineage: Eukaryota > Viridiplantae > Streptophyta > Magnoliopsida > Gentianales > Rubiaceae > Cinchona > Cinchona pubescens. The sequence continues at coordinate 758,859 of JANKKI010000145.1, read as the reverse complement.
ATAATATAAGATAAATCTCCATACGGATTATGGAAATTTAGTCCATCATTACATTTATCAGATCAGTAATTATGTTTTAAAGCAATTCTAGAGCAGGTATTATGGGGATTACTAGGTTGTGATTTGGATCAAAAAAGAGATTCCATTTTTCATAGATTAATGTACATTCAAGAAAAGAGAATAAGTGAGAAAAAAGAAATATGATCTGTTAAAGATTAAATTGCTAGTCAAATATGTGTTATGCTATCCAAAAGGTTTCCTTGTGAACAAACATTGAATGCTTTGAGCAACTTCGACCTCAAAAAAAATTGGCCTTATAAATGTATTTTAATCGAGATGGCCAATAGGGCAGGTGCCCAAAGCAAATTGGTAGCTTAGTATAGATTGTTTTAAAAAAAATTATTTTTTATTCCATTAATTTGTAATTATGCCCCTAATAATAATAATAAAAAAGTCCATTTTCACTATTTAGTAGAAAATTTTTGTTTTAAGAGACTAATTTGTTAAAAGCTAAGATATATAACTATATGTAAGTAATTAAATATCGATTGTTAATAAAAGAAACAAGTAATAAACATAATTTATCACTTTAATAATGTTTACAAGTATAAATGAATGTTTTAAAGAGTTATTGTTTATTGGTGGATTTTTTTTTTTAAACAAAAAATTTCGTACTTTAATAAGTTATAGTTATTTTTTTCGTACTAAAAAATTTCCTACTCTAATAAGTTGTAGTATTTGATTTATACAATTTATTTATGTATAAGAGACAGCTTATTTATTAATATACATACATTTCTATCTATTTATATGTGTTTGTGTAAAATTATTATTATACAAATTATTTATAAAATTAAAAAAAATATATATATAGATATATTAATTGCGCCTTACTGAAAAGTTTTTCTGACTCCACCTTGCTGATCAATTCACTTGGTTTCATTGGTTGGAAGTTCGTATCTTGGCTCGCCAAATGAGATTTCGTGTCAAATTTTTTAGTGCGAAACTTGATGTATAACTAATAAAAAAAACTGTAATGTCCTGGAATCAAATGATATGTTTCAAGATTTTGGATCAAGAATTGCACGAAGCAATCAACCCTATATCTTTTGTTTTGACTTTCGCACACGATTCACCTTTCTAAATCAGATTGTAGTTCAATTAATTAACAAAAATAAAAGAAAAAAAGGAAATAGTAAGGGATAATTTCACCATCCCCTTAAGGTTTGACATAATTGCAAGAATCTCCTCTATAGTTTCAATAATTATACATGCACACCCTATTTTTAATGAGTATTTGAAGTAAGGAAACACATCGAAATTGATGACTCAAATAAAATCTTCCAATGATTTTTCAAAAGAACCCTTTAATAGTGACAAAAGAAATACTTACCATCATCCTCAATTCACTCTCAATCCATTGTACTCCTAGTAACTTGCCTCTTCATCGAAAAAATGGATTCTCTATTATTAGACAACTTGTTCTCACCGAAAAAAGAGATTCTTTGTTGTTAGGTTAAAAGGGGTAGGGAAGGTTTTTTGTTTCGTGTTTATTTTTCTAATATCATTCTTTAAGTAATATGTTAAGAGTGTTAATAGTGACTCCATTGAGTCAAGGGAGGTATGTGTAATCACTAAAATTGGAAGGGAGGTTTTTATAATATGCAAAAGCTAGGGAGGAGATAAAGATAAATAAAATAAGTATGGTTGTTATACGCATGGTATGCTGATGTATGCGTTTACCAATAGATCTCGTGGATATTAAAAAAATTATTAGAATAAAAGTTAACAAAATATTAAATGTCCGGTGATCACATAGTATTACCGTATAATTAAAACAAAAGATGTTTTCAAGGCATTTTAAAATTTCACCTTCATTAAGATTTAATTTGTACCCATGATAACATGTGGGCAAAAGAGTTATCCAAATTCACTTGAAGAATACAATAAACCCTAGTAACATTTAGCATTATTGAAATCAATTCTCCTATAATATAACTTGATAGGATTTTTGTATAATAAAGTTTAAAGTAATTTTTTTCTTAAACCATAATCTTACCCCACATATTCTGACGTCATATGATATCGCACAGGACAAGTATTTAGGTAAATCTAATTTTTAGTCTCATTTGTAAACCTTGTGGTATGAATTAAACCGTAGAGAATCTATAAATCAACTAATGTATACAAAATTCTTTAAAGTTTAATCTCGATCACAAGATTTATAGTTATAGTCAAAAATCGGATCTATCTAAATATTTTCCATCGCATAGTCCATGTTCTTGAATAGCCACAATGTCCACGGTGGTGTTTATACCAAACATAGGTAAATACTTAGGTAAACCGATCTTTGACCCCATTTGTAGATCATGTGATATTGATTAAACTTTAGAGAATCTATGATGTAAGCAAGATTTTTTAAAATTTAATCCTGATCACAGAATTTACAAATAAGATTAAAGATCGGGTTTACCTAAATATTTTACCCTATCATAAAACCTTGAACTAGCTGGAAACTGGACGTCTAGCTGAGCCCACTTCTGGGTATTTAAAGTCTTCAAAGATGACAGAAATAGCAACTTACACTACTCAAAATGGTTTCAATGGAATTCCTCAACAGCTTAGTCTCTCTAGCAGTTACATTTCTTCTATCACTTGGCCTCACTGTTTTGGCCATTCATATAATCACTAGTAAAATTCAAGAAAAACATGGAAAAAAGAAGAGGTACCATCCCATTGCTGGCACAATGCTCAATCATCTGATTAACTTCAATAGGCTGCATCATTACATGACTGATTTGGCTACAAAGCATAAATACACTTACAGAATTTTGTGCCCTTTTAGAAATGAAGTCTATACTTCTGATCCAGCTAATGTTGAGTACATTCTCAAAACAAACTTTAAAAATTATGTCAAGGTATGTAATCTTATGGGATTTTTGGTTCATTTTAGTTACTCCTGTATCCAATTTGCAAGCTTTTCTTGATTAGTTTCAGTGCCATGATCTTTCTTGATTGTTTGAGCAGCTTTTATTTTATAGTTGAATAAAAATTGAATTTTGATGAGATGTAGATTCTTGAGTTATTCAGCTTTTAGTTGAATAAAAATTGAAGCTTGATGAATTCTATGAGATTATGGGATTTTATGGTTTCATTAGTTACAGATTCTTGCATATGGATTTGTGGTCATGTGTTCCATTACAGCGTGAATGTTTTGTTTCCTATTTATGTCCTGTTTTGATGCAATTTTTATGAAGAAAATTTTGTCTTTGTTTGCCCTTTCGGAATTACTACTGTCATGTTTGGAAAGATCAAACATAGTTTTACACTGAAGTAGAATTTTTGGTTCCCCTTTTGGCCCAAATAATTAAATTTCTATTCAACTTTTGTAACCGCAATATGAAAGTTGAAGTTTGATTTATCTTCCTTCTGAGAAGGCTATATGAAAGTCTTCTTATTCTCGACTAGATATGTTGAAGCATGTTGTTCATTTCTTGTAGCACATTTCTCTACTTTCATTTAGCGTGGAGTTAATATTTTCTGATTTTCAGTTCATGCAAGTAATATGGCATCATTATCAAAATGATAGTTTGTGATTGGTACTAGTATTTGAAGTGTTCAAAGAAATGTACAGGGATCGTACAATTATACTATATTGAAGGATCTACTAGGTGATGGGATTTTTGCGGTTGATGGTGACAAATGGCGGGAACAGAGAAAGTTATCAAGCTATGAGTTCTCGACAAGGGTATTGAGGGATTTTAGCAGTGTCATCTTCAGAAGAAATGTGACAAAGCTAGCTAACATTATCTCTGAACAAAATTGCTGCTAATTCTAAACAAATAATTGACATTCAAGTGAGTGCAACACTTAACTTCTCTACTCCAAGAAATCCATTCGATTTTACCTACAACTAGTATTGTTCTTGCAGGACCTCTTCATGAAATCAACATTAGATTCGATGCTCAAATTTGCATTTGGGGTTGAATTAGATAGCGCGTGTGGTTCAAATGAAGGCGGCAAAAGGTTTAGCAATGCATTTGATGATGCGAGTGCCATGAGTCTTAGACGGTATGTTGATATCTTTTGGAAGATCAAAAAAGCTCTTAATATTGGATCAGAAGCCAAGTTGAAGGAAAACATCAGAGTGATTGATAATTTTGTTTACAAGTTGATTCGTCGAAAGACTGAGCAAATGCATAAGTCACCGGATGATTCTTCTGTAAGTACATTAAAAGCATCTGGTGTTTTGCATAGAGTTTCTATTTTGTGGTATTAATCTGTTCCTTGTGACAGTGGAAGAAGGACGACATTCTGTCGAGATTTATTCGCTTGCAAGTGACTGAAACAAATTCCAAGTACTTGCGAGATATAATATTAAGTTTCATAATGGCTGGCAAAGACACGACAGCAATCACTCTCTCCTGGTTTATTTATATTCTTTGCAAAAACCCAGAGGTACAGGAGAAGGTTGCACAAGAAATAAAAGAAGAAACAGGCAATCATGAGATTACAGATATTGCAGAATTCACTGCCAACTTGGGTGAAGAAGCACTCGAAAAGATGCACTATCTTCATGCAGCATTAACCGAGACTGTTAGAATATATCCCGCACTTCCTGTGGTAATGAAAATTTTCTCATATGAGACAAAAGCAATTCTATATTTCCAGAAATGTTTGTATCTGAGGAGTAGTTCACCTGTAGATCCCAAGTTTTACTCTCTTCCTCCTGAATGAAAAAAAAAAAAAAATAAATAAACATTTTACTTGTTCATTTCTATAATTTCTTATCTTTCCCATGGCATTTGGAGCAGATGTCTGGGATAGACAAGTATGACAGCCTCCAGCTCCAATGTCTGGAGGTCTCTCTTAGAACACGTTCTATAAGTGCTTTACTGACCTTTTCTGGCTGTTCTTGTATGCTCGATTAGAAACATGTTCCTTTGACTTCATTTGATAAGGTTTCCAATTCTGGCTATATGGTATCCCTTTATATGCTTATATATAGGTATGCATCTTGATCTTAGTATACAGCTTTTTTGGATTAGATGATGTGGAAACACATAGTACTTTCTTTACATAAAGTTTTACTCAGTAAGAAGACAATGGTGTGAAGATGGAATTGTACAAGACTGTAGTTTCCTTTTGTTTTGATACCTTTCTTCTGGCTCTTATTATCATTTATATGTCCACTGATTCTTTGGTTAGACAAATTCCGAACACAGTCCAAAATATTTGTAATAACTTGCCATGCTATTAACTTTCATCTAGGATGCAAAAATATGCTTGTTGGATGACACCCTGCCGGATGGATTTTGTGTCGAGAAAGGAGACATGATATATTACCATCACCGTATGCGATGGGGAGAATGAAATTCATATGGGGTGATGATGCTGAAGACTTTAAACCAGAGAGATGGCTTGATGAGAATGGTTGCTTCCGCCAAGAGAGCCCATTTAAATTTACAGCTTTCCAGGTTAGCATTATAGAAATGCAACAAATTTTCCTACACTATCTTTCCAAATGTATCAAACTGGGAAGATTCAGTTTGTGAAACTTTTTGCTAGTCATTTCCATTATCAAGTAACAAATTCAGAGCCTACTTACAGAAACTAAACTAACTTTTCGGTTCATTAACAGGCAGGACCACGGATTTGTCTGGGAAGGGAATTTGCTTATCTGCAAATGAAGATATTTGCAGCAGTTTTATTGAGTTACTTTGTCTTCAAAATGGGCGATGAGAGAAAGGCTGTAAACTACAGGACCACGATTACACTTCCCATTGATGGGGGACTACATATTCGTGCCTTCCACAGATTAGGCCGCTAGAAGCCCAGATATACATCAGACTAAGGAGTGTCAATCTTCATATTAGCTTGCTGTACAAGGCCAGCTTGTATAAGATCATATCTTACACTCCTCTATGTAATACAAATATGTGAGAATAGTCTAAGAAAATAATTATGCACGGCATGAAGAAAAGTGGCATTACTGATAACATTGTAATAGAGAACGGATTGGGTTGATGAATATATAAATAAATTGATCTCCTTTATTTAGTAGATGGGCTCAGAAGTGTGTTCGCAAAGTTACTTTACTAAAGTGCACAAATTCTGATAATTGCCTTATCAAGTTATCAGTATAGAAATAATCGTAATTTCATTCTTGGAAGAACTAGTGTTCTTCATACCTTATTAAGGCTGAAAGACTCATCAGGAAGCCCAGAAAAATGGTACCAAGTACTACATTTTAGCTGACAAGCGGCTGCGCTCTGTAACAAGTTTCCAGATTTCTTGGACTATAAGAACAAAGGACATGGTTCTTCTAAAGCTCAACAACTAAACCAAAAGTGGCTACGATTTGACTCTTCATATCCATTGTAGAGAAGGTAATACTAGTTAAACAACAGCAAGACAAAAATAAGTAGAAGTAAATCATGCTTACCCGGAAAAGAACATGAAGCAAAGAACAAGCTCATCAGTATATATTGATACTACTGACCACTATCAATACATTGAACGACAATTTTTAAGGCATCTAGTCATACAACTATGAGCAGCAAGCCAAATTTTAAAAAATAGCTTAAAATGGTACAAATTTCCTAAAAAATAGTATTAAAATGGTTAATACTTGTACACTTGCAAGAAAGAATACAGAAGCAAAACTCTGCATGAAACCAACTACGACAGTTCTGGGACAATTGCAGATGGGGGAAGCTGAACCCCCGGCCTTGAAGTCCATCCTTTCCTATTCCTGTAGGCCTCAACTGCCTGTAAGCGCAGTCTTTCTTGTGATGCATCCTGAGTGATCTTGAATACCTATATTACAGAATAGAACATTATGACTTCATATATCATGTCAAAATTGAAACTTGATGTTGTAAGCTAAGTTACCCCAACTCAGAATGTAAGTAGATTGTTAGTGTTATTCCATAGGATGCATCAACGATCCTCAATACCTTAGGAACAGCAAGAAGCTTTGGAGGAGCATCAACAACTTCTCCAAATTTTACTTCATCATGAGTCCGGTAATCCACGTTCTCTTCTTCCCTGGTCCTCTTACGTTTCTTCTTCCTTTCTTCCAAGCGGCTGCAAAAATTAAAACCTGATCAATCTAGTGCACAGAAACTCGGCATTACCATTAGGCACTGAGGTTTACAAAACACATTGAGACACCCAGTCAATAACACTTCATAAATGCCATTAACCAATTGCAGGAATGACATCAAGAAACTCCACTCGTACCAAAAAAAAAAAAACTTATCTGCAGTTTCCTGCACCCCCATTCAACAGACCCCTTCCTCCCTTCACGGTGCTGTAATGAGCAAATCCCTCTCCCTCTCTCTTCATTCAAAAACCATTGTCTACCTTCCCTTCATTCACCATCCCATGCTTTCAAAAACACCATTTCCTTGTCCACCTCTACTCCTGTCTTCAGATCTAAGCCCCCAAACCATTCCAGTGCACCACCATCTTGACCCACCAGGTGCATCCAACTGCTGATAAGCATGTATATATTCACGTTACCCTGGCTTACCTTGGATTTGTTTTGTGCATTTGAGTGCTTTTCCCTGTGCCCGACTCTCTGTGCATTTTAAGCTCAAGTGTGTGCATGTGCTAATCTCTTAAAACCTCAGGCAGTCAGAATGCAATAAACACTTAAAAGTGAAGTAACAGATTCCACTCCCAAAACTAACAAGTCCTGGAAAGAATGAAGCCAAGCCAAACCTGTTTCTACCTAGTTATTACCAGCAAAGGCTCCTCCAGCAGTAATCATTCAGTTCCTTAAACGATGAAAAATCATAACAAGTAAATTCGTCCCACAGTCATATCTCCAACACATCATTCAGAAAAGAAAACAGACTTGACTTCTCTTATACACTGAACTGAATCAGATTTTGATGGCATGAAGCACAGGGAATGCCAGAGATTAAGAACATCTTAGCTACTTACTGTTTCTTGCGTTCTTTCCTTTTGGATCCGGAAGCACCTAATTCCTCTGTTGTTTCAAATCGGAGGTCATTGACTTGCTTCCTTTTTCTCCTTTTCTTCTTCTTTTCATGCACACTATTGTGAACTACCTCATCATGTAGATGAGCATGTTTTGCATTCGAAATCGCATCATTACTATCTTTTCCGACTCCAGTATTTTCAGATCCCAATTTCTCCTCAGAATTAAGTTTCTGCACGAATTCCGACTGTAAAAGTACAACACATTCAATTCATGAAACAAAAAAATACTCATACCATCATAGCTAGCACTTAAAGACAGTAACCTTAATCCGACGTGAATAAAATTTCATATGTTTAAAAATGAAAACACAACTGCTAGAAAATCCGAATCTTTAAGGCATCAACTACATCGTACCATCTAATCATCATTACAACGACAAACAAAATCATCAAAAGTTCCATCTGAAATAAAGATTTAGTTCTCCTACCCTATTAAAAACCTAACTAAATGTCCCACAACATAGAATCCATTTTCCAATTTCGAGGAAATAAATATATAGAAATCATACTCCTATAAATTCTATATATATTTAAAAAAAAAAAAAAAAACTAACCTTCTGAGTAATATTGCCACTGAACCCTTTATTCTTCTCTGCACCATTATTTGAAGCCGACCCACCTTAGAAAACAACAATCCCAGAAAATTAAAACTAAAAAATAAAATAAAATTAGACCACATAAACAAAGATTAGAACAAAGAGGGGGGTTGGAAATATACCGGTAAAAGACATGATTTTGCGGAGTTTGGAGGGGACGGCGTCGAGAGAGGAGCGGTCGGGAGGGGGTGGAAGACCAGAGTGGGGACCACCATGAGCTGCTCTGTAATTCTTCTCTCTTCTTTTCTTGCCTTTACCTCCCATCTTCTTCTCCTCTTGTGCTTCTGCACTTTTGTTTGGTTTTGTCTGTAATTCTACTTACCTTTTGCCAAAACCCTATTCTCCGTTTCTTTCTTGTCTTTCATTTTTATTTTTATTTTATGAAGGAGTATTTAAAATAGGGTTAAGTCCAATATGCACCATTGAACAATAACAAGGTTGCACTTTGTCCCCTAAATATCAAATTTAACACTTTAGTACCTTTATTTAGGCATGTCAATGGATTAGGTCTAGACCCGTATTCGACTTGTTTTGAACTCGTTTATCCGGGTCTGAATACATATAAAAATTTGATTTACCGAACATAACATTTAAGAAACTCAAAATCAAATGCCTATAAAATTCCTTCAAATATAAGGAGTAATTAAGAATTAAATAGTATCATTAAGATTCATCTAAGAGATAGAGTTATCACGCATAACAAGTGTTGCACGACATGTTTAATCATTTTACCTATTAAAATATTTGGTAGTTTCATTTAGTAATCATATGATTAAGACATTTTAGTTCAATTTTGGTTAATTTTCTTAACAACTCAATTGGGATAGCCACAAAATATTGATGATTTATAAACGTAAAAATAGCTTAGTTGATACAAAAATCAAGACAAATAAATTGAGTAGATAAAATTATATTAACTAATAAAGTAAAACCGATATATATCTGAAAAACAGTGAAGATATTTAACATGGTAGGACTAGTTTTGGCCGTGCATAAACTCGATTTAGTAAAAGAGTAACATTTAAAAGATTGAATTAAAGCATTATATGGTTGTGAAGAGTATTAACAAATATGTGTATACATAATAAAAATATGAATAGCTTTATGATTTTATATTTTTTGTTTCCAAAATGCCCTTAATTTAATATTTTACAATAATCTCAAACAAAGGCATTATGAAAATTAAAGATTTCAATTAAAGGTTAACTTATTCAAACAAAATTAAAAGTCAACTTATAAAATATTGAATACTTGATCAACCTACACAAAAGACTAACAAAAAATATAATTCTTAGTTAACCTTTACCAATACTCCACCTAACGTTAAACATTAAGAAATATAAGTTTTAAAAATCAATTTTAAATTCTATTTTTTTGTAGACAAAGTCGTTAATTTAAAAAAAATAGAATTGATATTTATTTTAATGTTTTGTTATTTTTTGGACCAAATTATCCCAATTGATATCTTCACATTTTATCAAAATAAGGACATTATAGAAATTATTCAATAGTATTCATTATATTTAACAACCCAAAAAAATGAATTTTGTTCAAAATTTTTATAGTTTTATTTCATCTAATAGCAGGGATGAATAGAATAATATTACATATTTGGTATAAACAAAACTCTTTCTGACGTAAAGGATAATAAAGAAGTAGAAATTTTATTAATTTCCATTACTTTAATACTGAGCATATTTATAAATATTATTTCAACAATTAATGTACTAAAACGAGTTATTTTATGCATTTATTTCATTTCTTTATCGTTTCTCCTAATATGATATGCTCATACACAATAGTAATATATAAAATATGATGTGAAAATAAATTGTTAGTATTTTTATTGTTGCAACACACTTTTAAATTGGAACATTCAAAAAAATATGGTTTAAGGTTTTGAATCAAAATAAAAAATTCCAACCCACATAAATACTAAATAAACTAATAAAATTTTCAATCCATATAAAACACTCTCTAGGTTGGAGATTTAACTACTTTTGAAGTATGAAAAAAATTAATTTTTATGTATATAAAGCACATAATTAAATATAATAAAACTTCATTAGTTTAAGTTAATTATCACACTTAGTTATATAACTTCTAATTTAACTTTTTGTCACACTATGATGCATGAATAGATTAAACGACCAATATTTAGAAGAAACTTCATGTATATTTTTCATGTTTTGCTAAAGCAACAAAGTTTAATAAGATTTAAATGACTGCATACTCATTTGGAAAGGACAACACACTTGAGTTTATAATTATACAAAGATAATTTGTAGTAATTAATAAGATAAGTAAAAAATCTGACTTTAAAATTCTTTCTATTTTTACTCTTTATTTAGTTTAATTAATTATAAAATATACTATCTGTGTCAACCATATGTTGCAAGAGTGCAATATATTTGATGATGAAAACTAAGTGTTTAAATTATTTTTAACATATTTCAAAGAATTAATCTAGTTTATTTGTGTAAAAACTCTTTACAAATTAATAATCAAGACAAACTTTTACACATTAATAATTAAGATAAACTCATAAATATATTATTTGTTAATCATTTTTATGCTAAATCTTGTATAAATATAGGTTATACTACCCAATGCCGCAAGGGATAAGTAACAATAATCTTATCAATCAATGCAAGAACTTAAATCGAGATAATGAATAATAAAATCTATTTTTCTCATTAGCAAAATTCACGTACAATGCACGCGCAACATTGCTGATGATAAATAATTGTAAATAGGTTAAGGTTTAGGTTAAGGTTTAATATAAAGAAGATCTTAATGTGTAAGTTGCTTATGTATGGTTTGATAACGATGCAAGTTAAGATTCTGCTAATTATTCTCAACTATCTTAACCACTTTCAAACCTTTGAGGCCGAGGAAAACAGCTATATTTTCAGGATTCAGATGACAGTGAATGATATTGATTTAATGCATGGAAGAAATCCCTCTAAGCAACATCAATGTATAAAGAGCGACATGGATTCAGGTATTGTATCTTTATTTTTTCTCGATCAAATCAAGAAGACTACTAGCCGAGGCATAGCCAAGAAGAAGATTGAATTATTTTCCATACTAATTTCGCCTCCAATTAAAACACTAGATTATGTTGGATTTACCTCTCAATTCTTTCAAGAAAGCGGCCTCCTTTTTCAGTGTGGATGTCTCATGAAAATTAAAGAAGTCGAGTGAAAGGAAGAATGTACTGGTGCAGCCAAAGAAACAGTCCCATCTGATCGATCCAGCTCCAAGCAACCTATGCTTCTTCCACTTCATATCCATCCTGCTACTTTCATATTCTCTGGATCAAACACAAAAACTTCATATCCATCCTGCTACTTTCCTCTGGATCAAACACAAAAACTTCATATCCATCCTGCTACTTTCCTCTGGATCAAACACAAAGATAAAAGATAATGAAGAATTGAATGTGGGTTTAGGGTTTAATTGATATCAAGAAGATCCATCATTCCTCTGATGATATATAGGACTTGACAATAAGCTAAGAGATAAGCTGTAGACTAGGGTATATATAATATGCGAATGATGTTGATTGCAATGCAATGTTGCATGTGATTAAGATCCATCGTTCCTATGATGATATAAAAAGACATGACAATAATCTAAGAGATAAGTTGTAAAGTAGGTTATATATAATTTATTTACTACTTTAGTAAACTACTCTCCTTATAGACAAAATTATTTCAAGATGAGAATAGGTATTCTTGTTTTGTCGGACACACAGTGTTAGAAATATCATGTTTTTGGTAAATTCGGAGTAAAATCATGTATTTTGTGGTGGCTTTATTTGTCACATAGTTTGTCTTAATTTAAACTTTTAAAAATTACAATATCTCATTCATCTAATATTCAAATATGGACTATGTGGCCGACCACAAGGGTCTACAGTGAAACCATACACCTTAGTCTAACAAATTTTTCAATCCTCCTTAATTTCATTTTCATCCCCAATGAAATTAAATAGTATTCATTTTAAACTACACAAATATTAGATTAATTTCTATAATTTTGAAGTATTAATTTTATTGAGAAACAATAGATCTAAAATTCTTTTATATTGTATTTGGATAGAGAGATTTGGGTGGATTTGGATTCGAAATCCAAAACTATAATACGTTATCCAAACAAGTTAATTCATTTAGTTTGAAATTGAAATTGTACTATGGTATTATCATTCATGAGCTGTAATTATGTCAATAGCTAGATGTTAATATGTAATTAATACTAGGCGGCAGAGAGGAGATTTTAACTCTTCAAAAAATATATATTTTTTTCATATGTTAATCATTAGTATTAGAAAAATAACAAATGGAACATTCAAATTATAGAAACTCAATTCAGATTTTGAGAAATTGCTAGTACCGTGTATAAGTTGAATACCCATTTCCCAGTACTTCCAACTTTCAAAGCAATGAGAAAGGAGAAAATTGTTTATTGTTCGGAGATAATTCGACCTCACCATAAGTAACAATGCTTTATATTGCCATTTCATTAAAATTGATGGTAGCATTGTGCTAATTATTTTGTAATAGTAATTCCAAGATAGTTTACACAATGAAAAAAGTACAGAAAATTCTGTAATTCTATTAGTGTACCATGCTTTGAATGTTTGTCCACTATAACATTAAGTGCTTCAAATACTTGTATGATACAATCTTAAAGCACAACAATATAATACTTAACATGGCTATAAAATTTCCCAAAAAGTTAACTATGATTCACAACAAATGTAAACTTCAAGATTTCAACAAAGACATTTCATCCTGTGTAGAATAGTAGAAATCAATTGAGTAATGACTTTCTATGTACTTGAATACCAGCAAGAAAAGATGAATGACAATTGTAGTAGTAATATATATATCTCAAGGGCCGCCTCCGCAGGCCTCGATGTACAAAAACTTGCAACTCAATTGAGTCAAAAACAGCCGAACAGCCCTGTGGTAATTCTACCAATATGTCACAGTCATACAATCTACTTATCCCACTTGTTAAATATATATGATACACTCAGAAATACAGCTGGCCAGTTTCTGTTGAGCTGTTTGATAGAACTCTGGAATGCACAGCCAACTTGTCCCTCATGTGGAAGTAAATCGAACATGCATAGCAATATGATTTCCAATAAATCAAAGTATAATTCTCAAACTTTTCATTTTATCAGAGGGCTGAGCCCATCACCTTCCCAACCAAGCTTCAGCATATGATCCACGACCTTCAAGCTCAACTGCGGAGCAACAGAACGTTTGAATTAAGCAATCCAACTAATGGAACATAAAATCATATTTGCAAGTTTGTAGTTCAACATTATAAAAAAATAATATCAAACTCAATATGCAAACTCACTCTTTTAACTTAGATTAAAGCAATCAAAATGAAATACTAGGTCCAAGTACCTCTTTTGTGCATAAAATGTTTAAAATGTTTTCAAACTCATCCCATTTATCAACAGTTGATACGGTGTTTCGGGAAAGGCCGGAAATGTTAAAAATTCAATTTACTCAGAGGGAATAATGTGCTAACAAATTCATAATCTCTGTGTGTGTGTGTGAGAGAGAGAGAGAGAGAATAACGAGAGAATATGAATTAAATCAACTTACAGTGGGATCAGTGAAAATAATCAACTGTTTATCAGCTGTCGACACAATAAGATTTGTGTTATCAGTGTTTAAAGCTAGAGCCGTAATGTCTTGCCCTTCCCGCATTTTCATGTTGTGAAATACCTGCAAGAAAATAAGTACATCAGTAAGTACCAAGAATGCAAAGCCTGAGACAAGGAAAAGGTGCCTTTACCTTTAAATCTGAAAAAAAAAAAAAAAAAACACCAAGCACACACGTTCATTTATACTCAAGTATGTCAACAAAAAGCAATGGAACATTGGAGCACCAAATGTATTCTTAAATTGATATATACTCTAACCTTTAAAGAATGCAGATCAAAGAAGCAAATTGAAGGTAATGGAATACTCAATCGGTTTTCTTCATCTGTTTCATTATCAAAACTTTCATTTCCTGCCTTATTCTTCAAATTCCTGCTGCAGTCATAAACTCCATCGTTATCCAGTGAAGAGTTGACCCCCACCAATGCACAATGACCATCTATAGAAATCTCCATACAACTAATACTTGAAGACGGAGGAAGTTTTGATCTGGCAATAAAAGTCCCATTAAGAGAAAAGGTGCTTAGTGCAACGATATTAAGTTGCTTGTTCCAAGCCAGTATAATCCCATCGGAAGAAAGGCAGACTGCATGAGCCTCCATGCCAACCAGCCTTCGGATCAAATGACCCTTTCTTATTGAATGCAGCAGGACATCTGATGATTTGGAGCATGAGGCAACGATTCCAAGATCTGAACTAACAGAACAGCACACTATTTCCCCAAGATGGCCTCGCAGAACATGTATAGGACCATCAATTCGATGCCTCCTTTTTTCAGCCAAGGTGGTCGTCGTGGTACTGCTCCCAGTGGATGCTGGTGTGCTTGAAGCAGTGGATGACTCAACAGTGCTAGCTGAGCGAGAAGTAGATACCCGATGCAATCTCCAAAGCAAAACTGTTGCATCTCGAGATCCTGTCACAAGATAGTTGCTATCAGGAGACAAAGCCACGCAAGTTACAGGAGCACAATGTCCTCGAGCTATTTCCAAGGTTTTTGCTCCATCAACCGATATAAGCCTGACACTGTTATCCACGTGGATCCACCTAAATAAAGTCGAGAAGAGTTTAAAGTTGGATGCAATTAACTATGGAAACATGAAAAGAGTAGAGGAGGTTATTCCGTAGTTGCCAAGAGAAAGGATGGTACTCCAAAGTTTTAAAACTGCCCAATAAGAAACCACAGTCCAAGCATACAAAAAAAGAGTGTCCAGCTTTTCATGCAGATCATGGTAAGAGTTTTAAAAGATTATAGCACGTGATCCAGACAACTGAATCAGAAATTCAGTACTCAGGCTGAAAATCAGATGACTCAGATCATTCAGCAAACATCTTGTAGGTTCAATGCAAGTACAAGAACTTGTTCTTTTATTATTCACCACTGCAATGTTTCAAAACTTCACAACATTTTCTTTTTCTGTTGAAAAGAGAATTCTTTTCAAAAGGAAAACAATAGATATGAACATTGTTACCAGTGACAATTTCTTTGTCGCATGTGACAACAACTATAGCCGAGCTTCTGATTCCAGAAGTTGCATAAGCAGGCTTATGCAACCCCCAGTGCTTGGGGAAAATGCCATTCCTCTGATGCAGAGCTAGTTGGCCCTTTAAACATGCGCATAAATGTTCCTTATGCAGAGCTAGCACCCGGCTTTCCATGTTGAAAAAGGAAAGGTGTCCCCTGGCCATCTGGAGTATTGGGCTGCCATTTATGCTCTGCTAAATGGGCAGCAGGAGCATGTAAATCAACAGTGACAACAGAATCTGAAGATGCAAATATAGCAGCAGCAGGAATATTGCAGCGTTCTGGATGGGGAACTGCATAGGGTTTAACCTCTTTGGGATTCCGGAAGATTGTCTGTCATGTGAGAATTCAACTGAATCATTTTCATACCCAAAACATCCAAAGACAGCATGGTGTTAAATAGATAGCAGCAGCCTAGCGACAAAATTTTCATGGGAAAATTTGTGGCATATGACAAGGACACTCTCCTATGAGATCACATAGTACAGAACTCAAGGCCTCTTGAAAACTATTCTGGAACATTAATTTTTTAAAAGAATTTTTGTACAAATTAAGTTAGAACCACTTAAGTTTTAATGCTAACTAGGTAAGTCATTAGTTGACGAAAAAGCATAAAGGCTATTATTAGACAACAAAAGATTGCCAACGTGTACAAGTCATTTGCTTGTTCATTTTATATAATTTTAGAGTGCATTAGATTGACCCCTCCTAAGTTAAGTTTGGTCAAAAAACTTCCCATGAGTTTTTTGAAGCAATTACTAACCAACTCTCAAGTTTCATAACAATTTACTTTATCCTCATACAGTGAATACACCATTACACACCGTTCATGACATCAAATAGCTTTTGTAATGTTAAATTTCTTACTGTAAATACAAAGGAGGAGGAAGGTCATCAAAAATTTATAAATGAGTCATATTGCAACTTTTAGATGAGTAAGATTCTAAACAGATCCAAAAGCTCTCAGACTTTGCTCTCTATTTTGTGCTATTTCATTGCCATGTGTGATCGAGAAAGTCTGCATATTTTACCCTTATTATTAAGTATCTCAGAGTCGTGCAAATTAATAATACTTAAATTGATGGTTGCTTAAACATGCAATCAGCAAAGCATGCAGAATATAGAGATGTCAGATTAATAGTTCAGCCGTGTCTTTAAATTTGTATTTTATGAAACTTAATTATCAAAACCAGCTTAGTAGACTAACAGTCACTGCAGATATGGAAATATAACTAGGGGATTACTTCAGTACAAAACTACAAATGCATAATTTGTAGGGACAATGAATCCTCTGGTCTTTTCACAGAATAAAGTATCACGAAAGATTGCTCCTCATTTCTCAACTGGTCTTGCACACCTATTAGGTGCTTTCTATACTTAAAGATTAGTTCTGCCAATAGATAGAAATCATAATTCTTTTCCCAGTGTCATCCCTCAATTTTACCTGTAAGTGAAGAACATCTGCCAGTGGCATTCTCCTCACGTGAGGGACAGTTAGAAGTTGTGATGGAGTTTGTCCAAAGTATGCAATCTGATCTTGCGTATACATTCTCATAGCACGTTGCTGTACCTGTTGGAGAAATATTGAAATATGCTCATACTTAAGAATCTGTTTCATAGAATGAACAACCAAAGCTAAAACAAATTGTGTAAGAAAAAAATAAGATCGACTTACTGGATCTAATATTTTGTCGATGTCCACTGTACCCTCGTAGGTGATGTAAAAGAATACATTATTAGCCTGTATAGCTTCCTTTCCTCGCTGCTTATACCTGAATAGTTGAATAAGTTTGTTAGGAAAACACATCTGAGAATTACGTTCTAGACCTACAGTTTCTTTTGCATTGAATGATTATACAAAAAAAGATTGTAGGTAGGAGAAAAAGACAAAACTTAATAAAGATAAGCTTTCAAAAAAAAAATAAACTTACCCAAATATCAGATCAATCCATTCATGCAAGTGCTCTGAAACATATTCACTCTCAAGAGCCATTCGGTGCTTCTGGATGAAGTCAACAGGATTTTTAGCCCAAGGAGGAAGCTGAACTGAGTCTGAAACAAGAAAAGTTGGGAGAGAAGATTGGGGATCAAAGCAATTAGTCTTTATATATGGTTTTGGAGTGAATAATTTACGATCCTAACACGACAGCACAAGGGGAAAAAAGAATTACCAAGCTTTTCTCCCAACTGCGTTGTGCCAAAGTCGATAGAGTTCTCATTAGTCAACACCTCGGGGAGATAAAACAGCTCAGGAACCTGAAAGTTAATAGATCAGACATGTCTCAAATATGCAAAATCAGAACACGTTAAATAAGGACACATCATAGCGAAAGGGAAAAAAAGAATACTCTGCTTAGAAATTTTTACCAATTCCTTGACATCACTCATGTCCTCGAGAACTCCATTCCATGTTGCAACAATATCTGCAAACATTCTGTCTGCATGATCAAACTTCCCTCCTTGTAGTTGAATTGAGAGGGTGGTAAAGGGTTCTACTCGAACAAGATAATACAACACCTGTTAAAATAGCATCACCCAACATATCAGAGAACCATTCTCAATTGAGCTCTCTCTGAAAATTGAGTGCAGATCACAAAAAATATTATATGGTTTAAGCACAAACAGATAACAGAGAAAGGCACATCTAGAATCATGGCAAAGCAGAAAAAGATATGGAAATTGTATTTGGCTCAAGCAATTCTCAACACAAGCACAAAAGTATACTACATGGATAAAACCATTATACCCGAGCAATTCTTAAAACGTATATATCACGGTAATAGATCTATTTAGGATTTTTGAAGTCAGAGCCAGAAAACGTGTTATTACATTATCATGTATGTGCATATGATGAAATTCAGAATGTAAAATTAAGCCATTTAATAAGCCTTTGGGCTCAAGGAACTAAAGGCTTAGTCATCCCAGTGGGAAGTTACAACATGCAAATGAAATAAGAAAATCTACCGTTCCAGCACTTGAATAATGTGAACCATAGTGGAATTTTGGGATTGCTGGATCTTCAAAACTGGAGTACCTCTCTTGGAACTTTTTCAGGCGATCAGAATTTAAGATGCACCAATGGGCTGCAAGGACAGAAAGCATCATATTTTGGTGGAAAGGCAAAAACTATGGTGATTTCAGGAGCAAAAGTTGAAAGTACTTCACCTTTGAAAGGTCTCGATAAGAAGATGGGTTCGCAAGATCCAAATTGCTTGAACTGTAGTCTGAAACAATCCAAGGGAAAACTGGATACTGCATTATGGAAAGTAACTAGTATTAGAATTGCGAAGAATTTCTCTGACAGATGACAGAGAGAACGTTTTCAAAAAATGGATGAAGAATAATACCTGTGTAATATCATTATAACTGCGCCCAGCCAGTGTGTTAAGCTGCATGAGATATTCAAAATTGCTAATCTGCAAATGACATACTACTCAGCAAGTTCTGTGACAATTTAACAGGAAAACGAAAAAAGAGGAATGGGAAATTGGGAACTAAAGTCAAGTCACATGAAGTGTATATTCAAGGGTTATTCTGCTGACAGACCTCCCATCTAGCCCAGCGTTCCATAAGTGACCTTGGGTTCTCTTCAAAAGTTGTTCAGGTCTCTGCAAAAGGAGGGGATGCCATTAGTCCTTACTGTAAACAAGTATAAGACTTTAGTTCTTTTATCCGGTGAGTGCATGTGTCAACCGAGCATGTATAGACGTGTCCAGAATGTCCACGTATCAGGTATGCATCTCTATACATTAAATGGGTAACAAAGTGCTCAAGCCCATTTAGTACAATCATGTCACATCAGGGAAACAACATAAGTTGCATTGCCTTGTGGGCAGCTTGGTGGCTGAAATGTCATGGGCAAACTTTGAAGTTGTATTTTATTCATCCTAAGCGAGAATACCAAACAATAAATAAATAAATAAAACAACGTAAGATCACCTGAGTTGCCAGATAAATATTATTCAAATGAGGAGGACGAGCTTGAACAATGGCTCGATACGCATTTCGCCTTCCATCTATGCTCTGGAACAAATGAACCAATTTATAGACCAATTAGCTGGAGACATACCATGTTAAATATAGAACTCAAGCATTCAAGCACAAATGGTTTTAAAAGTAGTACCCCAAAGTCAAAGAAGAAGTTTGATCGGTCAACCATAAATAATTCCAGTGCACTTCTTCTCAGAAGATATCTGAAATAGGAGTAAGATCACAATTGAGACCTCAATAAGATAAGGGTGCATAAATCCACTCTTTGTACCTTCGGGAACAAAGGGACAAATTCAGAGAGAGAGAGAGAGAGAGAGAGAGAGAGTAAAACATGATAAGGGAAATGTGTACCACGTAGGAAATTAGCACAGTCATAGTAATACATAAAAGATGACTATCTTCAGCCCACTCAGTACTCAAATGGGGAAAAATACTAGTAATATATAAAAGATGACTATCTTCAGCACGCTCAGTACTCAAATGGGGTAAAAAAAAAATACTAGTATGAACCATAATGCTATTATCTAAATGTTTATATGTATTGTCTTCCAGCAAACTGTATGAATATAAGGTGATTATTTTAGATGACAGGAGAAGAGAATTTATTTGTGAGCAGTGGATATCTAAATAACTCATTCAATACTGCAACTAAACATTTGCAAGCTGAAAGCAAAACGGAAAAGGAGAAGAAACTAAGATAAGGTTGTGTTTGAATAAGGGGATTTGGATTTCAAATCCAGGCCTAAATCCCTCTGGATGTTTGGGTATTTTTTTACTGCAATGGATTTCAAATCACTAATTAGCAAGATGGATTTCAATGACTAAAACCTACTATATCAAAATTCACCCGCTAACCTGCCTATTTCAAATCCATCTCCGGCATTCTTGTGCAGCCTAGCCCTTTGTTCTTCTCAGCCTTTCAATTTCTCACCTCTCTCTCTATTGTGACGTCTCTCCTAAACAAATTTTCATTATATCTATGGCTATTGGCACAAAAAATTTCCCAACCAAAGAAAAGATAATTCTATCCTCTGAAAAGGCGATTTTTACCCAAAGCAAAGTCAAGTTTAGCTCTTGAAAATTGGCTTGCAATTATTAAGTTTTCACCCTGAACCGGGTTTGCAGAGTTTAGACTTACTGAGCATCCTAGTGAACGGGAGTTGGTGGAGTGGCTCTGGATGTGAGGGGAGACGGAAATGGTGGCAATCAGTCACCATAACCATTTGTAAGAGAGTAATAGTCAGAGGAAGGGATGAAGCCGAGAAGAAAATATAAGGAAAGGCATTTGGAAGTTTTCTGGATGAACCCTCACATACTAGAGTGTATTGCTAATGTTTTCAGAAGTGGAAACATGGAGGTGAGTGTGGTGGATGATGTGGCTGGCGGTGCTGGGCAGGAGAGCAAACAGAAACAGAGTATGTCAAAGTCGTCAAAGAAGAAGAGGAAAAAGGAGAAATTGTTTAACCACCCCTTAGATTTTAAAATACATTATATGTCCCTACTGATGTTTATGTTTTTCCTTATCAACACTACTCAGCTAAAGAAGAGTTAAAGTTTTACTTTTTGTGTGTCAACATGGATAATTTAGAAAAACATCATGGTATTCACGGAAAAGGATTTGAAATTTACATTTAACCGTAACCAAATAGTGAATTTAAGTGTAACTGTAATTGATAGTGAATTTGAAATGAGTGGATTTTAAATTCAATCTTCCAAATCATTTGTTTCCCAAACAATGCATTTCGATTAATGAGGATTTGAAATCTATTGATTTCAGATACACTGTTTGAAATTCCTTCTCAAGTCCAAATGCCCTCATTCAAACGCACCAAAAAGAATTTCTAACACATTTTGGGTGTCAAATGAAAAGGTATAAAAACACATAGAACAGTTGTTATGTTTCTCCTATTACTGCGGCACCTGTGAAAAGAAGAATTTCACTCTTCCCCAAGGCAGAAACTAAGGAAATAAATCACATGTTTCCAGGACAGGACTATTAGCATACTTCCATTTGGAGAAAATTTTCAACCACGCAAGAGCAAAAAACTGTCGCTGCAGTTGTGTTGGAGAAGGAAATGCAAATGAAAATCAAACTAAATTTTCCTGTTGAATGAGACTTGACAAAAATAAAATAAAAAAGAAGCAAAGATAAATGCTCAATAACTGTTTTAATGTGCATCCAGACAGAGAGTCAGAGGCAGATGGACAGCAACCGTGTCTTGTGTAAGAGAGACAGAGAACAAGGAAGAAGATAATAAACCCCTACTAGAAAAAAACAATGGGGAAGAAAAAAAATTAAAGAAGCGAGAGGATAACTCTTTTCCTACTGTTTTCATGAGAGAGATCATGTGTACAAGAGACAGAAGAGGAAAGGCATATAAGATGCCAAATTAATTAAAAAAGGAAAACAGATACATGATCGAGAGTTACCTAAGAACTAATTTCCCAATTGATTATGTTGCATGCCATAGATATATGAAAGTTCCAAAAAAAAAAAAAAAAATAGAACAGAGTGCCAGAACAGTTTTACATGCTCTTCTAGATATCTGCACCAATATGCTGAAATATAGACTGGTCTAAAAGAAAGAGATGGAGGTAAATGAACATTTTTGTGTTGCAGCATCTACATAAAGTAAAACATAAAAGCATTTTACTCACCTTCTACTATATATTTGATGAAGAGAAGATATCAACCAGCTTCGATCCTTTTCTTCAACTTTTGTTTCATTTCTACAGTCCAACCCATCCCCAGAAGCATTACTCTCACTGTTATCAACAATAAAATTGATTCTTCTGGTTGTTATCTGACAAACAGCACCAATTCATACAATTAGCCCTCCTTGCATTAACGATAAATATGATGAGATAATCTTATTCATGTATCCGCATACACAGCCTCCAATCCGACATAATTGCTGCTTTATCTGACAAACAACATAATTGTATGATTCTCACAGCTTGACTATGCCGTGCTCTGGAATTTTTTCCTTAACTATGCAATGTATTGCCAATGTATTGAAACTAAAATGGAATTACACATTAATATAAATACCGACAGAATTAAAAGTAAATCAAGGTTACAGAGACCAGAAGAAATAGTCTAAAGATTTTGTATTTTTAGTCTCTCTAATTAGTCTTACATCCTATAACATAATTTGGCACATCCAATGGAGATGAAAAATCAACAGACAGTAGAATCACTTACACCATGTGTTGTCCGCTTTGCAGTTAAATCTTATTCTTGGTGTGTTCGTCCAAATACCAAAATTAAAGTGAAATGGGGTCACTAGATAGATAACTTGAGTGGATAACCCTCACTCTATGAATAAGGGTTCCAGGAAATCTTGTACTTCTAGGCACTAAATTACCATCTGTTGCTCCCCATGCATAAACCTAAAAACAACTCTCTAACTGCATCAATTTCATAGCTTGAGATCACATCCTCATCAACTGCAACTACCATACCCCCAGAACAGGATGCAGATTATTTCTGAACTATGTAGGATGCTATTTAAGATAAAGATGTGTGGGACTTACTTGGAAAATCCCTCTTAATATTTTTAGTGGTCGGACCATCGACGAAGGAAGCTCAAGGATAATTCTTTCGTCATGTTCACTAGGAACATATCACCTGGGGCAACAACTGATGGATTTTGTACCAAATTATTGTCAATTGGAAGAGGGGCATCTCTAGACTCCACAGATTTCCTTAGCTGCTGTTCTGCATTTTCAGTTATTGTTGTCTGAAAATCCCCATTCTGTTCTGTGCCAGTTGCCAGACCCTCTGAATTGGCACTATCTTCTTGGTCATCATCAGCATTCATTACCTCCATTGAGATTGCCTCTGCAGCCAAAATGGAGGCCTTAGATGGACTTGCAACATTATTTTTATCTTGCTTCAGCTCTGTATGATCTTCATAATTTGCAGCAGCACCAAGATGATCTGAACCATGATAGTTCCTTCTCAAATATCTCCTCATTCTTGAAGAACTTTCCATGAAATCCAGCTTCCAGAAGATCTGAAAATCAAATTTATTTTAAAGTTCTTTGTAAAAATGTAGAATCAGACCAATGTAAGTTTAATTTCCACTAACATACACATTGAGGTTTGCATAAACGACTAGCAGAGACAGGCCCAAAAAGACATTCCGTCTCTATCAAATAGTGGATCAGCTTCCGCCATTCCCGTATTCCTGTGTAAAGATGGTGGCGAGAAATTACCTCAACTTGCATGCGCCTGTCAACCTGAAAATTACATGAAAAAACAGTGAATGCCTTTTTTTTATATCAGAAAGTATGACTAGTAATTTGAAAAGGCAACAGAAGGTGAAGCTACAGTATTTAAACCTCCAATCTTTGCATGTTTCTAGCTAATGCTAAACTTCCGACTAGCACAGCAATAAATTTATATGATAGGGCATTAAAATCTTTGCCATAAACTGCTTTTGTATCAACTGACTGCAAGCATTCCATCCAGGCAGTTCCCATGGCATCAGAAACATTCCATCGTCTCACACGTTCCATATCACTCTTACTCCGACGCTGTGCGGAAGTAGCCATTGCCACAGCACTGAGACCTCTTCCAGAACCAATTTTCGCATTGCGTTCAAGATCTCTTGCAGCAGCCAATGCAGTGTTTGCAGCTTTTGCTGCAGCCTTGTCCTTTGGAATGGCAGGAGATTTGCTAGGAGCCTCCAAAGGTTTCTGAAAGCTCGAAAATGTATGAAGCCTAGTAGTTTTACGCTCAAGCAATGAGGAATCACGCTTGAGATGAGTAGTTGATGCAGTTATAGTTGTTTCCCCTCCAGCAGCCCCAGCAGCTATCATTGCCAAACCCATAGCAGAAGGTGGTGATGCAAAAGCAGCAGCCCAGCTAGCAGAGATCATGGCAAGAGCAGCCTGGATAACATTAAGGTGATACCATTGAAATCAGAGAGGTGTTACCCTTGAAATCAGTGAGGTAGATAATCGATCATATAAGAACTTACCAGGAAAGATAAGAGTGTATAAAAGTATGCATTATGACAAAGAAGAAATGCATTGTATAAAAGTATGCATTATTAAGAAATGCAAAATCTATCTTTTTAAGTTGGGATAGAAGGCCCAATTGAAAGATAGTGACTGCAAGAATGATAAAAGTAACTTAGTACCAATTACTCAATTTATCATTATTGAGAGAGAGAGACGGAAGATTTTCTGAACAGATCAGAAGCAACCGCTATTGGCAAAGAATATTGGAGCAAACGGCATATTATCATTGTCCAAAACTTACTAAACTACAATATCTTTCTACCTTCTGTAGGCGGAAAGGTGGAAGGCAGACTGAAGCTACAAACTCATGGTTGTTAGGAGCTTAGGACAGCTTACAACCAACAGGATATCCCACAGGAACTATAAACAACATTGCAAAAAAGAAGCAGATGGATGATGTATGGATCATGAATTGAGAAATGACTCATACAAGCTTTTCTTTTGGCTTACTATGTCTACATGGAGATGAATACCCAACTTCCCTGTAACTCTTCTATGGTTTTAACTAGCCATGATACAAGTCAAATAAGTGCAAAACAGCCTACGTCCTGCAGCAATACACTTGTCTTTTTTTGAAAGAAAATGAGTCACCAACTTCTGTTGGCTTACAAATATATTGGTTTGGAAGATACAACTTTTTATTGGATATTTATGAAAAGGTTCAGATGGTCCCAAATGTTTGATAGGAGTACGGGCCTATACCACTCAAAACTAGGGCTAATTTTCCCACAAAATTAAGTAGTCATCACGATGTAAACTGTATTCGACATTGTATCTAGCAAGATTTTACTACAATTGATTTAGACTATGAATAGAATAGGGAGCCATGGCACTTCGAGGGCTGGGGTTAAAGATGTTAAGATTCATTGAAGTCTAAGGACAGATTACCATCAAAATAGAATTTTCCGAAAGAAATTAGTATGTAGCAGAGGTTAGTTCAGCAACCTCAATGGGCAAAGCATCTGCAGCCAATGCACGGTCATCTAGAACAAGAGGATTCAAACCATCTGCAGTAGCAAGTTCATAAATTCCAGCCAAAAGGGGTCGCCACCTTCTTAAAACAGCAACAAATGGTGGTAAAATTGCCTCCAGATACTGTTTGCGCAGAGGAAGCCTATCCCTGCTGACAGCATGCCACACCTACAATAGACATGTAATTTTAACTAAAACAATAAAGTGAAACCAATGCGCCTGTTCCCAATTAACATGGAAAAGTTGCTGAAAAGAAATGACTGCTAAGAATGGTGATTTAACTTTGAAAAGGAAACTATGTCTGAAAAGATTTAAAACATATGTCGTTTCGAAAAGCATCTATGGAAGTGTCTATCAAAAAGAACTTGTTCAACTTTCTCAAGCTAAAATCAATGGAACACCACAAAGCAGTTTTTGCTTAGAAATAGCTTATATGAAGAAACTGAGAACATGACTAAGGATTCAAGGTCACAGAAACATGTAAGCCCATGTTCTTTAACAATTTATATATTTGTGTTCATCACGGGGGTAGGAGGTCTTGGATGCTGCATTAGCAGCAGTGATAGTCAAACCCAAAGTATAGCCTGGGGGAACCGTAGCTTTACCACTTGAGCCAAACTTGCTCTTTACAGAAATAACATAAAGTCATTACGTCGTACAAAAACATTCTAACTACATTGCAAGGCTGACCTCAGAATATAGAACACATACTGCAACCAACACCCTCTGCCTCTTGGACTCAGAAATTGGCATGTTCAGGACTGGTGAAAGCACACTGTAAATATTAATATACAATTAGTTTAGATTTGGTCAAAAGAATAAATTTGCAAGTCACTGGCCAGAAAGCATGCATATTACTACTCATAATTAATCATCAAAAGCAATTCAAAAGGCTTTATCACCAAATTTAACAATATGCAGCACAAGTATCACAGTATGGTGTTTAGAACAACGGCTTCTAAATATGAAACCACTCACATACCATTTTCAATCCTTAGTCTTCCATTATCGCATGACCACTTGCAACATATCCTATGACATCCTTTTTCATAGTTAAGTTTATTAAAAGGCACAGCAATCACCAGATTCTGCTTCGGAATTGGAGGTAAAAATGCAACCGTTATTTTGCTAGCAGGAGACTGCAGTCATTGATGCACTTTTATTGAAAAATTGAAATTCACGAAATGCACTGGTTTTGGGACTCAGGTACTACATCCTGAAGGATAAAATAGGACTAAAAAGATTAAGAGATCCTCTCTCTCTCTCTCTCTCTCTCTTGCTCACACACACACACACACTCAAAGTTGATTTCAGATACAAAGGTCATGGAACCGGTGGGAGTTAGACAGTGACCAGCCATGTAATCTTAAAATAGTGATACAAGAAGACCAGGATGGTCAGTTTCAAGCTTAAACTATGATACCAATACAATTCATGTTGTGGCACCAGCAGGAAGATTAGAAAGCATAAAGAAGTTGAAAGATACCTGCAGTTTACAAGTATTTTAAATAATTCATTGGTCAAAATGTGGGGAAACAAAAGGAAAAATTGAAATCAAATCCCACCAGCTATGGAATACTGAAACAAAACCAATAAATTGGATTCAATACAATATGCAAAAAAAAATAAAAAACCAATTCTGAAAAGCCATAGAAATTCCGAGTTTTCATTTTGCTTGTTCTATCATCTTATAGTATGCTATGAATACTTCACAAACTACTTCATGATCTCCAATAAAACTCCTCATATTTGAAGGTTATTGTAATTTAGTTACACTAAAATTGAAGGCTAAATAGGAGGCATTATGTCGGGAGGTAATAGTGACTAGACATTTGGCATGTGAGCCTGAATGAATAAAGAGAGAGGTCAATAATGCAAGTAATAGGATAGTCATGCCTGTAGTTATGACTGCATGTACAAACAGCAATGCGCTTGTGGCTGTAGGTATAAGTGTAAATTTGCGAATTAATATGCATGTTTAATCATAAGAAAATGATTTTTAGACTAAAGATTAAGAAGCAAGTCTTGGGAATATTGCAAGTTAGACAATTTTATGGCAACCGAGACTGGTAGACCTGCTCCAGTGGTGTCAATGAAGTCACGAGTAGTAGACACTCATTGATGACAAAGAATAACGAAGAGAAGGCATTTTAGGCATTTTAGAGAGTGTATCTAATCGTTATTCAAATTTCCACTCAGCAATAAGATTAAAAATCAATGTTAGAAGTAAAGTAGGACCATTATAGTAACTACCTCCACAGCAATGAGGATCGCGGTTTTCTTGATGATATTCGAGCATTGACATCAAACGACGCAAGACTGCTACTTTGCCGGTTTAAACCTTCTGATGAGCCGTCCTCCACAGGGACAAACATACTATCCTTACCATCATCTTCTTCCCTTAATGAGACAAGTACCATTCGAAGCATGCATAAGAAGGGTTGATCACTGTCTAACAACTGGTAAAGTAGAGCCATGCCTCCCATTCCAGTGCCAGATCCTCCCCCAATACCGAGACCACCACCAAGTCCAGACTCATCTAATAATAAAGCTTGAAGCATGGAAACAGACTTTTTTATCAGAGGAAGTTCAATCCAATTGCCATTTGCATCTTTCTCCAGTGCTGATTTCCAAGCTTCCCACCCACTGCCACCACCACCAAAGGCTGATGTTTTTGAAGGCAGGCAGTCTGGCAACGCCATACCACAATCTACTCCTGTACTTCCATCCTTCAGCTAAATCCACGACACAGCTTCCATATGACACAAAAGCACAGGAAACTGAATCATAAGGTTCAGCTGCTGCGGCAGCAGTAAGTCGCTCCATCACAGCTGCAGAAAGCTGTCCGTTGGCATCAGCCATCGAAGCAAGAACCTAAGCGCGAAAGGGAAAAAAAAAAGAAATCATTCCAATTTGGGAAAAAATAATCAGTGTATCACAGGATCCAAAAATTTCAGAAGCAATTCAAAATTTCAGGCTATAAAGATCGATTCAAGATTAAAATTTCTCAGTATAAACCCTGCAGCGCAGAATAAAAGGTTGTCCCAGACAACATTTGCAAGACAATCACTCAAGGGACAACATTACCCATATATGCATATGACAATAAAAATCGTTTTATCATTCATATTCATGATGAACAAGTCACTGATTTCCGCGAGACTGAAAAAATCACTAAGAAAAATTTGCTGCTTTTATCATTCTCACGAATGAAAATTCGACAGAAGGGAAAAGAGTTAAGTATTATTTTTCTCCGCAGATATGGCAAACATATGAGTGAAAAGCCAATACAAGCCCACATAGAAGCTTTGCTTGCATGCATGAATATAGCCAGATAGCTTGCTACATACATCAAGATGTAGCCCGGCAGAATCACCAGATGACGATTTACGTTCAGCCACAGTTTCTAGAGGTTCTCCTACCACAGTTGAAGAGAAATTACCCACAGGCAAAACAGTTGAAAGAGGAGAAGGAGCAACAGCTGGAAATCGTGAAGTCGTATAAAGTTTGCTTTGTAAGCGCAGGTGATCTTCAACAAGCATTAAGATCACAATAGCATTTTCTACCAAAGCTACTGAAAGTTGAGCAGCATTTTCAGCTTCCACCTTTGCATCCTTGGGTGATAACCCTTCAGCTGCCACACCAGCAGCAGCTGCAGCAATAACTTGAGTCTGCTGCCAATGAAAAGCTCAATGTAGAAATTACGGTAGTTCTTCTCAACTTCACTTATTATCTTCTCAAGTTAACAAAGCAACTTGGCAAAAGGACAAACAAATGAGATAAACCAAAAACAAAAAACATAAGGACTCCTTGTGTGTTAAGTGCATATTAACCTATCACAAAATAGGAGAAGAAAAGAAAGAGAGGAATGGCAAAAATGTAATAGAGAAGATATCACAATTCAAAAAATGATGCGTGAAAAAGCAACAATAGATACAATAAAGAGGAAAGAAAAAAAAGATCAGGCAACATCTAAGATACCCCATCCATCCACACACACCCCCAAAAAAAAAAAAAAAAAAAAAAAGAGAGAGAGAGAGAGAGAGAAAGAACATTGACATAATAATAAAAAACGGTCAGTTAATTTGGACGCACGGGCAAGTAAATAGAAACCTCAAAATAGAACTATGATTCCACAGGTGTCATAAGTTCCTTACCTGATCCCTGAGATAACCAATTGAGCTACAGATGGAACAGATAAATGTGTGATATCTTAGAGTGAGAGGTCAGGGAACTCACGGGATCAATACATTATCCACCCCCAACTAGAACATACATGCAAGTATGATAGCGTGTACAGATGCTACTGTGCAAAAAGTCTGCAGAAAATGTCTATAACTAAGTTATTTTACCTCAAGAACATAACATCAGCCTACAATGGACCTAAAAGGAAAGAATCAACCAGGATGAATGTGGTACACAAGAATGCAAAACAATAAAATCAAAAAGACAGTACTAGAAAACAGTTAGACATTTCCAAGACTGAGCAACTAGAGTTCCAGACACGGTTACCTGAACCTGAAGTTCTCTGGTGGCGAAGTCCAATAAGTCACTCAATAGCCTTCGTTTGAAAATAGGCAATGATTCCTCGCGTCTATATTAGACAGAAGGAGCATTAAAATCAATGCTCAACAACAATGCAAGTTTTCATGTTGCTTGTAAACAAAACCTTCTAGATATCAGGTAAAGAAAGCCACAGGGAACGGAATGCTAATACAGGACAAGTGATTGATAGAATCACCAAAATCAAAATAAGTGAACAAACACAAACAAGGGTCACTTTGAAGTGAGAGGCTATTGTTGTCACTGTAATCTTGACCCCATATCAATTTGAAGAAACCTACTAACACACTGAAGTTCATCACCTCTAATTAGCTCATGTAATCAATAAACTACACAGCACAGGTACTACAATGTCAGGCTTCAACATTCCATTCGTTCCTTTTCTAATTAGTTCAGTAAGATTTAAAGCCAATCTTATTGAACTTAATTGTTACAACGATTAACATAATAAACTGCTATTCATGTGTATAATATCCACATGAGAAACAAATGCCAAAAGAATTGGATTTTAACACTTCATCCACATAACCCATGTATGATGGCAAAAAATGACCAAATGATAGTGATTAACACTCTTCTTTACATCATATAATACAAGTAAAAGCAGACAGGTTGTAATAAGTTCAAAACACCAGCAGAACAACAATAATGAATAGTATTATGTGCTTAATAGTGACATGAGCATATTATGCATACGAGAAGAAAGGACTTAAATATGTGGAAACATAGAAAGTACAACAAAGATTCATCTAAATAGAATGGTCTAAAGATATATCCAAATATACCATTTCCCAGGTTTCAATTCGTCTCTACAAAATATCACATGAAAATACTGAAGCTTAACACGCAAAAGCTCCCATCATTTATGGTTCAACTTGGTAAAGGTAGTAACATTTTACCAGCAGGTCCTATTTAAAGATTATGGAACACTAAGTCCTATCAAACAGTTTAGGACCACTAAATCCTAAACACTTACAGCTCAAAAGCTCAAAAGTACGTTAAATCAACTCCTTTCTCCATTTTACCCATTAAATAGTTACTTCTCTCAATCAAACGGTTTGATTCCAAGCATGAAATGATTATATGCCACAAATTCTTTTGTCACATTCAATATTAACCATCAACAATCAATCGTATAAACAAGTTTTCTCTGAAATGTTCAGATCTTATAAAAGTATGATATTTCCTCTTAAATATATAAATGAGAGTGCGAAGAATAATGTAATATTAATAATTTCTAGAAAACTTATTTTTCCCAGTTACTAGACAATTATTTTGATATAAAAGAAAAACCTGATGAACATGAAATGGTAAAGTGAAGGAAATAAGTTCCATTAGAAGTAATTAAGACATCTTCCGTGTTTATGATAAGTAAAGCTTATTCATCATTAACGAGTTTGATAAAACTTGATAATCTACAAAGTTTCAGAATAGAGCTTATCGATGATTTACACAATAAACGATAGTTTATCTGGTACATGTCAAACATTCTACTTCCCTTGTTAAATAAAGAGCATTTTGGTCATGCAAGCATTATCAATTTTCACATTCTTGTTAATACCAAAACCTCTAACTTGGCAGCAGAAAAACCAAATGTGAAGGAGAATGAATACCCAAGCAGACATCGATCATACTTTTGCACATTTTATAGGACCACCCTCCCATATTCATCTTTGAACCTTGTTTGGTCTTGTACTCCGTAGCAATAAACCAGCACCACAAGAAATGTCGCAAGGCCAACAAAGGCGCACACAGGTGCTCTTAAAAATCAGCTAAGTGCCATCCAATGTCTAAGGTTAAGAGTCAATACCAACATGATTCTTAGAACTGGTTGTGGTTGAAGTAGGAAATAGCACTCAACTGACATCCAACTCCCCAGACCAACCCTAACCATCCTTGCTACAGTATCATATATGAGCATCTCACTTAAATCGGGTACAATGTGACAGTTTCAGTCACAAGACCAGATACAAAGTAATAGTCTTTCACATCAAGACATAGAGGACTAATGGCCTAGAGGCTAGGAGGAAAAACTTGTAAAACAATGGCCCCGCATGGATTGCTCTTTTTCTCACTTTTTACCATTCACATTATTTCCTACAGTAATCTAAAAAGCTGTTTGGTCAGCCTTGCATTTTTTGGTCAATTTTTCCATCTTGCACTATCCAATATTTCAACTATTCACCCATGATTTACATTATTCATCTATATAAGTATTTTACTATTTACACATACTTGCATTAATTTTTTTGGACTATTCATTACCATCCACCGGTCTGAATTTTTTTCCAGCAAAGAAAAATTGAAATATATGTTCGGACTTTCGAACCTAGGATGGGAGGTCCGAACTATAGGCGGGAAAGTGAAGTTTAAAAAGGTATATAAGGTTCGGACTTTGGACTTTTGAACCTAGGTTAGGAAGTCCAAACTATAGGTCAGAAAGTGGAGTTTAAAAAGGTATACAAGGTTCAGACTTCCGAACCCAGGTTAGGGAGTCCGAACTATGGGCGGGAAAGTGGAATTCAAAACGGTTATAAGGTTCAGAATATTAGGGAGTTTGAACTATAGGCAAAAAATTGTAATTTTTAAATTGTATTTTTTATTTTTATTAAAGAAATACACATATCCCGTTTTTCAAGATTTGAATTTCAAATGACGAAAAGTAACTACCTTTGTGTGTGTGGTTTTTAGTACTGATTATTATAGTGTAAAAAAAAAAAAGTGAACAGGATTGTGAATTTTGATATTAATAATTTCGTTTGACTTTCACGTAAGTATTTTGTCTTTTAGTGCAAAACACTATCCAAACACTTATTTAAATTTTTTGTTATTTGCCAAATAACTCAAGTAATGCCTCGAATAATGTGCCAAAATAACACTCCAAATAATGCAATCCGTACAAAGCCAATTTCTCTTTTCATGGGGGGTCATGCAGTGATCTAGCTCCTCAAAGGGTGAACATCTCCAAAGCCCCTCATTCTCCACCTCATCCTTTGTACTATTACAACTTTGTTTCAGCTACAATTCCAATGACAAGTATTATCAATTATTAATTAGGTAGTGTTAGGGTTGGGGTGGGTTGGGGTCCTATTAACTGGATAGTGTTAGTTAAAGAATGGTTGGGTTTCATGAATAGCACATGATTATGACATGGAAACCCTAACAGTACCCAATTAAAACAGGTCACATACTTTTTTTTCCCAAAATGAAAACAGGTCATATACGACTCTACACAATTATTAATTGGGTACTATTAGGGTTGGGGTTTTATGAACTGAACATGACACGATACCATACAGCTACACAATTGACACTCCTATGTTATATACAAGAGGGGTACTCTAAACCTTCAAAAGCCCTTCTGTTTCCTTTCCCACTCAAAAAGTACAACTTCAGTAGTAACTTGCCAATGCAAATTGTCTTTCTTCTTCTCATACAAACTGACATGAACATAGCATCTCAGTCATGAACAAAATGTAACCTTTTTTAGGAGCATTAGGATGCTAATAATCACAAAATAATCATCGGCTGTCATAAGCAATGAGATGCACAAAAGATGTAACACTACCCAAAATATTATTAATTACAATAATATAGCATAACCGTTGCTCTCAAAGATCTTTACCATACATTATTAGTTCAACAGCATGTCATTCACACATCATTGAAGGCTTCAAATCACAGACTACAGATAAACAAGAAGAAGCAATGTCTGGTAAGACATACAAGCAGCAGAATGGAGTAATTCATTATTCTCATACAACCACAGAAGTAGTCATGGTGAATTAGAGAGGACATAAGAATGTTAGCAACACCAACAACACAATCAGTGTTCTTTCTAAGACGAAGTTAATATAGAAACTAGGTTTGGTCTCAACATTATCATTCCCACTGCATTTTGGGTTCTTCTTAAAGTCAGATGAGAATACATAATGGTCAAACCAAACAAACTATGTTTATATTTCCTAACAAAAACTTAAGAGAGGTACAAGTAATTTCTGTAGCACCTGATCCTTTGGTCTCCTGTGCTAGAACCACCCACCATTGAGAGCCATTCTGCACAATGAATTGTAGCTTCAATATCCTGTCAAGGCGAAGTATTAAACAAATAACATGAATGAAACTGATGGAGATAGAAGTTTAGAAGATTATAAAGGACAAAAGGTCGTCTGTCATCAGGAAAAATAACTATATAAAACTGAAGTTCACACAATTTGCATATTATGCCAATTAGTAATCAAGTGGAAAGAAAGTTGTGCTATTAGGTCACTAAGCAATCTGAGGCCCAATGTCAAACTTCCAGCGGCCCTAATCTCCTTTCTTGACTCTGCCAATTAGGAATCCAGTGGAAAGGCAGTTACGTTATTAGGCCACTAAGCAATCTGAGGCCCAATATCAAACTTCCGGTGGCCCAAATTTCTTGACTCTGCCAAATAGTAATCCAGTGAAAAGGCAGTTATGTTAGTAGGCTACTAAGCAATCTGAGGCCCAATGTCAAACTTCCAGTGGCCCTAATCTCCTTTCTTGACTCTGCCAAATAGTAATCCAGAGAAAGGCAGTTAATGGGCCCTATCTTTTCTACAACCTTTACTTTGTTTACTCGGTGAGAGAGAGGGGAGAAGACACATGAAGGGAAGTGGAAGATAGAGTTTTGATTTTAAGCTTGGCCTGGCTTATTTAGGAGAGGGATATATAAAACAATCCCCTTGACAACCTGGATTCATCTATATACCGCATATAAAGTATCAAGTACAGAAGTTAACTTTAAAAAGGGAGGAAAATACATAAATAATGAACAAGAGCTACTAACTTTATGGACCAAAAGATTTCAAAACATAACAGGAGGACGCTGAATGTTTTGCTAATCAATTAGAATGCTTTGTGAAGCCAAATGCAGATATAATCATTAACAAGTTTTGAAACCTCTGACAGTAGTTCGTTTCCTTTCAACCAATTGTCACTCAAGTGGGATTAGAGGCAGTTTTCTTCTTTTTCTTGATTTTCATTGCCCCATTGAAGATGCAGCACAATGAAAGCAAGCAGATTTCCTATGATTATTGGTTTTCTATTTTTCCAGTGGGGAAATGAAAAACAAGAAAAAGAGGATCCTAAAACTCACAAATCTTACAAATCATTAACAGTGGAAGGATTCATGATACTAAGCGAGATGGCAATTACCATCCATCGTCTTTGGGGACCATCAGTCCTGGACTTCCGTAACCGATATACCTGCCATTTTCTTTTCTTTTTTCTTCCATTTCCTCTACATTAGGCGCATACATTTATATATGGACTGGTATGTGTTTGTGTGAAAAAAATTCTGATTTTAATTCCATACATTTGGATTGAAACATTATTTTGTGAGCATTCTTCAAGCTGACGGAAAATGTTAATTTTCATATTTAATTTCAAGCTCAAGCAACATTGATTTAAAATAGCCTCAATTAAGATCTAGCACAAGCAATCCATCTATTTGCCATTACCCAGCATCACTTGAATAAAAATCATCTGAGACCACATTGATACAATTATCTCAACTCATTGCTACAGCCAATGATTTCCATGGTACAACTAAACCACCTTAATTAATGTTCCCTTCTCCTGGAAATGCTTTTCCTTTCCAAATTCTCATAAAAATATACGTGCCAGTTTGAAAATAATAAAAATTCAAAAAAAAAAAAAAAATCATATAACAATACATCCTCACATATTTGCGAAAAAATTTGGAATTAGAAGTATTAACCTGCCATCCATCTTTCTGGCGCATTGAATACTCTAATATGATTATCAGGAAGTTGTGTATAAGATCTTCCACATCTTTCAGGCTTGATGAACTTTCGGTTTTAATCACACCTGTCTGTAGACATAAATAGCCCCCAGGAAAAAAAGAAAAGAAAAAGGCAGGTCAGAAATATAAAAACAATAGGAGAAATGATCTTTACCAGAAAGCATTCTTGCACAGCTTCACAAAAATATTTCTCATCTTCATTCATTACACATCATCGGAAACATTCAAGTTGCAGTAAATTAGAGAGGGGAAAATGAAAAACTAAAAGCATAATACAGTAATTATTACCTCATGATTAGATATAAGAATCTCCAAAATCCACTCAGGCCATTCCTCCATTCCAATCAAGCTGCTCCTATTTTCTGGATGACTGCAAGCTAAAATTAGGAGATCCTGGAATTAAATAGAACGGGATAGATCAGAAATAAAAGGAATTGGTCAAATCCCATGATAAGAACATTTGATAATGGAAAAATCAACAGTAAACATCAACCTCATGTGCATGGTAAACACAAGCAATTTATAACGTCTATTGTATTGTACACCTTTCAGTTCATTATCTTACATAATATGCAGTTCCTCGCAAGCTATCCCATTCAAGGTAAATTTAACATAAATTATAAGCCTAATCAGGAGTGAGAAAGCATTATATTGAACCTCCGTTCCCCGCAATATACATTTTACCCACCATATCCATGTGAACCATTAATTTGAAACTAACAAAACAGAACATGTATGTGCTCACAGTCTCACAGGGTCCATGATCGCCAGGATTTCACCAAGGATGGATGTGGTTGACAATGACACTAAAAACAAAAGCCATAAAATGCTAGAATGATCAATGTGAATGGTGGATTTAAGATACAGAGTTCCATGGTCATTTCCACAAGAAAATCTAAGAAATAGAAACATCATAATTTTCACGTGCAATTATGGGGTTTAATTCAAATTACTAGGTAAATAAACTGGAATAAATGTCTGAAGCATGACATGCATCCTAGATGATATAAACAATCCAGTCCAGTATTTCAAGCAATGCCCGAAACAAGTAATACAAATATTTTCAAGCTTCATCTATATTGTTATTGATTCAAAACACAGGAAGTTTACACTACATGTAAAATGAAAGTAATGTCCTCAAACTCCTATGAGAAAAATCTACAAATAAATAGAAAGACAAGGATTGATTAATTAGGATAGCCTATTTAACTTTGAGTTCAACTGAAGATTTGTTCGGAGAAATTCCCTCTCACTGTGGAATCACAGTTGATCTTGATTGTATTTCCCCATAAATATATTACTGTTTTTTGTGGAGAAATGAAATCGGTTGACATATTTAGCCAAAAAAAATAAAACGATTAACTAGAGAAATCACAACCCAACTTAGTACCTGAAGTGCTCGACTTTGAAATGGCTTTGATGCATAAGGAAGTGACCGCAAAAGAACCAACAAAAGCTGTTATAAATGCTCAAAATGATGACCAGAGTCATAAAAGTTCAGTCCATCATCAGTTGAAGATGCATTTATCTGTGAGATGAAAAAAAAATGTCTTAGATCCTAGAATTGCAAAACTTTTTTTCCCAACACAACTTCCATTGACACAGTTACTCCGTGCTAACAATTATCAAATACAATAAAACAACAATGAGGATGATGACAATAATAATTGTAATAATGGCAATACTGCTGCTGCTCCTACTACTACTACTGCTACTAGTGTACTAATAATATTATTAATCTCTTCTGAAAATAGATGCATCTCCTCAATTGCTGTAAATATAATTTCTTCATTAAAAAAATAACATAATTCAAAAAGCTAACAAATAAGAACAGTAAATATCAGAAACTGTGTACAATGGCCTCAAGAGCAGCAACAATCATTTCTAAAACAAGAAAAAATAAATTATTGCACTATAAAGAATTAAGTTCACTAGAACGCAATAGGAATTCGATAACTGCAAACAACAATGTAACAAAAGTCTGAAATTGCATTGCGGAAATCATTCATTAATACTAGTGAGAAAGGCACACTCAATGGGTGTGAAATGAAAAAAAAAAAAAGGAAGTGGAAATGCTAGTAAAAAAAATTATGCGAACAAGTTTAAAAAATAATATAAGTGGTGAACAGTGGACGGAAGTTATGGGGGGGAGGATGTTATGTTTGGTGGTTGCACAAATAATAAGGGTATAAATGGCAAAACAAAAAATGACACACACCAAACCCTCCCATCTCCCTTTATGTATAGTATGGATAGACAACTAGGTAAAGCACACACAAGTTGCTTCTACATAGTTTCAGGAGAAAGGAACTGATGCAAAAAGATTTATTAACCTAGAGAATGTGTCCTTGGTAATGTATATTTAACTATAAATATCTCAGGAAGAAAAGAGAAAAAAATGCTCAATTCCCATCCCCACCCCCAATCTTCCCAAATACAGAAAGGGGAAAAGAACAAAAACAGGAGTACAGTAGCATGTAAATGTACATACCGAGGCACCCAATAAAGCCGTGTATACTCTGCTAGTCATAAGCCTGTTTGGTGCTGCTTGGAAAGCCTTTTGTAAAGCAAAAAGTAGAAGTGAAACCTTGTCATCAAACATGGTCCCTCCTCCCTCAAGCAAACCAAGAAGATTATTAGTCATGTCTGGAGGAGCATGCGTACCAAATTTCAGATGTCTTGATATAACTAAAGCACCCAAGAGGTTAATAATGCCAACAACAATGCCATCGCTTTTGTCAGCATTGTATACATTGTTCCTTGCATTTTCGGCACTAATTGAAGAAGTGATACCTCCCAAATTCTTAAGGAAAGCATACTCAGATACAGATGACATTCTTTCAATATTAAAGGACTCGCGTTTGACTTTTTCAGGTGAAGTTAACTCATTTTCCTCCATGGATCCAGTATTAACATGTGACTACTTCCCAAATCCATCTCTGTTATTTAAATCCAATTTGTTATAAGATAGAGATATATTATTTCATCTACCAGAATCGATAAGTCTGGCTCGTCATGGTCTCCAGCTTTTGCTTCACGCTGCAATAGGACAAGAAGGGTTTCTATACCACCAGATGCCATAAATGCCTCGGCAAAGGTCTGAGACCTGGACGCATTGGGCTGCACAACTAATCTATATATAAGGTGCAGTACTCTGGCAACCTGTAAGAATACCAGAACAAGATCAAACTGAATGGTCCAGTAGAAGAATAGTGGAAGTAACAAGTATTGATAATAATGAATTTCAAATCTTTTTCTAGAATCAATAGATTGTGGATGCTAAAATATTTGACTTTCAGGTTTCTTGAACTCTCAATATCAAAAGTCAAATTTCCAAATTGATATGAAAAATCAAGTAGTTTGGAAACAAGAAAAAAAAGAAAACTTTGACAGTGGAGGAAGCATTTGAGGACTTCAAAGCTTCAATAGGGCACAATCAAATGACAATTATAGTACAAAACTGATTATGAAGCTTCATCAAGATAGCATAATTTTTTTTTCCTAGATCAACTGAAAAGATAAAATAAAATGAACTTCTCTAAAAAACTTTTGATAAAACTAAACCAGCCTCTAGTTTCAAGTTAACATGTATTGATGACTTCATTTCTAATTAAAAGGAACTCATTGAATTGAAGCTGTTGACAAAAGTTGTTTGTATATGATTCCATCTAGAGTTAAGAGAGCTATCTAGACTACAGTAGTCAAGGAACCAAAGTAGCCAGAAGTTCGCATCCTCAAGTAGAACCATTTCCAATAGTCAAATCCGATGGAGGATTAGGAAACAATAAGAACTTCATAAGAGTTTGGAACTAGTAAGCAGAGTCGCATTACAAGAAAAGGGCCACAACAGAACAAACTACAATTGCAAATGTTACTCCTCAACCTCTAGTCCAGACTCATGAGTCATAGTTTTCCACAACTAATAATGTTTACTAGGGCCACAAATGCTACCGTTTCCGGTTCTCCAATTTAGAAGACTACATACATGCATGTACATATAGGAATACATATGTATTCCTTTCCTTGAAGCATATGACAGGAGTGCAAGGCATGTGCACATATTTTCAACCAGTATGGTCATAAAAGTTTTCACTATCTATCATAGACAAAAGCATCACAAGGTCAGATTGTAACTTCTGATAGCAAACAAATATAATGAGATAACAAACCCAGATAAAAAATCTTATTGCATTAAAAAGTTGCATGTACCTGATTCAGTTGTGGGCAGTCAACCATGAACCCAAGTAAACAACGGACATCATCCACGGCCATTGAAGGAGGGGCTGCCAGAACCAATAGTTCAATAACCACTAAAAGTTCATCAACCAAAGCATTAATTTCGCCAACAGGACGTGCCGCCTCATCCATAGAAAATGTATCAACAGAATCACTTTCCCGGGTTGTCCAATAACACCGTCTGCAGCCATCAAGAAGCATCTGAATAGCATTAGCATCTCGCATAACAGATGACTCGGTGAAAACCATATCAGCAAGTGAAGATAGAAAATGATGCTTTTTTTGTAACCCATAGCTGCATAGACTCCAAATTTTTAGATCCAGTAGCAGCGAACTGAAAAGCTGCACTTTGAGTGCATGATTTTTTTTCTGAGATTGGCATAAAGAGACAATTGCTGCAACAAGTTCCTCATTACCAACTCCATCACTTTTTGCCGCATCAAGTGAGGACAGAGTTTGAAGGAGATAATTCAAAACTCTCGACAAAACTTCAGGCCCTCTTCTGCGGCACAACTCTTCAACATTTCCAGGGAATTGAATGGCCAGAGAAATAATTCTAAATATAGGAGCAGCAAGAGCAGTTGTCATCAATGATAAAGAAAGATCACCTTGCTGTGGTTCAAAGGTATTCTCATGCACATTGCTTACTGTCAACGGAAGTAAAGACAAAGGTCCTCCATAAGCCAAGGCCCAAAAAGCCTCTATGGGCCGCATTCTATTAGCTACATGAACCTGACCAAGAACCTCAGCAGGTCTTCGGTGCATGCCTGAGACATTCTGGAGGAACGCTATTAATACATGCAGCAGTACTGCACCAAATTTTCCAGGCTACACGCAGAGGTGAAGTAGACAAATATCCACGGCAAATAGAAAACATTTTGAGAGCAGGATGTCAAATTTTATCCGAAAGCATAGACAAAATGCAGTTACAAAATAACAAGAGCAACCGAAAAAAAAGAGACAGGAAAAAAATTACCAAAAAAGCAATCAAATTGAAGAGAATAATCAAGAAAACTGACAAAAGTCAGTAGTTTGCTATTGGAAAAGGAAAACTGGGAGGCTTGTGATTCTGGTGTGTTTGTGGGAATATATATGTACATACAGAATCTTGATAACATTTTCATCCTCCAACTCCAAAACATAAATTATTGGCCCAAAGATAAGAAATATATGCACCATTCCCATGACCAAAGATAATGGGTAAACAATAAAGTTACCAGAATAGTATAAAAAAGTCGATGAATTGAGGCTTAAAAAAATATATAACAGCAACCAGAAAGCATGACATGAAACAAAACTCCAATTAAAGTTAGCTGAAAATGCACGAAAAATTCCAACCTGCTACAGCAGAAGGGGAAGCATCTGGACAATAACGCCCATTCAGTAAATTAGGATGATACAGAAGATAAAGGGATCCAGCAATTTCAGCATCCAAAAGTGCACTTTCTTCTGCCATCGTTTGCACATGGTCATTTGCAGCTAGCCATGGTAAACCAGCACCATTACCAAAACAAGGCAGCACATCACCTCCCCTAGAAGCCAAACGCATCATTCTCTCAGGCCCAATAGGTTCCTTAAAGATATAAACGGGACCCATTTCAGCAAACAAAGGGCATTGACGACGACGACGTTGTAAACCAGCCATGGTTGGAGGTGGATTGGTCCCGATACAGCAAAATGCAAGTGGCTTGGAAATCCGTGGGAAATCAAAAGGACGGCTTTCATACAAGGATCCATCAATGTATAATCTTAGCTCTCTCTCTGCTTTTCCAATTAACCCCTGCTTGCAAGCTATGTTCAAGTCCAATAAAATACCAACATTGTGGCTTAAATGCATGAGTGAAATGCAAAGAAGCCTTCCTGCCTTTTCCACTACCACTTTCAACTACCAAAAATTGGGCATGAAAGTATGCTTCCAACCCCTGATTATCAGCAGATAAGAAGCTGAAGAGCCGTGGCATATGTGCTGTGCCTTCACCAGCTAAGGCAGTGGCTGCAGCCGCAGCTGACATAGCAGATGATTTCCCTGATGTGGCTGCCGCAGCTGCAGCTATTGCAGCTGCAGCAGTTGCTGTATTTAGCGTATCTGCAAAAGACTCGATGTAGATCCAGGTTGCAAATGCATATCCATTTGTGAATGGCCAACGGCTGTCTCCCGGACCAAGCAAACCAGAGCTTTCACCATCGAATTCAAATGTGCATGCTGGACCCCTAGACTCTTTTCCACCCATTGCCTTCTCCAAAGAAAGTGTTAGTCGAGCAGCCCACCGAGTGTGAAGTGTTTCCGTGATTTTCCACTTGAAACCACCTATGCAGATCACTGACAGTGAGAGAATGCCCAGCTAAGTGCTGAATGCAATGACACAAAGGGATGCCATCCCAAGTCGATCGCTCTTTCGAATCATCAACCTGAATAAAATTTTTTGCAGCTGATCGCAGCAAGACCCCTAATAAACCAGCCATGGAGCACATAGCTCTGTTCCTAGTGCAGGCACGCAAGATAGCAAGCAATCCTCTGACCATCCGAGTCCTAGGGGACATAAAACCCGCTATATCGCCAACACAAGGTAGCCAAGGGATGAGCTCTCCTGCCACAATGGCAGCCCTAGAGTTCAGCATCACACTTGGAGGATTGTTATCCTCATCTTCAAAAGATTCAACCCCACCCATCGTGGCAAGAAGTGAATCAACCACCAAGAAAGCAATAGTGTCAGCCTCTTCACCATATCCAAAACTCTCAATGCCACACACAATATTCTTCAGCTTGTCCAAGCTTTCAGGCTTTCCCATAATGGCTGAGAATCCACTAAATGCAAGAGCTCCGGAGACACATTTGGAACAACAGGTTTTGACCTAGGCTTTTGTGGTGAGTCAACGGGAGTGTAAGTACCATCCCCATACGAATACAAAGCAGAGTCAACACTAGCCGAAGAAGAGGAGAACTGAACATCATGAACTGATTCCTTCC
The DNA here is from genome assembly GCA_025175665.1 of Cinchona pubescens. Taxonomy (NCBI): domain Eukaryota; kingdom Viridiplantae; phylum Streptophyta; class Magnoliopsida; order Gentianales; family Rubiaceae; genus Cinchona; species Cinchona pubescens. Next base: position 715,487 of record JANKKI010000145.1, on the reverse strand, counting down.
CCGGCCCGGGGCTGGAAAGATGGCCATCATGGTGCACGCCCGCATCCGGTGGAGAATTGAACCCTGATGTAACTTCCCCAAAAGAAGACTCAAACACCTCCTCACTCCCACCTGACAAATGTCTCAAACTATCAAAACTGTCAAAATGGTTTACGTCTTTTAATGAAACCTGCTCAAACAAGTCATCATCCCCAACCGAAGCTGCAGAATCAGGCCCTAGCAAACCTACACTATTTTCTACCTCATTTACACTAACTCTCGCACCATCAAAAGTTTCTGTTTGAGATATCCCTATTCTTTCATCTACATTATCACCACATTCTTCGACAATTTCACTCGTTCCCTGCCCGAAGTTCCTTCGTGCCCTTTAAACTCCCCTCCTTCCATTCTACTATTTAGCTAACCTAATGTACACCATTTACCTGAAAAATAATATCCACCAACTAAATAAAACAAATTACACCAAAAACACGGAAAAACAATAAAAATAAATAAATAGTTACATGATCTTAGCAATATCAGTAAACAGAAGCAGAAAGAAGTTAAACAGCTACTTGAAAAGCTTAGATCATTAAACGGTCCACACAAAAGTAAATCAAATGCTTTCTTGAAAATTAAAGAAAAATTTAAAAAAAAAATCCCAGTAAACTTAGATCTAGTTACTGCAATAAATTTTGGTCAAATTTCAAAATGAACTACCCTACATTCAGGATCGATAAAATGCATTTATATACTAATATCAACAAACAAAAAAAAAAAAAAATCCAAATGGGTCCTAGAAAATTATCAAAAAATGATCAAATAAAAGTGAAAAAGACCATTAAATACATTTGTTATGCAGGAAAAAAAAAATAAAGGGGTGGATTTAAATAAATGGTTGTGTTAGTTATTGTCGTTGTTGGTTACCTTTTGAGATTGGGAATGGATCGAAGTCCTCATTATTGGTTTTGAATTTTTGGTAGAAATTTAATGAATAGAAATTCAGGAAAAAAAGAAAGAAAATGGTAAAATCGATGAAGGAAAATATGAGAAGAATCTGAGAGGAAGAGAGATCGAAATAGAAGGCGATTAGAGCGCGAGAGAGAAGGCCGAGCCAACCAAGTAAATGAGTATAAATCATGGCCTAATTGAATAGGCTTAATAGTATTATTATTCTTCTTTTTTTTTTTGGTTGGTTCTTTTTGGGCTAATAAGGCTCAGTGGAGTATATTTTACTCTGTTGTTTTTGAGAACGGGCTGACAGATCTTTGAGTTAGTCAAAATCAAGAAACTGGGAAGCCCATTTTGTTGTCTAAGAAAGCTAAGTGAGTTCGGTAGAATTATCATGTGGCAGCTGTTGCTAAATGTTGATCTGGAAGGGACACTTTTTTCTGTTCTTTTTTTCTTTTTTTTTTGGGATTGAGAATGACTTTTTATGCTGCTTATCCTATGCACAGCTTTTGGAGTATTCGATTAGTTTTGTCAATTTATCTTCTTTTTGCTATGTAACTTCTTATACTTTAACCTTTTATGCGTCAACATACAAAAATATTCTTTTATTAGAAATAATGTCAAATTGTAAAAAGGTATTGTGGTTAATATCTGACTCCATTAAATTAGAAATACTAATTTTTTGTCCAGTCAAACTTCTTCCAATCCTACAAGTGACTGATTTTGGAGATAATTAATGGATGGTTGAGATGATTTTAGGGGATTTTATTATGTTATTGACCATTAGATTATTTGTCAAAAGTACTACTCCATACTTGCTATTTCGATCAATCTAATCTCATCATTTTGCTTTGTCGGTTGAGGGATACTCGATCTCTTCTCAAACTTCATATCACAGTTACTTACTTAAAGAAATAAAATCAACAATTCAGAGCACAATCAACAAATTCAAGAAATAGATAGCAAAATTTAGATTTCATTCACCATTCAATTTCCATTAAGCTTCACTATTAAATAAAAGAGAAGAAGAATACATGAAAAGAGAGAGAAGGTGACAAAGGATGAGGAATAAAAAGAGAGAGAAAACCCAAGGAACTCGAGCCTCAAGAAAATTTGATCAAAATGATTAGCCAAAATTCACTGGTCAAAACTAAAAATGCAAACCAGAAGAAATATTTGGCCAAGAGATAGAGAGAAAGAAGATTCCCAAATCAACAGAATCTATTCCCCTTCGACATGTGTCCATGTTAGGACAAAATTAGTTACACTAGGAAGGACCAAAACGATCGCCTTAACACCCCGTTCACGTGCCCAACCCTTGACCTCATTAATCTTACATGGCCTCTCTTTTCCAAATCCTTAATTTTTATTATCATATTTGAACACCAAAATTACACCGTTTCATTAATTTTTCCTCTAACCATTTCTCTTTTTTCTTGAACATCTAACAATTCTATTCTTTTCAAATAATTCCACCCAAATCCCTTCTTCTTCCAGCTACATGACAATTATTTCCCTTCAGCAGATCCTTGTCCTCAAGGAAGGAAAGCAAGATACTAAGCTTCGATGTCTTCTGCGAACTCCCAAGTGGCTTCTTATTCTCTTTGTCCCACTAGGCGAATTAATCATTGCACAGCAGCATGATTAAATTTCTTCACCATCCTCTTGTTAATAACAGCCATGGGTTCACTCCATGGGTTCACTCTTCATTCTTTTTTGGTTATCTACCACTAGTAACATAGTAATTGGCACAACACCACTTTCTATTTTTTTTCTTCAAAAGAGACACATAGAAGACAGGATGAATTTTTTATGATGAGGGAAGTTTTAGCCTGTAAGCAACTTGGCCAATTCTCTTCTCAACTTGAGATAGGCCATAGTACCTTGCGCTCAACTTTTTATTGAATCTTTTCTCCACTATCATCTGCCTATATGGCGTCAGCTTCAGATATTACCCAGTTTCCTACTTCAAAAGTTCTCTCAAATTTCCTTTTAGCTGCATATCCCTTCCTCCTGTCCCTTGCTACCTTCAAATTCCTATTAAGCAATTTTTCCATTACTTGCCTTTCCTAAACAATTTCACAAAAGAAGCCACATTGGTCTGTAAATATTGTCAAATAGATAGTTGTGGTGGTTTGAAATCATACAAGGAATCAAAAAATGACATTTGGATGGCAGAATGGAAGGAAATATTATACCACTATTCAACAAAGGAGAGCCATTGATTCCACAATTTTGGTTTCAGATAAACCATGTTCCTCGAGTACATTTCTAGTACTTGGTTTAGTCTCTCACTTTGTCCATCAATTTGTGGTTGGTATGTTGTACTCATGTGAAGTTCTGTACCCATCATCCTAAAGAACTCTTGCCAAAATTCACTCATAAACACTTTATCCCTATCTGACACAATAACCTGGGACATGCCGTGCAACTTATGAATGTGATCCATGAATATTTTGTTCTAGCAATGGAAGCTGCAGAACATGGGTGAGACAAATTGATAAAGGGAACTGCTTTGGTGAATCTATATACTACTACCATGATTACCTTTTTTTCTTCAGATTTAGATAACCCTTAAATGAAATCTATAGTAACATGGCTCTATGAGTATTGAAGCCCAGGTAATAGTTGCAATAGGCTAGGTATGGTACATTTTTATCTTTGCATTTCTTGTACACATTACAAATAAGAATCCTTTCTTTAAACTCATTATACATCCCTGGCCAATAGAACAAAGATTTAGCTCACATAACTTGCTTGTAACCCAGAATGCCCTCCTAATTGAGAAGAATGCAATACTTCAATTAACTTCTCCCTAATCTTTCCTTTTCCTCCTACAAATATCCTTCCTTTATGTTTTATAATACCATTTTGATAATTCCAATCATCATCTCTGCCAGTTAGTAACTAGCAACTAATGGCAGCCTATGCAAAATCATCCCCTAGGTAACTAATCCATAATCTCCTGAAAGATCTAAACAGGGGTTACATGTGATTATCAATGAACATTTTGCTAAATAGTGTTTCTCCTTGACAAAGTATCAACAACAATATTTTCAACACCAACTTTATATTAGATTTCATAGCTTAGACCCAATAACTTAGTAAGCCATTTCTATAGCATTGGAGTGGTGATCCCTTTGCTCCAATAGGTACTTTAGACTCTGCTGATCTATTTTGATAATGAAATGATGCCCCTCTAGGTAATTTCTCCACTTACTCATAGCTATAACCAAGGCCAACAGCTTCTTCTTGTATATAGACAGTCCCATATTTCTTTGATTGAATGAATTACTTAAGTAAACTATTAGCCTCCTTTCTTGCATCAGGGCAGCTCCCATTCCACCAACACTTACATCTGTTTCTATTACCAAAGGCTTAGAAAAATCAGGGATAGATAGTTTCAACCTTTGAAAGGCACTTCAGCTTCTTCATTCTACTTAAAGCCATCTTTTTTGAGCAAATCAGTAAGTGGCTTGGTCTATTCCTCTATATCCCCTCACAAACCTCCTGTAATAACCTGTTAATCCAAGGATTCCTCTTAATTGTTTCACATTTTCTGGCACAAGCCAGTTAACCATTCCTTCCACCTTACTAAGATCAGCAACAACACCTTCAAAAGAAATTATGTGTCCAAAGTACTTCATCTTAGTTTGAGCAAAAGAACACTTGCTTCTTTTAGCAAACACCTTCTGAGAACTCTAAATGTTAAAAACTTCCCTCAAATGCTGCTGATCAGATTTTAGATCAGGACTATATACCAGTATATCATCAAAGAATATCAGGACATATTTTCTGAGCTGGTTTTTAAAGATATTATTCATCAACCCTTGGAAGGTTGTAAGGGCATTTGTTGAGCCAAAGGGCATAACCCTGAACTCATATAACCTCTCATGTGTTTTGAAAGCTGTCTTGTAAATATTCTCCTTCTTAACTATGATATGATAAAATCCAGCTCTTAAGTCCACCTTAGTAAAGTATTTAGCACCAGACAGAGTAATTCAGCCAATAATTCTTCAATGAGTGGCATAGGAAATTTGTCCTTCACTGTCAAGTCATTAACCTATTTATAATCCACACAAAACCTTCAACTTTTATCTTATTTTTTTACCTAGAAAGACAAGAGAGGCAAAATGGTTGTTACTAGGCTATATAATTCTAGTTTGCAACATCTCCTTAACCAACTTCTCAATCTCAGACTTTTGAAAAAATGGGCATCTATGAGACCTCACCTTAAAGGACTGTACCTTTTCTTTCAATGGAATCTAGTGATCATAAGATCTTGGTGGTGAAAGGCCACATGGTTCAACAAATACATCCTCAAACTCAGCTAACACATTTTCAGTTTCAACTGGGATCTGTTCCTTCAAGAAAGCTGTTTCTTCCAAAGAGCTCAACTGTGTAGGCACATCATATTTGTTTTTTTAAGCCATTTTCTCACCCTACTCCCTTTAATCATCTTCAACTGAGGTTCGTCACTTATTCCATCAAAACTAACCTACTGACCTCCATGATCAAACCTGATTTTTAGTCTTTGGAAGTCCATTTGGATTGGACTAGGGGTATCAATGGATCGAATTGTCAAGTTATACTATCGTGTCAAGTGTGACCCGTTTTTTATCCTGTCGTATCATGTAGGATCCGATTCTTATCGTGTTCTATTCGTGTCTGACCCGTTTATTATTGACAGAAAGTATCAGACTATTTGATAAATTACATAACTTGCGATCCATTTGACTTAAAATATCAAATTTTAATTATTTAATAACTTAAATAATTATTAATACTAAACTTGTTATCATAGTAATTTAAAACACATAATTAAAATTATTAAAAATTTTGGATAATATTTAAAATAATTATTATGTTTGATTTAATAATCTAATATTAAATATATTATTCACAATATTAAAGTATACTATACTAAATTATAATAAAGAAAATTTTTTAGCAAAATCTGGTCATACATTAACTTAACGGGTTATCGTGTCAACCATAAGACTCAACCCAACTCGTTTAATTCTGTGTGATAAACGGGTTGATCCAATAATGACTCGATAAATTTTGGGTCGTGTTATAACCTGTTAATGTCTTATCGTATTTGTATCGTATTATCGAGTTGTGTCAGAAATTGCCAACCCTAGATTGGCCTGTACTTTTCCAACCAGTCCACCCCAAGAACCATATCATTTCTTCCTAATTTTAAAGTCCTTACAGGGTGTTGAAACTCATAATTCTGCATTTTCCATATGAGTGGATTATGAATTCTTAAGGAGGTTAGTTTTTCAACATTGGCAATAGTCACACGCATTTCTCTAATGGGTTTTACCTTGCATTTCACCTTTTTTACCAATTCTTTTTATCTATAAAGCTATAGGAACTCTCATTGTCAATCATGATTGAAAGGGTTTTTTCTTTAACTTTCCTTTCTATCCTGATAACCTTAAGACTTGTGCCTCTCCCTAAATCATTAAGAGAAATTTGTATGAACTCCCACTTCATTTCCCTCCTTACAATTGTTGTCGTTCTCTGTCAGGGAACTCTTCCTCCTCAACTGTTTCTTCAATGATAAAATCATCATCTCCTTCAGCTAGAATGAAATTTAAGTAGGATTTTTTTTTGCAAATACGACAAAAGATGTATAGTTCATCACACTTATAGCACAACTCCTTTTCTTTCTTCTCAACAAATTCTTGGGGAGAAATTTTTCTGAAGTTGACTTTTGGTTAGCAGATTGTTTGGGCTAAATTTTTTGGGAAGGTTTTTGGGAAACGAAGGATGATGGAGATTCTGATTTAGCTTGGAATTTGGTTTTGAATAGGAGTTTTGGGCAAAAAAAAGGAAGAAGTGCTAGGTTGGTTCATATGTTTAATAGCTAAAGAGGTTCATAATCAAATGATCCCAAATAACATTGTCATGTAATTTGGAAATGCGTTTCTCATTTATATGATCAAGTCTACAATGCCAAAGGACAGATTGTTTCAAATTATCAATATAAGCTTTACAGTTCCTTTTTCAGTGCCCTTCGTTTCCACAATAAGTGTAACAATTACCCTTGGCTTTATCCTTCTTGATCACATGTGTTGGTTTTAACCCAAACTTGGCTTTCACAAAACCAATCTTGGATTTCTTTTTCTTCTTATTAGAAGAATCAACAACCATCACTTGTTTCCTTTCCTTTTTAATAGTTGCCTCAAAAGTTTTTAGCATATTCAACAGTTCAGTGAGAGTTGTGGATAATTTATTCATATTATAATTTATCACGAACTGTGAAAAGCTATCAGGCAGAGATTGCAAAATTAAGTCAACATTTAACTCATGATTTTGCTTAAATCCCAATCGTTCTAATTTTTCAATTAGTCCGATCATCTTCAATACATGAATTACTATTGAAGAACTCTCTACCATCTTACAACGGAATAGCTCTTTAGAGGTCTCATACCTCTCATTCCTAGATTCTTCATCAAACAACTCCTTGAAATGAATAATCATAGAGTGAGCATCCATATTGTCATGCTGTTTCACAATTCAGAACTCATAGATTGCCAACATGATACAAAAGACAGTATCATTATCCTCTATGTGCTTACGATAAGCATTCTGAACAGCTTCATTAGCATCATCCGCTGGGACATCAGGAATATGTTGATCAAGAACATAGCCAATTTTTTCGTGCTTGAGAACAATTCTCAAGTTACGATGCCAGTCCAAAAATTTGGCCCAGTGAGTTTGTTATCATATAAAATGGGACGTAAATTGACATTATTACTCATATTCTACAACACATAAATAAAGATAGTATAAGTATTTGTTATTTATGTATAAACAAAACCAAAATATAATATGGACTTTCTTTTAATTTGGTTTTGCTCCCACTATTTTAATTCAAATCAATAACCCTCACATATTGATTCGGAAGCTATCACATAACCCCTAGTGGGCTAGGATCCCATCTAATTATTTTGACCTTGGGTTTACCCAACAAACCAAAATAATTTCGAAAGGTAGGTAACTCTTACCAATTACAACTCTTTGTAATTCCTAGATAGTTATATTATAGATTATATGTAGGTATCAACTCTTTGATAGCACATCATATGTGACTCCTAACCTTTGCCTCAAAGACATATAACCTTGAGTTTACCCAACAAATTATATGCCTCCGTTAAGTCATACTCATTATTCAGAGATCTCATCTCATAGCTCAAACATGTCCAACGTAGAGTAACCTTGGATTAGCCCAACAAGTTAAATCTAAGAAGAACTCTCGTTTGTTGCTATAATAATGGAAGGCAACTTATTTACTGACTTAATATTAATTTGAGGGATTTTCTTTTATTTATTTTATTAGGTCTCATCAAATTGCATGCAATATTATCATATCAACATATAATAAATAAACATGCATAAAACCATGGATGATTATGAACTTTTACTAAACTAGTTTCCTTCAGTCACGAAGGAAACTAGGTGGTCAAATTCTAAGGGTAATCTTCAACTCTTGAAAATTTCCTTCTAGGTTGCACCTTTCCGCCGTCTACATCATCTTGTACATTACAAATGTAATTCTTGATCTAAACATTTTAGATATTCAATCATATCCCTAACCTACATCTATGTACATTACATGATTGGTTAAGAATTCTCGAGTTACATTCGAGGGGATTGAGATGAGAAAAGAATTACATTCAGAATAATAAAGAAAGGCAGGACACGCAGGCCCTATTTTAAAATTTACAACCATCGAATTTGAACCAAATAAATCAAACACAATCAAATTGGTCTTAAGTCCATAATCATCCATCATGCAATTAAATAATTTAATAATTAAATAAAAGCATAAATCCGTATTTAGTATCTAATCATGAATCACTATATTTCATAATTTCAATCTAATTGAAATTATCAATTTTGAATTATTTATAAAAATATTTTATGGAGAAAAATTATTATTTTCTAATCACATTAGAAAATAATCCTTTAAATAATAGAATTTTTAAAAATTATATTAGAAACAATTTCTAAACAATTTTTGAACATTTATTAAATTCCAATCTCATTGAAAAATAATAAATATTAATTCTAATATTTAAACAAATTGCCTAATTCTAATCTCATTAGAATTAAATAAATATTTTCAAAGGTTTTATACTTTCTAAATTTTAATCAAACTAAAACAAAGAAAGTTTCTAAATCTTGTCAATTAATTTTAAACAACAATTGTCAAAAATTAATAGGTGATTTCAAAAATCAAAATTTAGAAAAATCTTTTGTATGAAAATATTAAATAACTGTTGCTAAAAGTAATTTAACTAATTAAATACTTTTAGCGACGAAAAGGGATAAATGTCACTAAAAGTGACATTATGCAATCATGATGATGTCATCATAATGACATCACCAAGTTGCATGCTTGACCCGTGAATTAAGTTGCATGCTTGACCCGTGAATCAAATTCACGGGTCTAGCCTTTTCACACCTTTTTTTTTTTATTATAATTTTTCCAATATTTTATAAATAAAATTCAAAAATTCATATAGCTTGAATAATTCAATATTCATGACAACTAAATACAGCTACATTAATAAATTAAATCAAGGGTGGCTCTGATACCACTGTAAGAAAGTAAATCAGAGATAACGCATCGGAATTTAAAATTTTTACTTTCCTATCACGGATCACCTTGATTAATTTATACGTAGTACAAGAAAAGTATAGAGATCATACCTTAAAATTGCAGTAAAATCTCCAATATGTTTGGGACGTCGATCCACAAGCCGCACAGGTGTCCGGCCTCTAATGGTATCCACACAGATAATTAAATCAGGAATCTTCACAAGATTGATTGACCCAAACCACGGAGTGCTAGCTCCTAAATTATTTTTCCTTTTTCAAAAACGTGACACTCACATTTTTTTAAGAAAATTTTGTTGGTTTTTTTCCCTTAAAAACCGTAAGTAGTACCAGTACAAATCATATATGTACTACAACTACTTCTCCATATATATATTATAATATATCATATATATATATTATAATATAGAATCCCAATCAAATTGGGTTTAGGGAATTATAAATTCTAATCAGTTTGTAAGAGAGGACATGAGTATATGAATAATTATAAAACCATTAGAACTCTTAATATGTCTCACATATTAACTCCTAATATTTATAACTTATTATAATTAAACCCAAAAGTTAATTTATCTCATAAATTAACCCATAAGTATCTCATACTTATCAAATCATTTTAATCCTGAATTAATTATCCTTAAGTGTGTGACCCTTTAGGTTCCCAATCACGTTGGTAATAAGTATAAATTATAATCCTAAATTAATTAGGATTAGATAAATTAAACACCTTTAATTTATCATTAATTCTCCAATTAATTAATTTACACTTATAGATCAAGATTGGCTTCTAGCAAAGCATCATGACCACCCAAGTGTTGAGATATGTCAAGTGGTTCGACATCACCCATCCGTGACTAGTTCTCCTGTAATTAATATCCTTTCACCAACCTATATCTCGATTAATTCAAGAATTCAGATGTAATGCCAACTATTATCGAATTAATCAAATTTTACTTCTTACCAAAACTGGTCAATCCGATGCACTTATTCTTAATAAGCATCCACATACTCTTATGTGCTAATATACTAGTGTCATACACTACGATTAGGGATATACACGAATAAAATATAATTACATAATAACTCCTTATGATTTTACATATAAATATTTTATTCGTTAAATGCCATTATGATTACAAAATATACATAAATATAAAAGTGTAATTTATCCCTAAAATTAATTGGCTTTAGGGCATACACTAACAGTTAAAGGGGCATCACTAGAGCTGTTAAGGTTCTCAAACCTTTCCTAATATTCTTCAGCTATTCCAGTTTGCATGATTCTGTTGAACTTCTTCACATTTTGTTCTGGATGGCCATCTCCAAATCTGATGCAAATCTGGTTGGAAAACTCCTCTCAATGGACAATTTCTCTCCTAGAAGCAAAGCCTTGGAACCATATGTCTACCATCCCCTTCAAGTACATCTTAGCAAACATTGGTTCTCTGATCTCCCTCAATTCCATGGATTTGAAAATACTTATTGGCATTGCTCACCTATTCCCTTGGTCCATCTTCTTCAAACTGAGGAAAATCAATCTTAGGTGGTCTGTTTCCAAGTCTGTTCTCCATCCTTTAATCATTCCTGGTTGATTATTTCTAGAATTTTCTCCACTTCACTCCCAACAAAACTCAAATTCAGAATGATTCTTAAATTTTGGCCTTTCCTCTAATCCTTTCTTCTTACTCAGATTAGACAATGATTAATTGAGCTGTGCTATGTACCCAATCACATGATTATACTTTTCATTCAATTCTTTCACCATTTTCTCAGCTGATTCTTGCCTATTCCCCATAGGCCTCGTTTGATTGGCAAGAAAGTAAAGTTAACTAGGAATCTTATTACTTAGAATGTAAATCCACAGAAAAATATTCCTCTATCATGTTTGGATATTTGTAAAAATCTTGACAGGAAAATTACATAGATTCCAGTTTCAATGTTTGATTCAATATTTGTAACAAGGAATGTATTTTACATTTTTTACTAAATTGCCAAATATATCCTACCAGTATAATACATGAAAAAGGTTTTACTCAATCATTTTAGATTATAATTATGAACAATAAATATACATAGTGACTAAAAAATTACAAACAGAATATATAACATTTACATAAATCGCAAAAAAATACTAAAGAATTATTTGAAGTATTAAAAAAATATTTTTCAACAACTCCATCACAAATCCAAGTTGTACATCTAAGGTTGGTCTCCATAGTGCCACAGAAAAAGGCCAGTTCCAAGATTATCTGCATTGCCTCAGTAGAAGTTTAAAGGGATTATGATCACTCTAAATTATCAAATGACTTAAATATGTGTAAAATTAGAGGACTGCAATTTTTTTTAAAAAAATAATAGGAGAATAATTAATGTAAAAGGAAAAATAAAGAAACAATTGTTCAATACAAACAATTTACAATTGGTTCGTTGTAATCTCAATAATTTTAAACTAGAAAAAAAATCTTCCACACATACTATCGGTTTATCAAATAATTTTGTTTAAAAAAAAAACCTAAGTAGCCGATATAAATAATTAATCTTAGTCTGTAAGTTACAGTAAAATCAAAAGGTTACATGGATAACTTGATAAGGTAGTAGCAATCGGATGAACAATAGAAAAAGATGGGAAGAAATGGGTTTGTTTTCAACCGCAGTTGAGAGAAGGAGAGAGAGTGAAAAGGGGTTAAAATGTCTTGAGCATGTTTTACAATTAAATTCCTAAGAAAAGTAATAAGAATACCAATGGAATATGGGGATTTAGAATCCTAGTATTGTGCAACCACTTTCCTTATTTTTGGAAAGTTTTTACTTTCCCAACAACTTAAAAATAGACCAAACAAGAGAATTTAATTTTAAGGAAAAAGATTACTTTTCTTGACCAGAATCCTTGTCAACCAAACAAGGCCATAATTCTCAGGAAATTTTTCAACACATTAGATTTGTTAGAGTACCCTTTGATCAATCCACTCAATTCTCCTACCTCATTCTCCACTCTTTTAAAACTCTATTCCATGGTTTGATTTCTAGTTCTGACCATTCAACAGCAGCAATATCCCAACAGACAATCATAACTGCTCTAATGCCACTTATCACAATTACTGATTTATAGAAAGAAAATCAACAAATTCAAGAAATAGAAGGCAAAATTCAGATTTCATTCACCATTCTGTCAATTTCCATTAAACTTCACTCTTAAACAAAAGAGAAGAAGAATACATAGAAAGAGAGAAAATGTGATAGAGGATGAAAGAACAAAAAAAGAAAGAACCTAAGGAACTTGTGCCTCAAGGAAATTTGATCAAAATGATTAGCCAAAATTCACTATCCAAAACTGAAAATGCAAAGCAGAAGAAATATCCAGCTAGGAGAGAGAAAGACGTATGATTCCCAAATCAATAGAACCCATTCCCCTTCGACATGTGTCCATGTCAGAATAGAATTAGTTACAATGGGAATGACCAAAATAACATCGCCTTAACACCCAGTTCACGTTCCTAGCCCCTAACCTCATTAATCCTATGTGGCCCCTCTTATCCAAATCCATAATTCTTATTATCATATTTTAACACCAAAACTACACCGTTTCATTAATTTTCCCTCCAACAATTTCTTTTTCTTCTTCTAACAATTCTATTCTTTTCAAATAATTCCACCTAAATCCCTTCTTCTTCCAGCTTTCATGACACTTCACTTCTCTCTATCTCTTCTGGACTGCACCGTTCACTGTCTTCCTTCTTTTATGTCTTCTTCCAAACTCACCTCTCTATCCCTTTCTTCCATGTCCTCTCTCTCTCTCTCTTTCTCTCTCTCTCTTTTTAAGTGTCAGCTCTTTTTTCTCTCTTTTACTGATTTCTTTTTCTCTTCCTTCTCTATGTTATCTGATTTTTATTATTTTTTTCCATCATGTTATTTTTATAGTGAATCTGATATTATCTACGGTTATTTTGCCGGAACTAATCAGGATTAAAGTTATTTCTATGCTTGGTTGGAAATTTCTTGGTTTATATTCTTTATTAGCTTAAAGGTGACTATATATATATATATATATATTTTTTTTGGTTACTTTTTTTGATCAGGAATAAATTGTACAAAAGGTTAGCTTTTTTTTCCTTTTTCTCTGAATTTATATTTATATTTTGTTGGATTTTTTCCCTTTCAGCACTATGGGTTTATTTTGATTTGTTTTTTATTATTACTATGTTAAATGATCATTTTACTGGATAAAGTTGAAAGATTTTTTGCCAAAAAAAAAAGAAGAAAAGCTTTCAAACGGGAAAGTCTGATTGTTTAAGGGGATCTTAAGCTTATTTCTTTGCTTATTTAAGTTGGATTTTCCTAATAACCATTATAAGGTTACAGATAATTATTATTATTATTTTGAAAATATTTGTTAAGTTGGGGCAGGTAACAAATTTTTGCTGAGAAGTCCATGGTAGAATTGTATGCCTTGCTCCTTTAATCATCTAGTAGGTATTAAAACTCTTACTCTTCTCACCCCTCTCTTTCTATTGTTGTTTTTGTTTTTGTTTTTTTTTTAAAATTTAGCTTCTTTTTTTTTTTAAATTTACACTGGATTTTATTTTTCTTTGGTTATTCATTTTCATCTGGCATAAAGGTTTTTTTAGGTTTCATCCAGCACAAAGATACAACTCATTGTATGAGTTTTAGTAAGTGATATTTAAGGGTCCAACTGTTTAGTTAACTTTGATATTTGCTTTCACAAGAATTTTGACTCGGACGAAGTTTTGTTCATAGTGAAAATTGGGAAAACTACTTTTCCACTTAAAACATAAGGTTTTCTTTTTGCTATCATTTTAGGTGTTGTTTTACATGATTGCTTGCCTATTTGGCAGTTACCACTGGCGTAGTTAAATTTAAGGTATGTTAGTGAGTTTTGTGTTTTTCCTTCTTATTCAGCTTTGAAATATATTACTATTTTACTGAAAATTTTAAACTGTTACTTTGGCTCTATTGGTATAACTTCTCTCATTTGTAAATGACTTATTATTTTATCTTTCGAATACAACATTCTTATATCATTGATGTCAGATGCCCTTGTATGTTGAAAACAACGTTCTTTATCAATTTACAGGACTCTTGAATGTTATACACTTCATATACGATTCATATAGGCTGTAATGATTCTTATTATTTGTCTTAGTTGTTTGTCAGAAATGGAGCAAATGATGCCGTATCTTGTCAAGGTAACCCTGTACATCATGGCATTGAGCTGGGTTTAGCTTCAAATACAATTGGATTTGCAGCCATAGTGGTTTTATTCTCTTTTTTTACATGATTTTTAATAAATATGAGCCTTTCTTACGATAAAAGCCTTTTCACTTGCCATGCAGCTCCTAGAAGAAACGGTGTACAAATGAGGTATAAATTTTTTGCCCTTCTTTTTGTTTGTTGGTATTATAGGTAAATTTACTTTTTTTCTTTATCCTCTAAAGTTAAAAAGTCCCTTATTGTTAAGGGTGTTCTGGTCAATGACTTGCATAGTTGGAATTGATTGGCAACTTTTTTCTCTAAGGGGTTTGTATTATTTGATTCTGCACTTTCCTTTTTGTGATTTTATGTCTATGGGGTTTGTATTTTTGATGAGTTTGTGACCGAATATTTAATTAATTTATTGATAAAGTGTATGTCTAATTTCTAAAATTTCAACTTTTTTTTTTGGAAAATCCATGGTGATTTCTATTGGTAGTTGTGCATTTCTAGAAGGGTAAGTTTGATTTCTATATATCTATTTTTTTCTTGCACATTTTTTTCATTATTTATTCAAAACTTTTTTTTCTTAGATTTCTTGGTTATCTAATTTAGGTTTCAAACAATTAATTAATTGGGAGCTATCTATGTTAGTTGCATGTTTTTCAAGTAGGTTACATATTTTATGTTTGGTTCTTTGTTTCATGTTTTTCAAGTATGTTACATATTTTATGTTTGGTTCTTTCTTAGTATGCTAGATTCACTCTCATAATAGATTCTTACTTGCAAATCTCATAGTAGCTATTTTGGTAAATTGATTCTTTGTATAGATTGTACCCATGCTTTATTTTCTTTGTTATTTTAAAGATTTTTACTTGATAATTCGATTTATTTGACTAAATCTTTTTTTAAATACATATTTTACATTATAGTAACGAGTTTTCAATGTATTTTTTTTTTGTCTCGATGTATTCTAGAAGATTAAAAAAAATCATGTTAGATGCAGGAAATTTATTTGATTTCCTTCTTTTAACTACCAGACTCTTAATGGTTAATAGTTATGTAGCCTTACAAGTATTAGTCTTTTGATATAAAATATTGCAGTATTTAGGATTTACATTGATTGAATTACTTTATAAGTACATATTGGATCTTCTCTTGCTATAGTTATATCATGTATTTTTCGAGGGGGGTCAAAGGTTCTTTGCTTGAATACTCATTTGATAATGAAGTTGAAAACTTTCAAAGGAATGATGGGACAAGTGATCAATCAGACATCCTTAACTGATGGAATAAAAAATATATTAGTAATGGACATTTCTTTGAGCAACCATCAGACTTACAATGAATATTAGAACGATTAGGAACTAGAAGAATTGTTTTTTCCAATATCCTTTTCTTTTCAAGATCATATTATTATGAATAGAAAATCAACTCAATCAAAGTTGTGCAATTTGGAAAATTTGATCTAGATTGTATACATTTGTTACACGATTTACTATTTGACTAGGTCCATTTTTTGTATTAATGCACTTTGAATGCATCAAATTAATTTGAAGATAATTTTGTTTCACTTTTAAAATGGTTTGAGTTGACTTCAATTAATAGGCAAATTTACAGTTTGTTTTAAAGTCCAGTTTTATTGTAATGAAAAATGTTCTAGAGTACTAGTCCTTTTTAGTTATAGTATTCTAAACGAATTATCTACATCTAGTCCTTTTTAGTTATAGTATTCTAAACGAATTATCTACGTCTAAAAAGTCACTCCATTCATCTATTTCTTTAGTTTTTGTTTATGTTTAAGACTATGTGCTTCGCATGCATATATTTTTTACACGCCCATATTTGCATGAAAGAATTACATTTTAAAAAAATTTCTTTTGGATAAAATAGAATTCCTTTTAATTCTTTTAGACAAAATAGTGGACATTGACCGTGCCTTGCACGGTCAAGGTCTACTAGTACTACTCATATTTTTGAATGGCAAATTCCGTCCAGTTAGTCTTGACTACCTGCTACATAATACGGAGATAACAACTATTGAGATAATTGAATCTCTTAAGTAAGGGATTCTATTATTTTTTCAGTTATGTAATGGTTTGTAATACTCACCTGAAGAGAATAACAAAGAATTTTTCAGTTCCATAATATGTAATGCTTTATGTATGTATTTATAGACACATAAGCATTGTAGTTGCTTTGTGTATTGGATACCAATACATGTATCATAATGTGTATACAAAAGTGAACTAATATTAGTAAGTGGTATTGAATTTGTAGCAAATAATTTACAAACTCACAAATTCATGATCACTTGCCAAAGTCAATCCATGTGCAAATTTAATAAGAGATAGAGAAATATTCCTACTGAAAGTTGCAAAAGGCATCAATGGTAATCGCCATCAACTAGGCCAAAAGCCTCACCAAACATTTGCCAAACTATCCAAAACATATGGCCCTTTGATGTATCTTAAACTGGTGGACAAAGTAACAATAGTTGTGTCATCTCTAAGAATAGCTAGGGAAGTGCTATGAAAACATGATAAAATTCTCTTGAGCCGCGTTACAACCAACTATCCCAGATGCGGCCCAAACACTTGATCACTACAAGGTCTCTATGGTGTTTCTGCCAGCTTTGACCCAATGGTGGAAAATCCGCTAGATTTGCTAAGGGCAAATATTTGCAGCACAAAGACTTGAAGCCAGCAAAGGACTTCGTCAAGAAAAGTTGCAAGAATTGTATAGCTATTTGCTTAACTGTAGTCTTAGCAAAAAAAATACTGTGAATGTTGGTGATGCTGCCTTCACAACATCTCTGAATTTGATGTCAAGAATTCTGTTTTCTGAAGATTTTGCAAATTATGATTCCAATTCATCTCGAGAATTCGAGGAGATTGTTGTTGGATAATTTGGTATAGCAAAAGAGCTTGAGTCGTGCAAGGAGCTACACTGTCCTGAAGCAAGGGAAGAAGAGAAAGGGAGAAAGATTGAAAGATAATTGGCATGTTCTGAAGCAACTGCTGAAGGGTTGTATTTATAGGACTATTTTTGGAATGTTGGAATTTTCTGGTCTACTTATCAACACCTTGAGATGACTGTTGAAGGGAATGTTGGAATTTTCTGGTCTACTTATCAGGATAAGAACGTTGAGAAGACCTAGTAATCAAGGCTGATAAAATTTTATCTAAATAGGTAAAACGTGGGTAGACCAAGTAAACTCCAGTCATGGTAATTTAGTAAAACTAAAATTCGGATTTAGTGAGCCCCAAAAAAGGGTAAAATTGGACTGGGCTGTATCTAACCCATGTGTAGGGGGATAAATCTGCCAGTTTGAACTTGGATTGGTCCAACTCGGCCTTCTCACATGCGTGCCAGTCCACCACTAGTTCTATTATCATCACAAACCCACTAAGGTGTTAATTAATATAACTTAATGTAAGGCTCAATGATTTTGAAAGTAGGATAGAAATTCTTTTGAAATACTCACTATATACCAATAATCCCTCACATATTTCAAAAGATTTTGAACAAAAAGAGTAAAGATTTGTTGGATCTGTATGGGTACAAATGCAATCAGTTTGGTGTCTTTTGAACTGACTACGAACCAAATTTAGATTAATAAAACATGGCTTACAAATTATCGGTGAAATATACCATTTCTATGAACCAACAATTCTTCTTGTATGTCAGAGATTTCATCAATCACATTGATAACCCACAATTTTGTTGTTCAAAACGTTTTTGTACAAATAGGTCGTGCGTGTGCCAGTTTTGTTCATGAGAGCTCTAAAGATTTAGCCAGAATCTTATAGGAGCGACCCCACTCTACTCTCATATAGGTGATTCATCATGTGTATACTTCTTTAAATACATCATCTCTAAGGAATATGAATTCATTAAGAATTTTTTTAACTCATCCTCACAAATTGTAGCAGTCAAAGCACTCATCTTGGAAGGGACTCAATTTGAAGTGTTTTAGTGTCAATATTGATTTGTTATTACTCATATGAATCTATTTCATGGGATCTCCAATCACATATAGGTTAATTCATCAAGTGTATACTGCTTTAAATACACAATCTCTAAGGAATATGAATTTCATTGAGAGTCTTTTCAACTCATTCTTACAAATTGTAGCAGTCAAAGCACTCGTCTTGGAAGGGGCTCAATTTGAAGTGATTTAGTGTCAATATTGATTTGTTATTACCCATATGAACCTATTTCATGGCATCTCTAATTACATAGGTTGGGTAACCATTTTTATTGATATCTTGTTGGCCTAAGTCTCATTTTCTTTGAGGTTTGAAGAACTAATTTTCTTCCCACAAGTTTAGTCAGAGGATCAGCCAAATTCACTTCTAACTTCACATAGCCAATGGAAATTATTCTATCTCTGAATAGTTTCTTTACAACATCATGTCTCAATTTCATGCGTTGATTTTTACAATTATAAGATTTATTCTTGGCAATAGCAAGTACAGCTTGACAATCACAGTGTGTGGATACAAGAGGCAACAAATCCTTAGTTAAAAGAATATGTAGCTAAGAAGTTTCTTAACCAATCAGCCTCAAAACTAGCCAACTTTGGTGCTACAAACTCACCTTGATTTCATAGTTGATCTAGCAATGATCATTTGTTTGGCTGATTTCCATGCTATTGAACACATAACCACTAGTGGATTTTGTCTCATGCGAATCAATGATTCAATTTGCATCACTGTAACCTTCTAAAATAGTGAAAAATCCACTATATAGGATATCATAATTTATGGTACCTTTCAAGTATTTCACTAGTCTAACTAATATAGACTAATGCTCTAAATTGGGATTATGAGTATATCTACTCAGTCTACAAAGAGCATAAGCTATATTAGGCATTGTAAAATTCATTAAATGTATTAGACTTCCAATAATATGAGCATATTTAGACTGAGCAACTGGATCACCATGATTTTTTAATTGAGTGTTAGCATCATAAGGAGTGCTCACAGGTGTCGCATCAAAATGTTTATAACTTCTTTAGAAATCTTTCTACATAATGTTCCTTTGACAACATAATACCATCTCCTATCTTTATGGCTTTAACACCTAATATCATTTTTGCTTCACCCAAATCTTTCATATCAAAGTTAGAAGAAAAAAAAATATGTAGTATTTTGTACAATATATAAACCCGTACCAAATATAAGCATGTCATCAACATATAAGCTGATTATCACATAATCACTATTTACAACTTTAGTACAAGTAGATTTATCCCTTCAATAGAAGAAAAATCGTATCTCATTAAGACTTTATCAAATTTCTCATGCCACTGTTTAGGAACTTGTTTAAGACTATAAAGAGATTCAATTAATTTACAAATTTTATTTTCTTATCTAGAAATAATACATCTCTCAAGTTGAACCATATAAATCTCTTCTTGTAAATCACCATTATATAAATATACTATATAAATATAAACATTTTGATTTTCAAATTATCTTTATTTATCTATAAAGTTGTTGGAACAAAAAAAGGCTCGACTGGGTACTGACCAGGCTAGGCCGTGGCAATAAGAAAGGCCTAGTATGTTCAGGGTTCCAAACTCAACGATGGCAACTAAGCACGAGCGGTTACGCTCGTTGCGGGACTTAACCCAATACCTTACGGCATGAGCTGATAACAACCATCTATATCTATCTATAGAAAAAAGAGTATAGATTATTATGATGTCTATGCACTAATTGAACCAAGGGTGGGGGAGGGAGAGCCCAACAGAAGCTTTTGCAGTAGTGAAATCATAATACACTTTTTTGTGCAAGAATATGTAGTTGTGATCCTTTGAGTTTCGGTGTTGCGACCGTACTTCCCAGGCGGAGTGTTTCACGTGTTTGTGAACTTAGCCAATACAAAAGTTTATGAAAAATACTTAGGTAGACCATGTCTTTGGTCCCACCTGTAGACCCTGTGGTCAGGATTAAACCTTAAAGAATTTTGCTTACAGCTGGTGTCATAGATTCTCTAAGATTTAATCCACACCACAGGATCTACAAGTAGGGTTAAAGACCGGGTCTACCTAAGTATTTGCCAGGTTTATAAGTGGAAGCTAAGGCAAATATAACCCAAATAGAAGAAATTCTAAGTTACTGGTGTAACGTATCAAAATAATCAATATTTTGTTTTTGAGAAAATTCTTTTACTACTAATCGAGCTTTATATTTATCTACGGACCCATTAGAATTAAGTTTTCTTTTGAAAATCCATTTACAACCAATAGATTTTACACCAGGTGGTAAATCAACCAAAATCCAAGTTTTATTTTTCATAATAGAATCAATTTCAGTCATTATTGCTTCTTTCCTCAATTTTCCATCAGAAGAAGAGATGGCATCAAATTAAGTTAAAGGATCATTATCAATAATAAAGATTTGAAGTCATTTCCATAAGAAAATTCTTTTCTAAACCTTTTGCTTCCTTCTCAATTCCTCATTAGAGGTTACTTCTCTATTTATTTCAATAGGTACATGAGAAATTTTATTAGATAGTGAAAAATATGTTCAAACAATTCAACATTCTTTGTCTCAATAATTTTATGGTATTCATGTACATTACTATTTAAAACAAGAAACGTATATGCAGCACTGACTATGTTCAGCATATCCAATAAGCATACAATCAGAAGTTTTGGAACCTATTTTTCTCTTCTTAGGTTTAGACAATAATACTTTAGCAAGACACTCGCACACTTTTAAATATTTCAAGTTAGGTTTATAAACTTAACATAATTCATAAGGTAGTTTGCCAGTTCTTTTACATGGAATCCTATTTTGTAAGTGACATGCAGATAAGATAGCTTCACCGCACAAATTATCAGGTGCATAAGGACTTACTAACATAGAGTTCATCATTTCTTTTAGTGTTCTATTTTTCCTTTCAACTACTCTATTAGATTGAGTGAATAAGGAGGTGTTAATTCATGAATTATTCCTTCCTTTTCACAAAAATCATTCAAAGATAAGTATTCTCCTCCTCTATTTGATCTAAACCTTTTTATTTTTCTTCTAAGTTGATTTTCTACCTCAGTTTTGTAGGAAATAAAGGCATTAAGAGCACCATTTTTATTTTTAATTAAATACAACATAGTAAATTTAGCTAGACAAAATCATCAATAAAAGTCACGTAATATTTTTTACCACCTCTAGTCATAGTGTGTTTTAAGTCACCTAAATTAGTATGAATTAAAGACAACAGTTCGGTTTCTCTATTTACAGAAAAACAAGTCTTTTTGGTAATTTTAGTTTCTGTACATATTTCACATTTATAATACTAGTTGAATTTAAGCCAGATATTAAGCCTAGAGATTGCATTTTCTTTATGTATGTAATATTAACATGTTCTAATCTAACATGCCATAAAGAAATTGAATCAACAATAGAAGCAGAAGAAGATGTAATTTCATTGATAATATTTGAAACGTTCAAGACAAAAAATTCTTGACTACAATAGCCCTTTCCCACAAACACATTGTATTTGGTCATTACAATCTTATCAGATTCAAATGACACTTTCACTTCAAAATTTCCTAACAAGGCTGTTGAAACCATATTTGCTCTAATAGTTGGAAGATGTAGCATATCCTTGAGGGCTAAAGTTTTTCCTCTGAAGTAAGTTTCAAGAGAACTTTCCCTTTACCCAAGACCTTGGTAGTTCTTGTGACTCTAAAGTATACCACTTCTTTATCATCCCTTATTGGAGTATAGGAGGTAAATGTTTCTCTATTTGTACAAATGTGCTGAGCAACCCCAGAGTCTACCACCCATTCTTTCACATTGGCTGCAATGTTCACTTGAGAAATAACTGTAGCAATATTTTCATCTCCTTCATCTAGGTAAGCTTTAGGAGGATTAGCCTTTGTTTTGTCATTTTTCTTTCTATACTTACACTGAGCAGCATGATGACTCGGTCTTCCACAAACAAAACAAATGCCTTTCTTTTTCTTAATGTTGGGATTATTAGGCTTGTAGTTTTTGGATTTATTTTCGTACCTCTTATTATTTCTTTGTACCATATTTGCTTTGAGAGCCATCTCCTTAGCAAACTTCTTTTTGTTGGTGTCTTCAATCAGTATGTGTGTCACTAGCTCCTCAACGGTAAAGATTTTCTGCTTGTGCGCTTCAAGTTGTTTTTGTAATCATTCCATGAGTCTAGCAGCTTCTCAATCAGCACCCCAGCAGCAAACTTCTCTGGTAGCGAGATCTCTTCGACTTTCAAATCTTTAATCAATTTTTGGCATTCGTTGGTCTGAATCTTCATTTCCGTCTCATCAGTCATCTGCCATTAATAAAATTTTCCTACCACAAACTTTTGCTTGGTAGCATCTTCAGCAGTAAATTTTTTAATTAATGCTTCCCAAATAGGTTTTGCTTCCTTATAATTGTAGTACACGTCAAATAGTTCAATAGATATAGTCTGTAAAATAGTGTGGCAGCATACCTTATTGGCATGTTACCATGCTTCTTGTGTCTTGACATCATGATTTAGATTAGGCTGTGGATGGAGTAGCGCATGTGCAACTCCATGGATATCGAGCAGTGAAAACACACGTTCTTGCCACTGTTTGAAATTTTTATTCGCAAAGGTTTCAATTTTGGATACGTCTAGAAAAGATTTGGCAAATAGTAAGGGTGACAGGAGTAGCTGCTAAAATAGGTACAACATCATATTGCGAAGATTGAGCATTATTAGTAGGAATGGGGTTTACAGTAGCAGTGTTAGAGGCCATAGTTTCTGTAGAATGTTGGATAATTTGGTATAGCAAAAGAGCTTGAGTCGTAGAAAGAGCTGCACTGTTCTAAAGAAACCATTTCAACAGAATTGAAATGTTTTCACAAGATTAAACAAGCCTTCTTCTGTGAAGTAGAGGGAGCAGGAACAGCAGAGCATAATTACAAAACTAGCAACTAAGCAGAGAAAGAGACGAAGATTGAAAGATAATTGGCATGTTCTGAAGCAACTGCTGAAGGATTGTATTTATAGGACAGTTTTTGGAATGTTGGAATTTTCTGGTCTACTTATCAGGAGAAGAATGTTGAGAAGATCTAGTAATCAGGGTTGATAAAATTTTATCTAAACAGGTTAAATATGGGTAGACCAAGAAAACTCCAGGCATAGTAATTTAGTAAAACTAAAATGTAACTCAGGTTTAGTGAACCCAAAAAAAAGGGTAAAATTGGACTGGGCCATATCTAACCCATGCGTAGGGGTTAAATCAGCCAGTTTGAACTTGGATTGGCCTAACTCAGCCTTCCTCACATGCGCGCGAGCACACCACTAGTTCTGTTGTTATTGCGAGCTCACTAAGGTGTCAATTAATATAACGTGATGTAAGGCTCAATAATTTTCTAATGTGGGATAGAAAGTCTTTTGAAATACTCACTATACACCAACAATTGTTTCCAGGGTAATGAAAAATATAGGTGCCCCCAATCTTGCAGACTACTTTCCTATTCTTCAATTGATTGATGCACAAGGGATTATGAGAGGCACAAAGTATTGTTTCCAAAACTTGTTCGACATATTTGATGGTATCATTGATCAAAGGCTACTTGTCAAGGGAAATTCAGAGAGTGCTACTTTTTCAAAGAAGAATGATTTTTTAGAAGCCTTTTTGGATCATAGCATAAAGAATGAGTCTAAATTCAGCATCTACACACAATGATCTAAAACATTTGCTTTTGGTAAGTTTTTGTTGTATTATTACTTTATATAATGGAAAAATAATTTTGGTGTAATTTTTTAGTTCTTTTTCAATCAATTTCAAAAACAATATTGCACACATGCAGAGTTTTAGTAAGACTAGTAGTTATTTAATTCGTTAAATAACCCTATGATGTGTATTAATTCGTTCATTGTCATACCACGTACTATATACATGCATATTAATTAGATAGTACATATATATACTTGTCATTGTGTGATTAATTAATCTTCTTTCTATTAGGATTTACTTGTAGCGGAGACGGACACAACTTCAACCACTATAGAATGGGCAATGGCAGAGTTATTACATAGACCGGAAAAGATGGCAAAAGCTAGAGCCGAGCTTAAGGAAGTTGTCATTGGAAAGAAGAACTTATTAGTTCAAGAATCAGATATCTCAAGACTCCCATATTTGCAAGCAGTGATCAAAGAAACCTTTCGCATTCAGCCACCAGGAGATATCTGATTGGCCCGTTTCTAATTCCTCATAAAGCCGAGGAAGATGTAGAAATCAAAGGGATATTGTGCCAAGAAATTCCCAAATACTTGTCAATGTGTGGGCTATTGGAAGAGATTCAGGAATATGGTCAGACCCTGAAAAGTTTGAGCCTGAAAGATTTTTGCATAGTGAAATTGATGTGAAAGGACAACATTTCTAGCTCATTCCATTTGGTGCAGGGAGGAGAATGTGTCCAGGATTGCCTTTGGCATATAGAATGTTGCACCTGATGTTAGCCACTTTGATTCATAGCTTCGAGTGGAAGCTTGAAGAAGGATTGAAATCAGAAGATTTGAACATGGAAGAAAATTTTGGGGCGTCTGTTAAAATGGTTGTGCCACTCGAGGCTATTCCTGTTGAACTCTTTAACTAAAAATACACATGCACAAACAATGAATTGTAACCTACGTGTTAAAATGCTTCCCCCTATATAGCCTCTTAGTCATGAGTTCGACTCATTATAAGATAGGTAGAGACACATGTGGGCGTAGGCAGAAATGTTCTTTAGTAGGATTAAATATCATATAATTCAGATATTAATTTTGTCTGGAGTAGTGTAAAAATTTTACATTTATATTTCTAAAATAGTAGTATACATATTAATAGATAATAAAGTTTACAAAATTGTACCATAAAACTCATTATTTGAATCATGTCTTTCTTTGGTATACTTTTTGTTGGTTTACTTATTCTAATTATTTTAATCTTTTACATCTTAGGTATTAAATGACTCTTTATTTGTAATTTTCAATTATAATCCATTACTGGAAATGTCTTTTCAAAACAAATAACTGTACTTTTCAAAATTTTATAACAAGTAGCTAAACAAATTAGAAATTTATGAATGAAAAATACCTAAATAAACTTAAAATAAATATGTTGAATTAAAATTTCAATGAACTAGTCAAAATACAGACTATAATTCACATGTTATATTTCAATTAAGAATATATTCTCTTAGCACGCGTAAATTAATTAAAACAAAGGCATGAAAATAAAAAATAGTTTAGCAATTTCATTTTATTAATTGAAAATTATACAAACTAAACCAACAAAATGAGTGCACATTTTAATTTTTTCATTCATAACTTATAAATAAATGAAAATTAGATTACTTGAGTCTTTTGTATTAGAATCAAAGACAAAATCAAAGATAGGAAAGTACAGAATAATAGTAAATGGGTAAAAGAAAGATTAAAAATAACTCTTAGGTCGTAATTCTTTTACACTTGTATTTGGTATTATTGATAGTTGTATTTAATTGCAAATCTCAACACTAAAATAAACATTAGAAATTAATTACATTTGGTAGTTATGAGGTAGTACTTAACTTCAATGACCAAAAAAAATATTGCATGTTGTAATTTATTCATATTAGTGGGGGAAAAGTTTAATTTTTTTAAAATTCTAGTGTACTTTTGTAATTTTAATTGGGGCCGTAGGGGCAGTGGGGGCTATCTCCGCCACTAGGTAGAGATTTACGATAGATTTATCACACTATTAATAGAAAAGATATATATATATATATATTCTTGCCCAAAATACCTCATTGTTCATTGACAAAGCTCAATTGGCGAGTCTTTCATTTTTAAACTGTGATATTTATGATTCTCAAATCCTAATAAGCTCACATGTAATTAATCACTGTATCATTCCAACAATTAATGTAAATTTTCAACAAAGTCACATAATTAGTTGGGGTTTATGTTTCATATTTAATTTACACGCAATATTAATTATCATGGTATAAAATAGGTTGATATCATTGCACATAGGGTAAAATGCTAAAACTCTATGTGGTTAGCCAAATAATCACTTTATCCCTTATGCTTATCTAATGTGCATTAGACCTCTTTTTGTTTCAATTTTTTTTTGCAAACTGGACACAAACCGTCAAAACTAACACTTATTTGTGAAAAATGTCATATATACCCCTAACCAATTTAAATATCTCACATGTTTTGGGCTCAAATTAAAAATAAAAAGAAGCCAAAAAGTTTTTGGGGCCAAATCGAAAAAAAAAATTTAAAAAGGGGTCAATTTAGAAGCTAAAAAAACCCTAACCCTAACACTTCCCTTTCTCTTCCCCACAGCAGTGTGCCTGCAAACGGGTTTGATTCATATTGGAACTAATAGATCCAGACTTAGATCCGATTAGTATATCTGGATTCGACTGGATCCGAATATCCATCAAATCTACAAAAGTAAATTCATACCCGAATCCATCAAACCTTGTCTATTCTGGACCGAGTCTTATAATATTTTTTAACTTTAAAATTTTGTATAGAAATTTTATAATTTAAATAATTTTTTCTAATTATAAAAAATATTTATTTCAAAATTAATATTTATGCATGGGTTTTACAATAAAGTATATTTTATATTGATAATTTACAGAACAAATATGTATATGTACATATAGAATAACACTAACTGTGTATAATTTTGTTATATACAATATAAATCGGATTCGGACTCGGACTCGGATAAATGAGTCTAGATAAGGTCGGGTCCAAGTCTAATTAGGGTTGGTAGGCCCAACCCATTGACAACCCTACAAAGCAGCCACCCTTTCCCCTTACTAGCCACTTGATCTCCCTGTCCCCAAGCTCCAATTTCTGCCAAAAATTGCAAAAGGAAAAAAATTGTTGAAAATAAAGTTCTCCAAAATTGAACAAATAGGGAGATGGTAATCCTAGTGATGGTGATGATGGAGTCAAAGGGATGGGGAGAGATCAGGAGCTTAGGTGGGGGTTAGTTGCGGGGGAAGGAGTGAGGCAAATCGATGGCTAATAAGAGAGGGAAAATGAGAGGGGAAAGTGGATAATGGCTCAAGGAGGGGGAGAGGGAATGTGGATAGTGGTTGGAGGAAGAAGTAGCGGCTGGTAGGAGAAAGGGAGGGGTGGCGGCACTAGGGTGGGATGGGTTAAGTGGGTTTGTGGTGGAAGGGTTAGCTTTAATGGTTTGATAAGTTTATAATTGTGCTATATTTTATATGTCAATTATCATATTTTTATGTGTTGTAAGCAAGATTTGAGTTATACTTATTGAGCTTAATTTGGTTATTCTTAGTTTTTGTAGGGTTAAAGTGAAAAAGGGCTGAAATAAATGGGAAAAGATGAAAGAAAATGCTAAGGGCGGAACAGGCATGAGTATGAAGCCAAGTCGGATGCTGTTGCGTATTTCAAGCATAACTTTTGAGTCCGAGCTCCAATTGAGATGATTTAAGATGCATTGGAAATCTAAGACATGGAGTTACAACTTTTGTGTTTTACACTTTCTCAAATTCAAAAAGTATCAAGGTGAAAATCGAAGTTGAAGGTGTAGCACAGTTGTAAGAGCCAGTACACATGCGCTGGAGCTGTGCAGCACATGTGCGCGGAAGACAAAATAGCAAAGAGAGGTTCTGCCTCGCGCGTACAGGTGCGCTAAGACCCCAACGCATGTGTGCGGAAGGCAGCAGGGTGGCGTGAATTAGATTTTTGACAGATTTCTTCGCCCGGTTGGACTCTTTTTCACCCGATTTCACGTTCTTATATGTAGGCTATCATTAATTGTAACCCTAAGTATTCACTATAAATACCCTATTTAGGGTGAGAGAAAGGGATCGACACCTTTATTTTTCCAGTTTAGCTAGGGTTTTTAGCAGTAGAAATTCTTCTTTATTCTTTTATGGCACTTTGTGCCTAAACCCTTTTCTTGGTCAAGGGATTTGAAGCCATGGTCAATTCTACAAAGTTGTGAGACTTCTTGTGCTTGAATTATTCAATTATATGTCAAGTATTGATTATTTTTCTGTGATTAATTTTATGGTTGTTTTTTTTTAAAAAACTTATTATTGTTGTAGAATAACTAAGTTATTGGAATTAATCTACTGCTAAATTGTTTTAACCGCGTGTGCTTAATTCAATCTGTGAAACAACTGAATTTGATAATTACTCGATAAGTGTTATTGAATTTAGGAAATTTAATCATCTAACTGACATAACCGAGTGTATTTATGTTTAATTAGCCTAATTGTTCTTGTTGATTTTTATGCTTCTATTAATTAATTTTTGGCGCGTGTCTGGGTTAAATTAATAGTAAGGGTTAACTGGATTGCGTGTTGAAAATTAACTAACTTTAGAAAGAAATAAGAATCAATTTTGAATTGGTATTCGTTCGGGTTAATTCTTCAATTAGTCCTTGATATAAAATTGAATTATCTTGTGTGTCGGATCGACTAGTGAAATTGCCATGGTGGATATGACAAAAACCATGACTTTTCTTACATTGAATTTTCTTCAATTATTTTCTTGTTTTAGTTTTAGTTTAAAAGCATTCAAAACCCTCTTTTTCCATTTAACACAAGAATAAATTCCGTTCTTTGTGGGATGACCTGTACTCACCACTACTACATTTTTATCAAGAGTTATTAATTTTGGGTGCCTACGACAGCATTACAACTCCGCAGCATATTATTTCAATCTCACCACTACTGTAGTGGTGGTGGTAGGTTGTGGGTAAGAAGATTAGGAGGAGATAGCGGTAGGTAGTGGGATGGGAAGGTAGGAAGGGTTAGCGTGTTTTGGGGGCAAAAAGGTCCGTTCTAGGTTTTTTAGTTGTTAATTTTTTTTTTAAAACAAACCCACTCGTGATATAGGCGTGTAAGCATCAAACATGGTTAATTTTGACAGTTTCAGTCCAGTTTGTAACAAAATTTGAAACACAAGGGGTCAAACGCACATTTGAACGATAAGGGGCAAAATGCTTATTCGGCTAACCACAAGTGAGTTATTTGCATTTTACCCTTACACATATTATAATTACTAATTAAATGGCATAATTTATTTAGTTTTATGCATAATTAAACTTGACGATAAGATTTGTTATGTAGGTTTTTTATTTCAAGAATAATTTAAAATTTATATTTATCCTCGATCAAACTGTAAAAAACAAGCAGATTTTTTTTTTTTTCATATAACAAGATTGGAGAAGCATGCCCATAAAGCTTTTCCAAGAACAGGAGAAGGTTAGTAGGACTCTATATTTTTCTTTTCTTTCTCTTTTGGAATAAGTTTTGTGATATTTTTTTAAGGATATATTACCGAAGCCAAATGAGTATAATGTAGGTTAGTTTAATTCTCCTGTGAGGGAGTTAGGACTCTGATGGTAAGGTAATAGGGAATCAGGGATAGGCAACAATTCTTTTAGTACAATAAATGATTTATACAAAAAAAGTGATAAGTAATTGTTATGGCATTTTACTGTAAATCTTGTATGATAAAGAATTATAGTAATTAGACCATTATAATACTAAGGGTGCGTCTAATAAATTTAAAATCCAAAATTTGAAATCTAAATACTGAAAATTAAGTATTGAAATCTTAATTTGTTGAATTTATAAAGTTGTATATGTTTGATAATTAGCTGAACTTGAGTACTGAATTGAAATATTTTATCCCGTATATATTATATAGTTCGATAATAATATTATATTTTTTATACTAGATTATTTTAATTATTATTTTTAATACAAATAAACAATTTATTAATATAGAGTATGTGTGTGTGAGAGAGATATTATGTACAAGTGTATGTTATCTCGTATATACAAGAAAGAATGAATATAATGTGTGTAAGTGTATGTTTTTGTGTGAAAAAAGGAATATAATGTGTCCAAGTGTGTGTTTATGTGTTAGAAAAAAGGAATATAATGTACGCAAATGAGTGATTTTGTGCGAGAGAGAAAGAATATATTATGTGTAACTATGTGTTATGTGTGAGAGAGGGTAGTGTAATAGTATGTGTTTATGTGTGAGAGATAACGAATATAGTGTGTGTGTTTTTGTGTGAGAGAGAATGAATATAGTGTGTTCAAGTGCGTGTTTGTGTGTTAGAGAGAAAGAATATTTTGTATGCAAGTGTACGACTATGTGTTAGAGAAGGAATATAATATGCGCAATTGTGTGTTTATGTGTGAGAGAGAAGAAATATAGTGTGTGAAAATGTGTATTTATGTGTGAGAGAGAAGAAATATAATGTATTCAAGTGTATGTTTATGTGTGAGATAAAAAGAAATATAGTGTGTGCAACTTTGTGTTTATGTGGTTAACACACAATTATCCTTGAGAGAATGAATATAGTGTGTGCAAGTGTGGGTAAAAGAGTGTGTGAATGTGAAATAAAGAAAAATTGAGTGAATTTTGCTATACTAGTAAAGAATTCAACAAATTAAGTGATAGATTTTTCACTTAAAATTTTGTATAGAATTAAATAGCACTTAATATATTCAGAAATAAGAAAATTTTGTTATAAAAAACACTTAATATAAAAAATACTTAATAAATTAAGTTTAAGCACTTAGTGGGATTATCAAATACTCCTAAGACAATAACATGCGTGTGTTGTTGTTGTTTTTTTTATTTTATTTTAAACATATCCTTCCCCTAGGGAAGCATTTTATTACTTAAGTTACACTTATTTATGATAAACAATTATAGTAAATTAGACCATTATAATACTTAGACAATAACGTGCACATGTTTTACATGAGACAGTTATAATAATTTGAAAATGAATATATATCAAAAATCATTTGTTCATTTTTTGTAGAGTAATAAAAAGTCTTTGAAGAACTCTAANCCTAGGCCTTTGAATGTTTCTTTTGTATTCAACTTTCAAGTGCACTTAATTTTCATTTTGAATATGTTGCTACTTTTTTTTCCGCTAAATTTTGGGTTGTGAGACATGCAGCTGTTTCACTCTTGACTCTTCTAACCCTAAAAGGCTAACATGCTTACTCCAATATAGAATTTTGCCCTTTTTACATATAAATGAATTGAAATTATAACTATCAATATTCTACTAATCTATTTGTTACAATTTATGTCTTTTGAGTATCGAAATTGAGACAAATTATCTCATTGCAATGACCAGAATGTGCATTTGTCTTTTTTTTTTTTTGGTGCGATAAATCTATCTTTATTTATACCTTTCTTTCAGATATTTTCGTAAACAATAACTAGATACTAACCCATGCAATAATTATTCAATAAATAATCGCGGTAATAGTTTCATCTATTTGTTGACAACATTCAATAATAGTAATTAATTTGAAACTTCATATTTCCATGCCATTTTTTTTTTCTTTTACTCATTGTAACAAGATATTATTTTCAATAATTGTGCAAATTTTCTTATAAATAAGTCTTAAAAAATAAATTAAATAAATATTCATTGTCTAATGATGTATAGAATTATCATATTTATTAATGTGTCAATTGTTGTGTTTAACAAATTAAGTTATTTCATATGATTAAAAGAAGAATAATTCAAATGAATAGACAAAAGTTATTTGAAGGGATAGGAATAATAAACAATTTGATATGAGGGTAAAGAATTAATTTTCTATACTATATATAAAGTAAGAATGTGATGTCATTATTTGATTTGTCTATTTTATCCTTGATAGTTTTAAAACTTTCCCGCACAATTACTCTTAAAACTTCTTCATATGTTTAGTTAATAATTTTTAAAATCACACGCACTAATATTAGTATATGACTTGCCAACTAGTTACATTTAATTAGTGAGTTAAGATAACCCATAAATATTCTCAAATTAGATTTGTCAGATAAAATATAAAATGCTTTCAATTGAAATAAGAACTTTCAGTTATACATATTAGATTTGATCAGGGACATCTCATTTTTCTCATGTTCTCATAATGCACAGATGAAATCGTCCTCCAAATTGCACTCATAGTTGAATAATTACCTTCATAAAATCATACGGTAGTATAAAATGAAAGGGGAAATACTTAGTTAGAACTATTTTTTTGACTTTATTTATAAATTTTATGGAATAAATTAATGACATTAATTTATGTAATTAAAATTTTATAAGATTTAATTTTGACAATAAAAGTTATGGGTGGTGTCTAAAACTGTCACGTCCTGAGGGTTTCGTGACTACCGTGCCCTCACATTTTCCCAAGACATTAGACTCAAAAAAAACTTCCAATCTTGATCAAACCCCTTAATCGAATCTATGATTATAACCTGCAAAAATATTAATATTATGGGGTGAGCGACAAATCGCTCAACAAGTAGCTAACACTACCTGCCGATGACGATGACGATGACGACGATGATGAAGATGTTCACAGACGATACGTTTGACTTTATCATGCAACGTCGTACTGGGGAGGAGGATGACAGTGAAGCCACCGCTGAAGATATTCCATCCAAACGACAAAAGACTGAAAAGCGCTCCAAAAAGTGCAATGACTCAATTAGTTCTTTTGTACTTTGTTTTCAGCAGTTCTCTGCTTATTAGAACCTTTCAGTATTTCTTTTGGTTTTTCGCAATTCTGTGGCTTGGTTATGTATTTACTTGACTCTATTAAAATTGTTTCATTTCTATCAAATTACTTGCATGATCTAAGGGGGAGTCTTTTTGATTGATGTCAAAAGGGGGAGTAGTTATATTATTGTGCTTTGATATGATTAATATGTTGTGCTTTGATATGATTTATATGTTGATAATTGATATCCAATTATGATATATTGCAAATTGATTAGTCATATCCAATTGAGGTTTGTCATCATCAAAAAGGGGGAGATTGATGTTTTCCAAATCTTATTTTGATGATGACATGAACACTTAACTCTGTAAAACAAGCTTTTGCAGGAACAGATCTTTCAGACGCACAGAACCGTCCGAACTAGGCCAAAGCTCCTCGGACACATTGCATCGTACGAACACACTAGCAGAAACTATTTCATCTCTACTACACATTAGATTCGTATAAGGAGCACAAACCTATGGAGGTTTAAGGACCGGACGCATGCACGGACGTCCGAACAAGCCTCTCAACAAAGCGAAAGAAGATCGGACGCTGCCTCGGACGCATTCAATCTCTCTCGGACGTCCGAAACCCCAACGGCTATTTTTTGTGCATTTATTACTTAGCCGTTAGGAAGTAGTTGAAACCACTATTTATTGCTCTTATAAATAGGTACTTTAATAACCTGAAATAATTATCTAATACAGTGAATACAAGCCTTAGAAAAGAGTAATTTGAGTGCAAATTGACTATAGTGCTTTGTTGTATTAGTGTGAAGTTGTGAGTGCAAATTCAACTTTGAGTGGAGTGATAATCTTGTATGAAAGTGTGGTTGTTATAAGTAAGATTCTTGGCTCAACTAAAAAGAGTTTTAGTGTGAGCAAGAACTTCCCAACTTTGTAAAGATTATTGGCTCACCAAGTGTGTGAAGCATTCAAAAGATTTGATACTTCAAGCTTGCTAGCTTGGAAGTATTGTTTGTTCAATTTTTCTATCTTTACTTTATTGTTCTAGTAAATTTATTATATCTGCATTTAAATTAAAAAGCTCACTATTTTCTGAAAGCATAATTTTTAAGAAACCTAATTCACCCCCCTCTTAGGTTGCTTTGGGACCAACACAGTGTACAATGAACGGTATTTGTACATTTAAACAATAAAGTACATTTGAACAGAAAATACATTTAAAAAAGAATCCTATCTATTACAATTGGGATTCTTCAATTTTGCTGAGGTCAATGCCGAAGCAGTCATCCTCGTTTGATTGGGCGAAATCTTCGCTAGTGCTGATGCTGGCAGTTGAGCTGGAATCAGAACTGGTCGATGACACCTGTTTTTTCTTTGAAATCTTTTTCTTTGATTTCTTTTGTTTTGATTTTTCTTTTGTCTTCTTTTTGCTGGAAACTTCATGTTTGTCAGAAGAGCTTGAAGTTCCTTCTTTGAACTGGGAGAGAGTCTTCCAGTTGTTTGATGTAGGCGTCCTTGTTTTTGGCAGAGGCTAACAAGGCAACATTTGAAGACCTTTGTTGGAGAAATTGGGCAGTTTCCCTATCTGATGGTAGTAGGAATTGTAAATTCCTAGTAAATCAAAGTTGAACTTGAGTCTTATGAGGATTGCTGGCATCATAAGAATCCCACCACTTGATTGAGCATTGTCTGACCAGTAAAGGCTTGATTGTTATTCTTAACAAATTCGAACCTCCATTGAAAAATCCAAGGTAATGCAAATTTTGAGAAGAAATGGAGTGAAATGGGCATTGTTGAATTGGGTTTTGAAAACTTTGATTTAAAAAATTCAAAGCCTTCTAAGATTGGTGAAGGTAAAATGGATTCATTAGGTCCAATTAAAGACCAAAATCTTATTAAACCAAATTGGGAAAGTATAAATTTTGTTCTTTTTGAAGAAGAATAAACAAGAATGTTTATTCTCGATATTTTGATAAGTGAAGGTATTAAACCAAGCACTTTGATAATCCCAGTAAGAATAACCAGGATATCTTTGAGACTCAGAACCAGAAAAAGAACGTAATCTGTTAAGATCAGTACCCCATTCGGAAGGTTTGAGAACATTAAGAATTTGGTATGTTGAATGAGTATAATATGCTTGGCTGGTATGCATATTATTTTTTGGAATGATGGATTGGGAATCCTTAAGTATAAACTCATAAAATTCCCTAGTTTTTTGGTTTGAAGATGGCAAAAAATTGAATCCAGAAGGACAGATTTTATGGGCAACAATTAAAGGATTGTTGGTGAACCATTCTGGTTCAATTTGGATTATAGTTTGATAGTCAGTCTTCCTGACATATTGAGAAATGTTTGAAGAAACAAAGTTCTTTGAAGTTTGTTTGGGTACGTAAGGTACCTCAAGGTACCTGCTTTTTGATGCAGAAGGCATCGTGTTGAGTGTTTGAGATGATGAGGGTGTACTCATCAAAATGTTTGAAGGTAATACCTGAGCTTGTCTTGGGATAGATAAGGCTTGTTGAAATTGCAGCCATTGCTTGAAGGCTTCTCCAAGCTGTGGATTATCTTCGGCAATTTCTGCCCAAGATTTTTGTGCCACGACCTGTAGGGGTGTAGGTTTTTGAGTAGATGAAGAGGCTTCATCTGGTTTGGATTTTGATGGTTGAAGATCACTCTTTTTCTTTCTGGGCATTTCTGCCCTGTAGGAATTCTCTGGTAAGGTAACCCGGCAAAGAATTAGAACTACCTTTAATGAATTCAATATCAAAATCAAAAATTGATAAAATTGCTTGCCATCTGACAAAAATTTGTTTTGAAGCAAGATTTTTTACATCTTTTTGTAAAACATCTTTGGCAGCTTTGCAATCAATACGAAGTAAAAATTTTTGATTGAGAAGATTAGATTGAAATTTTGAAATGCAAAAAATAAAACAATTGCTAAAATTTCTTTTTTGATAGTGGAATAATTCTTCTGAGCATTATTCCAATATTTTGAAGTAAAACAAATAATTTGTTCAGAAGTAGAATTTCTTTGTTTTAAAATGCCTCCATAGCCAATGTCAGAGGCATCAGTTTCAACAATTTTAAACAATTTTGGGTCACATAAAACTAAACAAGGTAAACTTTTAACTTGCAATTTTATGTATTTGACTGTGTCTGTGTGTTTTTGTGTCCATACAGGAGGATTCTTACGAAATCTATCATGCAAGGGTTTTGAAAGAATACTAAGATTGAGAATATGTTCAGAGATGTAATTTAAACATCCTAAGAACCTTTAGAGCTGAGTTTTATCTAGAATATGGTCTGAAAATTTATCAGCAAATTGAATTGATCTGTTTGATAGGAATAATTTTGCCTTGGCAAATATTATGTCTTAAAAACCTGATTGAAGTTTAACATAAACTGATTTTTGAAGTAGAAATGACTAAACCATTTACATTTGGTCATATGCTTTTAGTTACATCTAAGAAAATATTGACATGTTTAAAATATTGTTCTAGGTTATCAGAATAAACAAGAACATCATCAATATAAACAAGAATGAAATTGAGATAAGGATTGAAAATATCATTCATGACCTTTTGAAATTTAGAAGGTGCATTTTTTAGGCCAAAAGGCATCACATTCCACTCATATTGACCAAAAGGGACTGTGAATGCAGTTTTGTACCTATCAGAAGGATGGATTTGGATTTGCCAGAATCCAGACTTTAAGTCAAATTTTGAAAAAATGGAAGAAGCATGCAATCTATTAAGCAAGTCCTTTTTGTTTGGAATAGGGAACCTAATCCATTGTAAAACTTTGTTAAGGGGTTTGTAATTGATGACTAAGCGAGGAACACCTCGTTCAATCTCGGAGTTTTTATTAACATAAAATGCAGCACAACTCCAAGGAGACTTGGAGGGACTAATAATCTTCTTAGAAAGAAGATCATCAATTTCCTTTTTGCAGAATTCCTTCCCCGAAGCTCTTGATTCATTTGAATCGCACGAGCTCCAATTGGAATTTCTTTCTCTGAAAAATCCTTTTCATATGGTAGAGTTACCACATGTTGCTTTCTATTCCAGAAGGCAGTTGGAATATCAGCACAAACTTGAGATTGGATTTTGTTTTGCAAATTATGAATCCTAGTTTTGAAAACTGGATTATTCAATTGATTTTGAAGACGTTCAAATTTAAGATCTTTTTTCAAAAAATTAATTTGATTCATTTTCATTTGCAAAGGATTGAGAGTTTTTCTTAAAAGCTGGAAATTTGAAAGGAATGAATTGATTTCTTCCTAAGGAGTTGATAATGATACCTTGGAAAGTAGTTGTATAAGGTATCAAGTAAGCAATGAATGGAACACCAAGAAT
The DNA here is from genome assembly GCA_025175665.1 of Cinchona pubescens. Classification (NCBI taxonomy): domain Eukaryota; kingdom Viridiplantae; phylum Streptophyta; class Magnoliopsida; order Gentianales; family Rubiaceae; genus Cinchona; species Cinchona pubescens. The sequence goes on along the minus strand of JANKKI010000145.1, from coordinate 677,825 downwards.
CACAGGAGTAGTGATATTTTTGGCAAGTAAAAAGGTATTGTAGGGAAAGCTACAATCAGAATATCTGACTTCTACATCAGATAATTTGAATTTGACTTCCAAAGATTCACCATTAGCACTACTAATGCGTTCTTTGGTTTTTTGGAAATACTTTGCAGGAATTAAACCTTCATGAATGCAATTCAAATCTGCACCAGTATCAACTAATGCAGTAGCATCAATGAAAAGTTCATTGTTGATAACCAAAGTAATTTGAATAAGAAATTTGAGAACAGTAATTCTATTTAAAATATTTAAAAACTGTTCTTTTGATTTTTCAATAATCTGATCAGGTGGAATCACTTGTTCAGATAAAACTTGGTTTTCAGGAAGAACTTGAGAGGTTGAAGGAGTATCAACACAATTTTCAAAAACTTGTTTTGAACCTTGAGAAAGTTGGAGAGAATGAATGACCATTTGGTCAATCTGCTGCTGAGCTTTAATCTCTCTAACTTCTTGTTTTAAGATAACAATTTCAGACTGTAAATCTTGAATTGAAACCTTTTTGAAATTTTGATTTGGAAATCTGTTTAAAATATCAGTAAGATTGTAAGTATTTAAAACCTTGGGATGTTTTACCAACTTAGGATTGGAAGAAGAAACTTGATTTTGAAAATCATTTATTTCAAGAGTTTGTTTGTACCTTTGTAAATAAGAATGACGAAGTTCAGAATCAGGAAATTTCTCAATCATATCAAGAATAAGATCCTGTTCTCTAGTTAAAACATTGATTTGAGGAGTTTCAGAGGAAACTGAAGTTTTGCTGGAAGAAGAAGAAGAGGAACCTAAGTCATCATCTTCTAAGGTATTGATAAGATTGTCTTCTTCGAAATTAGAGTCAGAATCACTGACATCTAGAAGAAGATTGTTTAGCTGATTGACAATTGAATCTTCTAAATTCAGAAGGTTGAGCTTCTTTACAAATTTACAAAACCTAGCAATATGTCCAGGTTTCTTACATTTGTAACAAACAGCAGAATTGGAATTTGGTAAAGCAGGAATAGGGTTTTTGGTAGGAAGGTTAGATTTCCTAAATTTGTGTCTGGGTTTCCTATAAGGTTTACTATAGGAAGGTTTGAGAGATTTGTGAATCTTATGGTTTGTTCCTACGTTTGATTTTGGTTTCACAAAAAGGAAGACCAAATTGTTCACAGAAATATCCTAGATCTTTTCTACGTTGTTTTCTATCTTTGGCTAGTTGCCTCATCATCTTGTCTTGACGACAGACTTTCATGGCAACTTGTTGGATCATGGAATTGAGTTCACCATAGGTGATGTTTTGGTAGGGCACAATGCCATTGTGTTGGGTTTGAAGTTCTTCACGAACTAAGTCTCTAAGGTATTTGGGAAGACCATCAAGGAATTTTTCTTTCCAATATGGAAGGTTTCCATCAGGCCTAGTGTAAATCCTAGTTAGGAAGGTATCCTTATACCACCTAAACTCAGAGAGCTTCTTGCATTTGAGGTTGTTAAGGATTTCAGTAGACTTTTCTCTAAAAATCCCTGGGTTACCTATGAAGGTTTTGGCTATTGTGAAGATGAGTGTAGACACAGCATCCGAAATGGTTTGTCCATAAGGATCTCTAATGACATTGCCCTCAGGGTCAATTCTAATGACATCAAAGATATTGTCTCTATCATTTTGGGATAGATGCTCGTCCCACCAACCTTTGAGTTGTCCAGTAAATCCGGCAACTAAGATATGGGCCGTGAGTCGGTCAGTGCAATTGTGGGAAGTTTTGTAAGAAGTGGCCACCATGGTCATCTACTGGGGTTTGGCAGTGATATTGTACTCAGACACACCATCTATGTTCCATTCATAGATGTTGTTGGCATTGTAAGATTTTGAATCACATTGGGCTGTTCTTCTAAAAGAACATCAGGATGGGTAGCTCTAGGATAGTAAAGCTTATTGGATTTCTTCCAAGAATTAGAAGAGGGTTGAATTCTAAGCTTAAAGATGTCATTAGACTCAGGCTTAGGAGTTTGAGGGACTGACTCTGAATCAGAAGCAGGTTTAACCCTATCAAGGAGAGAGATAGATGCTTTCTGTTTGTCATCCTTAGTTGAAGGAGAGTCAGGAATATAAGCTAACTTAATAGCTTGTTCAACATTTTAATCCTATCTATCATAGATTGCAATTCACTGTCAATCTTATGACTTGAAATCTGAGTCCTAAGCCGACTGGGAATTTCATAAGGCTTAAAGATAGGAGTATCTAAAGATGATTTGGAACCAGAAGGTTGTTTCGTTGAAGAAGCAACAACTGATAGTGGAATGGAAGAAGTTGAAGGTAGAATCTTGACAGAGAGATGTTCACCAATAACTTGTAAATATTTATTTGTAAAATTGTTTTGTTCAATTATTGGTAAAAGATCTTCATTTAAAACTGTAGTTTTAGCTTTAAAAGGTGCAGCATAAATTAAACCATTATTTACCAAAATTTCAAATTTTCTCATCGGAGGGAAATCAGAATGAACTTTTTCCCCACTCGAGGTTTGCCAAGCTTTGGTCATAAAAATTGATTGAGTAAATGGATAGTCAATTTTGTTTTGTTCAGCATAGGCAGAAAACCAATCAAAGAACTGAACATGAATTTGATAATGATTTAGAAAAGCATAAAACATTCTTCTTGAATTTTAGTTCTCTTATCATCTTTATAGTTTTCGAAAAACCATTGTTTTCTTACTTCATTATGAGGTGCATAAAACTCATTACGAAGCATTTCTTTGTTAATTTGAAAATTTGATTCAATAGTTAAAACATTCATCTCTGCGTCAAGTCCAAAAGGATTAAGACTAGAGTAAGTTGGAGAATTGACCAAATTATCATCTTCCTGTTGGACAGTATAACTGGCCTGTGGAAAATTGGATTCAGGTCTCATTCCATGGATTTGGGTATTAATAGAAGAAACAGAGTGCCTAGCACTTTGTGGGTTCTGAAAATTACTAGTTGAAGTACTAGAATGCCTAGGAGGAACAAATCTAGCACTATTGGATCTATTGAAGGAAATTTCTACTGAACCAGTAGAGAATTGCCTAATGTTGGAAATTAAGGTATTCTTAGCAGGGACTGGAGGCAAAGCCTCAGGCAGTATCCATATTTGAGGAAGGGATACTTGATCCCAAGAATCTGTGTATCATTGGTTTGGGAACAGATAGGTGAGATCTGCTCGAATCAGTTTGAAAAAGAATAGTTTCACCTTTCTTTTGAGTTCTAAGAGCTCTAGAATTAAAAGCGGAGTTCATAACTTTGTATTGAAGTCTAAAAATATTAGCAACTGGGAGAGATCCAGTTTTAGTTTTATAATTTGAAATCTTAACATTTAAAGTTAAGAAATCTAAAATATTTGGATCGTTTAAAGAAACTGAAAGTTTGGAAAACAATCAAAATAAACAGGACCACCACATAGGCTGGTTTCAACCATGCCAACTAGTGAATCATTGAAATCTAGAAATCTGCCATCTCTTAGACATAGTAAAAGAGACGTGTCCAGACCTTCTCTGGATAGAGGTTTTGCAGCAATTTGGACAAGTCCAAAGTGTAAATAATTGTATTTTTTGTTTAAAAATCTCAATTGATCTTTTTGAAAGCAATTTGATCTCGTCATATTCCAGACTGAGAGGGATGGTTTGTTCAACAGTTACTTGACAGAACAGTCAGTTGAAAAACTCCATTTGTTGCTTTTGTAAATATCTTTGAAATGATGTTTGGGAATTTTCTAATTATCCAAAGATTGAGAAAGATCAGTAAAATTGATTTTCTTCTTTAAGAGAAGAAGGATTTTAAGAAGAGGAATAGGAGGCTTGGGAAGATCTAGAATTAGATCTAAAGAAAGCACTCATATTTAAACAAAATAAAATACAAAATTAAAATAAAATGCAGAAAATGTAAATGCGTATGTATGTGGTTGTACCCCCTTGTTCCCTTTGGCTCAGAAACCTTTGGGTTTCATAGGATGAAAATTATCAACCTTCCATGTTAATGTTTGTTTTAGATCTATCTGATTATGTATAAGCTGATACAAATTATTTATTATAAATGTGAAAGAACAACCCAGATCAATAGATCTTTATGCAAATCTTAACATTCAGTCTAGATCTTTGCAAGAACAAGTCCTTACACTCTATGGATAGAGGACCTATCAAGCCACAATATACGCCTGTTCGTCGGCTAAATCGGCAACAGAATCATATTCCATAGGACCAACAAGACCTTACATGAATGTTAAAATTAACTAAAGATCTAACAGATCTATGAAGTTCTTAAACATTTAACACAAATAATCAACTGGTTAGGTACGTGGGTTTCTGCGAGTAAACTCAAGCGTCTTGCTATACCGAAGTATAGGCTGACACCCTATATACCATCACCATATATCAGATCTAACATAAATAGATAATCTAGCCAAACCTTAACATTGGAGGTTCATAGTAGTCACCCTATATATTGCAAAATTTTAACACACAGTCATACAAAAGTTTTTATTCGACATGAAAACAAAATCTTATTTTACATAATCGCAAAGGTTTCTTTTCAAAATATCTTTTCAAAAACAAAACATACACACTTTTATAGCAAGTGGCATTATATCAAAAATTTTAAAAACAAATTTCAAAGATATCAAAAGTTCAAAATCAGAATCAGGATACAAGAATCAGAATTAGATCTCATAATCAAAATTCGAAAATTCAAAATCAGAATATCAGAATCAAAATCCATAATCGGAGTTCAAAATTCATATCACGATTCTTTATAGGCTCATAAAACAAACACGCTATCATCAGCTTACTGAGTACTCAATCTAGTACTAAAAGACCCCACTAGAAAAGGTTGCTAAGGGTTCTTGCGAAAACCATCTTAGCCAGAGTTTAGAGTTCAAAATTCGGAGGCCAAAAGTTATCTTATCTGGCAGTTCAGAAAGTGCAGAACTATAGTTTCTACTGACTATTCATGATTATTTTAAGAGTCTTGGTCCATTATTATTTATCGAGCAAATATTCCATGCACATACACATGCGAAATAATCATACAAAATTCAAAATAATGCCACTTATATAAATTCATAATTTGAAACAATTAAAGTATCTATGTATGGTCCAAATTTAATAACTAAAATAATATGTTGTCAAAAATAATATTTAGATAAAATATTTTCGAAATTACAAAGAGGTAGTAACCCTACTTACATTGAAATAGCACAAAATTGTAGCAAGGAACCAACTAATTTCCTAAATAAAATTATCAAATATTAACTAAACTCAATTTCAAAATAAATCGGTTCATATATAGACTATCATACATTCAGTACTATTATTCAAGTTCCAAAAATATTTAATCATATTCATACTAAAATATATATTCTTCTTAATTATATAAAAAAATAACAGTTAAAATATATACTAATACTGCAAAAGTATTCAATAAGTTATTATAAAATATTTTTTAATACCTTTAAATTACTTATACACTAAGTATTCAAGTTTTTGGTTCAAAAATTAAATCTTAGAAAGTTAAAGGAACTTATTATGCAATTTATCTATGTCAAAAGCCTAAAGGACCTAAACTGTAATTAGCCCAAAACTTTGAAACTTCCTGCCAAAATAATGCCATTGTCTCGTCAACTCCACACTCTCTCTCTCTTCTAATTTTTTTTTCTCTTTCCTAGTCAATTCATCTTTTCTCACCTATTTACCTCTCTTATTTCCTTCTTCCTTCTCTTTCTTCTTCCTCATCTCTTCTTCCCTACTTTCCAGTAGGGCATATTGCTTAAACTGTGAAGAAAAAAAAGGTTTCTTAAATTGTGAAGTTTTTTTTTTGACTTTCTGAAAATGAAAAAGTCGGCTATTAGGTATTGGTTGCATCTTGGTGGAAAAATTGTCAACTTTTTCATATATATATATATATATATATATATATATAAATGCATATTATTGTAGTTAGTTAAATTGATTTTGTTATGTTTGTTTAATTTGTTTCAAATTTTTTTTTTTTGTGGTTTAAAATTTGAGTTTAGGGTTATAGAAGAAAATGAAAATAAATTAAAAATAAAATAAAGCAAGTAGAAAAAACATGGAACATTTTAAAATTTAGAAAGTACATAAAATATTTAAAAGTAGACAAAATGCTTTAAAGATCAAACTATTTTTCTAGCCAAAACACCTTGAGTTTGGACAATTCTTAGCATTGTGACCGGCCATGCTAACTCTAGACACTATTGGCTGCATCTCATGGGAGCATCAAGACACCTTGTATCAATTTCATTGTGAATCCTGGCATTTTGTATTTTTCTAGGCTTCTTTGATGCTATCCTATTGGGAAAGATGCTTAGGGTGAAATCTGCGTCTTGCCAATAGTCTTGATGTCGGAGCTACTTGAAATAACCAGAGTACATGTGAAGATAAGTTTGGTTGGTGTATACTTCACCAACCAGTGAAGTTGGATTAACGCTGCAATTAAAACAAGCTGCCATAACGTGAGAACAAGGAAACTAAATTGCTGTCCACTTCGTACAAGTACATGTTCTTTCTTGTAAATTAACAATCTGCACATTCCTACCCCTCCCATCAGGCCGAAGAGCAATTATAATGTTGTATATTCCACGTTGGTGATCAAACTTTTGAACTGTATGGCCACGTGCAGTATTCTCAATGTTAATGTATTTTTCCCAAATTCACTTTGGTAAGTAAAATCTAGCTTGCCTTGCAAGTGTACTGTTCGCTTGTTGAATAATTCAATAGTCTTATGAAAAGTGAAATCAACACATTCCTTGATTGGCAAATAGCGGGTATCTTTGAGGATTTTATTCCAGTTTTCTGCCATATTTGTTGATAAAATACCCTAACGATATCCGCCATCGCGAGAATGAGCCCATATCTCTGGTGGGATATTCCTGTTCATAAGCCAATCATAAGCTTCCTGACTCATGTTGCGTGTTTGCTCCATGTACTAATTGAACTTCCGCGGTTGTCTAGCACTCCCAGTCAGCCAACATAGGTCTTTCAACCTTTGATTCCTAAACTTCTCGTTGAAATTACTCCTGACATGGAATAGACAGAAACGATGAACCCCACAAGGGGGTTTCCAAAAGTCTAGATTGTTCATCACATTGATGATACCTTTGTGGCGGTCTGATATGACACATACCGGATGTATATCCTGACAAATATGAATCCTTAGTTGGGTAAACCAATTCCAACTTTCATTGCTTTCCTTATCCACAAGGCCATGGATGCAAGTGGAAGTTGGTAATTTCCAGCATTGTTGCCGATTGCAACTAGCAGCTTCTCTTTATAAGCTTTCCTTAAGAAAATACATATGACTGGTTTGTAGTATCAGAAAGCTTGAATTGAAGGTGCAAATTTCCAAAATATATGATCTAAGATCTTCTTGGACTGGCAGCTTAGTGGATGATGTCGCCACTCAACAATAGTACCAGGATTTTGTGCAAGCAATTCCTTGAAGTACTTTGGCAACTCTTTAACGGATGATGGCCAATTCCCATAAACTATGTCGATTGCCTTACGTCGACCATACCATGCCTTCTTGTACGAGATGTCAACGTGCATTTTATTCTTGATATGAGTTTAAATTTCTTTCACAGGTTTACTGGAGTTCTCCTAAATGAAATGTATTATGTTTTTCGGTAATGATCTCATTGCTCAACTGGTTGTGATCATTGTTGTTACTTGTGCCTATGCACGAACACACGTCAACAATTTTGGTTATCTGTCACATTTATTATGAGTGCTCTTTTCCACTGCTCTAAGCATCCAGTTGCAACGATCATCTATGCGAAATGTCTTGCACTTGGCTACCTACGTGTTCTGCTTACTTTGAGTCACAATAAACTCTCAATTTTGCTTGATGGACCATAAATTGGTTGCTCTTTTAAGATGCTTCTTTCTTTCAAAAAGCATGCCCAAGCAAAGTTCCATGTTAGTATCACTTCACACATTCATATGCTCTACATTCTCGGTTTGTAGAGTCAAAAGAAATAGCAGTGCCAAGATCCGAGTAGAAAGTGAGTTTGCGTGGCATATATGATGGTAATCTAATGTCATTGACTAGCTCATTGGAGATAGAAGGGCCACATATAGTTGTGGTTTCAGGAGGTGTTTTTTCATCAGTGTTAGAACCTCCATCAGATTGGCTGTCATCAACAGGTGATTTTTTCTAGTCTTAGTCAGAATGGCCATCAGAGTCGTTGGGAATAGTATCACCAATATATTTAACAGTTGAGTTGTGATCTAAGGAATCACAGGGCCCATATCATCACATATACGCCAAACTGCTACAGAGGATTGAGTTGGTTGGTGACTACTTTGACTAACATCAAAAATTTGGGAAGAACCTGGCGCCTTATGTCTAAATGGATTATACTATTCATAATCAGTATGAGGTGGGTCAAAAGTTTGTGAACCAAACTAGCTTCCATAGAACTGCAGCTCAGTATAAGACATATTCAAATCTAACTGAGATGTGCTTCTCCTAGAAAATTGTTGTATTTATTCAGTTTCGACATAAATTTCTTCTTGAAAGTTTGGCATTTCAAATTTCACATCATATACTATTTCTAAATCACTATTGTCTTCCAAAGGAATACCAAACCAAGTACAATAGCCATGTCCATCAAATTGAAGCATTCGCAATGTCAACCTCAATCTATATGAACTTGGATTGAGCTCCATAAACCCAAAAAGTTTAGATTGTAGCTCAAAAAAATATATACGTTGATGTACTGATACAAATTTGTTAGCACGTTGTGGATCATAACTCAAACCACAATGAGGTAGGTTGACAATTTTTCCACCCCAATAAAAACAAAAGCTAATAAGTTTATCAGAAGACATTGTATATTAAATCTAATAAGTTCCCAAGTGCTTTTATATATGCCATTGATTGCATTTTCTGAATGCGACCGTAAAAGTACAATTTTGTTATATGACGCCAAAAGTGATATTTTATTATGAGACTCTAATAGTGCTAATGCATTTAGAGACATAAAAAGTGTTATTATGTACCTAATAGTACATTTTTAGTATGCAACACCAAAAGTGTTACTTTGTTATGTGACTTCAAAAGTTCGATTAGATTTAGAAAAACCAAAAGTATTATTTTATTATGCGGCACAAAAGGGCTAAATTATTCTACACATCCTTATTCATCATCTACTATACCATAACCACTAGCATAAGCCAGTGATGACCAAGCATCAAAGGCTATGTCAGCCCAAACATTGTCTCCATGATGTCTAGCTAGTGGTTATGGTAATTATATAGTCACGATAGGCCTCACCTCGCTTCAAACGTAAAGCTATACGATTATTTTTTTCTAGAATTCGAAACAGAGCTCTTTCAAGTTCAGCAATAGTTGATTTTGTCATCGTTACAGTTTGCAATTTCGGAAGTTGCAACTTTAACCTATCATCCCAACCATCAAGCAAAACGGCTATGTCATTAATTACTTTATCTATTTTTTCCTTTAGGTTGTCTTGTTCAAACAAATGCCATTCCCATTCTTGTTGCATTGTCACATTCCATTCATCAGAATACTTATCATTTGGATCCATTGAGTATTGAAAATTATCATACAATTCATAATTGTGGACTAGCATCTCAAAAAGCTTACCAGGTCAAAATTGCACCAGAAATGTAGGTCCCATTTGAACAATATGAAGATAGATATACTTATATCTCTATGGTGAAAAGATCATTGCAGATTGTACTTAAAACACAAATAATCGCTAGTCCCAAATGCAACCTTAAAGTAGTTAACCATTATAACAAATCAATATGTGTAATTTTTTGTATGAATGCAACCATAAAGTAGTTTTAGAAGAAATCAATGCGTGTGTTTTTTTGTTTAAATTTAACCATAAAGTGCAAAAATAACAAATCAATATGTCTGTTTTTGCATATGAATGCGAATATTAAGTGGTGAAATAACAAATTAATATCTGTTTATCGTTTAGTAATGCAAACATTAAGTGGCGAAATAACAAATTAATGTGTATTTTTTGTGTATGAATATGAGCATTCAGTGGCAAAATATTATATACCTTAATAACAATTAAATTTTAACGATTAGAAATATCTTATAGAAGTCAAACCATTTTTGTACATAATGTTTTCACAATAAACATAATAAAACACTAGAATAAATAGTACAAAGCTAAAAGTCATCAACGATGATGGTGTCTATGCGATGTGAGGTCGGCTAAATGGAGCAGCAATGTTGATGTCTCATAACCCTATCTCGTAGTATCACCGTATGCTGTGCATGCTGGTCATAATGCTGCTCAATGTCCATACCTCCTTGGTACCCTTCATTATCATCATTTTCATCGCTAAAAATGGGGGTGTTAATATCAAAATTTAAGATTGGCCAGTAAGAAGGTGTTGACTGTTTGAGTGGCAAGATCCTACTCCATGTGATGGTTCAGCTCTATGTGATGTTTCAGCTTCACTTGAGGTCCAGCTGCATGTGACAGTCCAGCTCTATGATTATATGTAGACCCTGAACCGAATGCATGTACGGTGTGTGGAAGAGTCATCATGGTAAACCATGATGGATCGTAATCTCCATGATAATCATTATCAGGCTCATCAACAAAACCATGCCTGTAACGTCGTCCACTGTGTTGTGCTGGTCGTCGTCTCTCCTCAAGCTGGACAGGTCGTTGACCAAGCTACTGAGACTAAAAAGGTACGTCCAGTGGCAACTCAACTGGGCCTATCTCAATCCTTCTCCGTCATCCAAGATGCTCCAAAGCTCTCAAGGCAATGTGTTGCACTCCACATTAATGATTTCAGCCTCATGCTCCAGCAAAACATTCATCGTCATATAGACAATACGAATAAAAACATTAACCTGGAATTAAAAGTAATTAGAAAAGTAATTAATCACTTGCCATATATGATTAAAGTAAACCCAATAACTTACCATAAAAAAGAATATTAGGATTTTGATTGAAAATACAATATGAAAATATGATAAAAAAAAAGGTAATTAATGACTTACCATATACTCGTAACCCTCTGACCTACCATGGACGCCATCTGCCTGTGATGGTTGAACCATTGGGTCCCAAAATATAATATAATGCGCATTCTAAACCAACACAAATACTCCATTGTATGAATAGGTGGACCATGCAATAGGTCACCATCAACAACTAGTGCTTCATGACTGGCCCAACGTGTCAAGTACTGGATGTGTTGTGAATTCCAATCTGCACCAATATGTCCAATTCTGGTAATACTATGTAGTCGAACTTCAGTATCAATCAATTCAGGAATATTCTACTACAGCAAACCAAATTGTAACATGACTCGATGCAGCATGTGGTGCTCAACTATTTCCCAACAAATTAACGGGCATTGAAACCTCCAAATATGGTGCCTAGCTGTGTAGTATGCAGGTAGTCTAGCCATAACCTTTGTTGTATACAACATCCAAACAATCTACGAAATTCAATGAATTAGACATTTTCTAACAAATTCAGTATGCGAAACCTTAAAATTCAGTACGATCTACAATCGATATAAAAAATAAACCTGGTCATGATAGAGAAAAGATAGCTGATCTTTGTATACCACCACAACATGGCGTGCTAGTCTAGCCAAATCAAAGGTCACTCGCTGATATGCGCCTTGCAGGAGACCAACTACTACAACATGGACAGCAACCTAACGACGACAAAGTCACAAAGTGCGATATCTCTCCCAAACCCAGAGCTGAAACAAAACCCGAAGTTTAATAGTTACATAATACAAATTATGTACTAGAAATATACTTTCTTCTTACATTAACATAATTATATAAAATACAAACCTGTAATAATAGAGTCAACCCTCCAATTGAATTTGTACCTTGCAAACTCCTCTTACACAAAATACAATATAATGCTGCTAGAATTGCACTGCTTAAATAAGTTATCCTGCATGCTCCAAGTCCTGAAGAACACAAAGCCCCTATAATGAAACCTTATTTCCAGACAGATCTAGAAATAATAGTCTGGGATCAACAAAAGCATATATATGTGAGCCCTTTGTCTAATATATATGCGAGCCCTTTGTCTAACCATATCGTCATCTACATAATGAGGCAATCTATACTTTATCACATGCTGAAATGAATTCAACAAAAGTCGGCCTCCCTGTAAATCTGTAAGATCTAGGATGAAACCTAACAACCTATTGCACAAAACTTGCCACTCCGGTGTCGTATGAGTCTCTGAGGATGGAATCACTGGATCTCTATCTAACTGCAATCTAAGTAACACCTTTAAGTCCTGTAGTGTCACAGTAGTCTCACCAACGGGAAAAATAAAAAGTATGTGTCTCCTGTCGCCACTGCTTGATAAATGCTGTAATCAGTGCATGATTTAGTGTGATTCGACCAACCCGCAATAAACCCTCAAATCCAACCAATCTAATATAATACGTGACCCTCTCGTTAATAGGTTGAAAGGACCAAAAATCACCCTCGCACCGTCTAATATTCAGCGGTTCATCCATTGGATCCCTGCCATAATATGCCGCTGACCTATGCTTGTATTGAAGAAATAACAGCTCATCATATCAAGGTCCAGCATAGGTATCGCGATATGCCGCAAAAGCATCCATATATGTAGCACTGATAAAGAAAAGACTAATCAAAAATGTTTTATACTACATAAACACTATTCAAAATGAACTACCAACATCATAAATAGACAATACAATCACGTGTTCTTGTTTAATTTGTCCATGCTCATTAATTCTATGCATTGTATTATAAATACCATCAAGCATTCCCTAAATACAATCACTTATTCTCGTTCAAAAGATCTGGCCCAAATGTGGCTGCTACAAGAACACGAAGATGATTATCAAGAGTGTTGTGAGTATGACTCTCGCGAATACTATTGCAAAATTCGACGAGAATGGACATTTCGTTGCCAAGAATATGACCGACTCAGGGCTACACTACAGAGTCTTAGTGCTCCTATCCCAAAACGCTATTCCTTACTTTGGTCCAAGAGAATAGATTTGAATACGAGATGGTTGTTCATCTTATAAGAAAGGAAAACAGTCGTATGTTAAATCGAATTTGTAGATATCATTCTGTATAGTTGGTCCGCGACCAGGTGGCTTCAATAAACTACCAGCTAACTAATTCAGAGGTTACTACTATCCTATCAAATTCTTATTATGTTTCAGACGATTATATGTCTAAGGAAGATTATTAGTTTCAACTGTTAAAACATATATTTATTGTTCCATTTATTATTTCCATGTTTTTAAATTTCTGTTAAAATATAACCCTATGTGTTACCTAATGTATCAAAAAAGTTTTTGAAAAGTCTTAATTTCTAGTATAGGGATAAAGTATTATTAACTATAATGGTGTAACTGTTGGGCAATTTGAGTTAGTGTAAGTTAATCAATTTAAAATCCAAGTCATAATTGGAGAATGAAAGTGAGATTTTAAAACATTATAATTTTCAGAGAATGATTCCCATAACCGCACACCCATAAACCAAACACATCTTAAATCTTTACCAATTGGATTCTATAAAAAGTGGAAGGACAATGATTGATATTGTAGGATAAATATTCGAGCAATAATAGGCATGAAAGATTTTTTCCCATACTCTTCTTGATCTTAATTAGCATTGGCCCTTATGATTTTCTGCTGGTAGGACATACTTATTTTACGACTTATGTAGTTTTGGAATTTTTAATCCTTATTGTAATTTATTTATCATTCCTTTCTTCCTTTTTTGTTTTTTTTTGCTCAATTTTGGTTTATGAACTCACTTAATTTAACGTCTATTGATTTTGGAAAGACAGAAGTTGATAAGATATATTCATTATCAATTTTCAGTACCACATATTAAATGAGTCCCTCATTTGGTCCATGTAACATAATCCATAGCCTAAAATCTTAATTAAAGAAATTTGAGCGCAACATAGCAAACACAGCTGATTGAACAAAGGCATTAGTGCCAACAAATTTTAATACTTAAAATAATTAGAATAAATAACTACTACACATGGACATAAAAAAAGGAAAATTCTATAGTCCCTTTTAGGGAACTATTTCTTTGACTTTAAAAGATTGTATAATACAAGCTTTTAAAGCACATGGTGTTGTACTGTACATGTATTTAAAGTACAAGGGAATAATGCCCTAAAAGGAACCGTTGAATTTTTCATAAAAAATACTACACATGGATATTAGGAAAAAAAAATACTACAACTGGATTTTTTTTTTTAAAAAAATAGAGTACTACACATTTATATTTAAAAAAAAAATGATTTTTTACAACCTAGTCCAACTGATTTTAATAAAATCATTAAGTTGTAACCACTTCTCTTTTGTGTGTAGGCGGTTACAACTTAATAATTTTATTAAAATCAGTTGGACTAGGTTGTAATGAAGTTAAACTATTTGGTACTAAATAAAAGGTCAGTTTGTTAAGAGTTTGTCTAAATTTGGTTCGTTAATAATCAAATTAAAGTTGAACAAAATTTAACATTCGTTAACTTTTTGTGTTTGGCTTAAACTCAGCTTGATAAGCTAAAAATGCTAACTTATATATAAAATTCTAAACTATTCGGTCTCGATTCAAGTTCGACTCGATAAAAGTTCATTTGGGTTCGACTTGAAATATAAACTAGTCAAATTTGAACAAAATTTCAACCTCATTAAAGTAGTACAAAAAGTTTGAATATTAGAGTATCGGGTTTGTTTTTGTTCATTTACACCCCTAAGTTGGACTTTTTTAAACTCATTTATTTTTTGACTCTTTTATACACATATTTTAGAAGAATTGACTATAGGCTGGCCAAAAAGAAAAAATAAATAAATGTACCAGTTGGCTCTTTTATTCAGATGGGAATGAAATGATTTATCAAATTATTTTCAATATTTTCGCATACTTCCTTTTTGACATGAAAGTATTTGTAACATTTTTTCTATTGTTATTTACTATGCACAGCTTGATTATTATTTTTTGAGTATTAATACTCAACAAATAAGAATTAAATTGCATACGGTTAATTGGAACAAAAATAAAAAAGGTAAGGATATATAAAAAACTACAACTTGATATTAAAAAAAGAAAGAAAGAGTACTGCACATTTATATTTAAAAAAAATATATGCTACACATGGACATTAAAAAAACAAATACTACATATGGATATCAAAAACATGCATTAAACCATGAAAATAAACTATTACAAAAATGTAATATAAAAATAAATCATTACCACATAAATATAAAAACTAAGCATTTCAAATAAAATGCATACCTTTAAGTTATTTGGATGATTTGAATTATTATAAACTCCAAAATAAAAGCAATAATCCACAGCAAAAAAAAAAAAAAAAAAAAAAAAACAAGCAAAATCTGGTAGGTAGAAACGCAAAGGAAAAGAAAGGGAAAAGAAGAGGAGCGGTTGGGGGAGGGGGACCGTGGGTAGGGTAAGTGGTGAAGTTTGAAAATGATGTGTCCATGCCTTTGTGTTTTTTTTTTTTTTTTAAAACATAAAGAGGGGTGTCGCATTATTTTTGTCAAAGCATCTTATGCTTTTGCAGAAAAACAATGTATGAGTGCTTTCCTTAAATGCAAACTTACCATATTCAGAAGCCAAATTAATTTCTTCACAATTTTAGAAGGAAATTTACTTCCTTCACACTTTAAGAAATTTGCCTTCCAATAGCCACACGTCTCTACTCTTCCACTACTGATACGAGTAGCGCCAACCAGTAGCAGCGGAGCAACAAGCAACAAGATCAACCATTTTTTTTTCGAAAATTCTGATTTGAATTAAATCTCAACTTTTAACATGAAAATTAATTTTATCAAATCCAGTCCATTGATTAATAATTAACGAAAAAATACAAGTTCAAGCACCTGATATTCTATATACGAAAAATACATATGAAAAAAATGGAATAATCAAAAATTGTGGTTGAAAAATTATACTGAATTTGATACATAACGAACTCCTAGGGTGCACGAAAACTCCTCTCTCCAAAGTTCAAAATTCCAGCCAACAAAAATAATTATATAACCCTATGAAATCCCTTATTTATATATATTTTAACTCCCAAAAGTTTCTAAACTTTAACTCGTATAAGTTAGCAAAATTTTTCGTTGAATCTTATTATTATTGGGTAACTTAAGTTGGTTGAAAACTTAGCCTAAAATTAATTACGAAAATTAGCAAATAATTAGCAAAGGATTTGTACATAAACGAAACACGTTTTTAGACATAAGGTTGATCCAAATTTGATAACACAAGACGAATAGAAAACTCAAATTGACAGGAATTAAATCTTCTCATGTGAACAAATCACATAACAAATTTTATCTAACCATAACAAGTAATTTAAATCCAAATAAAATTTGTAATTGATACTAGATATTATCAAATATTGGTATTATTATTATATTTTTTTAAAAAAAAAATACGAGAATTTACATACCTATTCTATCAAATTATTTTTCAAATGAAATTAAGTATGCTGACCAAGTTACCAGAAAAACAAGACAATATTAGGAACACATACTTTATTTTTTTCTTTTAATTTCCCTCCTTTGGGTCAAATGTTGTGTGCCAATTATGGAGTTATATGTGTTTACAGGAAAAGCATATCCTAATTATTGATTTTCTCATTGGTTACATCTTTCATGTCATAGCCAAAAAAAAGTCTTTACTAATCGTTTTTCTTGCTCCTTGGTCATATAAAGGCTAAGGACGTCATACCCTAATTCAAAAGAACAGTGTGTCCTTTTCTTTTCGTTTCGAAATTGGCCTTTTCTTAGTCATGGCTCCCAAATCCAGTCCAATCCAATCCAATCAATGAGACATCACTAGACGCCAATGTGCGACATGCATGCATGTAAAGGTTTTAATCCAAAGCTCTCTGATACAAATGAAAAACATGTGTCGTAAATGCTTTAAGCAATTGTGTGGAGAACGAGACAAGATTCTACTTCTCTTTGTAATCAATGACCATCGGACATTTAGGAACAAAATAATTTAATATATTTGGTTTGGTTTAGAGTATAGTGTAGCAAAAAAGTAAAACTTTTTTTTTTTTTCAATCGCCAATAATCTATGACTTACTCCTATATAAGGGAAAGGAGAAAAGCCTAACCGAAGCATAAGTCTGAATTCCAATAAAATTTTCGTTGAAAGAATATACATAAATATTTTTTTATTTATCATTAATATTTCCAGACTCAATACACAACTTTTTTATTGAATCCATAAAAAAAAAGTTATGGAGAAATCCATTAATAAAGCAAATCAAGAAACATTTAATAAAAAAATAGAATCTACAAGTGGGGTAAAAGAGTAAGTCTACCTAAATATTTGTCATATATAAATATTGCAAAACTATGCAATAGCACATGAAAGCCGAATGCCATTAGGTGGTCTTTAGGTTATAAATTTTCCCCTTGAACAGGGGTTCAAATCTTCCACATTTTTTTTTTCTAGATTGAAAAATTTTTGTGGCTTTGGATCCTCCATAAATATTTGTTTAAACTTGATTTACAACTTTCTGATTTACATGGAGTAATTTTGTTGGCCTTTTTTTATATTTTCTTTAGGGTTGAGAAATAAAATTTTGTCTAAAAATTTTGAAATTGGTCATCAAATTAGAGACGATGATATTGAAAAATAAAAACTCGATTTCTCTGGGTCATCGGTTCTTACTGGTTTTTTGAGTTTTGATTGCATTTAACCAATTTTTTATAATTTCTGGGTGCTATAGACAATCAGACCGGACTCGTGGCTAGTTCGTGATTCAACCGGTTGAATTGGCCTGTCTGGTCTGAGTTTCAACACACTGCATAAAAGCAATCCGTACTTTCTACTAAATTATCTTTAGCTAAAGGAAACGCAAATTGCATGAGCGTCTAAAAGATTATCGATGAGTTGGCCAAATGTCATCCAATTGTATTGACGGATTGAATATTCAGTCCATTTAGGCCAAAGAATAACTCGACTCAATCACACCAGGTTAGAAAAAAGTGATCTAATATCTCATCATTCGAGTATTTACTTTTTGGCAGGCTGGATGATCGAGTACCCGACTCGATTCATTTGTAACATTTTTAACTTTAAAAATTTTAAAAATTAAAATATTACTTACTAATTATATAAATAGTATACCCCTGTAAATGAGGTGGGAAGAACAAAAAAACCCATCAGATTAAGTCTTAATACGCAAAATTACATAGTAACCCTATTTATAGATCAAGCAGGTTACCTGTTGGGTTAAAGTTTTCGACCAACTAATATTAATACTCGATACACTACTTGATTCTATAACAATAACCGGTTGGGATATTTTATTCTATAGTTCAGAGTGAATTAGGTCAAACAGTTTTTCAAGTCCCCAGGTCAAAAATCAATGCCCCTAATGGCCTAATCATAATAACTCACACTAAGTCCTATAAAACATCCCAACAAAGGTTCAGTTAGTGGAAGAATACAAGTGTTTGAAAATTAGGAAGTAAAGAAAATGGACAGTACATTTACAATGTTGTATTCGCTTGCTATCTATTTCATCATTTGTACAATCATTTATTTTCTGATCACCTCAAATTTCAGATTCCGAAAATCGGCCAGACTTCCTCCGGGGCCATATCCATTTCCGATCATCGGTAACATCCTTCAACTGGGCCTAAATCCTCATCAATCACTAGCCAAACTATCCAAAACTTATGGCCCTTTAATGTCACTCAAACTCGGAAGCAGAACAGCAATTGTTGTATCATCTCCGGCACTTGCCAAGGAAGTACTACAAAAACACGACCAGATTCTCTCAAGCAGAACGGTCCCTAATGCTGTCCACATATTTGATCACCCCAAAATGTCAATTGTCTGGCTCCAACCTTCGACCCAGTGGCGAAATCTCCGTAAAATATGTAAAGAACAAATGTTTGCTTCTACAAAAACTTAACGCAAGCCAAGGCCTACGTCGAGAAAAGCTACAACAATTATATGACTATTTTTACAAATGTAGCGTTGCAAGAAAATCTTTGAACATTGGTGAAGTAGCCTTTACTACAACTCTCAATTTAATCTCGAGTACTTTCTTTTCTGTTGATTTTGCAAACTACGATGATTTTAATTGTTCTCAAGAGTTCAAGGAGATAGTGCGCGGCGTGCTGAAAAACGTCGGCACTCCTAATCCCCCGGACTACTTTCCGTACCTTAAAGTGTTGGATCCGAAAGGCATCAGGCGAAGTACTAAGCATTGTTTTCTAAAGTTGTATGGTATATTTGATGATATTATTGATGAACGGTTGCTCGTCAGGGATTCTTCAGAAAGTAGGAAAGATGATTTATTGGAAGCGCTCTTGGGTTATACCATGAAGCATAAGTCTGAATTCAGCCGCAATGATCTCAAAGGTTTGCTTCTGGTGAGTTGTTTGTTCTTCTTATTTCTTTGGTAGTATTCATCTCTAGCTCTATCAATTTTTTTTTTTTTTGGTAAATTACCATAAATCCCCTTGTGGTACGAGCCTTTACCCTATAACCCATATGAGTTTTAGAAATATATCTTACATCCCATGTAGTTTGGATTGAAAGATAAGATGGATGGCATCCAAATTAATGGATTTAGTACAATTGCTTCTCTACGCCTAACCTACAACTCATTTTCTGCAAATCACTTGAACCCCTAAAATTTCTTGAAACCCTATGCGTGTGATGACGGTTTGTGAGGTGATGGGAAAAGGGATGGACTGTGAGGGGGGAAGGAATGAGTTTCGTGAGGAGGGACTGGTTGTTAGGAGGAGAAAGGAGAGCTGGTGGTGGTGATTGATGGTGCAAGTAGGGGTGGTGGTTATGGAATAAGGGAAAGGGTTACGAGGGAAGGAGGGAATGAGAGAATTGCCAAGGGAGAGAAGAGGGAAGGGGATGACATTTAGGAGACGGGGGAGAGAAGCTCCTCCAATTTGGAGAAAAAAGGATGGGGTAGTAGTAGTGGTGGTTGTGGTAGTGGTGAAAGAATGTGGTAGTTGAAGATGGGGTGGTGGAGAAGGAGTTTTTTTTTTTTTTCCCTAAAAACTAGATGGAACAAGGGTATTTTAATAATTGAAGGTGAAATTTTTGGAGGAAAAACAACATTTTTTGTTGCACACTCGCATATGCGGCTAGTGTACATCGAACTCCGTCAATTTGGATGATTTTTATATATTTTACTTTCAAGTCCAAACCACATGGGGCCTAAAGTGTATTTTTAAAACACAAAACGGTCATTAAGTCAGAAGGGTATATCACAGGAAGTTTACGGTAATTTATCCATTTTTTTGAAAGTATTTTAGATATAAGTAAACGGACAAATAAATTGAGAGATAAACAGGAAGGATCTAAATCCAAAATAAATTTATGTCACACACTCTACAATACAAGATGAGATGATTGAAAAGTAGGCATTCACTTTTATGGAGAGAGTGATAGTAACAAATATTTCTCCTAAATTCATATGCTGTAACTCAATATGCTATACCTTCTGTGGAGAAAATTATCATATTCGCATTTTAATGTTGAACCATTATAGGGACGGATCATCCTTGAGTGCACTAGAAAGGGGAAAATTTTTGTATAGATTGAATCTATGGTATAGTGTTATGAATTTTTTGATTCAAAATACCCCACATCAGTAAATTAGAGTGACATACAGTTTGGTATCTGATTTTATTTTATAAGTAATTTGTCATTCTATTTTTTTTTATCCAACATTTAAAAAAAAAATACCCTTTAATATTAATTATATGAATTAGTTTGTTATTTTAATTTTCTTCTTCGCATCTAATTTTAGCATGTCATCATATACTTGTTCTATTATTTTTATTTTTTTATATCTAGATTAGATTATTTTATTTATTTAATCACCTTATATTGAGCTTTATAATTTTTATTTTATTTCCAGATAAAATAAACATAGAAAATAATTTCCAACTATTCCTCTAATTATAGAGGACAAACTATAATAAATCCTATTTGTTATTATTGGGACTAACAAATAGCACATTACCCATGGTATTACTTTCAAAACCCACAAAAATACTGCCTTGTTTTTCCATTCAAACTACCTTTATATTCCCAATTCATGTATCAACTTTCTATTGGCTTTCACTCAAATTAATGCTCCCTTTTTCATACTTTATTGATTATTTTAACTTTGTTATACAATACAACAAACCTTTTTGCTGCCCATAAAAATTTTCCAACATAGCAAAACTTAGAGCAAAAATGCTGTGAAATGACCAAATTAACCATATTTACCTACCCCCTTCAAAATAGAGAAGTGTATTGTCGTCATTTTCTACAACAATAATTTTTTTTTTGGGTGTGCCACTAAGATTCTTTATATTTCATGAATAAGATTATATTCTTCCTGTGATAGTAATATTTGCCTATAGACATTACAAAATTTTTAAGGTGAATTATATGGTGTTGTTAGGACACAACTACAATATTGTGTTTCAAGTTATTATAGTATATAAATATTTAAAGTATATGTTATTAAATTGTACAAATAATCAAATTATTACAATATGGTACAATAATGAAACATAGAATTTTTCAATTTTTAATCTGTCTAGTTTTATCTCATAATTATTGGAATGAAAATTGTATATAGCTAGCTTAACTTAATGGGGATATAATTCCAATTTAATTCCATTTTGAGTTGTGGTGGAGGACGACAATGAATTACGAAACATCTATTCCATTATTCTAATTAAACCCATCTTGTATTGTATTAGGATTTATTCGTGGCAGGAACAGACACATCTGCAAGCACTGTGGAGTGGACAATTGCAGAGCTAATTCGCAATCCAAGAAAGCTGGAAAAAGCAAGAGCAGAGCTGACGTCAGTCATTGGAAAGAAGCAAAAAATACCTCAAGAATCAGACATCTCAAGACTCCCTTATTTGCAAGCAGTTATTAAAGAAAGCTTTCGCCTTCACCAATCTCCAGCACCCTTTCTAGTTCCTCACAAGGCCGAGGCAGATGTCGAAATCAATGGCTACACAGTGCCCAAAAATGCACAACTACTCGTTAACATTTGGGCCACGGGCAGAGATTCGAATGTGTGGTCGGACCCTGAAATGTTTGTGCCTGAAAGATTCTTGCAAAGTGAAATGGACGTGCGAGGGCAGCATTTTGAACTCATTCCTTTTGGTTCGGGAAGGAGGATTTGTCCCGGATTGCCACTGGCCTATCTGATGGTGCATCTAATGGTCGCGATTTTGATTCATGACTTTGAGTTGAAGCTTGAAGATGGAATGATTAGAGTTGAAGATATGGATATGGATGAAGTGTTCGGGATTACAATTCAAAAGGCTGTGCCTCTCAAAGTTATTCCAGTTGAACTTGTTTGACTTGAATGTTAAATTTAAGGATATTAATATCAAATATTTGAATAGAATAAAATTGCGTATCGTTTACTTTTTACTGTAATTGAAAATGATCTCTTATTCTCATTAAATCGTAATCGGCGCATTGAGATTCATTCTTTCTCCGTCTCCTAGTCCTATCTAGTGGTTATCAATAGAGTAAACCAAACTTAATACCGTATATATATAGGACGTGGTATTATAAATGGGAGAGATGACCTATCTCAAATAGTATTATTAAACTTCCTATTAAGATCACCCTAAATCCATTAAAATTTAGAAAATAGGTTTACACCTTACATATCACACGAAATAAACAATTGAGATAGACCTAGACCCAAATAAGTGAATCATATGAATATAGGTTTTACTAGTTTTCATTTAACCCATTTTTTATGAAACAAAAATTAATTAGTGGTAGTTCAAATAAGAAAATAATTCTAACATTGAATTCATAATTACCGAATACGTAGTTCGACTACCAAAATGCAATACATTACTTTTTTTTTTTTTTAAAATACATGTATATGGTAATATCGGTACTCAGCATGATGTATCAATACATGCAAATTGATTCGTGGTACCAAAAAGAGTCACCTAGTTAATTCGGTATCTATTCTTGAATCTATAGCTTATTATCCATAAAAAGTATGACAAATTCTTGTATGCCTCACAAGACATAGAGTATGTGAGTTTTACGTGTAAGCCAATATATAAGAAATATATATAATAAATTATATTATAAAAAATTAATGGAGATAAACCTGGCCCTTGCCTTATATATATGTATCTAGTTTAACTAAATAAGAAAAAGTAGTGTATTTTTTGTGCAAACTAAAGGGCATGAAATGTCCTAGGCACTAATTGTTATTTTTTGTACTAGTGTTTTTCCAAAACGGGTGCACTTAAGGAAACAAAATTTAACCAATTTTGTGTTTGGATTGAGGGAATTGAGTAAATTTAATTTGAAATCTTAATCTACGATAAGTTATCCAAACAAATTAATTGATTTAATTATGGATTTGAAATCTACCAATAAGTGGAGTGTGATTTCAGTGGTTAAATGAGTGGATTTGAAATTCACCCAAATTTCATATTATATCATTTCAAATCCATCAAATACAAATCTATTCATTTCAAATCCTTCTTTAAATTCAAATCCACCCGCAATCAAAATTGGAAATTAGTGCATGCACTCCAGGAAACAAAATTGATCCAAGTAAAATTGCGTACGTAGATCATATGTAACGGTGACCGAACAACAACTTAGTTTGAATAAGTCGGATGTACATACATTAGATTGATGTCACACATGTATTCTTTTGTGTGTGTGTATATATATATGTTGTGAAAAAAAAAATTCTTTATAAGAAGATAAAGTGACAGAAGAGCCAAATTCTCTTTTTGTTTCTCCTTTTCTGTCTTTTTCTTTCATCTCGCGGATTAGAGATGAGGGACTTTTGTAAAACTTTGCATCTATATAACTAACCTCTTCAGTACCAAAAGGTCTTGAGTTGACTACCACCATTTTTTTAATCTTTGTACTATCCTTCAACTTTTTGACAAACTTAAAGCATTGAGATAGTGTTGATGGTAGGATACCATTAAGTAGAAGCATGAATCCAAGGATGACCCAATAAGGCATTGTACGAGGTGTCAGTGTCGATCACATGGCGCAATGCCTTGGTTTCAAGGTGCTCAAATTTCATTTTTAATTCGATGGTGCCCAGTGTTCTTTGTCCCAGTTGGCTAAAGCCTTGGATTGTCAAGTTGAATGGAGAAAGATCTCGAGTTGACAGCCCTATGAGACAAAGGTCTTTCAAGGGAAGCAGATTTATTGCAAACCCACAATCAAGCATTATTTGGGTTACGAACATGTTTCCAATAATGTCATAAATATAAAGAAGTCGATTATGATCATATCCTATTGGGAGTTCCTCGTCATTGAAAGTGATACAAGCCATGCATCATGCAACAAAATTCTTTTGACAATGCCGGACTAAAATCAATCGCATAAAGATCAGGTGTCGTCAAAGCTTGTACTAATGCCCTTCTTAGATCCTTTGGCATTTGTAAAGAATCATAGACACTTAAGAGAGCCACAATGTGCTTGAGACAAATGTGATAAGACATCATATTTGACTTGTTGTTCGTGTGGTGCATTTCGTTAGTGAGGCTTGACGGGGACTTTGGGATATGTCCTTAAGTCTTCAAACTTATTTTCACAAGTTTCAAGTGGAAGTTGTGCATCCTCTTCTTGAATTATGTATTCTTTAGCTCATACAAGTTTGCCATTCTTTGTCCTCTGCACTTTCAATTTCCAAAGGACTGTTGTAATTTTCTAGGAAAGGCTCGGTCATGAGCTTGTAAAGTGTTAGAATTTCTGAATTTCCCAAATGAGGCATGTCAGGATAAGCGTAAACATATGAAACTTCATTGTCTACTTCAAATGCTACTTTAATTGCACCCTTAGGAAGAGGAACTGATGGGATAGGGTTTTCTTCGACTAAACAAATGTTGTTAGTAGTGGCGAGCGAATCATCTTCAAGCACGAGATCACTCTTATCAACCATTGATTGGATAATATTTTTAAGAACATAACAATTTATAATGGGATGACATAATAATTCGATGATAAAAATCGTACTTTGGATCATCGATTTTGTTAATTTTGGCTGGTTGGATTAGGCAATTCTATTGCATTTTCTTTCACCAACTAGTTGAAGATGAATTCCGCATCCTCGTCACGAAATGTGTACCTACACTCTTCCTTTCATTCAAAGTAGGTCTTCTTTGACTTCTTTAACTTTTGAACTTGAATCAGGATTGCCATTACCATTTTTCTTGTTACTATTGACAAAAGTTGCCATAGACTCGCCTTTTTTGATAGGTTTCTTGCCTTCACTTTTGTTTTTTTTGGAAGACTTACCTTTTAGAATGCTTTTTTGTCTAGCTATTTGCTTTTCAACGTTACCAAGTTTTGAGACAAGTGCATCAAATGTTTGGGGTTCGGCGGTCCCAACGAAAGTTACTATTTATAGCAACAGGTTGTTATATCACATTTGGATAGCTGATTGTTCGGTCAATTTCTCAGTGCATTGTAGATTTAAATTTCTCCATATTGCCAAAATCCTATCAAGTCATTGACACTTTCATTTGTTCTTTGATGAGCACCGGCTAAGTCAATTATAAAAACATTCTTTTTTAAGCACACGAATTGAGCAAGGAAGACTCTTTGCATATCATCCCATATAAGGATCGAGCCAAGTTGTAGTTGGGTATAACAACTAAAAGCAGATCCTTTTAGGGATTGGACAAATTGACGAATTAATAAAGCATCAGAAAGGGCTGATTCACCACAAGCTGAGTACAAGTGAGCTAAATGCTCTTGTGGTGAGCCATTGATTCCATCGAATTTATCGAAATGAGGCTTTTGTTAGCCAAGGGATATGGGATCGTATCATAATAAGATGGATATGGTTTACAATACCCTAACACAGGAGGATTCATATATAATTGGAATTCTCTGATACTTTCGGCTATCAATATTTTGATATCAACTTGTATTACAAGTGTACTTGAATTCTGGATGTTTTCATGAATTTGCACATGTTCTCGAACCGATGTACTTGCTTGACTCATGCCATTTGGGCAGCCAAAGCAGTTGTTTTAACGTCTTTTTCAGCAAGCTTCCTTCCTAGTTCCAACAGTTGCTCTTCAAGATTGGTGGTACCAACAACAAAGACTGGCATTCTTTTATTTTACAACTCATCAGAAATTTGTAATTTTCTTTCAAACTCTCTCACTAATTTTGAAGAAAAGTCATCCTCTTTGAATAGAGACTCATATGGAGGATTAATTGATGAGGAAACCACAAGGCCTTTTGGGCTATTCAATCCACTTGAAGAAGCCATTTGTTATACAGAAGTTAGACTCCGTTGACTTCTTTTTAATGAGAGACTTTATCGTGGTCGATGACTCTTCAGATGGTGCTCGAGACATCATTTTTCTCGAGATCGAGTCACCGAGCTATCATATGGTGAAAACCGTGACTTGGATGAGTGAGAAGATCGGATTATATAATGAGATAAAGATCCTTCCGTCACAAGTCTTTTGGTCCCCCTATCGAACTCATGTTCAGTTAATTATTATGTTTCGAAGGAATAATAGGATTCACGACTTCCTTTGATAGGACGTGAGCTTTAGAAGTCGGGATATTAGAATCCTCCACTTGGTTTCTAGTCCCTTTTTGGTTTTTCCTTTGTCTCGTCTTTTTTTCAACAAGGTGTACAATTGTTGACCCTTCTTCAGGCAATTCTTTTTCTTTTGATGTTGGCGAGTTGTGTTCAACAAATCTAGGCTTCAAGACTACTTTTGTCTTTTTCTTTGAAGCCTTTGCAGAAGTTGTAACCTCAATCTTTAGGGTCTCAGAAATTAGTAGTTCAGATTTTGGGGAAGAAGTACTTTCCTCCTCCTAAACAAACGTTGCCATAACAGCTTCAGTTGATGGTAAGTCTACCATAAATGATCCAAAAAGGATTTGATTCGGTTTGAGATCGACTTTCTCAACCATGTTAATGGCAACATGGATTTTTCCAGTGTTGGCCATATTAAACTTGTGAAACCACCTTTGAACAAAGTTCACGCCTTCTATTGGAGTCATATTGTTTGTTTAACTCGTTCAAAATGAGTGCTTGCATTCGGACAAGTTTTGTTTTGCCTATTAGATGACCTTTTAATTGGAGTAATTCCTCGACTAATGTCATCCTCGGAGCATTTTCAACTTGCCCCTTTGCAACTTTAACAGTCAGAGCATATTCTTTCTATCCTCTTGTAGTGTTGACAATTATAAGTGGGGTAAGTTTCATATGCTCTTTTCGGACTTTGGTGGTCGAAATGAGATCTTTTTGTCCCCTGACGGTCGGGGTGAGCATATCTTGCCTACTTGCGGTTTCAGAGAATGGGACCACCTTCTTTTGCCTCCTCAGGGCCTTTGTCATCCGAGCAGGCTTCTTTTCCACCTCAGCAACCTTGCAGTCGGGATAACCTTCTTTTGCCCTCCCGGGGTTATAGTAGTCGAAGTGATTTTCTTTTTTACCTCGGTTGCCTTTGTGGTTGGAATGACCTTCTTTTGCCTTCTCGAGGTTTTGATGGTCGGGATGAATTTCCATTCGACCATCGGCATCCTTTGCTGTTGCTAACTGAGCAAACTACAATGTGGTGAATTCCAGAGAAATCATCGGGCGGTCAAGATATTAAATCCTTAATTACATTCCCCAATTTTAGAGAAACACCTTTTGATTCTAATCGTCAATTAATTAATTTTACTTTCCAATTAAATAAACGAGAATGGGGAAATTTATATATAATATTTATTTTTGACGTTGCACATAAGTAATATACTAAGGCTACCTATGTACCCGTTACTGGGATCAAACCATATGTAATTCGTGTGAATTAAAATTCACTTGTATTCAAATCATATATTTTGATTTTTATGGGAAAATAAATTAATTTTAATCCATTTTATACCTTTGACGAGTTACTTAGGTTTAACCCATTTTTTTTTTACTTTTGAAGAATTTGAATTGATGGAAAAATTCCACAAAATAATATCTTTGTAGTTCTTACAATTGAACCCTTTTATAAGGGGTTTAGAAACACATAAGAATAAATTGTGAATCAAGGTACACATGTAGTTATTATTGAATTACAATTTTTTTTAATATCAATTATTTTTTACCATTTGAGGCAATCGATATTTAATTGGGATTTGGCCATTAAAGGTAAAAATAATTTGGACAAGTTTGAAGCTAATTCAATTATTTTATTTAATCCTTTTGTGAAGGATATTATTTCCGTAAACGGCTAAGTGGGCACGAAAGCCAATAATTTCAATTTAATAACTTAGACTACAATTTTTTGGTACTAAGACCAAATAATTTAATTTAATGTCTTAAAAAGAACACTTTAGGGACTAAGGCCAATTAATTATAATGCCTTAAATCACAATTTTGGGTACTAAGACCAAATAAATTAATTTGATGTCTTAAATGACAATTTTTATGCTCTAAGGCCATTTATTTAATTTAGTGCCTTAAATGGCAATTTTCGGGTTCTAAGGCCATTTAATTAAATTTATGCCTTAAACAGAAATTTTTGAGTTCTAAGGCCAAATAATTAATATAATGCCTTAAAGGATGACAAATTTTTAGGTTCCAAGAGTAATTAATTAATTTAATATTTTAAATGATAATTTTTGGGGAAGAGAGCTATATTCGGTATAAAAGAGTACCAAGATCAATTATTATATTTTTTATTTGATTTTGTGCCTTATAATATGTCCTAAAAAAAGACATTATATAAAGCGACTGCAATATATATAGACAGTCGTACATATATATTATATATATACACAGTTGTGCATATATATATATATATATATATAGGTATATTGCTATATATATATATATATATATATATATATATATACTGTGCATATATATGACTATGCATATATATGCATAATTTGTGCGTATATATTATATGTATGGCACAGCCGTGCATATATATGATTATACGTATACATGCATAGTTTGTGTATATATATTATTATATATACATATACGTTTATGACTATATGTATACACTCGATGTAGCTTGGATGGAATTAGAAACAGACATGTAGTTAAGATCTAATTTCTTAAATTCAGTCAATATTATCAATAGTTATGGGTCAAAAAAATAACAAATTTATCAGTGACCTTCTAGGTCACAAATTCAAATAAGTATTGACGTATTTTCCTGATACAGTACATAACTGTATAACAACATAACAAAAAATATATTTTTGTTAAGAAATAATAGGAGTTACGTAATTTTAGTTCTCTGTTTTCATAGGAAACAAATTTGGATAAACACTAATCTTTCTTCAATAGCCAAAATAAAAAACAACATAGGTTTAAGTTCAATCATAGAGTCAGTGAGTGAATATATATATATATATATCAGACTTGTAGAGGAGAAGAATTAAAAATCAGGTATATACTGATTTTTACCTTTGGTATAATACTTGATCCCTTTAAACTAGTTTTCTCCCTTTGAACGGATATATTATTGATAGGTTTGCTTTACTGAAATTTTGGTTGCTCTCTCTGTTTTTTTTTTTTTTTCTCAATGGCCTCTTGTGCTATCCTTTTATATAGATACTCGTAAACCCAACTGAAACATGTGAGTTTGCACTTTTTCCACCTAGTATTCATGGGATCATGGATATTGGTCATTCAATTATTCTCATAATTTTTGGAGGCTTGCGAGACGTGAATAATATGACCATGGCAATTGGTTAATGGCCTCACTATTCCTTGTGCAGTCTTGGCTATTTTATGGCTCCATCTAACAATAAATTGTTGTATTTTTTTTTGCCTAGAACCAAGTAATCATGGCTTTGCCATGTCCTGAGATTTAACATGATGATGGAGTGGTCTTGTTCGGCCATTCCAGGCACGTTAATTATTTTTTATTTATTTATTTTTTAATTTTTTAATTTTTTAATTTATTAATTTTTTTTTTTTTAAAAATTTGGTTCATAAATTTACGTTTTACAGTTATTTGAAGGGATAGGAGTGATAAACAATTTGATTTAAGGGTAAAGAATTAATTATTACATTTAATTGGAGAGTTAAGATAACTCATAAATATTCTCAAATTATATTTGGCAATCATCAAATAAAATGTAAAAAGCTTTCAATTGAAATAAGAAATTTCAGTTATACATATTAGATTTGATCAGGGACGTCTCATTTTTCTCATGCATTAGGTTCTCGTCAGTATGTGTTTACGTAATGCACAGAAGAAATCGTCCTCCAAATTGCACTCATAGTTGAATAATTTCAAAACAATTGGTCTTTTCTTAGTCGTGGCTCCCAAATCAAATACAATCCAATCAATGATACATCACCAGACGCCAGTGTGCGACAATGCATGCATGTAAACGTTTTAATCCTCTTAATACAGATGAAAAACACGTCGTAAATGCTTTAATCAATTGTGTGGAGAACGAGACAAAATTGTACCTCTCTTTGTAATGAATGACCATCGGAAATTTTGGCACAAAATAATAGGTTTGGTTTTAGTAGACGATAAAAAAGCAAAACTTACACATGGGTTTCATATTTTTATGTTACCCTATTTACTCGGCACATAAAAGCAATAGAAAAATACTAAATTATAAGTCCAATTTTTAACTTTATTTATAGATTAGGTGTTCAAAATTAAATTTTATAAAATTTTGTTCATATCAATTTATGTCATAAATTGCATAACATTTAATCTGTACTACAGGATTTACAAGTAGAGTTCAAAATCAGGTCTACCTAAGTATTTCCCCAAAAGTTTTTAAACTCAAACTTGGAAGTAATTTGGATAACTGTTCGTTTTACAATTTGACAAGTTCAATCGTTGGAATCACATTATTCTTAGACTTTTTTTAGATTGGCTATTTATAGTATATAAAAGTGCCAAAGACAAGCATAACATCATTATGAACATAAAATCCCAAATTATAGAATCCCAAAAAGAGGTTGGCCAGCTAAACTATACAACAACAAATCAACGCCGAGTACTCAGGCGGTCTTTAGGTTATAAATTTTCCTCCTGAATGGGGGTTCAAATTTTACCCATCTACTTTTTTTTTTTTTGGAATTGAAAAATTTTTGTGGCTTTGAATCCTCCATGAATATTATGTTGAAACTTGATTTACAATTTTCTGATTTACCTAGAATAATTTTTTAGACTTTTTTTTTATATTTTATTTGGGGTTGAGAAATCATATTTGTCTAGAAATTTTGAAATTAGTAAATAGATCAAAGACAATGATATCGGAAAATCAAAACTCGGTCTGTTTGAGTCATCGATTCTTACTGATTTTTAGGGTTTTGACTAGTTTTAACCAGTTTTTTATCATTTTCGAGTATTATAGACAATGAGAGCAAACTTGTGGCTGGTTCATAGTTCAACCGATTGAATTGGCTGATTCGATCCAAGTTTCAACATTACATAAAAGTAGTCTGTACTTCGTCCAAAATTAACTTTAGCCAAGCACAAACTGCATGAGAATCTAAAGGATCATCGATGAGTTAAGTGTCATATAATTGTGTTAATGGATTGAATATTCAGTTTATTTGGGCCAAAGAATAACTCCACTTAGTCACACTGGATTAGAAAAAAGTGATTTAATATCTCGTCATTCGATGCTGGGTATTCACTTTTTAGCATGTTGGATAACCGAGTACCCGACTCGATTCGTTTGTGACATTTTTAACTTTAAAAATTATAAAAATTAAAATATTACTTGCTAATTATGTATATAGTATACCCATGTAGATGAGGTGGGAAGAACAAAAAATTTATTAGATTAGGTCCTAATGCGCAAAATTACATAATAACACTATTTATAGATCAAGTTGGTTATCCATCGAGTCAAAAGTTTTCAACCAACTAATATTAATACTCGATACACTATTTGACACTATAACAATAATTGGTTGGGATATTATCACGCTCCCATACCGAGGACGTAACACGCCGCACTCCCAGGGTGAAACCCCAAAAATGCAAGGCATAATATCATAAACAAACTAAACATCCATAAAAACAAAATAAAGTAAAATATCCAAATCACATTTGCACTATAATGTAAATGTCGTCAACGTTCATAGCACTAAAGTAAAATATCCAAAAAATTTTGAACTAACAATGTTATCTATGCGAAACTAAATGATTAACTGAATAAATCCTAACATCTAACTCCAAGCTACGCTTTTTGAACTTCATTGTTCTCAATAATCTACTTGATTATCGAACCCAAATTCAAGAATATTTATTTCTCCTGCAAAAATAAATGTGTATAATGGGATGAGCATACACATCGTTCAGTAAGACATCCGAATTCCCTTTTATTTGAACGAGTATGTTATATTATATATATATATATATATATATATATATTTCCAAACTTGTTATAAACATCCTAATCATGCATACATGTATATAAATTTACAATTAATTCACAGCACATGAAGTTTACATACTAATATAAGTAAGTGGCATTATCAAGTGTGCAAATAATTGCAATACAATAACAAAAAGAAGGTCAATAACAAAAGTACCATCACAATACAATAATCAATAAAAGCCTCGTGGATTCAATATAGTTTTGTTGGCAAGTTGGATATCCAATCCTAACTACTATAACCAGCTAAGAATTTTGAATGTCAAAACAAAGTCCAACTATTATAACTGAAGAACCCCAGTTATGTTAATCATGTTTTGATGATGACCAAATCATACTAAAGGTTTAAAGACAAGTGTGCAGAAAAACAGGGAGGTTCGGACGCAAATGATCGTCCGAACAAAAACAACCACAACAGCTTCGGACGATGGTAATCGTCCGACACAAAGAAGCCTCGGACGAAGAACAGCGTCCGTTCATATTCCAGTAGACTTTGCTTCGATCGGACGCATGTTCGGACAGGAAGTGCGGATTCCTTACAAACAATTCTTGAGTTATTTGGGAGAAATAGTGGGTACAAGTGTTGTAATAGTGTAGGTAGTGTGAAAAGAGCTTAGAAGTGTAAAAGTTCTTCAAGTGTAAGAGTGGAGAGATAATAATTGTAACAAAGGGAGGTTGTGAGTGTAAAACTCTTGGCTCAACTTAAGGGAATTAGTGTGAGCAAGAGTGATCCTCATTTGTGTACAAGAGGTTATTGTCTCACCTACTTTGAAGAGACTTTTAGGGGCTGAACTTCAAGTTGTGAACTTGGTAGTTGCCTTGTGAGAAGCTCTTTGTAATTGCAAGCTCCAAGCTTGAGAAGCTAGGGAGTTTGGTTTGATTCTCTTAATCTCAATATTGTTATTTGTTCTTTAAGCTTAAACTGTTGAATATCTATTGTATTCATTTGTGCTTAAGTTTTCATTTGGTGCACAAAGTTTGAATTTCTATTAAGCACATAAAAAATTAAACTCTAGAAACAAACATGTATTGATAATGAAAATTGGCTCTTAGGTTGCTTTTGGGGCCAACAATAACCGTTGGAAAAAGGCCATAACAAAGACACATATAGAGTATTGGAAATTAACTCCCACCAACTCCACCAAAGATATCCAGGAGCCAAAATAATATAATAATATTCAAATATATTAAACATGAATTACACAAGTCATTAATTGTGCCAAATTACCACTTAAAATATTTTATATGAACAAACAATAAAGTAAACTATACTCAGTCTGATTTAATACATAAATAAAATTTTCAAACAAAAATTTATGAAGAATTTTTTTTTTTAAAAAAAATATGGAAGAGAATTAGAACACCTTACCTTAACGACTAATCGAAATGCTATGCTTAACTCAAATATTAGGCTTCCAAATAATCATCGCCATCTATAACACAATTACGACGAAATTTAATCTACGATCAACTACTATCTAAAATCATATTGAAACAAACATTAAAATCCTATAAGGTTTCTCATATATATATATTTTATATATCATATGTCTCTATATATATATTATATATATATTAAAACACTAATATGATTTGGCAGCAAGCTTGCTGCCAAATCTCGATTCCTCGAACCAAATGGCTACTACCATCCAGCCTAGACTTCATTCAATTTTAAAAAAAAAAAAAAAATCGAATCAATACATCTCAATTCCAAAAAGAATGACTGCCAACACACAACCATGATTCCATTTTTTTTTTTTTTTTTTCAAATGAAAAACTTGATTTGGCAATGAATTCACAGGGGTATGGTTTCGGCCATAACACTTCGGCTCATTTTTTTTTTTTTCAATTACCAATATAATTTCACCAATTCTTAAATAAAAAAAGTTAGTATAATTCTCATGTCAAGAGTTTCGAATACGAACCCTAACTCCATGAACACCATTGAATTAAACCCTAACACTATGAACACCATTAAATTAATTCCATAATTTCATCCATAAACATATAGGAAAGCATCCAATAACAAGGTTTAACGTAATTACCTCCGAATTCTTTTGAATTATCATAAAAATTCTTCACCACTTATCGGCTCCTGGTAACCCTCTTGTTCTCTCGACAACCCAAAACTCCAAGGAACGATTATCTTTTTATCAGATAGGAAGAATCGTTACTTATAAAAATAAATAAATAAATAAACTCTTATAATTATTCTTAAGTTTTCCCTTTTTGTCTAAATTAAATTTTTAACCCAAAATATTTTATTATGGGCCCAAAAAAAAAATTAACGAATCATGGCCACAAAACTCGGGTTTTACATATATCCTATCTTACGATTCGGGGTGAACTACATCAGCAAGTGTTTGAAAATTAGGAAGTAAAGAAAATGGACATCAGCAGGTCAAAGTCAACACGGCCTAATCATAATAACTCGCACTAGTCCTATAAAACATCCCCACAAAGGTTCAGTTAGTGGAAGAATACAAGTATTTGAAAATTAGGAAGTAAAGAAAATGGACAATGCAATGTTGTATTCGCTTGCTATCTATTTCATCATTTGTACAATCATTTATGTTCTGATCACCTCAAATTTCAGGTTCCGAAAATCGGCCAGACATCCTCCGGGGCCATATCCATTTCCGATCATCGGTAACATCCTTCAACTGGGCCTAAATCCTCATCAATCACTAGCCAAACTATCCAAAACTTATGGCCCTTTAATGTCACTCAAACTCGGAAGCAGAACAGCAATTGTTGTATCATCTCCGGCACTTGCCAAGGAAGTACTACAAAAACACGACCAGATTTTCTCAAGCAGAACGGTCCCTAATGCTGTCCACATATTTGATTACCCCAAAATGTCAATTGTATGGCTGCCACCTTCGACCCAGTGGCGAAATCTCCGTAAAATATGTAAAGAACAATTGTTTGCTCCACAAAAACTTAACGTTAGCCAAGGCCTGCGTCGAGAAAAGCTACAACAATTATATGACTATTTTTACAAATGTAGCGTTGCAAGAAAATCTTTGAACATTGGTGAAGTAGCCTTTACTACAACTCTCAATTTAATCTCAGAGTACTTTCTTTTCTGTTGATTTTGCAAACTACGATGATTTTAATTGTTCTCAAGAGTTCAAGGAGATAGTGCGCGGCGTGCTGAAAAACGTCGGCACTCCTAATCCCCCGGACTAAGAGACAACCTTAAAGTGTTGGATCCGAAAGGCATCAGGCGAAGTACTAAGCATTGTTTTCTAAAGTTGTATGGTATATTTGATGATATTATTGATGAACGGTTGCTCGTCAGGGATTCTTCAGAAAGTAGGAAATATGATTTATTGGAAGCACTCTTGGATTATACCATGAAGCATAAGTGATACATCCCAAGGACTTGATGGTGATCAATTGTCCACAAAGGCTCGATATAGGCTCACGGAATCCGCACTTCAAGTTCCACAAGGTCCAATTACGAGATCAAGAGCTAAGAACCTCAATGAAGCTATGTTGGGCTTAGTTGAAGTTGTTGAAGATCAAGAAGAGCTCACAAACCTTTTGGAGATGAAGTCCACTAAAGAGTGATCTCTTTTCTAAGATGTTCTTAGTAATGGACGTCCAAGTCCTTGAAGATCAAGCCTAGGATGAGAAGCTGAAGGGCCGAAATTTAGCCTCATTATTTCGGCCATGGAATATTCTTTTATTTAGTTGTCTAATCTTTTATTTTGAGCCCAATTGTTTTAAGTGTTAGTGTGTTTAATTGGGCTGGTTTCAAGACGTAATTATTTGTTTTTGGGCCATGTATTCTCTTCATCTTCATACAAGTGAGCTTTGCTCATTGCCATCTCCATCTCAAGCCCACCTCTTAAAACTAGCTATCCCACATTGAATAATTTAGCCCTAGAATCCTCCACCCTCAACTATAAATAGAGGGGTCTTGTACACAATTGAAGGAATGAATTTTGGCAATAAGATTTCAGTTTTTCTTTTTCCTCTGATACGAGTGAATTAGAATTTTAGATTTCTCTTTAGTCTTGTCTAGACTAGAAATCTAGTTGAGGCTTCAAGATTGAGCACTTGAGGTTATAACTTCAAGTGCACAACACCAGGTATTGATTTTCTGCCAATTAGGCTTTGGATCAATTCCTTGCTCATAGTTAAAAGACTGCCTTGTGGCTAATGAAGGAGGTCTATTAACAACTACCTTTCGCTTGTGCATATAAACCCTACGTTTGTGACCAAGTTCTACATACCCTGGGCATCAACCCGTATCAATAAGTCTGAATTCAGCCGCAATGATCTCAAAGGTTTGCTTCTGGTGAGTTGTTTGTTCTTCTTATTCTTTGGTACTATGTCATCTCTTGCTCTATCAATTTTTTTTTTTTGGTAAATTACCATAAATACCCTTGTGGTATGAGCCTTTACCCTATGACCCATATTTATTCTAGAAATATATCTTACACCCCCATGTAGTTTGGATTGAAAGATAAGATGGATGGAAATCATCCAAATTAACGGATTTTAGTACAATTGCTTCTCTACCCCTAACCTACAACACATTTTCTGCAAATCACTTGAACCTCTAAAATTTCTTGAAACCCTATGCGATTCATGGTATGATGACAGTTTGTACGTGATGGGAAATGGGATGGACAGTGAGGGGGGAAGGAATGAGTTTCGTGGGGAGGGATTGGTTGTTAGGAGGAGAAAAGAGAGCTGGTGGTGGTGATTGATGGTGCAAGTAGGGGTGGTGGTTATGGAATAAGGGAAAGGGTTACGAGGGAAGGGGGAAAGGAGAGAATTGCCAAGGAAGAGAA
Source organism: Cinchona pubescens (assembly GCA_025175665.1). Classification (NCBI taxonomy): domain Eukaryota; kingdom Viridiplantae; phylum Streptophyta; class Magnoliopsida; order Gentianales; family Rubiaceae; genus Cinchona; species Cinchona pubescens. The sequence goes on along the minus strand of JANKKI010000145.1, from coordinate 640,544 downwards.
GAGGGAAGGGGATGAGATTTAGGAGACGAGGGAGAGAAGCTTTAATTTGGAGAAAAAAGGAAGGGATAGTAGTAGGGGTGGTGCCTGTGGTAGTGGTGAAAGAATGTGGTAGTCGAAGATAGTGGTGGAGAAGGATTTTTTTTTTTCACCCTAAAAAATGTATGGAAACAAGGGTCTTTTAATAATTGATGGTGAGATTTTTGCACGAAAAACAACATTTTTTGTTGCACACTCGCATATGCGGCAAGTGTACGTCGAACTCCGTCAATTTGGATGAATTTCATCTATTTTACTTTCCAGTCCAAACCACACGGGGCCTAAAGTGTATTTTTAAAACACAAAACGGTCATGGGATCAGAAGGGTATATCACAGGAAGTTTGCGGTAATTTATCCATTTTTTAAAAAGTATTTTAGATATAAGTAAATGGACAAATAAATTGAGAGACAAACAGAAAGGATCTAAATCCAAAGTAAATTTATGTCACACACTCTACAATACAAGATGAGATGATTGAAAAGCAGGCATTCACTTCCATGGAGAGAGTGAGTAACAAATATTTCTCCTAAATTCATATGCTGTAACTCAAGACGCTATACCTTCTGTCGAGAAAATTATCATATTTGCATGCTAATGTTGAACCATTATAGGGACGGATCACCCTTGAGTGCACTAGAAAGGAGAAATTTTTGTATGGGTTGAATCTATGATGTAGTGTTATGGATTTCTTGATTCAAAATACTCCACATCTGTAAATTAGAGTGACATACAGTTTGGTATCTGACTTTATTTTATAAGTAATTTGTCATTCAAAATAAATTATAACTGTATTTTTTTATCCAACATTTTAAAAAAAAAAAAATTACCTTTTAATATTAATTATATGAATTAGTTTGTTATTTTAATTTTCTTCTTCACATCTAATTTTAGCATGTCATCATACACTTGTTCTATTATTATTATTTTTTTATATCTAGATTAAATTATTTTATTTATTTAATCACCTTATATTGAGTTTTATAATTGTTATTTTATTTTCTAGATAAAATAATCATAGGAAGTAATTTGCAACTATTCTCTAATTACAGAGGACAAACTATAATAAATCCTATTTGTTATTATTGGACTAACATATAGCACATTACCCTTGGTATTACTTTCAAAACCCACAAAAATACTACCTTGTTTTTCCATTCAAACTACCTTTATATTCCCAATTCATGTATCAACTTTCTATTGGCTTTCACTCAAATTAATGCTCCATTTTTCATACTTTATTGATTATTTTAACTTTGTTATACAATACAACAAACCTTTTTGCTGCCCTTAAAAATTTTTCAACATGGCAAAACTTAGAGCAAAATTGCTGTGAAATGACCAAATTAACCATATTTACCTACCCCTATCCAAAATAGAGAAGTGTATTTTCGTCACTTTCTACAACAATAATTTTTTTTTTTGGGGTATGCCACTAGGATTGTCACGCCCCCAAAATGGGACAATGACACGCCGTACCTCGGGATCACCCCAAGCACGCAAGGCACAGTACAAGAACAATATTCAAACCATAATACCTGTCATTAGACCTCAAAATCAACTAATACAAGACCACAAAGTATATTCAACAGCCATATCCATAACAATCCACAATAACCAAATCACAGTCATTTACAAACAACAACCCACAATCTCACGACAGTCAGAAATTCAATCACAAGATAAATGTAACAAGTCCATAGGCACTTAGGCCCAAGCATTAAAACCAACCTCACACTAGGATGGTAAATACGAAAACTCTATCTCCAATAATTGGGGTCTGTACTATAATTCCCTCCCTGATCAGCATTCGACTCAGGACCTGCTAACGTCTCCTGTTGGTCCTCAACTGCAAATATAGGGGAAATAATAACGGAGTAAGCACATCATGTTTAGTAAATAACATTTAAACCCAATTATAGATAACATATATACAATCAGTACAGGGAACAATATACGAAACATTTCCAACAATTAAAATACAAATGTCAATCAAGGAGCTAATGGTTCACAAAAGTCTTCCCAGCACTGGATCCAGGTCTACCTATTATCCGCCCAAGTAGACAAGGCATAACGAAGTGTCTATCACTTGTCTTCCCGATAGATTGGGTATAACATTTACGAAACAGAGTACTCAGTATATCATTTCATTCACTCACTCATAGCCAAGTCCACTAAAGTGACCCATTGAACTCTTCACAGTAATCATTCATTAACACATAGTACACTAATGAACAATTGATACATTACATAACAAACATATAATTTATAAACGTACTTACCTTATAAATATTAATCGAAATAAATAGGATACTTACCTTAATATCAATTATTCTATGATTACAATACCAATCATATACAGGGTATTGATAAAAAGGAGTAAACGTTACTTACCTTGACAATCGATTTCGTAGACGTATCTTAATTTCGACGATCTAAAACTCTAATCTCGAATCACCTAAATCAAGAGAGTGTTATACCATTAGGATAAAAATCGAGATAGGGATTCACTTTTGGGCATCACTCAAAATCTCAAATTAGTCATTAATTGAACACAATTAAGTAAGGATTGACTTAAATTTGTGAAAATAAGATAAAAATATAAGAATTAGGGTTTATAACTTCAAATATCTCACTAGATTAAGAATTCTCAAAACTCTAATTCAAATCTCACAAAAATAATAGTTAAAAAGTCATTTCAAATCATAAATTCAGTCCCAATAGCTCATAAACATACTTGGTAATCAGATCAATTCATAAACAACAAAATTAAACAAATTAATTTCCAGAGGAATTTGGAATTTAACATAAATTACTTCCAATCATACAAATCTGGAAGTAAAACTTACTTTTGAAGTTGGATTAAAGGTCTACGAGAATTCCTGGATCACCAATTTAATTTGTGAGTAAAATTTCCTAAACTAATTATATGATTTAGGATTTGGTTTGGCAGGATTTTTGCAGGAGCTCAGAGGATAGGTTTCTGCTTAGGAAGAGAAAATGAATTGGGAATTTGAAGTACAAGACTTCGTGAAGAAGTCTTGTATACTTTTTCAAATTTTACACTTTTAGTCCTTCAAATTTTATAAATTTATACTTTGACCCAACAATTTTAGAAAATATTTAAAAAAATAAAATGATTATTTAATATTTAAAAGGGATATTATTGAATATTTAAAAGTATAAAATCAAATACGAAAATGTGTGAAATAATCAGAAAAGTTGGGTATTACAAGGATTCTATATATTTTGTGAATAAGATTATATTCTTCCTGTGACAGTAACATTTGCTTATAGACATTACAAAATTTTTAAGGTGAATTATATTGGTGTTGTTAGGACACTACAATATTGTGTTTCATATTATTGTATTATATAAGCATTTAAAGTATATGTTATTCATTGTACAAATAATCAAATTATTATGATATGGTACAATAACGAAACATAGAATTTTTTAATTTTTAATCTGTGTCTAGTTTTGTCTCATACTTATTGGAATGAGAATTGTATATAGCGAGCTTAACTTAGGGTGTGTTCGTTTGGATTGAAAATATTTTCTTGAGGAAAATATTTTTCTTGGAAAATATTTTACATGAAAAAGTCTATTTTTCATACAATTTTCTGGTGTTCGGTTGACAAAATAAAAATATTTTAAATAAAAAATTTTAACATCTTTTATCTATAAGAGACTGGTTTGTTGTATTGTATAACAATGGTAATAAATACCTTACAAGTAATTGTGATTAATAAAAAATTGATTTTGTTCAAAATTAAATGATAGTACAATATAGTAGTAAAATATGCATAATGATAGTTATATTAGTGTGGAAGTGGACCCATAATTGAGAGAAAAACGAATGAAAAAGAATTAAAAACGAAAATAAGTTTAGCAAACGAAATTATAAAAGTAAGTATTTGAGGTTTAATGTCACTCTTAAATTATTTGGAAAATAACTTACACTCAAAAATTCCGTAAGTTATTTTCAGCCAGAGGAAGGAAAATTGGAAAATATTTTACACTGAAAAATATTTTCCGGTGTTTGGCACAAAAAAAATTTCTGGAAAATATTTTCCTGAAAATATTTTCAGTCCAAACGAACACACCCTTAATGGGGATATAATTCCAATTTAATTCCATTTTGAGTTGTGGTGGAGGACGACAATGAATTACGAAACATCTATTCCATTATTCTAATCAAACCCATCTTGTATTGTATTAGGATTTATTCTTGGCAGGAACAGACACATCTGCAAGCACTGTGGAGTGGACAATTGCAGAGCTAATTCGCAATCCAAGAAAGCTGGAAAAAGCAAGAGCAGAGCTGACGTCAGTCATTGGCAAAAACGAAGCAAAAAATACTTCAAGAATCAGACATCTCAAGACTCCCTTATTTGCAAGCAGTTATTAAAGAAACCTTTCGCCTTCACCCTCCAGGTCCCTTTCTAGTTCCTCACAAGGCCCAGGCAGATGTCGAAATCAATGGCTACACAGTGCCCAAAAACGCACAACTACTCGTTAACATTTGGGCCACGGGCAGAGATTCGAATGTGTGGTCGGACCCTGAAATGTATGTGCCTGAAAGATTCTTGCAAAGTGAAATGGACGTGCGAGGGCAGCATTTTGAGCTCATTCCTTTGGTTCGGGAAGGAGGATTTGTCCCGGATTGCCACTGGCTTATCTGATGGTGCATCTAATGGTTGCGATTTTGATTCATAACTTCGAGTTGAAGCTTGATGATGGAATGATTAGAGTTGAAGATATGGATATGGATGAAGTGTTCGGGCTTACACTTCAAAAGGCTCTGCCTCTCAAAGTTATTCCAGTTGAACTCGTGTGACATGAATGTCTAAATTTAAGCAAATCGATATTCGATATTTGAATATGAGTGTAAACTAAAATTGTGTATCGTTCATTTTTACTGTGATTGAAGATAATCATTGAATCGTAATCGACACACTAAAGTTCAGGTACCTTAATTAGGCGTTCTCTCTCCGTCCCCTAGTCCTATCCAATAGTTATCAATAGAGCAAACCAAATTTAATACTCTATATATATAGGACGTAATATTATAAATGGGAGAGAGGACATAGCTCAAATAGTATTATTAGACCTCCTATTAAAGTCACCCTAAATCTAGTAGAATTTAGAAATTAGGTTTACACCTTACATATCACACGAAATAAACAATTGAGATGGACTTAGACCCAAATAAGATCGTATGAACATAGGTTTTACTGGTCTTTATTTAACCCATTTTTTATGAAACAAAAATTAATTAGTGGTAGTTCAAATAAGAAAATAATTCTAACATTGAATTCATAATTACCGAATACGTAGTACGGCTACTGAAATGACAGTATGTTACGTTTTAAAAAAAAAATACATATATATGGTAATATCGGTACTCAGCATGATGTATAAATACATGCAAATTGATACGTGGTACTAAAAGCTACCTAGTGAATTCGGTATCTATTCTTGAATCTACAGCTTATAATCCATAAAAAGTATGACAAATTCTTGTATGCCTCACAAGACATAGAGTATGTGAGTTTTACGTGTAAGCCAATATATAAGAAATATATATAATAAATTATATTATAAAAAATTAATGGAGATAAACCTGGCCCTTGCCTCATATATATGTATCTATTTTAACTAAATAAGAAAAAGTAATGTATTTTTTGTGCAAATTAAAAGACTTGAAATGTCCTAGGCACTAATTGTTATTTTTTTTACTAGTGTTTTTCCAGAACGGGTGCACTTAAGGAAACAAAATTAAACCAATATTGCATTTGGATGGTGGGAATTGGGTAAATTTAATTTGAAATCTTAATCTACAATAAGTTATTTAGGCAAATACTTATAGTTGATTTAGTTATGGATTTGAAATCTACCAATAAGTGGAGTGTGATTTCAATGGTTAAATGAGTGGATTTGAAATTCACCCAAATTTTATGTCATTTCAAATCCATCAAATTCAAATCCATTCATTTCGAATCCTTCAATCTAAATTGTAAACTGTCACCTGCAATCAAAATTGGAAATTAGTGCATGCACTCAAGGAAACAAAATTGATCCAAGTAAACTTGCGTACCTGGATCATACGTAGCGGTAACCGAACAACAACTTAGTTGGAATAAGTCGGATGTACGTACATTAGATTGATGTCACACATGTATACTTGTGTGTGTGTATATATATATATATATATATGTTGTGAAAAAAATAAATTCTCGATAAGAAGATAAGGTGACAAAAGAGCCAAATTCTCTTTTTGTTTCTCCCTTTCTGTCTTTTTCTTTCATCTAGCGGGTTAGAGATGACGGACTTTTGTAAAACTTTGCATCTATATTGTTAACCTCTTCGGCACCAGAGTAGGTCTTGGTTAGACTACCAGCATTTTTTCAATCTTTGTACTATCCTTCAGCTTTTTGACAAACTTAAAGCATTGAGAGAGTGTTGATGGTAGGATACCATTAGCATAAATCCAAGGATGACCCAATAAGGCATTGTATGAGGTGCTAGTGTCGATCACGTGGAACAATGCCTTGGTTTCAAGGTGCTTAAAATTCATTTTTAACTCGATGGTGCCCAATGCTCTTTGTCCCATTTGGCTAAAGCCTTGGATTGTCAAGTTGGATGGAGAAAGATCTCGAGTTGACAACCCTATAAGACAAAGGGCTTTCAAGGGAAGTAGATTTATTGCAAATCCACAATCAAGCATTATTTAGGTTAAAAACATGTTTCCAATAATGTCATAAATATAAAGAAGTCGATTATGGTCATATCCTAACGGGAGTTCCTCGTCATTCAAAGTGATACAAGCCATGCATTAAGCACAAAATTCTTTTGACAATGCCGGACTAAAATCAATCGCATACCCTATAAAGATCAGGTGTCCTCAAAGCTTGTACTATTGACCTTCTTAGATCCTTTGACATTTGTAAAGCAACATAGACACTTAAGAGAGCCAGAATGCACTTGAGATGTGCTAAGACATCATATTTGACTTGTTGTTCGTGTGGTGCATTTCATTAGTGAGGCTTGACGGGGACTTTGGGATACCTCCTTAAGTTTTCAAACTTATTTTCACAAGTTTCAGGTGGAGGTTGTGCGTCCTCTTCTTGAATTATGAATTCTTTAGCTCATACAAGTTCGCTATTCTTCGTCCTCAGTACTTTCAATTTCCAAAGGACTGTTGTAATTTTCTAGGAAATGCTCGGTCATGAGCTTGTAAAGTGTTAGAATTTCTGAATTTCCCAAACGAGGCATGTCAGAATAAGCGTAAACATATGAAATTTCATTGTCTACTTCAAATGCTACTTTAATTGCACCCTTAGGAGAGAGGAACTGATGGGATAGGGTTTTCTTCGACTAAGGAATGTTGTCAATAGCAGTGGCGAGCGAATCATCTTCAAGCACGAGATCACCCTTATCAACCATTGATTGGATAATATTTTTAAGAACATAATAATCTATAATGGGATGACTAATAATTCGATGATAAAAGTCATACTTTGGATCATCGATTTTTTTAATTTCGGCTGGTTGGATTAGGCAATTCTATTGCATTTTCTTTCACCAACTAGTTGAAGATGAATTCCACATCCTCGTCATGAAATGTGTACTTACACTCTTCCTTTCCTTCAAAGTAGGTCTTCTTTGACTTCTTTAACTTTTGAACTTGAATCAGGATTGCCATTACCATTTTTCTTGTTACTATTGACAAAAGTTGCCATAGACTCGCCTTTCTTGATGGGTTTCTTGCCTTCACTTTTGTTTTTTTTGGAAGTCTTACCTTTTAGAATGCTTTTTTGTCTAGCTATTTGCTTTTCAAGGTTACCAAGTTTTGAGACAAGTGCATCAAATGTTTGGGGTTCGGTGGTCCCAATGTTTGTCCTATATATAAAGTTACTATTTCTAGCAACAGGTTGTTATATCACATTTGGACAGCTGATTGTTCGGTCAATTTCTCAATGCATTGTAGATTTAAATTTCTCCGTATTGCTATGAAGTCATTGACACTTTCATTTATTCTTTGATGAGCATCGGCTAAGTCAAATATAAAAACATTCTTTTCTGAGCACACGAATTGAGCAAGGAAGGCTCTTTGCATATCATCCCATATAAGGATCGAGCCAGGTTGTAGTTGGGTATACCAACTAAAAGCATATCCTTTTAGAGATTGGACAAATTGACGAATTAATAAAGCATCAGAAAGGGCTGATTCACCACAAGTTGAGTACTAGTGAGCTAAATGCTCTTGTGGTGAGCTATTTATTCCGTCGAATTTCTCGAAATGAGACTTTTGATAACCAAGGGAATTTGGGATGCTATCATAATTAGACGAAGATGGTTTACAATACCCTAACACAGGAGGATTCATATATGCTTGGAATCTCTGATACTTTAATATTGCTATCAATATTTTGATATCAGCTTGTATTACAGGTGCGCTTGAATTCTGGATGTTTTCATGAGTTTGCACATGTTCTCGAACCGATGTACTTGCTTGACTAGCCATTCGGGTGGCCAAAGCAATTGTTTTAGCGTCTTTTTCAGCAAGCTTTCTTTGTAGTTCCAGCACTTGCTCTTCAAGATTGGTGGTATCAACGACAAAGACTGGCATTCTTTTATTCTAGAACTCATCAGAAATCTGTATTTCCTTTCAAACTCTCTCACTAATTTTGAAGAAAAGTCATCCTCTTTGAATAGAGACTCATATAGAGGATTAATAGATAAGGAAACCACAAGCCTTTTTGGGCTATGCAATCCACTTGAAGAAGCCATTGTTATATTGAAGTTAGACTCCGTTGACTTCTCTTCAATGAGAAACTTTATCGTGGTCGATGACTCTTCAGATGGAGCTCGAGACATCATTTTTCTCGAGATAGAGTCACCGAGCCATCATATGATGAAAACACAGAACGAGACTTGGACGAGTGAGAAGATCGGATTATATGACGACATAAAGATCCTTCCGTCACAGGTCTTTTGGTCCCCCTATCGAATTCATGTTCGATTAATTGTTTCGAAGGAATAATAGGATTCGCGACTTCCTTTGATTGGACATGAACTTTAGAAGTCGGGATATTAGAATCTTCCACTTGCTTTCGAGTCCCTATTTTGTTTTTCCTTTGTCTTGTCTTTTTTTAAACAAGGTGTACAATTGTTGACCCTTCTTCAGCCAATTCTTTTTCTTTCGATGATGGCGAGTTGTTCAACAAATCTAGGCTTCAAGGCTACTATCGTCTTTTTCTTTGAAGCCTTTGCAGAAGTTGTAACCTCAACCTTTAGGGTCTCGGAAATTGGTAATTGATATTTCAGGGAAGAAGTATTGTCCTCCTCCTAAACAAACGTTGCCATTATAGCTTCGGTTGATGGTAAGTCTACCACAAATGACCCAAAAATGATTTGATTCGATTTGAGATCGAGGTCTTTCTCAACCATGTTAATGGCAACATGGATTTTTCCAGTGTTGGCCATATTAAACTTGTGAAACCACCTTTGAACAGAGTTCACGCCTTCTATTAAAGTCATTTTAACTCGTTCAAAATGAGTGCTTGCATTTGGACAAGTTTTGTTTTGCCTATTAGATGACCTTTTAATTAGAGTAATTGTTCGATACTCCTTGATTGATGTCATCCTCGGAGCATTTTCAACTTGCCCTTTGTAACTTTAGAAGTCGGAGCACTTTCTTTCTATCCTCTTGTAGTGTTGACAGTCATAAGTGGGGTAAGTTTCATTTGCTCTTCTGGACTTTGGTGGTCAAAATGAGATCTTTTTGTCCCTGACGATCGGGGTGAGCGTACCTTGCCTACTTGCAGTTTTGAAGAACGAGACCACCTTTTTTTGCCCCCTCGGGGGACTTTGTCATCCGAGCAGGCTTCTTTTCCACCTCAAGAACATTGCAGTCGAGATAACCTTCTTTTGCCCTCTCGATGTACAGGGGTTATAGTGGCCGAAGTGATTTTCTTTTTTACCTCGGCAGTATTTGCGGTAGGAATGACCTTCTGTTGCCCCCTCTAGGTTTTGGTGGTCGGAGTGAATTTCCATTTGACCTCGGCATCCTTTGCAGTTGCTAACGGAGCAAACTGCGATGTGGTCAATTCCAGAGAAATCATCGGGCGGTCTATTGTGAATGTCACCACGTAGTCATCCTTCTTTGATCCTTGTCCCTGTCCTCGTTTAGTGCTTGGAAGCTCATGAAAATGAATCACAAATTTTGTTGTCATCTTAAACCTATAAGACAAGACAATAAAATTATTTAATTCAACCATTAGAGATGAGAAGAAGAATGGGTCCCATTGGGTGTGCCAAAAGCCATGTTGGGCAAAAATTTAAGATTTTAAAAATCAAATTCTCGCTTAACTTGTCCTCACTCGTATAATTTTCTCGCAAGGGCTTTTATTTATGTGATTCAGATCCATTCAAGATATTAAATCCTTAATTAAAAAGCATGTTTTTTTATTCCCTAATTTTAGAGAAACACCTTTTGATTCTAATCGTCAATTAATTAATTTTACTTTGCAATTAAATAAACAAGAATGGGGAAATTTATATATAATATTTATTTTTGGGGTTGCACCTAAGTAATATACTAAGGCTGCTTATGTATCCGTTACCGAGATCAAACCTTGTGTAATTCGTGTGAATTAAGACTCACTTGTATTCAAATTATGTATTTTGATTTTTACAGAAAAATAAATTAATTTTAACCCATTTTGTACCTTGGACGAGTTACTTAGGTTTAACCCATTTTTTTACTTTTGAAGAATTTGAATTTATGGAAAAATTCCACAAAATAATATGTTTTGTAGCTCTTACAACTGAACCCTTTTGAGGGGTTTTCACATATCCAAATTGGAATCAAGCCACACGTAGTTCTTATTGAATTACAATTTTTTTTAATATCAATTATTTTTGACTATTTGAGGCAATTGATATTTAATTGGGATTTGGCCAATAAAGGTATAAAATAAGTTGGACGAGTTTGAAACTAATTCAATTATTTTATTTAATCCTTTTGTGAAGGATATTATTACCGTAAATGGCTAAGTGGGCGCGAAAGCCAATAATTTCAATTTAATGACTTAAACTACAATTTTTGGGTACTAAGACCAAATAATTTAACTTAATGTCTTAAAAAGAACATTTTAGGGACTAAGGCCAATTAATTAATTTAATGCCTTAAATCACAATTTTGGGTACTAAGACCAAATAAATTAATTTTGATGCCTTAAATGGCAATTTTTATGCTCTAAGGCCATTTAATTAATTTAGTGCCTTAAATGGCAATTTTCGGGTTCTAAGGCCATTTAATTAAATTTATGCTTTAAACGGAAAAGTTTTGGGCTCTAAAGCCAATTAATTAATTTAATACCTTAAATGACAAATTTTTGCATTCCAAGACCAATTAATTAATTTAATGTTTTAAATGATAATTTTTGGGTAAGAGAGCTGTATTCGGTATAAATAAAGTGGGTACCAAGATCAATTATTATATTTTTTATTTGATTCCATGCCTTATAATATGTCCTAAAAAAAGACATTATATAAAGCAATTGCAATATATATAGACAGTCATGCATATGTATTATATATATACACAGTTGTGCATATATATATATATATATAATATTTATATATATACACGCACTTACATGACCGTGCATATATTTGGCTATACATATTTATGCATAATTTGTGCGTATATATTATATATATGGCACAGCCGTGCATATATATGATTATACATATATATGCATAGTTTGTGTATATATATTATTATATATACATACACTACTAAAAATTTGTTAATTACCTGCATATTTTGCTGCGGATTATAATGAAAAATCAGCAGCAAACAAGAATTTCTGCGGATTTGGGTGCCAAAAATAATCCGCACGTAAAAAGGCCGTGGATAATATGCACATCTAATTAACAAATTTTTAGTAGTGTATGTATATATAATAATATATATACACAAACTATGCATATACTTATATATTATACACTGTCTAATATGTGTATCAAGATGACAGTATGGGAGACAGGGTTTTGATACGGATTTACCCGATTTTTAATTCTTGTAAATTTCCGACAAAATCCCTAGCAAATATCCCCAAAATCCCCATATAATTTCCATGACAAAATCCCTATATAATTTCCGTAGCAAAATCCCTAGCAAATTCTCCATATAATTTTCGCAAAGAAAATCCCCATATATTTTCCATGACAAAATCCCCAAATAATTTTCACAGAAAATTTTTGATAGTATTGTTTGTTTTTTTCATTCCCCCTGTACCATCATGCCAAATTCCAGCAATTTCATCACAAAACACAATTTGCATTGATCATCAATGCACATTCGAGCAATTTCATCTCAAAAAACAATTCGACGAAACAAATTCAAATACAATACATATATAGCATTTAGTTATCTAAGTAAACAACCAAATACAGTCTAATCATCCGAGCTACCATCCTCATCATCTGCATCAAGGGGTCGAGGAACGCCGGTGGCGAGAGGATCCAGGAAGAACGCCTAATAGCAATAATATAAGGATTCTTGAAAAATTACATGAATATGCAAGACAAATTCACATGGCACCAATGTAAGCAATATTGGAAAAATAACATGAACAAATCCCTCATTCAAACCATAAAAGAATATAAATGCAAAAAATAATTATTCTTGTACAAAAATTATTCTTCTTATATAACTATTAGGATACTTATGGATCTACATTTTGTTCACCTTCTAAATTCCCTCCTAAACCTGCAGCATCATATACCATGCCCTGATAGCTATTGACATGTTCATAACGGCCAGTAGAAGGCCCACTCGTTTGCCCAGAATACATGTGAAAATGACCCCTTCCATCGGCTGAATCCATATCAAAGTTTAAATTATTTTGAGGTGCTTCCTCCCCGTGTGATGTCCAATACCAGTATCTAGGTTTAAAACCTTTCCTCAGAATATGAACATTCACCATATCAGGGACATGGTGTCGCTCATTTTTGCACTTCACACAAGGACATCTAATAACTCCCTCAGTTAAATATTTTGGTTGTTGACAAGCAAAATTTATAAACCAACCAAACCCTCCAAAAATTCTTCCACATATCCCCGCGATTTGGAAGAAGCCTATTATACATCCACCTTCGATGCTCCGGAACTGTTATATTGCCTTTTGTTAGGCAATGACTTACTTAGTCTCTTGTTAAACAATTAATTTGTAGACAAATATAAGAATATAATTTCATCAAAATTTTCCACTTGCTTATTATAGTAAAAATTTAGTATATGATAGTATAGGTGTTAAATATTGTCATTATATGGAAATAAATTGAAAATAACATAGCAAAAAATCCTCGACAAATTATGGATAACAAACAGTTGAAAAATAAATGTAAATAACACAACAAAAATCTATACGATAACAAACAAAACAAAAAAATAAATATAAAATAAAAATATAAATAAAAAAAAAATGCAAAAATTATAGCAAAAATCCTACAGAAAACCATCTCCTCTAGCCTGTCATCTTGTACACGATCTGAAGATGAACACCTCACGCGGCTTCTTCAAGAGGAAGAATGGAGCAAAATTGCTTGAGGAGAGAAAGAAATGAGGAAGAAGGGATGAAATTTAGGTTTTAAAATAATGGATGGTAGTTGGAAGGAAGGTGGAGGGTGAATGGTGAGGCTGGTGGTGCATGCAATGAAAGAGGAGGTGTGATTTTTACACGATTAGATCTGTATAAGATGTACTGGGTTTCTGCAATGTAAATTGAATTTTCCTGCGGAATTTTCCGCAGGAATTTCCGCAGCCAATTTGCTGCGGAATTTAATTTAAATTGTCCAGCCACCTTGCTCCGGAAGCTCTATCTCTTATACAATCTAGATGTGTATAAGAGACCGCAGCACACATGCTGCGGACATTTATTTCCGCAGCATGTGTGCTGCGGACATTGAATTCCGCAGCAAATTTGCTGCGGAAATATATTCCGCAGCAAATTTGCAATTGTCCTTAATTTTTCCTTCGATTTTTTTTGCGTAATTTTTGTAAATAATACGTTCCCGCTTTATCGAGGGACTGTTATCTGCGGATTTTGATGCGGATTTTTTAATCCGTAGCAAAATTTTAATCCCACACCGTGAAGACTAAAATTTGCAGTAAAATCCGTATATAATTCCTGGGGAAAAAATCCGCAGCAAAAATCCGCATGAATCATTTGCAAATTTCTAGTAGTGATATATGTTTATGACTATATGTATATATTCGTTGTAACTTGGATGGAATTAAAAACAGACTTGTAGTTAAGATCTAATTTCAAAATCCAGTCAATAGTATCAATAGTTATGGGTCAGAAAAATAACAAATTTATCGTGACCTTCTAGTTCACAAATTCAAATAAGTGTTGACTTATTCTCCTGATACAGTACATAACTGTATAACAACGTAACAAAAAATATATGTTTGTTAAGAAATAATAGGAGTTAAGTAATTTTAGTTCTCTTGATTTCATAAGAAACAAATTTGGATAAACGCTAATCTTTCTAAATAGCCAACAAACAAAAAAAACAACGTAGGTTTAACTTCAATCATAGAGTCAGTGAGTGAAAATAAATCATATATATTCAGACTTGTGGAGGAGAAGAATTAAAAATCGGGTATACACTTATTTTTACCTTTGGTATAATTACTTGATCCCTATTAAACTAGTTTTCTCCCTTTTAAATTGAACTGATATATTATTGATAGGTTTGCTTTACTGCTTCTGGAAAATTTGGTTGCTCAATCTGTTTGTTTTTTTTTTTTTCCAATATAGATCCTCGTAAACCCAACTGAAGCATGTGAGTTTGCACTTTTTCCACCTAGTATTCGAGGGATCATGGACATTGGTCATTCAATTATTCTCATAATTTTTGGAGGCTTGTGAGACGTGAATAATATGACCATGGGACAATTGGTTAATGGCCTCACTATTCCTTGTGCAGTCTTGGCTATTTTATGGCTCCATCTAACAATTAATTGTTGTATTTTTTTCTTCTAGAACCAAGTAATCATGGCTTCGCCATGTTCTGAGATTTAACGTGATGTTGGAGTGGTCTTGTTTGGCCATTCCAGGCACGTTAATTATTGGTATTTTTTTTTATTTTATTAATTTTTTGTAAAAAAAAATTGGTTCATAAATTGTTATAGTTTTAATTTTGTGCATGGTTGTAACAATTTATCAGTTGATTGCTTCATCATCATCCATTTTATTTACTTGGAAAAAATTAATTTTGGCGGGACAAATTTTAACTATCAAAAATTTACGTTTTACAATTATTTGAAGGGATAGTTGTGATAAACAATTTGATTTAAGGGTAAAGAATTAATTATTACATTTAATTGGAGAATTAAGATAACTCATAAATATTTTCAAATTAGATTTGTCAAATAAAATGTAAAAGGTAAAACCAGTATATTAGCCCCTCACATTACGCATTTGTATTTATTTAATCCCTCACTTTTAAAATGATATTTTTTAGTCCCTTACATTACACATTTGTATTTATTTAGTCTCTTCACTTTTAAAATGATGATTTTTAGTCAGACAAATGTAAAATGTTGAATTTTGGTCATTGAATAAAATCCCAAGCATTTTGGCGTAAATTTGTCATGTCCCTCACATATATAAAACGTTGAATTTTGGTCCCTGAATCAAATCTCGAGTATTTTTTGCCTAAATTTGTCATGTATTGTTCACATGACAAAATATTTTTCGAGGACAAATTTATAAATTCATCTGAGTAGAATGTTTTATGAGTACGAAGGATATGAAGTAAGTGATTGATTAGCAATTTGTTTGTATTTAAGATTATTTCAATATCTGACTTGTGGTATTTTTTTTTTTCAAAATTTATAATCCAATTCGATGCTCGAGTTTTGTGTTGGAAAGGAAAAACAATTCTTAAATTTTACTCAAAAAATATGTCATGTGAACAACACACAATTAATTCAGACAAAAAAGTGCTCAGGATTTAATCTAGGTACCGAAATTCGACATTTTACATTTGTGAGGGACTAAAAATCATCATTTTAAAACTGAGGGACTAAATAAATAAAATAGGTAATGTGAAGGACTAATAGAATAGTTTTCCCAACGTAAAAAGCTTTCAATTGACATAAGAACTTTCAATTATACATATTAGATTTGATATGTATTAGGACGTCTCATTTTTCTCATGCATTAGGTTGTCTCATTTTTCTCATGCATTAGGGTTCTCGTCAGTATGTGTTTTCGTAATGCATAGATGAAATCGTCCTCCAAATTGCACTCATAGTTGAATAATTGCAAAACATTACATTCATAAAATCATACGGTAGTATAAAACGAAAGGGGAAATACTTAGTTACGGCTGATTTTTTACTTTATTTATAAATTTTATAAAATAAATTAATAACATCAATTTGTGTATTTAAACATTTTACAAAATTTAATTTTAACAATAAAACCTGTAAGTAACGTCTAAATTCAATTCTATCAAAATATTTTTCAAATGAAAATTAAGCAAGCCGCCTAAATAAGTTACCATGAAAACAAGAAAAGATTAGGAACACACACTTTATCTTTTTCTTTTGGAAAAATGACCTTAATAATCCCTCACATTTTACATTTGTACTTTTTTATTCCCTTACATTCAAAATGATGCATTTTAGTCCCTTACAAATTCAAAACACATCATTTTGGTCTCTTGACACAATTACGAGCATATTTTGGCTTTCTTATTGGAAATATTAACATTCGTATTGAATGTAACATATTTAATCGTAAAATTGACAATTCTTAATTTTAAATACTAAATTATCCCCAAAAAAGAAAGGATTGGGACTGTTGAAGTAGGGTGGCGGAGAAAAACCGGCGAGGGAAGGGAATAGAGGTGGTGATGGTATGTGAGAATTTTGAGGTAGTGGTGGAAGAAATTTTAGGTTGTGTCATTTAACATTTAAAATTTGTATGTTGCTAATTTTGTCCACGAAAAATGTAGCATTCGATACGCAGGCGAGTATTTCAAGCCAAAATTTGCCTATAATTATGTCGAGGGACCAAAATGGTGCATTTTGAATTTGTGAGGGACTAAAATGTATCATTTTAAATGTAAAGAACTAAAAAAGTATAAAAGTAAAATGTGAGGGACTATTAATGTTGTTTTCCCTTTTCTTTTTATTTCCCTCCTTTGGATCAAATGTTGTGTGCCAATTTTGGAGTAATATGTGTTTACAGGAAAAGCATATCCTAATTAGTAATTGATTTTCTCATTGGTTACATCTTTCATGTCATAGCAAAAAAAAAAAAAGCCTTTACTAATCGTTTTTCTTGCTCCTTGGTCATATAAAGGTTAAGGACGTATTACCCTCAATGTTTTGAAAATCAGACCGGACAGGCCGGTTCGACCGGTCGGACCGCAAAACGAAAAGTCACCTGTCCGATCCAACTATATATCCGATCTGTATAAAAAATTGGACAGATCCGGTATAAAATCATGAACGGCTAAAAAATCGGTTCAACCAGTTTTGGTGTTTTTTAAATTTCAGTATAAAAAATGATTTAAATAAAGAGTAAAATTAAAAAATCGTGAAATAAACTCTAAAATGGCAAAATATTGAATACACCAAAACCTAAACTATTAAGTTGTTATTTTTTTTATCTTATTTTTACTTATTTTTGTACAAATTTCATTTTTCTTATTAGAAATTTGATTAGTATTTTTTGGTATTATGATTATAATTATCCAAAAATAGTATTTTTTTTTCTATTTTAGATTTTATTGTATAAATATATTTTAAGTCATTTTAAATTGTACCACACTTTAAAAAAAATACCTAAATTAATGAACCGATCGGTTTAACGGATCGTACCGATTGAACCCCGAAACAAACAGGCCACCGATCAATGTTCGATCCGATTTTCAAAACATTGAGATACCCTAATTCAAAAGAACAGTGTATCTTTAACTTTTCGTTTCGGAATTGGTCTTTTCTTAGTCATGGCTAGATGTGTATCCAATCAAATCCAATCCAATCCAATCCAATCCAATCCAACATCACTAGACGCCAATGTGCGACATGCATGCATGTAAATGTTTTAATCCTCTTAATACAAATGAAAAACACGTCGTAAATGCTTTAATCAATTGTGTGAAGAATGAGACAAAATTGTACCTCTCTTTGTAATGAATGACCATCGGAAATTTTGGCACAAAATAATTGGTTTGGTTTTAGTGGACAATAAAAAAGCAAAACTTACACATGGGTTTCATATTTTTATGTTACCCTATGTATATTTACTCGGCACATAAAAGCAATAGAAAAATACTATCATAAGTTTGATTTTTAACTTTGCTGGTAGACTTTGCATTCGAAATTAAATTTTATAAAATTTTACTTATATCAATTTATATTATAAATTGCATAACATTTAATCTATACTACAGGATTTATAAGTAGGGTCAAAAATCAGGTCTACCTAAATATTTTACAAAAGTTTTTAAACTCAAACTATGAAGTGATTTGGATGACTGTTCGGTTTATGATTTGACAAGTTCAACCGTTCGGATCACATGATTTTTAGACTTTTTTTAGATTGGCTATTTACAGTATATAAAGGTGCCAAAGGCAAGCATGACATCATTATGAACACAGAGTCCAAAATGTGGAATCCCAAAAAGAGGCTGGCTAGCTAAACTATACAACAGCAAATCAAAGCCGAGTACTCAGGCGGTCTTTAGGTTATAAATTTTCCTCCTGAAGGGGGGTTCAAATCTTACCCCCAAAAACTTTTTTTTTTCTGAATTAAAAATTTTTTGTGGCTTTGGATTGTCCATGAATATTTGTTGAAACTTGATTTACAACTTTCTAATTTACAAAGAATAATTTTTTAGCCTTTTTTTTATATTTTATTTGGGGTTGAGAAATCATATTTGTCTAGAAATTTTGAAATTAGTAATTAGATCAAAGACAATGATATTGGAAAATCAAAACTCAGTCTATTCGAGTCATCGATTCTTACAGATTTTTAGAGTTTTGACTGGCATTAACCAATTTTTTGTCATTTCTGAGTATTATAGACAATCAGAGCAAACTTGTGGCTGGTTCATAGTTCAACCGATCGAATTGGCTGATTCAATCCGTGCTTCAACATTACTTAAAGGCAGTCCGTACTTTGTACAAAATTAACTTTAGCCAAGCACAAACTGCATGAGCGTCAAAAGGATCATCGAGGAGTTAAGTGTCATACAATTGTGTTGATGGTTCGAATATTCGGTCTATTTGGGCCAAAGAATAACTCCACTTAGTAGTCGACACTGGATTAGGAAAAAGTGATTTAATATCTTGTCATTTGGGTATTCACTTTTCAGCATGTTGAATAACCGAGTACCCGACTCGATTCGTTTGTGACATTTTTGACAATTAAAATATTACTTGCTAATTATATATATAGTATACCCATGTAAATGAGGTGGGAAGAACAAAAAACTTATTAGATTAAGTCCTAGTGCGCAAAATTACATAATAACCCTAATTATAGATCAAGTTGGTTATCCATCAGGTCAAAAGTTTTCAACCAACTAATATTAATATTCGATACACTATTGACACTATAACAATAATTGGTGGGATATTGTCACGCCCCCATATCGGGACGTAACAAGCCGCACTCCCAGGGTAAAACCCCGAAAATGCAAGGCCTGATATCATGAGCAAACTAAACATCCATAAAAATAAAATAAAGTAAAATATCCAAATCACATTTGCACTATAATGTAAATGTCTTCAACGTTCATAGCACTAAAGTAAAATATCCAACACAAGAATTTAGAACTAAAAATGTCCATGCAAAACTAAATGGTTAACTGAATAAATCCTAACATCTAACTCTAAGCTACCCTTTTTGAACTTCACTGTCCGCAATAATCCACTTGATTATCGAACCCAAATTCAAGAATATTTATTTCTCCTGCAAAAATAAATGTGTATAATGGGGTAAGCATACACGTTACTCAGTAAAAGATCCGAATTCCATTCTATTGGAACGAAAATGTTATATTATATATATATATATATATATATATTTCCAAACTTGTTATAAACATCCTAATCATCCATACATATGTATAAATTTACAATTGATTCACAGCACATGAGGTTTACATACTAATTTAAGTAAGTGACAGTATCAAGTGTGCAAATAATGGCAATACAATAACAAAAAAAATGTCAATAACAAAAGTACCATCACAATACAATAATCAATAAGAGACTCATGGATTTTCTATAGTTTTGTTGGCAAGTTGGATATCCAATCCTAACTACTTTATAACCTGTTAGGAAAATGTCATAACAAAGTCCAACTATTATAACCGTTGGAAAAAGGCCATAACAAATACTCATATAGAGAATTAGGAATTAACTCACACCAACTCCACCAAAGATATTCAGGAGCCAAAATAATATAATAATATTCAAATATATTAAACATGCATCACACAAGCCATTAATTGTGTCAAATTGCCACTTACAATAATTTTATATGAACAAACAATAAAGTAAACTATACTCGATCCGATTTAATACATAATTAAATTTTCAAACAAAAATTTTACGAAGAATTTTCCAAAAAAAATATGGAAAAGAATTAGAATCCCTTACCTAACGACTAATCGAAATGCTATGCTTAACTCAAATATTAGAGTTCCAAATAATCCTCGCCACCTATAACACAATTTCGACGAAATTTAATCTACGATCAACTACTACCTAAAATCATATTGAAACAAACATTAAAATCCTATAAGGATTCTTATATATATATATATATGTTATAAATATATATATATATATATATATTAAAACACTAATATGATTTGGCAGCAAACTTGCTGCCAAATCTCGATTCCTCGAACAAAATGGCTACTACCATGCAACCTAGACTTCATTCAATTTTTTTTAATAAAACAAAAAATCGAATCAATACATCTCAATTCCAAAAAGAATGGCTGCCAACATGCAGCCATGATTCCATTTTTTTTTTTTTTTCAAATCAAAAACTTGATTTGGCAGTGAATTCACTGCCAAATCGATGCATGAAGCCTTCACATGACTATGGCTTCAGCCATAACGCTTCGGCTCATTTTTTTTTTTTTTCAATTACCAATATAATTCCACCTATTTTTAAATAAAAAGACTTAGTATAATTCTCATGTCAAGAGTTTCGAATATGAACCCTAATTCCATGAACACCATTGAATTAAACCCTAACCTTATAAATACCATTAAATTAATTCTATAATTTCATCCATAAACATATAGGAAAGCATCCAACAACAAGGTCACTTAACATAATTACCCCCGAATTCTTGAAAATTATCGAAGAATTCTTCACCACTTATCTGCTCCTGATAACCCTCTTATTCTCTCGACAACCCTCAACTCCAAGGAACGATTATCTTTTTATCAGATAGGATGAATCGTTACTTATAAAAATAAATAAACAAATAAACTCTTATAATTATTCTTAAGTTTTCCCTTTTTATCTAAATTAAATTTTTAACCCAATATTTTATTATGGGCCCAAAAAAAATTAACAAATCATAGCCACAAAACTTGGGTTTTACAGATATCCTATCTTACGATTCGGAGTGAACTACATCAGCCAGTTTTTTGTGGCCGCAGGTCAAAATCGACACGGCCTAATGATAATAACTCACACTAGCCCTATAAAACATCCCAACAAAGGTTCAGTTAGTGGAAGAATACAAGTGTTTGAAAATTAGGAAGTAAAGAAAATGGACAGTACATTTACAATGTTGTATTCGCTTGCTATCTATTTCATCATTTTAATTGTACAATCATTTATGTTCTGATCACCTCAAATTTCAGGTTCAGAAAATCGGCCAGACTTCCTCCGGGGCCATATCCATTTCCGATCATCGGCAACATCCTTCAACTGGGCCTAAATCCTCATCAATCACTAGCCAAACTATCCAAAACTTATGGCCCTTTAATGTCACTCAAACTCGGAAGCAGAACAGCAATTGTTGTATCATCTCCGGCACTTGCCAAGGAAGTACTACAAAAACACGACCAGATTCTCTCAAGCAGAACGGTCCCTAATGCTGCCCAAATATTTGATCACCCCAAAATGTCAATTGTCTGGCTCCCACCTTCGACCCAGTGGCGAAATCTCCGTAAAATATGTAAAGAACAATTGTTTGCTCCACAAAAACTTAACGTTAGCCAAGGCCTGCGTCGAGAAAAGCTACAACAATTATATGACTATTTTTACAAATGTAGCGTTGCAAGAAAATCTTTGAACATTGGTGAAGTAGCCTTTACTACAACTATTCCTCAATTTAATCTCGAGTACTTTCTTTTCTGTTGATTTTGTAAACTACGATGATAGTAATTCTTCTCAAGAGTTCAAGGAGATAGTGCACGGCATGCTGAAAAACGTTGGCACTCCTAATCCGGCGGACTACTTTCCGTTCCTTAAAGTGTTGGATCCAAAAGGCATCAGGCGAAGTACTAAGCATTGTTTTATAAAGTTGTGTCGTATATTTGAAGATATTATTGATGAACGGTTGCTCGTCAGGGATTCTTCAGAAAGTAGGAAAGATGATTTATTGGAAGTGCTCTTGGATCATAGCATGAAGAATAAGTCCGAATTCAGCCGCAATGATATCAAAGGCTTGCTTATGGTGAGTTGTTTGTTCTTCTTATTCTTTGGTACTATGTCATCTCTAGCTGTATCATTTTTTTTTGGTAAATGACCGTAAATCCTCTTGTGGTATGAGCTTCTTGCCTATTGACTCCTATATATTTTACAAATATATCTTACATCCCTATGTGGTTTGGACTGAAAGGTAAGATGGACAGAAATAATTCAAATTAACGGATTTTAGTACAATTGCTTCATTACTTCTAACCTACAACTCATTTTCTGCAAATCACTTGAACCCTTGAAATTTCTTGAAACCCTATGCATATGAGGGTTTGTGGGGTGATGGGGAAAGGGAATGGACTGTGATGGGGGAGGGAATGAGTCTCGTGAGGAGGGACTGGTTGTTGGGAGGCGAAAGGAGAGCTGGTGGTGGTGGTTGATGGTGCAGGTAGGGGTGGTGGTTATGGAATAGGGGAAAGGGTTATGAGGGAAGGGAGAAAGGAGAGAATTGTCAAGGGAGAAAAGAGGGAAGGGGACCGGATTTAGGAGAAGGGGGAAAAGGTGGGAGAGAATCCAATTTGGATAAAAAGATAGGATGAGTAGTAGTGGTGGTGGTGGTTGTGGTAGTGGTGAAAGAAGATAGTAGTTGACGATGGGGTGGTGGAGAAGGATTTTGTTTTTTAAATGGATGGAAATAAGGGTATTTTAGTAATTGTAGGTGAGATTTTTGGAAGAAAAACAATATTTTTTGTTGCACACTTGCATAAGCGACAAGTGTACGTCAAACTCCGTCCATTTGGATGATTTTTGTCTATTTCACTTTCAAGTACAAATCACACGAGACCTAAGGTATATTTTAAAAACACATAAGGGCCATGGAGTCAGAAGGGTATATCACATGGAGTTTATGGTAATTTATCATATTATTTAAAAAATATTTTAAATATAAGTAAACAGACAAATAAATTGAGAGATAAACAAAAAGATTTAAATCTAGAGTAAATCTATGTCACACATTCTACAATACAGAGTGAGATGATTGAAATGCAAGCATCCACTTCTATAGAGAGAGTGACTAACAAATATTTTTCCTAAATCCATATGCTGTAACTCAAGAAGCTATACCTTTTGTCGAGAAAATTATCAGATTTGCATGCTAATGTTGAACCATTGATTGGGACATCGCAAAACTTAAAGTAATATGCAAAAATGCCATGAAATGACCATAAAAGCCATATTTACCTACCCTTTTTTTCAAAATAAAGCAAACAAATAAACCAAACCGTAATCCCACTAAATAAGATCGGCTGCATGAATTTTGTTATGTCATTGCACTCTGTCATGGACCATATCCTTCTCAATTCCTAAATTGATTATATCTTTCTTACAAGTGTATTTTTGTCATTTTCTACAACAATATTTTTTTATTTTTTTTATTTTATGTTCCACTAAGATTTTATTTATTTTGTGAATAAGATTACATTCTTCCTATGGCAATAACATTTGCCTGTGGACATTACAAAATTTTTAAGGGGAATTATATGGTTCTGTCAGGACACTACAACATTATATTTCATGTTATTATATTATATAATTATTTAAAATACATATAATTATGCTGTATAAATATTTAAAGTATTACAATATGGTACAATAATGAAAATATAGAATTTTTCAATTTTAATCTGTGTCTAGTTTAGCTTAACTTAATGGATTCCGGATATAATTCCAATTTAATTCCATTTGGAGTTGTGGTGGAGGACGTCAATGAATTACGAAACATTTGTTACATTATTCTAATTAAACCAATCTTGTATTGTATTAGGATTTATTAGTGGCAGGAACAGATACAACTGCAAGCACTGTGGAGTGGACAATTGCAGAGCTAATTCGCAATCCAGAAAAGCTGAAAAAAGCAAGAGCCGAGCTGAAGTCAGTCATTGGATAAGAAGCAAAAAATACCTCAAGAATCAGACATCTCAAGACTCCCTTATTTGCAAGCAGTTATTAAAGAAACCTTTCGCCTTCACCCTCCAGGTCCCTTTCTAATTCCTCACAAGGCCCAGGCAGATGTCGAAATCAATGGCTACACAGTGCCCAAAAATGCACAACTACTCGTTAACATTTGGGCCACGGGCAGAGATTCGAATGTGTGGCCGGACCCTGAAATGTTTGTGCCTGAGAGATTCTTGCAAAGTGAAATGGACGTGCGAGGGCAGCATATTTGAGCTCATTCCTTTTGGTTCGGGAAGGAGGATTTGTCCCGGATTGCCACTGGCTTATCTGATGGTGCATCTAATGGTTGCGATTTCGATTCATAACTTTGAGTTGAAGCTTGTAGATGGAATGATTAGAGTTGAAGATATGGATATGGATGAAGTGTTCGGGCTTACACTTCAAAAGGCTCTGCCTCTCAAAGTTATTCCAGTTGAACTCGTGTGACATGAATGTCAAATTTAAGCAAATCGATATTCGATATTTGAATATGAGTGTAAACTAAAATTGTGTATCGTTCATTTTTACTGTGATTGAAGATAATCATTGAATCGTAATCGACACACTAAAGTTCATGTACTTTAATTAGGCGTTCTCTCTCCGTCTCCTAGTCCTATCCAATGGTTATCAATAGAGCAAATCAAATTTAATACCCTATATATATAGGACGTAATATTATAAATGGGAGAGAGGACATAGCTCAAATAGTATTATTAGACCTCCTATTAAGTAGTCACCCTAAATCTAGTAGAATTTAGAAATTAGGTTTACACCTTACATATCACACGAAATAAACAATTGAGATGGACTTAGACCCAAATAAGATCGTATGAACATAGGTTTTACTGGTCTTTATTTAACCCATTTTTTATGAAACAAAAATTAATTAGTGGTAGTTCAAATAAGAAAATAATTCTAACATTGAATTCATAATTACCGAATACGTAGTACGGCTACTGAAATGCAGTATGTTACGTTTTAAAAAAAAAATACATATATATGGTAATATCGGTATACAGCATGATGTATAAATACATGCAAATTGATACGTGGTACTAAAAGTTACCTAGTGAATTCGGTATCTATTCTTGAATCTACAGCTTATAATCCATAAAAAGTATGACAAATTCTTGTATGCCTCACAAGACATAGAGTATGTGAGTTTTACGTGTAAGCCAATATATAAGAAATATATATAATAAATTATATTATAAAAAATTAATGGAGATAAACCTGGCCCTTGCCTCATATATATGTATCTATTTTAACTAAATAAGAAAAAGTAATGTATTTTTTGTGCAAATTAAAAGACTTGAAATGTCCTAGGCACTAATTGTTATTTTTTTTACTAGTGTTTTTCCAGAACGGGTGCACTTAAGGAAACAAAATTAAACCAATATTGCATTTGGATGGTGGGAATTGGGTAAATTTAATTTGAAATCTTAATCTACAATAAGTTATTTAGGCAAATTAGTTGATTTAGTTATGGATTTGAAATCTACCAATAAGTGGAGTGTGATTTCAATGGTTAAATGAGTGGATTTGAAATTCACCCAAATTTTATGTCATTTCAAATCCATCAAATTCAAATCCATTCATTTCGAATCCTTCTTTAAATTCAAATCCACCTGCAATCAAAATTGGAAATTAGTGCATGCACTCAAGGAAACAAAATTGATCCAAGTAAACTTGCGTACCTGGATCATACGTAGCGGTAACCGAACAACAACTTAGTTGGCAATAAGTCGGATGTACGTACATTAGATTGATGTCACACATGTATACTTGTGTGTGTGTATATATATATATATATATATATATGTTGTGAAAAAAATAAATTCTCGATAAGAAGATAAGGTGACAAAAGAGCCAAATTCTCTTTTTGTTTCTCCCTTTCTGTCTTTTTCTTTCATCTAGCGGGTTAGAGATGACGGACTTTTGTAAAACTTTGCATCTATATAGTTAACCTCTTCGGCACCAGAAGGTCTTGGTTAGACTACCAGCATTTTTTCAATCTTTGTACTATCCTTCAGCTTTTTGACAAACTTAAAGCATTGAGAGAGTGTTGATGGTAGGATACCATTAGCATGAATCCAAGGATGACCCAATAAGGCCTTGTATGAGGTGTCAGTGTCGATCACGTGGAACAATGCCTTGGTTTCAAGGTGCTCAAAATTCATTTTTAACTCGATAGTGCCCAGTGCTGTTTGTCCCATTTGGCTAAAGCCTTGGATTGTCAAGTTGGACAGGGTATTTTGGAGAAAGATCTCGAGTTGACAACCCTATAAGACAAAGGGTTTTCAAGGGAAGTAGATTTATTGCAAATCCACCATCAAGCATTATTTGGGTTAAAAACATGTTTCCAATAATGTCATAAATATAAAGAAGTCGATTATGGTCATGTCCTATTGGGAGTTCCTCGTCATTAAAAGTGATAAAAACCATGCATTAAGCACAAAATTCTTTTGACAATGCCAGACTAAAATCAATCGCATAAAGATCAGGTGTCATCAAAGCTTGTACTATTGCCCTTCTTAGATCCTTTGACATTTGTAAAGCAACATAGACACTTAAGAGAGCCAGAATGCGCTTGAGATGTGCTAAGACATCATATTTGACTTGTTGTTCGTGTGGTGCATTTCGTTAGTGAGGTTTGACGGGGACTTTGGGATACCTCCTTAAGTTTTCAAACTTATTTTCACAAGTTTCAGGTGGAGGTTGTGCGTCCTCTTCTTGAATTATGAATTCTTTAGCTCAGACAGAATTGAATACAAGTTCGCTATTCTTCATCCCCAGTACTTTCAATTTCCAAAGGACTATTGTAATTTTCTAGGAAAGGCTCGGTCATGAGCTTGTAAAGTGTTAGAATTTTTGAATTTCCCAAACGAGGCATGTCAGGATAAGCGTAAACATATGAAATTTCATTGTCTACTTCAAATGCTACTTTAATTGCACCCTTAGGAAGACGAACTGATGGGATAGGGTTTTCTTCGACTAAGGAAATGTTGTTAGCAGTGGCAAGCGAATCATCTTCAAGCACGAGATCACCCTTATCAACCATTGATTGGATAATATTTTTAAGAACATAACAATCTATAATGGGATGACTAATAATTCGATGATAAAAGTCATACTTTGGATCATCGATTTTGTTAATTTCAGCAGGTTGGATTAGGCAATTCTATTGCATTTTCTTTCACCAACTAGTTGAAGATGAATTCCACATCCTCGTCATGAAATGTGTACTTACACTCTTCCTTTCCTTCAAAGACTATAGGTCTTCTTTGACTTCTTTAACTTTTGAATTTGAATCAGGATTGCCATTACCATTTTTCTTGTTACTATGGACAAAAATCTGCCATAGACTAGCCTTTCTTGATGTGTTTCTTGCCTTCACTTTTGTTTTTTTTGGAAGACTTACCTTTTAGAATGCTTTTTTGTCTAGCTATTTGCTTTTCAAGGTTACCAAGTTTTGAGACAAGTGCATCAAATGTTTGGGGTTCGGCGATCCCAACGAAAGTTACTATTTCTAGCAACAGGTTGTTATATCACATTTGGACAGCTGATTGTTCGGTCAATTTCTCAATGCATTGTAGATTTAAATTTCTCCATATTGCTATGAAGTCATTGACACTTTCATTTGTTTTTTGATGAGCATCGGCTAAGTCAAATATAAAAACATTCTTTTTTTAGCACACGAATTGAGCAAGGAAGGCTCTTTGCATATCATCCCATATAAGGATCGAGCCAGGTTGTAGTTGGGTATACCAACTAAAAGCAATTATCCTTTTAGGGATTGGACAAATTGACGAATTAATAAAGCATCAGAATGGGCTGATTCACCACAAGTTGAGTACTAGTGAGCTAAATGCTCTTGTGGTGAGTTATTGATTCCGTCGAATTTCTCGAAATGAAACTTTTGATAATCAGGGAAATTTGGCATGGTATCATAATGAGACGGATATGGTTTACAATACCCTAACACAGGAGGATTCATATATGCTTGGAATTCTCTGATACTTTAGCTATCAATATTTTGATATCAGCTTGTATTACAGGTGCGCTTGAATTCTGGATGTTTTCATGAGTTTGCACATGTTCTCGAACCGATGTACTTGCTTGACTAGCCATTCGAGCTGCCAAAGCAGTTGTTTTAGCGTCTTTTTCAGCAAGCTTCCTTTGTAGTTCGAGCACTTGCTCTTCAAGATTGGTGGTACCAACGACAAAGACTGGCATTCTTTTATTTTAGAACTCATCATAAATCTGTATTTCCTTTCAAACTCTCTCACTTAAAAATTTGTCACTAATTTTGAAGAAAAGTCATCCTCTTTTAATAGAGACTCATATAAAGGATTAATAGATGAGGAAACCACAATCCTTTTTGGGCTATGCAATCCACTTGAAGAAGCCATTGTTATATTGAAGTTAGACTCCGTTGACTTCTCTTCAATGAGAGACTTTATCGTGGTCGATGACTCTTCAGATGGAGCTCGAGACATCATTTTTCTCGAGATAGAGTCACCGAACCATCGTATGATGAAAACCGAGACTTGGACGAGTGAGAAGATCGGATTATATAATGAGATAAAGATCCTTCCGTCACAAGTCTTTTGGTCCCCCTATCGAATTCATGTTCGATTAATTGTTTCGAAGGAATAATAGGATTCATGACTTCCTTTGATAGGACGTGAACTTTAGAAGTCGGGATATTAGAATCTTCCACTTGCTTTCGAGTCCCTATTTTGTTTTTCCTTTGTCTTGTCTTTTTTTCAACAAGGTGTACAATTGTTGACCCTTCTTCAGCCAATTGACCTTTTTCTTTCGATGATGGCGAGTTGTGTTCAACAAATCTAGGCTTCAAGGCTACTATCGTCTTTTTCTTTGAAGCCCTTGCAAAAGTTGTAACCTCAACCTTTAGGGTCTCTGAAATTAGTAGTTGAGATTTCAGGGAAGAAGTATTTTCCTCCTCCTAAACAAACGTTGCCATCACAACTTCGGTTGATGGTAAGTCTACCACAAATGACCCAAAAAGGATTTGATTCGGTTTGAGATCGACTTTCTCAACCATGTTAATGGCAACATGGATTTTTCCAGTGTTGGCCATATTAAACTTGTGAAACCACCTTTAAACAGAGTTCACGCCTTCTATTAAAGTCATCTTAACTCGTTCAAAACGAGTGCTTGCATTTGGACAAGTTTTGTTTTGCCTATTAGATGACCTTTTAATTAGAGTAATTGTTCGATACTCCTTGAATGATGTCATCCTCGGAGCATTTCAGCTTGCCCTTTGTAACTTTAGAAGTCGGAGCACTTTCTTTCTATCCTCTTGTAGTGTTGACAGTCATAAATGGGGTAAGTTTCATTTGCTCTTCCGGACTTTGGTGGTCAAAATGAGATCTTTCTGTCCCCTGATGGTCGGGGTGAGCGTATCTTGCCTACTTGCAGTTTCGAAGAACGGGACCACCTTCTTTTGCCCCCTCAGGGGACTTTGTCATCCGAGCTGGCTTCTTTTCCACCTCAGCAACCTTGCAGTCGGGATAACCTTCTTTTGCCCTCTCGGGGTTATAGTGGCCGAAGTGATTTTCTTTTTTACCTCGGCAGTATTTGCGGTAGGAATGACCTTCTGTTGCCCTCTCGAGGTTTTGGTGGTCGGAGTGAATTTTTGTTTGACCTCGGCATCCTTTGCAGTTGCTAACGGAGCAAACTGCGATGTGGTCAATTCCAGAGAAATCATCGGGCGGTCTATTGTGAATGTCACCACGTAGTCATACTTCTTTGATCCTTGTCCCTGTCCTCGTTTAGTGCTTGGAAGCTCATGAAAATGAACTCACAAATTTTGGTGTCATCTTAAACCTATAAGACAAGACAATAAAATTAATTAATTCAACAATTAGAGATGAAAAGAAGAATGGGTCCCATTGGGTGTGCCAAAAACCATGCTGGGCAAAAATTTAAGATTTTAAAAATCAAATTCTCGCTTAACTTGTCCTCACTCGTATAATTTTCTCGCAAGAGCTTTGATTTATGTGATTCAGATCCATTCAAGATATTGAATCCTTAATTACATTCTCTAATTTTAGAGAAACACCTTTTGATTCTAATCGTCAATTAATTAATTTTACTTTGCAATTAAATAAACGAGAATGGGGAAATTTATATATAATATTTATTTTTGGGGTTGCACCTAAGTAATATACTAAGGCTGCTTATATATCCGTTACCGAGATCAAACCTTATGTAATTCGTGTGAATTAAGACTCACTTGTATTCAAATCATGTATTTTAATTTTTACGGAAAAATAAATTAATTTTAACCCATTTTGTACCTTGATGTGACGAGTTACTTAGGTTTAACCCATTTTTTTAATTTTGAAGAATTTGAATTGATGGAAAAATTCCACAAAGTAATATGTTTTGTAGCTCTTACAACTGAACCCTTTTGAGGGGTTTTCACATATCCAAATTGGAATCAAGCCACACGTAGTTCTTATTGAATTACAATTTTTTTTTAATATCAATTATTTTTTACTATTTGAGGCAATCGATATTTAATTGGGATTTGGCCATTAAAGGTAAAAATAATTTGGACGAGTTTGAAACTAATTCAATTATTTTATTTAATCCTTTTCTGAAGGATATTATTACCGTAAATGGCAAAGTGGGCGCGAAAGCCAATAATACACATCTAGAATTTAATGAGACACTACAATTTTTGGGTACTAAGACCAAATAATTTAACTTAATGTCTTAAAAAGGACATTTTAGGAACTAAGGCCAATTAATTAATTTAATGCCTTAAATCACAATTTTGGGTACTAAGACCAAATAAATTAATTTTGATGCCTTAATTATCCCATGGCAATTTTTATGCTCTAAGGCCATTTAATTAATTTAGTGCCTTAAATGGCAATTTTCGGGTTCTAAGGCCATTTAATTAAATTTATGCCTTAAACGAAAAAGTTTTGGGCTCTAAAGCCAATTAATTAATTTAATACCTTAAATGACAAATTTTTGTATTCCAAGACCAATTAATTAATTTAATGTTTTAAATGGTAATTTTTGGGTAAGAGAGCTATATTCGGTATAAATGGGTACCAAGATCAATTATTATATTTTTTATTTGATTCCGTGCCTTATAATATGTCCTAAAAAAGACATTATATAAAGTGACTGCAATATATATAGACAGTCATGCATATGTATTATATATGTACATAGTTGTGGATATATATATATATATATATATTATATATATTATATTTATATATAAATATATATATTATATATTTATATATATACACACACTTACATGACCGTGCATATATTTGGCTATACATATTTATGCATAATTTGTGCGTATTCTATATATTATATATATGGCACAGCCGTGCATATATATGATTATACATATATATGCATAGTTTGTGTATATATATTATTATATATACATATATGTTTATGACTATATGTATATATTCGTTGTAACTTGGATGGAATTAAAAACAGACTTGTAGTTAAGATCTAATTTCAAAATCCAGTCAATAGTATCAATAGTTATGGGTCAGAAAAATAACAAATTTATCATGACCTTCTAGTTCACAAATTCAAATAAGTGTTGACTTATTCTCCTGATACAGTGCATAACTGTATAACAACGTAACAAAAAATATATTTTTGTTAAGAAATAATAGGAGTTAAGTAATTTTAGTTCTCTTGTTTTCATAAGAAACAAATTTGGATAAACGCTAATCTTTCTAAATAGCCAACAAAAAAAAAACAACGTAAGTTTAACTTCAATCATAGAGTCAGTGAGTGAAAATAAACCATATATATTCAGACTTATGGAGGAGAAGAATTAAAAATCGGGTACATAGTACACTTATTTTTACCTTTGGTATAATTACTTGACCCCTATTAAACTAGTTTTCTCCCTTTTGAACTGATATATTATTGATAGGTTTGCTTTACTGCTTCTGGAAATTTTGGTTGCTCCTGTTTTTTTTTTTTTTTTCCCAATGGCCTCCTGTGCTATCCTTTTATATAGATCCTCGTAAACCCAACTGAAGCATGTGAGTTTGCACTTTTTCCACCTAGTATTCATGGGATCATGGATATTGGTCATTCAATTATTCTCATAATTTTTGGAGGCTTGTGAGACGTGAATAATATGACCATGGGCCAATTGGTTAATGGCCTCACTATTCCTTGTGCAGTCTTGGCTATTTTATGGCTCCATCTAACAATTAATTGTTGTATTTTTTTTTTTTTTTCTTAGAACCAAGTAATCCTGGCTTTGCCATGTTCTGAGATTTAACGTGATTTTGGAGTGGTCTTGTTTGGCCATTCCAGGCACGTTAATTATTTTTTATTTATTAATTTTTTTTTTAAATTTTATTAATTTTTTGTAAAAAAAAATAAAAAAATTGGTTCATAAATTGTTATAGTTTTAATTTTGTGCATGGTTGTAACAATTTATCGGTTGATTGCTTCATCATCCATTTTATTTACTTGGAAAAAGTTAATTTTGGCGGGACAAATTTTAACTGTCAAAAATTTACGTTTTACAATTATTTGAAGGGATGGTTGTGATAAACAATTTGATTTAAGGGTAAAGAATTAATTATTACATTTCATTGGAGAATTAAGATAACTCATAAGTATTTTCAAATTAGATTTGTCAAATAAAATGTAAAAGGGAAAACCAGTATATTAGCCCCTCACATTACGCATTTGTATTTATTTAATCCCTCACTTTTAAAATGATATTTTTTAGTCCCTTACATTACACATTTGTATTTATTTAGTCATTCACTTTTAAAATGATGATTTTTAGTCCCTGACAAATGTAGAATGTTGAATTTTGGTCATTGAATCAAATCCCAAGCATTTTGGCGTAAATAATTTGTCATGTCCCTCACATATATAAAACGTTGAATTTTGGTCCCTGAATCAAATCTCGAGTATTTTTTGCCTAAATTTGTCATGTATTGTTCACATGAAATATTTTTCGAGGACAAATTTATAAATTCATCTGAGTAGAATGTTTATGAGTACGAAAGATATGAAGTAAGTGATTGATTAGCAATTTGTTTGTATTTAAGATTATTTCAATATCTGACTTGTGGTATTTTTTTTTTCAAAATTTATAATCCAATTCGATGCTCGAGTTTTGTGTTGGAAAGGAAAAACAATTCTTAAATTTTACTCAAAAAATATGTCATTTGAACAACACACAATTAATTCAGACAAAAAAGTGCTCATGATTTAATCTAGGTACCGAAATTCGACATTTTACATTTGTGAGGGACTAAAAATCATCATTTTAAAAGTGAGGGACTAAATAAATATAAATGGATAATGTAAGGGACTAAAAATCATCATTTTAAAATATTATGGACTAAATAAATAAAATCCGAGGTAATGTGAAGGACTAATAGAATAGTTTTCCCAATGTAAAAAGCTTTCAATTGAAATAAGAACTTTCAATTATACATATTAGATTTGATATGTATTAGGACGTCTCATTTTTCTCATGCATTAGGTTGTCTCATTTTTCTCATGCATTAGGTTCTCGTCAGTATGTGTTTTCGTAATGCATAGATGAAATCGTCCTCCAAATTGCACTCATAGTTGAATAATTGCAAAACATTACATTCATAAAATCATACGGTAGTATAAAACGAAAGGGGAAATACTTAGTTACGGCTGATTTTTTACTTTATTTATAAATTTTATAAAATAAATTAATAACATCGTGTATTTAAAATTTTATAAAATTTAATTTTAACAATAAAACCTGTAAGTAACGTCTAAATTCAATTCTATCAAAATATTTTTCAAATGAAATTAAGCAAGCCGCCTAAATAAGTTACCATGAAAACAAGAAAAGATTAGGAACACACACTTTATCTTTTTCTATTTGGAAAAATGACCTTAATAATCCCTCACATTTTACATTTGTACTTTTTTATTCCCTCACATTCAAAATGATGCATTTTAGTCCCTTACAAATTCAAAACACATCATTTTGGTCTCTTGACACAATTACGAGCATATTTTGGCTTTGAAATATTAACATTCGTATTGAATGTAACATATTTAATCGTAAAATTGACAATTCTTAATTTTAAATACTAAATTATCCCCAAAAAAGAAAGGATTGGAACTGTTGAAGTAGGGTGGCGGAGAAAAACCGGCGAAGGAAGGGAATAGAGGTGGTGATGGTATGTAAGAATTTTGAGGTAGTGGTGGAAGAAATTTTAGGTTGTGTCATTTAACATTTAAAATTTGTATGTTGCTAATTTTGTCCACGAAAAATGTAGCATTCGATACGCAGGCGAGTATTTCAAGCCAAAATTTGCCTATAATTATGTCGAGGGACCAAAATGGTGCATTTTGAATTTGTGAGGGACTAAAATGTATTAATTATTTTAAATGTAAAGAACTAAAAAAGTATAAAAGTAAAATGTGAGGGACTATTAATGTTGTTTTCCCTTTTCTTTTTATTTCCCTCCTTTGGATCAAATGTTGTGTGCCAATTTTGGAGTAATATGTGTTTACAGGAAAAGCATATCCTAATTATTGATTTTCTCATTGGTTACATCTTTCATGTCATAGCAAAAAAAAAAAGCCTTTACTAATCGTTTTTCTTGCTCCTTGGTCATATAAAGGTTAAGGACGTCATACCCTCAATGTTTTGAAAATCAGACCGGACAGGCCGGTTCGACCGGACAGGCCGGTTCGACCGGTCGGACCGCAAAACAAAAAGTCACCTGTCCGATCCAACTATATATCCGATCTGTATAAAAAATTGGACAGATCCAGTATAAAATCATGAACGGCTAAAAAATCGGTTCAACCAGTTTTGGTGTTTTTTAAATTTCAGTATAAAAAATGATTTAAATAAAGAGTAAAATTAAAAAATCGTGAAATAAACTCTAAAATGGCAAATTATATTGAATACACCAAAACCTAAACTATTAAGTTGTTATTTTTTTTATCTTATTTTTACTTATTTTTGTACAAATTTCATTTTTCTTATTAGAAATTTGATTAGTATTTTTTGGTATTATGATTATAATTATCCAAAAATAGTATTTTTTTTTCTATTTTATATTTTATATAAATATATTTTAAGTCATTTTAAATTGTACCACACTTTAAAAAAAATACCTAAATTAATGAACCGATCAGTTTAACGGATCGTACCGATTGAACCACGAAACAAACAGGCCACCGATCAATGTTCGATCCGATTTTCAAAACATTGAGATACCCTAATTCAAAAGAACAGTGTATCTTTAACTTTTCGTTTCGGAATTGGTCTTTTCTTAGTCATGGCTCCCAAATCCAATCCAATCCAATCCAATCCAATCCAATCCAACATCACTAGACGCCAATGTGCGACATGCATGCATGTAAATGTTTTAATCCTCTTAATACAAATGAAAAACACGTCGAGTAAATGCTTTAATCAATTGTGTGAAGAATGAGACAAAACTGTACCTCTCTTTGTAATGAATGACCATCGGAAATTTTGGCACAAAATAATTGGTTTGGTTTTAGACGCCAATGTGCGACATGCATGCATGTAAATGTTTTAATCCTCTTAATACAAATGAAAAACACGTCGTAAATGCTTTAATCAATTGTGTGAAGAATGAGACAAAATTGTACCTCTCTTTGTAATGAATGACCATCGGAAATTTTGGCACAAAATAATTGGTTTGGTTTTAGTGGACAATAAAAAAGCAAAACTTACACATGGGTTTCATATTTTTATGTTACCGATATTGTCACGCCCCCATATCAAGGACGTAACAAGCAGCACTCCCAGGGTAAAACCCGGAAAATGCAAGGCCTGATATCATGAGCAAACTAAACATTCATAAAAATAAAATAAAGTAAAATATCCAAATCACATTTGCACTATAACGTAAATGTCTTCAACGTTCATAGCACGTCTACTAAAGTAAAATATCCAACAAATTTAGAACTAAAAATGTCCATGCAAAACTAAATGGTTAACTGAATAAATCC
The DNA here is from genome assembly GCA_025175665.1 of Cinchona pubescens. Classification (NCBI taxonomy): domain Eukaryota; kingdom Viridiplantae; phylum Streptophyta; class Magnoliopsida; order Gentianales; family Rubiaceae; genus Cinchona; species Cinchona pubescens. The sequence continues at coordinate 603,753 of JANKKI010000145.1, read as the reverse complement.
TAACATCTAACTCTAAGCTACCCTTTTTGAACTTCACTGTCCGCAATAATCCACTTGATTATCGAACCCAAATTCAAGAATATTTATTTCTCCTGCAAAAATAAATGTGTATAATAGGGTAAGCATACACGTTGCTCAGTAAATAGATCCGAATTCCATTCTATTGGAACGAAAATGTTATATTTTATATATATATATATATATATTTCCAAACTTGTTATAAACATCCTAATCATCCATACATATGTATAAATTTACAATTGATTCACAACACATGAGGTTTACATACTAATTTAAGTAAGTGACAGTATCAAGTGTGCAAATAATGGCAATACAATAACAAAAAAAATGTCAATAACAAAAGTACCATCACAATACAATAATCAATAAGAAACTCATGGATTTTCTATAGTTTTGTTGGCAAGTTGGATATATCCAATCCTAACTACTATAACCTGTTAGGAAAATGTCATAACAAAGTCCAACTATTATAACCGTTGGAAAAAGGCCATAACAAATACTCATATAGAGTATTAGGAATTAACTCACACCAACTCCACCAAAGATATTCAGGAGCCAAAATAATATAATAATATTCAAATATATTAAACATGCATCACACAAGCCATTAATTGTGTCAAATTGCCACTTACAATAATTTTATATGAACAAACAATAAAGTAAACTATACTCGATCCGATTTAATACATAATTAAATTTTCAAACAAAATTTTACGAAGAATTTTCCAAAAAAAATATGGAAAAGAATTAGAATCCCTTATCTTAACGACTAATCGAAATGCTATGCTTAACTCAAATATTAGGGTTCCAAATAATTCTCGCCACCTATAACACAATTTCGACGAAATTTAATCTACGATCAACTACTACCTAAAATCATATTGAAACAAACATTAAAATCCTATAAGGATTCTGGCAATATATATATATATATATATATATATATATATATATATATATGTGTATATTAAAACGCTAATATGATTTGGCAGCAAGCTTGCTGCCAAATCTCGATTCCTCGAACAAAATGGTTACTACCAAGCAACCTAGACTTCATTCAATTTTTTTTAATAAAACAAAAAATCGAATCAATACATCTCAATTCCAAAAAGAACGGCTGCCAACATGCAGCCATGATTCCATTTTTTTTTTTTTTTTTTTTTTTTTTTCTCAAAAACTATGAAGCCTTCACATGACTATGGCTTCAGCCATAACGCTTCGGCTCTTTTTTTTTTTTTTTCAATTACCAATATAATTCCACCTATTTTTAAATAAAAAGACTTAGTATAATTCTCATGTCAAGAGTTTCGAATATGAACCCTAATTCCATGAACACCATTGAATTAAACCCTAACCTTATAAATACCATTAAATTAATTCTATAATTTCATCTATAAACAAATAGGAAAGCATCCAACAACAAGGTTTAAATCCATAATTACCTCCGAATTCTTGAAAATTATCGAAAAATTCTTCACCACTTATCGGCTCCTGGTAACCCTCTTATTCTCTCGACAACCCTAAACTCCAAGGAACGATTATCTTTTTATCAGATAGGATGAATCGTTACTTATAAAAATAAATAAACAAATAAACTCTTATAATTATTCTTAAGTTTTCCTTTTTTGTCTAAATTAAATTTTTAACCCAGAATATTTTATTATGGGCCCAAAAAAAAATTAACAAATCATGGCCACAAAACTTGGGTTTTACAGATATCCTATCTTACGATTCGGAGTGAACTACATCAGCCAGTTTTTCGTGGCCGGAGGTCAAAATCGACACGGCCTAATCATAATAACTCACACTAGCCCTATAAAACATCCCCACAAAGGTTCAGTTAGTGGAAGAATACAAGTGTTTGAAAATTAGGAAGTAAAGAAAATGGACAATGCAATGTTGTATTCGCTTGCTATCTATTTCATCATTTGTACAATCTTACATTTATGTTCTGATCACCTCAAATTTCAGGTTCAGAAAATCGGCCAGACTTCCTCCGGGGCCATATCCATTTCCGATCATCGGTAACATCCTTCAACTGGGACTAAATCCTCATCAATCACTAGCCAAACTATCCAAAATTTATGGCCCTTTAATGTCACTCAAACTCGGAAGCAGAACAGCTATTGTTGTATCATCTCCGGCACTTGCCAAGGAAGTACTACAAAAACACGACCAGATTCTCTCAAGCAGAACGGTCCCTAATGCTGTCCAAATATTTGATCACCCCAAAATGTCAATTGTCTGGCTGCCACCTTCGACCCAGTGGCGAAATCTCCGTAAAATATGTAAAGAACAAATGTTTGCTCTACAAAAACTTAACGCAAGCCAAGGCCTACGTCGAGAAAAGCTACAACAATTATATGACTATTTTTACAAATGTAGCGTTGCAAGAAAATCTTTGAACATTGGTGAAGTAGCCTTTACTACAACTCTCAATTTAGAAGAATCTCGAGTACTTTCTTTTCTGTTGATTTTGTAAACTTCGATGATAGTAATTCTTCTCAAGAGTTCAAGGAGATAGTGCACGGCATGCTGAAAAACGTTGGCACTCCTAATCCGGCGGACTACTTTCCGTACCTTAAAGTGTTGGATCCGAAAGGCATCAGGCGAAGTACTAAGCATTGTTTTATAAAGTTGTGTCGTATATTTGAAGATATTATTGATGAACGGTTGCTCGTCAGGGATTCTTCAGAAAGTAGGAAAGATGATTTATTGGAAGTGCTCTTGGATCATAGCATGAAGAATAAGTCCGAATTCAGCCGCAATGATATCAAAGGCTTGCTTATGGTGAGTTGTTTGTTCTTCTTATTCTTTGGTACTATGTCATCTCTAGCTGTATTTTTGGTAAATTACCGTAAGTCCTCTTGTGGTATGAGCTTCTTGCCTATGGACTCCTATATATTTTACAAATATATCTTACATCCCTATGTGGTTTGGACTGAAATCCAGGTAAGATGGACAGAAATAATTCAAATTAACGGATTTTAGTACAATTGCTTCATTACTCCTAACCTACAACTCATTTTCTGCAAATCACTTGAACCCTTGAAATTTCTTGAAACTCTGTCCATATGAGGGTTTGTGGGGTGATGGGGAAAGGGAATGGACTGTGATGGGGGAGGGAATGAGTTTCGTGATGAGGGACTGGTTGTTGGGAGGAGAAAGGAGAGCTGGTAGTGGTGGTTGATGGTGCAAGTAGGGGTGGTGGTTATGGAATAGGGGAAAGGGTTACGAGGGAAGGGAGAAAGGAGAGAATTACCAAGGCAGAGAAGAGGGAAGGGGATGGGATTTAGGAGATGGGGGAAAAGGTAGGAGAGAATCCAATTTGGAGAAAAAGAGAGGGGGTAATAGTAGTAGTGGTGATAGTGGTTGTGGTAGTGGTGAAAGAAGATGCTAGTTGACGATGGGGTGGTGGAGAAGGATTTTTTTTTCAAATGGATGGAAATAAGGGTATTGCACCTTTAGTAATTGTAAGTGAGATTTTTGGAGGAAAAATAATATTTTTTGTTGCACACTCGCATATGCGACAAGTGTACGTCGAACTCCGTCCATTTGGATGATTTTTGTCTATTTCACTTTCAAGTACAAATCACATGAGGTTTAAGGTGTATTTTTAAAACACACAAGGGTCATGGAGTCAGAAGGGTATACACAGGGAGTTTATGGTAATTTATCATATTCTTTAAAAAATATTTTAAATATATGTAAACAGACAAATAAATTGAGAGATAAATAGAGAGGATTTAAATCCAGAGTAAATTTATGCCACACATTCCATAATACAGAGTGAGATGATTGAAATGCAAGCATCCACTTCTATAGAGAGAGTGACTAATCAAATATTTTTCTTAAATCCATATGCTGTAACTCAAGAAGCTATACCTTTTGTCGAGAAAATTATCGTATTTGCATGCTAATGTTGAACCATTGACAGGGACATGGCAAAAGTTAAAGCAAAAATGCATATACATGAAATGACCATAAAAACCATATTTTCCTATCCTTTTTTTCAAAATAAAGCAAACAAATAAACCAAACCTTAATCCCAATAAATAAAATCGGCTGCATGAATTCTGTTATATCATTGCACTCTGTCATAGATCATATCCTTCTCAATTCCTAAATGGATTATATCTTTCTTACAAGTGTATTTTTGTCATTTTCTACAACAATATTTTTATTTTTTATTTTTTTGATGTTCTACTGAGATTTTATTTATTTTGTGAATAAAATTGCATTCTTCCTATGGCAATAACATTTGCCTGTAGACATTACAAAATTTCTAAGCGGAATTATATGGTTCTGTCAGGACACTACAACATTATATTTCATGTTATTATATTATATAATTATTTAAAATACATATAATTATACTGTATAAATATTTCAAGTATTACGATATGGTACAATAACGGGAACATAGAATTTTCCAATTTTAATCGGTGTTTGGTTTAGCTTAACTTAATGGGGATATATTATTCCAATTTAATTCCATTTGGAGTTGTGGTGGAGGACGTCAATGAATTACGAAACATTTGTTACATTATTCTAATTAAACCAATCTTGTATTGTATTAGGATTTATTAGTGGCAGGAACAGATACAACTGCAAGCACTGTGGAGTGGACAATTGCAGAGCTAATTCGCAATCCAGAAAAGCTGAAAAAAGCAAGAGCCGAGCTGAAGTCAGTCATTGGAAAGAAGCAAAAAATACCTCAAGAATCAGACATCACAAGACTCCCTTATTTGCAAGCAGTTATTAAAGAAACCTTTCGCCTTCACCCTCCAGGTCCCTTTCTAGTTCCTCACAAGGCCCAGGCAGATGTCGAAATCAGTGGCTACACAGTGCCCAAAAACGCACAACTACTCGTTAACATTTGGGCCACGGGCAGAGATTCGAATGTGTGGTCGGACCCTGAAATGTTTGTGCCTGAAAGATTCTTGCAAAGTGAAATGGACGTGCGAGGGCGGCATTTTGAGGTTGAGTCATTCCTTTCGGTTCGGGAAGGAGGATTTGTCCCGGATTGCCACTGGCTTATCTGATGGTGCATCTAATGGTTGCGATTTCGATTCATAACTTCGAGTTGAAGCTTGAAGATGGAATGATTAGAGTTGAAGATATGGATATGGATGAAGTGTTCGGGATTACAATTCAGAGGGCTGTGCCTCTCAAAGTCATTCCAGTTGAACTCGTGTGACTTTGAATGTTAAATATAAGCATATCAATATCAGATATTTGAATACAATTCAAGAATAAAATTGTGTATTTTTATTTTTACTATAATTAAAGATGATTATTGAATCGTAATGGACACATTAAACTTCACGTACCTTGATCAGGCATTTCTTCTCCCTCTTTCAGTCCTATACGATGGTAATCAATAGAACAAATCAATCCTACCACCTATATATATAGGATGTAGTATTATAGATAGAAGAGAGAATCAATCCCATAGTATAATTGGACCTTCTATTAAGGTCAACTTACTGATGTAAATCCAATAAAATTTTGAAAATAAGCTTACACCTTTCATATAACACAAAATAAATAACTGAAATAGATCTAGACCCCAATAAGTGAATCTGATGAAAATGGGCTTTATTAGTCTTTATTTAATCCATTTTTATAAAATAAAAATTAATTAGTGGTGATCCAAATAAGAAAATAATTCTAACGTTGAATTCAGATTTACTGAATATGTAGTACGGGTATCAAAATGTAGTACGTTACATTTTTAAAAAAAAAATACATGTATGTGGTAATACCAGTACTCGACATAATGTATTAGTACGTACGAATTAATACACGGTACAGAAGATTGTATAGTAAATTCGATATCTATACTTAAATCTACAGCTTATAATCCATAACAAGTATGATAAATTCTTGTATGTCCCACAAGACATAAAGTATGTGAATTATAAGAAATATATATAATAAATTATATTTTAAAAAATTAATGGAGATAAACCTGGCCCTTGCCTTATATATATGTATCTAGTTTAAGCTAAATAAGAAAAAGTAGTGTATTTTTTTGTGCAAATTAGAAGACATGAAATGTCGTAGACATTAATTGTTATATTTTGTACTACTGTTTTTCCAGAACGGGTGCACTTAAGGAAACAAAATTAACCCAACATTGTGTTTGGATGGAGGGATTTGAATAGATTTAATTTAAAATCTTAATTTATAATAAGTTATCAAAATAAATTAATTGATTTAGTTGTGAATTTGAAATCCACCAAATAAGTAAATAGTGTGATTTTAATTGTTAAATGATAGGTTTGAAATTCACTCAAATTTCATTTCATTTCAAATCCTTCCTTAAATTTGAATACACTCATCCAAACACAATACAATTGAAATTAAAAATTGGTGCGTGCACTCAAGGAAACAAAATTGATCCAAGTAAAATTGGGTATGGATCATATGTAACAGTAACCGAACAACGACTTAGTTCGAATAAGTTGGATGTACGTACATTAAGCTAATGTCACACACACACACACCCAATTTACATATATATATATATATATATATATGCGTGTTTGTGTACGTATGTATGTGAAGAAGTAGAAATTAAGATGTAAAAATATAATTAATTGATAGCTATTTAAGTTCATAAAATTAGGGGTGCACAAATATTCGTTTAACCGAATTTGGAAACTGATTTTGAATTTAATTTGTTTAATAAATTTGGTTAAATTTGAATTTGGTGAAAATTCGTTAATCGAATTCTTGAATGCAGTTAATGAATTCGAAAATGGTAGAAATGTTTTTTGAATTCAGTTAACGGATTACCAAATTCAATATTTAAAAATAAAGTTCTATTAAAATATTTTGATATATAAATAGTACATCACTAAAAATATAAATGTAGTTATTCGACTAAAAATAATTATTGATAATTATTATAATTAGCTTTCATTTTTTAACTAATTCGTACAATTTGTTATATTCATACACATTAATTAACATTTATATTATTAAATTAGTATTCCAAATCATTTATCAATTCACTACAAAATTAAATTATGTGGCAAAAATAAAATAAAATTAGAAAATTTTGCTCGAAAAAATAAGTCTTTATATAAGATTTTAATCTAATCTCGAGGGTCCAACAAACTCAACTTGAATTTAGTTAATTAAGTTCAAAATCGAGTACCGAATTCGAATTTGATTAATCAAATTTTCTACCAATTTGAATTTGAAATCGAAATTAATTAAAATATTTTATAACCCTGTTTCGAATTTTAATCGATTTTATTAAGCGATCAGTTAATTGATGCACACCTTTACATAAAACTTAAATAATGACATCACAACTTATATGAAGTGGTATTTGATAACACTTAAAATTATATGGTCCCAAATGAGCATATCTCGTCACTGTCTCAATGGCTACTAGCAGACTCAGCCAACCTACAAGTTGATATTATATGGCCTCCATACGTCTCTTTGTGTTTTCTTGAGGAAGAAAATACCAAATTTGACATACTACTCGGTACCCTACCCCGCCACGACGCTATCTATAGAAAAGAAAACAAAGAGCTAACGACCGGTCTAGTTATGAAATATGCATGACTCTTTGTGGTTCAAAAGTTTACTGCAAAATAAACAAAAATCGCGAAAACCAACTAGTTTCGACTGTTACGTATCAAAAGGTGACACGTTTGGAGTTGTTTAAAAAAAAATTAATGCTATAAAAATACATGAATTGATTTTTATATGTAAAGTCAAATAAATTTATATGAATTATAGGGGACAGTACCTTTTAGAAAATTACTTTAAAAATTTGTACAATATAAATTTTTAGAGTACATAATATTGTATTGTACAAATATTTAAAATACAAGAGAATAATTCTCTAAAAATAATTGAAAATTTTCCTAAATAATATATTACTTACTAGAAAAATATGCAAAATCATACCTATCCCAATGTTAACACTTTTCTCAGAACACAAAATTAATGTATTTATTGCAAGTGCTGACAGTACTACCAAGTAAGCTGGTGGTATACACTTTATGGACAAAGGCCCACCTATAAAACTATGAATGAAATAAAAATAAAAAATAAAAAAGATTAAACAATTCCCAATCAATCATTGGGAGCCTTTTATTTTTTTTATTTTTTTTTTGTCAGAAAAAGAATCAGTAGAATTTCATTCATAATAATCAAATACCTGTTGCAAGCAACTGCCTAACATCTCTATTAGCCACATTTTGTAGCCAAATTAGAAGAAAGTCTACCTTCCAACTAATTTCCTTACTTAAAGTTTTAGCAAATTTTGCTAAATAATGACTTACATAGTTGCCATTTCTTCCAATGAAAGAAAAGGAAACTTTACAAAACTCATTTTTCAGCCTACTAATACTTTCCAAAATACCAGACAGGAACAGATAATCAGAAGCATTCTTGTTGATCTTGTCAGTTGCATTCAAACAATAAGCTTGTATTTCTACATCTTTCCATCTCTCTTCTTTAGCTTTTGTGAGTTCTATTTTGATTGCTAAAGCTTCTTCAACAATTACATGAGAAATAACCACTGAAGACTGTAGAAGTTGCCTTTGCTGCTATCAACTGACCTCTGCCATCTCTTGTAACTGCACTCCTTCCAACTCTGCAAGTTTGTTGATGCATCAGTATTGATCCTAATGCATCCTTACCTCCGGGGGTGCCATTTATCATTTTTCTTCTCCTTGCCTCTTCCGGCAAAGCCAATATTTCTGGCTTTGTTTGCAATTGAGTCAAATTCACTCCATTCTTCTACTGCCTTTTCGACACATTTGATCTCTCTCATATTCTTCTTGTTAAAACACCAATTGTTTCTAGATTTTCAAATCTGCCAAAGAAAATTGACAGTCAGACAAATGTGTTTTTCTCCTTCTGCTCTCTTTGTTGCATCCTTAAGCTTCTCCCACCAACTCCAAAAGTAATTCCTTGAGTCTTTTAAGCCATCCCACTGGATTGGTGCAAGCCTCCATATTTTTTCAGTATGTTTACAAAAATAGAGCATATGTTCAAGAGATTTTCCTCTTCACAGTCGCAGCTACATATTGGATCTCCATCTCCAATTCTTTTTTATACAACTTCAGCTACAGGCAAAACATTGTTGAGGCATTTTCAGACAAAATGCTTTAGCTTTATTTTCAGATTCAAGCCCCATAGAAACTTCCAGCTTGGAGAATTCTTGTGATTGCAACTTGGTTCCCCTTGTTGTCTTCTAGCTTTCTTTCTCATCTACTCCACATCCTTGGCTTTTGCATAACCAGATTTACCCGAGTATACTCTATTAGCTGAGTGAGTCCAAACCGGCCTGTCTCTATTCTCTGAACTGTAGATGGGTATTTTTTGAATATTCATAACATCTTCCTTATTGAACAGCTGGTTTAGCAAGTTTGTGTTCCAGACACCATTAGACTTCAGTTTATCTACTGTGACAACAGGGCAATTATCGAGTTTGATAGTCCTCACTTTGCCATCATTGGTGTTCCAAATCCATCTATCTTCCCATAGATTGATTGCTTACCATCCTCTACCCTCTTCCTAGGGTCACACCCTCCCCCAACAAATCCCTTGCGCTAAGTAACCCTTTCCACATCCAAGAGTTATACTTTTTGGATTTAGCTATCCAGATAGAGCAATCTGAAAAGTATTTGCTTTTGAGAACTTTACTTTCTAACAAATTTGGTCTGGTAACCAATCTCCAAATTTGCTTAGCAAGTAAAGCAGTGTTAAAAGAATGCAAATCTCTAAAACCCAATCCTTTTTACCTTTTACCTTAGCAGGCTTCTCCCAGCTCAACCAATGGATCTTATTTTCTTGACCATCACTTCCCCACTAGAATGTAGCCATCTTGGAACATAATTGTTTGCATAACTTCATTGGCAGCCTGAAACATGACATAGCATAGATAGGTATTGCTAAAATGACAGATTTAAGCATTATCTCTTTACCAGCTTGAGACAACATCCTTCCTTTCCAGCTTTGAAGTTTTCCACTCACTTTTTGCCTAATGTAATCGAAGACTTGACATTTTGTTCTTCCAATAATAGCAAAGAAAGCCCCAATACTTGCTTTGTTTTACCAATTTCATGTCTCCCAGCACAGGCATAACCTTGTTGATTTCCTCTTGCTTTGAGTTTTTGCTGAAAAAGACATGGGATTTCTCAGTGTTAATAAGCTGCCCAGAAGCCCTCTCATATTTTTGAAGTATCTCCATGATTCCTTTTGTTTCCCGTTCTTTTGCCTTACAAAAGATAATAGAATCGTCTGCAAAAAATAGATGAGACAACAAAGGACCCCCTCTGGAAATATTCAGACCAGAAATCGCCTTTTTGTCAACCGCTAGTTTCAGCAAACTGGGAAACCCTTCAGCACAAAAAAGGAAAAGGTAAGGAGATAAAGGGTCTCCTTACCTAAGTCCTATTGTTGGTTTAATGTATCTGCATTTCTCTCCATTGATATTAATAGAGAAGTTTACAGAATTCATGCAGCTATTGATCCAAGAAATCCAAGTTTGTGAAAAGCCCATCTTACTCATTATACTACACAAAAAGGACTTCTATAGGTCATTCTACCCTATCATATGCCTTAGACATATCTAACTTTAATGCCATATATCCTTCTTTGCCACTTCTTTTGTGATTAAAAAAGTGGATGAATTCATGAGCAGCAAGGACATTGTCAAGGATTTGTCTACCTGGAATGAAGGTTGACTGATTTAGACTAATGTAACTATGTAAAAGAGGCTTTAGTCTATTCACCAAAATTTTGGAAATGACTTTGTACAGAGAGTTGCATAAATTAATAGATCTAAAATGATTAACACTAATAGGGTTATCTATGCTTGGGATAAGAGAGATAAGGGTTTCATTAGTGTCCTTTAACAAATTACCAGTATGAAAGAAGTTTTGCCTTCTTTGATTACATCCACTTTGATGGTTTCCCAAAAATTATTGAAGAGAAGGCATACCATCTGGGCCAAGAGACTTATGTGGACGTATAGAAAATACTACTTCTTCGATTTCTTTTTCTGTCACTGTTTTAATCAAATCCCTATTCATTTGGGTCCACCAGAGTGTGTAACTGCCGTTATAATACTAGGTATTCCTTGGAGTATCTCATCACAATTTGTAGGCTGAGAAGTGCAAAAAATTTGAGAAAAATAACCAATAATCTCTTCCTGAATCTCTTTTTCTGTGTTACACCAACTTCCACCAACCCTCTTCAATTTGTGAATTATGTTCCTTTTCCTTCTAATGGCCACAGTAGCATGAAAGAATTTGGTGTTTTTATCGCCTATTTTTAACCAAAGAACTCTTGCCTTTTGACCCAGTGGACTTCTTCTTGTTTGTAAGTAATCTCCAATTTCTTTTACCAATCAAACAGAAGAGCTTCCTTATCTACAATATCATATTCCTTTATCTCCTTAACTTTTCTCTTAATCAATCTAATCTCTTTTTTTGCATTTATAAGATTTATTCCATTTGAGAAGATGAAACTTGCAAGCCCTAATTTTCTTATGAATTTTGAAAAATCTTGATCCCTGAAATTCCACTCCCCAAGCTCTTTTAATTACCTCATTAATGTCTACCTTTGAACTATAGTCATTTCCTATCAAAAATGAATCTTTTTTTCCCAAATTTTTTCATTAGCTGTGTATCCAGAAGAAGCATGCAATGATCTGAAGCTTCATTGTCAATATGAATGTATTTTGCTTTATCAAACAGTTTCTACATTCAGCACAGCAAAACATTCTGTCTAATCTCTCTTTGACAACTCTTCCTTCTTCCTACCCATTGACCCATGTCTAAGAATTACCTTCAAAGCCCAAATCCACCTGTTGGTTTTTCTGAATAAACTCTCTAAATCCCTTAAAAGACCCCTCATCTCGCAGCCTGCCACCCCATTTTTCCCCATCGGATATAATGTCATTAAAATCTCCGTTTATGATCTAGTAGCTGCCAAATGCTCGGTAAGATATTGATTAGGTTTTTACAAACAATGAACAAGTAATAAAAGAAAACCTTAATTATCCTAATCAACTTTCATACACTCGCAAGTATACGAGGTGAGTTTGTATATAGGATGAGTAAGGATCGTTAGTCTCCCCCCAAGAACTATTGGAATAATTACTAGGTTCACAATCCTATTTACTAGTTAGACAAAATAATTAAGGGTTTTTAACTAAATTTAAACGAAATTTAAATTGCAAGAAATTAAACTAAAGACAAAAATGTAAAATTCTAACCCTACGAAAAGAAACTAAAGATAATTAACTAAAAACCCTAATTAGTCTATCATACTTGCGAGAATTTAATTCAAAATGCAAATTTAAATTAATCTACTCCATGAAAGCAAGTAAAAATGATGAAGTAAAACCCTAACTACGAAACTACGAAAGTAATTAAGAATTTAAAGGAAATAAAAGAAAAACGATAATTAAAAAATAAGAACGCAGTAAACACAAAAATTAAATTGCATAAAATTAAATCAAATTCAGTAATTGAAGCAAAAACTAATGTTGATGATCGTCAAATCTTAAATTCTTGACAAGAGAATCAAATTATTGCGTGAACAATTGAAAAAAAAATCTATCCTACGGCTAAATTATTGACCTAACTATTGAAAACATAAAAATTAATAATGGGATCGACGATTTCCTCCCCTTCTCTTGGTGTATTTATGGATATTTTTTATGATTTTAAGGCTCTGGAATGATAAGTACACACTTTTCCACGTAACCGAACCCACGAGAGGACTTTTCTTGCAAAATAAGTCATCTTACATGACCTGTCTGTCGACCGGCACCTAGGCGCTGCTTCTAGCGAGCAAAGTAACCTTTCTCGACTTGGCGCCTGGGTGCTGGGTCCAGTAAGTTTCTTCACTTCATCTTTAATTTTTTTCATGATTTAGGCAGAGTTTGGGCAAACTCAAAACATGAAAGTTGTAGATCTATATCTTGTCTTTCCATAGCATTTTAAATCACTTCAATTGCAGATCGGACACAAAAGTTAAGTTCAATCTACCAAACTATATCAGAATCACTCCTCGCCAGTACATATTTTCCAACTTTGCAATTTTGAACGAGATGCTTATAGAATCCTGAAAAACTCAAAATTACATAAAAGTTGTAGAAATCTTCCTGAGCTTTCTAAATCATCAAAAATCACAGCAATCGAAACTCGAACAAGAGAGCTATTCTTTATCTTCCAAACTATATCCGATTTGCACCATGCTAATAAACGTTTTCCTCCAATATTGTGATCCATTTTAACTCATTCTTTACTCAAACCCTACAAAAATCAAAATAAACTATTTTAGCTCATAATTACTCAATTCTTGCTCAATTACATTAAAATGGAGGTAAATGACAAATAAAATATACTATATTTATGAGCTTATTATCAGAATACTCCACTGCCCTCTTCTGGTCTGAGCATCGATGCTAGTATAGACAAAAATATTCCACCATTTCTTATCAATCTCCTTGTCATCTATAAAGATTTATATAGTGAATTCAGTAAAAAGAATTTTCTCTATCAGCACTTCTTTTTTCCATAACACAGTCATTCCTCCTGCCTTTCCAACAGGATCCAAAACAAACAGATCATCAAATTTGATTTTTAGTTTAACCTTATTCATAAATTCTTCTTATTTTTTGTTCATTCAAAAACACTATACTTGTAGAGTGGAAGGACACAGCTTCCTTGAGTTGGGGAATTGTCAAAGAGCTCCCCGCCCCTTGACAATTCCACACCAAAACTCTCATTTAGACTTGGGAGCCCGACTTAGGTAGGACTCCACCACCTTCAGCATATTTTCCTCTCCTTGACCAGTATTCTCCAACCTATCTTTCTTGAAGATCAATTTTGAGATCTCTTCTTATCTTTCCATCTTCGTCTCCCAGCATGAACTTCCTTTTGCAAAAATACTCAGTCAGGCAAGTATTATCATTAATCACCGCTAGAGCTTTCCTCTTTTCAGTTTCCTTTTTGAACCTTTTCCAAGTTTTCCCATTTTTCTTAATAGTCTCTTCCTTCTCTCTTGTCTCATCAATCAAATTAGTCCCTTTAGTGAGCCCCGAACATACTTGCACCTCAATCCTAGCTCCACTTCCCAGTTGCAGATGCACATTATTTCCTCCATTGTCTCTTTCACATTGCATTTGCTTATCTTCTTCATCAAGTATCATCTCATTCTCTTTTTCTCCAAAATATTGGATCAAGAGTTCATTATTTTTCCCCACTCTCTCCATAATCCTCAGCCTTCTTTGGATTCTCATTTCTTTGAATTGAACTAGAATAATCCTGTGTTGAAGGATTTCCTTGAATTTCCCTCCCTTTGTCCTTCTCCAATTTTCTTGGTTCTTCTTTGTAATCAGTCTTCTTAACTGAAGATTTGATACTTGAAGCTTTTAGCCAGTTGCCAAACTGAGGACTAATTCTGCTGGTTATTCCTTCAGTCACTTGAAAGCAATCTTTCTCATTATGTCCTATAATTCCACACTTGAAGCAAAAATTAGGACACCTCTCATATTTAAATTCTATCCATTTTGATACACCCCCCATTTCACCACCAAACCTCTCATTAATGGTTGGGATATATCTATCACAAAAAAATTTGAGATGCCTACCCTCATTTCTCTCCAAAACTGGGTATAGTTACTTCTTTAGCTTTCCCCAGTACCTCACCAATTTTCATGCCCACTCTTGTATTTAACCAATGCAAAGGTAGATTCCAAACCTGGACCCAAAAGCCTACTTTGTTGAAGCATTCCTTGTTCTCTTCAATTCCTGGGAACCATTCTTTCACAACCAACAGTAGATTATCAATTATCCAAGCTTCACTATTTAAGATACGATCCATGTCTTTTCTGTTCCCAAAAGTAAATTGAAAAATATTTACTCTTAACTCAATCACCTCCATGTTCTTGGGGAAGCCCCTTCTAAGATTAGTGAAATTTTTAACCCCAACAAAGTTCACCACTTTATCTCCAATTACTTTTCCAATGATACTATTTTTGCACATATTCATGCTTAGATCTGCATCTTTGTTATCGAGTTTAAGCCCTCTATGTTCCTTAGTAGAAAGTTTAAATTTTCCAAAAACTTCTGCTAACTCCTCAGCCATTATGATCTCAATAAACCATTTGAACAAATACCCAAATTAAAATAGCTGAGATGAATGGCATTAAATTAAACCAGCTGAAAAGCAAACGAAAAAGCATTTTTTCTGCAAAGCAAGACTCAGAAAACAACAAGAAAAGCAGAAAAATATACCCTACTAGACAGGAAAGCAGGATATAAACACAGAGCAGGAGAAACATCAAGAATAATAGAATTACCTAAAAAGCATATCTAAGAAAGAAAACACTGAATAAAGTAGAAGTGGTTTATGATACCAGGCATTAAAGTCAGATCGGTCATCCGACAACTCAAAATTGGAAGATTTATCTGGTAGCTTTTTAAACAACTGCAAAAATTCTTCTGAAAGAAAGTGAAAAAAGCTAATAAAGAATGGGTTAAATACAGTAAAATTCCTTAAGGTTTGGATTGTTTTGTACTAAACTCCCTAACATATTTTTTTCTCACTTTACCCCTTTGACTAATAGTCAATGTAACTCTGCCATTAGTTTTTTAAAAAGATAAATTTACCCCTAAAGGTCAAGACAGGCTTGCGATAAACCCCCTTAAAGTTCAAGCAAGATTTCACTTTACCCCATCATGTAAGTTTTGTAGCATTTAATACATTGGGATAAAAATAAAATTCAATAATGTTGTCAATATTGTTAAAAATATAAATATGTTCCAAATTAATTAATATTCGAATTCTTGAATTATGCTTTTTTCATTATTTAAAATTTACGGTGAAATAATTAATTTTAAAATTTTTAGTGAATTATTAAAGATATTTCATATAAATTATTTTAATTTGAGTTTTTGTTTATATGATAAAGTTACTTTATATAATTTAGTGTTAGTTAATTATATTAACAAAGGAAAAAAATAAGAAGAATTTTTTTAAAAATAAACATAAAGAAAAGCAAAAAGAAAATAAACCGATATAGTTTTAATAGATGATTATGGGTCTTTGTATATTTAAAAATTTATTTTTACATGAAAATAAAATACAATGAAAAGACTAAAAAAATACCGATAGCGTTATGGAATTTTTATATTACATAAATTTTTTGCACAAATACTTTTGAAGAACCACTGGTATTGGTAGGCATTATTATATTTTTAGTTGTTTTAACAATATTTTTATATTGATTAATGACTAAAGTAAGTTAATTGAAAACTAGAATTAGGGACTAAAATGACAAATATAACAAATTTTAAAAGGTTAAATTTATATTTTTCTTGTATTGTCTATGGGTAAAAATGTCTTTCTTGACTTTTTAATAGTCAAATTACTGATATATACTGAGGGAAGGGATAAAGTAAGAAAAAAATAAGGTTAAAGGATTTAGTATAAAACAACCCAAACCTTAAGAGGGTTTACTGAATTTACAATACCCAAACAATTTACCCAAAAATTCAGGGGCAAATTTGCAAGCTTAACATTGATTAAAAAAAAAAAAAAAAATTAACCTGACCGACAAAGCAATAAAGCATTATAAATATCTGAAAATTCAATATGTTTCGCTTTCCTTCTGTACATTAATCATTTTATTAATAACAACATAAAAACATATTTCCCTATTTTGAGAAATTACCAACCCATTTTAATTACTGGGAATTCTACATTCCATCTTGTTAACTTTAAGGATACGTATAACACAATTTTTTAAAATATATAATATTATACTGTACAAATTTTTAAAATATAACAAAATAATTCTCTTAACAGAATTATAAAAATTTTCATTAATTATTGCTTCCCATGATTACAAATAAGGATAAACAAGTTCAATCAAAATTTTATACCAGTTAATTATTTTAACAAGTTTAAAAATATATTTAAAATTAACTTATTTATCATTTGAATCGAAATCAAATTACATTTATTAAATCCGGTTCAAATTGAGTTCGGTAACATAAATTTTCTATATAAAAATTTTAATTTGTAAACTTATCAAGTTAATTTCAAAATGAGGTAAAAAAGTTTATAATTGCTAAACATTAAATTTCATACGTACTTTAGTTTATTATACGACGAACTAATCCAAACCAGTTATGAAAAAAAAAAAAAAAACCTTGTTAAAGTAAGTGAATTTCTTTATTGCTACTTTATTTACTATTTTATATAATAAATGAGCAATTTTGATATAATTTTTTATAAATTAATTTTGTCAATCCTTAATTTTCCATAACCCTTACTTTAATTTTGATTTGTATTTTATTTTATTTTTAATTAATTATAATTATAATATTACATACGTCTGAAGTGTGTCAATAGTACTAAGTTACTGTATTACTTACCCATAAATTGGAAAATAAAAATTAAAAAAAAGAGAGAGAGGAAAATAAATAAAAAAAAATTTTTTGGGTGAAAAAAATTAAAAGAAAAAAAAGAAAAGAAATCTTGTGGAGGAAAGAAATGCCAAAAAACAGTAAGATTGAAAAGGGCATCAGTGCCTCATCATCACTCTCGCATTTTTTACAGATATTCATAAAAGTCGTGTTGCAGTAATTACTAAATGGGATTTTATTACTAATTAATTTGGGTAACGGTTCGGGAGGAAGAAGAGGAAGACGTATTTGAAGTTCATTTTGTAGATCTTTTTTCGACTGATCCATTTCTTGTAGCAGATCAATTTTTCAGATTCAGTTGTAAGTTTTTTTTTGTTCTTTTTTTTTTTAACTCTCGAAATTATGGGTTTTTTTTTTTTTTTTTTATATTGAGATTTGTATTTGTTTGTGTTAATTTTTTTTTTTTTTTTTTTGGTTATTTGGGATGTAGAAAAAAATGGGTTTGATTTCTACAATTTTGATGGTTTAATTGTATTTGGGATCGCTTTAATGGCCGGCTGGCAGCATATGATGAAGTATCGAAGCAACAAACGTGTCGCTAAGGTAATTTTAATTTCATTTTTTGGTCAAGAATGCTTTTCTACTTTCTGAATTTTGTCTTAATTTTGGGGCTTAATTATGATGTTTGGTTTGAAATAATAATAATAACTATCAATAATCAATATTTGAGAATCATCGGAATGCAGATTCTTTGGATGATTAATAATATCACAAGAATGTTTGTTAAAATTAAGATTGCTATTTGTTATGACAATTTTAACTGTAATTAGGATGATGGTTGCGTGGAGTTTATGTAACTATTAATAACCAAATAGTGAACAGTAGTTTGAGGGTTTGCAGGTGGAGTTAGATTATTCATGAATGGCTAGAGCTGTATTACTCAGTACAGATGATAAACTGAGCAATTTTTTAACTTCGTTACTGTTTGTTGACATGTGGAATATGTAGTAGAATTGTTGTTTGTATTTTGTAATCCTGTTTTTTTACGAGTTAGTGTTAAGGTTATATTGTGATAGCCGTCACTGGTGATTGATCTTTTTGAACCACAAATTTTGTCATGCATAGATTTGTGTTCGTGGAAAACTTTGAGATTTCTTTAGCTCTGTAGTTGTTTTCAAAAGTTTTGCTTTAAGGTACTAAAATGACCATCATAAAAAGCATTTACTTCTGATGGTTGTTTTATTATCACCAGCTAGCTGTGATTTTTGTCCTAGTTGTTCATTTTTTTTATCATTTGAACTTCAGATATGCAAATTCCTTTTTGTTTTTTCAATGCTAATATTACAAGTACTTCATTTTGGTGTTTCATTCTTTCACAGGCAGTTGACATAAAACTACTTGGCTCCCTCAGCAGGGACGACCTAAAGAAAATATGTGGTGAAAATTTTCCAGAGTGGATATCTTTTCCTGTATATGAGCAGGTAGTTTGTTTTATTTAAGGTTTTTTCTTTTTCTTCAAGATATCTTTAATCTTGATATTTGGACAGGGTAATATTTAACTTTTTGCCATAGATCATAACTTAATCCATGGACACTTCAACACCTTTTTCTTAATTTTTTTTAAAAATGTATACAAATATTTGAACAGAACATTCTTTATTGCTCTCCAAACTTGTGCACAACCTAAATCTATCTGATCCCATGGACACATCAACAGTCACTCTAGCAGTATCTCTCTAATACATTTTTTTGTTTTATCTGGTGGATTCTTAAGCCATATTTAAATGATCAGAAAGTAAAAGAAGTGATAAGGAGAGAGGAATTTGGAATTTCTCTTATGTAGAATGGAATTATTGTCCGAAAACACACAATCTAAGTTTTGCGTATATGTCGGTGGCATTGGGCATATGAGCTTCAGAGTTTTGGCAAAGGAGTGCATGGGTTTTGTGGTTGGATGTCTGGTAGAGATTGGATGATGACAAAGATTTGGTTGCCTATAGTGGTATGAGGATAACGGTGGTGCAGCAGCAAGAGAGGTAGGGGAGCACCATGATGATCTGTGGGAAAGGAGACTATTATACGGAAGAAGGAGATTTAGAAAAGATGAAGGAAGAGGCTGAGGGGTTATGTGCAATGTAGGAATAATAATCTTTGGTATTCTAATCCAACCAAGACCTCATTTTGGCACAACTAACTGCGTGATATAGTCTACATATGGGGATCATGAGATCGAATGGGTGGATTATCCAAACACAGGCCCTAGTTTGGGAGTTTAGGGAAGATAGGAATATAAGAGAAAAGTTTGGTTATGATAGACAATGGAGGAAGAAAAAGAAAACTTGAGAAGTTTCATTTATTTTGTCAGGAGTTTAGGAAAGAAATTGGATGGTTGGACTCATGGTATTCCATTTTCTTGTTTAACATTTTTATGCTAGAGTTGGCTTTTGGAAAAGTTTATAAGCCCAAGTTCATTTTCTCTCCACATTTGGAGATAAAAGTTCTTTGTTTATTCATGTATTCCATTTCCCTCCATTTTTCATCTTATTCTATCCACTTAAAACTCCTAAACAAGAAAAATGCCTTCTTTTTTCTTTTCAGTCCAAATCTATTCTTCCAAACTTGGCCAGAACGATGCCGGATTCTTAACCCAATCTTCCTTCATCCCCTATACTAAATGCCTAAACGTAATTACCTCTTAGGCTTATGCTCCTTGGTAATATGGATTCATCCTTGTTCAAGTTTACCTCATGTTTAATTATATGAATATGACTATGATAAAAGGATCTTGATTGGAAAAATAAAGGGAATGGTTTCTAGATCATGCTATTAACATACTAGTCTGCTTTTCTTTTATTTAATCATTTTTAGGAGTTTTGTGCTGGGCTGGGAGTTGGAGGTTGTGAAACTGTATTTAATAAATTTATCTCTCTTTGGCGATAGTCTTAGACCTTATTGTTGGCTGTCAAATTTTAGGGGTCATTTGGAGATAAAACTGGAAGTAGTTGTGCGTCTCACTGATTCCTTGTGCATGGTTTACTTTAGAACTAGTGCTGAAAAACAGAAATCATGACCTCTATGAGACATTTTTGTGAACTTGTTTTTTAAAATTATTAATCTTTACCTTCTCATTGGCTGCTTAACTATTTTATTTGTAATTGTTTAGGGATGTATCTCCCACAGTCAAACTAATTTTATTGCTCTAAATATGTTTATAAGAGCCAAGTATGATTTGTATATGTCATTGAGTATAATGGCTTTCTGGATAGCTTGTTAGTTGTTACAAATGCATTAAGTTTTATTTACTATTTTACCGCGTTTTATTGAAACATTTGTCCAAAACATCTAGTATATGCTTCAGTTTATTTGAGGTATTGCGTCAGATTATGTTTTGTATAAAATTAATGTGGTTAGCTTTAGTAGAGCTATTAGTGTTATGTTTAAATTGTTTTGCTCAATGAATTCTTGCAGGTGAAATGGCTGAACAAACAATTAGCAAAACTGTGGCCGTTTGTTGCAGATGTAAGATATTCCACTTGTCTTCATAGTTTGTAACTTTGTATGTAAGAAGGTACAATGAGATGCTTGCATATCTGGTTTCATTCTTGGTAATAATGAGGCTTCTCCTTCATTGTTGTGTTTTCTGTTGGCCTGCTGGTTTAGGTACAAATTAAGGTGGACTGCTCTTACTCTTTAGTTTTAGAGATTTTGATCTCTAAGATTTCTATTTTTTCATCCTTTTTTCCAGTTTTTTAAATGCTTCATTTTAAATTTGTATGGAACCCTTAAATCATTCCCCAGTCTATGTTCTCCTTCCTATGGAATCCTTTTTCCCTTCTCTCGCTGCCACCATAGAGATCCCGTGCTTATTCAATTTTGATTACACGAGAAGTTTTTCCTATTAGTAACTGATCAAATAAAAGTGTTAAACATTTTTGGTTCCCAAGTTTGACATTAAATTAGTCCAAGATTAAGATTTAGGATCAAAATGAGCTTGGTGGATCTGATATATAACATATATCACATCTTTAAATGTACTGGAGAAGATTTTTAAGTCGTAACACACCATTTGTGGTTTGAAGTTTACAGAAAGTATGGAAGGAGTGGACGAGAAATGTAACAACAACAACAAACCAATCCTTATTCCCACTAAGTAGGGTTGGCTGCATGAATCCTGCTTCGCCACTGCGCTCTATCATGGACCACATCCTCTGTAATTCCTAGATGAGCTATATCTTTCTTATAAGTTACCCACCAAGTCTTTTTTGGTTTTCCCCTATCCTTCTTATGTTGAATACTCTCTCTAAATTCTATTCGCCTGACAAGTGCTTCTACTGACCGTCTTAACACGACCAAACCACATGTACTTAAGCATGTTTATCTCATCTTCTCGTCAATAGGTGCTACTCCAATCTTATTACAAATATGCTCATTGCATATCTTGTCCATCCTAGTGTACTCACATCCATCTTAATATTCGCATTTCTGCTACTCTCATCTTTTGCTCATCTGTGTAATTCACTGCCTAACATTCAACCCATAAAGCATCGCCAGACATTATGCTAATTGTTTTATCTAGTAGTGACTCAAATCAAGTTCCCATGGATAATACGGATCATGAAACTTCTTTACATAGATTTTTCTCTCATCATCATAGTAAAATTACCTTTTCAAGTGGAGGTTACTACAGACCTCCAGTTTGAATTTGGGAAGCCAATTTTATGAGTCTGTTGCATGTGCTTTTCCCAGGCAGCAGAGGCTGTTATAAAGGAATCTGTTGAACCACTTTTGGAAGATTATCGTCCTCCTGGAATTACATCGTTGAAGTTCAGCAAATTGTCTCTTGGAACTGTTGCACCTAAAATTGAGAGGGTATCAAGTGTACAATTTAGTTAAATTTTAATCTTTATTCAAGATCTACATGTTCGGTTTTAAGTAGCCATTTCGTTCTTAATTGCGTAGTGTGGCACCTAAATTGAGGGTGTCCAATGTGCAGTTTAGTTAAATTTAAACTTTATTCAAGATCTACATGTTTGCTTTGATGCAGCCATTGTGCTCTTAAAATTCTTAGTGTAATTTTATTTTTGTACTGCAACTGTGCGCTCGAAGTTCAGCAACTGTCTCTTGAAAGTGTGGCACCTACAACTATGGTTATGCTTGTTGTGCTTAGATAATTTTTCAGTTTTGTTGAATACAAGTTTGTTGATGGAATTAGGTGGAACTGACCCCCACCCTTCTCTCTCTCTCATTAAATTCTCGTAAATGGATTTGATTTTTCTTCAAAGCCATTTTATTGTGTATGTCAGCAGTTTTTTTTCCCAATCCTGAACAACTGGGCAGGTATTCGTGTTCAGAGCCTTAAGAAAGGCCAGCAATAACTATGGATATCGACCTAAGGTGGGGTGGTGATCCAAACATTGTTTTGGGTGTTGAAGCTGCAATGGTTGCCTCTATACCCGTACAGGTTTGATACATCAACTATCACCCTGGTGTACTACTCAATTGGTCACCACAGTCTTGGTCTTTAGCTTTGTTATAGTTTGGGTTTTGTATACTATCAATATTTAAGTTGCATTGTTTTGGACAATGTTGACTGAGTATTTGAATTTACATGGGTTGCAGTTGAAGAATCTTCAAGTTTTCACTGTTATTCGTGCTATCTTTCAACTTGCTGACGAAATTCCTTGCATCTCTGCTGTTGTGGTTGCTCTACTTGCTGAGGTACAGTTCTATCAGCTATTATGTTGTCAGTATCTTACATCTTGCTAAAGGGAATTTAATTAACATAACTGCTTTCAACTTCCTGCTTGATGTCTCTCCCTCAGCCTAAGCCAAGGATAGATTATGTTTTAAAGGCTGTTGGTGGAAGTTTAAAAGACAGCACTTCCTGGGATTTCGGATATGATTGATGTAAGTGTAGTCCATGGTGTCTAATTTCTATAATTAGAAATGACCTTGTTAGTTTACTGATGATGTTCTTTATTTTGGCAAGGATACTGTAAATTCCATTGTGACAGATATGCTCCAATGGCCACACCGGATTGTTGTTCCTATTGGTGGCATACCAGTAGATTTAAGGTAACTTTTAGTTGTATTATTTTCCCCTGTTGTTTGAGATGAAATCTGTGCTATTGCCGTAATCTACATCACCTTGGCAGATTTGTGTCTCATCAATTGGGTTTTGGTTCTTGGGAAACTGCACAATTTCCCTAGAATACTTTGTGGATTTGAAACTTTCATGAGAAACTATTTCTAGGTGCCTTGGGGATTGTGGGTGCTGTAGTTCACCCACTTTTGGCTATGTATCAGATGTTGGGCCACCTTATGATCAGGGTGGCAACTGCGCACCCCTACCCCAACCCAAAATTTGCATCCCCTGTCTATTTTTGTAAAATTTTCCTTTTCCTTTTCCCTTTACACCCCCATAAATTCTATTTATCCTTTACATTATCCCCCAAAAGGAATAAAATTTTTACCATCATCCAATTCAAAAATTGACAAAATCACCATAAGGACCTAGAGAATTTGAAAGACTGTGAAGATAAATACATAAGTCAATTTCACATTGTCGTGGACCCGTACGTATCAAAGCACTGACCCCCTACCTTTGGGGTCCTGGCTTCACTGCTGCTATACACATTCACTTCATTGCTGTAGCATCCTTAGGCTGGGGATTTGACACATGAACTTGAAATTTGAAATTGATTAGCTCGCAAATTCACCAATCCCATCAGAGAATATTTATCACACTCAAATAATGAATCTGTGACTTTTGTTGATTGATCTGTTCAATATATTAAATCTATGGTTTAAAATAGTAAATTTTCTTGTTTTCCTTCTTCTTTGCTATTGCTTTTGTGTGACTGTTTGCCACGTGATTTGCAGTAGGGAAGAATTGGAGCTTAAGCCGCAAGGAAAACTCACAGTAACAGTACTGAAGGCTAATGACTTAAAGAACAAGGAGTTGATTGGAAAATCTGATCCATACACAGTTGTCTATATCCGTCCATTGTTCAAGTTTAAAACAAAGACCATGGAGAACAACCTGAATCCTGTTTGGAACCAAAAATTTGACTTGATTGTTGAAGACAAGGAGACACAGTCCCTTTTTGTTGAGGTTTTATCTCTAAACTCGTACCCCATTTTGTTTGGACCCTGTTAATTGCTGGAGAATCTATTTATGAGGATTTGCTAATCGACTCTAGTCATAATAATATAACTATAACTTTGTGAGTTTAATAGTGTGTGTGAGTGATTCTCCCTGCCATCATCTTCAGTAATTCATTTGGTGATGTTTTAGTCTTTTGCTATTGGTAGAAGTATTCTGCAGGTCGCATATTATTTGACTTTGGGAATGCGTAGGAGATCTTAGGATAGAGAGGTTGTATGACACTATGGTTAATGTGTAACTCAAACTTTCTGTCATTCAATTGCTTTCTTGGACCTTTTGGGAAAGTTGAAGAAATAAAGTTTTCTTAAACAGAATGTTCAACATCCTGGGCTGCATATTGAAGATTCAATGTTTATGAAATTTTGGGACTAAAATTTTGATACATAGTTCTATGTAAGCATTTAGCCAAGGAAATACAGCATTGAGCTTTTATTCTGAAGGAAAGAAACTAATTAGAGATTGTGTTGGCTAATTATGTTGGTTTTGCCCTCATTTTGTTGGGGTTGTATAAATCAAATCATATTGATGAGACCTTTCCTTCCCAAAGGTGCTCACATACACTTCTCCTTGATTATTAACTGTCAGTTTACTCTTAACTATGAAGTATTATTAAGTGGGCCCGAGATTATCACCGTTGAATTGAAACAAGGTATGATGATGCATATTGTTAATGTTCAATGCAGTTTCTACTGTGAAATGTATTTGACGAATCAAGAATCCTTGAACACAATCAATAATTCTTTGTTTTACGAAATATTTTTGTATTGGGGATCAGTGGATTACTGATACAACAACTCCATGAAGGCTAAATCGAGTATACTGTTGGATGTAATGGTTATATAAACAATTCCAAAACAATTAGACAGTATGCTCCAAGTTGAATGAGAGATTAATAATAAATTTTCGAACACAAGTCATATAGAATTTAAAAATGAGATATTACTATTTTTGAATTTCATTGTTTTGCTAAGTCAAATTGTGATTTTTTTAACAACCATCTGGATCAGTAGTTTCCCAGTATCGTTGTTATGAAAGTCTATCTCTCTCTCTATGTCTCTCTCTGTGTCATTGTATGTGGCTGAAAAATTGCATATTTGTGTACTTGAATTCCTTGAACAGGTTTATGATAAAGATGTTGGGCAAGACGAAAAGTTGGGTGTTGCAAAAGTGCGTCTGATTGAACTGGAAGCTGAAACATCAAAAGTGCTTGAAGTAAAACTGCTGCCATCATGGTTGACATGCTCAAAATCAAAGACAAGAAGGATAGAGGAACCATTACACTTCAGGTACACATCTACTTTAAATCCATGAAATCATCATTTACATCAGAAGCGGGGAGGTGTCTCATTTCTTCCTCAGATGGTAGCAGCAGAGCAAACCATATGTCTTAACTTTTTCCGTTTCCTAATGGCATGAGAATGATATATGCATGTGCTTGACAAGTAAACCTTTGAATTTCAGATATTGTATCATGAATTTAACAAGGAAGAGCAACTGGTTGCCCTTGAAGAAGAAAAGAAGATCCTAGAAGATAGAAAGAAACTTAAAGAATCAGGAGTCATGGGCAGTACAGTGGATGCTCTTGAGGATGCAGCATCAGCTGTTGGTTCCGGAATTGGTGCGGGAGTAGAGTTTGTTGGCACTGGTGTAGGTGCTGGTGTTGGGTTAATGAGTACTGGTCTTGGAGCCGTAGGTAGTGGCCTGACCAAAGCCGGAAAGTTCATGGGCAGGACCAATAGTAACTGGGTCTAGCAATCATAAGAAGAGTGGCTCCTCAACCCCGGTGAACTCCGCTCAGGAGAATGGTGGTGCAAAGCCACTGCAATAGACACTCGGTTTGTGATGAATTGTCTGATTAGATGTTGTGAAGATGTTAGGCTGTTGATTAGATTTTCAGATCCTTTTGTTTGATCTCATTATGGGCTCCTTTCAAAATTCACGGGAAAAAAACCACTAGAACGGTTTTAGAGTTGGGTAAAAGCTGTACTTGTATCGTTTACAGTCGCAAAAAGTTTCATGATTGTCATCCTCTTGATGTATCTAGTACTAATGTGCAGATTTCTTTGCCACTTAAATGTTTCCTCGAGTTCATATCGTTTCGAAAAAAAATATAATGTTTCCTCGAGTAGCTCTATTGTTGGACAAACTTACACTTGGATGTTCAAAATTCATGCATACTAGTTAATAGTGTCTCACCAGAACTTAGCTCCAACTTTTTATGGTCCGGGGAAATTTATAATTCAACTTTTTTGTGGTTTGATTAATGTTGAGTTGCTTCTCCTACGTTTTGTAAATGTACAATTCATTCTTTTGTTATTCAGATTTTTTTTAAAAAAATGGATAACAAATTAAAAATTTAACGGATTTATACAAAAAAAATATTCCTAAGTTTAGTTACTTCTTAAGAAGTAAAAAACCTAACAAATTTATGTTTGACGTTAAATTACGTAACTAACGATGATTGGAGATTCTAAATGATTAAAATAATTCTTTAAATAAAAAATTCTCACCTAACAAACTAATATTCATCAATTAAATATTTAAAAATTTCACTTCAATCTAAATCAAAAAAATCAAAAGATCGAGATGACGCAAGCTTTAACGGAACATTGCGTCAGGCGCAACTTGGAAGAGCGTCGTTCAACGGCGCGTGGATCTATCTGCCATGCGAACCCAAAATCACGTGATAAGTTACCTTTTTGCACGGTCACCGACGGACAGTCAGGTGACGTGTATGACGATTTTAGTAAACTCCTACTATATTTTCTTTATTTATTTTTCTGTTCTTTTTCATTTTTTTTGAGCTAAGCCTTCTTTAACATTTTACTTCTTGTACGTGACATGTGTATATAAATATACATTCATAATGCATAGTTAAAATTAGGAGTGTTTCAAGTTTTCGATTATTTAAATTTGTAATTGATTTTGAATTTAATTTGTTTAATAAATTTGATTAATTTTAAATTTAGTCAAAAATTAATTAATCAAATTTATGAATGCGGTTAATGAATTTGAAAATAATAGAAATGTTTTTTAAATTTGGCTAACCAATTATTAAATATAAAATTTTATTAAAATATTTTGATATATAAATCATACAATAAAGTCATTCAACTAAAAATATATTTATTAATAATTATTATAATTAGATTTAATTTTTTAATTTAATTCGTACAATTGATAGATTTTTATACATTAACTCATACTTATATTAGAAATCACTTTAAATAGACTTTCTATTCATATTTTATAATAATACTTACAAGTTATATGATATTATAATATTCTATTTAATTATATTGATTATTATTCAATTAAGTTACAACATATAGTTAACTTAATTTTTCGAATCATTTATCAGAAAAATCACATATCAAATTATGTGACAAAAATTAAATAAAATTAGGAAAATTTGTTGAAAACTAAGTTTTTGTATATAATTTTGATCTAATATAAGTTTTTGTATATAATTTTGATCTAATATTATGGGTCTAACTAATTCAAATTGAATTTGGTTAATCAGATTCAAAATCGAGTACCAAACACGAATTTGATTAACCGAATTTTCTATCAAATTAAAATTGCTTAAAAGTTTTAAAATTCTTGTTCTAATTTTGTTCGATTTTATTAATCGAATAACTAATTGATTAACCGATGCTCACCGACAAAATTTATTTCGGTCATTAAGTAATTATTAAACATCATAATAGTTACTTGAAAACTAATAAAAAAACTCTTATTTGAACAAAGTATAACCTTTGTTATTTATAGTAAAGTGCGTCATCTAATTTAAATAAATTTATCTCATTAATTATTATATAATTACTAATACGTTATTAGTTGATCAATAAATATTACAAATTTTCTTGATAATCACCCTAGTTAAAATGGACGTTGGTTGATGTATGAAGTTTCCGTTAAAAAGATTAGCCTTGAAAAAAAAGGGTTATGTCACTTTCAATTTGGACTAGCTTTTGAGTTTTGACTCTCCACACCATTACATCTTTGATTTGTTCGCAAAATAGTGTGTAAAAAGTCACCTATTCAAATCTCCATCCAAAGCCCTCAAACTTGTACAGGCTTTATATTACATTATGAACCTACCTACTCAGCGGAGAAATTTTATTATCACGTGATATTTTAATGATATTTCTAAATTAATAAAATTTTATTAATTTAAATAGTGAGTTTAAAAATAAAATAAAATAATAAATTATTACTTTAAAATATTAAAATATCACTTTAAATGTATTTAAAAATAAATGATTTTATAAATTAATAAGTTAATGTTTTAAAATATTAAAATTTTATTACTTAATATAAGACTATACTATAATAAAATTTTTCTAGCTAGTGTATCATAGAGAGATAATCTTTAAATTTTTTTGGTTGTTTAACAATGGTAGTAGTCAACTGATTGAGACTCCTCAGTCTTTAAACCTAATAGCTAATACCTTTCATGACCTGTTCCGAGTTCCAATCTGCCTTGGTGGGACTCTTATGTCATTTTTTGTCTCTTTTCAGGGAAAAAAATATAGTACTACACTACTAACTAACAAATTACTACTAAAAAAAACTTCTCCACCCAATATTCATTACTTTATCTCCCATAAAAACCCATAAATCAAAACAAAAAACCTTATCACATTTCAATTTTCAGCCTCACCCCAACACACACACACACACACTTACACTTAGGAGAGGAAAAAGATAATAACATAGAATCAGTTTTGAATTTTATTTATAGATTTTATAATTAAAATTAAATTTTATAGGTAATATTAATTGATATTCTAAATTTTATAAAATTTAATATCTATAAATGAAGTACAAAATTAGTTCTACTTAAACATTTTTATGCCGATCAAGAGTAATTACTGAGTTGCTCATCAATAAATGAGAGTTTTTTACTCGGAATGAATGATCTATATTTTGAAA
This sequence comes from Cinchona pubescens, assembly GCA_025175665.1. Classification (NCBI taxonomy): domain Eukaryota; kingdom Viridiplantae; phylum Streptophyta; class Magnoliopsida; order Gentianales; family Rubiaceae; genus Cinchona; species Cinchona pubescens. Next base: position 574,200 of record JANKKI010000145.1, on the reverse strand, counting down.
AATAAAAAATAATACACCTGCATTTCAAATAAAAAAAAATATTAATTCAGGAATAACTATTTAATATATCTAATAATTACTCAATATCAAAATAAAAATTTCCTCACAGACTTGTGACAATAGCCTTTGACTTCCACTTCAATTTCCTCATCACTGAGAAAAAAGGATAGGATAACACTAGAAGAAGAAAAGAAAAAACTCGCACCTGACACTCTCACACAGTACACACACACACTTGTGTTGTTGTTCTGTTGTTGGTTGCATCCCTTTTCATCTGCAAACACAGCAACTCCCTCTGCAACAACAAAAGAAAAAAATGCGTCTTTAACATATTCACAACATCTGCTACAACTATGTTTTCCACCTTATTTACAATAATGCCACCATTTCAACCACCCGACACACCATTTCCGGACTTCCCCATCACCATCTCACCTCTTCCACCGCCGCCGCCGCCGTCGTCAGCCCACAACCATTTTCACCCCCACCAGCCGTCGCCACTCCTCCCACCAATCTTAGCAGCTGCAATAGCCTTGGCATTCTTCATTCTTTTTGCCATTATTTACAGAAAATTATCAAACAAACGCACTGCACCTGTGGATCTGAAGCAGCCGCAGCCCCAGCCTCAGCGCTTCTCTTACTCGGTCCTCCGTCGTGCTACGGCGTCCTTCTCGGCCAATAACCGCCTTGGACAAGGTGGGTTTGGCTCTGTTTATAAAGGAATCCTCCCTTCCGGGCAGGAGGTAGCCGTGAAGCTAATGGATGCTTCCGGCTCCCTCCAAGGCGAGCGAGAGTTTCACAATGAACTCTCCCTCGCCTCGAGGATAGACACCACCTCTAGCCCTCACGTGGTAGACTTTATAAAAGTCTATCCTCGGCTTCTCGTCTGACGACCATAATAGTAGGCATCACCACTATTCTGGCCGTCAGAGGAGAGGAAGATTTGTAATAGTTTATGAATATATGCAGAATGGGAACTTGCAAGATGCGTTAATGTATCGGAAATGTCCTGAATTGATGCTATGGGAAAAGAGATTTAGTATTATATTAGCGGTAGCTAAGGGCGTTGAGTATCTTCATAGCTCGTGTGATCCGCCTATAGTTCATGGAGATATTAAGCCTTCTAATATTTTGTTGGATGCCAACTTTGAGCCGAAGATAGCTGATTTTGGATTGGCTCAGGTTTTGAGTAAGGATGAGAGTGAGATTGTGGAGACTTTCATTGAAGATGAGGAAAAAATTGAAGAGGGGAGAAAGGGAGAAGGGATTGGGAATGGGGAGGACAATGGATCGATACTCGAGGAAAATGAGAGTGTGATGACAGAGGAGGTGGTTGTGAATGTGGATCAATCTCCAGAGAGTTGCTGGTGTTAGAATTTTGGATGGGGAAATGGGGCTAGTATCCCCAGAAGTTGGGACAGTGGAGGCGTCGCCTTCTGAAGGGGTTGATAATAAGACTAGTATTTCGGAGGGTTTTTTTGACAGGGTTAGTATTGATAGTGAGAATAGATAGGGATTGGGAGGAGGAAGAGTGAGTCAGGGAGGGATTGGTGGTGGAAACAAGACAATGTGAATGGAGGGTCAGAGTCCGGGAGGATTAAGGACTATGTGATGGAGTGGCTTGGTAGTGAGATCAAGAAAGAGAGGCCCAAGAAGGATTGGATTGCAACTACTAGCACTGTGGAGGATGGCGGTGCTAAATTGGAGCATAAGAAGCAAAGAAAGAAATCAGAATGGTGGGCATCATTAGATGAGGAGAAAATCAAGAAGGAGAGGAAGAATAGGAAACCAAGGGAATGGTGGAAGGAGGAGTTTTGCGAAGAATTAACTAAAAAGAAGAAGAATAAAAAGGAGCTTAAATCAGAAAGATGTATAAATGGGGGAGAATTGTGGTGGCAGAGGGATGAGGAAGTGGTGCCTGAAAGGAAGAAGAGGAAGAGCAGGGGCAGTAGAAGCAGCATTGATTGGTGGCTTGATGGATTTAGTGGGGAGTTTCGGATAGGTCGAAGGAACAGTCAAGATTGGGCTAGCGGAGATATTCCCAAGAGTGGAGGTATTAGTAGCACTCCGAGTATGAGAGGAACTGTTTGTTACATTGCTCCTGAGTATGGTGGTGGAGGGCAGCTTTCAGAGAAATGTGATGTTTATAGTTTTGGTGTTCTATTATTAGTTCTAGTCTCTGGCCGGAGGCCTCTCCAAGTCACGGCCTCGCCAATGTCAGAATTTGAGAGGGCAAATCTCATTTCGTGGGCTCGGCAGCTTGCCCACAATGGGAGGCTCTTGGATCTTGTTGATACCAATATTCAGTCACTGGATAGAGAACAGTCATTGCTCTGCATAACTGTTGCTCTGCTCTGTCTACAAAGATCGCCTAATAAGCGCCCTACCATGAAAGAGATTGTGGGTATGCTTTCTGGTGAATCGGAACCTCCCCATTTGCCATTTGAGTTTTCTCCCTCACCGCCATCCAATTTCCCTTTCAAGTCCAGGAAGAAGGCCCGATGAGTTGGTAATCATGAAATACTCTTAATCAACTTCACTAACAGTACAATTTACTGTTATAGGCCATTTTTATATTTGTCATTTTTGTTTTGTAGAAATTTTGACAAAAAAGCAAAAAGTAGAGTCACATATTTCATCATTTCATGACTAGTTTTCTCTCTGCTATCATTATTTTGCATATTTAGGTTGATTTCTAATTTTATTTTGATTTGTCCTTTTTGGAAAGTAGTACCTTAATAATTAAGGATCAATTTCCTTCTACTTTGGCTCCCACAAGTAGTTGGTGCTGAGGTTGAGGAATCCCATTAAGGTATACTTTCCAAATACTGATTATACCTGAACATTTGCTCAAACTTTTTCAAGTGGGAAGGCAACCTTAAATGGTTAGAAATTCATTGCTCTCGAACCTTTGATGACCTAACTTTTACAACTTTAAGACTTGCTCTATTGGGTCCCAGGAGATATTTACCTTTCTCTTGTCTGCTGCCTTGCAAAAGTAAGGTGAGCTTTGTTCTAAAGTTGCATTGATTTCAGGATTGAGGTTTTATTCTTGGTCCCAGTCCTTGAAGTGTATACATTACTAGATGTGCAAAGCATCCTGCATCCATGCTAAAGTGAATACAATCAAAGATAATTCTGGAAAGTAAGTTTAATAGAGTCTATACAGTATATGTAATGCAAGTATCAACAGTTCTGATGGTATAGATTAGGTAGATTTAGTTTATACTTCTTGAACACTAGGATTTCCTTTGTATTGTGCTGCCCAGTTGACGAAAGTATAAGAATTTAAAATTGTTAAGTTACTAGTCTTACTGGTTTATCTGGCATTATTTTCTCCTCCATTCTTTTACGCACAAAATGTGTAACCAGAGATCATAGCTTATGCATTTGTCTTCCGAGTAACTATTGGACCTTAGTTAATAGTGATGCACATCTTCATTGCATAAAAATGGATAAACTTTAAATGTTATGCAAAGGGTGTCTTGTTATCTTGTATAGAGTTCTGGGGCACATGATCATCTCCTGTTGAGTTCTATCCGCTATAGATGAATATCATTTAAGATTCATTATGTTGAAGCATTTTCAAGTAGATTGTGAATTGATGTACGGTGATGTGCGCTATTTACATCCTTTGCTTTCTTTTCTTTTGGCTGCTCAAACTTCACCTTAACTATGATACGCCTGTTACGTGTTATTACCTTCTTTCAGGTTAAGGTAAATGCTAAAGGTGCCACCATATTTGTATTTTTGATGGTGAACACTGGTGTCTGTGTGCTTCTAAATGCAGCATGCTAATAATTGTGACCATACCATTTGATATATCCACATTGGTAAGATTTATCTGCTGGTTTAGTCGAAGAATGGATTCTGACGTTAGTTTACAATTAAAAAACTAACTGTCTGCTGAAATCTTACTTATCAAAGAAAGAGTTTGTGAAATGTATGATGTTTCAATTGTATTGCATATTGGTTTGCCCAGGGAATCTATTGCAGAATCTAATTCGGCGCAATATTCTCAATAATGTAGTATTTGGTATACTTCTTTTAGACAAGAGGTTATCTTGGACTAAAACTTGTTATGCAATCTCTTAGTTTTGTCAAAGACTCACCAACATTCTTGATCTTTTGTGAATATTATGCATCAGTATTGCTGGGAGTCCAATTTTTGTTCTTCATGTACTCCTGCTGGTTTGAGATAGCTGGAGAGTTTTAGGGGTGGTGCAATGACCAGTGTTATTTAATTACGCTTCTTCCAATTCAATTTTCGTATTGGCACGTGTACCAGAACACAATACAATTACTTACTAGTAATATTCTGAAATTTTATCACTGAAGAATAAACATAGTACTTAAAACTCTAATATATTGAAAATTCTATTATAACTAAAATTATAATACAATTAGATAAATTCTTGTATAATTAAAAAAATAACTTATTTGTATATATGATATAGGCTAAAATTTTTTAAGACAACTACACTGCTACCTTATTGAGAATCAGAAATTACATACCTGTTAAGTTTACTTTCTCCTATTATGAATTATATAAAATAATTGTATTCCGTTTTCTTATTTGTACCGTGTATCGCTGGAAATCGCGTGCAACACTGGTAATGAGTATCTATCTTTCTAAGTTTCTTTCGAAGTACCAAATTCGACTACATTGCGAGGTTGAGATTTTCAAGAATATACCGTCATTATTCTAAAGATTTTCCACCTCTTTTTGAGACGGATAATTCTCTATTTAGACAATTATTATTCTTTAAATATTATTTTAATAATTATTATAATAATTTGTTAAAATAGAATATATGTGAAATAAAAAAATAGTTGAAAAACGTGTTTAAATTATTGTAAAATATTATTTGAAACATAATGAAAAATAATAACAAAAAAAAAAAAAATTTGCCAGTCCTCCAAACAAAAAAAAATTAGGAAAAAGAGAACTTCAAAGACTTGCTAACTAGTCCAATAAGTGTTCAAGTATTGAACAATTTGAATTAAATTGAAGCTTATTTCATTGTCTTTAAGCTAAAGATGAATGTTTTAGTTCCTTGAAATTAAGCTTTCCAAAATAAATTCTTAAAATAAAATGTTCTTGTTTATGAATAAAATTGTGTTCCATTTATTTTTGTGTCATCTAAAAGTACAAATTTTATTATACTCTGTCATTTTAATTGTACCAAACTTTTTCAAGAATCTATTCTGTGTGGCTTCTCCGATAATGGGTTTTAATGTTTAAGCTTCCTTGAAATATTTTCTTCGAGCAAATCTTACCAAATATTCAGCATTTTTCCAAATAAACTTGTATGAATGCTTATTTGAATGTGCTTTCCTAGAACTTTTGCTGTTTAATATTTTTCAGAATATAATGGTATAATTATTATAACACTTTTTTAAATGCTGATATACGAATGATAAATAGTTATTGAAAAACATGTCAAAAGAAAGATTTCAGAATAATGAAAAGACTTTCAATTCAAACGAGTCATGATACTGTTTTCTTTGGCTTAATTTTATTCCAAGTTATTAAAAAAATAACAAAATGCACATATGATTACAAAATTATTAGATTGTTGTATACCAGATCATTGAATTATTTATTTTGCCAATTTGGTCATAGAATTATGTTAAGTGTGTGCCTGGAGTCACTGAACTAAACTACTTTAAGTATGTGTTCCATGGTGACTGCATACACATTCAGTGATCAAATTTACAACGAAGTGATTCCAAACATACATGTAAGGTAATTCAATAACTAAATTTATAAAATAAATAATTTAATGACTTTGTATGTAATAATTTAATAATTTAATGACTAATCATGTATTTTGCTCTTAAAAAGAGAGAAAAATTACTAACGTTAAATTTATGAAAAAAAAAAAACTAAAAAATGATGAACTTATTAATTAACTAATGCTACTATTAGCAGCTTGTGTGTTTAATTCTCGTGATCAAATTTGATTTATTTATTTTTCAAATCAGATTTAAACTATTTTTTTTTTGAAGACAAATTTAAGTAGGTTGATTTTGTACATATGAATTTTAACTGTTTATGGGTAAATTACAAAGAATTCCCTTATGATATGATTAATGTTCAGATTTTTTTATAAAACAGATGAAATGTTAAAACTTAAAATATGTAAAAAATAAAAATAAAAAGTCAAAAATACCCTACGCTTATTACTCCTTCATTATCCAAAAACGCTCTCTACTCGGAGGGAGTGGTTGTATTTTAAGTTAATATACATCATAATTAATTTTGATTAGAGATTTAAAATGATTAAAATAATCCGTCAAATAAAAAAAAATAAACTCCTAATATTCGTTTAACAAAAAAATTAATAATTTTACTTTAATTCAAACTACAAGAGACAAATTATAAATTTATAACTCATAAGAGTGTAATTTGAAAGCATGAGAGAATTCATTATAATTATTCAAGGAGTTTATTTACCTATTTTTTATCTATCAACCCAAGTTAGAGTCTAAAAATTTGACGAAAACTAAGTTTGTTTATACTTGACTCAATTAGTTAGCTAATCAAAATCTAACATTGTAGCAAAAGTTTGATTTGTTTCAAAAAAAAAAACCTTTTTGCCGCGTGTAAAACGTTGTAGCAGAGCAGGACTTAGTAGTAGTAGTTTGATCAAATCAAAAGAGGAAATTGCAAATACCCAATACAAAAAAAGTCTCTCATCTTCAAACTTCCCTCTACACACACACGCTCTCTCCCTCTACACACACAAAGTGTGTAGTACAGTTTTACTTTTGGTAGTATAAATAGGCATGACCGGCGGTGGAGGCGATGCATCGCCGCGGGTTGACGGCGGAGAATTTCTACTCCAACTCCTTAAAAATCCCACACACCACCCCCACCTACCTCCTCCACAATCACCGGCACATTACCAGACCCTGCCGCCGACGCCGACAACGACGACCCAGATTCTCACTCACGACATTCAACCTGCGGTTACTGCTGTGGGGACCTCCGTTGGTGTCCCATTCTTCCCCTCCAACGCCCTTGCTCCTTCGCCCTGGCCCAATCACACCCACCACCACCAGTCTCCGCCTCCGTATGCCCCCCGTAGTTTCTTCCTCCAAAACCCCAACCCGCGCCAGAACCCGACCCAAAATCCGAGCCCGGTTTTCCTCTCAGCGTCTCCCCGGGGTTTCAGTCAAGGCAATTTTCAGCAACACAACTCATTTGGGGAGGATGTTAGAAAATTAGGGTTTTTGGGAAACAATTCTAGTTCTAGTTCTAGCTCAACTCATCAGCTGGACACAAAAGATCTCATTTTTGGGTCTTTGAGAGGTACTGAAGTGTTGATTAATGGTAATTTTAGCAAAAACCGGCTAGTTTCCTCACAGGAGGAGGATAAGGATAGGTTGGGGAGAAGAGAAATGGGTTTAGGGAACATGGGGAGATTGAATAGTTATGAAGTTGAATTTCAGCATCCTGATCAGGTGCCCCGCGAGTGAATTCGAGTGGTTTGAATCATGGGCATGGAAGGGGTGATAATACTGGTGGTAGAGGTACTGGATATTGGGATAGACATGGGAAAAATTCTAGTAATTATAGGGTGGCAGTACCGCCTCCAGGGTTTATTGGCCAGAAGATGGATGGGGGAAATAGGGAGTATGCAAATAGGAAGATGGGATTTGAGAATGTTGGGGTGAAGGATAGGAATAATTTTAGGGAGTCGAGGTATCGGAGTGGTAATGATGCAATGGAAAGGAGAAATGATGGTGATTGTTTTGATGATAGGGGGTTGAGTTGTCAGCTTTATCGTCCTGGTCCTCCACCAGGAAGTACATTGCATTCAGTTTCAGCTTCTGATATTGAGGAGTCTATGATGGCATTTCACAGTGAGGATGGTGGAAGTGGGAAAGAATTTGGAAATAGGATGAGGGAGAGGATGGAAGGGGAAGGTCTTAAAGGTCAAAATGATTTGGATGACTTGGTGGAACAGATTAGCTTGGGGATTCTTTAGGCCTTAAAGATGAAACAGATGAGAAAAATGATAAGAAGAAACATCACCGATCTCGTGATGAGGTGATTTCTCTACAATCATTTCCCCAATTTCCTATGTTTGATCTCTTGTATGTACAGCTGACACCTGCCAGTTCCAAGCCAGTAAATGGAATCTTTTCTACTGGGAAGGAAAACAGTGAATGGTTATCTGCTGCTTGTTGCATCATAATTTGCCATTAATGTGATTCATTTAAAATTAAGAAGGTATTAACTCCAAAAACCTAGTTACTGACTACTTTATGTGGCAATAGGCTGACGTAGCTAGTATGTTAATGTGATATCGGCATCTAAAATATGGATGAATAAATATTGTGGTACTTTTGCACAAATTTTCTGTCCCACTTATAGTATGAGCTTATGTATATAAATTGGCGTTAGGGTTGGAAAGAAATCAAAATGTGGGATGTAAATGTTAAAGGGGAGAAAATAAAATATGATATAAAAATAATAAATTTTGCCCTCCGTTGTCTTGGCTGTACCATATTTACCAGAAACGCAATACGCCACTTATTTAAGTATCAGATGTGTAAGGGTAGGTTTAGTCGTTCCGCCATTACAAGTCCTAGTATAACCGCATATATTTATGGTTATATCAACAGGGAAAATATGACTGACTTAATTTTTGATGTAATGGTAGCAAAATTTTAAAGTAACAAAAATGTTTAAATCAACATACATATACATATAGTTTCTTTAGAAACATTGTTTAAATTTTATAGGACAAAGTGGTTGTTGGTAGTTAGACTTCTTGTGAGCGTTGAGTTTGTATTACTCCTATGTCTTGAATTTATTGTTGCCATTGGGGAATTGAACTTTTTATCTACAGTGGGCAAATTTTGAAAAGTTGGCATTATTTTCCAAATTTACCCTTGAGAAGCTTACTGGCCTTGAGTTTGAAAATGGCTAAAGCATTTGATGACCTGCGGGGTCCAGTGATTTAATGGAATGTTATCCAAACAAATAAAATTTGACCAGATGCGGTGAAGACACGCAAATGAAGTAATAGTAGCTTTTAGCAGACATGTGCTTTCCACACACATTGAGTGAAAACCACCAAGAATTGATGGAAAAGTTGTTGGGCCCACTACTATATTTTGCAAACAAAAAGAATCAAGGGTAGAGGGGAAGGTAGTTGAGAAATTGCTTGTCAAATTTGGAAGTGACAAAAATTTTGGTACAGGCCAAAAAGGAAAGCATGACACTTTCAATGGGGTGGAGGGAGTAATCAAGAGTAATTATCATCCTTAACAAAAAAGCATCCTTATTCTAATGACTCGCTACCTTTGACGTTCTGAAACGTGAATCGTTGCAAATTGGGATGCAAATGAATCGCGTTTCAATACACATGAATCGACACGACTTGTAGGGGAAAGGAGGGTTTCTGGTAAGTATGGGCTGTACACTCCTACAAAGAGGTTATATTGGATTACAGTGTCAAATAATTTACAAAAATTCATGCAACGAACTTCAATTTGATGGGAATGTTGTCACTGTTCGACTTCGACATCCTGTATTCTTATGTATAGGTTTGGAGTTAAGTGGGTAAAACATGAGTTGTGTTTTGGAGAAAACTTGAAAAATAAACTTGAGCACAGGGCCTTTATAGTAATCTTGTAGATGAGATCTGTTGACTTATTAATACTTCTAATCTTCAATGAGCTCAGTGAATCACTTTTTCTTGTACTTTTGTAGGCAAAATGGTACAAAACTCTTCTTGTATCGGTAAATTTTGGACTGCTGTTGTGTAACGCATACTCTAGCAATGGAAAAAACTTTATTTTTGTCTTTTTCTTTGATTCATCAATCTTGAAGTAGAGCCTGCGCTGACAATTATAATCCTTGAAAATACCAGTATGTGGCTTCATAATGCCAATGTGGTAAATCGATGGAAGAAAGAAGGATTTTTGCTGACGAACGAAGGTTTAGTTTGGGTGTTTGGAGAGAAAAGAAGCGAATGAAAAAACTAAAGTTGGGAAAGAAGAGAAGAGAAGAGAGAGGGAAGGAGATATTTTAATGTTGTTTGGAAGTTTAGAAAAGATATTTTAATTTTGGATGTATGAGTAAATAAAATTTTATTATGTAATGTTTTTGGGGTAGAATGGACGTTTTCAAAAAGTTTTTTAAGGAGGTTGCCTGCTTTCCATCGCTTTCCGTCCAATTTGGGCGGAAAGTCTTTTTTAACTGTAGCAGTGATGATTATCACTTTGACCCCTCATTTTCTATTCTTTGCTTTCCCTTGACTACCCACAAAACAAGAGAAAGATTGAATTTCCATTCTTTTCGTTTCTTTTCTTTCCAAATTCACGACTCCCAAATGCACTATAAAGGATTGATGTGATCTGACAAATGTTTTCATGATAGCAGAGACTTGGGAATATGTGGCTGGTCATGAGAGTTTTGTAACTGTGTCGACTTGACAAATTTCTACCTTATGTATCACTTGTACAACATCCAGTCTTGATTGTGGCTATTCCATTGTGTCTCTAGTTTTCTTAGATCCAGTATATGAACCATTTCAAAGTAAAACACCCTATTTCTCCTCATTAAGCAAGATCCCTGCTCTTGTATCCCACCGGAGTAAATAGGTAGTAGGCTGTCTGTATTAGGTGATTGACTTGCTTTTGGGATTAATGCTTCTTGTATCCTGAGAATGAAATATTTTGTGCATTACCATTGTCTTCTTTAATACTTGCTATTCATGACTGAAATATATTTTTTATAACTACAATCAGAGCTCTGCCTCATTTAGTCAGAAAGATTTGGTTATTCTTTCCAGATAATCTTCCTATAGAGTTTGCAACTTGCTTTCTGTAGCTTAATTCAAGTATTTGAAAGAATATTTATTGGTGAAAAGGAGAAAATTGTGAAATGCAGATAATGATTCTTAGAAACTGTTTTGTGCCAATCATTCTTAGGGCAACTTTTAATCAGAGATTCATCAGAACTTCAAGATGGTTTTCTTGATACTAGTTGCCACATGGAATTGTGAAAGAGCACTTGTACACTATTGCATCACAACTTTTGGTTCCTTTTAAAGGACCATTATTGCTCTTCAAATGTGTTTGTAATTGTTGTTATTCTAGACCAACCTGTTGAGTAACAATACTTGAAGAATTGATATGTATAAAGTGTTCAACGGAATTATGGAGGTATAGGGTGTACAAATAGCTCTGATGCTTGCAAAGTTCATAAAAGAAAAATATAGTGTATTATCTTTGACAGTTTGTGAAGTTGATGAATATTTGAACTGAACTGGTGGGAAACTTGCCTTTGCCTTAGGTCAGCGTACTGTAATGCTTGCACTTCTGCTATGCATATTTTGGCATCTTCTGTGTCCCCGACCCCACCAAATCCTTTTTGTGGGTGAAAATAATGACGTACACTTTTATGATCAGGATTACAGATCTGATAAGAGAGGGCAGTGGCTACTAGGCCAGAGGATGAGGTACATGAAAAGACAGGTAGCATCTCTCGTGGTAACATAGATAGTTTGAATGCTCCTTTCTTGGCTATTTATGAGTCATTGATACCGGCAGAGGAAGAAATGGCGAAGCAAAAGCAATTGTTGGCATTGTTGGAGAAAATTGTCTGCAAAGAATGGCCTGAAGCTCGCTTGTATCTCTATGGATCTTGTGCCAACTCTTTTGGATTTTCAAAAAGCGACATTGATGTTTGTCTTACAATTGCTGATGCGGATACTAACAAGTCTGAGGTTTTGTTAAAATTGGCTGATTTATTGCAGTTAGAGAATCTCCAAAATGTGCAGGTTTAAAATCTGTTTTCCAAGCCATTATTGTTGATTGTCTTATAGAAGATCTGGGGTGAAGTTTGTAGATAAATGCCATATTTACAATCTGAAAAATTAATGCATCATATTCCATTGAAAAAAAATGAAGAGAAATGATACCTGGAGGCTATTTTACATCCGGAATTGCTGTGCAATCAATTCATTTTTTATGTAGTAAGATACCTGTAGTCACCGCCAGTAAGTTTTGTTGTAGGAATCTTATTTGAGGTTGTCTGCAGGCACTAACTCGTGCCAGGGTGCCGATAGTCAAGCTTATGGATCCAGTAACTGGTATCTCTGGTGATATATGCATAAACAATGTGCTGGCCGTTGTTAATACAAAGCTGCTTCGGGATTATGCATGCATAGATGTGAGATTGCGGCAATTAGCCTTTGTTGTGAAACACTGGGCCAAGTCAAGAGGAGTAAATGAAACTTACCAAGGGACACTGTCCAGCTATGCGTGAGTTAGCAAAAATTTTTCAGAAAGTTTTTTCTTCTCTTCGTCAGCTGATTCCAATTTTTGCTTTCAGGTATGTGTTAATGTGCATTCATTTCTTACAACAGCGTAGGCCTGCCATTCTTCCGTGCTTACAGGTGTGTTTTAGTGTTTCCATGTCAATTGAGTTGAAGCTATAAACACAACTGTGATTCTGTAGGTTCAGTCTTAGTTTTTATCATGAAGGTCTTTTCTACCTTTGCTTACTTTGGTTTTATGTTTGTATCTCAAAAAAATGTGCAAAGAAATAGGGACAACTTTGATGCTGTACTTATCTTCTGTTTTCAGTTATATTTATGGTGTTTAGTTGATGATGAGATCTGTTCTTTCTGACATTAGCTTTTTCATCACTGGCGAACACCAAATTGATCTTATCTTGTGCATATGGCATAGAAAGGAAATTTTGGCCTCATCCGTTCAATTCTTTGGTGAACTATTATGTTGTATTTACATCTTTTCTTGTTTTTGACATGTATATTTTTAGGGTTTCTGTATTGATGTTCCACCCGAAGACACTAATGGAGTGCTATAATATTTGCTTTGCTTTCGACAGTATGACTGAATCTAGTATATGTTGTTTTCATCATGGTTTTTCCCCTGATCTTTTGCAGCACAAAATCTATTGGCCCGGGAATTAGTTCAATTTCTCATAGCTTTTATTGGTGATAAGGAAATTGTCCTACTTATATTGGTGGATTTGTGAGGAAAAAGAAGTTTTCCCCATAAAAAAAGATGCAAGTGTATTTTTTTTGGTGGGAGTGGGGTTTTTTAAAGTTACCCCAATTTTTAGGGGTGTTTTTCTTATGTGGAGGTTAATTTCTAGCTTTTTGCAGTTTGCTTGAAATCTTATAAGCAAATGAACTGTTGCTTACATTCTTAATCTTTTTTCACATATTCAGGGGATGAAGACCACTTATTGTGTAAATGTAGACAATATTGAATGTGCTTATTTTGATCAAGTGGAAAACCTCTTTGGTTTTGGATCCCATAATGGGGAGAGTATTGCACAATTGATCTGGGGCTTCTTCAGCTACTGGGCCTATTGTCATGATTATGCAAATGACGTTATATCTGTTCGTACTGGAACTATTTTGAGGTGATACAAATCTACTCATAGAAGATAGGTGCAACTCAAGTCTGAATTTATGCATGGTGTAGTTTCTGTTACTTGTTCAACAGAGTTGTGTTTAGATGATCCTACTTTGACCTAGAGGTTAGTTTTCAGTGAAATGTCTTCTAAACTGCAAGATAACATGATTAACAATTGCCTTTATTAACTAATGCACTGTAGACTGACAGGACAGATTTTGATACATGTTGGGTTCTTTTAAGGAAATACTCCGGTATAAAGGGATTGTGCACCAGTATTAGTTTACTTCTCAATGGAATCTTCACCAGTATCTATATATTTTTTTTCCAACTGCATTTTATAGATGTTCATGCTATGTTTTCTTCATGACACGGTAAAGTGCATCTTAAAACCATGAAATGAACACGATGGTCAAGTGTCTGATTAAGCTAAGTTTGGCTTTTAGTTTGAGTTGTGAACATGATCAATGGAGTGTGTATGCTGGATACTTGCAAACAGCCATCTTTAGTGAGCGACTGCTACATGGCTTTAGATGATTGTTACCTTTTGTGTTTTCACTTGCAGCAAGCGCACCAAAGACTGGACTAGGAGGATTGGAAATGACCGGCATTTGATATGCATAGAGGATCCATTTCGAGTTATCCCATGATCTTGGCAGAGTGGTGGACAAGTATAGCATCAGAGTTTTAAGGGAGGAGTTTGAACGTGCTGCTGAAATCATGCAGTATGACCCCAATCCTTGCGTGAAGCTCTTCGAACCCTATGTTCCTACTTGACTTGCCTATTTTTGTGTTTTGAATGAAATGTGGATGTAATTATATCTACTCTACCAGCTTGTAAATTCTTCATGAGCTCATTTGGTTTTACTTCCGAGTGTATGTAGGGTTTTGGCCTATTATAAGCCTGTTATGTAAAGGACACTCTTTATATAACTTCTTTCCTCAGCATTTTTCATTCTCCTCTTTTCCTTGTTGTTGGTGCACTATGATCACAACTATGAAAATATGTAATGGGAGAATATCATATTCGGGATCCATGATTCTGTATTCTGTGGTTATATAGGTAGCAGGATATTAGAGTTGAATTGTTTTCTTAGTTATACAGTTGAGGTTTCCGAAAGACTTGGATTGGGACACAGCACTTAATGGACAATGACAACAAACAGATTCATTCAGCCCGAAAGCAAGGGTTTGTCAGAAGAGAAAGGTTCCAAATTTGCCATTAGTATCTGGAAGGAATTGAAGATAGCCTCGGCTGTAAAAGCTGATCTATGAGGGGGTAATAACAACGTTGTCCAAAGCGAATAGCTCTTCTGGGACATTAGGCTGATTCTCAAAAACAACCAGACCAGCACCACCAATTTCACCTCTGACCAAACATTCAACCAACTCCTTCTCATGGACAATCGCCCTGCGATCGACGATGATGATTCCATGCTCTCCCAATGCTGTCAGAACATCTCTATTTATTATGTGACGAGTTTCATCTCTTAGTGAACAACAAATTATGAGAACGTTGTAATGTGATACAAGTTCTTGAACTTAAACAAAATTGGTAAGCAGTGGATGGTTTCTTTTTTCTTGAACTGTATGCAATGCTACAACCAAATGCTTCGAGCCTCTCTGCAACTTTTGACCAATTGTTGCCTAATCCAACAATCCCTACTCCTCTGTCTCCAAGCTGAAAATTAGTTAAAGTGGACAGGAACAATTAGAGACTATCTCAGCATCAAAAACTTCAAAATTAACCTAAACCCCTGCAAAATTTTAGCAAAATTTTCTCTGTTTCACCCTAAATACAAAAGTAATAAAACTTTTGTTTGACAGACATAGCACATTTTTGCACAAGGGAAATATTTTGGTAGATGGTGCGGATTAAGACTTACAGAATGAATGACATCATCTGATGTAAGCGATATTTCATAAAATTTAATTTTTATCGCAAAATTTATATAAAATCGGGTCTATATAAATACTTTCCTTTGCACAATGATCAAAATCAGGTACATGATTGGACAACTAAACTGGCAAATTGGACAAAAATAAAAAATTAAAAATCTCAAGGAAAACATAAAATGTGGAGTTGGACTACCTCAGCTACTGATAGGCTATTATTAATGTCCAGAAGGTTTTCACTAAAACCTCTTGCTCACTCTTGTAATTTAAAAGTTCAAAGACTACTATTTTCTGGGTTAATAATACTTTACCTTCTGAATTATGTGGATAATTACATTTTGTCCACTTAAATTAAAAGGAAATATATACTTTTTCCTTTAATACTATTCATCAACTAACAACTTTAACACCATCAAAGAAATCTTGTTAAATGATTAAAATGCCTTAGAAATATATTTAGATTTTTTTTTAAGTATTTAAATTTTTTATAGTAATATGACAATTATTAAAAAATAAAAATAAATAAACTATAAAATATCTCTATATGTCCATATCAATACATTATTTTAAGAATCTTGTGCAACAATAGATTTTTCATAAGAGTGTTTTGATGTTTTGAATCTCATAGTATTTTACATTTTTAAAACTTTGGGTTAAACCAGCAAAGTGGAACTTAACATTTTGTGACTTATAGCAGTATTTAACTTGTGAACCATATCAAAATTTCGGATGAGGATAAGCGAAGGTTAAACCCTATATCCGCCCCAAGACAACAACAAACTGCTAACATTTTGTAACTTATAATAGTACTTAACTTCTGACCTTTACACACGAATAGATCGTCATATTTATTGTACGAGTCAACCCCTTCTGGCCAAGTCTATTTATTATTACTCAAAATTTATAGAATCGAGATCTTAAATAAGATCATTTTGAAGGTTACAAAATTTGATCGTAGAATCATATGATTTTATCAAAGACATAAAAATATAATTTTTATTTATTGTTAAATCTAATATTTAATAAAAACTTATACAAGTAAACATAAAATTTTAATTTTTATCACAAAATAAGTTTCTTTAACTTAAATTTACAGTATTTGACATTATATACCTGTAATATAAAAGTTCTACGTCAACTAAATTTAATATTATTTTTCGATTAAAAACTGAAAAAGATAATATGAATAATCTAAAGTTATGAAATATCGTATTTAAATAAAAAAATCATCAAAATATTAAATTAATTTAATATATATATATATATTAAATTACAAGATTCTAAAACTTAACTAGCGTTCACTTATAATAATGATTCTACCTTATAAGATCAAATTATAAAATTAGATCGTAAAATCGCTGAATTATGCAGATATGATGGAGATTCTAACAAACTATACTACTACCTAAATATTGACTCAAAAATAATGGCAATATGATAATACACATATCTGATTATCATGGTAAACGGTCACATCAAGTTGCATTGAACTTGGCAAGTTTTTTAGTCGCAGCAGTACATAACTAGATTTGAAACAAATTAATTCTTATACGTATTAGACAGTTGTTTATGTATACCAAAGAGAATAATTATGTTCAACACAATTCTGGAAATTCCAACATGCCATGTGATTCAAAGTGGTTCATCTATAGTTGAAACCATGCATTATCATGTTAATATGAGACAGGTAGAAATTTCTACGCTTTAGATTCTATAAAATGTAGTAGAAAAATATTTATACAGACCTAATTTGTGATTTTATTTGTATAATCCCATTTTGTAATTAAAATTTAATTTTATAAAATTTTATTTCTATTAATTGATGTCATATATTTTATAAATTTTAATTTGCGTCACAAGATATATATATAGGAAAATACTACTATAGATCTTATCTTTAGTTCAACCGTAAATTTTGCGGTCAAAATTAAATTTTATAAAATCTTACTTACATCATTTAATGTTATAGATTTTATAATATTTAATCTATACTACAAGATCTATAGTAAGACCAAAAATCAGATCTATTTAAGTATTTTCTATATATATATATTGGTGGGTTAAAAGTACTGCTCGAGATTTGTACCAATTAAATCTAATTTTAGTATAGCCGCGATAAGTTATACCAAGAACTTAAATCATTAATCTTAGATCTTCATTTTTCATTCGTATTAGTTCTAGAGTTGTAAATAAATTTAAATTACTCAATATTCAAATTGAATTTAGTATGGTAAAAGTTTGTTCGAACTTAATTTGTTAATAATCAAATTAAATTATGAATAAAATTTAGCATTCCTTATTTTTTTTTCATTATCTGATCAAACTCAGTTGAATAAATTAAAGTTTTAAATTTAAATATAAAAATTTTAAACTACTCGAATTCATTTAGACAAAAATTCATTTAAATTTGAATCGAAAGATAGACAAGTCAAGATTGAACAAATTTTCAAATTTATTAAAATGATCAAATAAATTCAAACACTCAAATGTCTACTTTATCTATATTTATTTACAACCCTAATTCTCCAAGTATTTAATGAATATGTAATATATGCATTATTACAAACAAAAAACATGTACGAATTATATGGATTTCAAACCTGCTTGGAAGAGAAATACATGAGCCAAGTAGATATTATTCTATCATATGTTGTTCCTATGACGTGGGTGTAGAACAACGACACGCATATTATAATATTATATTTTTTTAAAAATTTGTATTATATAAATTTTAAAATAAACGAATAATTATTTTAATGGTAAAACATAACTTTGTTGTACTGAAAAGTACTATATTAACGATTCTTTTTTGGTTAAAAATATATTAAGGATAATACATTATATGGATAGTAATATATTAAAGATTATTGTTATTTTTGGTAAAAATATATTAACGATTATACATTATGTGTTTAGTATTGTAAAATCTTTATGTACAATTTATAAATACCTAAAACTAATGGCTTCGATCGGTAGTACAAATATTATTGAAATTATTATTTGAAATATTATTGAAATAATTGTGGTAATAGCTTTCCTGAATATTATGAATATGAGATAAAAAAAAATGATTGAAAAATGCACTACGAAATAATTATAAAATATTATTAAAAGATAAAAAAAATCCTATCGAAACATAGCCATCATTATTCTGTAAGCCTGCATGTGACATGAAAGTTGATGCACAATTCATGAATTATTGTTACAAAAAAAAATCATGAATCATGATCGTTGTCTGGTCCCCTTACTTTATACCAACCAATTTTATAAATACTAATTAAGAGGATCCTCGTTTGGTTTGTGGACATGAGTAACGAGAATGAAAATTAAAGATAATGATAGATATAAATGTTATTGGTTAGAATAATATCATAATCATTTCATAAATACAAATTGAAAGTGTTAGAAAATATTTTTTTTTATTTTTTATTTGTAACTTGAATTTCAAATTAAAGAGATTTTTGATTTGCATTCAAAAAAACATAATCAAAATAAAAATTATAAACTTTGCTATCGATAATAGGTTTATATCATCCCGTATTTGTTTGGTTTGAACAATGAATGAATTTCATTAAATTAGTAAGTTAATCAATTTGAAGTTTAAATTATAAGTGAAAAATGAAAATGAATATTTTTTAATACTTTCATTCCTATAGAATGATTTTCATAATGATCAATCAAACAACATCTATAGCTATCATGAATTTTGATTTTCATTCTTACCCTTATATCAATAAACCAAACACCTTCTAATTAACTCATTAACATAATGATGTAACACAAATTCAAAGTGATAGTTGGCTGTGATTTATGATTATCATTACTATTTCTATTCTAATTCCTGAATGTAAACTAAACTGCTCTTAACTAATAATTAAGGCTGTTCATCGACAGGTATTCCCTAATTCAAATAAAAAATTTCGTTTTTTTTTTTCGATTTTTTATGCAGGAAAATTAAAACCAAATCTCAACCAAACTTTTCTTGGAGTTGTTTAGTAAAACTTTTTTTTTTTATTTATCTAATTAAGAGAAATTCAATGGTTAATTAAAAACCAAGTATAAAGTTAAATATATAACTAATAAAATTAATGAACAAATAGATAAAACTAATGAACCTAAAACTAGAAATTAAAAAATACAAAGAAAAATAATATTAAAGTGTTGAATGAATGAAAATATAAAATTAGTTAATAAAGAAATTAAAAACTAAAAATAATAAAATTAAAAGTTGATTTTTAATAATCAAATTCGAAATATATAACCAATCTCCTTATTTTGATTTATCTGAAATAATTGTGAAAGAATAAAAATACAATTTTCCACATCGGTTAGTCTAAAGATTTCGGACCAATCAATAAGTTCCTGGACTCGCACCACTCATAACCAATTAATTTTGAGATGGAAAGTCATGTACTTTAACATAGTATCAGAGCTAAATTCAAGTATTTTTCCATCCACACATAACTTCAATGTTTGTCTTAGTTGGTCTAGAAGAATTAGATATCAGTCAATGTTTGTCTTGGTTGATCTAGAAGAATTATCTCAACCAGCCAATATTTGTCTTGATTTAAGAGAATTATTTCAACCAATACTTGTTTAAGTTTGGGCCCCAAATGATATGTGAGAGGCTAGACCACTTTATTGTCTTGTTTTAGTCGAAGTAGTGTGCGAGATGGGGTATGAAAGTAAAAAAATATCCCATATCGGTTAGTCTAAATATTCTGAACCAAGTAATAAGTTTATGAGCCCATACCATTCATAGTCAATTAGTTTTGAGATTGAATTCCATGTTTTTTAAAATGGTATAAAGTTAATTTCAAGTAATCTCATTATTTTTTCATCCACACATGATTTGGGCTTTATTCATATTGGACTTGGCTTATTGTGTTTATGTCAACCAATAATTTTGTCTTGGCTGGTGGTTTAGGATAATTATTTCAATCAAGTGACGTTTGTCTTGGTTTAGGAGAATTTTCTTAACCCATATTTGTTTAGGTTTGGGCCCCCAAGTCATGTGTGAGAGGCCAAATCAATTTATCATCCTTGTTTTAACCCAAGTCGTGTATGAGAGGAGATATGAAAGAATAAAAATATCTCTCATCGATAAACCTAAAGATTCTGAATCAATTAATAAGTTCCTAATTCCACATATCAGAGGTAACTTCAAATGTTTTCACATTCACACATGATTTGGGCCTTATTCATATTGGGTTTGACTTCATGTATTTATGTCAGTCAATGTTTGTCTTGGTTGGTTTAGGAGAATTATCTCAACCAATACTTGTCTAGATTTGAGTCCCCAAGTTTATTGTACCTCGTTTGGATTAAAGGGTGTCAATGAAAATAATAAATATATCCACGTCTATTATCTTAAATATTCTAAACTAATTAATAAATTCTTGAATGTTCCTCGACAATAATTTAGTTTGATAGATTAATTCGCCCAGTAATAATTACTCGATTGCCGAATTTAGCTTTACCTTCAAACTAAGGCGAAAGTCATTGGTTGACCGGCCAAAGACCCCGGCGAATGAACCTGTCACCAGCCGAAATATGTCGGAGCACGTCAATCAACAGTCCGACAGCCGCATCTGCGGTGTCCTCGGAGAAAACATCTGCAGTATTCGCCACAGAAATACCCCTCCGGCTACACTCTTTTAAGCCAATTTGGTTGAATCCGGTGGCCACGGAGACGACCAACTCGAGCGAGGAAGATGTTCGAGCAGTTTGACATCAACCGGAACTTTGCTGAAGCTTAACATGGCCTTGACTGATTTTGCATGGGTTTTCAAGAAGATTTCTGTTGGCAAAGCGGTTTCATATGCTTTAACAACGTTAAATATTTTTGCAAAACTCTTTCTCGTATTCTAAGAAAACTTGGGGTGCACGTATGACTAAAAGTTGTGGAAGTTGTTGATGAATCATGAATGTGATAATAGGATTGAAGGTTTTCTTGAAAATTTGAACAGCTTTCACCCATAATATTACAAGTATTTGGTGGGGTGACAGTGAAAAGATTATAGAGACCCAATAAGATTCTTTACAATGAGAATAATGCAAGGCTCTTCACAATGAGAATAATGCAAGGAGGAGAAGAATGGAGTAATTGGATGAGTTGTGCATGGTAGGGAAAATGTGTTCAATTAGCTTTATAATCAATCACTCCAAAGACAGGCAGTGATTAATTTAATCACTGTTTGATTTTTTTTTTTTTTCCATCACTTGTTAACTTACTTTTATTTTTTGGTTAAATGCAGTTTTCAACCTTCAAACTATACAACTTTTGTATTTGCGCCTAAAAGTATCAATTTTTATAATTAACAATATTTTTTTGGGGGAGGGGGGTAGGGGCGTACATTATATTATAAGGGCGAGCACGGAAATGACCCATCCGTTATCCAATTTTCCAATGTATCTCACAGCACCACTTTTCTTTCGTTTTCCTCTTTTCTTTCCCCCAAACTAGGGGCGAAGACATGACCCTAAAATCGGTGGGGGCAAAAAAATTTGACGTAGAGTTAGAGAAAAAATTATGTTAATGATAAAGTAAAATACAAATAGATAAATTTGATATTTAGAACTTAATTAAATTTATGATAAAGCAAGTTATAATAACTATTCATTATGCCAATTATGTATTATGGATATATTTTTATGATCAATTAGTACATTCTGTATATGAAATATTCATAATTGTTTTATAATAAAAGGGAAATTAAACATATTTTTTACTTTTTAGACGTCAATGCTTAGAAAGAAACCAATTTTAAAAAAAAAAAAAAAATTTAAGGGAGGGCAATTGTAAGATAATTATAAAAAATTTTAAAAATTTCCGGGCCATTATATAATTTTTCAAAGTTGAAATAACTTTGGGCGGGCAATTAATTGCATGTAGCTTCACCAATGCCCCAAACTACCTTCCGGTCACCTGCATTCTCTCTTCTTTTCCCCCAAGCATCCAGCTGCCAACCTCTTTCCCTTTCCACCCCTCCCTAGCTACTTGCAAGGACTCCTCGCCACCCATTTCCCCTCTTCCCAGCCCCTTTTCCCTTCTCTTCCCCTTCCCCTACAAGCCTCCCCGCCCTTCAACCCTAAAACCTAATTAAAGTTAACACAAACCCACTTCAAGCAAACCAAAACACATTGTTTACAATAGATTTGCATAAGCCCATATGAATTTGAGAAAGACATAATTAATGCATGGAGAGAGAGAGATAAACAGAGAGAAAGAGTGAGCAAACAAGACTCAAAGATACTACTTTCTTTGTTTCATTTTAACTGTCTTTTTTAGTCGGTGTATGAGGATTAAGTAAACTATTAAATTGCATTAATTTTGTAAAAAAATAGTTTTGAGTGATTAAATAACTATTTTATATCTTACCTAGTAAATTCCTCAACTACATAATCATCCATCTCTATTAATATGACACTAAATGTAAAGTTTAAAAAAAAATCATTTAATATTTTTTTGAATTCCTAAAGTAATAGATAATTTGCAGCAAAACAAAAATTTTAAAGTGATAGATAGATAAAAAGTCTAAATCGATAGATAGATAAAATGGAATAGAGAGACTACAAAAATATCAGTTTTGTAAGGATTTTTTTTTTTTTTTTACTATCTTTATAGTGTGGATTGTAAAATGTTACAAGTTGGAAGTGCTCAGTTGCAGAAATTGATACTTTATAGTATAAAGTATGAAAGTGGTATTAAACTCTCTCTTATAATTTTTTTTTAAAATTATATTATATGATTGAGTGATATTTATCTCTCATTTTATATTTTTTGTATATTAAAATATACATATCACTATATCATATGATATAACACAAATGTAACCTAAAAAAAGTGTAACGTCAAAAGTCCCAAAGCCGTATGAAAGTACTATAGTTTGAAATGCAAACTACATAGATAAGGGCATAACGGTCTCATTGTACATAAAATTAACTCCATCCAAGTCACACGAGGTCAGTAGTAATTCGTTAACTACAAAGAAGAAAGTGAAATAATAGTTTCAAATCTCAAGGGAGGTTGGTACATTTACTATGTTTTTTGTATACATCAGTGGGTATAATTGAAATTAAGGTCAATATATAGTTTATTGTGAGAAGATAGCCAACCGTCTTGCTGGTAAAGTATCTCAATGAGGATCTGATCATAGTTCCTTATTAAAGTGTTTGATGGCTCATACACAAATCATTGATGATCAGAACTACATTTACTCTTTTTCATGCATAAATTCAGTTAAATATTCCATGGAATAATTAATTAGTACCCAAACTTAACAACGTACATCATAAGTTGTTTCTGTAACATTAGTTGATTTAACATAATTTATATACTTAATTCAATTTATTTTCATGATTTCATCTCTTCCCTAGCTAAGATTCCACTTTTAATGTAATTATGGTAAAATTAACAACAAAGTGTAAATTAAATGTTAAAACACTTTCTTATGAATAATTAATCACGAGTTCTAATCACTAAAATCAGAAAAATGTGAGTTAAAAAAAAAATGGTAGAATTACCCATTACAAGTGTTATCATGTATAACGGACACACATATATTTAACATATGGAGTCCATGTTTTGCCTAACATAATCATATTCTTGTCCCGTCCAGCAATCTCGTCGCCCTACCCTGAATTAAATGGTAAATATTTAGATAAATTCGAGTTTTAAACTTATTTATAAATTCTGTGGTATGAATTAAATTTTAGAGAATCTATGATATCAGCTGATGTAAGCAAAAATTTTTAAAATTTGATTCTGACCACAGAATCTACAAGTAAAATAAAAAATTGGATCTACTTAAATATTTTCCGAATTAAATACTCAATACTACAAAGAAGGTAGATAGAATAACAAAGAGACAATTGCAGCGAACGAGGAAACAAAGAAATCCAAAGATAAGACTAACATTCTATTTGTTGGTATAAAAATTTTATGGTCCAACACTACAGTCCAACTTAGCTTTAGCTTATTGGGGACTGAGGACTTGGGGTTTTGTACTTCAAATAGGGATGACAATGGGCCGGGCTAGCCCGTCGTCTAGCTCGTCCGGCCCACCTCGTCAATTAACCGGTCCAGTCTATCATATTACTGTAGTGGACTGGACTAGACCCGTAACCGTGCATAGAGCTGAGTCAAGGCTAGCTTTTCCCAACTCGTAGTCTAGCCCAACATGTCCCGTGACAAAATCCCATCTAGACACACGACACACCCCATCAGCCTGTTGACCAATCAATATTTTTTAATTATTTTTTAGCATTTTAAATGACTTTTTTATAATAACATATATGTATTTTTCCTTCTTGGACTAATATATAATAATTTGTAGTAATAAGTAATGAAAAATGAAGTACTAAATTAATAATAAGTAATAATTTAGATTAGTTAATAGTAACTTAGAAACTTTAAAAAAAAGTAATAATTGCAACTACTAAATACAAACTTCAAATAAGATAAGTAATAACTTGCAATAATAAGTAATAATTTGAAATAATAGGTAATAACTTGGAATATTATGAAATGATTTGGTTTAATAACTAATAATTTGTTTCTTTTTTTTTTCTTAGTTATGTATAATTTATACTATTAAGTAATGAAAAATGATGTACTAATTAATAATTATTTGAAATAATAAGTAATAACTTGGACTACTAAGTACTATCTTTGAGTAATAAATAATAATTTAGTGTATTGAGCACTAATTCGAAATAAAATAAATAATAATTTGGTCTAATTTCAATTAATTGAAAGTGAGCCAATCTGAGAGTCAGGCATGAGGGTCAGCCTGAGGACCAACCCTAGCTCGACATGCCCCATCCTGTCATGAGCCTGACACAGGAGCCAGATCTGAGTCAAGTATTTCAAATTTCTAATATGACTCGACACGTTTCGTTTAAAGAGAAAGCCAGGCATTGCACAGCACATGCCCTGTCAAAAGGCAATGCCTTGGCACAACCCATTGCCATACCTAACTTCAAGCCTTCAAAGAGTACGTGAAACTTTTTCTTATTTTGTTGAAGGATAAATTACAAACAAAATCTTTTGTGTTTAATAATATTCGGATTGTCCTCATTTTTTGTAAACGTACCATCTATCCTTTGTAGTTTGCGTTATTTTTTTTATAACATGGATTGAAAGTAAAAAATGTAATAGATTTATTCAAAAAGTCAAAAATACCCTCAAATGTAATACTCCTTCATTGTTCAAAAACTCCTCTACTTAAAATAAGAGTTGTGTTTTATATTAAATTAAATAATTAGCTTTGATTATAGGTTTTAAATGACTAAATAATCCTTTAAATTAAAATTTTTAACCTCCTATTATTCCCTTAATAAAATATTTAACAATTTTAATTTAACTCAAATTATAAGAAGGTGGAATATAAATTTACAATATTGGAAAACTGATTATTAACCAAATCGTAACAATTCCTTCTAATTTACCCCCTTCCTTTTTTCGGATTGTGAGGTGATGGTCCCAACCTCTTTTTATTTCCCATCACTAAAAAACCAAAAATAAAAATTTTGAATTTCTTGGGAGAGGGATACGGGCGATTCGGTAAATCAACTCATTTGGCAGTATTATTTTGTATTGCTCTAATCCTCAAGTCCACGGCTCATGAAAATATGTGCCGTTGTCCCTTTACATTTATATCTTCTCAAAAAAAAAAAAAAAAAAACTTTCACAAAACCTATTTTTAGTAAGCATGAATGATACATCATCTCAACCTCTTTTTTTTTTGCCCATCATTAAAAACCAAAAAATAAAATACCTTTTAATATCTTGAGAAAGGGAAATGGGATATGGGAGATTTGTTGTAGCAACTCCCTTTTAGTTGTTGATACTGCTCTATAGGTCACAACTTAAGTACTTCTTTATTTTCGCACAATCGTTAGATCATTTATAAAATATATAATTCTTTATTTTATATGTACAGTTTTGGATAATTAGAGAATTTTTCCACAGCTCACCAACAAATATGCTACTGTTCCTTTGCATGTGTTGTTAGAACTCTTTTTCTACCAAGGAAAATTTTTATTTTGAATTGAAACAATTATTTGTGGCTCCAGGATCAATGATTAACCTCAGATAGATCTCAATAATTAATAGCTCGAAACCAAACACCATCAAGATTCCAACAAGCATTCAAAGATCAAGAAATCATAGCCCTTGGTCGACCTAGTATTTATCAAGTTGTACGATAAAGAATTATGTGAGAGATTCAGAATCCATAAAGCATGGGAATCTCCAATGTCTTTGGAAGAATTTCTCATAACTCATGCAAAAAACATGCGAGCCATGCTATGTTCTGGCAGCTTTAAGAAACTCGACGCCAATATCTTCCGCCTTCTACCGTCTCTCCGCCTTGTCGTTATCACCAGCGCCGGCCTTAACCATATTGATCTTGATGAGTGTCGCCGCCGTGGTATTTCGTTGTCCACCATCTTCTCGGCGGATATAGCGGACCTGGCTGTTGGGTTGTTGATTGACGTCTTGAGGAAAATTAGTGGTTCTGGTTCGTGAAGACCGGGCTTTGGCCTGTTAAAGGACATCATCATCTTGCCACCAAGGTAGGTCCTCTAATCTCTCTCTGTACGTTTCCTTCTATGCACATACATGATTTTATGTATAGTTTATTTTTGAACACAAGCAATTCTTATTTAATAAGTTAGAGCTTGCCTAAAAAAAAAAAGAGTTAGCATCATATCTTGGAAGTTAAAATTGTTTGGTAATTTTGGATACAAACACGATACAACATTAATAATTCTAAATATGACTTGAATTTAATTGAATTATTATCAGATCAGTTTGTTAATGACTTGAAATTAAACAAGTTGTGTCATGTCAATTTATGGGCTGATGTGATAACTCGTTATCTCAGATAACATGATACAAGCCGTTAATCTGTGAGGAATCGGGTAACTCGAATGACCCTATCAATTAATTAGGCATTAATGAAATTTTGAAATAATAATATATCCTTAAATGGCATATCGTGTTATTTGAGTAAATAGAATAACGAATTAATTGTGGTCTACCGTATTATTAATTTAGTAAATCACTTTTGTATTAGTATAACTAACTTGACAGATTGACAACTAAATGCACATTAGGTGGTAAAAAACTTTTCCTATGACTCATTGGTCATTTGTTCGAGTTACTAGAAGTTAATGAGAGAGGTATTTTTTTTTTTTTTTTCAAAAGTAAAAAAACTCAACGGGTTACATGGAGCGTGTTGAGCCAACCCTTTAATAAATACACATCATGATACAATGCAACTCGAATGTTGAATGGATTGTATTCGAGTTTAATATTCATTACATGAACCTGATAAGGATTCGATCGGATAAGGAACCAAACGATCCATTAACACCCCTGAAGAGTAATAGTCTAAATGTTGTGATTTTACACATTAGTTATAATTCTATAACAAAATTTTTTATTCTAACGTCTTCGTTAATGAGTGTTTAAAAATTAAGAGGTGAGTTCAATGATAAGAGATATATACAAGAGTATGTAATTCATTGCAAACCTACAAGTTGTAATCATCATATTTTGTTAAACTCTAATTATAGGTCTTTTGAATAAGTTTTAAATTCATCAAGAGGGTGCCCAAAAACAGGGAAAGAAAATTTGCAATTTTGAATGATCAAAACTATTGGATAAACATTTTACAAAAAAAATGGGTTAATAAAATTTTGCCTTCTTGAACTAGATGGGTAATTACACTTTGTCCTTTCTGAACTATAGAAATATACATTTTACCCCCATTGATACTATTTATCTATTACCAATATTAAAATCATTAAGATAATATAGTTAAATGACTAAAATACCCTTAGTACTATATTTTTTTATTTTTTGTACATTTAAATTTTGATAGTGATGTGATAATTATTTAAAAATAAGTAAAAATAATTCATATAATATTTCAATATAATCTATATCAATGTATTTCTCAGTCAAATTTTAAAATAATTGTTGGATTTCATTTTATATTTTTTTGAATTTGAATATTTAACTATAGTAGTAGAACAATTTCCAAATAGTCTTATTTTCCATTGAATTTTTTTTCTTTAAAAGTATTGTATGAAAAAATATTTTCTATAAAACTTTGTAACTTTTTTATGTCTCTTAGTATTTTACACTTTTAATATTTGGCTTAACCTGTACAAATTGCGATGTCAAATATAATATACTTTAATAATTTCTCACATTTGTACTACTTAAAGTAAAAAATGTCAATGTATTATTATATTTTATTTTTTCTTAATTCTTTTATAACTATCAAAAATTAATTATATACGTGAAAAATTAAAATATAATACTAAATGTATTTCAGTCATTTAATTAGATTTTCTTGATATTTTAAAATTTTTAAAGAATGAATAATGTGAATGGGGACAAAGTGTATGTTCTATAATTTAGAGAGGTAAAGTGTAATTATCCCCTAATTCAAGAAGGCAAAGTGTTATTAAGCCAAAAAAATAAAAATGCTTGCAGCCCTTCTAGATGTTGTCTTTGTCAAATACTAGGGAAGATAGGGTCTGGTATAAAAATCTAAATATTTTCTTGCCAATTTAGGATTGAGAACCCAGCTAGTAACTCTCAAATATTGTTAGACTAGACCGAAAGTAGAGGGGGTAACAATACGAGTAACTCTGAAATTCATAAGAAATATTTTGTTGCCCATTTACGAATTTTTTAAAGGATTAATAACACTTTATCCCTTGTACTAAATAGGTAATAACATTTTGTCCTTCTAAACTAAAAAAAATCACAATTTACCCTCCAATCACATGATTCATCCTTTAAAAAATTTATAATATCATGTTAAATTACTTAAATATCCTTAGCACTATATTTTATTTTTGTATTTAAATTTTGATAATGATGTGATAATTGTTTAAAAATTATAAAAAATAAATTATATAATATTTTAATATAATCCATATCAATATATATTTTGATCAAATTTTTAAATTTTATTACTTTATTTTATTGTTATTATTTTAAATTAATCTAATGTGTATAAGAGACAGAAATAATGGGGCCAAATGTGATTGGGGTTTAGGTGTAGCAACACATTTGGCAATATTATTTTGTATTGCTCTGATCCTCAAATCCAAAGCTCATGAAAACGTGTGCCACTGTCCCTTTACATTTGTATCTTCTCCCAAAAAAAAAAAAAAAAAAAAACTCACTTTCACAAAACCTATTTTTAAGCAAGCAACTCCCTTTTAGTTGTTGTACAAGGGCTATATAGGTCACAACTTGGAATATATATATTTTTTTACTCAGCACAATCGTTAAATTATTTAAAAATACGATTCTTTATATTATAAAGAGTTTAGCAGAAAATTTTTCCATAGCTCACTAACTCCAGATTGATCAATGGCTCAAAACCAAACACCATCAAGATCCCAACAAGCATCCAAAGATGAAGAAATCATAGCCCTCGGTCAACCTAATATTTTCAAGTTGTACGATAAAGAACTATGTGAGAGGAGTTTATTCAAAATTCATAAAGCATGGGAATCTCCAATGTCTTTGGAAGAATTTCTCATAACTCATGCAGAAAACACGCGAGCCATCCTATGTTCTAGCCTTGTAAAGAAACTCAACGCCAGTTTCCTCCGCCTTCTGCCGTCTCTCCGCCTTGTCATCACTACCAGCCCCGGCCTGAACCATATTGATCTTGATGAGTGTCGCCGCCGTGGTATTTCGGTGGCAAATAGCTCCACCATCTTCTCGGCGGATGTAGCTGACCTGGCTGTTGGGTTGTTGATTGACGTCTTGAGGAAAATTAGTGTGGGGGATCGGTTTGTGAAGAGTGGACTTTGGCCTGTTAAAGGACATCATCATCTTGCCACCAAGGTAGGTCCTCTCATCTTTCTGTCTCTACGTGCCCTTCTATGCACACACATGATTTTGTGTATAGTTTTTTGTTGCAATGATCTTTTATGCTACAACCTTCATTTGCCGTTTGAAAAAAAAAAAAAAAAAAGGTTCTATCTATCGCTACAACTAATTCTTAATTAATAAGTTAGAATGTTCGAGTAGTAGTATCATATCGTGAAAGTTGAAAATGTTTGATAATTTTAAACACGACAAGAAAGTTAAAAAAATACTACTCGAATTTAATTAGATTATTAGCAAGTATCAATGATTCGAAGTTGAACAGGACGTATCATGTCAATTTTTGTGTTAATCCAATAACCCGTTATCTCAATTAACATGATACGACTCGTTAACTTGTTAGGATATCGGGTAATTTGAACGACCCGTTAAGTAATTGGGACATTAATAAAAATTTGACATGTCGGCATATACATGTTTATTCGAATAAATAGGTTAACAAATTAATTAAAGTTATCGTGTTATTCGGGATAAACTAAGTCTCTTTTATATTAATGTAAAAAACTTAATGTGTTGACAACAAAATACACCTTAGGTAGTGAAAATTTTTCCTTTTAATCTATTAGTTATGAGTTCGAATTCTTAGAGATTAATAGTAAAGGAATTCTTAATTAAAAAAAATAAAAAACTTAAAGGGTTACATAAGTCGTGTAGGGTTAACTCGTTAATAAACAGGTCATGACATGACATGACATAAATGCTTAATTGATCATATCTATGTTCAGGATTTCTGACATGAACCTAATAAACATATTAATTAGAATTCTATTAGAAAATTTTCTTTTTTTAACGCATGAGTATTTAAAAATTAAGAGGTAAATTCAATGATGAGAGATATATACAAGAGTATGTAATTCGTTGCAAGCATACAAATTGTAATCTTCGTATTTTCTTAAACTCTAATTATAAATCTTTTCAATAAGTTTTAAATTCAGCAAGAGGGTGCCCAAAAACAGGGAAAGGAAATTTGAAATTTTGAATGATCAAAACTATTGGATGAACAATTTACTTTATGTTATATTCTTATATTCCAATAAAAGAAAAATGTATGCTGCCCTTCATAGGCTTCATTGGAGAATTGAGGGGCTCTGAATAAAAAGAAAAAGAAAGAATAAAGTAGTGATAGAGAGAGGGAAGTATTGTAGTATTGTTAATTTATTACTAGTGCTATTGTTGCCTTTGTCCATGTTAGGTTCCAACTAGGGAAGCTAGGAACTAGTGAAAAAAGTAAGAAATATTTTATTGTCCATTTGCAAATTTTTTAAATGACAATCTTATTAACAGATGTTAGCTCCAACAATAAATTACACGACTAAATTATTAAAAAATTAAATATTTATCTTTCATTGTTTTCAATCTTTAATTTGATATTTAATTTGTAAGTTCAAAAACTAAATATATAACTTCACTACAGAGGATAACTTAGTCTTTTTAAATTTTATTTAAAAAATAAAAAGACAGAAATGGCAACCCTCACTGAAATGCCATTACACTTGCACTTGTCTTCCAAGATTTGTTTAGTTCTCCACCCACATGTCATGGCTCATCAAACTCCCCAGAAACCAATACATCTCCCAGAAATCTTAGTTGTCGGCCCACCTAGTATATTGTCCACGTACGAGAATCAATTCTCCCAGAAATTCCACATGCTTAAACCATATGAATCTCCAATTCCCTTGGAAGAATTCCTCAAAATTCATGCACAAAATACCCAAGCAGTTTTCACTTCCGGCACCTTCCAACACCTCAACTCCACCCTCCAACTCCTACCATCTGTACGTGTTGTTGTCACCACCAGTGTTGGCCTTGACCATATTGATCTTAACCAGTGTCGCCACCGCGGTATTGCGGTGGCATACACCCCCGCCATCTTCTCTGCTGATGTTGCTGACTTGGCAGTTGGGTTGCTGATTGATGTCTTGAGGAAAATCAGTGCTGCTAATGGCTTTGTGAAGAGTGGGTTTTGGCCTATTAAGGGAGATTATCCTCTTGCCACCAAGGTCCTCTGTCTCTCTCTCTCCCCCTATTTGGATGCATTAATTTCTTGTTGCTGGTGTGTGTGGTTAGGCATTGTTTTTTGGCAGACACTGTAATGTTCATTCCACATAATATTCCTAAAATCAGTAGCATAGTTATCTAATTAGCTAAGTAATACTGCAAATTCTGCATTAATTCGTGCGTTTTTGTATCTCGTACTATATAAGAGAGCATTGTATACATGTATCTGTACCACGTCCAATATCTGTACAAGAGAATAGCGCGTGATCGATAACTAGTAGTTAATATGATTCTTGTTATAGAAAGTATGCTGGAGCTTCGCCCAGCCTTCTTAGAAACAAGGAAAGGGGCTATTTTTGGCATAAAGCCTCGACCTATAGGATGCTGTAAAGGCCTGTAACCAATTAAGCTACGGAGATTTTTGGGGGTTATTTTGGAGGGCTTGGTTCTGGTTAAATGTCAAATTGGGTAGATTTTTGCCTGCCTCACCTCATAATTTGATAAGCATTTGTGTGGCTATAGCCGGTTTGTCAGGTTTTGTGATAGAAAGATCTCACCTATATTAGGAGGAGGAATCTTTTAATATCACTTCTAAAATGTCTCGCTTAACTTATAATATGGAAGGAGGTCCAAGACACCAACTGCCTAAACTTATTATTAAGCCACGTTCCTCAAAAATTTCTTCAAATATTAGCCAAATACGCTAATAACAGGGTGCAGTAATGACTTAGAACATAAACTTGTAAGAGTGAAAATGGAGAAGATAAATCAATTTTATCGTTATCTGAACATTACCATCTTAAACTTTCCTTTTCAATCAATATCATTTATGATAAATGGTGATTGCAGTTGAGTGGCAAGCGAGTTGGGATAGTTGGATTAGGAAGCATTGGCCTAGAAGTCGCGAAGAGGCTTGAGGCCTTTGACTGCAAAATCTCATATCAATCAAGGAAGAAGAAGCCTTCTGCATCATATCATTTTTATTCTGATGTCTGTGAATTAGCAGAGCATTCTGATATCCTTATAGTTTGCTGTGCACTGAATGACCAAACATATCACCTGATCAATAAGGAAGTTCTGTTGGCTCTAGGAAAGGATGGAGTAATTGTTAATATCGCTCGTGGATCTATAATTGATGAGAAGGAATTGGTACAGTTTTTGCAACAAGGGAAAATTGCAGGAGCTGGATTGGAAGTTTTCGAACATGAACCTAATGTTCCTGAAGAGCTCTTTGAATTGGATAATGTTGTGTTATCAGCACATTCTGCTGTCTACACAGAGGAATCTTATAAGGATTTGTATGATCTCATAATTGGGAATTTGGAAGCTTTCTTCTCAAATAAGCCCCTACTTTCTCCAGTACCCTCGGATGAATGAATTTGTCGATTCCTCTGAACATTTAAAATACTGATGAGTTTTCGGGTTTTTTATTTTGTTCCACATAATATGAGCAGACCATGATCATTATTCTTGATTGACTCCTCATCTTGATGTAAGTGAAGGTTTCCACTTGCTTTTTCGTTGGTTTCTCCTGCAATTCTTGCAAAGTGAATAAAC
Organism: Cinchona pubescens; assembly: GCA_025175665.1. Taxonomy (NCBI): domain Eukaryota; kingdom Viridiplantae; phylum Streptophyta; class Magnoliopsida; order Gentianales; family Rubiaceae; genus Cinchona; species Cinchona pubescens. Next base: position 540,407 of record JANKKI010000145.1, on the reverse strand, counting down.
AGGAAACCTTTTGTGCTCGTGCCAATGAACGAGTCAGAAGCAAAGAACAAATGATGATATGTCTATTATTATGGAGTTTTTGTTCAAAGTCTGATGCTTTTGGCAATATGTTTGATCAACTATTTCTTCTCTACTCTGTTTAGAGCTGTAAAGATGTTGAATTCTCAATGAGCTTAATAAATCTCTTTATCAAGAATGCATTTGTATATGGATATTATATTTGCATAGGAGCTGAATTTTGGTGTGAAAGTCGGTGTTACTATTTACTAAGAGTTTCATTTCTTGCTGATATTCTGCATCTGGAACACCCCGCATTTCCATAATTTGGTTGGAAAATACTTAAGACCACGATCTTGGATTCCATGTATAGGAGCCCGTAGTTATTCACTTTTCAATGCGGAATCAGTATTCAACAGTCTGGAATACTCATTTAATATTGTGAAATGAGTAGTAAAAATTTTTTTCCTTCTATAAACCTTGTGGTCGATATTAGATATCATTAAATCTTGATTATATCAGATAATGTCATTTATTTAATGCCACAAGGTCTCTACAAATGGAGTGAAATACTAGATCTACCAATTTGGTTGCATGTGGACTCATAATTGAAAATCAGTTCTGCAGAATTTCGTTGCTGGGATGCTATTCAAGAATGTTTTACCTCAGAAAAATTTTGTGCCATTTTTCTTTCTGGGCTTGTTCTGGGAGTCTTTCTTGAAAATTGGCCCAGTCAGAGAAAAGTACATTGGGCCATTATAGCCTGTCGTGGGCCACTACGTATGGACACATTGAGCCCAATAGCTTTTGGGGAGTCGAGCTTTACTTTCACTTGAAAAAAAAAAAAAAAAAAAAAATCAATTAATAATTAAAAGTATGCGGAAAAATTATGGTGAGTGATGAAAATTAGTAGAGCATGATTAGATAGTTGGACTGATTCAAAATATTTTGAGTGATTTTGAAGCAACCTCTTCATGCAGTTGTTGCTTATGTTGCTCAAAGAAAAAAAATATATTAGAAAGAATATAGTATGGCAATGTGTGCCTGTTTTAATAGCTTGTCTAATGCTCATGTAACATGATTATTGGCCTCTTTCATGACACTCTTAACAAAAAATAATCAAGTCAGAAAATCTGATAAATTAGTAAGACGCTTCTCCTACCTTAAAAATCTAATTTTAATAAACAAAAACACATCATTTAATTCTAGGAAAGGAAAAATATTTGGTAGCAAATATGATAATACACATTAGTCGTTAGTAGGAGAAATGTACACTCCATGCTTGATCATTTCTTCACACATTATATTTTGGAATATTTGATATATTTATAATGATTTTTACTTTTACTTTTTAAAAAAAAGGGCCAGAATTTATAGTAGATCTCTATCTACCTTCTATTAATTCAAATTCATAATTTAAGTCACAGAAAAAGCGTAGTCTTACCATTTGAAACATACGGTATCATATACTTATATTTGTAAGACATGATAGGATCTTGACTTTTAGACTTGTAAATCATAGAAGAAAGAATTAAAGCGTACCTTACACCAATGACGAGTAAATCAATGAAAGATAATTCATTGATACACCAATATCATTTGATCAATTGATCAAACAACATAACTTGATCTTGCCAATTCTAACTCCTTGTTATATTTGTATTAGTGATAGGTTAACAACAAAGCGTAGGTTGGAGTAGATAGAGGGCTAAGTGTCCTATTTGTAGGAATCCTTAGAGACTTCTCCTCATCATGGAATCTCCTCCTATTTAGAGACTTCTCCTCATCATAGAGTCTCCTCCTATCAACAAGTATAATATCATATATACATAAAAAATAGGTTTCTATCTTAATCCACTATTATCTTATATTGAATCTTATACTTATCTAGATATATTTATATAGTAATTTGTCATTATTTAATGTGGGATGATATAGTAATTATTATTTAGAATATTTGTGTGGTTATAAAATCTACCAATTAAAATATTCTAACATTCTCCCACTTGGACAAATGACCACATAAAATTGATAGAATTGATTCAAAGAATGGCTATAGTAATTTTTAACTATATTTATCCTATGAATCACCATAATGGACCATAGTGGTTATATGCCAATTTGATGAACATATTCCTTTGCATATATCACAATTCTAACAATTTAATTTAAATAAATTTAAAGTGGAAATAATGGACGGTGACAATTATGTCCACTAATGGTCCGAAATATTAATCTTATATTACATCCCATAACAATGTGCACAATTTCAACTCTAATGTGTCAAAAAATCAATTAATAATAGCAAAACCTATGAAACTAATTAGTTCACATAATTTCTTTGGCGCCATGCCTTAGTTAATGGTTTGGCTCTACGTAGACACCTTATAATTCAAAATTTTTTAGAGAAGAATGTAGTATTCAATTCATTGTACTTAAATTAATAACAACACTTATTGTTCTTTAAAGAAACCATAGCGAAAAGTCCTAACATAACATTATGGATCCAAATATCATTAAATAGTTAGAAAATAATAATAATTTTAAAATGAGTTAATGAGTCTCTTATGAGTTATGTAATCAGATACAACTTAACCGGCATTTTTAAGTTGTAGCATCAATAATCATAAATCAAATTTTAAATATTCATTAACTACTATTGCTGCTTCAATGTTATTTTCAACTATTGAAACTTTATGTCGATTTGTTTAATTTAGTTCCCAATTTTCCTTACATTCTTAATGAAAAATATTGAAATAAAGATAAGAATTTTAAATGGCCAATAAATCAAAATTGACAAAATTTTGGGCCAAACAATGAATGTCCGTGATACAATTTAATAGCATCTATACATCAATGTAATTCCAATGCATAATTGTTGTGAACAAAAATTTCACAAAAATAAGATTCACGTAATCCTTAAATTTTCAAGAACTCATTTAATGAAAGTTTTATGAGATAGTTCAATTATCATTTATATCCCATCTCTATAAATATCAATTATACGAGTGATATTACATGTATTCTTCACTTAGTAGTTCTTTACAAGAATTGTTTATTTACCAAACATTTACAAGAAATCTGTTTTATAATAATTGACCAAATATAAAATACTCTCACTAATCTTGATGTGCATAATTGACCATCTTCTTTCCTCTCAAAAAAAATGAAGAATGATGTTAGAAAAGTATACTCTCTTAATTGGAACATCAATTTGTCTAAATATAAAATTCTTTAACTAGCAATCAAAAATTAAGTTCTCTTTTCTAATAATAAGATTGACACATGTATACTTTATTTTCGACAGTTATTTTCATATTTCTTAATATAACTCTTAATCAAAATGAGTTAATGACGCTAATGACTATTAGCATTAAATCTTTGAACACTACAAAGATTTTATACTAATTTAATATCTTTCATTTGAGTTAAACGATTCACCAAAATCTTACCTCTTTATCATTCAATATTACTGTGTGAATCTCTAATTTTCTTTTATGATTCACATGAATTGTATAATAGAAACTATTTTAGGTAATATTAATGAGATTTTAACTTTATTTTTTGGCTATTAACTCAATATGTATTTTTTATGGCATAATACTAAAATATAGAGTTTCCCCTACTCATTACTTGCAAAAATACGGTAAGGTCATCTTTTTATCTAAAATATAATTAGATTTATTTAAGTATACAACTATGAAATTAAAAATTGTATTATTTTCTTTGAGAATTTTCGAGCTCCCACTATTCTCTTAACAACTTAGTTTAGGGGTTTAACAATAATAAAGCATTTCTTCATATGATCTCTCAATGGAGTTATATTGAGATAATTATCAAAATGACAAATTTATTTTTGATAAATATTATATCTCAATTAGTGAATGAAGATAGTTTAAGTGGTTCTCTTTACCTTTCATCGCCACAAATTGAGTTAAATCACTTACCATATTCGTAAAGAAAAATTTATATTTCTAATCAACAAATTTTGGAGTATGATAAAGACAATAAAAATTTAACCTATTCGAGTTAATAATTTTAGAAAATAATCACTTATTACATTCCATTCACTTTCCTTAGGTGTGGGTAATAAACCCTCATATTAGTTGAATCCTATATGTAAAGATTTTGAACTTGATATCTATCCATTCTATAACACAAATAGAATTTTAAACAATTATGAATAGAATTATGTTCAAAATATACATAATGTATTTTCCAAGCATCACTATATAAGGACAAATTTATACTTTAAGTTATAACTCATTTATATCCATAAGTTTTCCTTGTTACAACTAATCCACCAAAATGTGTCAGTAAGCATTATTATCAATGCCTTTTAATCAAGGAATCATGTATTAAGGACACTTAAATCATCCCATTCTGTATACAAGTATAAATTTTCATTCTATTTTCTACCTCTTCCACTTTCATATATCTCTATCTCTTGTATGGAAATTTTTGAAAAATATAAAGTGCTTTTACTCTATAAACTAAGAAATAGAGATAAACAATTTTACATGTTATCAACTACTGAAATAAATATCTCTTAACCAAATGTAAAAGACAAAGAATAATGCACATAATTTTATATTATGACAACGAGTATATAAAACTCTTTTTGACATAAGTTCATATCCTTGTTTAGTCTACTTTCTTACATGTAGTCTATACAAGAATTATATAATTAGTAAAGGTGAAAACTTTTAAGCCTTTACAATTTACCAACATAATATTTCTCTTATGGAGATATCTTTCAATCTTACATGCCAAAATTTAAAAGTTTTATTATATACATATGTAATGCCAATATACTTAACAAGGTAAGTGTAGAATCATCACTCAGTCTTTTGATGAGTAATAACTCATCCCTTGTCTATTTTTAAGTGCATCATTTGATTCATTTGATAGATGCTTTCTTTAACATTAATATGTTTCTTTCGAATTTAGAAACTATACATATATTGGCTATGAATTGTTAATAAGAATCAATTCATCTAATATTATAAAAATCATAACATACATAAAGAGGTTTTGAGTTATTCCTTGACACAAGGTTCTTTAATTTCAACGACACTTGTCCTTATAGTGGTATTTTTTTATAAAAAGATAATTACACGTCGCATTTCTACATTAATGAATCACAACATGAAATTTATGAGTCTAATCTCTCTATTTTAATCTCTTCACGCCGTCTCAATACACATAATTAATATTCAATAATTAGCCATAATAGATCATTTTTTTAGTGTGTATTGTAAAACTTGGAATGGTTAAAACTTTTAAGAGAGACTTAATAATGAAATGCACAAGAAATTACTCAAAATCTCGACTTTATGGGATTTCAAAATGATATCAAGAATTTGCCTCTTATTTTAATAAATAATGTCATATACACTCTAACTTAATAATTAAGTGTCAAATTTAAAATCTATCAAAGGTGATATCTAAAAATCCACAATAATTTTTCAACTGCTTTCATAAGAATTTTGATTTCACCAATATTAGGATATTAGCATTACTTAAAATACAAGAACTAATGAGCATTATATAGAAATAAAATACTCCCAGTAGTCCTACGTATTCGTCTAACATATTGGCACAAAATATTTACACGTTAACAAGAATATATATTCATTCTCAAAATATGCTAATTTAAAAATTGTGCACCCTAATTATGAAGAGAATTTATATATTTAGTCATTATAAGAATAAACATTAATCATTGAAATACAAGAGGAAAAACAATACTTGTAGAACAAAGATTAAGACATAATGATGCCAATCACATATTATAAAATTTGAATCAAAATATTATGAATTTAAACATTAAATTCAAACTAGTATATTAAAACAATAAATCAAATAAATAATCCTCACCTTTGGACATAGAAAAATTTCCTAATCACATTTATTGTCTTATTTACCAAACTAATTCAAGTTTTTTTTTTTTTACTAAAATAGTATCGATAGATGAATATTCTATTGCATCATCGTATTCCACTTTTGGATTGAATAACGATATGCCAGTGATTCATTCTATAAGTAATTTTCTAAAATTATACTATTAGGCGAGTAATCTATTGCATCATTGTATCCCACCGTTGGGTTGAATAATGACATATTAGTGATTCACCCTATAAATGAGGAACAATTATTCACTTAAAACTATATGGAGAACTATATTCATTTGGGCAACTCTACAAGTGAATAACAATAATTCACTTATATAACTTTAAAAGAGGAGTTATATACCTTTGAGCAAATATAAAAATTCATTCGTGGTTATAGAAAATATAATACTTTTGGCCAAATTATAATTCTATAACCATGATTAAAAAACTCATTGATAAACTTCATCATAATTGGGTCACTCTAGTGACAACTAATTAAGCATCACTTTTATGTTTATTCATGCAAGTTATTTAATTTAGATTACCCAAAATCATTTATATATAATTCCATATGGAATAATTTTGAATCTTTTATGAAGAATAATTTTATCTCACATAGTTCAAATGCACGTTTATATGAGTTCCATATACTACAAATGTTCCATCTAGAAAGTATAAAATACTTAATCTTTTGGACACTACCTTTCATTTTGTCAAAATTTTAATGGACACTACCTTTCATTTTGGACCTTTTTTCTGTAATACCTATAATAGTCCAAAACAAATCGAGTATGGTAAATTATTAAGTGATGGTTCAAACGAAGTTGACATTAGAAATTACTTTAATATTGGACACATACCAAAAGATTATAATTGTTGGTAGTTTACTTTAATAGAATACCAATACTAATTCGTTTTCGTCAACTATCTAACCATTTCTTTTCGGTTCCAAATGACTCAAAACATGACTAACAAAAATTTCATGACTGTTTCTGATCCTTAGTCAATTAATGACCAATTCAATTCAATAATGAGTGCACCAAGCCTATTATGTAGAAGTACTCTAACAGGCTGAAAACCTTCAACCTAATGGAGTTACATTAGTCAAGTTTGGAAGCTTATACTCTTTTCAAAAAGGAAAGCAGTAAACTCATGTAATAACAAAAAATATTTGCTATTCATTTTTTATTACGGAGTGAATATTCTTAATCATTGAATAATTAAAAAATAGTGAGACTTTTTTATTTTTTAATTATTTTAACAGGTATCATACTTATTTTATATAGCGGAATGAGTAACTAAAACTTACTCATTGGAAATTTTTATTTTGGTAAGGAGCAACTATTGGACATGTGCAGTAGTTACTCCTCAATCAATGGAAGCCTGCCATTTGAAATGCAAAGCCGATTTTTTTGAATCGGATGACCCTCTTATTTTTTAAAAATATATACCCTCTACTCCAAATAAAAAATTTTCATTAGTTAAAGAGCAATCACTAAGTATACCCAATAATTATCCCTTACCGATATAAATTTGGTTTACTCATGTAAGAAATACTACACCGCACAAGACCTTGGATCAAGTTTCATCAGATTGTAATGTAGCACTAGAAATTGACTGACAATAATTGGAAAAATAACACCAGAAGGAAACATGTATGGATGACTGGAGCCCTTCATTTTGGGTCCAATCTATATTATTATTTTCCATTACAGAACATCAATAATATCGCATCAATTAATTTATTTGATGACAACATTTTATTTTAATTGTCTTTAATCAACAAGTAAAATAATTATTCAACAAGTGAAGCTTTTGGTTCACCAAAAAATCATCACATGCATGGCAAGTCTGCCTTGGGTAATGACCACTTTCTGCCATATGAATTTTTTGTTTTTGGTGAATTAAGACTATAGTGAAATCCCAGGTTAAAGTCAATCAAGTAGCAAACTTTCGACCACAATTTTCAATCCAAGCCGACAGGGCTTTCACGGCTTTGATTTTATTTATTTATTTTTAATGTATATGAAACTTGTAAATTGATTCATAATACGTTCTCGGACTTGTATCATCGATTCCGTTTAATTTAATACATCAACTATCGCCATCTTAACACTAGGAAAATTACTAAAGTAAAATTGTTAACTGATAATAAATTTGTCCTAAAGTTAATGGACAAATAAATCAAGAATAAAATACATTATAATTGATTTTCAAGTCATAAATCTCAACCCGCTCTGATATTACATCTAAGACATGAGGCGAACCTTACCCTGATAATGAGTGAATCAATGGAAAACAATTCATTGATGCATAAATATTATTTATGTTTGTATTAGTGATGGGTCAATAACAAAACGTAGGTTGGAGTAGATAGAGAGACCAAAAGTCTTATTTGTAGAGTACTTGGAGACTCATGCCTATCATAGAGTCTCCTCCTATTAATAAGTCTGATGCGTATAGAATAGATTTTTATATTCCTCAACTATTGTTTTAAATCCTATAACTATCTAATTATATAGATATATTTATATAGTAATTATACTAATGTCATTATTTAATGTAGAATATTATATTAATTATTATTTAGAATATTTGTGTAGTTATGAAATTCAACAATTAAAATATTCTGACAATATTGACTTAGCATGTACTCTTGTTTTTTTTTTTTTTTTTTTTTTAACCTTGTTGACAAAAGATACGAAAGACATGAGAAATGCATTGACAAATGACTTTCTGTAACCTTCGAGAACAAAAACTTTCTTATAAATGAATCTGCTATAATTTTACTTGTCTGATTTGTTGAAATACAAGTTGTCTTAGAGTTGTTCGTACAAGCATCCCCAGTTCAAATTATTCAATTAAAATCTTTGTAGTTTTTTTTTTTTTGTTTTAATCTTAGATTTCAGTGTCATGTTCGAAAATTACTGAACTCACCAAACTCGTGGATGTAAATGTTGTTTATCCTTTTTTCTTCTCCCTTTTCTACCAAACTAACAAGAATTAGCAATAAAAGTTGCGAAGAAACGTTATGTTATCGCATGAAGTTTTACAAACAATAAATTTTATGAGTTAATCTACCGTTAAATTCAATTATTCTTTTTTTTTTTTTTTTCAAAAACTCACCTATCTTATGTTTCTTTGTAATTTGAACCTATGATCAATAGATAATATAAAAAACGTCTTACTACTTAAATTGAATTTCATTCTTGTCAAATTAAATCGTTCAAGAACCCACATCAAATTAAATAGAAAAAGTTTTTTAGTGTAATTAGGAGAGAATTTCGTCATGTCGAATATGAAGTCATGATCAAAACAACGCGAAAAACAATAGTAATTATTCAATTTATTATTTAAGTTTTTTTTTTTTTAAAATAAAAATTCATCATCTAGGTAGCCTAAGGATAGATTGTTTGGTCTCAAAAAAAAAAAAAAGGGATTGATTGTTGGAACTTCTTTTAGAACATATAAAGTAGATTAGAAAGACCACTTGCTTTCTTTGAGTGGATCATATTACTCAAAGAAAGAAAGACTAATCTATTAATGTTCCAATTCCCTGGGTAAGAAAAGAAAGACTAATCTATTAATGTTCCAATTCCCTGGGTAGGCATTAGCGAAAAAGCAGTGTCTTGGAACAAAGGAGATTTTGTCTATAACTAGGTTTGTCAAACCTAGATTTTAGTTAGGGGGCATCAAGGATAAGTAATTCCATTACGTCTCATTTATTATCTGAAATTACTCTAATTAATCTTCTATTTAGTGATTTCTGAGTTTGTTTTTTTGAATAGTGATTTCTAAATTACCCAAATATATGATTCAGGTGGGAATTCTGAAGTTAAACTAGAAGAAAATACATGACACAGAAAAAAAAAATGTGTAACTTCAAAATTAAAAGCATAAGAAATGTCTCCGGTTATTTAATACATAATTAAATCCCGATTTCTACAGCTAAAAAAAAAAATTTACCAACAAATTTTTTTTTCTTTTAAAAAGTAGGTTATTCCTCTTTTTGTATGGCAGGATAAGTCATTGGCTAAACATGGTAGGTGGGTCGGGTCGAGCTTGGCTAAAAGATGGCCTTCAAGGCTAAGCCTTGCCACGTGCTATGGCGGCCTAGCTTGCCATTAAGGGTGACAATTTCGGATACGACACGAATACGACAATAAATTAACAAATTTAAATACAATCCGAATTTAATTGGGTTACTAACGGGTCAACCCGTTAATGACCCGAAGTTAAACGGGTCATGTCATGTCAACCCACGGGTTGACCCGATAACCCGTTATCTTATCAGGTAACACGACACGACCTGTTTAACCCGTTAAGATATCGACTAATCCGATTGACTCGTTAAGATATCGGGTAATTAATTGAGATATTTATGAAAATTTGACACAATAATATACTCTTTAATAGCATATTGTGTCATTCGAGTTAACGGGTTAATTGTGGATTATCGTGTCATCCGGGTAAATTAAGTAACTTTTGTATTAATGTTTAAAACTTAACGGGTTAATGGGTCATGTCGGGTCAACCCGTTAATAATACACTCTTTAATGGCATATCGTGTCATTCGGGTCAACGAGGTTAATTGTAGGTTATCATGTCATCCGGATAAATTAAGTAACTTTCGTATTAGTGTTTAAAGTTTAACGGGTTAACGAGTCGTGTCGGGTCAACCCGTTAATAAATGGGTCATGACACGACACGAATGCTTAATGGGTCGTGTCCGAATTGAGCTTTGTTGACATGAACCCGATAAGGACCCGACACGATCCATTGACACCCCTACTTGCCATCCATTCGAGCTAGGCTGGGATGGATGTGAATTCCTTGGCCTAGACCTAGTACCCGATGGTGCGAGGCGTGCCGAGATGGGCTAATTCACAGGTTCACTCACGGACTGGTCCCCAATTCCCGTTCTCCCTTTTTTATGTTTAAATGAGATCACTGGACTACATAATTTACTAGTAGTCACCTCATTTACTTTATCTTTTTCAAAAAAATTTCAAACTAAGACTTTTTATTTTCGTAATACCTTATTTATTAGGATATACAGTAGATATTTCGTTTTGGTTATTTATTCCATCTAGTAAATCAACATTATATAGGGACCTTGTAGTGTGTAAGGTGCTCGTGAGTTTGCTTCATCTATTTTATTCTAATGCAAAAACTTTATAAATAAATAATAAAGTACTGTGAAGCAAACTAATAATGCAAGCAACTAAGTTTCCAAACAAAAGAATACTAAAAATACAATAATAGGAAAAAAAACAAGTAAAGTAAATAAAGACAACAAAGTATGAAAAAACTAACTTAGAAAATGAAATGTTAAATTTTAATTTATACACTTGAGTACTTAAACTCTACTTGAGAACTCACCATTTGAATTTTAGATAAACCTCTAAATCTTCAATTGTGCTCCACTATAATCCACTTAATATTTGAAATAACTATAAATTTATGAATAGTAGATAGATATTAGAATTTATGTAGTATAATGAAAATTTAAATAGTAATTGGAAAGTTGGATAGTATAAAGAAGAGATAAGAGAAAGTAGAGAAATTTTTTTATGATTTGTAATTAAAATTGTAAATTCAGAAATTAAGGTATTTGTAGGAGTTTTGTTCCAACATTGCATCCAAAAAACAAGTTGTTCTATAGCTGTTGGGGGATAAAATAGTCAATTGAATGGCTCCAGAAACAAAACCAAAAAAACTGCTGCAACTGTCGACCCACAGGCGGGCAACAGTTGGCCTGCAGTCCAGCCCGCGATTTGGCTATAGAGTCAGGTTAGACCAACCGGCCAGTGAATCAGTCGAAGTTAAATGAAGGGCTATGGGCTGGTAAATCAAGGTCCTAGCCCGGCCCTGTGAATGGTTAAGAGCTTAAACTAGTGCTACAGTAATATGCGGGCTTGAACGGGCCGGCCGACTGACTTATCTGGCCCATTGCCATGTCTGCCAGCGGCACATGGTTTTTGACTTTTTGCAACAATGCTTATTATACGCAGGAAGAAAATTTAGAAAATAAGCATATTGCTTAAGAAAATAAGCAGGTTAATTATGCTTGCGCATGGTCATACCCAAACAATGATACTCCCTCCGTCTCGATTTTATTTGATATAATCAAATAAACACATAACTTAAGAGAAATTAATATTTTACTAACTAATAACACATTTTTTTTCATTATTCTCCATATATTTAAATTCAAATTTTGTTAGTTAGTGTTAGAGTTTCAAAATTTCAAATAATTTGTGAAAGTAATTAATGTTCTAACATGACTTTAATGTCATTTTTAAGGATTTGTTTGAAGGGTAAATAGGTAAATTAGCCTTTGTTTAATTGCTATTTTAAGGAATGACATATAATTTGAGACCAAAAAAAAAAAAAAAAACTAATGAAATGGGATAGAAAGAGTATTTCATGGAGAAATGTACCTAAAATCAAATATTTAGATGCTCTAGACATCAGTAGATACCTAAGATCAAATATTTGGATGCTTTACACCACTAGAAGATTTCGTGACTTCATGGACATATGATAATTCTTGAACGGAAAATATTTAGGTAAATCTGATTTTTTTATTTTATTTATAAATTTTATGGTATAAATCTAGATGTAAATATTATAAAATTTATAATATATAACACAAGTAAAATTTTATAAAATTTAATTTTGACAGTATAATTTAAAGATAAAATCAAAAATCGAATCTATGGTAATATTTTCCTTTCTTGAATAAGTAACAAAGACAAGTAGCTTTTCTATTGCATGATGCCTGAGGTTCGACATTCGATCTACTTTATCTATGTACATCACACATTATAGAGTGTCAGAATAGATAGTTATTACTATTTATGTTATATATATTGATGAAAATATAAATGATATAAGATAGTATATATTTATTTTAAAGAATACGATATTTTATTTTAAAATTAATTGGTAATGAGTTGTGTGATCTAAGAATAACTCATTAATTAATTTAGGAACTTTAGACTGATTAATATAGAATATTTTATATTTTCACACCTTTTTTTATACACGAATTGGGTTAAAACAAGGCAACAAATTAGTTTGACCTATCACACATGACTTGAGGACCTAAACCTGAATAAGTTTCATTAGTAGAGATAAACTCCTAAATCAAAATAAATATATGGACAAATATTGGTTGAGATAAATTCTTAAAACAAAACAACAAACATTGGCTGACATAAATACATGAAGTTAAATCCAATGTTCATAAATGTTCAAGTCATGTATGGATGAGAAAATATTTAAACTTAACTTTGATATTATATTAAATAATATAGACTTTAATTTCAAAATGGATTAGTAATGAATATTTGATTCAAAAATTTATTACTTAATTTAAGATTTTTAAACTAACCGATATAAGATATTGTCGCACACACTGAATGAGAAGAAAATGGTTGAATCTGTTATTTAAAAACTGGCGTCTAGCTATATATTGTGTTTCTTCCAATTAAAATGAAATAAATGTTGCCAACATTTCTTGGGCACTGCCTATTTTTCATTTCTTTTCAAATCTTTCAGTGACTTTTTAAAAAAATCACTTTTCAATTATGGCCATTTGCAATCTCTAGAGAATTAACATTGATGTAATTAGTTACATACAAGTTACCCAGAGAAGGTCTGTATCACAAAGTGAGCAGCAAATCTGTGAAATTATCTCTAAATAGGGGTTTCCCACCTTATCCATCCTTAGCATCTTTAATAAATCTAATGCAAACTTAAACATTTTTTTTTTGACTTTCTAATGAACTTTTTTGTCCTCCAAAAGAAATGATTAATCCATGTCTAGAGTATTGCTCACCATGAGCATAAGAATTAATCTTAAATACACCTTTTTATCGTCTTCTTTTTCTTTTTTTTTTTTCCCAAGTAATATACCGCAGATGAATGCAAGGTGGTATTTGCTTCGATGGGACAAAACAAAACAGAATGGTACAACTTTCAATCTTCTACATAAATATGATGCTATGGGAGAATAATTTTGTTGCCAGCTACAGCCATAACAAATTGGTCCAGAAATTAGAACTGCTCTTCTTTTTTTTTTTTTTATGCTTTGGAATTTCTCCTTTTATTTTTGTATGGGTGTGTTCGTTTGGATTGCATTATAAAAATATTTTCTTGAGCAAAATATTTTAGACGAAAAAGTTCATTTTTCATATAATTTTCCGGTGTTCGGTTGACAAAATGAAAATTTTTTGAAATAAAAAATTTTAACGGTTTTATCTTTAATTTTATGAATACAAGTTAAAAAAACTTATAATAATGGTAATAAATATCTTACAAGTAATTGTGATTAATAAAAGATTGATTTTATTCAAAATTAAATGATAGTAGTAAAATGTGCATAATGATAGTTATATTAGTATGAGACCCATGATTGAGAGAAAAACGAATGAAAAAGAAAATACGTTTAGCAAACAAAATTCTAAAAGTAAGTATTTGAGATTTAATGTCACTCTTGAATTATCCAGAAAATAACTTACACTCAAAAATTTCGTAAGTTATTTTCAGCCAAAAGAAAAAAAATTGGATAATATTTTACATTGATAAAATATTTTCCGATGTTTGACACTAAAAAAATTTCTGAAAAATATTTTTTTAAAAATATTTTCAATCGCAAACGAATACACCTATGACTCTCGAAATTTCTTGTCACAAAGGGTATCAAATTAAATATATATAGTTGGCTCTGAGATGCTACAAATCCCTCAAGATTTCAGTACCCAACCACAGTCCAAAATTGAGATAATGGCAGTCAAAAGAAGGTGATATGTACATTAAAGCGCAAAGATTTTTGAAAGGGCTCTCAGTTGATCCTTAAATGTTTCGTTTTAGTTCGATTTTAGTAATTTAGTTATTTTTGAGTGTTTAAATATTCTCTTTATTTTAAAATAATTGTCATTTTAGATAATTTATTTTGTTTCATATTATTTGTCACCTTAAAAAATCAACAAAGTATTAAAAGATATTTTTTTAATTTTTACCCTTAGTGTCACATTAATGAAAAGAGAATTATGTAACTGAGATATTATGTAAAAGGATAATTTAGTCATTTTGAACTATTTTTTTGCAAAATTAATGCAAGTTAATAACTCACTTAATCCGTATATACCAACTAAATTAGTGACAGTTATTTTAAAATAGAAGGAGTATTATTTTTTTGTTTCGTACTACAATTATTATTATTATTTTTTTAGAACACGTAAATGTTTACATGTCATGCAAGAGTATCTGGTAACTAGTTACGGTTCCCATTTTCCATTTTTTTTTCCTCCATGAGCTTGAAAAATAAGATATTTTAGGGATATATATATAACCCATTTGTCCGAGTAAACTTTAGCCGACTTGGTTCCGGGATAAAGCCTTGGACTTTGGGGTCATTTAATTAAATACCCTGCCGTTATATTACGACAAGAAAAGGGAAAAAAGAAAAGAAAAGAAAAGAAAATAAAGAGCCGCTAATTTTATTTTCAGTTTCGGTATAGGCAACAATTTTACTACTAGTGATCTTGGCAGATCCTATGTGCATGTCATTTAAAAGAAAAATTATAAATATAGTTTTAATTAATAATTCACATTGCTAAATTAGAAAGATATTTTAAAATATTTTAGATGAATTTTTTAGTAAAGTATTAAAGAAGTGGGTAGTTTATTTTTTTTACTTGATAATAGTTTTTTAATAATTTAATTTTTTCTTCTTAAAAATTTAATTAGAGACGAGAGGGAAAAACCACCATACCAATTGTGACTCTCCATTTTTATATATAGTAAGATGGTCAAGGCCACGATATACAAACAGTTACATACGTGAATTTTGTTCTCAAAATTTAAATAATCACGTACCATATTATTCAATGGAAAATATGCCAATTATATGAGGTTGTGATTTATCTCAGTGCTTTAATAGGAAATAATGAGAAGAAGACATCATTGTTCTTTCATACTATAGTGATATCACGGTAATAACCGTAATTAAATTAGTTAGTAAAAGAACAAGGCCTCAATTTTATGTTACATAGCAACGTTTCTTGATGTATAACATCCACTGTGTAAAAACCTTTATAATTGGACCATTTTCAAGTTCTTAACCAAGTCATGTATTGAGAATTTTACAGTTTCTTTTAGAAATTATTCCTTTAACTTTTAAAACTTGTACAATACAAATTTTTAAACCACATAATATTGTAATGTACAATCATTTAAAATACAAGAGAATGATTCCTAAAAGAGATTGTAGAATTTTCCCCAAATATTAGATATCATAAACTTATCTGTTTTTTCGTAAGGTTAAGCTAGAAAAAACCCGTATCAATAATTATGATTTTAGAATTGTGTAGTATCGAGTATGGAACTTAATTGGTACAAAGTAGACAGTCATATATCTAATGAACAATTAAAAGCTAAAATGTAATCATAAACAATATAAAAATTGGTCTTAAAGGGACTGAGCTTTTAAATTTAAAATAATTTTAGATATATAGATCGGTCAAGTATATCATAAGACATAAAAAAAAAAGTAAACGCTCATATATAAGTTCTACATAAAACCTATATATGTCTATTGTTGTATCTTGGTGTCCACTTAACCGTATCTATACAAGACCTTTATTAATTTTATTTATTTATTTATTTATGGATAAGGTATTTTTATTTAATTAATCATGCTGAGATTGCCATGTCTTGAGAACTCGCCAGCCACTTCACAAAAGCGTCAAGGGTATTCATGTCTACCCGGTAACATTTCTGAGTGAATTCATGCAAATCTGGCCATTTAAAATCTGGATACAACCTCGGATTATCAGAAGAGATCAATTCATTTGGGGGTTTTACAACCTTATCCTCCTTTGGACAAAGAAAGAATGCAAGAGATCTCCTTGGACTTCGAGAGTTCACAACGGCCCTATGAAAGCAACTTTTGTAGATCCCATTTGTAAGAGCCTGAAACAAATTAATTTACAAAGTTTTTAAACACTAATAATTCTATAAGGATTGAAAGAAGAAGATAAAAACTAATAATACGATAATGATTCATGATAGAACGTAATGAAATGATTCGACTTCACTTAATGGGAATAAGACATAATTCGTTTGTTTGTAATTAACAATACATATGGTAAGTTACCATAAACGTGTCGCCAACGTTGACAACAAAAGCTTGGGGGTCAGGAGGAATGAAATGCCATATTCCATTGACTAACACTTCAAGGCCTCCAACATCATCCTGATGAAGAACTGTTAAGGATGTAGGGTCACGATGAGGGCCAGTTCCAAGAACCAGATCAGGTTTTTGGCATAGAGGATAATTGTTTAACCTCATTACTGAATCATTTTCTTCAAAGAATTCCCTGAAATATTTTGGTCCAACTCCAAGACTGACTCCCAAAAGCTCCATAACACTAAGAGAAATATTGCTCATGGCATCACTATACTTTTGGAACACCTTCCTAATTAAATTAAAGGGCCAAACAAATCAAGAATTAATAATAGTCCCAATGTACATATTATGAAGAGAAATTAATACTAGATGCAATTTTTCCAACGTACCCGAATTCTTGGAATTCTTCACCCAATGTATTCAGGAAGTAGCTTTCGACGATGTTTGAGTCCGTTTGATCGGCAGAATATCGAAAAGTGAGTGTTTCTCAACTTCCAGGGAAGTTTGGAGGAGAACCTTTTAGTGAAGCTACTAGCATAACCAAAAGATTCACCATACTTTCTATCAGCTTTTAGCTTTTCTTGCAATGGCTTTTCAAAGAAGAATTCCATGTTCTTGTGGGCTAGTTTTAGGAGTTCAAAGTCGACCCCATGATTAACCAATACAAAGAAACCATGTTCCACACATGCCTGTTTGACTAGCTCGGCTGTGGTGGAGACAACAAGAGGATCACCTGAGAGGAAGCCTTTCAAATCTATACGAGGCACATGAAGCACTGGTGAGGACTCAGGATTAGGCTTTTCATCATCAGGCCATATGAACTCCTGAGGTATGTTGGATTGTTTTTGAAAGATAGATGCATCAAACACAAATGGCTTTTGTTCAGCATAGTTAGCACTAGACATTGCCATGTACATATGATTTTGCAATTGCCAATTGGTGTTCTGTGTCCATATATTTATAATAGGTAGATGGGTAAAAGAATTTTTTTTATACAAGTGTATGGTAAGTATTATTCTTAAATTTACGTGTAAAGTTTTTGGTTTTAAAAGCACTTTTTTATCACAAACTTGAAATTGATGTTTTTTTTTTTAAAAAATATATATATATTTAAAGATAAAGTTTAACTATTTTATCATAAATTTATAATTGAATAAAAATAAATTTTTTAAAAAATAATTAAAATCATACATTAACAAATATAAAAATACTTATGCAAGTTTGCACCCAAACAACAGATTAATATTAAACACTTTCTTAAAAAAATGTACTAAGTAAAGCGTTTTGTGATAAGTCATCAAATGTATAAAAACAAGGCATTAATCACTTAGTATATGAATCTTAATAATAAATTCAGGAAGATATGTGAACTACATACAAAAGCAGTCAAATATTTTTTTCCTATTTGGTTAATGTCCAAAAGTCATTTCTTTCCTATTATATAAGAAAATTTAATTCAATCAAATTTAGTTTTTAATATGAAATCTTAAAATTGATTTTATCATATTCCTATTTCTCTATTTGTTTAATGTCTAAAAACTATCATATGAAATTACCTTTTCTGTTATTCTTTAATTTCTAAAACATACTCCGGAAAGATTATTCTAGAAGGAAATTTCGTTAATATAAGTTAATTCATAATATGAAATCTCAAAATTATTTTTATTTTCCCTTTTACTCTTCTAAGAAATCTCAAAATTATTTTTATTTTCCCTTTTACTCTTCTAAGAATATCTTAAATGAATTACCTCAACATTAATAAAAAAAGACATTAAGTTTTGAGATATAATATAGTAATTAAAATTTGTAGTGGGAGTAATTTTTTCTTTGTAGTGGATGACCATATTTTTTTGCAAATTACATGTGTGACCCTATAAAAATATACTAGCTATATATACATATAGGTCGCATACATACATTTTTTTTTTTCAAATGGCAATAATCTAACCTACTCCTATATATCTAAATCTAAGAGGAAGGAGAGACGCAACTGGACCAAGTGACAGAAAACCTAACCAATCTATCTTAACAATGCGAGGGGATTCGAACTCCCAACTTTACGCCCAACTGAAGTGCTTAGTCGCATACATACATACAACACATAAAATGTTCGTTTACACGTTATACGAGGCTTCCCTTGTTCAGTTATTCAACATAATTATTAGTAAGATAAATTTGCTTAGGCAAAATTATGAGACATTGAGGATTTTAATATAATTATTATTTGCAGTTGAATTTTATAAAACAAATGATAGAATACAAAATGTTCTAGTACTAATGTTTATTATGAGAGCTTAAATCAAACTTCTAGGAATCATGGCAAGTTGTGGTATGCAAAAATTTCACATGATGTGGATGACTTTGTTACTAAATGCTCATATAAAAGCTAGTCACCTAATAATTCCATAAACAGGTATGTGCACGATATATATATATATATATATGATGTAATATGTAAACATTAGTCTCCAATTAATCTTTTTTTCCAAAAGCTATTTCTTTTCTATTTCAGAAGAAAATTCAAATGTTGACTTCTATCAAATTTAATTACTAATATAAAATCACAAAATTGGTTTTGTTTCCTATTCTGTTCATTTGAGAGTATTTTACAACTAATTTTTTTTCTTCTTTTTTTTTAATGTCTAAAAGCTATATCATATGAAATTACCTTTGCTGTTATTCTTTAGTTTCTACAACCTACCCCCAAAAAGATTATTCTCGAAGGAAATCTCTTTAACATAATTTAATTCCTAATATAAAATTAATTTTATTTCCTCTTTTATTCTTTTTACAAAATTTATATAAGCAGCCTTAACAATAACAAAAAGACATTCAAGTTTTGAAACATAAACATATATAGTCATTAGCAGGGGCATAGCTAGAAATATTCTTTAGTGGGGGTAAATGTCATATAATTCGGATATTAATTTTATCTGAAATAGCGTAAAAATTTTACATTTATATTTCTAAAGTAGTAGTATACGTATTAATAGATGATAAAGTTTACAAAATTGTACCATAAAACTCATTATTTGAGATATCATGTCTTTCTTTGCTATAATTTTTGTCGGCTTACTTACTTTAATTATTTTAATCTTTTATATCTTAGGTATTAAATGACTATTTATTTGTAATTTTCAATTAAAAATCCATTGCCATAAATGTCTTTTTAAAACAAATAACTTTAACTTTTCAAAATTTTATAACAAGTAGCTAAACAAATTAAAAATTTATGAATGAAAAAATACCGAAATAAACTTAAAATAAATATGTTGAATTGAAATTTCAATGAACTAGTCAAAATACAGACTATAATTCACATGTTATATTTCAATTAAGATTATATTCTCTTAACACGCGCAAATTAATTAAAACATTTGTATAAAAATAAAAGATAGTTTGGCAATTTCATTTTATTAATTGAAAATTATACAAACTAAAACAACAAAATGAGTGCTCATTTTATTTTCTTCATTCATAACTTATAAATAAATAAAAATTAGATTACTTGGGTCTTGTGTATTAGAATCAAAGATAAAATCAATGTAGATGAAAAAGTACAAAATAATAGTAAATGGGTAAAAGAAATATTAAAAATAACTCTCAAGTCGTAGTTCGTTTACACTTATATTTGGTGTTATTGATAGTTGTATTTAATTACAAATTTCGACACTAAAATAAATATTTAAAATTAATTACATTTGGTAGTTACGAGGTAGTACTTAAATTTCAATGACCAAAAAATAACATTGCATGTTATAATTTATTCAAATTAGTGAGGACAAAATTTAAATTGTTTAAAATTATAATATATTTTTGTAATTTTAGTTGGGGGCAGTGAGGATAGCTGCCCCACTGCCCCACCTTATCTCCGCCTTTGGTCATTAGATTTTATAGTGGTATAAATTTTGAAAAGAAAATACAAATTAATAAATCAAACTGACACATTTAATATAGTACAAATATAAATATAGATAGTATCTAAAGTGTGCATTTGTGTTTTTTAATTTTGTGTGACCTAATAAATAATGTACTAATTATATATATATACCCTAGACACATTGTCGCATACATGCATACAATATACAAAATTTTAGTTTATACTTTACACGTGGCACCCTATTCAGTTATTCGACACATACAATTATTAGTATGACAAATTTTCTTAGATGCAAATTTTGAGACATTAAGGAGGTGTTTGGTTCATAATCGAAAATTAGAATTGAATAGGAATCATAAATTCCACTATTGGTATGAGTTTATATCATTCACTCTTATGTTTGATTTGAAATAGGAATGGGTTTCATTATATTAATGATTTACTCAATTTGAAACTATGTCACAAGTAGGGAATGAAAGTAGGTATTTTCTAACACTTTCATTCCCATAAAATGACTCCCATAGTACTCAACAAAACAACATCTTTGAGTATCATTAACTTTGATTTCCATTCCCCCTCTCATACCCATAAATCAAACACCTCTTAAGTATTGTAATAGAATATATAATTCTAATAGAATTTTATAAAAAAAAAAATGCTAGAATATAAAACATTCTAGTTACTAATACTTATTATACTTATTATCAAAGCTTAACTTAACCTTCTAGGAATGATGGCAAGTTGTTATATGCAATAATTACGAAAGGATTTATACAATGAATATGCCATTTGTTAGTCAATTCTCGTTTAAAAATCACTTGATAATTCCATAAATAGGTATATTTCGAAATGTCAATATATATTTGGATACACAAACATTATTCTCCAATTAATCTTTTTTCTATTTGTTTAATGTCCAAAAGCCATTTATTTCCTATTTTAGAAGGAAATCCACTTCAACCAAATTTAGTTACTGATTTGAAACCACAAATTGTTTTTATTTCCTATTTTATTCATTTAGGAGTATTTACAACTAAAACTTGTTTTCTATTTGTTTAATGTTTAAAAGCTATCATACTAAATTAACTAAGAGACAGGTTCTTTAGTATTGACGACCTACTCTGGAAAGATTAGCCAGTAGGAAATTTCTTCAATAGAATTTAATTCTTAATATGAAATCTATGAATCAAAAATTTATTTTTTCCCTCTTTTATTCTTTTAACAATATTTTATATAAGTTGTCTTCATAATAATAAAATAAACATTCAAATTTTGAGACATAACATAGTCACTAAATTTGATTGAAAGACCAATTTTAGAAGGAAATCTAAATCATTAAATTAAGATACCATTTGTTAGTAAGTTCTCATTTAAAAATCACCCGATAATCCCACAAAAGGTATATTTCGAAATGCCAAATATACATTGAATATGTAAAGATTACTCTTTAATTATTATATTTCCTATTTGTTTATTGCCCAAAAGACATTCCTTTCCTATTCTGGAAAGAAATTTAATTCAATCAAATTTAGTTAATGATATGAAATCTTAAAATTGGTTTTATTTCCTATTTATTCATTTAGGAGTATTTTACAACTAAAATTTGTTTCCTAATTTATGAAACCTCAAAATTCGTTTCGTTTTCTGTTTTATTCTTTCAAGAAGGTTTTATATAAGTAGTCTCAACAATTAATAAAAAATAGATATTTTTTTCCGACATAATACAATCATTAAATTTTATAGTAAGAGCAATTTTAGAAAGACAATATAAATCACTAAATTAAATTCACACATTTATTATAACTAGTATCGGAGCACATGCTTTGCACATTTGGAGATACTAATTGCTTGATTTTCATTGCTATGAACTAAAAAGTAAAGCATGTTTGGAAATATTAACTGTTTGATTTTTTTAGTTCACTTAGTTTTCCACTTATATAATTTCTATTTCAACGTTTAACTAAATCAAATGATTTTTGTAGTTCGCACGTGTTTAGAGAAATATTTGCTCGTAGGTGATTTTAATGTATTTTCTTTAGATATACTTTGTTGGAAATAAAATAGATTTGTTTAATTTAATATTTCAAGCAATTTCATAAAAACTAAATAATCGTGTATTGTAAATAACACATCTACCTTGTAAATTTTAAAATAGAAGCCCATTTCTCGACCGAGAATTACTAAAATATTCTACAATAACTAAACTCATTCGTACTCTATTTAACTTCAAAAATAGTAAAGTTTAAAGTATCATTAAACTAGAGCACAATGTATGACATGTAATATATTAGAAAGTTTAAACTGGAGCACAATGTATGACATGCAATATATTAGAAAGTTTAAAGTATCATTAAATTGGAGCACAATGTATGACATGTAATATATTAGAAAGTTTAAACTGGATCACAATGTATGACATGTAATATATTAGAAAGTTTAAAGTATCATTAAACTGGAGTACAATGTATGACATGTCATATATTAGAATTTATTATTATATCTATTTTGTAAGTTTAGTAATTAAATAGGGTAGTATAATGTTAAAAAATATTGACAATTTATAAAGTTTATTGGAACATTTATTCTTTTCAATTACTCAAGTTCTATCCTAACAATCTTGAATTTATCAAGCGCATTAAGGTATTTGATTATTCATGAATCCTATAGTTCTCTTGAAACCAATTTGATAAAGGAACCATTCGTAAGTGCAAATACTATGTGCAAATACTAATAGCAATTTATAATTTAAAAAACAAAATCTCTCTTAAATATATAGTTTGCACAATTATAGGAATTATATCATGAAAATTGGAAAAAAGTGAAAATTAGTCCACCACCATTTAACAATTTATATGACGTGAAATTTAGTGATTAATTCATTATGTTAAAACTATCAATATACAGTAGTAAATTAAAAGGTAGATATTTAATATTATAAATTTTATTTGATAGAATAAGAGCAACAACATATAAATGCAACGGCTATCAACTTATATAGTAATAATTAACATTTAGAATTTAAGTTTTTGTTAGACAAAACACACTTTAGTTAAAATTTAATTAGTAATTGATTTAATATCCCTATTTTTAAGTTTGTAACTTATACGATTACTAATATTCAACATTAGATATTTATAAGTCTAAAAACAATAACGATAATTTTTTATAAAAAAATAATAATTATTTATTAAGAATTTTAGATAATATAATGTTAAAAACTAATTTTTTATTATAAGAAAAGCGTAACTAATAATGTTGGTTATGGGTGGAGGGTAGATGTCATTCATGTCACCAGAGTTACTGTTAATCAATGGAGACGATTTTGGGCATTTGAACAAGAAAACAAAACACACTGCTGAGAATTGTGGAGAATTTGGGCATTAAAGAAACTGGGAAGCATAGGCAATCTGAATCACATTTTTTTTGGCTCCAGAAAAAGATAGTAGAGCACAGAAAATGGTGGGCTGAAAAAGGCTGTTTCCAGCAATAGCGCTTGTGCCAATTGGAATAGGGGAATCGACAGAATCACATATCATACGAGGAAAGAGGATAGCTGAAGCTCCTTTCACTCCCCACCACCCCCAAAGTGGTTTCTATATATGAATGACTTTCTACTTAAACATTTTCAATGAGGATCGACTATTAAGGGGAGCATGTGTTCATCAATCAAAGTATTGTATCATGTGTTTTTTTTTTTTGTTGGTATAATTGTGCTCACAGCAAATAACATGAAGTCTGTCAACTTGATATAGGTTTAATATCATTTGGCGCATCAGTTCCACAAACAATTATCATCACTATTAACAAACCACAACTGTTTTCTTCTAAATACCAAATCCCAGATGCAGTAGAAGTCAGGCATCCCAGAAAAGGAAATAGGCAATGGTGGCAACTGTACATCTGAAACAGATTCTAAAACACGGCCATCACTCCTGATTAGATGGAACTTGTTTTTCTACAAAAGAGATTAGCTTTTTAACTGAACATTTTGGCCAACAGCCACTGTCGTAAGACCAAAAAAAATATTAGAAGGCTAATCCATAATAAACCATAGAATTTGCATTCTTCTCAGTATCGGAGAAATCCAAAGAGGACATTGTCTTACAAGTTACAGCTGATTAAACAAGATAAGCTGATTCAGTTTGATCTCTAAATATGATTGCTTGTCCAAAGAATACTGATGATTGCATCCTAACAATGTTGAGCTTTACATTTACCCAGTTCACAATAAAAAGTAGCACCAGAGGCAGATACAGAGGCCAGTTACAGGAGAACGAGGCATCAGATATCATTCCCAAATCAATGGGAGTTATTATAATGAATCAAATTGAATGACATAAAAGAATAAACAATATGGGAATGGGCAATCAAAACATGCCACCGTGTCAACTGCCTTTGTAAAAAGAAATGCCAGAGTTACTAAATAGTCCATTTACACACGGGGAAGAGGAAGAATCATGGCTTTACCTTTGCATTAATTGTTCCTCACTTACTGAGCTTGCAGTCGCGAATGTAAGGATGGTCATACTTGATATATTTAGTCCAGTATGAGCGGTACTTTGCCATTGCCAACTCCAGCCATGGTTTCATGTTACCATTATAGTGTATCACAGCTGCATTCTCAATTTCCAAACGATCAATACTTGGACTGTAACCAAGGCCAAGCACATGCCAAGACTTCTCCAGTGGATGTGTAAGGCCATAAAAAGTCATGAGCCCTGGAGGTAAAGTGCCCCCAGCTTCCACAGTACCCTATCTTCATTCTATAACCCCAAAAAAAAAAAAAGGATAAAAAAAAAAATAAAGGAAGAAGAAGAAGCTCAAAACCCTCAGAAATAGTAACTTCCAATCATACTCCTATAGCTACATCATAGGTAGGCATCATGTGAGGTATTAACACAATAAACACCATGATAACAAATATGTCATCAATCTCTGCATTCATAAACCTTGCGCATGCATAGACAAAAGGCCAAGGACTACACCTATGCCCACCAATGCATGTTTACCTGGTACAAGACCGGTACCTAAAACAGGTTAATGAAGGTTTTTGCAGGTGCAAAAGCCAATTTCCAGGGGCCAAACCAACATTATCAGAAACTCAATTCATTAGGAAACACGGTACGGGTAAGGGGACGCAATATGCCACTTCCTAAAGTATCGAAAAGTATTGGATACATATACCAGGCAAATTCGGTACGTCGCGATACATTCCATTTGGAGTCATGGTATAACTACATAGAGTATCTATGGTCATATTCACATGGATATGTGAGTTTGAATTAAACGTTTTTCAATTTTTTTTTTTTTGATATTGTGAGAGCAAAACTTTCAAACAAAAAAAATTTAAATGCTTCTGATTTCCAAAGAAAGCATGCATATTATGTAGAGTTTCTTTTTTTATTTTTTTAATGACTAATTATAGGGATAAAGTGATAGTTGCTAGTTAGATAGTATTAAATTTCCAGTAAATGTTGAACTTTTAGTAACTACAAAAAAGGGAATACTCAAAATTTCAAGAATGATTATCCTCCTTAACAATAATAAAAACAAATCTAATACTAATTAGTTCTAATTAGGTCAATTGTGGGGAGTATTTTCTAAGAAAAGAGAAGAAACAAAGCATCCTTATCCTAACAAGGATTCGCTATCTTTGACGTTCCGAAACGCGAATCGCGTTTCAAGACGCAAATGCAAATGAATCGTGTTCCGATATGCACGAGTCAAATTTCAGTTCGTAGGACTGAGGAGGGTTTACTGGTAACTATGGGCCAAACCATCACCTAGAAATGTTTTCCCATAGAAAGCAACACTACAAAATTGGATAGGTGAAAAACAAACTGAATTTAAGCCGGTGCAAAGTTCTAGCGACACAAGTTAGTGTTATAAAGGTGTGGATTATTGACTCATACAAGTTTGTTTATACCAAAAGAAAAGAGATGCCGATGGAAGATTCAGAGGACTTACCATATTTTGCCATTTGTGGTATATGCCAGTAATATCCTTCTTTTTCCATTCCTTGAGATAAAAAATGTTCATCCCATATGCCCAACCACAAGCATTGGGATCAAAATTGCGAGCAATATGAGGATTTGAAAAGTTCAGATACTTGTCGAAACGATGAAAGCTTTCACCACAGGTTTCAACAGCACCATTTACTTTTCCATGCAGATCCACTGACCACAATCCTGTCAGGTCTTTCTGAACAACGATATCATCATCAAGAAACAGGACTTTATCCAACTTAGGATAAACTTAGAGGAAGATAAAACCTAAGATGGTTAAGCATCGAAAGGTACTTCGGATTCCTATATTTAAGGTTAGAAGAACCAGCAGAAAGTGTAGTAGGATGAGCTGCCTTAAAATAGTACTCCTTCATGGCAGAAGACTCAAGCTGTCGTAGCACTGGACAATAAGATGAGTTAAGCCACTTAAATTCATCAACATTTTCAACATGGATGGTAGCTTTTCCTGGAGGATTCAACAAAAACCACATATTCATTGCTCCAAAGTTCAATTTGTCAGTCACAAGATGGAACACATGCTTCTCAGGTTGCTGAAATTTAAAAGCACCAGCATATTAGAGATCATTGTAATTATAGATCAATACTAAACTAACAAGCATACATCAAGCTGACATGTATTGTCCTCAAAGTTGGTTCAACTAACAACATTGTTTATTGTGACCAACTTAAAACAGTTCCAATGTCATGTTTAGCTACAATTCCAAACATTTCACTTCTAAATAACCCCCTACCTAGTAGATTCATTCATATTCCATTTTGGATATCAATTCCTATGAGTACTTAAATTGGAAAAAGAAATGCATCAGAAGGAGAAAATGTAAAGTAAAAAAGGAAAACTATTTTTGGAATGTCCTTACTACCAGGTGAAAATTTAGAAAAGTCACAAACAAAGGATTATGCACCTTAGCATTCATAATGGTTGAGTTGACAACAATTGAAGCAGCCAGAACATTGTCAGAGAAGAGGGCATAATGGTAAAGCTCTGGATTTTCCAGATTCTCACTTCTTGGGAAGATCCTTTTTTCTGGTGAAAGGAGATAATAATCAATTGTTAACCTCAGTGATAAGCAGTGGATTCCATTTGGTATAGTCTTGGCAGCCAACTGGCTAAGAAATGTGCTCTGCTTTTTCAAACTTCGGACTTGTTCATCTGCAGATTGTAGCATTGCTCTAAGCTTTCCTGTCACCAGCTTACAGTCGTACAATTGTTCTCCAGCTTTTGACAGCACTTGGCCCATAGCTTTAGATCATTTTTTCACCCGTACTGTCTCACATACCATAAACACGAAAGAATCATCAATGCATGAAAAACAGAAAAAGCAGATCACATGATTAGGCCCAAAATCTAGCTACCTGTGCTGAAGATCAGAATCAGCAGTTGCTTCACCTAGTGCATGCTGACTTTCTTTAAGCCGATTTTGTAGCTCTCGGGCCAAGTCAAGCTTGTTCTTCATTGTTGCAAGACTTATATATACCCTGGCCAAAATCATTTGGTCATGCATCAAGCGAACAGTTGAATCAGTATTCTCATTCTCATTCTCTTTTCTCCATATACTGTATTTTCCCAAGACTGAGGAGTCGACTGACTTAGAACGTTCAATGGCTGCATTTTCAAGCTTCAGAGTTACTTTGTCATCTTGTTTCACCATGTCACCAGCACGTTTTTCACGCCGTTTCTCCCTCAGTTGCTGCAGAATAACAGAAAACTAATATTGAAGGCTAAGCTTTAGAGAAAGAGAAAAATAAAAGATTATAAGAGAGTCAGATTTATAAATAAAAAGAGAATAGTCAATGGGTGCCATTTCTGCAAAGTCAACAGTCAAAAGCAGGCTCCTCAGAGCAATAAAACCGCAATGCAGAGGAATGATATCAAAATCAGAGCACAATGTCTGGAATCATAAGACTCACCCTTCTTGCTGCTTTGGCAGCTGTATCAAAATTATGGGAGTGATCCTCTGCACCAGACAAGCATATCATGTCACTTAAGTTAATTGACATTACAGATTGATCTATAAAACCGCCATAATTTCCAGAAAAATATATACCTTCAGAAGAACTATCCACCTTACTTCTAGAGTTTGCTCTTTTACTAGCTGCAGCTATATCATTTGACTAGAGCACAATTACAAATCCAACCGGAAAAGAATCAGCCTATAATTTTAAGTGATTGGTTATGATGAAATAATAAAAAATGGAAATAGGAATTGAATTTAAGCATAAATCAACCAGTCATCCCGACCTCTGGCAACGTGGCACTATTCTCTTTGTTGAAGAAGCTGAGGGAATTTCTTCTCCAACAAATTTCCAAGATGCAGACAGGTTAGTTTTTTGGAAGGAATCAAGACTTAATGGTCCTAAATCGTTTGTGTTGGCTTTAATAACATCCATCACCTAAAACATGTAGTTAATATGGATATCAGGAAATTTAGCTCAAGATACTACAAAACAGCTAAAGCATGACTGGTAAACAAATCAAACAAGTATTTGCCTCTCTTGTGAGTAAAGATTTAACATGTTGCAGTGCCAGCCTCTCTCTCCAATCAAGATCCTCCACAAACAAGTACATTTCAAATCATCAAAAAGAAGCATCCTAGAATTAGGCAACAAAGAATCAGGAAAGAAGCCTACCTGATTTCTAGAACTGGTTGAAATTTTGTTTTGATCTGCAGAAGAAAAAAAAAATTGGCTTGAAGCAAATCAGGCAATAACAAGTAGAAATGCATCACAATGGATAAGCACACACATAATTCAAGTTCCATCACCAGTTATTTGAAAGAAGATAGTAGTAAAAAAAGTCCCACATATTCTAACTGATATAGAAGTAATTTCTATTCATATATAATTAAGGAGACTTACCGAGAGATACCAAGATAAGGAAAAGGATTTGCACATGATTTTTATTGATCTTGAAAAGGTATATGATAGAGTTCTAGAGAAGTTATGTGGAGAGTTTTAAAAAAAAAAAAAAGGAGTCAGAGTAGCATATATAGAATCAATATAGGAGATGTATAGGGATGTGGTTACAAGTGTGAGGACACCAGGAGCGTTGACACGAGAGTTCCCTATAAATATAGGCTATACCAAGGTTCAGCTTTAAGTCCTTCTCTATGTGCATTGGTCACAGATGAACTTACAAGGCACATACAAGAGAAAATATCATAGTGTATGTTGTTTGTAGATGATATTGTTTTAGTAGATGAGACAACAGAAGAGGTTAATGCTAAATTGGAGGTATGGAGAGGGCACTTGAGTCAAAAGGTTTTAAACTTAGTAGATCAAAAATATAAATGAATATGTGAAATTTAAGTTTAGCAAGAATGCACGTAGGTATAAAATGGGGGTTAGAACCGGAGATTAAGAGATATCCATAAATGAAAATTTTATTTATTTAGGTTAAGTTCTTTAGAGTGATTGTCATATAGATCGAGATTTCACACATCGGATACAAGCGGGTTGGATGAAATGGAGAATGGCATCAACAATATTATGTGACTGCAAAATTCCTTTAAGACTTAAGGGTAAATATTATAGAACGGCCATTTGGCCAACGATGCTTTATGGGTCTGAATATTTGCAGTGAATTACACACATGGGCAAAAGATAAGAATAGTAGAAATGCGAGTGTTAAGAAGGATGTGTGGTTATACTAGGATGGACAAAATGTGCAATGAACATATTCGGGATAAGATTGGAGTAGCACCTATCGATGAGAAGATGAGAGAAACATGCTTAAGGTGGTTAAATCATGTGTTAAGACGGTCAATAGATGAGCCTGTTAGACTAATAGATTCATACTTAAAGAGAATAGTCAATATAAGAGGGGTAGGGAAAAACTGAAAACGACTTAGTAGGTTACTTGTAAGA
Source organism: Cinchona pubescens (assembly GCA_025175665.1). Lineage (NCBI taxonomy): Eukaryota > Viridiplantae > Streptophyta > Magnoliopsida > Gentianales > Rubiaceae > Cinchona > Cinchona pubescens. Next base: position 509,546 of record JANKKI010000145.1, on the reverse strand, counting down.
AAGATATAGTCCATCTAGGAATTAATGAGGATATGAATGATTCACGACAGAGTGCAATGACCTGTTAGACTAATAGATTTTAGAGAGAATAGTTAATATAAGAGGGGTAGGGGAAAACTGAAAATGACTTAGTAGGTAACTTGTAAGAAAGATATAGTCCATCTAGGAATTAAGGAGGATATGAATGATTCACGACAGAGAGCAATGACGCAGTTGGATTCATATAGTTGGCCCTACTTAATAGGAATAAGTAGGAATGAGTCTTGATTTGTTTGTTTGTTATGTATAGTTATCCTCCAGGTTCATCCTTTCTGAAGCTTGAATACAAAGATCAATCTTGAAAAAAAAAATGAAAGAAAAACACAACAAAACTCGATAGTTTAGCTTGTATTACAGCTTCAGAATCCCCCCTTTCTTTCACTTGCTAGAAATCTGTTAATAATCCTGGAAATTAGTTTTCCAGGGTGAGTTTCATGAAATTTTCGATGAAATGTTGTAGTAAGCTTTTAAATCAATAGTCCTCCAGTAAAGTCCTTGCAATATTATGATTTTCACCAAATTCTCTTCCTATCTTTTAGAATATATCCATGCATTTTTCACTTTCTCTTATATTTAAAAAGTAAAGTGATTTCATTCGACAGCTATTTATTCACATCTCATAGACGTGAATACATGTATCAACCGACTACGACATAACATAGATGGAAGACAATGAAAAGCAACCATTGAGCATAGCCTTACTAATTCCGAACTCAATCTCATCATAATTTCACTTTGGAAATTAATTCCTTATTTTGTAAGTTTGGAAGCTCCATTTGCCACTTTCTGATAAAAAGTTTTCAAAATCTTCTTTTAACACGTTACCCAATAGTCTTTCTATCATAATAAAATTGCATTGCTGCTGTAACATTGTTCTTAAGAAAAACTGTGTCCATAAAACGCTTTAGAATCCAGACGGAGTCATACACCATATCTTGTTGTTTAACATAAATTGAGATACTTTAACTCCTATAGTAACAATTATTACCTCAAAAACAGCAATAAAAACACAAAATACCTCCTTCAAATAAACTAGAATTAAAAAATAAATAAATAAGCACGCAATGTAAACCAAAATAGCAGCTTCTGAAACCCTGGAATGATATTTTAACTTCCAATAAGCAGATGAAGCAACAGTATTTGAGAGTGTAGAAAGGAACTGACCGGTCGTGACGAAGAGACCGCGGCCGGCGAAGAAAAACGGGGAGAGAACGGAGCAAAGGATGAGGACCGCTACGATTTGTCCGTAACGAGATCCATAGCCACCGCCGCCGCCGGAGATTCTGCTCTTCCCGGAAATCGCTATTCCTCTTTTATTCCCCATTTATTTTTCTTATTTCATGTAAAAATAATTAATTACAAATATTCGAAACCTACAATACTACACTTTCAAAAATTCTTTGCGTACCGCAAAAATCATCAAATTCGTATATACGTAGAAATATACGAGTATTTTAAATTGTATGTATATACTGATTTTTATACGACCTAATTATCTAGATTTAGAAAGAAATTCTAGAAAAATTGCGGCGTATCGGAAATTTTGAAAAGCGAAATCTAATCGGTTGATGTTTTCAAAAACAGATTACGCAGTTTTTTATTTTTTATTTGTATTTTATTTTTTTTAAAAAAAGAGAGAAAAAGAAGACGACAGGAGTCTGCAAGATTACGCAACAGTTATCAACTTAGCATCAGCTATCTCCAGCTATCCCCAGCTATCAGTTATTTGAAAAATAAATAAATAAATAATAAATAATATTACCTCGGTATTTTTTTTTTCAACAAATTAAATTTTCAAAACTCAATTGTTTAAAGATTTTTTAAATTTTTTTATAAATTTTAAATTTCATATCATAATACTTAATATATAATTTGGTAGTTAAACTTAATTGAATTAAACCCTTGGTTGAAAAACAAATCTTTAATTAAACTCCTTTTGTAAAAAAAAAAAAATCATTTAGACTTAATTTATCAATAAACTCGATAATAACTCATTTTTGCATAATTTGTCAATAATTAAAATAATTTGTGTATAAAATTTAATAATTAATTTTTATGTTCGATTCAAACTTTACTTAATAAACTAATAACTTTAAATTTATATAAAAAGATTCAAACTAGCCAGTGTCAATCCAAATTCGGATAATTTGTTTGACTTCAAATATTAAAGTGTTTAAGTTATTTACTTTCATTTACTCACCGAGACATTTTTAACTTGGGGCGTTTTGCCTTGCATTTCCCTGAGGATCAACAAACATTTAGAATATTTTCATTGAATTTTTACAGGAGCATAAGTAAGAATTTAACAAATACTATTTATGTTTTCTCAAGGAACCTAATTGGCAGAGATCACAAACACCATCATCATCTTGCTTGTCCTGCAATGCTGTCTCTCAAAACTCATATGATTTCAACAAATTTATCTTGACACATCTCACCTGGATAACAAGAATATCATTAATGCAAATAATGAAGCTACAAATTACAAACAGAGAAAAAACAGCAGAACAAGAGTGTTATTAAATATATCCATGATTTATTCCACTTATAGTGATTAAGGCCACATTCTCTCTTGGAAAATTTCTAAGAATATGCCTTTTTCCAAATAAGTCTTCTATTTCCAGAAATTATGATGAGATAATTGAAAAGTGGCATAATCTTGGAAATTTTCCATTCTCTCTTGGACAACATGCATAACCTTTCTGCCTTGGCGCAAGACATCTCTTTGTAGTGATGACAATTTGCATCCACCCTATCAAGACACTATCTTGAAATCTTTACACACTACTTCAAGAGTATATATTGCTACATCCAAGTAATCTCCTATCTACCGCAAAGGAGTTGAGAAGCATAGAATATAGGAGAAGCTATGCATCTCACCAGGATATCATATAAATACCTGAAACTTGAGTTCGCCCAAGGTCTTGCTGCCTTGGTCAGGCTGCCTGCCATTTGGGTATGAAGAGGTAGTGGCCACCTTCTCACAAGAAAAGAATCAGAGGTCAGATACATATGAATGTGACAATATGCACATACAACATTCATGGCATCTGAACCTGCTAGGAGTATGCTTTATCTGATGGTCAAGTAAATGTCACTATAGTAGTAAACAATACTTGAATAATGTGAATAGTGGGAAATTTGGAATACATCTTAAATTCTTAGTCCTGTTGTTAAAGTCAAGAAGAACAAGTGTGCAATGAATAAGGTTTTTAGAGGAGCTAGTGTATTCTACACCATTGGGCAGACAAACATGCAGAACACAGTAACATGTAGACATACAACAGAAGGAGATAGATATACCTCTCTAACCACAAATCTCGCCCACGCTGATCAGGATACACAAAAGCAAATGATAGAATTGCATTTCTTCTTCTAGCTTCTGGAGCTACCTCTTTTACCTGGAAAATAATATTTAATCAACTGAAGGACATGGAAAGGAAGTATGGTTTTGTATTTGTAGTAACAGATGCAATCAAAAAAGGGTCAGAAAAAGAATACATAAGTTTGTATAAAATGCATATTCCAAGTAGCATTTTCCAATAGTTCCAGACAAATACTGCATTCCATCCACAGAGGTACAGGAGCCAGTTCAAAAATACCTATAAAACATTTAGTTGGAGTTGGAGCAACTAGATTAAAAGCGATTGAAAAAGAGGCAAATATTATCTATACCAGATCTGTCAATTCTCGCAAACGTTGCATCCATCCAAGTATATATTTGGACCTCATCCTTGGGTTCCTTTCCTCTTACAGCAAAATCTCCATCATTATGATGGCCTCCAATCTGTACAAGTCAAAAACAAATTGAAGCTTGGGCATCATATTTGCCAAAAGCAACAAATATCACTACATCTAGGCTATTTCAATCAGAAACTCCATCTGTGTGAAAATTAATATAACCAATTCATTTTTCGATGCAAATTGACGTTAAATCCTATACAACAAACTTTAGTGAACCCAGCAGAATTCAAGTTGGTGCCCATTACTTCCCTACAAGAATGTGACTGTATGATTGAGAAATTCCATTCCGCATTGCTCAAAGATGTAATGCAAGAGAGAACATGTAGCAAATGATTGCTCAGTAGTTGCTGCTTCACTAGCAGTGAAAAAGTCTAGACTAGCAAACAAGATGATACACTTCCATTACTTCCAAGTCATATAGAGAGAGTAAATATATAGAGAGAGAAATATTCCAAATTTAAACTTATATTAGAAAGAAAATGATAAAAAAATAAATAAATAAATAAATAAGCGAAGACCTTCCTCGCGATCGACGGGTTCGAAGCGAGGGCCGGACTTAGAGGCCGGCGGCGGTAGAGGCGGGCCTCTCGCCGAAGGAGGCGGTGTTCGTATCTTCTCTGCAATACGATGTGTGCTCTCTCTCTGGGTTTCTCTCTGGCCCAACAAAATGGTCTGGACTTTTTTCAGTGATAGGACTATAGGCCCAATCACTTAAGCCTGTTAATGTATTTTCGGCTCATATGATTTGTTTTCAGGTTGTAAAGGAAATTCCACTTAAGGCCCATCTTTTAAACCCTGTTTAATATTCGGCCCTTATCGAGTAGAAAAAAATAAAAGGAAATCCTATCATTCCATATTCATTGGATTTAAAAATTTATACAGTATAAGTTTTTAAAGTATATATTATATTAAATCGTACAATCCTTTATAGCACGCGGAATGATTCCGTTATTGAACTTTAGAATTTTTCAAAAATATACTCCGTCCCATTTTTATTAGTATTTTTTTCGCAACTTCAAGGGATAATTTTTTGATAACTTAATTTTCACATATTTTAACTCTTTTTGAAAATTTGAAGTTTTTTGTATAGTACTTTTGCATATAGCATCCTATAAATAGGGCAGCTGATTAGTAGCCAATATTATTATTATTTCTCTTGACTAATTTGTCAAATATGTTCTATTTACTATTTTAATACTAGAAAGGATGGGAGAGTGTAAATTTGGTTGTGGATTTCTTAGTTTTTTGGGTTTTATCTAGAACATTTTTTCTTTTTCTCCGGTGTTCTAGTGAAGGCTTGGGTTGATGATAATCAAACTCTTAACACCATAAATGTTGTAAGTATCCCGACTAGTAACAAGGTTTATGATGGTCATTAAATTTATAGAAGTTTTGGCCTCGAAGTTATGGTTTCTATTTATTATACGTATACTAACTTATTTTTGTTGCTTTTCTTATTATTGTTCACAAAACTTTTAGCACTTACCATAGGGCATGTGGACATTCGATTACAATTTCAATTCTCGCACCAAACACCCTAATAAGAAGCTCCACAACTTTCCTCATTTTTCCAGGTTGAAGGAAAAGCAGCCTCTGAAATCTTTTTCCCTCTTAGGTAAGCTAGGGTCTTAATTCTTGCATATCCTAAATAAGGTCTAGGCAGAATATATCTTCGGTTGGCCAAAACATCTTCCATCAGCAATTAAAAATATGGTCCCTTATGTATAACACATGAGCTGTAGTACCATGAAAATGTCGTCAGAGTTTGCAGTCACTTTTACTGTAACTTTAAATTGCTGGCCTGATGACAGAAAACTTCTATAGTGAGACAAAATTTTCATACTTAATCAAACCACAATGAAGGGAAATCATCCAAATAGTTGCGGAGTTCATAACATAAACGTTGATTGTTCTTTCAAAAATAGGAAAGCTCTCTTTAATAGTCGGGTTACGCAATTCGCATTAATTTTAGAAGTAGGGGATCGGATAAGCGGACTAAACAATTGACGGTAAACAATTATAGAGTGTGTAATTAAAAATGACTCTCAATGACTGTATAGAAATTTACATTAATTTAATTAGGCATATAGTACATAACAAATGAAAATATGTGAAGCTAAGTTGTTGGCTGGTGGGTGAATTAACAATTGCAATTATCTCACCGCAATAATTCTTTCCAAGGAATATGACATAATTGGAAAATAAGACGGGAGACAAATAACTGTAAGAAGGTCCAATTGAACTGTGCATTAGGTGCAGTGTGTGGGGAGAGAAGAGCCAGCTCCTACCCCCCACCCCCCATCATTGTGTAAGGGAGGGCATGGTCCCAATATTTTATAAGAGTACTAATAGGTCATCTCGATGTTGAAATGTGAAAGGGCCACTGATAAGGAAAGGTTTGGTAGAAAATGGAAAAAGTGTATTAAAAAAGCCCACTTGGACCATCAAAACCATCTCAAAATGGAAAGCTCTAACCACTACCACACCCTCAAAAGTCCTTCGCCCACTGTTAATGGTTCAGTACAAAAAAGCATTGGGTTCATTTCATACATTCATCAACCTCCCAAATTAATGTAGGAGTAGGATATTAATAGTAGTTGTAGTACCTTATTTGCATTAATTAAGGATATTATCGACTCTGTTTAGATAATTTTTATTAATTATTATTCTTTAAATAATATTTTATATGTAATTATTTTTTAACACATCTTTCAATTATCTTTTATTTTATGTACACCATAACTAAAATGTTAGTATAATATTTATTTCAAATAATATGTTAAATAATAATTGTTTAAACGAGTGGTTCATAACCAAAGCATGCACACCAATCTTTATCTATAGTGCTTTACTACATTCAACAACTATTCTTTTTGCTGAATGCTTTTCTATTTTAACCTTCACTTTCCTATTTGCACCTCTTTGTAGTAAAATTTTGCATGTTAGGATCTGTTTTGTTTTAGGATTTTCACGAATGGTGAAAAGCAGAATTCTTAGTCTTGCCAATACTGTTAAATCTTTGCCCAAATTTATGCATGCATGCATGTGACTGTTGTAAAAATTCAAGTGTATATTGTCTATATGAATTGTTGCACTTGGATTCAATGAACTACTACATTGGAGATTGGACTAATCAATTTCTTTCTCTTTCTTTTTGTTTTGTTTTTTTTTTCTAAAAAGATGACGGAGTTTCCATTTCATTTTCCTTGCGAAGTTACAATTTATGGAAAGGGAAATTTTCTTTTGACGCTTTTGACCGTTCAGTTTTCTTGTTTTATATTTAATTTTTAGCTATTAATATAATTTTAAATTGAAAATCTGCAAGGAGAATAAGCAAGAAGTGAAAAATAAAAATAGGGACCATGAGAATTCAATACTTAAGTAGCTTTATATATACTGATAATCTTGTGCGAATTGTTAGGTTTGGCTTCAAATAGTCCTTTCAACTTGTCACTAGTTACTTTTTTCGTAGAATGATAATTTAGAAGATTGGTAGGTTATTTCTCACTTCAAGAAATCGTCATGTCATTTGTATATTTTTAGTTTGTTTATAATAATTATTATATATACGCTTCATCAAACTGCTGACTGTAATATGAACCCAAATTTCTTTCTAAGCCAAGTAGCCAACCCTGTTGGCACTAATTTCCTATAACATGGGTTGAACTTGACCATAGCTCACATAAGACAATATTAGAAGTAACTAATCAAAGGGATGCTGAAGAAGTTTGGCTTGTTTGGATACTTTATTACCAAATCGAATTCTAGCTGAAGACATTAAATTTCTTCAACTAAAAAGTTAGTAGTACATTTTTAGTAAACCATTAAAGATATATATTAACATCAATCTGTACCCCATTTAAAAGTGTGATATATACCAAGGCTGGTACTTCATTCTTCCTAATTATCTTCCTAAAGTTTCATGGGGCCACAAAAATATAAGATTTTGTGCAACGAATGTGAGCACCACATTCTATATATGACGACACAATTCATAGCTTTCTTATATTAAATGCAATGTAGGCATAATTTAGTAGGAATTTATAGCATAATATGACTTTTTATGGAATCCTAACAACAAAAGTACATGTTTCTATTTTCTCCATGAACATATTTGCTCGTGGACTGATTGAATCCATTCTCACGGAGACATTGCTTTTGCCAACTGAGATAGTTCACATGGTGCATGAAATAACTCGAAATACTGAAAGTTATTTTTATTTTTATACTTGCAAATTATTATGTCAGCTTAAATCTAGATTGTTACATACGATACATCAATTTTACATTGAAATCCAGAAAAACTAACTTACATAGTATTTGAATAATTCAAGCTCCGTTTGGATAGTAAATAATAGCTATTATTTGACAAATATTATTTGAATTTTGACTTTAATAGTTTTTGACAATAATGTTGACTTTTGAAATAATGAAATAATTATTTGGATATGAAATAATATTTGGAAATAATCTTTTGGATTGCAAATAATGAATGTTTATTATTTACTTTTTATTTTGTTTTAACTATAAAGAATTATAAACTATAGTAATTAGACATTATGATCCAATTATTGTTTCTCGACTATGGTTTGGAGGGCTGAACGACTAATTCACAATCCGAACGATACTTATTGAATACATTGAAATCTTTACAGGTAATAGTTTGGTGGCTCGTGATTGGTAGTTGAGTTTAAGAAATGGAGATCCGAACTACGCACACATTATTAACGCAAACAGCAAACTACCCCTATATTTACCATTGTCACCCTATCCCACTTCCCCCCACGCCACCACCAGACCAGCGACCCACTTCCCATTCTTCATTCTCACCCACGCCACCACCAGACCACCAAGAGATCGGGAAAGATGAGGCTTGGAAAGGGGGAGATCGGGGAAGGTAAGAGGCCGAAGATGGGAGATCAAGGAAGAGGGAGATGGGAGATAAGGGAAGAGGAAAGGCGGGAGAGGAGGAGATCAGGGAAGTAAAGGGAGATCAAGGAAGAGAAGAGATGGGAAAAGGGACATTGCGGAAGATGGGGGAGAAGGAGATCAGAGAAAAGAAGGCCTAGGGCAGGCAGTGGCTAATATGGGGTTGTGAGGGAGTGTCTAAGGTGGTGAGGGGTGGTAAGAGAGGGGGAGTGGTGACGAGAAGTGGTGAGAAAAGGGGTCGTGATGGCGAGGGGTAGTAGAGAAAGATATACTAGAGTGGGAAAGAATGAGAGGTGGGTAGAGAAGGGTATAAGCTAGTGGTGGTGGGGGTGGTATAGGGGTGGTTAGGTGGGGAAAAGGAAATGATGGCGCTGGCTATGTAGAGAAGAAGGGGAAAGGGTAGGGTTTCTTTAAATTTTATATTTTTAATTTGACCTCATTTTTTATTTTTAATTTAACCCCAAACTTTGTAATTTTTTTAATTTGATCCAAAACTTTATGGGACACTTGAATTGGTTAGAGGCATTTATAACATTTTACAAATATATTTGAAGTATAAAAGGGTCAAATACACATTTAATAACAACAAGTGGGTAAAGTATATATTCGTCTAATCACAAGGGAATTATTTATATTTCACTCTATAAATAATTAATGAGTCACATTAGTATTAAATAATGTCATAATAGTACAAATAATAAATAAGATAAAACATGAATAATATGTAATATAATTTAGTGAATAATTATTATTTGATTAAATAATATTTTATATCGACTAAATAATATTTGACAAATAATTACCATTACTTGCTAGTATGAGTACGTGCAAGAGTCACATAGAAGAAGAATTTCAATTTGAATAATTACTGTAGTCAATTTTAACAAAATATATATATAAAGATGGAAAGGTGGTGTAGTCATGTCAGAGATAAAGTAGAGGGAGAGTGCATTTGATGTAAAAGGGCACTGTCTAAGATTGACAAGCGGGAATTTATCACCATTGCATGCATGAGGTCCCAGTGGGAGTGGGTCCAGATCACACATGTATTCCCTCTGTAACACTACAACATGACCAGCTCAGAGCGTCCAACCGCCGTTAATTACATACTAGTCTACTAATATATATTGAATCTTTTATGATCCCGTTAAAGTAAAATTATTTCGTATTTTTATATTTTAATCCCATATTTATATATAATAATATTATATATTTTAAATATTTTATGTATATTAATATATATATACATTGTACGATAGTACGGTTATCTTTTCTTAATTTTTCTGTTTATTTTGGTTGAAATGTCAAATGATGTTTCCAGTTTTCAATATGTGTGACAGTCTACAGTACAAGTGTTCCATCAGAAACTTAGCATAAACCAAAAATTTGAAAAAAAAACCAAAAAAGAGAGTAGCTTGGAATCTTTTGCTGTAATCAGGCACTTGCCAAATGCCAACAGCTAAATTTTACAATTGTTTTAAAGAAACATTCACTTTACTTTTAAAATTTTGGATGGTAAAATTTTTTAAAACAAACGAAATGATTTTTAATTGTAAAATTTTCTTATATATCCTGGCTAGGGCTAGACATACACACAAGGAGAGCAACTCTTCTGTCAAATATTATGTGTTTTTGCAATTTAAGCAATGATATATAGATAAATCTGTATAGATGAATAATTAGATATGAGTTTAGTTAAAACACATGTTCATTAAATATAAAAATATAAATAGACTCGTGAGTTGGGGTTCTAACCCTTAGGACAAATCCATAAATAGGGACATACCTCCCAAAAAATATAATTAATATCCAATAATAAAATTCAAGCACATTTAATACACTTAATCCTATTTTGTCTTTCTAGAATTCTTACAATCCCTACTCCCTAACGTATTCTTGTTCATCATCAGTAAGATTTATATTTTCAGGATTTTGGAAATGATCAAATCATGAATGGATGCAAGTATATCACTCGTGAAATACCAAATTCATATAACTTTTTTTTTGACAAGTGACTCATAAATTTTGTAAAATTCTTCCTCTCCTTCAAATTGCCCTTTAAAAGACTTGAAGTTTTTAGAGATTTCCACACCACAAAACTTGTTAAGCATGTCCGAATCAAAATATGTTGCGTAATTAAAGAAGAGAATTTCCAATGATTTTGAACACCAAAGAAAAAAAAAATGAGTACGAAATCTTGAAATAATGAAACTATAAGATAGTTCACAGGTCGACATAAAAAAAGTTAGTTGACAGGTCATGATTCTACCACCAACTTACATTAACAATAATCAATTTTTTGTGTACTCTTTATTTTGGAGCATCTTTTTCACTGAATTATAATGAACAAAACTCAGATATATGGATTTAAAGTTGTTTTTGTTTATTTTGACTTCTCCAGTTAATTAATCTTGGCGACATTAAGCCTTAGTTATGGTAAAATTTTTGTCTAATTGTAATTTTAACTTAAATTTAATTGATCTACTAGTTTTTGTGTGCTTGCCAAGTCGTACGTTATCCCTAAATTCTTTAAACAATTGTATCATACATAACATTGCAAGTATCTCTTTACACTTCCACATACACATTTTTATAAGTTCTTCATTGCATAATCCTTCTTTCTTCTAATTAATTCGTGGTCGTATTTATTTATTTATTTATTTTTTGGAAAAAATTTTAACTAAAACTTCAATATTCCTTGTTTATTTTACATGGGTACTTGGTTACTAATTATGCAGGCACAACTTAGCCATTGACCTTTTCTTTGCTACTTAATTTTATTTTGTATTTCAGCTGAGGCTGAATCTTACATATATATATATATATATATAATTTTTTTTTTCTCTATATATATATATATATATATATACACACACATGGATCCGAATCTTACTTATTTGTAAATTCTGTAGTTTATATTTATACTTACAGGAATTCGTTCTTAGTCTTATTTATAAATCCTGATATGAATTAAATTTTATGAAATATAAATGAAAATTCTATAAAAATTAATCCATATTTCAAAGTTTACACATACTCAAAACTAGGTCAATTTTTTTTTTTTTGAAAAAAAAAGAAAAAGAGTGAGTCCTCACCCAGTCTACAAGACTTGTTTACGAAAAATTCTTATATCGATCCGATTTATAGTATAGTGTTATGGATTTATTAATTTATAATACTTCACATCACCCACTTCACTCTAATAGAATAATGTAAAATATATTACCCCTGGACCAGTGTCATAGATCCGGTCCATACAAGAATTTTCACTTGTTTACCAAGTAGTTTTTTCATTCTTCGTTGAATCACATGCCCTTGCCAGGTATATTTTTAGGACTTTGACAAAAGCATATATTTGTTCACCAGACATACTGCATGAGTGCATGTGTTAATTAATATGATTGTTGAACTTAATTAGTAGAAAATCCTCAGTGTTTCTCTAATTGCATGTGTTTTTTTAGTGTGGACAAGTTGCTACATACTTCACTTGTTTTAATAAGTAGGTGCAATTTTTAACAAAATATTACACGACCAGTTTTCGAAACTTAAACGGCCACGTTAATTGTCCAAATTTGAGATATCATCCCCTTCAATTTTTTTTTTTTAAATTTTAGGTGAAATAATAAGCAATTTATTCCTAAATCGGACCTAAACATAAATCATCAAACGATGCTGGAGATAATTTAGCAAGAATTTTATATTAACCTGCAGGTTAAAAAAAAAAAAAAAAAAACAGGACCAGACAAGAATTATCTTCAACCCAGCCTGGATGACGGTACAAAATCTTCTATCTTACACTTTTTGCCATTTCCTGTTACATCACTTGACAAATTGTCAAGATTCTTTAGGGTAATCTTGACAGTTTATTAGATAGTTTGACAGGGAGTGGTACAAGATATGAGACAGAAAATCCGTAATGCCGAATGACATAGCATAGGTGCCTAAGCACTAAGAGTCTTATGTCTCACACTCTGTCTCATTCATTGTCACACTACCAAATGAATTGTCAAGATTATTTCACTAAAATTACTCTACAGAATCTTAACAATTTATTTGATAGTGTGATAAGAGGTGGAATAGGGTGTGTGACAGAAGATCCTGTGGCTCATCTAAGTGTGAGTTTTACCGGCACAGGATCTTTTTTTTTAATGTCTGTACCAATCTTCTATCTCACATTTTGTATGTCTATCATGTGTATTTCACCATAGTAATACTTACATGGTTAGAACATAAATAGCAAATATCTAATATGAGATATGAGACAGGAGATTAACACAAATAATATGAGACAGAAGATTCAGAACGATTTTTACCCCTGAAACTAAAGTCTAGCCTGCAGTAACAAAGAGTAAAGGAGCACAGTGAAAAAGGGTAGAGAAGAAAGAATTTATATGTACACGAGTACAAAATTAAAAAGATTTTCTTTTACATTTTTGTGTTTTACATGAAAAAGGGGAAAGAATCTGATGCATGCATATACTAATACATTGGCAATAATTCACAAAAGAACAGAATTTTAATTTGAAAGAGAAAAGAAAGAGCAAATGTGTATAAGAGAACAAACACAAGAAAAGAATTAATGTGGATTTCCATATTCTGGTAAGAGAAAGGTCCAAGATTTAAGATTTTTCCTTCTGCTTCACCATTTATAAGGTTGGAGGAATTTTCAGTACCCCTACTTAATTTATTGCTCCTCCCCTACCTCTATCATCCTACTTGTACATGGATGTCACAGGATTAGGAATTGCATACAAAATCAAAAATTTTGTTTTACATTAAAGTAAAAAAAAAAAAAAAATACTGAGTAAATTTTTTTATTTCTTTTTGTTTTTAAAACCGCCCATTTCTCTATCTCTTTAGTGATTCAAATTCATGATCACAAGTTATAAATAAAACGTCTTTCTATTTAAATTGCACTTCGTCATCAATTTTTTTATTTCTATATATATGTGTGTTGGGGGAATTTTACAGTTCTTTTTAGAGAATCATTCATTTGGTTTTAAAAACTTGTACATAAATAAACTTTTAAAACACATAATATTGTACAGTACAAATATTTAAAGTACAAAGAAATAATTTCCTAAAATGAATTGTTGAACTTTCTTTTATATATATATATATATTCTTATTAACTTATATATATATATTCTTATTAACTTACCACACGAGTCAACTTGCAAGAATCTTAATTAATTGATATTAGCCAACAATGTTGGCTTAGACGTTAATTAAGAAAATTAGAACATCATAAAAAGCTTCAATTTTAATCCTCTGTATCCTTGGTCCCTCTAGTGGACGATTTATAAAAAAAACACAAAATATCGCGCTTAAATATGCGTTAGTGATTTAATCCAACCTCACTAAATATTGTTACTTTATCTCTTCTAAACTTTTTTTTCCACTCCAAAAAAAAAAAAAAAATATTGGCAGATACTTGCTTCAATATAGAAGAAAATTATTTTCAGTCATCTCAACAACTATCATATTCACCTCACATTACAGAGTGAGCAGCCAAGAACTACTCCAGTATTCATAACACAATATACTTTAATATTTCTCTTCATAAAAAGAGGACTGACTCACACATACACACACTTGTCAACATTTTCCCATATACAGAGATATATTCTCATAACAACACACATCACATTCTAAAAGTTTTCAAGAAAACCAACCCAAGAAATTAAGAAGATCAAAATGGGAAGAGGAAGAGTAGAGTTGAAGAGGATAGAAAACAAGATCAACCGTCAAGTGACTTGAACTTTTCTCCAAGAGAAGAAATGGTCTGCTCAAGAAAGCTTATGAACTTTCAGTTCTTTGTGATGCTGAAGTCGCTCTCATCATTTTCTCCAGTCGTAGCAAGCTCTATGAGTTCGGCAGTTCTGGGTATCTATACATACATATACATACAACTTTTTTTTATATGAACATATATTATTATATTGATCAAATTTTGAGGTTCGTTTTGATCAAGAATTCAATAACTTTTTATTTTATTTTATGTGTGTGTGCATGTTTATTGTTAATGTTTGATTCACATGAAACTTTAATTCTGTTAAGTGGGCTTAGCTTTTTCAGCTATATAGTCCTCTTTCTCTTTCCTTTTTCACTTTGTTTTTGTTGTCTGGAATTTGGATGATGATGATCATTTGTGGTCATATGGGGGGATCCAATGAGAGATCGACACGTTTCATGGTTTCTGAGAGTCTGATGATCAACTGACTAGGCGGTGGTAGTGGTTGTTTCCACTGCAGAAACGTCTCCAAACCATAGGTATCTTGGACACCTGTGCAAGATCTAGGGTTTTTCTCTCTTTTTCTCTTTTTGTTTTTTATTTCTTCTTATTCTTTCTTTTCTTTTATGTTTCTTAAATGCTTCACCAGTTCTCTAGTGCAGCTCAAAAAATTGGAGCTTTTCTTAGTCCAATGGACTAAAAACTTTGTCTTTCATTACTTTACATCCTTAGATCTTCTGGTTTCAGTTATTAGATATTGTTTTTCAATCATTACTTTACCCTATATACTTCATGAATGTCTCTAAAATCTCCTCCACTCAAAAGGGTTGTGATCTCAAGATGCAACTTTTGAGTGTGAAAGGTGGATTTCTTCAGCTAGCCAAGTTTTCTTTTTTCTTGCATATTTTGGTGAAACTTTTTAGTGTGAAATGTGGGTTTTGCTAATTTTTCTCAGTTCTAGGGACCAAGGCCGCAAGGGCTCTCATTCTTTAGCATACATATTCTGGTGTAACTTTCTTTTGAAGATAATATCTGATGGAAGAATGTAAGCTCTCAGTCATCTTTTGCTTTAGTATACTCATTTTGGTGAAACTCTTTTCTTGCTTTGCTTAAATGACTCTCAGTGCTCTCTCAGTCAAGCTTCCCTTTTCCATATAACTCCATCTCTTCTATTCATTTTTTTTGTTTTTATTTTTGACACTTTCAAGTTATCTTGTCTCTAGTTAGTTTTTAGTCCATCTAATAATCCCTCTCTCCCTTACCAAGAAACCCAAAAAGAGAATAAGAAATCTCAGCTACAAAGTTGCAGTCTTTTCTTTTCTTTGATAATCAACAAATTTACAGATTAATTAGTATTTCCTTTTCTTTCTGTTGTAATCTTTTGATGATTCAGGATATGTGTAAAAAACGTTTTTTTGCTTCAAAAATTTCAGTCCCTTCAACCCCCTTAGCCAAATACAGAAGTGCTTTCAAGATATAGTGGTAAAACTGTAAAAGTAGAAATTTTGAAGATTTTTTTTATGTACTTTAATTGGGATACATTGGGATTTTGAGAAACTGCTATGATGAAAAAGTAGAGAGGGCAGAATTTCAGAAGGCGGATCTGATTAAAATCAGACCAGTGTAAGTTGCTCAGATAATGGAAAAACGTCCTGTTTCATTGCAGTGTCTCTATATATTGACAGCTAAAATATGTTTGTTAACAAAAATTTGAAGCTAAAATATGCATATGATTGGAGTTCTTGGTCTCTCCTTTCTCTTGTTATCTCACAAAAGGCTCTAATTGTTAGGCTTGTAACTTCATGATTTATTGTGAAATGAAGTACTTCTAAATTTTTGTCTTCCTGAATTTATATCCAATGGATATGTTTTCTACCTTTCTTCTGGAAAATTTTATTTTGATTTGGAACAATTAGTAGATATATTTAGTAGTTGTTCCTTAATCAATAAGAGTTCTCGATTTTCATTTGGACTGACACTTTTTAAAAAATAATGTCCCTTATCTTATAGAAAGATGCGCCTCTCACTCCAAATGCATGACAAACCAAAATAAAATTGCTTTTTTTAGTGTTATTGTCATATTTGATTTTTGTCAATCTCTAATTAGATTTAACAAAAATATACTAAAGTACCAAGAAAGGAAAGAAAAGAAAATTCCAATGTGCTTAACTTCACATTCTAGAGTCTAGACTTGCATACATGCAAGTTGCAATCTGATTGTTTTATTCTGACTACAAAATCTTAGTAACTCTGGAAGCAGTTATAATATAGCTACTTGTTAGTTGAGGAAGATAATCCAATTGTCCATGGTGAATTATGAAATTACATGAAATAAAGAGAAGGGAGAACTCTATGTCAGAATCTGATAAATTTCCGTTGATTTTTTTTTTCTTTCCCAAATATATGCAGTGTATCATAACATCTTAATTAGTCATATATATGAATGTGAAAATACAATTGCCTTATTTGCTAAATTAAAAAATCTTATGGTGAGCTAACTGATTTATTTATTTATTTTTTAAATCAAGCAGTTAGCAATGGTTTAAAAAATCATGGGCTCTTGTTGGATGTAATTGGATACATAGAAGGAAGTTCAAGCCTTGCTTTCATTTCTTGTTTTCTTGCTTCAAGTCTTGATTTTTCTCCTAAGAATGTTATAGTTTTGCAATTTATGTCTTGTTGGTAATCCAAAAAAGAGCCAAAGTGAAAATGAGATCACTTTTATGTTGGCTCTATCCTAATATGATTTTCACTCCACTTTTATGTTCTATAGCTTTTTCATGTAAAAAGTAAAATGGAATTGGCTGGTGTGTGTTTAAATGTGTATGCTAAAAAACACTAATAAGTTGGCCTCTTTTAACCACAGAGACTCTTGGAATGCACAGATTATATATGCATGACACAATTTTCAAGGATTCACCACATTTACTCTCCCTTTAATTTGCAGGATAACTAAAACCCTCGAGCGCTATCAGCGTTGCTCCTTTAGTCCTCAAGACAATGCTGCTGAAAGGGAAACACAGGTTATATATTCATTACATTTCAGTCTCGCTATGTTTTTGTGCCAAGATCCAGCACAGCAAATAAGTAAAAAGATCATTCAATTATACAAGTTTCAGATCAATGGACATTAGGGTATTATTGTAACATGTTTGTTGTCCTAAACTGATTTTTTTGTGAAGTGAATGCATTTAATTTTCTTGGTGTTGACAGAGTTGGTACCAAGAGGTCTCAAAGTTGAAGGTTAAGTATGAATCACTTCAACGCACTCAAAGGTTATGGTAGTTCTGCCTTCGTTTTTAATTGTTTGGCATAATCTAATTAGTTTTTTTTTTTTTTTTTTTTCAGCCCTCATTCAATTTCTTGGCTACCTAGAATTATTCATTGTGACAATTATGCTTCACTATAGTGTCAATGAAATTAATTTCAAGTAGTTTTATTTGATTTGTATGATTAGCTTTTCATTGAATTAATCACGAAAACATTGGTGTGAAAAATTCTAAAATCAAATTGTTGATGCTTATATTAAAGGCACTTGCTTGGAGAAGATCTTGGTCTATTGAGCGTGAAGGAGTTGCAAAATCTTGAAAAGCAGCTTGAGGGAGCTCGGAGATTGTCCAAGCTAGGCAAAGGAAGGTACTTTTTTAAGTGTTCTATCTTTGATAGTAATCACGACTTGTCATCCGTTTGTACAACTATTATTCTTCGATATTATTTGTAAAAGTATTATAGCATGTAAAATAAAAAGGTGGTTAAAAAAAAGTCTGAAATGATTGCAAAATATTATTTAGAGAATAATGATTATAAATTATATTATTTTTTTCCTTCCAAAATTTGCAGACACAGATAATGATTGAACAAATGGAAGAGCTCCGAAGAAAGGTGAGAATAAATCATAAGTATATAATTTCTTGCTGAACTAGTTGCTAGAATTAATCTTTGATGTCATAGATTGTCTCTTAGTTAGTTGTGACACTTAAAATTTGTTTGAATATCTGGGCTTTTTTTGTGCTGGCAGGAGAGACAGCTTGGGGATATGAATAAGCAGCTAAAGATTAAGGTTTCCTTGGAAATGTCATCGGTACTATAGCTAGCTAATTATTCATCATACATTTTAAGCTCATGGAGTTACTATTACCTCCGTCCAATGTATTTGTTACGTTCACTTTTTTTGTCAACGAATCAAGTTTTCAAAAATCAATCTTTTGTAGACTTTTAACAAAAATTTATAAATTTTAAGTTTCATGTCATAATACTTTATATAAATTTCATTTTTGTTGAAAAAATTTCATGAAAAATCAAATAAACTATATGAATTATTATATTACAAAATTGATCTGGTTGACCAAAAAAATTAAACTGTGGTAAAATATATGAGACGGAAAGAGTATTATTATACAGCATTAATTACCTATATGTACATTATGTTTTAGTATGCACAATTCAAGATTTTCCATTTTGCAGCTTGAGGCTGAGGGACAAGGTGGTCTTAGAGGCCTTCCTTACACTTGGAATTCTTGTGGACCATCTGAAAACACTATGTTTCCCATGCACACTACTTCTCAACCTAATGCCGCCATAGAATGTGATCCTGAACCTATATTACAGATAGGGTACGTAACCGTATATCTTAATAACCCTTACATTCAATTTCTTGGTTTAATTCAACTTTTTAATTAGAAATTGAGATTTTAGCTTGAAAAAGTTGTAGGAAACTTTTGAGAGAAAATAAGTGTGAAACCGGTTTTGGAGAGAGAAAATGGTAATAAAAATAGTATGAAGGAAGCCTTGCTGAATTTTCAAAATTACAGTTTTGTTCTTCAAGTTTTACTTAATTACACATTAGTCTGCCGACTTAGGAAATTGTCTGGAAAGGGTAAAATAGTTTTTAAACATTAAGGAGTAAAAGATCATCAAATTTCAAACATTTTTGTTAGTTCATGTGAACTATTAGAATTGAATATTTTGCATGTGTTTCAAATTGGTTAATCTCAATTCTTGAAAAGCAAAAAATAACCTACTAATATATGTTGTTTTTTTTTTTTTTTTTGTTGGCAACAGATATCAACAATATATTCCTGCAGAAGGGCCTTCTGTCCCAAGGAGCATGGCTGTTGAGAGTAATATTCTATATGGATGGAGCTCTTTGATCTCTTCCTAATTAAATCTTGATTATAGTATATTGTCTGCCAAATATTTCAGGCTTATGGGATTTGGAAATGTCACATCACATGGCATGTGAAAGTACTTAAAAAAATATTTTTGCAGTAGCCAAGTTGAAACTATGGTTTTGGATGTCTGCCTGATGAACTATATATGAATATGATCATGCAAAAGGATATAAATTAGTCCTTCGTCTCAATATATTTGTCACATTTAATTTTTTTTTGGTTAACAACTCAACTTTTCAATGATTAATCTTTTATATATTTTGTAATTTTTTAAAATATTTTAAGTTTTTATGTGGTAATATTTGATATAAATTTTACTTTTAAAAAAAATAATAATTTCATAAAAAATTAAATAAATTTACACGAATTATTGATTCAAAATTGATCAGTTTGACCACAAAAGTCAAATTGTGACAAAATAAATGAGACATAAAACTTTTCTTTTTGGCCTACATAAAATTAAGTAGAACTTGCTATTATCATAAGGATAAAAGTTGTTCGGATGGGTCAATTATTTTTTTTTTCTTAAGTTTTTTTTTAATTTATAAAAAAAAAAAAAAAAACACATGCTAATTGCTTTTCATGTGAATTTGTAAGTTGGGCTCATCTGTACTTAGCCATATGACCCTATGTATAGTAGACTTATTAACAATACAAGCAAAACTAATTTCCGTGTTTGTCTTGTGCTGTTATCTCTTCTTTCCGAAGCCTTATTAACACCAAAAGCCCAACTCACACAGTTGTAGGTTGAGCCCAGTTCATGTATTAGAATTTAGAGCTTAGAATTATTAGAAGAGTACGAATTTTCTTTTTAAATTCTGAACCGATGAGAGTGATGGAGTATTTTTTTTACCCATTCCATAAAATTTGGCTTCAATGTATATTTTTCAAAATATTCACTACAAAAAGTTCAATTCTTTATTCTTGGCCATTGATTGGACTGAGTTCACATATACAAGAAAGTATGAAAATTCTACACTCTCAAGTTAAGAGGATCATTCTGTTGTAATTTGAAGAATTGTATAACATAATATTATATAATTTAAAATTTTTTTATTATATAAATTCTTATCATTAACATAATATTTCCCAACAAAACCGTAAAATTTCTATAAAAAAAAAGTAATATCCCCTCCGTCCTACACTGTTTGTCACCCTTGGCAACATTTTATTTATTTGCTCGATAGAAATGCTGGCTCTAGTTCGGTAACTTTGGCCATCTTCGTATTCTCATTTTATGTTCCATATTTAAACTTTCGATATATTGCACTCCTAATTCTTGAATTTATCACATTTTTAACATAAATTAACGGATGTTAAATATGTATATATATAGTACACTTGTTTAGAGGCGTATTATATTAGTTAGAGGTAAGTGTCAATTAATCGATTGACTAATTAGTTAATAAAGTCGTTCAAAATTTAAAAAAGGGTTCTAAAATTTTTAACCAAATTCAATTTCAAATTCAATTCGATATAAAATTCGAGTAATGGGCCAAATTCAAATTCGGTACTGAATTTTGAATTCAATTAACCAAAAACTTGACTTAATTGGACCCTTAACATTGAGTTAAATTCCTATACAAAAACCTTTTTTTCAAGTAAAATTTTTCTAATTTTATTTTATTTTTGCCACATAATTTGATATGTTGTATAGTTTTTATTAATAAATGATTCAAAAAATAAATAAGAAAACTATATTATGTAACTTAAATGAATAATAATTAATATAATTATGTACAATATTATAATATCATGTAACTTACAAATATTAATAAAATATGTATCGCAAGATTATTTAATGTGATTTATGGCTAGTAATTTAGTAATATAAGTATAAATTAATGTATAAGAATATAATAATTGTACGAATAAAGTAAAAATATTAAATTTAATTATAATAATTATCAATAAATATATTTTTAATTGAATAAAAACATTACATTCTTAGTGATGCAATGTTTATATATCAAAATATTTTAATAAAAATTTATTTGTTTAGTTATTGAATTCGACAATCGGTTACGTGAATTCAAAAAATCTCTCTACCATTTTTAAATTCATTAATCGCATTCATGAATTCAATTACATCAATTTCTAATCAAATTCAAAATTAATCAAATTAAATTCAATTAACCGAATATTTACACATCCTAATATTAGTGGAGATAGCTATAATTAACTTCACTTTGTACCCCCTAATTTATGATCAAGACTCTCATATCCATCTCATTTTGATCTAATTTTTTATAAGTGTTAAAAAAATTAATGAATGTTTCATTTTAGATACATGATGTGCACAGATGAAATATCTGTTAATTTTGATAATTATGTTAAACATTAGACTGAAATATGACTAATGTAAGAGTTAGGAGTGCGCAGGGTGAGAATCAACTACAAATTAGGGATTGCAAAGCGGAGTAAGTCCTAAATATATAATATCCATCAGGATTTGAACCTGAAAAATTTTCCTTGAGCATATATATTCCAATGCGAAAACCAGATTCAAAACTAGTAACCATAATGCACTTGAAAGTCCAAAGTTTTTACTTGTTTTAATGGAGAAATAATTATATAATATCCATGCATCTTCCTTGCTCTAGTTTATTTTCTTTTGGAAGATATAGGGGCAAGGATATTTTGACATTAATTGGAGCATAGGACCATAGTGGGAATGGTTGAGCTGCAGAAGAAGCAATCAAAAAAAGACCCTCTTAGCTTCACCTAGCTATTATCAGTTCTTGATTGTTTGCTTATGTCTTCCCTCTGGTAGCCCAATAAACAATTCAGTTTCCACTTCTGAAATTTCACTACTCTCTGTATTTGGTCCAGTCTCTTTGTTTTCCTTTGATCCCATTGCATATTCCACTCCACACTAATCCAAAAAAAAAAAAAAAAAAAATGTTTTGAATCAGAACCCTTTGATAAATAGACAAAAGACACATTTTTAAGGGATTTGAGCTCTCAAGTTTCTTGTTTCAAGGAAAATGTGTGCTAAACAAATAAGTGAAGAATTAACACGTCAAACGGAGCCACAATTAACCAGTAACAAAAATAGAAATCCCTAATGGAGAAGATATAACACAAAACTAACTTGCTCCAAATAATAATAATAATAATAATAATAATAACAGAACTAACCTTCTCCAATAACTTCTGATTTTCAGCTGTTAGGACATTTTCCTGGATATAATAAAAAGTGTCACAAATGCAATTGGAGAACAGTAACACTATAGACAGGAAATATTTGCTGCATATAATGTATAAGTGACCATATAGAATCAGACAGCTAAAAGTACAGATATATACTAAATGTGAATTATGTTGTCATTTTGGGTTTTTATTATTATTTTTCCCTACTTCAGAACTCAGGTGTTTTCAAGTACTTTAAAAGATTTTTGTGTGTGTGTGTGTGTGTTTAACCAACCAGCATACATGCAAGTGTACAAAGGGCACCTTTATCTTAAGGAGAGTCATTACAATAGTAGTATCTAAAGTTCTTACAAATTTTCAAGTTTTATTCCTTCAAGTTTAAAATAAACTACTTTAGAACTCAAAATTACAAGTCTTACTAAAACCTCAATCTCCAATAAAACCATGCAAGGTTATTACTATAATTACGCCTATTACGATAGACAAAAACTAAACTTTGGACTATATATCTCAAAAGAGAATTTATTTGTAAAAGAATTACCGATACGTATTATGCAAACCACTGCTGATCATGGGCATAAATCAAATATTGATAAGTCATAATAATATCAATTAGCGCTGCTGAGATTAGATTACTTTCATTCTAAAAATTATAGGCCTACTAAAATCAGATTTATAAAAACTTCAGGGACCTCTGCAGAAATAAATTTGTTTTTGTCTGAAAATTAGAAAATGGAAAATTCCCCATGCATGTTTACCTTTTGTTTTAATTGGTCAATCTGTTCCAAGAACACTTGCATCTGCATGTAACCAAAAATAAATTAATGTTTTCAGATTCTGTTAATAATTAATCATGTTGATTAAAGGGTCTAAATTAATATACAATATTTCGCAAAAAAAAAAAAAAAAAAAAAACCTTTCTTCCTCGGATGCAGCTCACACTTCGCTCCAATTGTCGCTCTAACTGTTGTAGTTCTTTAATTGTGCATGATCCTATGCCTTCTCCCAAAAGTTTCCTAATGCATTTTAGCGTCCAAATTAATAATTGAAACAACCAACAAAAACCATTTACGCGTAAATCTAAGTAAAGAATTACTATAAAGAAAAAGAAAAATTCATATTAATTAGGTTTAATTTTTCAAACTTTTTGGAAGTTTCAAGGAGCTCTATCTTCTTCACCATGCTATCTGTTTCATGTTTCAGATGCTACAATAAGAAAAGAAATAGGATCAGCATTCAGCCAGGCCAAGTATGTAGTCAAATTCAAGAGGCGCAAAATATGCATCGACTGTTAAACAAAAGTTCTTAAATCTGATACTACTAAAACCTACAGAAGTAAACGACTAAGTATGTGCTATTCATTTCATATAGAAATACGGATTGTATATTATAACTATTGATGACTAAAAAGTAAAGAGTTTTATTATTTTTCAATCATTTAATTGTGTAAAATATCTATTTCTTATTACGAAATGAGTAGCAAAGAATTTTTTAAAATAAAGATGAGAGGTAATTGATTAACCTGCATATTTTGTTCAATTGGGGGATTGTTAGCTTGAACATCTTTTGTATGAGTATGATAGCGGTCTATTATCCCCTGCATGCTGAAGTATTTCCACGTCCATCATGGTGGCAGTTAGTAAAGTTACGTTTATATTCAAATCATTGGATCAACGGACAGAAGAATTAAATCCAGATGCTCAAAAAAAAAACTAAATAAATAATGAACCAATCCAGTTTATAGCAAGAACCCTACTTCACCCACCACAAGCACAACTAACAAGAACTTTTACCTATGTGCTTACCATACAGATACATGGCGGTACGTACTACTTTTTGCATCTCATTTTATTTGTCTTTTTTTTTTTTTTTTTTTTAATTTATCCTAAATTATCTGTCTCTACTTAGGTCTCGTTTGAGATTACAGTGAGTTATTCCAAATTACATTACCTAGCAGAGATTTAGAGAAAATGTTTAATAAGTTCTTAAATTTTGTTGTTTGGGTGCAAGTTTGCTCAAGTACTTTTTGTATTTGGTAATATATAATTTTAACTTTAAAAAATATTTTATCTTTATTTAATCCTAAATTTATGGTAGGCATCGTTTGGGGTATCGGTGCTTTTGTTAAAAAAGTATTTTTAGATGATAAAAATACTTTTACAATGTTTGATAAATATCATTCCACAAATTTAGGAGTAGAGATTTTGGTCTCACAAGCACTTTTATCTCAATCTAAAAATGGGTATTTTTGAATTAGTATTTTCTTTTTAAATAAAAAATTAAGCATTATTACGTATAAAATGTACTTATGCAATTTTACTCCCAAACAATAAAATTAAACATTTACAAAGCATTTTCTTTCAAAAATCTAATGAACAAAGTTTTGTTTCGTGATTAACCACCGCAACCCAAACAGGGCATTAATTATTTTAGAAAAGAAAAACTAATTCAAAAGCACCAATTTCTACCTTGTGTTAAAAGTGTTTTTAAACTAAAAGCTCTACTTCTAAATTTAAGGATAATACTTATCGAACACTTGAAAAAGTACTTTTACTATTCAAAAGTATTTTTTTAGCAAAAGCACCACAACCCCAAATGGGGCCTTAAAATGACAAATAAATAAATGTTACCCTTCATGCAAGTTCCAAAAAAAGAGTATTAATGTCATGTTTCAACATTAATTAATCACATAAACTATTTCAAATTTTGAAAAACCAAAAACCAACGAACGAATTTTAAATTTTAATTGATGGACAATAAGAGAAAAACTATTCTATTAGTTGGTCAAATATCAACTACTCGTAAATTATGTGTAAAATTGACCATACCAAATAAAATGAGATAAAGAGAGTATATTTCTTGTAAGTACATCTAAGTTGCATTTAGGTAGTTATGTTGAGGAAGAGTTAAGAGATGTTTGGTTTGTATTCAAGAATCGAAATTGGAATGGGAATTATAAATCTCACTATTAGTATAAGTTTATATCATTTTCCTTTATTTGTTCAGTTTAAACAAAAAATGAGTTTCATTATATGAAAAATTAATAAATTTGAAACAAGTCACGAGTGAGGAATGAAAGTGGATATTTTCTATCACTTTCAATCTCATAGAATGATTCTCATAGTTATTAACTAAACAACATTTATGGGTATATTTAACTTTGATTTCCATTTCATTCCCCTCCCTCATACCTATAAACCAAACACCTTCTTGATTAATTTACTAAATCCATAATTTTCTCATGTAGAATCACAAATTGGCCTTGTATGGCTCCTTATTGTAGATATCTATTTTTAAAAATATTATTTTTGCTATTTATTCTTTTTTTTTTAGGATAATTAGAAAACATAAGCTTTTGAAAAATGGGGATTTGTGTTTGTTCTTTGTATCTATCACTCGTAGTCATTCTTATCTCGATTTCAGAGTTTGTCTTTATCCTCATCTTCGATATGTCTATCATATTCTAACTCTATCTCGAGTTCCTAAAACTCTTATAAATACCGCACTATTCCTTTCTACTTGATTCACTATTAACATACTCGTTGATGATATCATTCTCATTCCCTCACATTCACACAACTCATACACTAGTGAAATTCTGTTAGAAAAACACTCCATAAAGAAAAGAAGGATTTGTCATAATCATCATAACCAGATTCCGGATCTTGCCATTCCCACCATTAAATTCATCAAAAGTTTGTAAGTCTTTATTTATTATTTTTTTTTTTATGTTTATGATATGAGACGAAATCATTGTTCATTTACATGACTTCAAATGATCCTTGGCCTATTCTACTATGCTTTTTGTATGTTTGTGTATGAGTTCATGAATTTGCAAAAAAAAAAAAACATAGTTTAATATATTTTATTCTTTTATTTGTTTGATTTTTTTCTCTTCTAGAATTCGTGAGCTACCTGAATCCAATATTGGGACATAGGATTATGTAATTTTTTATGGTATTTTTTTAATTTCTTGTTTATTTGTAGTTGTCAAACATAAATTAACTCACTTTTTGGGTTTAAAATTAAAAGATTAAATTAAATTCGCAACCGGTTTAATTTCACCGAGGGTGAAAGCATGCCTAATTTACTTGTTAGGTAGTCTAGCCTTTCCTTTCTTTAATAAGACTACGGAACCCAAATCTGTAATTTTTTTGAAATACCAGGTGTCAACTAGGTAAGGTTTTAAGTATATAAAAATGATCCAATCTTGGTGACTCGATACATCAAAAATCTAATACCGAATAACGACTTCTATTTTTAGAAAACCCTTTTTCCTAGATTTATTTAATTGGGCCGACTGTTGCATTTTTTTGTTGAATCCTATTTTGGACCCCTTTCTTTCTTTATTTCTTTTATTTAATTTAAATATTTTTATACATTTTTGTTAAAAATAGGGTGCAACACTTATCTTATTTAATTAAGTCCCTATGTTTTCAAAAATGTAAATAGTGCATAGGGAAAGTATACCTTGCTTCGAATATTCCTTTGAACTCTATATAGCCTAACTTTTGTTGGATTGATAGGTAGGTTTAAATTGCCTCACATTAGTTTGAGAGATAAATAAATAATACTTAATATATATACGTTGAGTTCAAGACCTAGTGGCTTAATCTTTTAGGTCAAAGTTAGGTTCTATCATATATATTAGGTCTCTTTTGGTGAAAACTCTCTAACAGATTTTTTTTCTCCTTAATAGTGGTATCAAATCTTCTAGTTACAAGCCTAGTCACTAGTTTGCAAGTTTTTCGTTGTTGAGCCGATCAATGTTCTCTTTCTAGGGTTAGACCGTAATCGTCCTTTTCTTGGTATTGGGCTATGAACTTAAGAAGAGTGCGCCTATTGGACCATAGGTTTGGGGTTTGACTAGGGGTCTAGTTTGTTCACAATCAGATGTGGAATTCAAGAAGAGTGGATTCAAGAGTTGGTTAATGTAAAGAATTTAGACTTGCATGAAATATTAAGGTGGGTTTGATGAGAAACTTAATTTCAATGTAGGAGTATGTCCATAAAAGAAGAGAATATTGGGTTCATGGGTAAGTTTAAATTATCCCACATTAATTTAAGAAAGGAACAAAGAGTACTTAATATATAGATTGGATTCAAAACCTAATAACTTAACCTTTTAAGTTGAAGTTGGATTCCACTTTATATATTGAGTCTCTTTTAGTAGATTCTCTCATGATTTTTCTCTCCCAACAACTTTAATAAGCAATTCAACTTGATTTTGTTTTCATGCGTTTATGTGGTCCACGAAGCAATTTTAAATTGTCATTCATTATTGAACTTTGTCAAAACTTGAGTAATTTGAAGATAATTCAACTTCAATGTTGTAATTTCAAAAAAGTTCTTCTCTAGAAGCATCAGAAAACATACAAACAATTAACAAAGCACTTTTCGTGATGCTCACCACGGACTTTTTTATTTTGCTTAAATGTTTGAGCAACTCGGCTTCAATGACTATCACATGTACAATAGAGCATATCATCCTAAATATTAAAATGTCTAGATTTAAGATGGCATTTTTAATCAAGTTGCACAAGACAAAGCTGTAGTTGGTGCACTATATTGGCCAGTGAAGACTTGCAAAATATGAAACCATATATCTTAAAGGAATCCCAATTTAGAGCAACTGCAAAACTAGTTCATGCATTAAAGTTGTTTATGACTACAAAATAAGGGTTTTACCTTTTAATTGTTTAGAATACTCATTATACATTAGAAAGTAAGTAGTAAAAATACAAATTTCGTATTGTGAGGTGAGTATTCTAAATCGTTAAATAACTGAAAAATAATGAAATCTTTGTACTTTTTAATTATATTAACGATTATCAATATCCACCCCACGTAACGGAGCGAGTAGAGGATTCGTGTGGTTTTCTTTATCTTGCTATCATGTGATTGAAAGCCGAAAGCGGGACAAAAATATTATAGGACGTAGAATGTCGAATTGTTTCAAAACTAAGCTGTGAAGCCCGTGTAAAGGATGAAACTATGAGTAGTAGGCAGGTAGCACATGGGCATCATGAGCCGAAAGGGGTAAAACCCTAAAACAAAGGAGAAAGGAAGCAATAAAGACAAGGAAAATCAAAGGGTTCTTTTCATTTGGAGATTAATTTTCTTTGCAAAGACATAAACTATGGCAAGGGGACAGTGTGATTTGTGACGTGCAAGATTCTGTTGTGGTGGTATTGAGGGAGCAGGTCAAGTTATGGCCATTTTTTCAGAGGCAGATCATTGGGGGGGGGCAAAGATACTCAAAATTATATTTTTCTCTTTCTTAAAATTTTTTAAATTATTATTATATTATTATAAAAATTAGATTTTGAACTCCAAAAAATTTTAGATAATATAAAAAAGTGTTCCTTGTATTTGTATTTATATAATCTTATTTCCCATGAGTTTCAAAAATGTATTATTTTTTTTGATATTTTTTAAAAATTTCAATAACTCCCTTTAAAAATATTCCCAGATTTTAACCCGTAAAATTTTACAAAAATTATAAAACTGTTTCTCCAAAAATATGTATATATAATTTTTGTCCCTCACAAAGTTCAACTCTTGGGTCCACCCCTGTCTTTTTTGCCAAACAACTGAGCCAATGCACGTGAGTTAATTGTCAAAGACTAAAGATTATGGAAGAAGTTTTTGTTTAACATAACAGATATTGTGATTTTCAAAATTACAAACTCTACTTATAAGTATTACGGGAAATATTTTATTTTAACGGATAGGTGTCTAAAAATTAAATGGTGAAGTCAACCTAAAATTTAAAAATGAAAAATAATTTTAAAAAGAATTTATAACTTATTGAAAGATTACAATTTGTAATCTTTCTATTGTTCTTTTCTTGTTAGTAATTATAGTAAACATGCCGAAACATTACGAGTCGATTTAATAATTTTGTCCATTAATTTATAAAAAACGCATAACTTTTACTTTCTCTTTTGTTTCCTGTACTTTATCTTTCTTCAATTAAATTTTCTATTCATTATTTGTTGTATTTGATTTCTTCTTGGAACTATACTGGATATTATTCTGTCTATTGAGCATATTTGATGATAATGAACTTTGTTTGTCATTCCATCAAATTAAGATATCTCAATAACTATGGACTTAGGAGCAATACAACATTGGCCCGTATGGATTATATTTTATTTGGTCTATTATTTTGGCGCATTCTTCAAGATATTATTTGATTTATTTAAAAAATAAGATAATTTTTGAATAATTTGAATATGTGTTTGGATTGTGAAAATTGCAACTAATTTTTTACAAATAAGTGTTTGGATAATTTTTTTTTGTACTAAAAGACAAAAAAAAAATACTTGAAAGTCGAACGAAATTACTAATATCGAAATACATAATCACATTCACTTTCTTTTTTTGCACCATCAAACCAATCATTAAAACCACACACAAAGGTAGTTGCCTTCTTAGTGTTTGAAATCCGAATTTCACAAAATGAGATATGCACGTATACATATATAACTAAACATGTATTTATTTAATATAAATTAAAAATACAATTTAAAGTTTACTCTAGTATTTTTTTACACTAAAAGGCAAAATAAGTATACGAAAGTCGAATAAAATCAGTAATATCAAAATATATAATCTCGTTCACTTTATTTTTTTTGTACCATCAAATCATGTACATAAAATCACACATGAAAGTAGTTGCCTTCTCGTCATATAAAATCCAAATCTTGAAAAATAAGATATGTCCATATGCATAAGCAAACATGTATTTATTTAATATAAAATAAAAATATAATTTAAAATTTATACTTTTTTGTTCATCGTTCAAACTCCCCAATATAGGTTTAGAAGTCCGAACCCTATAAACCATTTTAAATTTCACTTTTCACCCATAGTTCGGATTTCCCATCCAAGGTTTGAAAGCTCAAACCTTGTATAGTGTTTTAAACTCTACTACCCATAGTTCGGATTCTCTGACCTAAGTTTGGAAGTCCAAACCTTATATACTGTTTCTAATAAATTTTACTTTCCTACCCACAGTCCAGACTCTCCAGCCTAGGTTCGGAAGTCTGAACCTTATTTATTATTTTAAAATCGACTTTCCCACCCATAGTTCAGATTCCTCAATTTAGGTTCAGAAATCCAAACCTACATTCCCTTTTTCTTTTGTCAGACAAAATTCAAACAATGAATAGTGCAAAAAATTAATGCTAATATATATGAATAGTCAAATACGTGTATAGATAAATAGTGTAAATAATTGTTTGAATAGTGTAAGTAATGAATAATGAAAAAATTTTGAATTGTGAAAATAATGAATAGTGTTTTGGGGAAAAAATAAAAGTTGACTAAAAAATATTTGTGCTGACCAAACAAGTTCTCCAATAACTGTAGCAAAACAATGAATAGTAAAATAAAAATAGCAAAATATAGAGAAAAAAATTCATACTGTGCCACTATATTACCTTAATTTAAGCACTTATAGAATTGTTGTTTAATTTATCTTCTGATTATTTAGAACAGACTAATCTGCATGCAAGCAAGTAAAATATCGACGTTTTTTATAAACGACAAGATTTTGAAAAAAAAAATAAAAATTAAGAGCTTCCATTTGTTGGTTTTCGAAATTCTTTTTGGTATTATAGTATTTAATGAAGATTATTCTAATCAGTTTGAAGTCATGCACATTGTGATTAAATCAGGTTCAATTTGGAGATAAATAATTTCCACATCTTAATTGTTACAACTATATACCATTTTGAAGCAATTGAAATCATAAGCTTTTACAGCTTAATTACATGGTTGTAGACATATATCAAACAAACAGTCTCAAACAAATAAATGAATATATATATATATATAGCCTCTTTGTGATATTGAGCCTCTTTGTGATATTGAAATTCTACAAATATTTATTTGTATCCGCACATAAAATTCAAATTAGTGAAAATTAGTGAAATCATAAGCTTGGACAGCTTAATTACATGGTTGTAGACATATATCAAACAAACAGTCTCAAAGTTATTCAAATAAATGAATATATATATATATATATATATATATATATATACATATATATATTTGAGCCTCTTTGTGATATTGAAATTCTACAAATATTTATTTGTATCTGCACATAAAATTCAAATTAGTGAAAATTTGTCACAATTGAAAAAAAAAAAACAAAGAGAAGGAAAAAACACCAAAGACACAACGGTTTCGTTTGGATAGTGATTATTCTCCAAATAACATTCTATAATTATTTTATAGAATATTACCTTCTTATCTCACATATATCACATCAAATAATATTTAATAATCAAACAAAATCTGTCTCCAAGATTTCTACCTTAACTTGAAAACAAATGTAACTGTACTTATGGTTCTAACGAAAGAGTCTTATTTTTTCTTTTCTTAGTCACAAGTTTTATTCTTTCTTGCCCCCAGAAAAGTCATATTAGTACACTTATATAGTGTTTTCACATAGGTAAATGGAAATGAAGTTTTATTTATCAAGGATAGCAAGATACATGAGGTCTCAGCACTGATCTTTGCAAGCTAGAGGAAGAAAATATGGAGAGCATAACTAGGAAAAGGTAAGTAGCATTGTAATTTCTTTCGAGTTTATGACATTAAAGAATGCACTAGCTATAACAATAATAGTACTAGATTTTAATTGGAAAATTTTAACAATCAAAATTAAGTAGCATACACGATTAAAGAAAAAAAAAACAAAACAAAAACCCTTTTGCATTAAGTGAAATCTATTTGGAAAATGATTATCAAGAAAGTAAAAGTATCAGAAAATCAACTGATAATGAATAATAAAAAAAAAATAACAAACAAGATTCGAGTAATGCAAAAGATGAGATCTGAAATTATACTGAGGGTTATACAACAAAAGCCCAGAAATCTTATATCTCTTGGTTGAAAATTACCCTTGACAGGTTATATATATGCATTAAACAAGCAGAAATTTCACCACAAAGATTCATACATTTTCTTGAGCTAATAGTAACTACTACTTTCATTTCTGTCTAAGCTTTTTTGGTCAATATATCAACTTTTCATACTTTAATTATGTATATATTTTAAATTTACATATATTAATATTTGATATAAATTTCACGTCTTTTAAAGAAATTTTACTAAAAATCAAATAAATATACATAAATTCTTCGTTACAAAATTACTCTGTTTAACGAAAAAAAAATCAAATTACGACAAACGATTTAGAACGGAAGGAGTATATATAGGAAATAGTAAAAATAAATGATACCTTGAGCTGGAAAATTCATAGAGCTTGCCTGTTGGAGAGAAGACAATCAGTGCAACTTGAGCAAACAAAGAACTTAAACACTCAAAGGCTTTAAGAGAACAGCCCATTTCTCCTCTTGGAGAAAGTCACTTGCCTGCTTGTCGCGTTCTCTATACGCCTCATCTGAGTCTTCCCTCGAGCCATTTTTTGCTTACTTACAACTATATATTCAAGAATAAATATTTATCAGATTGAAACAAGAAAAAAAAAAAGAACAAGAAATAATGACTTTCATATGAATATGATCATGATGATGAGGGAGTGAGGAGAGAATGAATTAAAAAGAAAGGCCTTACACAAAATTAGCAAAAACTCAGTGAAGCCTTTTTTTTGGTTTGTAGGCAAAGAGGAAATTATAGTTATCTAGGCCTAAAATGGGAAGAAACAACTCTCAAATAATGTCTCTATTTTAAATTTTTTTCCTTTTCTGTATGTGTATTTGTGTGTGATGTAGTCATGTAGAGAAAAATACCCAGATGACCAGAAGAAAGGGCTTAGCAGATGTAGCTAGGTTCAAGTGATTGATTGATTCTCAGTGCTATTTTTTTTGGGTGGAGTGTAAAATCATCAAAAGCAAAGACCAATAGATATGGAAGAAAAGACTCCTCTTTGGGGGTCTCACTTATTTCCTTCGTTGTTTGTAGTATTATTATTCTAAAAAAATTTTATACGAATTTGATCCACAAATTTAATCGTAAATGTTATGATTTAACAAATATTATTTTTTTATATCAATAATGTACATTACTTAATTCATATAATCATACAAGTTTACAAGTGTGATTGTGAATCGAATCAATCCACATAAGACATGCTCTTATTGCCCCTCTTTCTTTGTTTATTTTTCTTTAGTTATTGTCGTACTACCTATTACCATTATGTATTCACAAACCCCACCTTTGAAAAAGTAAGACACCATTATTCTACCTATTATATTATGCTTATGATAAAGATCTTTATAGGCAAATCTCATCTTTTCTTATTTTGGTAAAATCCACATAACCAACCTAACCGAGTAAAATACCATATATATATATATAAAAGGAAAAGTGTGTAGTAAGTAACTACACCTGTAACAGGTCAGAAATTCTTTTTTTTTTTTTCCCCCTTAAAGAAAACCCAGTTGAAAAAATTTAGTAGTACTGTAGTACTTTTGTAAATGAAGAAAAAGAGTGAATTAAATTTGTAGGTAGATTATTCAATGGACCTCAAGTAATACGACTAATTCAAGATTAAAGACTTATGAAACCTGTCATGGTACAATGTTATAGATTTTGTATATTATTTTAATAAAAAAAAATTAGACACAGATACCTAATTTCTAAGTTAGATTATGCAAAGAGTAATCTCTTCAGGAAAATATTTAGGTAGATTCGGTTTTTGACCCACCTGTAGATCCTGTGCTCAAGATTAAATTTTAAAAAATCTTATTTACATCTGCTGCTGATGTCATAAATTTTCTAAAATTTAATCCATACCACAGAATTTATAAATAGAGTCAAAAACTGAATCTACCTAAATCCTTGCCATCTCTTCAAATGGGTGTCCCCATTTTAAAATTTTCCGATAATACTCGTATCAGTCGCTTGGTAGTTTCTCCCATGCGAGTTAGGAGAATTTCTTAAGTAAATAGAATTTATGATAATTGTCGTAAATACTTTATTTCAAATTTACCGATCATTTTATTCTATTAAAATAAATTTTTTAATCGGGGTGAATTTGAGTCATCGAATTGGATTGATATGATTAAGAATTTTTCCGTAATATAGGGTACAAGATCTTTTATCTTTATTTATTCTTTGTCACATTATCAAATAAACAGTCAAGATTTTATGGAGTAATTTTAATAAAATAATCTTAATTATTTATTTAATAATGTGATAAAGAGCGATATAGAATGTGAGATAGAAAATCCTTAACGTAAATAGGAGTTAGTATGTTGTGTGTACACATGATGCCAGATGGGGTAATGGTCCCATAATTTTTGTACTAAATTTTGGGGCGTCCGTACAACGTTAGAAAGACGTCGGGATCTTTTTACAAGTACCGTACTCCAAATAACCAATGAGAAATCGAAAACGCATAAGGATTTGACGATTTTCAGGCAACTTTTGTCACGAAAGAATTACTCGGACGACATAGACCTCACACTCAGTAGTCATTTCACATTCGAACCCCACCTGGTCTGTCCACTTGGCTATGGGAGGGATAAAGGGAAAAACTTATACAAATTCAGTCTTTTAATTTTAGGGTTAAATGCAAAAAATATCCTCCGAATTTATACTTCAGTTACACTTTATCCCCTTAATTTATTTAATAAGCACTTTACACCCTCTTTTATGTTTTGAGATAAAATTATCCCTATTATTTTAATTATTATTATTTTTCTTTTTTTCCTTTTATTTATTTTCTCTATCTTGTTTTTTTTTCTTTTTTTTTCATTATTCTC
This sequence comes from Cinchona pubescens, assembly GCA_025175665.1. Classification (NCBI taxonomy): domain Eukaryota; kingdom Viridiplantae; phylum Streptophyta; class Magnoliopsida; order Gentianales; family Rubiaceae; genus Cinchona; species Cinchona pubescens. The sequence goes on along the minus strand of JANKKI010000145.1, from coordinate 474,030 downwards.
TCTTGCTACTACTAAATAATTACTTTACTTTTAATAATTAATTAATTAAAGTTCTAAATTTTCACTTGTCTAAATAATTTAATTTACAAATTAATCATCCTTTAATGCAATAAATATACCTTGTTGTAATATAAAGTTTGTGATTAACTATTAATAGTAAGATTAATAAATAAAAAATAAATTTTTGAGTTAGAGGAAATTAAAAATTTATAGTATACAAATAAAATTATAGAATAAAAAAATATGTACAACATTTTATTTAAGGTGTAATATCGAAAAAAATATAGTAAGAAAATATTACGGCTGCCTAATATAAGGGATTTTGGAGTTATGGTAAATTCAACCAAAATATGACCCGTGAATGATATGGCACCAAATTTTTTTTTTTGCATACTTAGAATATATATATATATTTTTTTTTTGAAAAATTATTTTATCTTTTTATGGTTTGTTTATTTGTTAATTATAGCATTTATAAAACTCATAAAATCTATATTATACTATTTAATAAATGTTGCTTGCATTAAAAAAACTTATTTAATCTATAAATTATTTATAAATGTGTAAAAAATAAGAGCTTTTAACTTACTAATTATTTTTAGTATAATAATTTAACAGTAGCAAGAAAGAATGGATAAAAAGATAAAAGGAAAAATATGAGAGAGAAAATATATAAATTAGTAAGAAGAGAAAAAAATGAAAAAATATTAAAATAGTAAGGGCAATTTTGTCTCAAAACATAAAGAAGTGAGGGATAGGGGGTAAAGTGCTTATTAAATAAGTTGAGGGGGCAAAGTGCAATTGAGGTGTAAATTCTAGGGGGTTTTTTATTTAACCCTTAATTTTTTATTTATAAATCTTATAATGTGAATTAAATTTTACAAAATAAATAAAATTTATATGTAAGTAATATTTTATAAAATTTAATTTAGATTACAATATCTATAAATTTATAAGTGAGATTTAAAATTGACATACCTTAAGTTTCTTTTGCTTTTGTACAAGTGTATAAAGAGATACTAAATTTTTTTTATTTTTTTTATTTTTTTTTTGTGCGTGCCTTAATAGAACAAAAAGATGAGATTCATGAAAAAATATAAAGGCTATTAAACCATTTTTTGGTTTATGAGTATGAGAGAAAATAATGAGAATCAAGGTTAATGATATATATAAATGTTGCTTGGTTAATTATTATGGGAATCGTTCTATGAAAATTGAAGTGTTAGAAATGCCCACTTTCATTCTCCACTTGTGACATGAGTTTCAAATTTATTAATTTAACAACATAATGAAATCCATTCCTTATTCAAACCAAATAAATAAAAAGAAATGACATAAACCCATATTGATAGTGAAATTTATAATTTTTATTCTGATTCCAATTCTTAAATACGAACCAAACGCTTCATTAATCCAAGATACTAATTGATATGAGATATTTTACATTTTCACAAAAGATAGATATATCCTCAGCACAAACTTTCCATTTTATGGGAACACTTGAGAATTTCTTACATAATGAAGAAATGTTCATTCCAACATCAATATGGAGACAAAATAAAGAGGAATTCTATTGTCCCATTAAGGGAACTATTCTCTTGATTTTAAGGATTTGTACAATACAAAATTTTAAAGTACATAATGTGCACTGTACAAAGTCTTAAAGCACAAGGGAATGTTTCCCTCAACGGAACTGTAAAATTTCTCCAAAATAAAACATCTCTATTTTGGTTTTACATAAAATGAGGTAACCATTTCAAATGAATCATTTGGAAATTTTCATTGATGTGTGATCCCTATTCAAATCTTGTTTTACTTTACATTTGACTGGATCGAACAATTTTACTAATTCCCTAATTAAATTTAAGTGGTCGAATCACATAGATCGATTTAGAGTTGCAAATCACGAGTATTAAGCCAAACGTAAATCACAGCCATAATCGTGATTAATCACGAGCAAATGGTCCCGGAGAGAGAAATTAAGCAGAAATTATAATTACTAATGGGGTTGATTCTCGATAAGCACTCACCTAATCTTATAATTAATCTAAACTGTCATCCTTAAATATGTATGCAAAGTACATACGTGGGAGTAAGATATTGAATTGAAAATTATTTATAATAATTTTTTAGGTAACAAAACAAAAGTTGGTGGTGCCGACACCTGTCAGCAAGTGGGTGGGGGGGTTATGCCTTCTATGTTCAGTGACTTGGGTTTTTCGTGAGAGCTTTTTTAGGTTATATGGTTCACATTTTCTAGGAGAAAAGAAGAGAAACCGAAGAGCATATTAGGTAGTAAGACACTTTAGTTATGATTTATTAGTTATGAATTCAAATTATTTGAAGAAAAAAAAAAAGATGAGATTTTATTATCTGTCTAACAAAAAAATATAAAGAAAAAGAAAGATACCGATAGAGGAAGGCTTTCTTTTTTATTTTTTTTAAAATTTTTAATAATCAACAGGGTGGAATGGTTCTATTAGCATATTTAACTATTTTTAGAAGTGTTTAATTAGGTCATAGTTACTTTGATGGGGTCCAACAAGAATGTTAATATAACCTTAAGAAAAAAAAAAAGATGAACAAAGGTTAATTTTTAACACTGTAAATGTTACTAATTTTTAAAATGAACAAAAACTGGTCAATCTCCAATTTTGCCAAAACTGATAATCTAAACGTTAATTTTAAAACCACATTTGAAAATTTATCATAGTCAAACGACCACAAGACAAAACAACAGTAATTGGGACAAATGTTATAAATTTTTGATAAAACATAACAAGAATTAGTGGAGATAAACATATGTAGCAGACAAATGATAGATTATATTTTTGTATAATCTTTCACTCTTAAAAGTTAATTAAAAGTCCTTTTATACTTCTAATATTGGCTTTGAAAATACATTAAAAAAGAAGAACAGAAAACACTAGGAGAATTAATTTTTATACTATATAGCTTTTTCATATACACTTCTATTATTGGCTGCGAAGAGACATAACAAATAGAAGGGAAAAAAAATGGGTTTAAAATGACAATAAAAAGAAGGGAAAAAAATAGTGTAGCCCAAGAGAATGTAGTTTCTATACCTCAACTTTGGCCGATCCCTGTTAGGAATATTAATTTGGCTTAAAGCCGAAGCATCTATTGGATTGCTTTTTCCAACTTGGACTTGGTTTCCATTTGAAGTATTGTTAGGGAAATGATTTACAAAGTCATAATTTAGAATTATTTGTCAAAATCAGTCTATGTTGCACAATTATATTTAATCACTAATCATTGATTTTAGATAGTTAGTCAGATTTTATTTATTTTTTGGCAGATCTATTGATACATCAGTAGATTTTTTTTTTTCTTTTTTCATTTTGTTATTCTGTATAGACACACTATTATTATTAGGGGTTAATAACACTTTGCCCCCCTAAACTAGATAAGTAATTACACTTTGTTCTGCTAAACTTAAATAATATGCACTTTACTCTCATTCACATTATTCATCCTCTAAAAATTTTAAAATATCACGAAAATCTAATTAAATTATTGAAATACCCTTAATATTGTATTTTGATTTTCATGTATTTAATTTTAATGTTCTATAGTTACAAAAGAATTAAGAAAAAATAAAATACTATAAAAATAAATTGATTTATTTGACTTTATGGAGTGAAAATGTAAAAAAATATTGAATTATATTATATTCGATATTATAATTTGTACAGGTTAAGTTAAATATTAAAATATAAAATATTAAGTGACATTGAAAAATTACAAAAGTTTTAAAGAAAATATATTGTTACACAATATACCTTTAAAGAAAAAATTCCAATAGAAAATAAGCCGATCTAGGAATTATTTCACCACTATAGTTAAACATTCAAATTAATATAAAATAAAATCCCCAAACTTTAAAATTTTGACCAAAAAAATATATCGATATGGATTATATTGAAATATTATATAGTTTATTTTTCTTTATTTTAAATAATAATTATCATATTACTATCAAAATTTGAATACATAAAAATTCAAAATATATTACTAAATGTATTTTAGTCATTTAACTAGATTATATGTATAATTTTAAAATTGTTAATAGATGAACAGTGCGAATGAGAGCAAAGTATAATTATCTACATAGTTCAGGAGACAAAATATTAGTGACCCTAATTAATAGTATTATATTTTCACTATCATTTTTAAATTTGACTTACTTTTGCTTTCTCCTTGTGAGCATATACAGAGATATATCATATATATGTAGTTTGTTTTTGCTTTTTCTATTTTTGGTAAACAAAAAGCATGCATTATTCTGCAGTCAAGTATAGTGGCTCAGTGGCGTAATGATTATCAACTTCCAAAACAAAAAAGGTCGAATATAAGACTGATGAATTTGTTCAAATTGTCGTGTCTCTATTTCTAAAAACAGCAATACCACATTCCTTTTGCTTATTGCTACTTACATCACATGTGCTCCGTTAGCTCCTGTTCACTTTATTATACACAAAGCCTTTCAAATGAGGCATTGATTTCGTTACTCGTATTGTTAACTAAATGAATTATCAAAATTATTATTTTAAAATTATTCTGCAAAATATTGATAATTTATTAAGTAGTGTGATAGAGAATAATACAGAATATGAGATAGAAAATCATATTCTCGTTGACGATCTAATGCTTGTGGATATAATTTACCTTGCCATTATAAGTTTGTGAAATTTTTTTTATAGTATAATATCAAGTGTTCTAAAAATTTATATTATACAATACTTGTAATGGTTAAAAAAAAAAAGAAAAATGACCAATTTAATCCCTTATTTTTAGAATATCAATTAATCTGATCCGTTATATATTATTACAAACCATTCTAGTCCCTCATCTTTAAAAATTAATAATTTAAGACTTATGATAAAAATCATAACATCAGACAAGTTAATAAAATAAATCACGTGATAATCACATGACCGTTAACTAACAATAAATGTATCGTTAATAATTTTGTTAATTTTTTCACAATTTCCGACACAAACCTTAAATTAATTAATTTGTTTAAGATTGAGGGACCAAATTGATTTTTGTGATAGATAAGTGACTAATACAATTTGGAATGCTTAATTAGCATGTGATAGCTAGTTGCTGTAATGAAGCAGCAGAAACACTTGATCACAAAGACAGGACAGCAACAATCAAGGACATTTTCCATAAATGACTATTGGGATGAAGGAAAAAAATGCTGAAATCTTCATTCTTCTCTGTTAAGGGCCAAGAAAATATTGTGCATCGATCACCACTATCAAAATGCGTGGCACAGCTCACTCAAGTTGACAAAATTTGCAGAAACAAAGTATAAATACAAATTACAATATTTTAAACAGTCTGCTCAATCTCACTCCCTACTCAAACTATGTTCACGAGACAAAATTGCATCTGAGAACATTTTTCTAATCAGGCCATTTCTTCTGCCATTACATGCTCAGCTAGTGGCAAGTCTTTGCGTAATAAATGGAGCGAGAAAAGCGCTATAAGCAGTGCATTCCGTCTTAAACATGTTGTAAAATCATCTTTGCTGATTCTCCCATCGCCATCTATATCAAACATAGTGAAAAGCCAATGGATCTGCCAATTTCAATTCAACAACGATTTCAGGGGGGGCAGATAATTTGGGGGGTTGGGCAAAAGGAAGATGGGGAGAGTGAGGGACAAGCGGAGGCAAGGGGTCGAGGGGCATTTATACATGTTTAAATAGTTGAGTTGTTTCCTCCCATCTTCTCTTTAGCACATTAAGGCCCTCTTCAGGGTTAATAGAATTTTTCAGTTACGGTGCCTAGAAAAAGAAATATTCCTCCATTTATTTTGGGTATATTCAAATTTTCCTTTTTCACATTATCTTAGAAACAATTGCAAGAAAATATTTCTTTGATCTCTTACCTCATCGCACATCTAAGTCAGGCATCACCCATGCAAGTGAATCTCTTAACTGTAGAAACAAACATGTGATGAAGTTGAGTCGAGTCAGGTACTTGAGAAATCTATTATTCAATAAAGAAGGGCCAGAGGCCAAAACTGAGTGGAGAAGGCAAACCTCTTGCTCTGATATATAATTTGCTCCCTTGACATCACATCTAACAAATGCCAATTCACAAGAATGCCGAAATAACGGCTGCTTCAGAATGTAAGCTGATCCGAGCAAGAACTGGAAGCAATACATAGTGCCAATCAATTTTTAAATTGACATACAGTTCTTAGTCTTATTTACTGCCAAGGCCCCAAGAGAGGCAAGAAACACATGCAGAGAAGCAATTGCTACCCAACTACGGACTGTTGGCATGAGCTGTATTCTCCATTTAGTTAACAATCATTTTAGGGATAGTTAATTATTTTAATTGTTGTAAATCTCACATAATCTGATAAGCCATATCACTAGCTTTGTTTGGGGAGTTATATAAATTTTGTATATAAGGTACAAGACTTCTGTGAATAGAGTGGAAAGTAACTAAGTGAATAAAAATCTTTCTATGTTTTATCATGGACTTTTCCTATCAATCACTCAATTTTATAATAGCAAAAGATGATATCTAACTATTAATTATCAGGGTCAACCAGTTTATAAAACCAGATGAGTTCTTCTATCAATTAACATCAGACTCCATAAACATGAATGTAAATGGGTACTTACACAAATAAATTAAATGACACTTGAACATATGAAGTGATAAATAAATTAACCAGGTATAGAGGGATGACCTGTTTAAATGTTATTTTACCAGTCCTCTGCACATCGACAAATTGAAATATCTGCAAGCCAGTAACTCAATAAATAAAGGAAAGACAGCGAAGGTGCACTCTCAACTTATTAACATTATTAGACTCCATTTCAAGATCTATGATTAGTAACTAAGTGATACTTGATAAATGAGTCATGTATTCTTGCATTTTAGAATATTTTGAGGTACAAATCAATATGAAACTCAATAATGGCAAAGGATATTAGCAAAAGTTGGAGCAAGCTTTTCAGCTCAAATCTAATAACAGTCCACAACCACAATAAAGCTAAAAAACAACTAGAGATACATTTACTCTGGCCCTCCCAACATGCCCTCCCAACATCTTCACTTAAAAATATCAAACAGTGCAAAATACTTCTATCTCACCAAATATTTCTTCTACATTTTTGCCATATATTATCACACATCATAACAGAAGATGGAATGAGAAGATATGAATGAATTATTTTACCGGTAACAAAAACAGGGTTAAAGTTAATTGTTAACTGAAATACCCTCAATAACTGACCTTTTCAGAAAGAGCGCAAGGTTTTAGTCTGAGAACTCTGAGGAAGTCATGAATTGTGACATGTCCACTGAGAACAACAATGAAACTTATAATGCAATGTTCTTTTAAAATAAATAACTAAGCGTTCATAAGTAAAAGCTCATCTTTAATTATTTCTGAGAAACAATCTGAGAAAAATACAAATCTCTAGTCTTGAACAGGACATGATGAGAAAAGGAGAGTGGGAAGGAAATAAAAGATGATTGCAGTGTCTCATCCTTGTATAGTACCCTCCTAAGCAGTGAAGGATGGAGCTTGTAAACCAAAGTTTTAATGATGAAAAGAAACAGATAGACCAAATAAACGCAAATATGTATCACAACAAATGGAAAAAGAAAAGACGACATTATCATACAGAATTTACTAAGAAAAACTTGTACAACAGCCAGCAAGCAGCACATTATAGCGATTATATCCATACACACACAAGAACATATTAATAAAATTGAAAGCACAAGACAACCATGGTTGTATCTCTAATGTCATCCTGAAAACAAATCTGTATTTACAAAAAACTGACCAGCAGTCCTCAAACATGATTGAGATACTATAATCAACATAAATAATGCATAAATACATGATCCTAAACAATGCAACACTACACTACACCCACTGAAAGTCTTTTACTGGATGCAGAGATATTATAATCAGCATAAGTAATGCATTTCCTGGTGGAATACATCTTCCATCACGGTAGCTCTCCAACTACGGCAAGAATAGCAAAGGTTATTTCATTACACTCCAATAACATAAGTTCAATTCCTTAAATGATAAGCACAAAAGTAGAACAAGTTGGAATCCGAAGTACAATTTGCATACAAGTGACACAATGAACAAAATAGATTACTTTACACTTACAGAGGTTGCCAACTTGTTATTAGCAATTCAGACAGGAAGAAAGAGGAACAGTAGTACTCAGAGAGGCTCAGTCTAGCCCGAAGTTTAGGCAGAATAAAAAAATCAATTTATTGTACCTGGAATCAGGGTTCATTGAAAGAAAGATATCCAAAAGGTCTACAGCTTCCAAAGTGCTCAGATGGAATGACTGAGAAGCAAATGGGTAATCAATCATCATACCTTCATCAGATGGAGCAATGCAATATAACACAGCATGGAACAGGTGCAAGAAAAGAAGAAAAAAAAGAATACCACATGGTCAACATTTGGAGTAGGCTTCACGAGTTTTGGGTTCAAAGACTCTATCTTATTTGATTTAATGTTTTTAGGAATATGATTTTTATACCATTTAGTGTTCTTTTTGTGCAGTTTTGCAAGAAAGGGGGAGGTAGTGAAGCCTTTCAAGAAAAGAGAACAAAAAAAATCAGAACTTATGTCTTAACTTTCAGGTTTTGGTAGCAGAAAGCATGTATCTCAGATCACCTTTACAACTATTTAAGACTTAACCTGATATACATACTTTCAGGTAACAAAACTCGTGTCATCCCACTCTCATCAGTACCATTCATGGGCAAAAAACATAGACATTTATAGGGGTAATTATGTCGAACGTTTTTCCACTTTTATTTTTTTGCCTATTATGTTCTTCATTCCTTTTCTCCTTCCCCTTCTCCAGATGGTGGCATCAGTCATGACTCTAATCTCGAGCTACTCCTAATGTCCCTAGCTCCTCCAAATGCTACCAGATGAAGTAGTTTAGAGCATATAATTCTTCTAAATTCAGTTTAAAAAAGAAACTAACCAGATCTACTGAATTTGCACCTAAAAGATTTAGATCAGTTTCTTTCTCGTTGGTGGACCAAAAAGCTATGGGATTACCCTAAATTAATCCCACAGTAAATATGGCCTTACTCACACAGAACCCATACTTCAAAGTCTCAAATAACTTAAACTCAATTTCCATCAATTTGCCAGCTCTACCATCCTGGTATGCAAGACAGAAAAAGTACGAAGAAAGGTCTATTTTGTTCCAAATCTGTAGGAACTCTCAATAGATCTTCTATGATCAATTTCAGCTTTAATTTAGTCCCCTTCACAAATTTCTATATAATGGCTTGGAATATATCCTAATCGTTTAGGAAAGTTGCAAATAATTTTCTTAGTGACTTCAATTTACATTTCTAGTAAAGATTCCTTGTTCAAGGAGGACAACATTTATCTTCTGAGTGTCCTTTAGGTATGTAATAACTTATCAATAATCCCTCCAGTTAAACGAACAGAATAATGTCTATATTAAAATCTAATTCTAGTTTCTGCAAATTGAAACAACAGAGAATAAGTGAAGGAAATGAGACTCACTGATTCAACCCAAGCCATTTCAACCATATATAGAGAGGGCTTGTCCTGGAAAAGCAGAGAAAGGTCATTGAATGAGTGTAAAAGTTTAAATAAATTAAGCCCACGGTAACACCCTCTGAAATACAACAAAACATGTAAATTTTGTCCCCACCTCTTGGTCATTGAAACAAAGGGACTTAGAGCTAGATCTCACATACAATTAGCATTTCAATAATCAGGCTAACTTTAGCTTTATGAAACTGCAGATTGCTTGGTCTGTTTAAACATATTAAGAATATAGTCCATAAGATCTTGTAGAAAACTCCTGTTTCCCCTAAGCGAGCCATCCAAGGACTCGAGGACACATTATGGATCTCTCTGTTAGATATAAGTTGTTAAATAATATATACAATGTCATCTAGAACTTAGACATGGAATACCAAGCACCTGATTGAACTCAGATGCTTTTGTGAGAAGCAATACGTCTCCGTACGAGTGTGATGTTTGTACAACGTTGAGAGCAGTTGCAATGGCATGGCTAGTCTGCATTGCATTTAACATGATCATAATTTGGTGTAAGATTTGTTAGTCACAACTCACAATAATATGGAAATAAACACGGTTGACTAAAAATTAAAACAATAGTACAAGTTACAAACTCAAACAGCATTCAATCTTGTCCACAATGTAAGTAATAAAATTATTTCAACCGGGTAACAGAAGTTCTCATCCAAGACCTATAAAAAAGAACCCTTCACACAATCTGTAGCAAGAGGACGGCCAGACAGAGGTACAACTAGAACTCAACAATTTGAAAGACAAATACTATAGTTATGTATAACACCACTCAAATGCCAACGACATGGACCCAGCCAAAACTATAACCCAAATTCAATATAAAAGCTACTTAGTGACCATTTGACTTAACGTCATTATACAAAGATTAAACACACAGAAAAATTATCTCACATTCACAGAAAGCTACTTTGAAAAAAATGAGCATATAGTAATCAATTTTTAGTGAGAAAGCCAAGGCAATAAATTTCACACTACAAAGATCTTGGGAGAAGGTGCAACATTATTGGTAAAAACTAATAAATTTGCAACACTTTATTACCTCTCTCTTAACTATTATAACATAGAAATGGAAAACAGTTTGTAAGATCTACTATATATTGAGATCCAACAAAATCCAAAATGTATTTTGGAATCCACCAGCATGACAAAATTGCAAAAGAATAGAATGTCTACTTCAAGCAGAAAGTATCATATAAACAATCAGAATTAACTCACCCTCTGACCAAATTGGACAGCATTTTCCTTCATAGTTTCTACTGGTGACACAACAGGAAGATATTCAACCTGTGTGTTTTCACAAAAAATGGAAAGCACTCAGGGTCAACGAAGGTGTAAATAAGAGATGCTCTAAAAAAGAGTGACAAATAGCTTTCAAATTGGATGCTCAGGCATGAATTGATGAGATACGAGAAAGAAAAGAAGCCACGGTAAATCCAACTGATATGTGATTGCAGCGATGCATATCATATAAGGAGAATTATCTCATCATATTTCTTACGGAGCAGATACCTAAATATTGCTCTTTTTAAGTTGCAATGAGTTGATGTTACTCTCATTGGAAATGCTACCACATGACACAGGATGAATATAGAAAATACCAGAAATTACAGATTAGAAAAACGAATATATATGAGGCTAATTGAGTCACGAAACAACATTTAACTACATCAACAGTAGAACAAAAAGTCATGTTGTTAAGTTTAACAGTCCAAACACTGCATCAACATTTTAATGTGAAGAGAGAATTCTTTTTTTTTTTTTTTTTTTGAAAGATGTAAATCACAAAAAGCTTACGAAACAACAGAAAAAGCCAACACACATCTTCTTACCCCCCCCCCCACCACCACCACCACCCCCAGCATCATCACAAATGTTTAGAGACAGATAGAGACAGGGACACGTAGAGAGAGGGTACCTCCATGAAATTGTGGAACTGTGTAAACATCCTAAACATTAGCTTTGCCAATGACATGTCTCCCCTAAACAAAAAGAGAGAGTATGTGAAGTAGGCTGACAGAAATGAAACAAATGTATATTGGAAAGGGGAAAGGATCACGGAGTGAATTTCAGAAATATATTAGGAGAAAAGCATACCATGATTGATCAAAATGAACATGGGGATAGCGGACAACTACTGGCTGGATAGGATAACCAGGGATAAATGCACCAAGTTGGAAAGAAATAATTACTCTTCCATTTGTTGTAGTTCCCTCGGGAAATAAAAGCACTCGAGGAAATTGATCGCTAGATGCCTTTCTCTGTATTCAGATCCTTGAAAGCATACATCCATATCAAATAGCTTATACATTGATAGAGCAACAAATTTTGAACATTTTCTGCCCAGACACAATACATTTAGAGTCGCAAAATGTACTCGATAAACTTTTTTTTAATTTTTTAGTTTACTTCCACCCAAATGGCTTTTCAGGCTACATTATGTGACAGACATGGATACCCATTCACACATACACATGAACACAGAGAAAAGGAGGGATACAGGAACAAGTAAAATGGATTTTTTTTTTACTTAAATATTAATCCCTTAGTTTTCTGCAAACCATAGTGCACTAGTCCATGAAAGATATGTGGACTAATACTACATGGAATTTTGTCTCTTTCCAATTCAAAAAATGACAAAATAGAGGCAAGTATTAGCTACTTTATATATCTATATAATTTGACGCAAATAGCTTTTGATAGCCTGTAATCACATGAGAGAATGAGACAGATATCAGACTAAGTTTTGTCAAAAGAGTAAGGGCTAGAAGCGACTTTACTTAAACTCAATTGCAATCTTTCCTGTTCAATATTTTTAACAAAATTACACTTTACTCCATTCTTTTTTTTTTTTTTTCTTCCAGACTTTTTTATACTCCATTCAATTTGTTGCATATTTTAGTTGAACATCAAAAACTGAATTTTCCTGAATCCTGATGTTTCTGAAAATTCACAAATGGAATTAAAGATCAAGATTCTACACACTTCAAGTCTGTTAAAAATTAAAATTTCAAACAAGATATTCATACTTGCCTGAGCTACACCCAGACACTTCACTAGATTAATAAGCCAATATATAGCAGCACAATACAGATAAAAATATAAAACAACAATTTCTCACTAAATTAATGAAAGGAACAATTTCTACTCGGAGAGTTTGGGATGATGCCTATATAGTAAATCATCATTCAGAGAATTAACTGCAAAATCCATCAGTAGCAATACAAATAAAACACAGTTCATCTAGCAAGAAACATTCTACCTTTATTTCATTAACAGCATTCTTCCTTGATGAATGTGAAAATCTATTCACATATATAACCTGTAAATACAGAAATGAAAGAAGACATAATACATCTATTGGAATCAGAAGTGATTCAATCAAACGATAGAATCTTGAAATCAAAATGTAAAATCTGATAAGAATATGTAACACAATGATCATACAAAGAGTTTTTATTACTCAATTGTAATCAGTTAGTGGGTCATAATATTACCTGCATCGCCCTGATTATGGTACCAACAAAGGGCATGGAGTCATGGGACTCGGATGCAACAATAGTGGGAAATAATTCATAGAAGAAGAAAATAGGTTCAATATATGATACATGATTGGATACAACAATAGGAGCAATCTCCCTCGGAGCAGGTCTACCTTTTCGTCTGATCCAATGGTAACTGCAGCATTTAGAATGGGGAAGCTTAATGAGTTCTCAGCAAATAGCAGGTATAAAAAGGCACGAAAAGCACTTCAAAATATGCATCTATCTTCTAAAACTTCAATGTTCATTCCTGAAAAAGCTTTGCATAAGAATCTCTAGTAATACAAGAACAAGAGAATACCACCACTAAGAGAATGAAATACTAGATCATCCACATATTGTCAAAGTATTGTACCTTCCCTAGATTATAGTTGGCCATGTATGCAAATCCATTTTTCACTGCTCAACTATTCCCATTGTTTAGACTCAGCAAAGGGATTGTTTATTCACAGTCAAAAAGCCAAGTTGATAAAAAAGAAAATCTTTTCAGAAAATTTACCATGCTTACCCCAACTGCAATGCCTAGACTTCCAAGTTTGACATAATTTTACATGATTGATTTCATTTATTCTATTACACTTTTCAACCCCCCACACCAAAAAATAAAAAAAGAAGATCCCTGCCTTTATGGGTAAAATAGCATCTTGTTACTTCCTTAGAAACAACAAATTTAAAACTAGCCCAGTCCCTATCTACCACTACTAAAATTTCTATGACTTAATCCACAGGCTTTTATTAACCAGCCCCCAAAAATGACTAAATAAAACTACAAAGACGCTTTAAATCTTACAATTCAAACTTCCACAGGTACAGCTATAAACAATTTTTTCTTTCTAAATGGCAAAAGATTACAATTTCACGTTGTTTCCGCGCTCTTGCAATCTTCAGTTTTAAAACCCACAATTCTCCTCACACATGCATTGTACATCTCCTGTGCACATTTTCTTCTTTTCCACTTTTTTTTTTTTTTTAAAAAAAAAAAAGAAAAAAGAAAACATCTTTCTACTTTCCGCCGTCACCATCTCTTACTGAAAGTGAATATTCAAAGTTTAGTTAGCAACCTAAAATTCAAAACTTTCCAATAAATCATACTCCCATTTCTAGGAAGGAAAAAAAACACCATTCCCTTAAGAAAATCAAATCAAACAAAACAAGATATTCAACTTGCAAAAGAACCCAATTTAAATAAACCTCAAATCAACATAAAAAAATCAAAATTTCGTCCAAAAAACAATGAAAATAGTTGGAGTGGACTACAAACCCGAATGAAAAGAGGATGCAACGGGTGCAAAAACGGGTGACCCACATGATCCGAGACCTCCATTTGGGCATAGGATTATCCTTATCTTTGGCCCAACCACAAAGAGCAAGAACAGTAGTCACATATCCAACCATCAAACTCAACCCAAACAAAACCAGCCTCAAAACAGCAATAGGCAAACACACCAAAATCTTCACCCACTCATAAACCCCTTCAATTCTTGGAGTGTTATTCTTAAAAGGGTCGATTGTTGTGGGCCCAGGGACCTCAAATCCGTGAGCCCCAAGAAACCCATATGGGTTCTCTTCTTGAAGTTCAAGATTCAAGCTCCAATCTTCTTGATTGTAATTGTTGTTGTTGTTATTGGATGGTTGATATGGGTCGATGGTGAGGATGGTGTGGGGTCCGTTGGAGTGTCGCTGGGAAGAAGAGAGGAGTGGAGCGGAGAGGTGGTTTTGGTCTGACATGGGTGGTTTTCCGGTGATGGTAGGTGGAGGTCAAAAACTGAAGAGTGGAGAGAGAGAAAAAGAGGGAAGAGATTTGACCGATATTCAGACAGAGATGCGGAATGTGTGGGTCGTTTATTCTAGATGTGTTGAGAGTTTTAATAGTTTAATGATTTTTTCATGAAAAAATAAAATACCGAATAAGTGTTACGAATAATTTTTTTTTTTTTATCAAGCGACAAAGAAATAATTATTAATTATAATTATTACACATAATTAGTGGATTGAAAAATAATAAATTTTTTTATATTTTTTAATTATTTTAACGATTATTAATATATTCTGTTAAAATTTATTTATTTTAATATAGATTGACTTTGATGATTATATCATTTAATGGTCTCGATTAATAAATTAATTAATGTTTAAATTTATTTAATGATTTTGATAAGATTTTACGTAAATGATTTAATGTAAATTTAATTATAATAAGTCTAATTTAAATGATTTATCAAAAAAAAGGTCTAATTTAAATGAATGTTCTTATATTTAATGTTTTAAATTTTGAGTCGAGTTGAAAAGACTAAAAATAATAAATCTTATTTAATTTTGAAATAAATATTAACACATCAAATCATAATGATATTTCTTAACATCACATCGTCTATATTACGTCTAAAATAAATTAATAATCATATGATGAGATCATAAACTAATCGTTATAACTTATTGTTTGAACTTTGACGGAGTCCCAGAGTGCCACCGCCATGGCCACAATTTACAATCACAACTCGACAGGTAATAAAGAAAGAAGTATGGCCACTATTATTGAGGCTTTAACTCTTTTGTTTTTTTTTTTTTTTTGACAGAATGGACTTTTGGGCCCGATTAGTCCTCTTTCCTGTAATTTCTAACCTCAAACGGCAGGACGGTAACTCCTAAAATTCGAATTAGAAATCTCGAGGTAAATATACTTTGCAGAAACCAGCTGAGCTCCCGAGAGGGGTTTTGGCTCTTTTGTTTGGGCAGGGAAAAGGTGAAATATAATTTGTATAATTGTATTGGAATCAAGTTTCTCAATTCCATCTAAATCTTAGCTAAACGAAGTACTTGATGAAGATTGGTTTATTAATAAAATAAATAAACAAATAAGAGTTATTTTTCTTTTAAGTGTTCATTGATTTTTTATTTTTATTTTTTAAAAGGTGATTTTGAGCTTAATTAGATAGTTATAAAATAAAAATTTACAGAAAATTTTATAACTCTTTTGAGGGAATTATTATGTTGGCTTTAAGAACTTGTGCAGTACAAGTTTTTAAAATATGTGGTATTATACTGTACAAAATTTTAAAATATAATAGGATGGTTTCCTCAACGAATAGAATTTTTCTAAATTTTATAAATAAATAAAATTTTAGGAAATTCTACCGTATCGTTGTGGGAACCATTCCATTAATTTTAAAAATTTGTATGGTATAAGTTTTGGAAAATTCTACATTTTTTTTTAGGGAACCGTTCTTATGTGCTTTAAATGGTTGTACAATACAATATCATGTGCTTTAAAAGCTTGTACTACACAAGTTTTTAAAGTTAAAGAAAATGATTTCTTAAAAAAAATGTAGAATTCCCCACAAGTTTTTATAACACATAGTATTATTTTGTATAAATTTTTATGACTTAAATATAACATAATGATTTTATTACAAAATCGTAAAAAATTTAGGATTGTAACATATATAAAAAATATAAATAATGTATGTTCGGGTTTTTGCTAACGTTTAATATATATGTTTAGTGACTCGTTTACATCATTTATCAAAGGAAATTGAATTGTTATTTTAATCTTATAAATCGTTCTATTTTTTAAAAAAATTAATTGATCTAAATATAACCGATTTTTTTTTTTATTTTTGCCTTCAAAGATTAGAAAAATTAAATAGAATTAAAAAATATTAAATTTATAACTAATAAATTATATATATAAAAAATTACTATCCAAATTACAGTTGGTCATGAAATTGAGTTGAAGGACTTTGTCATTATCACAAGTTGTTATCAGCGTTAGTCCTCTTCTTACAACTTCGATACTGCTATTAAGGTATGTTCGTTTATTTTTCAGAAATTTTTTAGGAGCCAAACACCAAAAAAATTTCGGCGTAAAATATTTTTCAATTTTTCTTCCTCTGACTGATGCAAATAACTTAAGAAATTTTTGAGCGCAAATTATTTTCTGGATAATTCAAAAGTGACATTAAAGCTTAAATACTTACTTTTAGAATTTCGTTTGCTAAACTTATTTTCGTTTTCAATTCTTTTTCATTCGTTTTTCTCTCAATCATGGGTCCCACACTAATATAACTATCATTATGCATATTTTATTACTATATTGTACTATCATTAATTTTAAACAAAATCAAATTTTTATTAATCACAATTACTTGTAAGGTATTTATTACCATTATTATAAGTTTTTTTAACTTGTATTCATAAAATTAAAGATAAAACCGTTAAAATTTTTTATTTCAAAATATTTTCATTTTGTCAACCGAACACAGAAAAATTGTATGAAAAATGAACTTTTTCATGTAAAATATTTTCCAAGAAGAAAATATTTTCAATCCAAACGAACACACCCTAAATCTCATTTTTTAACAAGTCACCAGATCTAATTTAGAGTAGTGCAAGCAATGCTCTGCCTTTTCCATGCATTCAATTCCTCATGGAAAGGTCAATCATATTTCTCAACTTGTAATTAAGAATATTGCATTGTTTCTCTCCTCGCTCTATACATACTCTATTGCATCTTTCTCTAACTGTCATATTTCGTTTTTTTTTTTTTAATATTTATTTAGTCCAATCTTTGATCCCATATATAATCGGTAGACTCTACAGTGTGAATTAAATCATTCTATAAGATGTAATTCTGATCACAACCACAAAACTTACCGATAAGCTCCAAAATCGAGTCAATTTAAAATTTTTCCATGCTTCTTAATATATGATTCAAATAAGTGTGTTCTGAATTTGGTTTAATCGACCAAATCAAATCAGTTTAGTTTTCAATGTTCAGATATACCAAATAAAGGGATTGGTTATATAATTAAAATTTGGTTATTGAAAATCAATAACCAAATAACTTAATTTTGAGTTTTATTAAATTAAATTTTTTAATAACCGATTCTATATTTCTATATATTCAATCCTTTGATTGTCAGACGGAAAAGTTAACCGAATTATCAAAATCGGTTGATAAACACCAAATTGCAATGGTAAATGTCAAATTCCAGATGGCAGAATTAGGCCCAAAGATCATTCTTGATTCGTGCAGATGGTTAAGAGTCCACATGGTTATTCTCACAAAGCCAGCACTATTAATTTTACATAGTGGCGTCTTTGAATAAATTTTTATTTAGATCTTATTATGTGTATAAGAGACAGATTCAATTCAATTCAAATCAAGCATTAATTCAATAAACTCACCCGACTAATACTTGATTTGAATTGAATTTGATTACTATATTAGTTGGATTATATTAAATTTTAATTTTTTTAATCGAAAATCCGATCCCAAAAGCTCGACCATGAACACCCCTGGCAAGAAGCCAACAAAATACACGTTCTGATCTGAAATTTGAGCCGCCTGAATAAATGAGCTAGTAATGACAAGAGAATCATCACTTCTCAGTTCTCACCAATTCTGTCCCATATTCCGTCCCCTGCTGCATTTGCATTGTTATATACACTGTTTACAGACCAATTGCTGATTGATTGATGAAGCAGATTGGAGGTCATACATACAATACAAGTGGACTAAGAGACACGCGAGGAAAAAACGCACCTTCTCACCGAAAGACACCGACACCAGTCGACATCCCATTACATATACAGCAGAGACCACCACAGCTGCATATAGTATACGGGTTGATGGCCCATTTTTTACGAGCACAACTTTTTACACGCACTCTGACCTCATTGATTGCCGGTACGAATATAAGTACGTGATATTAATATAAATATGTGATACGTTATTTTATAAAAATATAATAGGTAGAGATAAATTAGTTAGTATAGTTTTTTAGAATATAATATGTTTGGTTAGTTTAGTTGATATGTTGTCAATATAAATTTTTATGTAAATTTAAATAGCAAAAAATATAAAATTTACAAATTTGGAAATATACAAATGTAAAAAGTTAGAATTAATTAAAAAAATAAAAAAAACATTTCAACTCCTTGCAAAACACAAACACAAACACAAACACAAACAATGGGGAGCAATAGTAATACGTTCCATGTTGTACATTTGTTAACCTCAACCTCCCATTTCTCGACATATGATGCCATTTCGTACCCAAATACCAATTGCCTAATTAGCATATTGCAAAAATTGATCACCTAAAAGAAGATGACAATAAATATTAGTAAATTAATTATAGTTAACGGTAATATAATAATGAGAGATAGAGACATATATTCTGTGTACATATTACAGAGATTTGTAAAAATATTATATTTCTTAATTAGTCAAAATTTGAAGACAGATTTAGCGATCCGATACGTGTATCATAGTGTTTCGAATCGTAAAAATATAACGAACCAGAATGCGTGAATTGGTACGCAGTTCATGGGAGGAGGAAATTATACAAAGAAAAGAAACGCACAGCCTCCCGAGTTTCTGCTCCAAACACGTCACAGCAACAATGCCAGCATTTATAGATAAGAAAAAGCACTCTTTGCACCCTCGACCATCTTCCTAAGACATACAGAATTTTCTGTATTTACATTATCAACCGATGGGACTCTCTAATAGATGCCTTAATATATGTTGATTTTTCTGATCTTCCTCTAACTGAGCAATATATATAAGGAGAGAGTGCCATTCAGCTCTGTACTCGAAAGAACAACAGATATGAGGACCTCTATCTCCACACCGATCCATTTTGCAGTTACTGTTTCTTATGTTCCAAACACAAGAATAGACCAGCACAAGCACCATTTGGAAGAATGGAGCACCAAACAAATGCTTCTAGCTTGCAGCAACACGACAACCGCTCAAATCACTCATCACTAGAATCAAATGTTGTGGTCCCTGAAGGTCATCTGTTTCATCATTTTCATCAATTGGCTGAACCATGTCATCGTGTGGATCATCAAACACTTGTCTATCTGAAACAAAGAATCCATCCTCTTTAGACTTACAGTCTCTGCCCCTCCAAATGAAAATCTGCTCCTTCTCAAACATCACCAGGATACAAGGAACCAAATCCTTTACCAATGGAAAAACACCTTCACTGACAAAAGCATCTTTTTGTAATCCAAAGTTCAAAAGAAAGAAAAAATAATAATTGGAACATCACAAACAATAACTGCAACCTCATTAACTTCCTGGAAAAACAGTCAGAACTGCCCTAGTTACCCGGCTCCACTCATACATTTATACAGGAACTGGAATCCAAAACCTCTATCTGTCCTTTTAGTGTATAGCCGAATCTGAAACTTATACCCATTCCATGAAATTATACATTTAAGAGGAAAAGATTCTACATGACAAGCTAACATATGAATGTTAGCAAAATGAACTTCCACAAGCAGTTTAGAAAATGACTCCCAGTTTTCTCAGTTTCTATTTTCAAGGAATTCAGGAATCAAG
Organism: Cinchona pubescens; assembly: GCA_025175665.1. Classification (NCBI taxonomy): domain Eukaryota; kingdom Viridiplantae; phylum Streptophyta; class Magnoliopsida; order Gentianales; family Rubiaceae; genus Cinchona; species Cinchona pubescens. Next base: position 453,495 of record JANKKI010000145.1, on the reverse strand, counting down.
CTCACTTACAATTGTAGTTTTTATAAGCCTTATACTTCGCGGGTATACACATACAGGATCTTGGGCTTCCAAAGCATTAACAGGATCACACGTCACTGCTTCTTTTTATAGCTCCTACCCCTGTATAACACAAGAATAGCACCATGTCTCCGGATAATTTTCCCAAATGTCTTGTCCTAGGGGAATGGTCAAAGGTTGTTGCTTGAGCAACGCCAGAAACCAAAGAACATTGAAGTTCAAGACATCTAAAGATAAAGAAGAAGTCTTTCTAATCAAAAGGGGAAGAAAAGCTAATTATTTTATTGAAGAACAACTCTATTTTAATTATGAGGTAGGATACCTAAAACTACACACTATATCATAATAACCTGGTGAAAAGTAGAACTGCAAAACACTAGGGATCTCAAACAAAAAGAAAACAAATAAGGAACCGAGCAACAAGAAAATTTGAGGAACTCTTAAGCTAATGGAGCATCTATACAGAAACAAAAGAAAATTCATGAAGAAAAGGTTTTGAGATGTATGTCCCTGTGACATACTCCTCGACAGCAGGCAAAAAAGCATGGTAAGAAAGTTATAATTATATATTCTAAGGGAGAATAACTAGCTCCAATTGAATGCATACTTTTTTTATTACGAATATCGTTCAGCCTGTCATGTGTTAAACGAGTCCTTAAAATGCACACATTAAAAAGGCACACACACGAAGAATTGACATAGAAAAGTAACCAATTTAACAGAATTTATACGGTATCCATATCAGCAGCTTCTCTTTATACCATTCATTTGTTTACTTTTCATTTCAAATCATCTTCCACCCCAACCCCATCTGCATTGTCATCCCTAGAGAAAAATATACTCACCTTTTCATCCATTTAAGAACTCCACACGCAAAAATTAGGAAAATATCATCTTGTTTACTTTAAAAGTTTGTACAATACAGTATTATGGGTTTTAAAAATTTGCACTATACACACTATTAAAGCTACCGGATGGTTCCTCAAGGAGGCTTAGAATTCTCCCAAAAATTATATTTTCAACTGCTATGACTGAGTTGATACAATGCACATATAACCACAAATTTAACTTCATCTAACAACCAGATCATATTTTTATCCAATTCTTCTTTTTGTTCATTTAATTCCTTCCACGGCTTTCTTTTTATTCTCCTATCCATCAACAGTTAAATCCTTAAACATATGTATTAATAGTAAGTCAAACATTTGAACCCTACCAATCCATTCACATCAATTTTCACAAATTTCATAAAAATGCGAACTTGAAGGCATCACAATCACAGCCACACAAAAAATGAAAAGCCCACTTCACCAAATACATAAATAAACAAATTTAGATTACTATTTCTACGAAAAAAAAAGAGTCAAAATAAAACATGCAATTTATTAACCTCTGCAAGCGAAAAGCGAAAAGTGAAAAGTGAAACCTCCGCAATTGAAAAGCCTCTTTCTATTTTTTAAGAGAAAATAATGGGTGGTGTGGGCCGTTCCTCTTTTTTAAATTTTCTTTTTTTTTAAAGAAAAAAGTTTTAATTCTTATTTTCTTTAACAGAAAATGAGCAATATTTCCAATTATATTAGAAAATGTTTTGATGAAAAAAAAAAAAAACAAAATTTTCAATCAAATTAAAAAAGGTATGTTCTAAAGTTTCTAATTTTATATTTTTTAGAGAGAATAAGCATTATTTCCAATCATATTAGAAAGGGATCGTCCCTCAACTTTGGATAAAAATATCCTATTTAGTCCCTAAAATTATATATTAAATCCTATTATGACCCTATACTAGTTCCTATTCAAATAGCCACTCATGGATGTTAGCACGCACGGCTCATATGAACTGGGATACGGGTCTTTTAGGAAACAAAACAAATCATTCATATGCTTATCTACTTTTATTTTCGTGATGTCTAATTAAATAATATTTATAAGTATAATTATGTTTGATTTTTATTCCTATTCCTTACTAACCATAAACTATTTTTATATATATCTGCTCGTATTTATAGATTTCAAATATTTATTTTTATTAATCTTTTAAGTCTATAAAACCTCGAAAAGCTTTCTACATGAAAGAGAAATAATGAATAATCTATTCATGAATTTGAATAAATATATAGCCTTAAAAGAGAGATTTTAAAGTTTAACTCCTCAAAACATGAAAAATTAGTTTTACGTCTTTGTTTATTCATTTTAAGGAGATTGATTATATGATTTAAATTTGGTTATTGAAAATTCATAACTAAATAATTTTGTTTTGAATTTTGTTATTTTTAGTTTTTAATTTTTTAATAACCAATCCATATTTTTATACAATCAATACTTTTTCTTTGTTAGTTTTTAATTTTTGGTTTTATTTTTATTAGTTTTGCGTCTTTGTTTATTTATTTTATTAATTTTGTACTTAACTTTATAATTAATTTTTCAAATAACTAATAAATTCCGTTTAATCAAATAAATCGAAAAAAATTTCCTTACCCAAATGACTAAAGAAAAGTTTGATTTGAATTTAATTTTAATTTTCTTGTACTGAAAACTAAAAAAAAAAGAATAAAAATTTTCGGCCGGTTTCAATATTTTAACCGAATTATTGAAACCGGCCGATAAACACCAAATTGCAATGGTAAATATGAAATCCCAGATGGTGAACTTAGGCCCAAAGATCATTGTTGATTCCTGCAGATGGTTAAGAGTTCATGTCTCACAAAGCCAGCACTATTATTAGTACCTAAAACCAGTGGCAACAAGCCAACAAAATACACCTTCTGATCTGAAATTTCAGCACTTCTCAGCTCTCACAAATCCTGTCCTTATATTCCATCCCACTCCTGCTTCGTCATGCACACTGTTTACAGCAAATAAACCAATTGTTGATTGATTGATGAAGCAGATTGAGGATACAAGTGGACTAAAAGACATGGGAGGAAAAAACGCACCTTCTCACCGAAAGACACCAATAGCAGTCGACAATACATCCCATAGTTAAAGAGATCACCAAGCTGCATATTCAAGCTGTCCATGCATATACTAGTTCAATTCATTATCAAGAATAAAACCAAATATAGGCCATTCTTAAGAAGAAAAGGACAAGCATATGATTCCAAAAGATGATTGAGTGAATTGGATTAAAAACCGTCCCAAGTGTCGTTAACATTAGCTGCATATATGCCAATTATCACTCGGAGAAATATTGATATATGCTAATTAAAAATGTCAGACAAGTAAAAACAAAATCCAGATAGCCCATCTTTGATGAGCATAATTACTATTTTCCATATTCAAATCTACATATAAACCCCAAGCTACATATAATATGGCATTCAGCATTCTGGTGAAGAGAGCAAATGGGACAGCAACAGTGCAAGTGTTTATAGATAAAAACAGCTCTATTTGCAGCCTCGACCGTCTTCCTAAGCTATATAGGAGTATTTTCTGTATTTACAATATCAACTAATTGGACCTTCTGATAGATGCCTTAAATTTATTTTGATATTCTGATCTTCCTCTAAACTGTGCAATATATTATGCCTGATAATAAGGAAAGCAGTGCCATCACTCATCACCAGAATCAAATGCTTTCTGGTCCTGAAGGTCATCTCTTTCATTATTTTCATCTACGGGCTGAACCATGTCATCATGTGGATCATCAAACACTTCTCTATCTGTAATGAAGAATCCATCCTCATTAACCTATAGCCTTTGCCCTCCGTATGATAATCTGCTCCTTTTCAAATGTCGCCAGGATACAAGTAGCCACATCCGGTACCAATGAAAAACCTTCACCGATAAAAGCATCCTTTTGTAACCTAAGCATCCAAAGTTGAAAGAAAGAAAAAATAATTGGGACATCGCAAACAATATTTGCAACCTCAACAACATCCTGGAAAGACAGTCGAAGTGCCCTAGTTACCCTGTTCTACTCGTACATTATTTATACAAGAACTGGAAATCTGGAATCCAAAACCTTTACCTATCCATTTACCATAAACCCAAATCTGAAACTAATGTCCATTCCACAAAATTATACATTTAAGAGATAAAAATTCAACATGACAAGCTAACATCTGAAGTAAGAAAAACGATAGAGTTCAACAAACAGTCGAGAACATGGACGCCCATTTTACCGGTTTCTATTTTCAAGTAATTCAGTAATCAAGCTCACTTACATTTGTAGATTTTACATGCCTCGGGTATACAGGCTCTTGGGGCTTCCAAAGCATCAATGGGATCACAGTTCACTTCTTCAGTTTATATTTCCTACCTTATATAACACAAGCAGAGCACTATGTCTCCGAATAATTTTCCCAAAAGTCTTGTCCTAGGGAAATGGTCAAAGGTTGTTGCTTGACATACAGGCAATTCCAGAAACCAAAGAACATTGAAGCTCAAGACATCTAAATATAAAGAAGTAGTCTTTCTAATCAAAATTTTTCCCAATTATTTTATTGAAGAACAAATCAGGTAGGATACCTAAACTACACACTATATCATAACTTGGTGAAAAGTAGAACTGCAAAATACTATGAGCAACAAAATAGAGATCTCAAACAAAAGGAAAACAAATAAGGAACTGAACAACAAGAATTAAATTTGAGGAGCTCTTAAGCTAATGTAGCATCTATATAAACAAAAGAAAATTCTGGAAGAAAAGGTCTTGAGATGTATGCCCCTGCGACATACTCAAAAAAAAAAAAAAAAAAGCATGTTAAGAAAGTTATAATCACATATTTTAAGGGAGAAAAACTACCTCCAACTGAATGCAAAAGCTACCTCCAACCGAATGCATATATTTTTTAATATGAATATCGTTCAGCCAGTCATGTGTTAAACTATCTCTGCCTACAAGCTCATATTTTAGTCCTTAAAATGCACATACGAAGAAATTGCATATAAAATAACCAATTTAACAGAATTTATACGGTATCCATATCAGCAGCTTCTCTTTATACCATTAATTTGTTTACTTTTCATTTCACATCATCTTCCATCCCATCCCCACCTCCACCCCACCCGCATCGTCATCCCTATAGAAAAATTATACTCACTTTCATCTATTTAGGAACTCCACCCGCAAAAATTAGGAAAATTCTAATACACTATGATGCCATAACGGTATGAAGTTATAATTATAGATACATATTCTTGGACACCCAATTTTATAATTTTTGCAAAATTTTATGGAGTAAAATCTAATTTTTTTTTAAAGGGAGTTATTGAAATTTTTAAAAAATATCAATAAAAATAAAATATTTTGAAACTCTTGGAAAATAAGATTGTATAAATACATACATAAAAATACTTTTCCTAAAATTTTTGGAGGAACAAAATCTAATTTTTATAATAATATAATAATAATTTAGAAAATTTTAAGGGGAGAAAAATATAATTTTAAAAATCTTGGGAGCGGCCGCCCTTCCCAACTCCTATGATCCGCCCTGAACGGTACCATCCTGTTGTGCCTCAAAAGTTTATAAAGTATAATATTATATATTTTAAAAGTTTGTAGTATACCAATCTTTAAAACTAATGGAATGTTACGTAAACGGAACTGAAGTCCCCCAAAAATTATATTATCAACTTCGAAGACTTTGATACAATGCACATACTCTAACCACAAATTTAACTTCATCTAACAACCAATATCATATTTTTATCCAACTCTTGTTTTTGTTCATTTAATTCCTTCCAAGCTTCTTTTTATTATCCTATCTATCAACAATTAAAACCTTAAACACATGTATTAATAGTTAGTCAAACATTTGAACCCCACCACTCCATTCACATCAATTTTCACAAATTCCATAAAAACCCAAACTTGATAACATCACATTCACAATCACACAAAAATTGAAAAGCCCACTTCACCAAATACATATATAAACAAATTTAGATAACTATTTCTATGAGGAAAAAAAAAGTAAAAATAAATCCTGCAATTAATTAATTAATTACCCGAATTAATTTACCCCTTTAATGAGTATTTGTTGTGGAGTATTATTAATGACGTGGCAGCGGAGGCAGTGGTGGCGAGGAGAGAAATGGGTTTTCTCCGGCGGCTTAACAGGCTGAGCTCAGGAAAATAAACAAAACAGTGGCTTCGGTATAAAGAGCTTATCTGATTTTTGCTTTATAATAATGCGGTTGTCCCACATCGGTATTTTACAAAGAAAAAAATCACTATATAATTAAGAAAGTAAATTCACAAAGCGTGGTGATGATTAAGATGTTAGTGCTTTTTTATTTTTTATTTTTTTTTTATTTTCAGTTCTATTTTGTTGAAGAGAAAATAATGGGTGGTGTAGCCATCTCTATTTTTTTTAATTTGCTTTTTTTTTTTTAATAAAAAAGTTTTACTTGTTTTTTAGAGAGATTAAGCATTATTTCAAATCATATTAGAAAATGTTTTGATGAAAAAAATAAACAAAATTTTCAATCAAATTAAAAAAATATTCGATCTCAAGTTTTTAATTTTTTTTTTAGAGAGATTAAGCATTATTTCAAATCTTATTAGAAAGGTATAATGACCTCATTCGTCCCCCAATTTTGGATAAAAATCTCATTTTGTCTTTTAAATTCAAAAAGATCATATTTAGTCTACGAAGTTATATATCAAATTCTATTATGACCTTATACACCGTTTCTATCCAAATAGTCATTAACTGACGTTAGTACGCACAACTCATATTAACTAGACACAGACCTTTTAAGAAACATAACAAATCATCCACTTTAAAAACTATTAATGTTTAAATGTAAAAACTTGGAAGATATTTAGTTTGTATTGGTAATCGGCATTCAGTAAACTCTACTATTAGTATTTATTTGTATTATTTTTCGTTATTTGTTTGATTTGAAATATAAATGTGTTTCATTGTATTAATGAGTTGATTAATTTGAAATTTAAGTCACAAGTGAAAAATAAAATAAAACGTTTTTCAATACTTTTATTCCTTTAGTACCCAACCAAATAATATTTATAGGTATAATTACCTTTGATTTTCATTCCTATCCCTCATTAACCGTAAATTATTTTTCTGTATATAAGCTCATATTTATAAATTTCAAATATTCATTTTTAATAATAGTCAAGTCTTTAAAACTCGAAAAGTTTTCTACAAGAAGGAGAAATAATGATCACAATCTATTCATGAATTTGAATAAATATTTGGCCCTTACAATAGAGATTTTAAAGTTTAACTCCTCAAAACATGAAAAAAATTCTTCAAGAAAGAGAAATAACTTGCGCCATGGGATTCAATAGATTATTACTGTGGATTTTTGGCTCCGCAAGATCAAGATTTTAAAGTTTTGCATTCGCAAGTATACTAAACCAACAAGTCCACATATTGTGGCATATATGTTGGTATACAAGAACAAGTTTTTATCTTAATACGAGAGATGATAAAGAAAAAAAAAATTAAGGAGAAATTTTGTAATGCATGAAATATTTCAAGAACCAAAAAAAAAAAAAAAAAAAAAATAATAATAATAATAATAACAATTATGTTCATTTTCCTAAGTAGGAGCTCGTAAACAACTACAATATATAGTCTGTGATGCATATGCTCATATAATACCTAACTATTAACCTGTCCAATTTGAAATTTCTCCTACTCTTATATATTGGTCCAAAACGGTGAGAATATTAAAATTCTTTTATTATTCATCTTGTATTATAAAGTAAATATTCTTAATCGTTAGATGATTAAAAATAATAAAAAACTTTACTTTTTCGACATTTTAACGACTCTCAATACTCACCTCGTATTGTGAAATAAATAGTCATCAGAATTCAAATATTTGAAAGCTTTCTTTCGAGGTGATATTAATATTGATGGAGTAGAAGAGACTTGCATTTCAATCCAAGAAAAAGGTTTCTTGATGCAAACGGCTCTTTGTGTATAAGCCACAACTTTTTAAGTATTGTGAAAATGATCTCCAGAAAGGTAATTATGAAGTCTTGAATTTGGAGTTGGGATTAATTAAAAGCAAATCTTAATTAGGCCAAACATTAATTAATCTTTCACCAGTGCTGTTTTACCCACACCACCACATCATTATAAGCTTGTTTCGTTAGATATTTCATATATATTACCTAGACGCCTTTATAATTAATTAACTTTGAAATGATGAACCACAAAATTTAAAAGTACTTATTGTTACTTGTATTAGATAAACAAAGTCTTAAAGAAAAGAGGATGTACTTAAGGTCGCCTATACATATATTTAAAATGGAGCTATACTATGTTGTGGCCCGTATCATCATTTCAAATTTTAAGTGCATTTCATCATGAGGCCTCATAACATACAAATTCTAATTTAAACTAAATTAAGATTATTCCGATAAATGATTTATTAGAAACACCAATTAAAACTTGTCACATAAATTATTTTAACCCCACTCCTATAATTACAAGATTACAACCATTTATAATTATCTCGAAAAATTATAATCTTATTTTTTTCTTTTTCATAAAATAAGAAAATTGAAAAAAATCAAATTCTATTCTTGAATAAACTCTTAATTCGGATAAACCTGAGATACATTAAACCTAACAAATTTTATATAACTCTTACGATGTAAGACTAAGTAACGGTTCAGGTCGATGCACTTGAACCAACATAGAAACTTCATTGTCATATTTCATAATAAAATATTTAGTGGAGTTCTACTATCATGTAAGAGAATAATTCCGTTAATTTTAAAAATTTGTATAGTAGAAACTTTTAAAATATATATAAATACAATTTTTTAAAGTACAACGAGAGTATTTTCTAAAAAAATAGTAGAATTTTCCTAAAATATTCTTAAGCGTGTGAAAAAAAAAATCAAGAATCTTAAAGGTCAATGCTGCATAATAATAATAATAGTTTTAAATTAGGAAAATAAGCATTGGAAAAAAAAATTTAAACTTATAATTAGCCCACGTAGCTTTCTTTGTCAATATCGTATGATGGCCAAACCTTTATCTTTCTTTAAAGATTTCCCAATAGATCAATATGGCTCAACATAAAACACTAAAGTCAAGTTAAAGTCTCATCAACTTTCTATTTTTGATACAGTATATGCATGGTTGCTTCTTCGACAATATTACTTACTATTTTCTTTTAATTATTGTTATTTATATACTTGTAATTACAAAGCCAACCATTCCCTTCAACAGGTTAACACATAATGATGATGGGGTACTATACTAATTACATCTGTTCATTCCCCATTCGTCATCTTATTCTACTTTTCTTGATCACATTGACAGCTCTTCAAGTTGCAAATGGAGACGCCCAGAAGGTAAGTTATTTATATACTAATTCTTATTAGTTATATAAATGATGTGAACAATTGAATTTGCATGCATTCTTGCAGGACTTTTATATTGTTTTTATGAGGGATCGTTTGATATTGAATGAAGAAGCTGATGTTCAGCAGACACATGTTGATCTTCTCTCATCCCTCAAAGGAAGGTATGTTGTTCTATGCCTTTGTTCAAGTTTTTCACATTGATGTTGTGGTTAGAATTAAATCTTATGAATTTTATTTATATTCGTTGGTGTTATTCATTTTATAAAATTTAATCCACATGTCAAGATCTATAAATTGAAACAAAGATTTGATCTACCTAAATATTTCATATATGTGTTTCGACACAAAAGGGTTAAACTTTTTCGAAAAGTTTTTCCTCTTTTGGTGGAACGACACAAAAAATGAAAAAAAAAAAAAGGAGAAAAAAAAAAAGAAAAAGAAAAAGAAAAAGAAATGATGTAGCCATAAGGAAGATTTAAAAATCGACACAACATTAATATAGAAAAATTATATTAAATCATTAATTTTTTATTTTAGATATTTAGTTGAATTTTTTTTTTTTTTTTCGCCAATTCAGTGTCAGATGTATTTATCACTTTGATTTTTTTATAGTACTCATAGTCATAATGTATGGAAGCAGATATGGACTTACCCCTGTAAGAGATTTTTTTTTTTTTCTAAATTTCTAACTTATTCCCAATGAAACAGCGAAACTGATGGTAGAGAGTCCCTGGTATATAGTTACACCAAAAGCTTCAATGCATTTGCAGCAAAGCTTTCTGAAGATGAAGTTGGCAAGTTATCAAGTACGAAATAATACTATTAATCAAGATTCAACAACATGCATGCATAAATCTTCAAGAATATACCTAATCTTATTCAATATACAGGCTAGAATCTTAATTAATTATTGAAAAGCAGTTAATATAATTACATGCAGGCATGGGTGATGTAGTTTCGGTCATTAAAAATGGATATCACAAGCTGCATACTACAAAATCCTGGGAATTTATTGGCCTACCTCCAACAGCAAAAAGAAATTTGCAAGTTGAGAGCAACATCATAGTTGGTCTATTTGATACAGGTTCAGTTTAATTTTTTGCACAAAGCATTAATTACTTTATGAAGAAAAAAAACGATCGCTTCATTTGGACAATTATTATTTTTGAAATATTATTTTGAAAAGTATTGTAATAATTATTTTGATGTGATACATATGAGATAAAAATGATTTAAAAATGCGTATGGAATTATTTGAAGAATAATGAAATAATGACTACTCTCCTCTGAAAACAAAAATTGTGTATTTATCCTTGTTTTACAACATAATACTTAATTAAACCACTTAAAGTATTATATTTCACGTATAAATCAACGTTCAAAAATACAAATATTAAGACGATTAGATTCAACTCAAAAAATTATTGATTTTAGTATATTCAGAAACTCGACTGTCTTTTATCGAGTCAAAAATAAAATAAAATTAGTTTAATTAGTTTGTTTCTTGAATTAATTTGTGTCATCATTGAATTTTATACTTTTCACTAACGGTAATTTCCATGTTTTCCTTCTCAATGTCAATTTTTTATGCCACGAGAAATTACTTGTATGTTTTATACATCTAGTCTTGCCTAAATTAAAAATAGACAAAGTAATTCTCAATATTAATTCTCCTGCCACAGGTGTCACTCCACAATCTGAGAGCTTCAAGGATGATGGTTTGGGACCTCCACCAGCTAAATGGAAAGGAACTTGTGATCACTTTGCTAATTTTTCAGGATGCAACAAGTAATTAATTAATTAAGCAATCCATTTCTTTCTCCTCTTTATGTTGTCACAAACAGTAATAAGTAATTTTACAATAATCCCCCCTTAAATTTAAAATTATACTCGCTTCATCGGTTAAAATGTTAATTTTCTTTCAAGAAAAATGAAAAACACAATTTGTCCAATTTCTCTTTTTTTTTTTTTGGTAAAACAACTACCTCCCTCCTCTATAGTTCTCATAAGAATAATTTCTAAATTAAAGAAAAAATTGGATGGCATGAGTAATTATTTAGGGGTGTTTTGTTTATGGGTATAATGGGTAGGAATGATAATCAAAGATAAAAATACATATATTATTCAGTTAAGCACTGTAAGAATCATGTTATAGAAAAAAAAAAACATTAGGTTATGCCCATTTTCATTTTCGAAATTTGTGACTTAAATTTCAAATTTTTTAACTCATTGATATAATAAAGGGAAATTCTGTGTCTCTGTTAGGATATTAGCTACACCGGTATGTTTTGAATGTTTATACAATATAACACTGTGTGCTTTAAATACTTGTACAATACAAACATTAAAATACAACAATGTAATACACTAACATAACCATAGAAGATTTATGATTTTCATTCCAATCTCTATTCCTGAACATGTGATACGAACCAAACAGTTCGTCAATCAATTTGAGTATTCAAAGTCTTCCTAATCGTAACGATACTTAATTAAGAACGATTTCTTCAAATGACACCGTGAGAAATTTTTCACTTGTTTTTGTATTAAGATATGTTATCTTATGCCAATTTGTTGTGTCTATTCTTGAAGCAAACTTATAGGAGCAAGATACTTCAAGTTGGACAATGTTCCAGACCCTGAAGACATTTTATCACCAATAGATGTTAATGGTCATGGAACACATACATCCTCCACCTTAGCAGGCAGTTTAGTTTCCGATGCAAGTCTATACGGCCTCGCCAAGGGAACTGCACGCGGGGCGGTGCCATCTGCTAGAGTGGTAATGTACAAAGTCTGCTGGACAAATTCAGGTTGTGCAGATATGGACATTTTAGCTGCATTTGATGCAGCTATTGCTGATGGTGTAGATATCATTTCCATGTCGATTGGTGGTTTATCGGGCAGTTATACTAATGATTCTATGATCTGTGGGATCGTTTTATGCAATGAGGAAAGGGATCGTCACTGTGGCTTCTGCTGGAAATGATGGACCTAATCTTGGTGGTGTCACAAATCATGCCCCTTGGGTTCTGACTGTGGCTGCTAGTGGAATTGATCGAGAGTTCGGGAGTAAAGTTGTTCTTGGCAATGGACAGATAATCTCAGTAAGTTGTGTAGCTGTTCGATTAAAGCTCGTTGAGTTTGTCTCAAAATATAAACAAGCCAAACTTGAATATATTTATATGCCCGTTAAAATAATCAAACATGCTTCAACACTGAAGATTTGGCTTGTTTAGACTCGTTTACACCTGCCCTTGTTGCCAAACTTTTAGCATACTTAGTTAGCACAATGATACCAAAAGGCAAAGGGAATATATGATTTCTCACTTACTAGTCCTGTCTACTTCAGATGCAGACTGCTTTTGGTTTTTGTTCTTTATTATGATCATTAGTGAACTGGAGAATATTCGTATAATGCAGGGAATCCAGTTGGAGTGAATACCTTTGAACCAAAGCAGAAGTCATATCCCATTACCAGTGGGATGGATGTAGCAAAGAATTCTAAGAGCAGGAACAGCTCAAGGTGTTAATGTAGTTTATTAACGAATCATTTGAGATTTGTGGTTCACAAGAATAGACTAGTTTAATTTGTCTGATATTATGCCGCCAATGCAGCCTGTGTATTGAAGGATCAATGGACCCCAAGAAGGTAAAGGGGAAGATTGTGTATTGCAAGCTGGCTGAGTGGGGTGCTGATTCTGTAATTAAAGATCTTGGTGGTATTGGCACCATTATTGAAAGTGATATGTTTCTTGATACTGCCCAAATTTTCATGGCTCCTGCAACCATGGTGCCCTCGAGGACCGGTAAACGCATTACTGATTATATCAACTCTACCAGGTGAAAAATCTTTTAGCCTTTTTCTTGCCTAAGAAGGGTCAATCATTGGGTGTACAGGATGATTATGTAAATGCATCAATAAGTTCTGATACTGTTGAAATGGCGAATGACATTTTCCAGTTTCTGGCAAATGCAGATCATCAACAGCTGTGATTTACAGATCCCAGGAAGTTAAAACTGAAGCACCATTTATAGCTTCATTTTCATCCAGGGGTCCAAATACTGGAAGCCAACATCTTCTAAAGGTAAGTATTGTCTCTACAGTTTGTTTCTCAAGTAGATTAATCAGAACAAAATACTTGACTTGATGATTTATCTGAAACAAAATGCTCAGCCTGATATTGCAGCTCCTGGCATTGACATTTTGGCTTCATACACTCCTTTGAAATCACTTACTGGATTAAACGGAGACACCTTATATTCAGATTTCACACTGATGTCTGGAACTTCCATGTCGTGTCCACACGTTAGTGGGGCGGCTGCCTATGTGAAATCATTCCATCCAAGTTGGTCCCCTGCCGCGATCAAGTCTGCCATCATGACCACTGGTAAAACAGCAAGCATTATTCTTTCAATAATCAGCTTGGCCTAATATATTTTGCGGTATCTGCCTGTTACCATCAAACTGAATGGGAAATCCTTATCATAGTTGTTATTTTCACCAATTTAAATGAGAATATGTTCCTTTTTGTTGTTTTTTCTTGTCCAATACTTGATAATCTCTTTATTGTCCTTTGTATTGTCATCCAAATTTTGTGTAAAAGCTACCCCTATGAGCTCCAAGAGGGACAGAGAAGCTGAATTTGCCTATGGAGCTGGTCAAGTGAATCCAACTAAAGCTTTGAGCCCCGGATTGATTTATGACATGGATGATTTCTCATACATTCAGTTCCTATGCCATGAAGGGTATAACGATTCATCCTTAGCTAGCTTAATTGGTCAAGAATCCATAAATTGTTCCAAATTGCTTCCTGCAAATGGAGAAGATGCTATCAACTATCCCACAATGCAGCTGAGTTTGAAGAGTAAACAAGAGCCAACTACAGGCATTTTCAGAAGAGTAGTCACTAATGTAGGTCCTGCGCAAGCTATCTACAGTATGCTACTATTAAAGCACCAAAGGGAGTGGTGATCAAAGTGAAGCCTACAAGCCTCTCTTTCTCTCGTGTATCGCAGAAGAGAAGCTTTAAAGTTGTGGTGAAGGCAAACCCCATGTCAAGTGAAGTACTAATGGTATCAGGTTCACTAACTTGGAAAAGCCCTGGTCGTACTGTGAGGAGTCCCATTGTTATCTTTAACCCAATGGCAAGACATTAGCTTGCATTATGCATATATAAAATACAAGGTAGGGAAATGCAAGCATGTATGCAGAGGGTGAAGGCAAAGATTCTGAGATAGGAAGTTAAAATTACTGTCCTGTGTAAAGAAAATAAATATGTGAGATGTATGTAATAAAAGTGTCCTCAAAGCAATGAAAAGGAGATATATTGTAGTGACCATTAGAGCTACAAAACCAGTTGATCAAAATCAGATTCCATTGGCAAAGCTAAACTAAAGTGATCTTTTTTTCAGGCAGTGGATTCAATATTATTTGATATTCTTTTACAATTTTGTCAACAATGTCTTCTTTGTACTGAGACATCTTCAATCTTATTTGTTTCTTCTTTTCCTAAGCACAGAAATCTTGAAATTAAGGGACATTGAGAGGGTTGTTCATGGCAATCACAAAAGCGCTGGTCCAGAGAGCATTATCAATATGCAAATAAAAGGCACATGGAAACCTGTTGCTTCATCTCTCTTCTAGTCATTCTCCAAGTGGTTCCTTTCAGGCACGAGAAATAGTAGCACTCACCTTTAAGTGGAAGCATGATAATAATATCACCATATACTGCATGCTATCAAGGTTAAAAGGGGTCGCCAGTATAGTCTACCAAGTCTCGCCAAGTTTGTGATTCTTCTTTTGTGATCCACTCAATCTTATGAATTGTGTCCAAATGATAGGAAGGCTGATGTCTTTTTACCACTATTTAGCCAAAGAGTCAAGTTTGTCATCAATGATGGCCCTGTTTGAGTTCCATAGCCACCCTCACCACTGGCCACAATGGCCACATAAACTACCCAAAATGGGGTGTTTTGTGGGCCTAATGAATGAGTCATACTCCTTATTTGGTTAAATTTTCTCTTTCAATCTCCTTGCCATGATGCCATCCCTCTTTGTAGTTTGTACAAAATGATTCTTGATCATTGCTCTTTGCTGTAACGTTGAAAAACTAATTTTTGGTAAATTTTGGAAAATGGAAGTCAATGAGGGGACAACTTGTAAGTTGTATAACTAAAAAAGTTTTGGGGCACATTTCAAATAGTGGGATTCTGCAGCTCATCCACTTCCTCTTAGACATCATTTCATACCAATCTACATTTTCGCTCTACCATGAAAAGTGGAAGTCAATTAATACATTGCATTAACTTCAAATATTTCTTTATTCTTGATTGGGATTCTTAGTTTTATGGTTAATCCAATCCATGAAGTCATAGCTTGTATAGTGCTCAAGAAAAATATGTGTAGAAAATGAGGTTGCAACTGTCTCAAACTTTTTTTCCAGTTTTGTTTACCAATTAAGGGGTAGCTGAAGAAGAAGGAAAAAAAAAATTTGCATGCACACATCAGGCAATCCCACCTGCATCATCATAGTTAAATGAGACTTTTTATTTGCTACCAAGTACCAACTGAATTATGTGAACAACCAACATATAAATCTTCTGATCTGCCGAAGTTCAGGATATTAGGGGTTGTTGAAGAGATATAAGTAAATACTAACCAAAACATGTGTATTCAGAGGTGACAAGTCTCCCTTGTCATCTGTTTATAAGCAAGTTAAGCAATATTTCTTTAATCTTCTAATGATATGGTTATATGCCACTTACGATACTTTTCAAACATTAGTACTTCATATCATTGTTTGTTAATAATCAAAATAAGATTAACTAAAGAACTTAGGATCTTCAGACTTTAGGAAAAAGGTGACATGTTAAGTGAACCTGTTGGACTGTTTCTTTTGCCTATAAAAACTCTATCTTCAACTTATTCATTGCTCAATTTGAATGCTCTTGAGCTGAGGTACTATTTCTGTCTCAACCCCTAGTAGCAAAGGGGATCTTTGACCAAGAAGGCATTAATGCGTGCTGTTTTGCTAAAAAAAAATTATACTCCAAAATTAACAATGGGTCTCTAGTTGTTGTGTGCTAGGATTATTCCCTCATAATTAAACGTGTTTGGTATTTAACCACATGTAAGCACAATATAAGTTTGTTTTCTATCTTTGATATTCAGTTACAAAACATTCTTTGATATTCTATTCTTGGAGTTCCTTCTTCTTATTTCACTATAATATTTCTAACACTGTTTCTTGTCTATTTACTTGGGTTCCATTTTGCTCTTAGGGAACAGACACAATGTTTTTCAGGTTGTGCTTGCTGTTGCTGGCTTTCATCACTTCTAATTCTTTTGCTTCAGTAGAACTAGATGTTTATGTGGTTCACATGGACAAGGCAAGTATGAAAGCCTTGGATGCTTCTCTTGGAGCTTCCAAAAGATGGTATGAAGCTGTCATTGACTCTATTACCAAATTGTCATCATTCCACGAATGACAAAGAACAAGATCAAGAAAAATCATCTCCTCAGCTGCTATACATTTACGAAACAGCCATTTCTGGATTTGCTGCAGAACTCTCAAAAAAACAACTTGAATCCCTTAAAGAAATAGATGGATTTCTCTCAGCCACTCAAGATGAATTGCTGAGTCTCCATACAACTCATTCGCCTCAGTTTCTTGGCCTCATAAGTGGCAGAGGACTCTGGAGTGCTCCAAGTTTGGCTTCTGATGTAATTATTGGAGTTGTTGACACTGGAACATGGCCCGAGCATATCAGTTTCCATGACTCTGGCATGTCACCTGTCCCTTCTAGGTGGAAAGGTGTATGTGAAGCCGGTAAAAAAATTTCTTCTTCAAAATGCAACAAGAAGCTAATAGGTGCAAGAGTTTTCTACAAAGCATATGAAGCTATAGCGGGAAAGATTAATGAAACAGTGGAGTACAAATCACCTCGTGACTCAGACGGGCATGGAACACACACAGCATGTTCAACTGCAGCTGGTAACATTGTAAAGGGTGCCAGCTTTTTAGGCTTGGCTGAAGGATCAGCTTGTGGAACAAGATATACTTCTAGAATTGCTGCTTACAAAGCTTGCTATTCCCTTGGCTGTGCAAACTCTGATATATTAGCCGCCATTGATCAAGCAGTCAATGATGGAGTTGACATCGTATCATTATCCTTAGGTGGTTCTCCAAGGCCATATTACACTGACAACATCGCCATTGCTTCATTTGGTGCAACTGCAAATGGAGTCTTTGTTTCAAGCTCAGCAGGCAATTCCGGTCCTATCAGTTCAACTGTAGCCAATACTGCACCCTGGATGATCACAGTTGCTGCAAGCCACATTGATCGCAGCTTTCCAACAGGAGTGAAACTTGGAGATGGACAAGCTTTTAATGGTGCATCACTGTATCATGGCAAGTCTACGAAGCAATTGCCACTTGTATACAATGAAACTGCCGGTGGCCAGGGAGCTCGGTTTTGCACTGATCATAAAACGGCTCACTCTCCTCAAAACTAGTGAAGGGGAAAATTGTTGTTTGTGACAAAGGAATAAATAGAAGGGTTGAAAAAGGAGAGGAAGTGAAAATGGCAGGTGGTGCTGGAATGATAATAGTTAACTCTGAAACCGATGGAGAACAACTCATAGCTGATCCACACATCTTGCCAGCCACATTGTTGGGAGCTCAAGCTGGCATTAGTATCAAAAGGTATATGAACTGGACAATAAATGCAACAGCTTCAATTGTATTTTCAGGAACAGTTTATGGTAATCCTGCACCAGTTATGGCTACATTTTCTTCCAGAGGCCCTAGTAGATTTGGACCTGACATTATCAAGCCGGATGTTACTGCACCTGGTGTGAATATTTTAGCAGCATGGCCACCTAACATTAGCCCAACAAGACTCAAAAGTGACAAAAGAAGTGTCAAATTTAACATCATTTCTGGCACTTCAATGTCCTGCCCTCATGTTAGTGGTGTAGCTGCACTTCATAAAGTCTGTTCACAAGGATTGGTCACCAGCAGCTATTAAATCTGCTTTAATGACAACAGCTTACACCATTGACAACAGGATGGCTCCGATATCAGACGACGTTTCTGCAAGCTCCTCCGAGATTGCTACTCCTTTTGCATTTGGCTCAGGCCACATTGATCCCGAAAATGCAGCTGATCCAGGACTTGTATACGACATTTCCACCGAAGATTACCTGAACTACTTATGCAGCCTGAACTACACAACTTCTCAAGTGGCTTTATTCTCAAGAAACAACTTCACTTGTCCTGATGATGATGCAGCATTTGATCATCAGCCTGGTGACTTGAACTACCCTTCATTCGCCGTGCTTTTCATAAACAATTCGCAGAATCTCACACTCACACACAAAAGAACAGTGACAAATGTTGGGATTCCAAACAGTGCTTATGCTGCACATGTTATACAACCTAATGGTGTATCAGTATTTGTGAAGCCTCAAGTTCTTGAATTTCAGGATGAATGACTGGGACAGAAACTGAGTTATCAAGTGAGTTTCACCACATTGGAGGATCAAATTCCATCAGATATATACACTTTTGGATCTTTGGTTTGGATATCAGAGAAATATAAAGTCACAAGTCCAATTGCCGTCACCTGGCAGTAAAACAGAAGCAACAATATTAACTTGTCAATGTTCCAAGAATTGTAATAAACTGCTCGAATATATGAAGAATGTTTCTTCTCATTTTCATTAGATTGGAAAAGTTAGTAATGATCTTCCATGAACTAGCTAAGAAAATTATATGGAGTTTTTTCATATATGAATTATCTTACAATGTGCATACACTATATCTTGCATGGTTTTTTTTTTTTTTTTAGAAAGATGACTGTGTAGTTAAGTGATGGATATAAAGTTATAAACGAATCGAGTTGACCGCAAATAATTCATGAGCAACCGGTCAAAAACTTAACTTGAGTTGGGACAAAAAAATCACTGAAATTAAACTAGACAGAGCAAAGAGGGTCTTACAGAGAAAGCTATTCATATGTCAAGTCAATAGGTCAAGCAACACCTTGAGGGAAGGTTAAATTTTGATATTAAAAAATGGATTCATTTTTCATATTACCGGATGTAAATGCGTGTTACATAACTATATTTAAAATTTTTAATATTATTTTTTTATATGTAACGTATATTTACACACATGGTACAAAAAAATTACTTATCAATTATCTCCGACCGTATAGCAAATATTAACTCTTCAAAATTGCAGTGCCCTGTCAACTTTCAACTCTTTTAATTTCTTCCTCGGATGAGATCAGGGTGGAAAAATTCAGGTTATGTTCATTGTTGATAGTGATTGCGAAGAAGAATTAAATAATCAAGTTAATTAATTAATACTCACAGTAAAACAACAAAAAACAAAACTCATATACTATAATTAATTAATTAACTAAATCATGCTACATCAAGACCAGCCTAATCTAAATATCAGAGATATTATACGTAATTCATCAATAATTCTTAATTTTTGTAGGTAAAAGGAGATAGTTCACGGTAAAAAATAATAATCATTTCTATTTTTACAAAATTTGAACGGCCAAGATGATCCTATGAGTGTGGCTCATAGGGGTGGGGTGACAGTCCCAAGATATTCAAAATTATATTTTTCTTTTCTAAATTTTTTTAAAATTATTATATTACTATTATAAAAATTAAATTTTACCCTTCAAAAATTTTAGAAAATATAAAAATTATTCTCTATATATGTGTTTATCTAATCTTATTCCTCAAAAATTTTGAAAATATATTATTTTTCTTGATATTTTTTAAAAATTTCTATAATACCTCTAAAAAAATTTGATTTTACCTCGTAAAATTTTACAAAAATTATAAAATTGTCTCTCCAGAAATATATACATATAATTTTTATCCCTCCAAATTTCAATTTTTGAATTCGTCCCTGATTCAATGCATACTTTTTAAAACATTAGTTTAATTTCCCGTAAACAAGCTAGTATAAAAAAATAAAAAATAAAAACTGATCCTCATATATATATATATATATATATATATATATATATATATATATATATATATATATATAAAGATAGTATAAGAACAAAAAAGATTTGATGACGAAAACCTCTGCTCAGTATAGGTCAGTTGGCAACAGAAGTTAGACTATGGAACCTTCTTTAGTTTGCTTTGTTGTTCAAAGTTTTTGACCTTTTCTATTATTCAATTTCCAAATATTAGAATTTAACTGTGATTTTATCTCCCCCACATGAAACACACACCAGAAGACGGCTGCCTAACAGTCCATCAAACATATTCTAAACCACAAAAGCCAACCCACCGAACCCCAAGAATTTTAATACGAAATATTTAAATAAATTTGATTTTATAATTTATGTTTAAGGATTGTGATTATAATTAAATTTTATAAAATTTTATTTATATTATTGGACGTTATTTGTTGTATATGAATGCGATTGGAAGACCAAGTCTAACGGTCGAACCTAACGTTTTTCAATTGTAGTACTCCTTCTATATCTTTTTCTTTCTTCGTTTCTTCCTTTTTTCTAATAGAATTTTCTTTTGTTTTCCTTCCCAAGTAAAATGGAAAACCAACTAGGACTTAAAAAAATAAAATAAAATCCAACGGGTAGCGTCTTCCCACGGGATATAGGAATTCCAATCTAAAAAATAGCGTTTATAATAAGAATTTCTGTCAATATAGTAGAATAAAGTACACGTTACCTTTCCAACACACTGCATTTGGATTTGTTTCTAACCTGTTTCTGAGTCTTCTACTATTCTTCTTCATCTTTTCTGTTTTCTTCTTTTTTGGAATTTTTTTTTTTTTTTTTTTTGGGATTCAGATCCTGTTGTGAAATTGAAGTATTAAACGTCTGAACTGATTAGTCATTCTTGCAAAGGTATTTTTTTTCAGTTCATATATTTTTGTTATATTATCTGCACAATTCTTCAAACTCAGGAATTTTTGCATGATTCTTGATCTTGTATTCAAGAAGCTAAAATATCTTTTTTCTGTATGTTCATGTAATATGCGTTGACCATTTATTTTCCTTACTATAATTTGTAAAGTTGTCATCTTTTCACCAGAAAGTTCTGAATAATAAGGAGACTTTTCTTTCCTCCATTATATCTGGTGTTGCATATCTGACTTTCTAAATTTTTTTTGGTGTATTGAGTTGAATAAATATGTTCACTTGAGCTGAATTGATATACCCTTTTGATATCTTGTGGTGAATCTGAATAATTTGGTCACTTTTGTTGGATATTGAATTGAGTAAAGATATTTATTTGAGCTGACTATAGATACCCTTTTGATATCTTGTCAATATTGTGAGGTTTATATGATAAATTTGTGATCTTTATGGTGTAAAAGAAGAAGAATAAGAGCAATTCTGTGTATTTGTATGCATTAATGGATAACTATAATTCTCCATCTCCATATCCATATGGAAACTATGGGTATCCCCCTGTTCCACCATCTTCAAACCCACCATACCCCCCTCCCAGCTTTGGTCAGTATCCTTCTATGAATTAACCAGCTTCCAAACCATATCCATATCCTCAACACCCTCATTATCCTCCACCCTCTTACAGCACTGGATATGCTGTCCCTAATACATATGGATATCCAACTGCACCTCCTTCCGAAGCACCACATCCACGTCCCTTTGAATATGGATACCTATCCCCATCACATTCTGGCCATCTTTCCTATCCATACCAGGGATATCCAGTTCATCCGACATCCTCTCCTCAACATAATAGTCTTCCATCTAAAGTTAATGAGGTCTCTATTCTTGATCGCCAAGATAGTTCACTATCCTCGGCTGGTTCTTCAACACATTATGATCACAGCAGCCACAATTCTACCTCCTATCCACCAATTTATCCGCCTATAGATGACCTGCTAGCAAATGTGCACTTGTCAACATCTGTACATGCTTCTCAACCTTTAAATAATCCTTCTGCCCCTGCGTCTCCTCCTGCTCCTGCCACAAAGCTTTATGATCATGGAACAGTATATGGTGTCCCAAAGTTCAACTCCTTTTCAGGTGCTCGGGTTGAAACCCCCCCTTATCCTTCTTCAACGAGCCCCAACACGTATGTTGATATACCACATAGCCCAAATCTGCAGCTTGTGCCAGTCGCATCTTCTAAAGGATCTCTGAAAGTTTTGCTCTTGCACGGGAATTTGGATGTTTGGGTTTACGAAGCAAAGAATCTTCCAAATATGGACATGTTCCACAAAACTGTGGGGGATATGATTAACAGACTACCTGGTAATATGAACACCAAGTTTGAAGGGCAAGCGAACCATAATATAACGAGTGATCCCTATGTTTCCGTTGCAGTAGCTGGTGCTACGGTTGGAAGGACTTTTGTGATAAGCAATAGCGAAAACCCTGTTTGGATGCAACATTTTAATGTTCCAGTTGCTCATCATGCTGCTGAAGTTCACTTTCTGGTGAAGGATAATGATGTGGTTGGATCTCAGCTAATAGGAAAGGTGGCAATCCCAGTGGAGCATATTTATGGAGGAGACAGATGTAAAGTTGAAGGGCTCTTTCCAATCCTTGGTAACAATGGAAAGCCCTGCAAGCGTGAAGCTTTTTTGAGAATTTCAATTCAGTATACCCCAATAGAGAAATTGAGCATATATCATGATGGAGTTGGAGCAGGTCCAGAATATAATGGCGTTCCAGGGACATATTTTCCGCTTAGGAGGGGTGGAACAGTTACTCTTTATCAAGATGCTCATGTGCCTGATGGATACCTTCCAAATCTGAAGCTAGAGTATGGGATGCAATATGTTCATGGAAAGTGCTGGCACGACATCTTTGATGCCATTCGCCAAGCTCGAAGATTAATTTACATTGTCGGATGGTCAGTATGGCACATGGTTAGACTGGTTAGAGATGATAATTCTCTGGCTCGTTACACCCTTGGGGATCTTCTGAAGTCAAAGTCGCAGGAAGGAGTGAGAGTTCTGCTTCTTGTATGGGATGACCCTACATCAAGAAGCATCCTTGGTTACAAAACAGTAAGTACAACTTTATCTTGTATAAAAGGAAAATTTTACATTCCTAGATAGTGAATTTGCATGACCAATCAAATCTGTTATGAGTGTGATTGCTGCCTATCACCTTTTACATTTCAATTCTTCTAATCACATACGAGTGTAGAAAGAGGCGGTGTGTGAAAACTCAGGTTGTAAATGTTCAGTAGTAAGTTCATGACAGCAGTCCATGCTAGCAAGATCTGGGTCCACATTTAAGGTGCTCAAGTCATTTCATTTTCGAGTCTGTAACAGACCTGATAAAGAGTAAATAGATCCTATTAGATTAGAAATTCTATTCATATTAGCAGAACCAGATTTATCATTCAAACATCTATGCCAACTCACTTATGATACTGTTTTGAGTACAAATGATACTGTTTTGGTGCTCACTTCACTAGAAGAGATTGAATCAAGATATACTTGCATATACTTTCCGTGGACCAGTTAAATTATGACTTTTCTCATGGGTGCTTTGCATCTTGGTATGACCATTACCTCCCAACATAGATAATGACTTTATTGGTTTTTCTGCAATTAATATCGTGCCTTGAGTACATTGACAGATGCATTTTCCCCTTCTGGTATTTTGATAATATGCAGGATGGAGTCATGCAAACTCATGACGAAGAAACTCGTCGTTATTTTAAACACTCTTCCGTACAAGTTCTACTTTGCCCGCGTGTGGCTGGAAAGCGTCTTAGCTGGTACAGACAAAGGGTGAGATGAGAATATTCTGTTCCTTTTTCTTTGTATACTAACGCTTTTCATTTCCTAAAAGATGCAATTAAAATTCTTTACAATTCTGAAGCAAAAGGGAAGCAAAAAAATGGGAGGGACAGCCTTGTCTCTTGTACTATATTTTGTAGTAACTTATTATTGCAATTAAAGGAGGAGCATAAGTAAAAGTGGGTAGAAAAGCTTTGCTTTTCCTTGTTAACTAAGGGAGGAAGAGGAAAAGTTGAAGCAGAGGGATGTGTAGCCCCTCTTGGTGAGCTTGTAGATTCTCTCTGCTCCTAAATTGAAGGGGTTGGGAATGTGAGATTCCAAACAAAAGTTTGATCCTAGTCTAGAATGTTACACTACAATAACGAAAAGGTAAGTTTAAGAATTTGCATGTTAAATGTTCTTTCTATTCTTTCCTCTACCCTACCATTTTCTCACACACCAAGCAAAATGAGTTAAATGACATTTCCTTCACCCAGAAAAACAAACAACCGGTGCCCAATCCTCCATGGTCCAAGTATAACAATGGTTAGAAGTTGACTTTAACTATCACAAGATTCATCAAACTGCAAGCATGTGCTTGAGCACAATATTCAATTCTTTCTTGTTACAGTTTTGTCAATTTACTCCATGAATATCCCTTTCTGTGAATTATTTGCAACATACCTCAAAATGATAATATACTCTCTGACGCAGTTTTTCTAGTAATGATTAAATCTTCTCTTGCTGTGTAATATCCTACTATTGATGATTAGGAAGTTGGAGTAATCTATACACAAATCCATCAGAAGACTGTCATAGTAGATGCTGATGCTGGTCACAATAGAAGAAGAATCATTTCTTTCCTTGGAGGACTTGATTTATGTAATGGGCGATATGATACTCCGCAGCATCCCATATTTAGAACTCTGCAATCTTTTCACGCAGATGACTATCATAATCCTACTTACACGGTAATGTCCTAATAATTGCCAAATAAATTCGAGATGTTGAAATTTGTACTTTACTTATATATACAGTTGCATAATAATGCTCAGGAACAGTTGCAATTTTTTCTATACTGATATGGGATGTTTAGATCTTTGAATCATGCATTCTAAACCCAGAAATACTGTTGGATAACAAGAATGAGTGGTTTTGTCTTGGACTAAATTTATGTGTCAAACTTCATTCAACGAGGTTTTGACGATTGACTCCACTTTAGTAAGTTTGGCTGCAATTAGTCAAGATATGCAGAAGAATATTGAGGTTGGCTTCATTATTTATTAGCTTATTTCTTGGATTCATTTGAGATGCTTCTGGCCTCACAGGGAAATAAGTAAAGCTCAAGAAACTTGACATGCATGATATGTGCCTTTGGACATTCCGAAAGAATATGAGAGATGAATGAGGTCTTAGCACATTGATATTACTCCCAGTTTACAGGTTTTCTTGCATCTTTACAGGATATTCTGAACTTTTGAGATGCCAGTGAATGAACTCATTTTTTAAATTACTAAGAAGCTCCTTGAATTTGATTTAAATTTGACTGCTGTGCTCAAGAATGCTTTGAACTTATGTTTGTCAACCAAAATATCTTCATAGCCATTAGATTCATTGATTACTTCCCTTGACTTCAACTTTCTTGAATCTATCAATCCTTTCTGATGAACAAGACCTGGTCATTTAATTTACAAATATTTGTGTTCTTATTATTTGAACAGGGCAATACTGCTGGCTGTCCTAGAGAGCCATGGCATGACTTGCACTGCAAAATTGATGGTCCAGCAGCATATGATGTTCTAGCCACCACTTTGAGGAGCGCTGGCGGAAGGCATCAAAGCCACGTGGCATTAAGAAATTGAAAGCATCATCTGATGATGCTTTGCTCCTGTTAGAAAGGATGCCGGAGATTCTGGGGGCATCTGATATACCCTATGTTGATGAAAATAATCCTGAGTGTTGGCATGTTCAGGTAAATTGTCTTCTCAACTTGCTTAACATTGAATTGTTAAATAGAAATATCGATATCAAAAAATTCTGTTCATATCCTGACAATCTTTCTTGAGCAGATTTTTCGCTCCATTGACTCAAATTCTGTAAGAGGCTTTCCAAAGGATCCTAAAGATGCTACGGTGAAGGTAATAGAAATAGCTTTCTTTTTTCTGAAATTCGTCATTCTTTCATGTGTCCATAAAAGGTCGCTTGTATTTTTGTTTAACAGAACCTGGTATGTGGGAAGAATCTACTTATAGACATGAGCATACATACAGCATATGTCAAGGCCATTCGTGCTGCCCAACATTTCATTTATGCATTGAAAATCAGTATTTTATTGGCTCCTCATACAATTGGAGTCAACACAAGGACCTGGGTAAGGACTACTCTTAATTTTGTCCAAGTGTTTGTGTTCATTGCTGGAAAATATTTGGAAACTGTATATCATGCTTTGATTCTGTGTCAAAATATTTCAATCTGGTATCAAAATGACTTCAATGTATTAGCCCAAGAGCATCTGTTCCATTTAGGCACCGTTTTCACAAAAGCTTTTCAGACACTAACAATTTAGCTTAGCTCTTTGTGAATTCAAAGTCTTAAACAACAATCAATGCATGTTTTAACTTATGAAAAATAGATAAAAAGACAATCGGGATTATTATGGTGTTGAGAATAATTAATATGGTAGGTAGAATATTGTTCTTCTTATTTTGGAAAATCTTTTTTCCTGCAAAAGCATGATTCTTAAGTATGAGTGGTTGTGCAATAAGCAACTTTGAAAGAGGTCCAGTTGGTCTTTGGTGCAGGAAACAGCTGTTCCTTTTCATTCTTTTTGTGATATATAAGAGCCGGAAAGTATAATGTGTAAATATCTGGATTGTGGATGTCCTGTGATGGTTAGAGCTCAAATTTTGTATTAAGTAGGAGTGAAAACACATTTGGGCCTTGAAAAACAGAAATTTTGGTTTGCGACTAACCTGCAGCAAAATGCAACATAATAGTGGCCTTGGATGCTTCTTGCTCTCAATGCCTGGTATCCTCTAGTTATCAAGACTACATCTAGGCTTACTAAATTATGGAGAAAAAAGATCCGCATGACTGATTTACATGGTTGAGAAAGGCTTTGTTCAGCATATCACATATCGTTCTTGTTAAAGCCACTTTAGTGAGAAAAAATGAACCGTAATCTACACGATGCCTTTCATTGTACCAGTTCGCATGAGTATATTTACAATGTGAACTAATATAAAGATTTTCTTCAGGTGCAAACAATTTGATTCCAATGGAAATTGCCCTTAAAATTGCTGACAAAATCAGAGCAGTACACGAGAGGTTTGCTGCATATATTGTCATCCCAATGTGGCCAGAGGGGAATCCAACTGGTGGTCCTACCCAAAGAATTCTATTTTGGCAGGTCAGATAACTTGTGTCTGCTATATGCTAGGCCAAGATAGGAGTAAAACAATTTATGACTTCAATTTGTATCTAAAACATTTTTCAGATGCGTTAGTGTCATTAACATTGAATAGGTTATGGAATTTATCAGAATTGTTCCATTACTGATTTAATGCCCATGTGACAATAAATAACTGTCTGCTGATTAGAATTCAACTTCGAACCATTTTAGTATAGTAGTTTCTCATTCAAATTTTTTGGTTCTTAATTCTCATTGGCAGCATAAAACAATGCAAATGATGTACGAGACTATCTACAATGCATTAGTGGAAGTTGGGCTTGAGAATGCATTCTCACCACAAGATTTTTTGAACTTTTATTGCCTTGGCACTCGGGAGGCTGTTGACGTGGGTGACACATCAAGCACTGGTCTACAGCGAACACTCCTCAGGTAATTTTCTTTGTTCCTCTCGTATATTTCTCAGTTTTTCATTTATTGTGCTTGTGAGGGGTTTCATATTCAAGAAGCTACATGTAGCTATACAATCTACCATTTCCCTCATAGTCTACCTTTCTTTCCGTCTTACATTGTAACCTATTAATTTTATGTGGAGTGTGTACAAGTTCCCCATGCCTTTGGTTTGGAAGACATTCAACTGGTTATGTGTAAAGGGTGGGTCTAACCAGTTCCACCTTTTTCCCTAATAATGTAAAATGTGTCGTGTTATTCTCTTGTCCATCTACAGTTTTCTGCCAAATCTTTCCGAATTAGTTTTCAAATGTAACTTCCTCTTACACATAGTATCTTTATCTTTGTTTCAGGCACAAAGTCGTAAGAACCGGAGATTCATGATTTATGTCCATTCAAAAGGTATGATAGTGGATGATGAATATGTTATTTTAGGGTCTGCAAACATCAATCAGCGATCCATGGAATTCATCAAGGGCATGAGAGACACAGAGATTGCAATGGGAGCCTATCAGCCTCATCATACATGGGCTAGAACTCAGTCAAGTGCACATGGACAGGTGAGCATGTTAGCAGTACTATGAAGATTATTATGTATGCATGTATCATTTGTAGACAATATGGTCACATGCATAATTAATATCTGAGCATGTATGTACATATGCAATTAAATTCATGTATCCTATAATCTCTGCTGGTTGGATGAAAGCTGATAAATTTAGCAAAATTAAGGGGCTTTATTGTTAAATATACTACTGAAATGTTGACATCATGGTGCAATGAACTAAATGATATTAGATATCACAATTGGACAAAGGTACTAATATGCTGTATTTTATACAGTCTCGGCCTTCGATTCAATTCTGGAATATCTTAGCTTTGCTTTCTTTGTCAAAGAAGCATTGGGAGAGCTTAACTCTCTGTCCCTCTTTTGTTGGAGAAACTTAGCTTCAACTATACAACATAAGACTTGGGCATATCTTATGCTATTGACAGGCAGCAAACAGCATATCAATAACATTGGAGTAACGGCTTAAGACGTGGTTCTGACTAACCAATTCATTGTTTGGAAATTGTATTCTGTAGATTTATGGATATAGAATGTCACTGTGGGCTGAGCATGTTGGAGTTATTGAGGATTGCTTTACTGAACCGGAATCCTTAGAATGTGTCCGGCGGGTTAGATCAATGGGGGAAACGAATTGGAAGCAATTTGCTGCTCAAGAGGTAACGGAAATGGGGGGACACCTCCTGAAGTACCCTGTGGAAGTTGATCAGACAGGCAAGGTGAGGCCACTTCCTGGACAAGAAACTTTCCCAGATGTCGGAGGCAACATAGTTGGTTCATTTGTTGCCATTCAAGAAAATCTTACCATCTGACTTGTGTCTTGGTTATACACATTACAAAATGTATGGTTCTTTCCCCCTATATGTACTTTCATTGTCATACTATTGATATTTGCAAAATCTGATCATGTGCAATCTGCTATTTTGGTTGTAAACATGAGGTTGGATGGGCTTTTCATTTGTTTTTTTTGGAATGATTTTGGAAACAAGAGAGTGGAGGGGTGAGTAAATAGAAAGACTGAAAGTTTTTAGTGATATTTGAGAGCTAATTTTAAGATGTTTCAAGGAGATATTGCTGTATTTAGCTTCTTTTAGTGGATTGGATATAGGGTTGTCCAGATCTTTGCTTGCATCTATGGCCTATGGACATGGTTCTTCAGTTTGGTGTATTTAACATTATTCCCTTTTTGGTTTTAGTAGCTTAGTAGGTGTTTGGTTTGCATTCGAAAATCGAAATCAAAATAGAAATCATAAATTTCAATATCGATATGAGTTTATGTCATCTTTCCTTGTTTGTTTGGTTTGAATTAGAAATGGGTTTTATTATATTGATAAGTTAATCAATTTGAAACTCAAGTCATAAGTGGGGAATGAAAATGGGCATTTTCTAACACTTTCATTCTCGTAGAATGATTTTAGCATAGCGATTAACCAAATAACATCTATAAATATTAATAATCTTAATTTTTTATAAGTCAAACACCTCCTTAGTGTAAGTAATGAATCTTCAATAGCTTTTGTAGTGGTATAGAGCATCAAATATATCCCGTTGTAAGGCGAACCAAGCTATTCGAGTTTTAATTAAACCAAAGTTGAATAAGATTTAGTTTTCATTAACTTAGGTTTGATAAATTTAAAATTTGTGTATAAATTGTTGTTTGAACTTGACTATAATTTGACTCGATAAAATATGGTTTGAGTTTGTTCGGAAAATAAATAAATTAAATTTAAACATATTTATAAATTTGTTAAAATAATCAAACAACATTATATTGGAGTGTTTAATTTGTTTAGACTTGTTTATACCCGTACAAATACACCCCACAGTGATTAAGAGTTTATATTCTTTCATTTAGAACAAATATCGAATTTCTTAAAAAATTTGTGGATTAGAACGATTCTCAGTTGGCAGTTTTATACTACACAATTAAGTAAGAAAAGTCATTAATTTTCAGAAATTTGTATAGTTTTTCTTTTCTCTTTTTAGGGACACTCACAAATGACTAAAGAATTAGATTATAACCATTTCAAGAAATGAGAGCCAAGTATCTAATTTAATCTATATGGCACCTTATTTTTAGCAAACGTACTTTTCTAAACCAAAATAAATAAATAAATTAAACCATGAAAATTTCCGTAGTTTAAGGTTTGTCATCAAAAGCAAACAAGAAAAAGACCCTATAAGTAGCCTTGTCCAAATCCCATCTCAATTCGTCCCAGGAAACACCGAAAAAATATATATATATTACAGCAAAATTAATTAATTAAAGAGAAAATGGCAAAGCTTGTTGCAGTGTTTCTCATGTTCATGGCGGTCGTTGCAGCGGTGCACATTCACAAGGCTGAGGCCACCGCCGACACACAACAGTTCAAGGACTGCTACAACAATTGTCACAAGGAGTGCTTTCAGGATGGCAAAGCCAGAAATTATTCATGGCTACACCTTT
Source organism: Cinchona pubescens (assembly GCA_025175665.1). Classification (NCBI taxonomy): domain Eukaryota; kingdom Viridiplantae; phylum Streptophyta; class Magnoliopsida; order Gentianales; family Rubiaceae; genus Cinchona; species Cinchona pubescens. Next base: position 422,523 of record JANKKI010000145.1, on the reverse strand, counting down.
TGCGAGATGAAGTGTGACGCTGATTGTGCCTCCAACGAAATTAAAGGTAACGCTACGAATCTTCTGTTTTATTCTATCAATTTTACGTTACACTATCTATTTAATATTAGTGTAACGTAAGTTATGTAAAATTTTAAAAATTTGTTTTTATTAAAAGATCAAGCAAATCTTCTGTCTTATTTTAAAAATTTTACAAGATACTGTTTAACATTAACGTAACTCATTTAGAATTTTAAAAACCCGTTTTTTTAAGATCAAGCCTCATCCAAGTTGTTGGATGAATTTAAAAATGTCTGATTTAAATAACATGTCATTAAGGTGACATAAAAAAACTAGTAATTTTCAATTGCTTTGTGTTATTGAATTACATACTCTGAATTGATTACATTAATGTGTGCAGTCAAATTCTTGGGCCAGTAGCTTTGAAGAAGGACCACCAAAAGAAAAGAATGGATTCATGGTCGTTCCCAATAAACTAGAGCAGTGTCGGGAATAAAGTAGTGGGAAGAATATTGTTTTCATCTTTGAAATTTTTGTTTTTCTTTCCACCACAATGTATGTTGACTAATGGAATAATAATTTTATTTGGATTTTTTGAATACGGTATGATCACATTCACCTAGTGATAGTTTTTTAATCTTGATCTTTTATATTTTAATTTTTTTGTTTGTTTCTTTGTTGTTGTTTGGGTGTGTTTAAGAATCTCGATTTCATGACGAGTGTGAACGTGAGTAATGAGACTAAATCTGTATCACAAATATAATATAACGAATGAGATTCACCTAAAAATATTAAACTCTTAAATACAAGATGAAATTGTGAAAAAAGAAGCATACGTTTTAATTTTGTGTCTTATTTTTAACCGAAAGATAAAAGATAATAAAAAAAAAATGCATAAACCAAAATCTAACACGAAAAGATTAATCAAGGCTATATCAAATTCTAGCATACTAAACTTCCCAATTTTGACCATCATAATCCTATCACGGAACAAAACCAATCAAGGGCCATGTGTCTTAGGGTCCACCAGAGGAAAACCTTCACCATCACCACCAGATTAGAAAAATAGGGCCCCACATTCCAAGCCCAATTGGGACCACCAGGTAGCCGCCTTGGGCTCACCCATCCGTTTTGGGTCCACTGACAGTTTTTCCATTCATGGGTCCCATTCTCCACCACGCCCTGCTCTACAAACTTCGGGCCCCATTTATTACCGGCCCATTCCCACCCCACCACTCTCATTTGCTTCCATTTGTTCAAGGCCCATGTACCAACCTGCCTTTGCCTGCCTAACCTCATCCTCTTCACACGTGCACGTTCCCCAAAACCTCTCACGTGCTTCAACTTCCATGTGTTGTTGGGCTCACCGGACGTACAATTCCGTGCCCAACAAACTTAAATCTCAAATCCTTACAAAATAGAGAAATTTTACGATTTCATTGAGAAATGATTTTATAAATTTATATAATATAAATTTTTAAAACACATAATATAATATTATATAAATTTTTAAAGGTATAATAGGATAATTTTTTTTAACGAAACTATAGAATTTTTAAAAAAAATATTTGCATAATTCAGAAATCTACCATATTATTAATTTTACAAGTTCATAAAATAAGATAACCAATTTACAAAGTTAACAATGTAAGGCCTAAAATGATAGTAGAACTAAGATAATTTAATGGACGGTAGATTTTTTTTTTTTTTTTTCCCAAATTGTACCCAAGAAATATACTAGAAACTTTTTTAGTAGATGAGTCTTGGTATGTTTGAACATGATATTTTTCTTTTAAATTGTACAGACAATCATGAGCAATCAATTATGCTGGTTGTTTATCAAATATCTCCAAGGAAAATTCCCTCAAGATTTGTGCTCTTGTACTCGAAGATTTACCTGATGAGCTGCTTGAACAAGGCAACGTACAACTCGAATGTGGATGATTTTCGATTGTTCTTGGCAATTGCTGAATATTCACATGATGAGCGGCAGATTGTTTAGTGCAGATGCAACAAATGCCGAAATAGGCCTAGCAGAAATGTTGATCAACGGTGCAACATTCGGCTGAATTGCCAAAATTTGTGTCTGATTTGTTGGAACACTAACAATATTCAATGAAACTTGAGGAATAATCCAATATGGTATGGCAGCAGCCAACAGGGGAACTTGAAGAATTGCCTGATTTTGACCCTGAGCTGGAGCTGCTGCAGAAGCACTTGGCTGGATTGCCATTAATGGGGCTAAAACTGATGAATTATTGCTAGGAAATGAACTCATTGTAGTACTACTAATACCATAATTTACGGCAGTGGGGACACTATTAGCTGGACGCTTGCGTTTTCCTTTGCCTGTGTCGTCAGTACAAGTAGTGGTCGTGGTCGTGGTTGTGGTGGTTGGGATTTTTAGTGCACCGTTTACTGACATGGCGATTGCCGGGACAGTACCAGTACCAGTGGCAGCGATAATAGCTGGCTCGGCATGTTCCAGGAGCCACCTGATGTGTGTTTCACCATCAGACTTGTGGCCGAGTTCTTTGGTTAGCTGGAACACCCTGGCTGCACAAGTGGCCGGCATTCTAATTCTTCTCCCTCGCCCTTCTACCTTAGTGTGTCTGTCTTTTGTTGAAGCCCTTTTCGGTGGTGGAGGTGGGTTTGGTGTCTGTCGCATTTGTAAAGGTATAGGCATCGGCAGTGACTCTGGTTTCTCTTCCCTTTCGGGCTCTTCTTTGAGGGATATCAATGGTATTGCCATTGGTGGTGGCATATATATTTGTTGCACAGCTGGTGTCTGTGGTCGTGGCTGTGGCCGTGGTCGTGGGGTATTCAAAGATGGCATGTTATACCAATTTCTTGGCTCCTCATTTAATTGTAATTGTTCTCCTTCTTCTCCTCCTCCTCCTCCAAGATTGACTACTACTCTTTGATCAAGTATGGCTGTGGATGTTGTTGTTGTGTGCTTTTTTCTCTCAAGGTCTAGTACTTTTTGTGCTGAAGCCATATGGAGTACACGAGTTTAATTTACCAAAAAGAAATCCCACAAAAAAATTAGAACCAAAAGCCAAGAAATAAGGCTGAGGGAAAGGAGAAGCACTTAAAAGAGTAGCTGGAAAAAAACTGAAGAATTAATAAAAGAAAATGACTTTGTGGGAGACTAATTAAGAAAAAGAAACACAAGTGTTTGTCATTTTATGCATCATCAAAATGCTATGGATGGAGATGTGAAATGGAGGACCTTTAAAGCTAGCTAGAAGGAGCAAGCTGAAAAAGATCCTTCTCTACTTGATTGCTCATGGGGATGGCTCCAACTTTGTAATCCTGATTATTATATACACATGGCTAATGAAGACTGTATTATGCTAGTTAATTAAAGATTCTATTACTGTCTAGTAGAATTTTGGGACCTCAAAAGGTTGAGGTCCCAAACAAACATAATGACAAGAGATTAGGTTACATTTTTGTAATTTTTGAGTGATTAAAATATAGTAGACAATATGCTTTTAAGCATACCTAGCTTCTGAGACTTAATTAAGTGCAAAATTTCTAAGCCACCCAAAATAATACACAATTATATACAAGACTTTGCACTAGACCATTCAATTAGAGCCTCAGCCATTAATATCTTAAATCGCTAATATATATAATTTAATTAGGCAGCCCATATTTTGTAACAATTCAAGAACATTAGATAATAACGAAGTACAGTCTATAATTTAGTGGTCATAGGTTCGATTAGGGAGAGGAATGGATTTTTTTATATATATAAAAAAAAAAAAGAGAGAGAGAGAGAAGAAGAAGAAGAAAAAGGCAAAAAAAAACTGTAAGAACATTGGATTGGCATCCTTAATATTCATTTTAGCTCCCGGAAAAGGATTTTGTAAGGACTTTGAGAATCATTTAAGTGATGTAACATTTTTTTTACTAATTTTTATCCCCACATATCATGTTGTTTGGCCAAACACAAATTAAATGTAAAGCATGTAATTTCACTAATACAACCAAGACAAGGGCAATTACCCCATGCATGTGGGATAAGGCATCTACAAGCATAATTTTTTCCACTAGTGATTAATTTATCGCCTAATGCTGCGTGACTCTATGTTTTGGTCCAAGCCAGGCATTGCATAGTGCATTTCTTACTAGTAACAATATGTTTGGACAGGAAGAGTATTCATTACCCTATAAATAATATCTACAATCATTTCATTACATACTTTTTAATCACATTTTTATCTCATATGCAAAAAATTATTACAATAATTATTCTAATAAATATTATAAATAATATCATGAATAATAGTTGTGCAAACGGTTTTGACAATCAAGTATTAACCACCATGGTGGTGCCTTGTGAGGGCTACGATGACGGTGGGCGCAACCTCTGTAAGTGGTGGACCAAGGTGGGTTTTGGTGGCCCTAGGACAATTAACCACCAAGATGGTGTGTGTAAACGAATCGAGTTACTCATCAAAAGTTCGATTTAAACTCGAATTGATCAAATTCGAGTCAACTTTGCTCAATCTCTAATCACAGTTGACAAGCTGATCTCAAGTATATATATGTATATTCTGTTCAACTGCTCGTCGAGTTTTCCAAACACATATATAATTTTTTTAAAATTTTTAATTATATGTAAAATTACTAAAATGTCAATATTCTTTAAAAAAATTACATATTTACTTCGGAAAAAAAGTCGAACAATTCGGTTTCAAACTCGAATTGAATCTCGTTTTACTTATCAAACGTCGAATCAATCTCGAACTCCATCAAATTTTTTGAATTCGAGTTCGAACTTTATTTTTAAAACTTATTCAAGCTCGAATTTCAGTTCAAATCTCACAAAAAATTTTGAATTCGAACTCAAATAGAATATTATTCGCACTCGATTTGAGTCGTTTACACCCTATACTTGACGGGGGCCATTGTAATAGTGGGCACAACCTCTTCTAGGTGGCCCTAAGTCAATTAACACCAGGGTGGTAATTGGTAAGTAGCACTTGACCAGAGCCAGGGTATTGGTGGGCACAACTTCTTTTAGGTGGTGGAGACCAAGGTGGGTTTTTGGTGGCCCAAACATCTTATTAACAAAAATGCTTTCCTCCCTATATGGATGGGCCCACTTAGAGAGAGGCGACAGATTGCTGATGAACAGGAGCATCAGCCAGCCCACTTGCTTAAAGTGGACCCCAACAAAATCTGGCTCCAGATGGGGACCATGCAATTCTAAAGTGGGGCATCACTTGCATTGCCTACAAAAGCCTGCCTACCCACCTACTAACCACTTAAACAATGGCGGAAGTGGGCCGACTGAGTGGGCCAGCTATAATTTTTTGCATTTTTTTTGTAGAGAGTAGGGACCAGAGAAGTTAAGAATAATGCCTTAGAAACCATTTTTTAATTGTGTGCCTTTCAATTACGCAGCCCAGCCACACGCGGCCAACAGAGAGGGCCCAGACCACCACTCCACTGTCTCATTTAGTTATGAGAACTGGATTTTACGCCTGGAATAGAATCTACTCAATCTCTGTGACTTCTTTTGTTTTCATTTTTTATCAATTTTGGGTTTCCAAGTGAAAGGGATCACAGGTTGGAAATTACCAACCTCCCTCTCTCGGGAATCATTCTCTTGTATTTTAAATATATGTACAGTACGATATCATGTGTTTTAAATACTTGTACTATACAATATTTTAAACCTAAAGAAGTGATATTTTAAAGCTAAAAAAGTTATTCCGTAAAAAGAATTGTAGAATTCTCCATTTATTTATTACCCTTTTTTTTTAGGGATAAGACATGTTATTGGTGTATGTTTCAGATATTTACAATGGTAATTAATTATACATCAGCACCAAACAAGGGAGTGAACGATTTTCATGAAGAGATTGGTGGCCATTTAGGGAAAAGCTCCAAATTTATTGAAGTCCATGTTGATACTCGAGTCAGGAGCCCCAAAGCTCCTAATCTCTGTGATTATATTAGAGCTCTTTTAATAATTATTGATAGGTTGATTGATAGAGTTAAATTTGACAAATAAACAGAAACAGTTTCCTTATTATTTTCCCACTTTTCATTACCTACAACAAATAATCCCTTCATTATAGCTAATTGAATCCGTCAGAATGTTATGTTATTCATATTTGGCTCGATTTCTTAACAAGCATATAGAAGTTGTGATTGAACCCGACTTCTATGTTATCCATGCCAAGTTTAAACTGCTTTCTTATATAATTAGCATTTTTTTTTTTTGGAGAAATAATTTACAAAGACATAAATTCAAACACCAACTGATCATAGCAATTTAATGAATGCTAACAGTTATTCAAGGTTGGTTGAATTAGTTATCTCCAAGGAGCTATTACCAATTGAGGGATTGAGAGATGAATTTTTAGAACTAAATTTCAAATTTCAGTTTAGCACATTCTGAATAACATATTATTAAGGAACAAAGTTTATAAGGAACAATATCAATCAATTTATACATCTAAAACGAGCCAAACATATTATGACATAATATCAACAATCCATTGTCATCATATAGATAAATCATGGCCACCTAAGTTATACCACTCCCTCAAAGACAAAACGAGGGGGAGGGGGGAGAACATGACTAACCTCACACCATGGTCTCTCGCCTACTATAATTCATTAAACCACGGATTTTACGCTGAAGGGTGGATACATTTGATTACAACATAAGCATGTTTGCTTAACCATGGGTGCGATTATTTGGTAAAAGTTGAACTAAAAGGCAAAAAAGTCGCATCCCAATTGAGGAATACTTCACTAAATAAAAAGTGCAGGAGGAGTTTTAGCTTCTATCTTATGAACCTGACATGTAGGTGTAGCGTGTCTGAGCTCCAACAAGAAGTTCGATAAGTTTTTCTGCACATCAAAGAGAATGAATTGGGTAACAGTTCAAAGAAATGTCAATTATCTAGGCAACAGAAGGACGAAATAATAAGAAAATCAAGATGAATGAATGTGAAAAACAAACCTGCAAAAAACCCAATAATTGGAACAGGTTCTAGAAGCTTTTGTGTATGGTCGAGTCTTTTTCTGAAATAAGTTACAAGCATCAGTATACTTTACCTCCCCCTACCTCCTTCCCCCTGTCCCTTAAATCCTTTAAAGGGAAAGGAGAAACAAAACTTAACAGCAATTAGTGTAGCAAATTACCGTGTGTACTTGGTAAAGAAAGGATCCCTCATAAGGTAAAGTGCCCACAATAGCTTCCGTCTTTTTAGCTGTACCATAGCCATTTAAAGTATACCTCTTTAGCAAATTCAGAGAGGAAAAAAAATCATGAAACCCTTCTCTCTATTCTCTACACCCCGACCCAACATTCACAGGTCAACATTCACACGTAGCAGTGCAAACAGAAAAGGTCAAGTATTTTAAACTTTTGCAAGATGAAATGCAAACAAGTTTCGTGCAGGCAAAGCAAAATCCACGGCGACATCTTTTTCACCAATATTTCGTCCTATATTTGAAGAGAGCATTCTCAAAAAATTGCAGTGGAAATTGACAATAAACTTATAACAAACGGACCTCATCCCTTTCAGGGGTTGAAAGATGAAACAGGGAGTCAATTTTCCAGCTACTCTGCAATGTTGCAATGCATGAAAGAAAACTGTTTCCAATGAGGTCCGCTCCCAATGAAACAAACCAAGGAAGCCAAGACCGATTCCCATATTTTCTTATCAATAGGACATACAGAAGAGGTCTTATGATGAACATCACCTCACCCAACATAAACAAGCCCCCGGGAATACCATTCTCGGATAAGATGGTGGAAAGGCCAGGTTTCTCAACCATCATTGCTGTAATATTTTTAAGAAAGAAATTAATTAGTATATGTCATATATGATATATGTTGCAATATATCTTTGTACTCAAGCCTGTAAAGACAATTACTTGGAGGCTCCATCATTGCCTGCTGGTGTTGAACCCTACTCAGCCAAGTTGGCTGAGAGACCATCCTGGCAGTTTCACCAAAACTGTTCAAGGCAGACAGTGCCCTTCCTTCAAGATTCCATGGGGTCTGCTGATAACGATTTTTCAAATTACCGGGCCCATGATGGATTCCAGGATAGATGCTAGCCACATTTCCATGTCTCTGTTCGGAGTTAAAAACATCTGATCTCTTCTCAGTGTTTACAGTCTCACCACCGTGCAAAAGCATTTTATATCCACTGTTCCGAAACATAGCTAGTCTAACTAATACCCTGAAATATACTGGACATCAAGCCAACTTTACAAAGAGTAAAATAAATGACCAATTACATATGTTGAAAGATATTTAATCTACTTATATAGTCCGCTTACTTGGTAGCCTCTGTGGCAGCAATGAAATTCCATTTTCTATCATCACCAAAAAAATGTTGTGCAGTAACTTCAACCAGTGTTTCCAAGTCCTTCAGCAAAGTTATGCACAATGAGTAAGGGAAGGAAGAAGGCTCAGCCTGGCCAGTGACTCTTTGCGTTGGAGTTGTCTCAATGATGTGTTCGTTTATAGCAGTGATTATGCCAAAGAATGATGTTACTGCAGATAAATTTATATTATATTGGATTAAAATTTCAACTTTATTGACAACCCAAATCTGATAGCATCAAAAAGCATATAGATAGATAATCAAAGCAACAAAAATATAATGAAATGTATAACACTTTGGCTCATTGAAGAATGTGCTGCAACTAATTCTACAAGAACTTCATGTCAATAAATTTCATCATTCAGTCACTTTCAGGCCTTTCATTTGATCCCATACCACAAAAAAAAGGATGGAAAAAAGTATGGGTTGACAGGGAGGGGACAATAGGGGATAAAAAAAGAATTTGAAATAACTTAAGGACTTAATACGATCTGGTGGAGTACAGCCAAATTAAAACAACAGACGGGAGTACAACTGTACAAGCTTAAAATACTCTATTATCCCACTTCATTTCCATGACAATTATGATTTATGAAAAGCCTTATTTTTGAAAGCAAACAGTTTGTCTGGATTTCAGCATTGCTGAGTAATAAGAAGAATCCAATGTTACCAAAATATCACAAAACCTGCTTCTGGCCCAATTTCTGAGTCTGAAAATCGTTCTGGAAGAAGCCATAAGATCCTGTCAATCCCTGGATATACAGTTCGGATATCAAAATGAGCAAAGATATATCGAAATTCCATCTCTATGAAGATGACGCATTCTAATATTTAATGCAACTTGAATGGCATCAAAAACCCAAGATAGAACTACATTAGGATCTTTCAACCACTAAGAGAAAACATAAACCACAACAAAAGAGGAGATCTCTGATCAATTACACAGATAGACAACAAACAAGGAAGATGATCATTAACCATAGCTTACAAATTGCACCGGTTATCCGACTCTACTATTGTTGTATTTTGATTTAAAGTGTATATCAAACTCTCAAACCAGAAATGTTGAAAGATTATGAGACGTGATAAATGCAATCTGTACACAGATGTGAGAGAAAACAGGCACCAATTGTGTCAGTTGAAGGCCAAGGATCACTAACAAAGTATTTGCCAAGATTGGTATGCATCTAAACCAATGACCCAATCTCTTACTATTGGTAAAAAAATTTCAAATTCCAAATTAAATAAAATTAGCCTATCCTTGAGGTTTCAAATTCTGACTAAAAATATCATCCCAATTGAACAAACTTCAATGGGAGAAATTCGGTAGTAGTAGGACAGAGAGATACTTTTAGCCTAACTTCATTTCTTGCCAAAATAGAACCTATATACTTCTTTTCTTTAGTTTCTTTTGGTGCTAAATTTATTGATGCTAAAACAAGAAAGTTGATTTATGCACCTTAGCCCAACCAGCCAAATAATATATTAAAAAATCATTTCCAAAAATTTTCCTTAAAACAAATTTACACAAAAAGGGTGGTTCGAATTTGAACTCCTCAAAGAATGTAGCGACTATTAGTGGTGCCGTTATTTACAGCATAAAGCTGCTTAAGCATGATTTGGAAGATATTCAGAACCAGAAACCTAAAATACCTCAAACAAGAGAATGCAGCAGCATTCGAAAACCTAACAATGCCAAAATAAGATTAACCCTCTCTAGAATGAAAATCAAATTTAGTAATTGTTTTTCTGCCAATGATCTTTAGACAGTGGCCTTTTAATGTAGCATAATCTGAAGAAGTACAGATAAACACCTAGTTAACAAAATTATCCTCAGCACCTTAGTTACCCATAAAATTAAACATATAACATGCGCAGTGAACTCTGACTCTTAAGTGAGCCCTAAAGAAACTTCTTCGGATATCCATTCATGAAAAAAAAAAATCAGAACTTTGGCTTCTTAAGAAATCCCATATGAAATTTACACTAAACATGATAACCTTATCCAAACAGACTCACACGTAGGAAGGTGGTACCGAACCCCGGAGTATTCTATTATGATTCATATTTCTTTTGTCCCGACCTTAACATTTGCAACTACAAAACACAAACTGATTATGTTATCTCTTACATTCAATTCTCCACAAAGAAAGCCATTCGGGGAAATGTGTTCAATTCCAAACCTAAAAAAATTACCTCAATTAATTACTCAGAAATCATACTAGTTAAAGCTAACCAAACAAGCCCACAAAAAAATAGACTCAGCTAATAATCATACTGTTCAAGGCAAAACCACATAACATCTAATAGTAATTAACATTCAAATAGAGCTTTTGCTCCTAAGGCCTGCAAGAAGTTATTAAAACAAGAAAAAGTCGAAATCTTTAAAACCCAAACAGACGAAATAATAAACATAAAATAATCAAAGCAAAAATATGAAAAAACTAGTAGTATTGTAAACAGCTTACATTGGCTAGAGACTCCATTGAGTGAACATATTCTTTATTTCTCCTAACCCATCTCTTATATGCCTCCATAGTATAAAAAACAAAAGCTCAAATCTTTCTTGCTTTTTTTTTTTTTCTTCAATCCAAAAGGTCCCTTATTTTTTAGTCACACCACGAAATTCAACTAAAGGCTGGATCTTGGAAGATTTTGAGCCGAGCCCAGATGAGAAAGATTGAAAGAAAGGGGATTCTTTTGGAAATGTTGATTTCTAGGTGGTTTTGGGTGAGATGGGAATATAGGATTTTAGGTATGTTGTGGAGGAACAAGAAAATGATGAAATTAGGAGAGATATTGGCGATTTACTAGTGGGATGTTTTATTTATCAGGTATTCTCGATTGCTGTGCTCAATCTGAAACATATTTTACCCCAAAAAAAAAAAAAAAAATCTTAAAAACATTTTGAAGCAAGAATAAATAAATAATTTATTTTGACCCAAAAAAATAAATAATCCATAAATCAACACTTATTTGTGCTTTGCCCCCTATAATCTCCGATCAATTACACTTCGTTGTCTCATATTCATTTCTGCACTTTCCTCCCCGCATCCTGTGACATTTATCATATCACTATCTACTTGATCTAAATTTTCCATCGAATTTTTTTTTTTTAAATTTAGAAATTATTAATTTTTTTTGAATCTAATAATACAATTAGTATCTTTTATTTATTATTTTGTACTTGTCACTTTATAAATGTACTGTAATAAAATTATCACCCCTGGAACTATTTAATGTTTGACCAGCAAGCATTAGAATATGTTGACAAATGACAATTTGGTCTTTATGTAAATGAATATTAACAAATTTTTCTAAGAAAAAAAAAAATCCAAGCCCAACAAGTTTTTTCATGTTTATCAAATCTGCTCCGTTGATTATAATTTTTAAGAGAGATATTTTTTAACCAAAAAAAAGAGTAATTGTTTATGTCTCCACTTGGAATCAATTTTGACTTAAAGGGATCAATATACAGAACTCTGTATTTAGGAGTATTTAACAAACCAATGAGCTAATATTAAACAATTAAAGTTAGAGAGCTTAATTCGAATAACAGAAGAATTTGGATGGCCAATTTTAATTTAGAAGCCCCTCTAAACCATCAATCAACTTGATTAACATTTTTTCCAATTTACATTTCAGCCCAACCCAACTATCTTTGTTGTTTTCTCTCTCAGGTGGGCTGAGGCACTCCTTCACGAGCACATCAACAGGTCCATCTCGAACCCTTTATTCTTTGAAGTATAAATTTTATATGGTAGAACAATTTTGAGCATTTTTTTTATGAAAAAATTTGTTCTTGGTTGCAGATTTCTTCAAATCTTGATAAAGATGAAACTGACCCTTGAATTTGGGTAAATATTTAAATTTCTATCCTGAATGAATTCCCTGTAATTTCTTTTCTAGTTTGAAATGTTTTATCTTTGTTCAGTTTAGTTTTGATAATCTGTTGTACTTTTAGTTCATTTCTTGGCTTTTAATGGAATATCTCAGTTGTGTGTTTGCATATATTACTCTTCTGTTCAATTTGTAATAATTAAAGAATTAATCTTTCGGCATTTGATACATTTTACGTGCAAAAATAACATTTAAAATTTGAATAATGATTAACTGACATGCATCTAAATCCGCTCCTCTTTAAAAAAAGTATAGTGATCTATGAAAGATTGAATAGTTAAGTGAACTGCTTTTTTACTGGAATTTTGGAATATATATATAAATAGTTTAATACAACCAATTTGAAATCTTTGTTTGATGTTTTCTCCCTTCTCTTTACAATTGGTTTATGTTGTCTAACTATTATTAATTTCCCCAAGTTCAGTGATCTTCATAATATCTGTGTTTACTTGGGATGGTTGCATGTTTTAATTGCTCAATAATGATATACCTACCTGCCCTATCTAAGCTAATTGCTTTCTAAACCACGAAGCTCATCTGCTCGAACTATTAACTTATTCTGCTTATTCCTTGCGCAATTGGTGAAAGTTTCCATTTTGTTTGAATACTTGTGCAATTCTCATTCTTCATGAGCAGTAGAACTGTGTAGATGCTTTCTTGACTATTTCACAAAGCATGTGATAATCATTTGTACGTCAAGACTGTTATGAACCCAAAAACAAGCTTGATAAGGGAAAACCAGTTTGTTTACATTAGCATTGTAGTAATTTTCTGAATTTGCAATTTTGTGCAATTTCATTTATTTAATCTACTTGTCATGCAGTGCACATCGTGTTTGACCTTGTAATTAATGAATTTGGCATCCCAATACTAGTTTCAAGAGACGGTAACATGAGTTTCAATGGTATATCCTCAAGGGTTATTCTTAGCTTTCACGAAAACTTAAGCGCAATCCCAGAAATCAGCCAATGGTGGACTCAATTGGGAGGATGCATTACTTAGATATTATATCATTGCTGAATCAGCTCCTTCGCTAGATCCCTTGCATTTTTTATGGTAGTTTATGCTGTCATAATGGTTAGAAGCTTAAGCTTCAGATTCTGGCACCTTTAGGGTGAGATTTGGAGTTTCATTGAAGATGAACAAAGTGGATAGCACTTAAGCTAATACGGCTAAAATTCAGACTCTTAATTTTTGCTCTAGCAATGTGATCCATGCTTTCTTTGCATTATTATGATCCTTCTGTTGGACTACCTCAAAAGTTTATAACTTTATATTATACACTCAGTGGCTTTTACATAGTGTTCTAGCTATGTTCTGATTCCCAGTCCCAGTCTTGGCCACGAAAACGGGATGTTTTTTGGGGTTTGTGGAGGGGTGTGGGGGAGAACCAAAGAAAGTATTAACCCTAATGCAAAAGGAAAAAAAAAAAGGGAGAAATACAGTTTAGCTTTATTGGTTGATGAAACTTGTCTCTTTATGTAATGACCTTGAAGATGCTTATTTCTATTGATTTTGTTTCTCAGCGGTGGGCTGGAACTTCTTTGTGATTCTGTGAAGATCCACAAAGTTAATGTTGAACCCAATGCTGGAGAGCAGAATGTGAGTTTCTTTCTTGATGGTAGATGCTTAAGTGCAACACTTCATATAATATTTCCCCTGCAATATTTTGGAATGTTCATATGATATTTGTTCTCCAGTTAACCATGAAACACTTGCTCACTTGGGTTCGCACCAATTTGATTAAGGAGAGGCCTGAGATGTTCATGAAAGGAGATTCTGTGTAAGTATATCCTTTTAACCGATGGTAACTTAGCAACTGAATTTTTTTACATTTTATGTAATATGGTGAAAGTTGGGAACACTGTGAGGCCTGTTTGTCCCATCTAAGATTCACTGTTCAAGGTGGTTGTGTTGGTGGATATTGACTTCTAATGGCCTTTTGATGGTTATGGACCCAAACCTAATAAAGATGTGGAGTTAAAATGCATTGAAGTTTTCATTTAATGATCATTCTTTTGCATGCAGGAGACCAGGAGTTCTAGTCCTTGTAAACGACTGTGATTGGGAGCTAAGCGGTCAGCTTGACACAATTCTCGAGGATAAAGATGCTGTGGTTTTCATTTCAACATTGCATGGTGGATAGTCGTGCCCATATCATTGCAGTTGTCAGAAATGATTGCTCAATCTTAATCGATGAATTATTGTTATGATGGACTTTACCTATGTCAACCCAAGAATCATTATTCTGTTGGATTGTTTGTCCACCTCGACCTTAGTTCAAACTAGTTTGCACATCCTGCGGAGGAAGGACTTACTAGTAAACAGGAAAAAGAACTGAACTTTACTATTACAAGAATGTCAAATTGCATTACTATATTGATGATGCTTATGTAGAAGCATTTTCCCTGCTTAGTTTATCATACAGGTAATATGTCATCAGTTGAAAGTAACTCGGCATGATTTCCATTTTCAATTGAAGCTCAACAAAAAGAAAACATTGGCATCTTTCTTCCTGAGATTTTGCTTTTTCTTACTAGTTACTGCATCTAATGCTATCATCTCTTCTTGTTCGCTTTTTTTGGGTTCATTGACTCGTTATCCATTTGGTTATACAGCCCGCCATTAAAGTAACAACCCCATTTAGCATTCTCAAAATAATCGAAGTTTTTCCAATGCAGGGCTTACTTGACACAATGGGAGGGAATTCCATCCTTTTCTCTTTCAACCTTCAAATGAAAATGATAGATTACAAAAATTGTGTTTTGAAAATGGGAGACATTTGTTGAGATTACTGAAAAATATTGTGGAGCGTGGAATAGTTGCCTAATAGTGCGGAGTGAATACTAAAGAATTTAAATACCGTGGAGCGTGAAATAGTTGCTTAATAGTGCGGAGTGAATACTAAAGAATTTTCCTAATACTATATGTGGTGTCCATAATGGAATAGTTGCCTAGTTTCCTTATTTCTTCAAGGTCTAAATAGAAAAATGAAAAATGTGACTGTTGAGAAAAATGAAAAATGTGACTGTTGAGAGTGGGATTTGAACCCACGCCCTTTCGGACCAGAACCTTAATCTGGCGCCTTAGACCAACTCGGCCATCTCAACAGATGCTCGAAATTTCTCCGTATTAATATTTGTTTCAAGCCTCTATCTTAAACACATCTAGAATGTTCTGAAAACTAAACCAGACCAAACTTGCCGGTTCAACCGGTCATGATTCGACCGGAAGAACCACCTGTCCGGTCCAACTATATATCCGAACTTAACTAGTAAAATATCAGATTTAAATTTAAGAATAAAAAATGATTTAAATTCAAAAAATTCTAAAATCGTGAAATAAACTCCAAAATGGCAAAACATTAAACACACCAAAGCCTAAACTATTAAATTATTATTTTTTTCATATTTTTTGTACAAATTTCACTTTATAAGCATCTTATTAGAAATTTGATTAGTATTTTTGGGTATTAGGACTATAATTCTCCGAAAATAATGTTTCACTTCTATTTTAGATTTTATATAAATATATTTTAGATCATTTTAAATTATATCACACCTTGGTAAAAAAAAAACCTAAATTAGTGAACCGACCGGTTCAACCGATCGGACCGATTAAACAGCGAACCGGACAGGACACCAGCTCAACGACCGGTCCGGTTTTCAAAACATTGCACTCCATCCGCCCTTCCCAACATAGTAATTAAGTTGTTTTACTCTACAAGGTTAATATATGATTAACTTAATAATTGAGTTTTGTGAGTCGAGTTTTGTAAAGTTCAAACTTAACTCACAATTTAGATTTTAGGCCTTAATCGAGTCGGACTAAGTTCATAAATGTGAAATTGATATTTGACTCTTAAAATTATTTGGATTTCAAATTTTAATCAAATTAGCTGAAATTTATATTATCCAATAAAAAAAATTATAATTTATTTGTTAAAAATTTTTATTTTTTACACTCGGTCAACACAATGTAAAATAGTATATTTACTTATTATACCAATAAATATCTATTAACTATATTATTGAATCACATTATTTCAGCTAAATTGACTAATGAGATTGAATTATTAATTTTAGTTACTCAATTTTTGTTTAGTTAATAGAATACTAAATTTATTAACCATTACCCTAATCAAATTAAGTAGCATTATATAATTTAAGATAAAATTAATAAATATATATATATATATATATATATACACACATATATATATAGTTATTCAGGCCGGACTTTAATCAGGCCGAACTTAATAAAATTTAAACCCGACTCACAATTTAATTTGACCTAACATTTAGGTCCAAAATCAGTTGAACTCACGTTAATATAAGATTTTACTAGGGTTAGTAATTTCTCAAACGACACGGTGACACGACACGAATACGATTAGAAATTAACAGGTATAAATCCGACCCGAAATTAATCTAGTTGTTATCGTGTCAACCCGTTAATGACACAAAACTTAATGGGTCGTATCGTGTTAACCCGCCTGTTAAAGTTATCAGGTAATCCGATATAGGTAGCACAATCCGTTTAACCCGTTTGACCTTTTAATTGTTTAATAATTCTTGACTAATAGTTAGGATTTTTTGGTAATCAATTATAATTTTATACATATTTTAGAGATTAAATATAAAATATGTTCATATAAATTTTATAAACTTATTAGATTGGAGGGTTTAAAATAGGTTAAATAAGTTAGTAGGCTTATTTTGGATTACAGGGTTGCGGATTTATCAGGTTAACAGGTTATTTATAAGTTTATCGTGTCATTCAGGTTAACATTATCATAATTTGTTATATTAATGTAAAATCTTAACGAGTTAATCATGTCGTGTCAACCTGATTGTTAACAGGTTGTGACATGATACAACACGAATGCTTAACGAATCATGTTCGAATTTAGATATTTTGACATGAATCTAATAATAATACGACACGATAATAACATAAGACCTCCGTTATCACTCATAATTTTGAATCTTTATTTGTCAAGTTAGGTAGGCCGAACTCGGGCCTATCCGGCCCTATTGACAGTTCTAGCCACCCAATATGAGCATCAACTAACGGGTTCTATAGTTTGGAAGTTTAGAAGTTCCAACAAAAGAGTACTAAATACCTATGAGAAAAGAACGTAAAATGTTACTCCTGCTTAAAGTCAAACAACTTGGCTTTCAACTGAATGAAACAAATTATTTCCAGATACTTGATTCGGCACACAAAACAAAAGATAGAATTAATGCCAAATTCAAAATTTGGAAAGAGACACTTAAGATAGAAGAGTTCAGAACTAATCGATCAAAAATAGAATATATAGAATTCAAGTTTAGCAAAGATGCAAATAAGAATGGAATAGGGATTAGTATCGAAAATTAAGGATACCTATAAGTGAAAATTTTAAGTATTTAGGATCAGTTCTTCAGAGTGATGATGGTATAAATTGAGATGTTACACATTGGTGGCTTCATACAAGCGGATTGGACTAAATGAAAAATGATATCGAGAATATTATACGACCGCAAAATTCCTGTACGATTTAAGAATAAATTTTATAGAACGGTACTTAGGCCAACGATGATTTATGAGTTTGAATGTTAGGCAATGAATTACACAAATGAACAAAAGATGAGAGTAATAGAAATACGAATGCTAAGATAGATATGCGAGTACACTAAAATGGACAAGATACGCAATGAGCATATTCATAAAAAATTTAGATAACATCTATTGATGAAAAAATGATAAAAATACGCTTAAAGTGGTTAAATCATGTGTTAAGACAACCAATAAAAATACGTGTCAGATGAATAGATTTTAGAGTGAGTAGTCAACATATGAGAGGTAAGGAAAGACCGAAAAAGACTTGGTGGGTAATTTATAAAAAAAATATAACCCATCTAAAAATTGAGGAGGATATGATCCATAATAAAATGCAATGACGTAATAAAATTCATGCAACCGACTCTACTTGACTCCTTGGTTTGTTTGTACTTGATTCGGTACACAAACAAGAAATTTTCTTGTGGCCAAATGTCTCTATTTAGTTAAAAGGCAATAGAAAGGAGATTAAAATCCCAGAAGCAGTTGAAAGAATTGTTTGTGACTACAGTTGAAAATCCATGTTCATAAATGATCTATACTCACTGTTCGGCTAAGCTATGACACATACATAAATGGTAAATTAAGCATATATTATTGATTGCCTGAAGGTACAAAGAACTATAAATGGATGATCTGAAAATAAATCATGCAATGTGAACTCTCTCAAGAATCCAACAAAAGCCCAATATGCTATTCTGACTCTGGATACTGCCCTGGAAAAGCGGTCAACTGTTGAATGGAGAAGATAATAACAAATGTTGGGTAAACTCCTTTTTCTGATTTCCATCTCTTCTAAATCAAACCTTCTGTTTCCCTTTTCTGAGTTTTTCTAATTCTGTTTCAGCATCTTTTACCAGTTCTTTCAGTGCCGAAATTAAAACCTCTGCTGCAACTCTTCCACAGATCCTCGAACAAGGGAAGGTTGATACGGTGACAGGAAATGGTATGAAAATGATCTCAAGGCTTCGACGCCACAAACCTATAAAACCTCATTTCTTATTCAGTCAGACCAAAAAATAAATTCATTATAGTTTCCAGGTAAAAAGTTATGAATCCAAAAATGGGTATCAGGTCATAACATCTACACATGACAGATGTAAAGATTTTCACTTTTAGCAAAGGTCAATATGTACCCTTGAGTTGAGAAGAGGAGTCGTGGCACTTGATCTATCTGAGGAAAAAGGAAGAAAGGAAAAAGAGAATCTTCATACCTCTTGTGGCAGCAAAGGCAACTTGGTAATGTGGAAATCGTCATATAGCGTGTAGAATTGTATAAGAGATATTTTTGCTGCATCCGCATCCTAGCTTTAAGTAACTTGGATTCAACAGCTAAATCAATAAGACAGAGAGGTAAATTGGCTGCCTCTGTTTTGAGTGTTAACCAAATGAGTCATTAGGAGAAGAAAACTACAGATTATGGAAAATGGGAAAAAGTACCTTCTTCATCAAGAAGTACTTGGTTAATAATGATATTATGTGTATCTATCTCAAATTTGGTGAGTTCCTGAACGAGTCTTTCAGTTTCATACAGGGAGAGGAATTCGGGGATGCAAACACAAATAAATGTAGTCAAGTCCTGCAACCAAAAGAAGAAATATCAGTGGCAGATTGTAAAAGTGGAAGCAATTACATAAAGGCGAACTATGCTGCCATAATAAGCTTCCATGCATGTGCAAGAAAGCGTGTAGTCGTCCAGTCGACCCAAGCTAATCTAATCAAGAAACCAAAAAGAGGGATATGGCAGAAACACTAAAAACCAAACAGAAGTTGATAATACACAAAATTAGTTTTTATTATCTTATTGCATTTTCCTCCCAAAAATTGACCATGGGAAGCAGCTCAATATGATCCCTCTTTTGCAGGAGTTTCTAATGAATAGCAGTTGTCAACACGAGAAAAAGGATTTGTGACAAATGAGCATCTCGAGAGTAAGAACTTACTGGATCTTTAAACTGCTTGTTGACTTGTTCAATCACATCTTTCATGCCTTCCAACTTTCCCAGGATTGCATCTTCAGCAAATTCATCACCGACACCAAAGAGACGTGTCATCTGCCGTAAATAGTTTCCAATAGCACTCAATTAACATATGATGAATTAAGTCAAACATAAAAGATAAACCATAAGCCAACAAGAAAAGTGAATTTTTCATAAGTAACCATCTCTATCAAGCCAAATCAGATTGCTCCGTTTGTATCTTGCGTGGTAAAAGCCTAAAAGAAAATTTTCAAAAACCAATTCCTAATTGAAAAAAGGGGTTTCATTCTGCTGTATCGGTGCCATGAGACGATGATTCACTCTTTAACACCTCGTCTTAAGCTTCAAGGAGGTTGTGGTCTATGCCAGCACCAAAGGTGAATTCTACCCGGTACCACAGGTTTTCTTGGTCAGTCAGATCCTAGTTTTAAGCCATCCATGGTACTTTTATTCCTTAGGTATTTTCTTATCCAGTGTACAACTAGCTGATTGAGACAGAGCACTCTACTCCAGAAGAGAAGAATGTTGACTATAATGTTAATATGTTAGGGAGAACATATGTCCTTGCCTCAAAACCCTTTCCGTCTATACCTGCCTCTATCGTCATCTACTAGCTTTCACATGCACCCGTGTCTATAGACACTCAATTGTTTATTTTCCAAGACATATGAACATAAATGTTCACTTTGAAAACATACTTCTGGTTACTTAGAAATCCTATCTACTTACTCTCTTGAGACACTAACACTAAGCCTTCCTACAGGCTGCTTAGCTACTTGAACACAGGAGATTTCTTTTTAATACTCATTATGCCTTAGCAGTTGGTCCAAAACTATAAAACAAAAATGCTGCAAGAGATAGGGAATTGAGATACTTAAAGCAGTAAATCAATAATGGAATCATCAAGTCATACTAATATAGTCACTGCTATGTTTGCACAGATGAGGTTGTATATTGATGTCAGGAAGTATCATTCCAAGGATTACACTAATCTCGAAAATTAACAACCATGATCAAGTCAGCAACACATCTCGGCACCCAATCATTAAGAACTATATTTAGCATATCACTTATTAACTCTAAGCATATAAAGAAAGCTACAAATGTACCTGGTTTATCAAGCCACCAAATTTACTTTTCAAACTCATCATTTTGGCCAGTCCCTTCTCTAACGTGGATGGAAATTGTAATAGTCGGAGGGTATGTCCAGTTGGAGCCGTATCAAATACTATAACGGAATAATCCATCGTTTGCACTAATCTGAGGAAGAAATTGTGCAACATGTATGTTATACATTTAAATAAGAATGATAAAAACTTAAAATTCACATGTCAAACAACATCATGAAATCAGTAGCATTCACAGAAACATATGAAGCAAATATGCCGAGTAAATTAATTCTCAAGATATAGTAGAAAACATTTTTCCATGGAGCAGCCAGATGTCTTAATGTTCTAATTAATCACATCTAGCTACTCAAAATAAACCCAAAAAAAAAAAAAAAAAAATCCAAACCATTACAACTGAAAGTCAGTGAAACATAGTTGTGAAGGTTATTCAAAATGACTGAAGGTAACCCTCTCATTATAGAAGCAATAATTTGAAATAGAAGGTTGGTTTTGAGAGGAAGGAGGGGTGCAGTAGGTTGGAAAAGAATTCAATTAAAGCAATCTTTTTATAATAGCATCAAAAACCCTAAACAAATGAGCAACAGTGAAATCAAACATCTTTGGAACTTATCCAAAAATTAGCTTCTACCTAGACTCGTAAAATTTAGATAGATTAGCAGCCAATGAACATTTAAATATATTCAAAGCCCCTAACAATTTTTAGCAGTCCTAAAAAACATACTTAAGCATCTCTGCAAAGCTCATGGCCTCATCAATTCCAGGAATTGCATTTGCTAAATCTGACAAAAATCCATCCATCCCATCTGAAATGTAGCCGCTGTGTCTTCATTCTCAACAGTTGGATCAACTTCCTACAGAACAAAACCTCAATCATAAAACTGAATGCACATCAAACAAATACTGGCAGTAAAACATCCTCTGCTAAATAGAACCCGAAGATAAAGAAAAAAGATAACGAAAGAGACGAAAAAGGAAAAAATAATGAACCAGAAGCAACTATAAAGACACACATTGCCTTTGCCTGTTCGCGAATCCTATTATAGACAAATTCATTTGGGCGTGCACACACATCAATGCAATACACATACATAAATTTATACAACCATCGTGTCCAAACATACTACAAGTTTACAACACAACAATTATCGATTTCATTCTAATTCCTCATAAACCTCAAAAAATTCAATCTTTATCACAAAATGTTGAAAAGGAATTTGTAGTCCACTGACCTAAATCACCAATAAAAACCCGAATTCCAACATCCCTTTAATTCATCAAAGATCCAACACTCAACTACAGAACACATAATTAAATCATTACATTCAACAAAAAATCAAATCGTGCATCCAAACAAGAAACAAAACAACCCATTAAAAAAAAACCCAAAAAGAAAAAATCCATCTTGAACAAAAAATTCTGATAAATAATCAGAAAATCTGAATACCATGGCGTATAAATTGGTGAAGCCATTGACAAGAGTAGGATTCTTGGTGAATTTTTGCTGAAAGGCGTCGCTGAGATTGTGGGCTGGATCAGTAGATATTATGAGAACAGAGGATCGAACCCTTGATAAAAGAATTGATAAAATAGAGCTGCAAGTGGTCTTTCCAACTCCACCTTTGCCTCCTACAAAAACCCATTTGAGACTTTCTTGTTCTAGAATGTTCTGCACAGTTCCTTCTGGAATTTCTTGATTTGAATCCATTTTCTGCCTCAGATTCAATCAATTCTTTCTACTATACTGCCCCTTTTTTTCTTTTTCTTTTCCTTTACAATTTTTTTTTTCAAATAATTTTCTTGAGATTTTGTGGAGAAACCCAGAGAAGGAAAAAAGAGGGAGGAGTTGTGTGGTTTTATGGTTGAAGAACACCAGAGTTTATTTCCTTTCTCCTGATTTGGTAGCTCGACTTTTGTTTGCATAGGGGAACTTTTCACGCCTTCAAATTATTGGCTGTAAAGGTAAAAAGACATTTCAGTCCATCGTATTTGAGGTGTGTTTTAATTTGGTCACTTATGTATATCCGAAAAAATTAATATTTGATCTGTCGATCACTTACGTATATCCGAAATTTAGTACATTATCTTTTAAAATATTAACCGCACTTTTGACAAAAATTATAACAAATTAATAATGAAAGTTACGTGAATATATTGAGATGTCAAAACAAAGACAACTAGAGGTTAAAAAATCTTCTTTTTTTCATTACTTTTAATATTTTTTTTCTCTTTTTTCTCATTTCTCTAATCATAATTTAGTTTCATCTTTTTCTCCATTACTTCTAATAGTGTTTTTCTCTTTTTTCTCATATCTCTAACCATAATTTTGTTTCATCTTTTTTCAAACAATCTTCAGTAAATTAATGAAGCAAATTTCATAATTTTTTAAACTATTTTTTACCTTTAGTAATTTAAACTATAAGGAAGTTAATTGAAGGTTTACAAATTATAGGGGTGTAACTTAAATGTTAGTCAAATCTTAAGGAATTAGTTGTGATTTACCCTAAAAAATTTAAAATTTTAACCTTACTAAACTAAATTTGGGTCGAATTGAAAAAGTTAATTAACGTTGAATATTGTTCAAGTTTAATTTGATTATTGACTAACTAAACTTAACAAATTTTTATCGAGTCGAATTTGATCCGAATATCAAATAGCTTGATTTGCTTTTCAGTCCTACTGGTTATTGGCGTGACAGCAGAAGGGATATGTTTATTGTATCAACGCAAACCTGTTTTTCTGGAATAAACCAGTCTGAAATGCCTGCCTCAGCTAAACTTAAAGGATGTATTCCAAACTTAGATTTACAAGCAAGTTCTAGCAAGTGGTACAACACAGTGTGGTACTCATTGCTAAATCAAGGAATTCCAGCTTTATAGACATAATAAGAGTTTGCAATATTGATGTTAGCATCAATAAAGGGAAAAAAATTAGAACAATAATGATGTTTACACAATACAAGAGCTTAAAAGAGAGGCCCAGGAAAGGAAAAAGTATACTTCATTCTGCTGTAATGTTTGTTAATGTACAGGATAATTTGCTTATATGTACCAATATTGAACCCAGAATGGGAACATATGGTATTCATGCCGAACATAAAAGTTCAGTAGAGAGAATTATAAGTGAAACAGGTAGCTATGATAGAGCAAATGCAAATGACAAGGGAAGGAAGTAAAGTGACATTCAACAGCCTGCTCATACCCCAGTAGCCAGCCAGGGTTATTGTGCCATCTGCAATTACTCGCGCTATGGTTCCAGCTTCTGTTGAAAGAAGTCCACCATTATACGTCCCTTTTGAAAGCCGGGATGACATAACTCGAGATAGGAGTGATAGATTAACACCTGTATTAATGTTAGACACTAATACTCATTAGGAGTACATTATCATCTGAAGGATACACTTCATTTGGAAATGTGTCAAATGCATGGCAATACGCTGTTTGATGGACTTGCCAGGTTATGCAGCTCTCTTTCATTGCCCTTTTAAAAGACAATTTCCTTACATGTGTAAAAGGGAAACAAAGTGCTAAAGTGAAAAGGAGAGATACGGAGAGAGATGGATAACGGGTAGTCCTATCGGAGGAGTTTGTGTAGCAAACTTAGGGAATGCCCCCTTCCGTCTGATTGTTTGCCACTTGCTTTAAGAAAGCAGACTTGATAATTTATTTAATGAATTATTGTCCCCTAGACTGCTGGTATGTTGATGCCTGGTTAAGGAATAAATGAAGAATTAAGAAAAACCATATAACTAAGACTGGTCAGCTGGCTTAGTAGTCCTCAAAGGTTATACAAGGTTGTGTATTTTAGGCTTCAAGGTTGGTACTTCATTACAGAATAATGATGAATGAAAAAGCATATTACCTTCAAGACACTTCAGCTGATACAAACGTGACTAGAGCCGAGCAGACATATTGAGGTATGGAGTAAGAATTCTTCACATGGAAGCTAAATACTATGCCCAAACATACCATAACTTCTGATGCGAGTAAAACTTGCCTGTAGTTCAATCAGCAAGTATATAATCAGGATACTAGATATACACCCATGAAATTGAATAATAAAGAATTTTGCATGATAAATGAAATTACAGATTCATCTAAACAGTGTGTGTTAAATAGTATGGTGATGACTATGTGAATAATTTGCCATATGTTGAGGGCGGTTGGAGTTCGGGGAAAGTTGAAACATGTGTACCACAAATATGTTGAAGATGAAATAGTTTAGTCTATACAAATGAGAGTAGCATTTAATTTTTTAAAATCTAGGTGTATTAGTGTATTTTATTGGTTAGTTTAGTATCTCCACTTATATTTTACTTCCTTCTGTACTTGCACTTAAATATCATTACATGTGTTCGAAGCCAGACTATAATCAGTATCAATATCCTCAACATCTCTTACAGCATAATGTTTCTTCAATTAAGACAATCTCAACCATGTACAGTAGGCAAAATCCGCATATACAAATGAATAGGTTTTATGAATTTACACTCTCAACCATCATACATATATGGAATTTCATCGATAAAGACATTTCCTTTTGTTTCCTTTATCTCTCTCTGCACAGGTGCACCTATTGCTTTTACTTATTTTCTTATATTCTGAGTCTTTGTTTGCCTGTGTTTGTGTGCTTTAGTTTGCAATCGGACATAAAAAAATGTCAAGATGCCGCTTAGTCTAGAATGTTATCTTTGAGCATGTTCTGCTTACCTTTCTTCAAATATATTGCTGAGATAGCTTCCAACAAAAACGTTCACCGGAAGAACTGTTAATCCAAGACATGCCAAGAAAATTGCTACATTGCTTGAAGACCATATGAAGTAGTATGCTGTGATAACGCTTGATTCAGCAAGTAAAATCTCCATAGCATACTTGAGCATGAAATATATACATAGTTGGACCTGCATAGTTGGCGATGACAGTATAAATATTATTCTAGTACTAAAAAAGCATACAATATTAACATCTGACCTGCTTAACAAAGGAGGAAAATATTAGTATGAAGAGTGTGATTCAAACTACAAATATCCTGGGCATCAATGATTATGTATTTCTAAGACCTGTTATGATTACCCTGAAAAGTTAACAAATTGTGAACAGTTTTTATTAACTGTCGAAAGGAAAAGTCTTAGGCAACATATTGACCTTGCAACTCCAGCTCTTATCAGTTTTTTGAACTCACCTGATGGACATGATTACAAAGTAGAAATACATGGTTACCATCCTTCCTACAAAAATTGGTTTGGAGATTGTAGTCAAAATATGGAATGCAAACATATTGATACAAAACAAACCTTTACAGATGGTGTTAGCAATTTGTATGCAGACACAAGAGAAGTGACAGGTTTGCGACTTTCATCAGAGGCTTCTTCTGATATTGAATATCAACTTCTTCGCCTTCATCTTCATCTTCATCTTCTTGCTTATTTCCCAAGCTCAGAATCAACGGTTGAGTAACACCATCCTCTAGTAGAGCATTTTCTGTCCATAAAGCAATTAAAATTAATGTGTTTGATTTCTATAGCTATTTTACAATAAAGATGCTGTTGTTGTTGAACGAATTACCCTAGAAAAGGAGCAAAAATAGATTTTATAAGTAAAACCCTTCACAAACTCGTCAAACTCCCAAAAAAATTTAGCAATGAAAATGCCAGGATTTTTCTTTTCTTTTTTTGCAAGTTTGAAAAGGCATGTAGTTATTAAGTTTAAGTCTTATGAGAAAGCAGGACATGATTTGATAGTAATGTGAATAATCAGAATCTACATGATGAAATACTGATCCCAAATACAGTACCAACTAATCATAATCCAGTGAACGTACCACTTTGCGTTTTCTGTTGCACAATATTCTCCTTATTTTCATTTGGAGGCTCTCTAAAGGAGTATCCACAACCAAAAAAGATAGACAAGCCATGCAAGTGCCATTACCCATCCTGGTAAAGTGTCCTCATTGAATGTAAATTTGAATATCGTAAACTTGGTTTGAAGTAAGCCAGCTAAAGCAGGACCACATGCCATTCCAAGTGCACTAGCACTAACAAAGCCAGCTGAAGCTTTCATTCGCAATTTAAGCGGAACACAATCACTAATGTAACGCCTGTTAATGGCTCTTGCAGAACCCAACCTGAAACGAAAAATATTCGCCATTGTTAACCATTACCGTGCACCACTTATAAATTCAATTATTATTGCACAAGAGGGATCGTGTAAATTATTTCTACAGATATGTCACAGATTTTTCCCTTTTTGAGAGGAAACTGTGATAATGGAAGTGGATAAACAAAAGTGTCAAGTGTAGAAGTTGTGAAATAAAGGCTTGTACCAAATCATACTTAGTGGGATAAATTTGGAAAACACGGTTATGAAAAACCAAATAAAGAGGCCATGTACTGATATAGCATATCTTTTCTGCCAATTGTACTTAAGATAGTACTTAGAGCATTCAGTAGATATGCACAAGTCCAAGGTAAAGTTGTGTATCTATTCATTACCAAGTAATAAAGTGAACTCTTTTCAACTTGCATCTGCATGTACTTGCTTATGAGTACATACAAGCATGAGCAGGAAACATAGTACAGACATATATATCAATTTCTGTTCAGTTGCTTCAGAATAAATTACAGAGTGTTATCTTTGAGCTCCATGTAACTTTCTATTATGTGAAATTGATGAAAATATATGAAAATATGTCAGTTTTCATACATTTGAGAAATTCCTAACTTAAATAAAGGATGCACTGGCCTGTATCAGCACATTCTCGATCTCTCCCAGCTGATAGAAGTTCTAAGGGTGGCAATAGGTAATGTCGTCGTATTATCGGGAGGCCACAAATCCAATGTACAACTAGAACATGTTTCACAGAAAAGCTCCTTACTATTTTTTAGTGAACTTGTGAGACTGGAAGTTAAATGTGCAATTGAAACTGCAGTTTTTCTCCTCGAGAAATGGTAAGTGATTCTTGACAGTACTGATAGAAACTAACTCACTGATGCTAGTTCAGCTTTCTCATAAAGCAAGTACTGCATTTATGTGTCGACTACACATGACCAAAGTAAATTTCTCGATTAGGCAAAATCATGCTGTGACATTATCACATGCTTACCCAATAAGTTTTAATCAGACTGTCCTATGCATGCACTTATAGGTACGGGTTAGAAAAATATTTCTATATTAGCAAAGAAATGAAGACTACTTACCCACAGAATAATCGACCAACTAGAAGCACAGATACAGAGTTTAGATCATAAGCCAGGGCGTATAAGGTGTTTCCGATCAGAAGAACAATGCTACTGAAAACCAGAGGTTTCATGTATGATTTATTAGACCATGCACTGAAATATACTGAAGAGAACACCTGTGCAACAGCCATGGATCCAATGACAATGCCACAAATTGCTGTAGTGCAGTTGCAGCAGCTCCAAGACTTGTAGAGTAGTTGTCTGCTGTTGGGACAATTATGTATGTATTGACCATATACAAGAATGTATTAACCAAGTTCAGAAGAAGAGACATAAAATGATAGCTCTCATCAACCATATGATCCTCTGAAGGACTTGGTAATTCATCTGGCATAATAAGTGCATGCTTTCCCAAGTATTGAAGAAAATCTGTTGAATTTGTTAGTCGGTCAACTGCTGCTTTAATAGATACAATTACGGGATCCTGCAAATGATGATAAGTAAAAATACCCAAATCCTCAGGAGAGAGAATGACACCAGGGAACTTATAAGATTTCATTTCAGAATATTATTATGTGTGGTTACATTAAGATTGTAGATAGCAGGCAGCTAAAACACAGAAAAGCAACAAAATCAGATCATTTTCTTATATTATGGCTTTAAACCTGGTTATACAACAAAAAAAAAAAATCAAACTATGACATGACAAGAAATTAAAGAACTTTCTATATGGGAGATGAGTAATTTAGCTTATAATTAAGACATAGTAAGCAGTATAAACTCTTAGTCGAGCGTGCAAGACATTTTTCTATGCAGAGTACTAAATAAGATATCAATCAAAAGATTCAAAACACTAAACAGTAGTATAATTAAAAGAAACTAAACTTATACCATGACTTTGAGTAGAGATGCATATTAGAATACTTGCTCCAAATTTGAACCCTAAGAAACAAATATTATGAGCCAGCATGGATTTTTGTCCCCTTAAAGGAATTATGTTAGTTTCCAACATGGATGCTGTATCTTAATATGCATGATTCTCAAGATTTCTTTACATAATTTTATGCATGTAATCAGTGTAAATGAAATCTAATGTTTGATTTATGTGTTCTTAGGTTAAACCAGATATTATCAAGCATTCAGATAGCCAATTATTTTAATGACATTAACACATTAAAAACTTATTTCATGAAAGGAAATATACTGTTTTAGGTACACTGATCATAATATGATATGATATCATTGAATAACTGAAGCAGTTTCTATTTATTGAGCAGATTAAGGAAAAACCAGAGGAAGCATAGCGGGATGATCATAAATTGAAGTATAGCTCCCATGCTGATCTTGGAGGTCTGCAAGATTGCGAGATATGGTTCCGACAACCGCTGAAATGCCCTGCATGAAACTTGTATAGCTTAGCTGGTTATAGACAAAAGTGTCTCGTATAGTGGATTGGTATAAACATTTTCTTATAACCTAAAGTTATCGTACTGTCCCATGAAAGTGAGAGTCAAAATTAACTGAACATGGAAGTTTTGAAGAACTAGTGTTTTTTAGAAGACCTCGTAAAGGGAAAAAAAAAAAAAAGGACAGAAGAAATAGAATGCTGTTTTACCACATGTTTGAAGACTTGTCTCAGTTGGGAATAAGGATGATTTGCACGAGTCTTAACGTAATAATTAGTGAACTTATACCCAAAACGCTTATCAAACTTCTTCAATATCTTGCGCAGACCAATTGCATTCATTCATATCAACAAAAAAGAGAAGCCTTAGCAGATTCCTCCCAGCATCTCTGTATGCTTCTAGTAGTTCAGATGCTTTTTGGCCATCTGCTTGCTCTAAAAGGGCATGCTGCTCTCCAAGAACAGATAATCTTCTTGCCAGTTCACCTTGTTGTTCCAATAAAAACAGGACAATCTTTTCGATCTGAAATTGCAGCAGAGAAGAAAACAATCATTTTACTAACATCAGTCGAATACAATTATGTCAATTTGCCAGCCATATGTATAGCTGATTACTAAACAACACACGTTGTTCAATTTGTTTTAGAACACACCTTTTCAACATCTTTTTTCGTACACTGATTACCTGCTTATCCAAAATCCCGGAAAAGTCCTTTAGAACAGTCTCACGATTTTCAGCTGAAGCTTCAATTTGCCGAACATACTGCTTCACTTTCTTTTTCATCAGCTTATAATTTATGTAGTATCTGGAAAATCAAACAAATCCAATGCATTATACTGGTTTACTTAGCGAGACAGGAATGATGTCTAGACTTACATTAATAGGCGATTGTGATTGAAACAAATTTCAGCGTACACTTATGACCTAAAAGGAGCACCTTTCTCAAAAAACTACTGAAACATGCAGGAAATTCAACGACAGCAGAGTTAAGAACTGAATTGATACACAAAACTATGGCTCGAGAAATACAATTGATTTAGTGCAATCACAAGATATGACACTGTAAATTAGAGGGCAAGTATTAAGCCAACTTTTTCTTTTCTATTTCCTTAATTCTATTATCCTCCTTGCAAATGCTATAACCAATAAGAATATAAAAGTCTAAATACACCTGGATTAATGCAAACGGGTTAACAGCTAAAAAGATACTTGAATAGTAATTACAACACAGTTTAGAAATGCCATCTAAAATTAGGCCTTATGAACTAGTATAATGCTGCCTCTGAATGATGATTATTATAAATCAAGCATGATCAAAATTACACTGAACAGTAAAGTACTATTAGCTCTCCATAATCATACCCTTGCCATTCTTGAATTTGTGACTCCTTCAGCTTTTTTCCAAATGCCACCATTTCTTGGAACAATTAAATTTTCCCTGTAAACCCAAAAAAAAAAAATCAATATTAAAGGGGAAATCATAAAAGGGGATATTCAATTATTCATTATCTTAATCCCTTTATTTTTTATTTTTAATCCCAAATTCTATTTCCTCTAAAAAAATTCATAAAAATACAAGAATTTTTATTTTCAATTCTCAGCAGCTGAAATATTGAGAAATAAAGAAGAAAGAGAAAGCTAACCAGACCAGAATATACCTCTATAATCTGATGATGTCAAGGCCATATATTTGTATCAACCGTTTGTCACACTCACATTTCAAAGAATTTGAATTATAGGGAATTGGGATTCTTCAATGCATGTATATGCATGTGTGTGTAAAGAGTGTGTGGGGGCGAGAACCAAATACAAGAAGAAGAGTGAGACAGGCGTCCTAACGGATGCACATGTCACACAACCGTTATGGCATAATATTATACAAGTATTTAAAATACGTTATATTATATTTAGTAGTTAAAATATAATAATATGATATTTTGTTAAAATTATAGAATTGTTTTATATTATAATTACTAATTATTCTATGATTTTATTTAAATTAAAATATCGTTTTATTTTTAATATTTGTATGTTATAAATATTTAAAATATAACGATATTATATTTTAATGAAACTATAAAATATAACGATATTATATTTTAATGAAACTATAATATATATATAATAAGACTATTTTATAAATTTTAACCTATTTAATGTAAATAGAATTATACACAAACTACTTTAGTACATAATATATTTATTATATATTATTGTTTTCTTTAATGCTTTTTTGTCACGTATACATATATTTTAATCAGTACATTTATCCAAAATGTAGTAAAAAAAATAAATAAAATTAATCAATTATTAAAATTATGTATTTGTTGATGATTGTTTTTATTATGGTAATTTTTTCAATAAATAATTTGTAATTTGTAATTTTATAAATTGTTTTCTATTTTTAATAATTATTGATCGGAAAATGAAAATTTTAATTTTATAAACCATGAATATAATTGACGGATTAATGATTAAAATCCAAACCAAATGAATTCAGAGCTTAATTCTGTCTTCTTACTTTGAGTCATAAGGATGAGATCATCAACACTAGAACACGTGGCATGTGATACTTTGTAGCACCGAAAAACTTTTCTCAAAATGACAACTTTGTTTTGGAAAGCCATCTTTTTTATGATATCATATATAGAGATAATGGTATCAAATTACATATTTACTATTAGAAAATATATTTTATAATAATAATGGAAAGACGTTTCTGACATAATATACGTAATTACGTATATATTCCTTTTATGGGTCTGAATTTCTCTTTTTTTTCCAAGAGATTAATTTTTTTTTTTTAGAGTTTTTACAATATTAGTTAACATCAAATTAGGACATATTTTAGGAAATGCCATTCTATTTTATTGTATATTGTTGGACCCTTTTTTTTTTTTGTTAAGGTCGTTTCAAAGTTCTTTCATCCTAGCTAATTAGCTCTATACATTAGAAACAATTTTTAATTATTCTGAAAAATAGCTCTATTATAGAGTAACAACTATCCAAACGAACTGTTTGGATAGTGAATTTTTTTTTTTTTTTAAATAATATTTTATAATTATTTCATATATATTTTTTGGTCACATTTTTATTTCACATATATTATATCAAAAAAAATTGCTATAATAATATTACAAGAATAATAACTGTCCAAACAAAGGATAGTGAAAATTTTTCATTATTTTTCTAATAATATTTTGTAACTATTTTATATACGTTTTTCAGTCACATTTTTATTTTACGTATATTATATTAAAAAACTACAATAACTATCTAAATAGTATTACAAAAGTAATAAGTGTCCAAACAAAATCGATCTTCCCATTCATTCTTAGATCATTTTAGAAAATAATATCGTTTACTCCATGACGAAAATTTTTTGGTACTCACTTTTCATTACAAAATGAGTATTTTCGACTGTTAGATAATTAAAAAATAATATAACTTTCTTACCTTTCGATTATCTCTACAATTATCATACTTATTACGCACCGCAAGATGTGTAACCAAAACTGAGTCTTAATCGACAATGTGACGATGATATCCACAAAATGAAAGTTTGAACTACTATCCCCTTTCCTCTTTTGCTTTCGAAATATTCCGGAAATCTATTGGAAAGCTATTTCAAAGCTTCCATCTAGTGTGTTCAACTGTATATTCCTTTTATATATGATCCAAAATCCACACGTCCTTAGCATATAGGATTTCACATAAAGTAAGCTAGTAATAATTTTTTATGGGAAATACTTAGGTGGATTTAATCAACAATTTTACTTGTAAATTTTATAAGAAATTAAATGTTATGAAATTTGTGATATCAATTGATTTAAGTAATATTCTATAAGATTTAATTTTGACCGTAAAATTTACAGGAATCTAAGTGAGACTCAAGATCGGATTTATAATAATATTTTCCCTTTTTGGTATTTTCCTATCAACTCCATCATATTTTATCTTCACGTGTTATTTCTAGTGCTAATTAAAACTGTAAACAATATAAAAGGAAAAGTTAGGCCTTCATTCGAATTATCCAATAAATCCTTTAAATTTTCAAAATTCATAAGATTTGTGAGGAAGTGGTGGCACTCATATTTATGAAAATTCCTGTCATTTTATTCATGGGGGTGATCTCTAAATAAAGCAAGAAATTAATAATACACCATATAACATAACATATCAACAAGTAAATCGTAATTGAAGGAAGTTAACATCATTGACTGCTATTATAATCTTGAGTGTATTTATACAAAATGACAAATAAAAAGTGACAAATAAAAATTACTGATGTATTATTAGATCCGGAAAAGAAGGAAAAAAATATGTTCGAGAATCTAAAATTAAAATCAAAGGATTGTGATTTGGTAAGATCCTGCCACGTAGAGTATGACTTTGATAAATGATTATAAATTTGTGACTTTGTAAATTATTTTCTTATATTCATTCAATGTTAAACATACTTTTGGAAAATGCTAATTGTATCATTAGGGATTAAGTATATTTTTCGTTATACTTTAAAATTTTAAATATATTTTTGAAAAATTTTATTGTGCCTTTAGAAATTCTACATCCTGTTGTAGTTTAAAAACTAATATAATACGATATTATATGATTTAAAATATTATACTGTACAAATATTTAAATCTAACTATCAACATAATTTTCCAGAATTATAGAACTTCCTTAAACTTTTACCCAATACTCAATTACATTTTGATCTATGTCCAAAGTAACTATCTGTATGCAAAAGTGGGATGAAAATTCCTACCTTAAAAAACACAAATTTCCAAAGTTGTCTATATAAGTTCAAAAATGTTACATGAATTCTTTCACATAAGTTGTCAAAAACAGTGTAGAATAAAGAAATAGTCCATGGACATGCAAAAAATCAAACGTTTTTCTTGGCTTGTATTAGAACACTTCAGATACTCCATTATATAGTAATACCTTTAGGAAAGGAGGGCTTTGAAGGGCTTTTGAATCTTCAGGCTGGAAGAGTTAAAGACTTCAAGACTTCTCTGTAAGGGCTTCAGAAAAATCTGCGGCTTCTAGAGATAACATGCAGAATTAATGGAGAACGTACGTTGTTTATTAATTACATATGAACTCTGTGTGTGTGTGTGTGTTTTGAGGAAGGAATGTGATGGGTAATAAAGCAAGGGCCATATATAATGGAGACACACTTTGAGAGGCAAAGACAAAGTGATTTATTGGCCCATATTCCATAAGAAGTCGACATCTGTAACTAAATATTATTAATTTTATAAAAATAATTGCTCTTAATTTGTTAGAGTATATGACACTAATTGCAGCAAAAATTTTCATAGGGTTAAATATTGTTACTTAATATTTTATTTATGTTACTTTGATATTTTAACTTCTCAATTTGTCTTAACATATATACTTTTGTTCAATTTCAGTGATTTGAGAGTGACACAGAGTCTTACGTGCTGTGTATAAAATAACATTTTAAGGACAATTTTGGAACGTAACATATGCAAAACGACGTCATTTCAGTACAAGTAAATTCATGAAACAAAAAAGAAAACCTTACAAAAAGTTCAAGGCAAGATAATTCAAGAATACACTTGAGGATTATTGTGCTGAATTGAGAAGTTAAAATTCAGGTTTTACCCAAATATTAATGACTAATGAAGATAAAGATGAAGATGTGGATGGACTATTAAGGTTCAAAAGTTTGTATGCATCAACTCATTCACTTGATTCAAAAGTTTTTTGCTATATATATATATACACTGAGACAATATTGTTTTTATATATTTTCGTTCTACAATTACACTTGAACCATTATCATTTATGTGCATGACATGTGAGTCTCTGTTCTACTCTTAAATTAATAAAATTGAGTAGAAGTATCTACTAGATGCAAATTGAGAAATTAAGCGTTACGAAGTGACACAACTAAAAGATTAAATACCAATATTCAATTTTGTGGAAAGTTGGATTCCATTAGTGCCAACTAATTTGTTACGAGTAATGTTACAGTTTCCGGGTAAAAAAAAATGTAATGTTACAGGAGGAACTACTTTTCTTGTTGCCCACAGAAACAAATCTACAGATAAAATATTCATTAACAAGTTAACTCCAAAAAAGAAAACAACATGCAAATGACGTCAAAGAAGAATAAACGTGTAGCGTAAAAACGTACTTCAACATCAATAAAATTGACTGTTCGGGTAAATGGCAATTTAAACCAGATAGGTAGGCATAATATATATATTTTTTTGTTAAACTAATAAAACTTTAGGTAGGAACAAGTCAGCATTAATAAACTTTTCTTTTAATTATTTTTATTTTTACTTTTGTCATATAACTAATCCACTTTCTACTTTCCCTACATTTCTATTGTATTTCTCATGCATTGAAGTGCATGTGCATAGTGGCATTAAACCCACATCAAATAGACACACACATACTTCAATAAATTAATATAAAATGAGAAATTGATAAAATTACTGACGTCTCATTAGATTCATAAAAAAAAATAATTACAATTTGACTAAGTATCAAATTAAAATATCACGAGATTTGATAATTCATTATAATTTTATCACATGAATTAATTTTGACAAATAATTTTAAATTAGTGAACATATAAATAATTTTCCATAACCTTGTAACACTAAAAAATATCACTACATTTTTGACAAGACAAAAGGTTTCAAAATCAGGTCATGATCATATCAATAGGCTTCGTGACCCACCGGTACTATAGTTAAGCATGTGTTTTTATCATAAACTAGAAAGGGCCCTCGCATAAATAGGAAAAGTGGGGTCTAAAAGCAGAATAAGTTTTGATTAGTCACTATATAATACAGAGTGGATATAATAATCGTTAAAATGATTAAAAAATAAAAAAAATTCATTATTTTTTAATTATTTAATGATCAAAATACATTACTACACAATGAAAAGTAGGTAATTTTTCCTAAATGCAAGTGAATGTTGTGTACATATATACCACTGCAATCGTCATAAGTACATCAAAAACAAAACTAGACTATCAAAAAAAAAAAAGGTTAATTAGACTTTATCCCCTTGAACTAAAATTTTAGTTGTAATTTGCTCCCTGATCAAAATAATATACACTTTGCTCCTTCTAATTTTTTTTTTAATATAAGTAAATACAAAATAATGATGTAAAAAATATGTTTGGACAAAAATATCCTCTAAAAATTTGTGGACACAGTTGCTTCTGTTAATTTAGTTTTTAATGACTCCATATTAATTTTTTAAAATTGTTTCGTGAAGTAATATTATTATTTTTATAGTAACAAAAAATATTAAAAATAGAATTAGTGAATAAAAGATTTTTTAATATGGAAAGTAAACACTAGTAAATAAAATTAGTAAGTAAATATTGCACTTGGTAATTTTATTTTTAATATGTTTAGTTACTATAAATGTATAAAAATGAACAAAAAATATATGTAAAAATTATACTTTTTGTGCTTACTCCCATAAATGAAAAAAAAAAATAATGTACAAATTAAATTTGGAAAATGTGAGAATTTTTTTTAAAAAAATGATATTATGGAATGATAAAAATCAAATAAATGGAATGTAACTTTCTACATAATTTTTTGAGGGTAGTTTTGTCAAAACTAAATTTCTACATTATTCTTTTATTAGAAAATCTTTTATAGGGACAAAGGGTATAGTGTGTGATTAACCCTAAAAAAAGGGTGATTGATATGAACACTGGTACAACATAACGGGAAAATTGAGTTTGTTATTATATGATTTTTTTTTAGCCATAATTAATATCTTAGAAATTTTTGTCGATTTTACATTGGCTGAGTTGGAAAGTGTAAGCCCTCCTAATAAAAAAAAAAATTGGCCTGCGCTATTGGTAATGCGAACCATTTTTAGGTGAATTCAATATACAGTGCTATGACAGATTCGATATACAACACTATGTACCTATATGTGGACTTAATAATCTAAATTTAGTTTCATCAATTATATAAATGATGTGGCTAATTACAACTTATGTGGTCTAAAACACAGTGTTATGGACGAAGTCCATTTTCAAATAAGTTAATTATATTTACCTCTCTTGAGATTTGTTCAAATTACCAAGAGATCTTATGGTTTGGCCAAATTATAGATACCCCTCTTCACTAACGTCAATTTATATAACTGTTAAAAAGACTAAATTACTCTTAAGGCATATAGCTTAAATACTCCCTCAACTTTTTCCATATTTCAGCAACAGTCCAAAACATTCATTTTTGCCACTTTATTATTCAAATAATTAAAAAAAAAAAATTGTAGCAAATTGGAGGGGGGATGGAAGGGGCAGGGACAGGTTGAAAGGGGAGGATGAGGAAAGGGATTGGAGAAGAGGGTTTGGCTGCTGGGAAGAAAAAGGTGAGGAGTTTGGTTGTGGGTACAGGTTTGTATTTTTGGTTAGAGGAATGGGTATGTATCTAAGATACGGGTTTGTAGGTGAGTAGAGGGAGTTGGATTTGGATTTGGGTTCTCTAAACAACCTATTTTGGATTGAAAAAATGTCAAAAGGTGAAAAATAAATAATGATCAAGAAGGGCATTTTGCAATTAAACAATTATTTGTTGCTAGTGTCATCATTTTTTCTAACGGAGACTAATGGCAGGGAGTCAATTTTCAATTGCTAAACGTTTAACCATTCAAAGGAGTTAATTGTAATCTATCTAATCAATAAGGTTCTTTTGATAATTTAGCCAAATTTAAGTGGAGGTAAATGCTATTAACCCTTTTAAAATTTCCCATAATGGGGGTTTGAAGATTTTGTTGTGGTGCTTTAGGTTAACATACTAGTAGTGATCATTTGCTTGATTGACATCATATGTGACAGGATGCCCTATATTGTGATGTCTACGTAACTGATATGCATAGCCATTTTAGTTCTCTTTGTTCAGCATGGCTCGATCGAAACTCTAGCTTGGTTCTTTAATGTATGCATCTTTAATATGCATGTATTTAGGGGTAAACGCAGTAATTGTAATAGCTACATAATTATTAAGATTAATTTATATTTCTTTTAAAAATTTAGAAGAGTAAAATATAAATTTTATAAGGATACAAATTAAATTTTTAAAATTTTAAAGGGTAAAAATTATAATTTCTAGAATTTTGGGGAGGAGCATGTAACCTTAATTACATCATGGGGAAATGTTTTTATAGACTATGTCCAATCTATGAATTATGAAAAATATGTAATAGAAATGTGAATCCCACAAATTGATACAAAAGTTATTTCTTAAAACGATTAACCAAAGTTATTTTGCTAAAACGATTAAGTTATCAGCATCTTAAGCTTCAGAGAGAGAGAGAGATATGCTGTCTCTTGTTGCTAAAATTAGATGTGAAATATTAACTTGTGTGGATCTTATGCATTAGCATTTCAATAACTTCTATCACGTTAATTAGTAGACAAATTTTTTATTACTCATTTTTTATTACTAGAGTGAGTATTTTTTATTATTGAATGATTAAAAAAATAGTAAAATTTTCATATTTTTCAGTCATTTCAACGATTATTATAATTACTTCATATCTTAAAGTAAATAATTAAGACTTACTCTAATTAGTAATCTTAACCTTGAACTTAAAAAAATCATTTTTCTTAAAAAAAAATTATTGATAAAAATTGAAAAATATTTTTGTTTTTCATATTTAAAAAAATTAAAATTTGTTTTCAAGAACAACTGTGCGTCTGCTTAAGAATTTTTTTTTATTATTATTTAGAAATTTTACAACTTTTTATAAGCAGTTGAGTCCCGAACTCCAACATTGTCACTTGCGTATTGGATATTGGCTTAGTTACAGTTTACCCCTGTAAATAAGGAATAAGTGTAAATTGTCTCCTATATTTATTTTATTTGTAATTGTCTCTAAGATTTAAGGAAATTAAAATTTTCATCTACATGAAATAGTAGAATGTCATAATTACCCTAAATATTTTATGGTTAATCACTTTGTGTATTTCTTTACTAAAATTCTTCTCTTGAACTTGAAAATGATGATAAATTAAATTTAATATTCTAATTTTATTTCTTTTTTTTTTCTAGATTGCATGAGGGAGTGAGTTAGTTGATTAACTTTTTCTTTTTTTTTTGAACTTAAAGAATCATTTTTCTTTTTTAAAAAAAAATGTTGATAAAAAATGAAAAATATTTTTGTTTTTCATCTCTAAAAAAGTTAAAAGTTAATTTTCAAAAGTAACTCCACGTCTACTTCTTCAAAATTACTTTTTTTTTTTAATTTAAAAAAATAATTTATAACTTTTCATAAGCAATCGATAACAACACCATAATCCTGTAGTCCAATATTTTCACCTGCATATTGGATTTTTCCGTGTCTTTGTTACTCATCAAGATTCTAATTCAATCTTGTCAGTTGGCCAAAAGTGAAAGGTCGTCATCTCGACCTATCCCTCCTCTTTTTACCTAGAGCCCAGCCAAGAAATTGTATTGAGGATCTCAGCAACTGATCAAGACAATTTTAAGAGAGTGGCCCTAAAGAGAGTAAAAATACTAGCCGTGAAAATTAAGTCGGAAATGTAGATAAAAATATGAATTATTCTTCTCCATGGAATAAATAAATGTGGCTTTCATTTGAAGGACCATTTGTTTTCATTTCCCAAATTTTGATCATCGAAAGATACAAGATTAATGGCTTTGTGAATATAATGACTCATTTTTTAAATGTTTCTTTTATAAATTGAGAAATTAGGTAAGTTATTCCACGTTCACATGCAAAACATCATTTTGTAAGCTAATATATAGAAAAAGCTTGTGCTTCATAAGCCAAGAGCCATGAACATATTTTAATTCTTTTTTGAAGGAAAATCAAACCTTCTAACTTTGAGCTATAATTTGGAGAAAGTAAATGAAAGTCTATCAGTTCACCCCAACCCTCTTTGATTTTCCTTCAAAAAAGAATTAAAATTTGTTCATGGGCTGTCTCTTATTACACATGGGCTATGATTTTGATTTCCCTTATCACACAAGAAGAGAAAAGTAGTAGCAACAATCCCACATACACAAAATTATAAATACTTTCTATCTACATAATAGGAGAAGTTTGATTTATCAGCAACATAGATATTAATATGGCAAAAATCTATTGTCCATTTATCAATTATTTTGTTGTACTTTGAAAGTTTGTACAATTAATGTTATGCGTTTTGATAATTTATATTATACAAGTTTTCAAATTATAACATAATGGTTCTCTAACGAGACTGTATATTTACTCTTTAATACGTGTTAGCACCGAATTAATTGTTGTGATTTCAATCTTCCAAATGCTATTGTAGCCATATCCACTCCTTCCCAATTGCAAGCCATATCCATAATTTTGACAAAAATAAACCAAATCTAAAAGAAGGCGCACACATTCTCACAAGTCTTGATTACTTCTATATGTACTGAAGTCTAAAGTACTAGCTGGTCTTGCCAAAGAAAACAAAGAAGTTGTAGGCCAACCAACTTTCATTGAAGATTCAATCATTGAACCAAACTTTGTCATACATGAATTTAGTTGAAGCAAAAACGCTCTTTAAAAGATATGATATTTAGTCATTAGTGCCTCGAATTAGTAGCCGAAAAAGAAATGGAATTGAGGCCCCAAAAGGTAAAAGAATTCAATGGTTATGTTTTGGGAAAATTGTATGTTCCCAATATGATACAATAGCCGTTGTGTTTTAAATAGTTATATGGTATGTGCTTTGAATATATTTTACCTTGTGTTGTTATAGTCTAGCTAACATAGACAAGTTTATGTTTACTTTTATTTAACTCATAAGGAAAAACATAAAAATTGCATTGGCTATAAGTTTGACAAGTAATAATAATTGAAAGAATGATCTTTGATAGGATAAAATATCAACATTCTACATATTCAGTTGCTATAAAAAGCTGCAACTTTAAGTGTTCTATCCTTCCTCAGCTGTACAATTTCCTCAAGTATAGAAGTAGAATTTTCTTCTTTGAATACAATTGGATCACCAAGGCAGATAGATGATCCAGGAGAAGAGCTTTCAAGACGACATAGCCTCTTCAGTTGGCTCTCCAACTAGTTTCCAAACAGACAGTTGTCCTGTAGCATCACCAGTAAAAAAGAGGCCACCACAACCTATACCAAATGCTTCAACTTCACTTTTTGCAGATATTCTGCCCCTCTCAGCAAAACTGCAAATGTTTAAACGAACGAATTAGTTTCCAGATGAAGGAAAATCAGCGAAATCTTTCAACAAAGAATAGACAATCTATAAATGTGACACTCACGATGGCAGGTCATATAGGTGAACACTATTGTCTTTACACGAGCAAAGCAGGATTGGTTTAGTCTCTGCATCTTCTATTCCAGATAGAGCAAGTATACCGCTTTCTTCTTTAACTTCATAAATTACTTGCAAGCATCCACTTTCGGTGGCTGCCCACACCTTTAATGTTTTATCCAATGATCCAGATAACAAATAGCTATCCCAGCAAATTATAAATGAGAGAGGTCACAAAATTTGTATGACCATTTAGTAATGCAGACATTCAAAGGTTTTGATGTCCCACACCTGAAAGTTGACAAGGAAAAAATTCAAGATTAGTACAAAAATCAATAGAAGAGATGATATTAACTTCAAATGTTGTGTATTATCATGAGACATACTCTTATGGTATCATCCTTGGACCCTGAGTAGAGCCTTTTAGCTCCCACAACAAGGGAGAGAACAGCAAGCTTGTGGCCCTTTAGAGTTGCCACCAGTTCAGGAGAACTGGATTCTGCATTGGACTTCCATGCCAATATAGAACCATCCTGTCACAAAGAAGCAACAAAGATTCAGAATTATAACGAAATTTACACAACATCTATTAACTCTAAAACCAAAAAACACAGCAACCCATAGAAATAATTATCAAACTGATAGTGTATATATACCTGCACACCACCAAAAAGTATATCATCACCCGTAACCAAGGCCTTAACTAGGCCAACTGGTCCAGTAAGGAGAAGTTCAGTCTCGGTCTGGATGTTCCATGCCTTCACCGCATTTTGCAGACCCACAAACACCCATGGACCTTCACTGATCAAACATCCAACCTCCCCGCCTGGATTAACAGCGGTAATACACTGACCAGTGTTGCAATCCCAAACACAGACACATTCATCCTTGCTGCCTGAAAAGAGCTTGTCGGAGCCAGATGGAAGGGTGATCCCAGTAACAGCCTTATTGTGCTTTTCCAACTTCGTCAACAGGCAAAACCCCGACAACTTTTGCTGATCCTTGCGACAGTTTCCAGAAAGGGCAGGTCCTTGAGTGGTTGAGACCTTATTCTGATTGACACAACAATTTTTAACATCAGAGTCCACCACTCCAACTCCAGCGGATGAACTCATTGCATTCTTGCAGATAGATTGGTTGGGATTCCTCCAGGTGGATTTGAATTTGTTATTGCTATTGTGATCATAACGTTGTTTAGGTTGTGGTTGAGATTTTGGTGAATCGGGTGTGAAGAAACCTGCACGGGCTCCTGTTGCACTTCCCTGCAAGCCAATACTTGCAAACTTGATTCCTGACATACTGCTGTCCTCCTCCTAATCGATCAAAAACCGGCCTTTTTGTCCTCTCATAGTAACCACTCGCTCTTGTCGCGATATCTGTCATTCTACATCCAAAGAATTTGAAGATAGCCACACAATCACTCACCAACACCACCAAGAATTTAAAACACTAATGCAATATAAAATCTTAATTCCCAACAAAATACCACCCTCCTAAAAACAACTCCGATAACTAAAAACCAAATTTTTGTGTCTAAACTTGTTCTTTGATGGTATCTGTATCTGATTTCCCAACCAAAATCCGATCTTGGAAAGTACTTCACAGCAACATCAGAAGAGCAATAAAAAATCTCAACGCCAAATTAGTAATATAACTCAAGATTTCCTCTCTGATCAAATAATAAATCCAACAATATCTATATACCCCAAAGATCAGAAAAAGCTAAAAAGTGTATTTAGATGACCAACCCCCCCCCCCAAAAAAGAAGAAGATAAATTTATCCACAATCATAGAAACCCTCTTAACACATAAACGCGCAAAAGGGTTGAGAAATCCACGGTGAATAAGCAGGAAAATTCGACGAAATCGGAGTCGAAGCCATTCCGGAAGACCCATTGACGGCGATTAAATCATTAATCGGAAAAACAAGACAAATACTTGAAAAGAACACCAAAATCAAGAAACCCCTGAAAAAGCCAAAATCGGAGCAGAGCGGATTTCGACGGAGAAATTAGCAAACCTGAGATGGCGAAGACGACGAAAACCCAGAAAGCAATTGCGTGAACTCGACACAGCAACGAAACTTTTCTTCGACAGCAAATTCTCCAAGATATACTTATAGAGAGAGAGAGATTAAGAGGTGTAGTTGAGAGCGTGAGAATTAGGATTCTCAATCTGTTGTATATTTATAGGCTACAGGTGTTAGCCGTGGGACGAGGTCGGTGATAGAGAGGATGTGTCGAGTTCACGCATAATTTCCTATTGCTTT
Source organism: Cinchona pubescens (assembly GCA_025175665.1). Lineage (NCBI taxonomy): Eukaryota > Viridiplantae > Streptophyta > Magnoliopsida > Gentianales > Rubiaceae > Cinchona > Cinchona pubescens. The sequence continues at coordinate 378,403 of JANKKI010000145.1, read as the reverse complement.
CGTTGTTTCCTAAAATTTGATTTAGTTCGGGGAAAATCGCAAAAATAGTCCCTCAACTTTTTTACTTTAGCCAAAATAGTCCCTTAACCTTTTTTTTAGTCTGAATAGTCCTTCAACTTTTATTTTTTAGGCAAAAAATTCCTTTTATGGTAGAACCACCATAAAAACTTTTTTCTTTTTTTGATAAAATTTCACATACACCCCCTAAAGTTTACTTATTTTCTACATAACTCCTATATAGTTTAAAATGGGAAAAATAAGAAAGAAATTAATTTCAAGGGGTGAAAAAAAAAACTTCAAATCAATTTTAAAAAAAATGAAACTTTATTTTTTATGAAAAAAAATCTTAAAACCCTTATTCTTCCCTTTCTCCTTTTCTCAACTGAAACTATCACCCCACCCAACTCTAAAACCACCCCTTAAACCACCCAAGCGCCTCCCCCACAAATGAGATACCAATTGCCACCCACTAACGCTACTACCAGATCCCCTCAGTCAACCACAAGGCTTTATTTTTAAAAAAGTTGGCCATAAAGTTTTGTAAAATTTTTAATTAGTCCAATGTGAAAAATAACTAAACCACAGGGGTATGTGTAGAATTTATCAAAAAAGAAAGAGATTTTTGCGGTGACTCTACCACAAAATGACTATCTTGGCTAAAAAATAAAAGTTGAAAGACCATTCTAACTACAAAAAAAGTTAAGGGACTATTTCGACTAAAATAAAAAAGTTAGAGGACTATTTTGGCAATTTTTCCATTTAGTTCGTAGGTTCTCTAAGGAATTCCATTTCCAAGTAGGAGTAGTACATTTGTACAAGTCATTATATTTTTTGGGGAATATTTTAGTATATTTTTTTTAGAAAATATTTCCATTTGGTTTTCGATTCACAGATGGATCTTATGGTATAAATTAAATTTTATAGAATAATTGAGATCTGTTCATATAAATAAATTTTCATGATATTTAATTTTAACCACAAAATTTATAGGTGGAATCTAAGAGCTAAAAATATTTTCCTATTTTTTAAACCCATTTAATGATTTTTTTCTCATCTTTTTTTTTCCTCATAATATCACCATCCTTGGGGAAGAAGGGAGAATTTGATGGTTTTTTTCTTTTTTTAAAAAATAAAAATAAAAAATGGGTGTGGTAAAGTAGTGGTGTCTTGTGCCTATTTGCGGGTATTTTTGGAGTACAATATATTTATACTAAATTTGTCAAAGAAAATAAAATTCGACAAGATATCCAAAATCAGGATAATGAGTAATGATTATAGGACTTCAATAAAATTCACCAAGAGTATGTAGGTTGTTTGTATATATTTATTTATTTACTTGAAGCGCGAGAAATAATAATTGAAAAAAGTAATGTATTAAGAAAATTTTATGATCCTGTTAAAATACCATAACATATTTTTCCTTTTGCATAGAAAAATTAAAGGGAGTCCAAAAGGACTTATGCTGAAAAATTATCCTTCTTTCGAGATTATTTTTGTTTCCCTAATATATAAATAAATTATTGAATTGAAGAAAATATTTGAAATGATATGAAATTTTGATAAATTTCAAATTCTCTACTAAAATTACACTCTCAATTGTTGGTAGATTTCAAATCTACAACTAAATCAATTAATTTGTTTGAATAACTTATTATGAATTAAGATTTTAAATCAAATCCACCCAAATCCCTCCATTCAAACACAATACTATTTAAAAGAATATTGAGTACAATTTGTTATTAACTTTATTTATTGTCAAGCTTTACGATTTCTCCTAATGAATCACAACAGGTCAGTTAACTTGAGATGATAGGTGGAACATATATTAGACTATTTTCTGCTAAACAAAGAAAATGGCCTCAAATTTATTTCCAACCCGAAGAAGAAAAAAGCAAAAACTACGTGTTATGATTTGCCTGAATAATGGGAATTGAGACTTTTGTCCAGTTAAATGGTTCCATAGAAAATTTAGCAGAGGCAAAAGGGCATGTCAGGTGAAATACTACTCTTAATTTCTATGCTAAGAGAGGAAATCAATGGAGGACTATCATATCCGACTGTCACAGGTTCATAAGGAATGTTTTTAGGCACTGCAAATCTTATATTTCACATCTCGTATTTCTATACTATCATATCCGACTGTCACAGGTTCATAAGGAATGTTTTTAGGCACTGCGAATCTTATATTTCACGTCTCGTATTTCTATACTATTTGCTGTCCCTCCCTTTGGATACTCGGTGAATTGTCTCTAACTTGCATGTAGTAACAAAAGTGACAAGCATCCATCCAGAGGGTGGGAGTGAAGCTTTGGCACAGGAAGTAGGCCTATTGAGACAGTACAGGAGCAACTAAAAAAACTGAAATAAATTAACCTACATATTCTACTCTTATCATAGTTTATGGAAGCACATAAGAAAATAATACCACGAATATTTGACACATTATTTTAAAATAAAAGAAGTACTTCACTTAGATACATATAGCTTTTGTCAAACAAATATGCTGATTGTACTTGTACAAGAATTCCAGAATTCTTGAAAATTGTATGTATGATAATGTAAAGGTGCAAATCGAGACAAGGGTTGTCCTTATAGGAACCGCCATGTTATAATCAAGTCAAACTGAATCCAAAAATCATACTGGAAAACAGTCGAATTTAGAATCCAATAATCATAGTTGGACTACATTAGCAAAATTCTAACACGAATTTACAGTGGGGGAAACATCCAGCATAAAAAAAGAAAAGTCCCGTGATAGATATATTACAGTAAACCAAAAACCAGTGTCGAGGAAATCATGTCTAAGAACGCCAGTATTACAAGAACTTCAAGAAAAATGAGAACTTCTCTGCACATGAGCATTATGCTAAATATGAACACTCTATAAGTGTTTTGCCTCTCAATTCCCTAAATCAATTGGCGCAACTACTCTATCCCAAAAACCAATCAAAACTGTAACATTGTCTCAATAAGAACCAAAGATGAATTATTGCCACCGGTTCTCAAAAAGAATATAACATTTGGACAAATGTTGCTCATTGACTTCTAGAAAACAGGGTCAAAACCTTTTACCCTATTGGCAGAAATTTACCACTTATGCCTGTATTCTAGAAGATTCGCCTACCACAGTTTCCATATGTGTATACCAATCACCAATGCGCGTGTGCTCTACCATGTCTTTACCAGACTTGAGGTAGCGGATGGGTCTCAAGACACCAAACACAGCCAGATCAGCTAAATTGGGTTTCTCCCCACCTATTACATGAGAGCGGTCAGATTTAGTAATCAGGTTGTATCTGTTATTGGTCCAAAATAACTTGTGTAGTAAGTGAACAAACCTAAAAAGTCACGGCCGTTCAATGCATCAACCCATGTCTCTGCAGCTTCATACAAGGCTGCACGTTCATCAGTTATATTATATTTTTTCTTTAGTTTCTTAGATACAAAATACATTGCTGCAGCCCCTGCATACTTAACTGCTATTCTCTCGGTAAAGCTAAAATTACCTGGACCAAGAAAACAACATGAGAACAAATAAAAGGCCAAATATACCGACATACACAACACTTCCTTTGTATCAGGATGTAAGGATAAAAAATCAAAGCAACCAGAAGACAGCAAGAAGTAAGCACAAACAAATACTAAATTATGTCTTTCACCTTTTATCATATACCCTATTGGAAAAGCCAATGGTTTTTTACTAGTGAATGACAGAAAAGCACACAGAGGCTTATTAGAAACTCTCTGCTAGATCTACCAATCTTTCATGTACAGTCCAGAATGTTCTCGACTCATCTTTGATTCTTTTCAGAAGACTAAGCATCATCAAAATTCTTCAATGCAAAACTCCTACCAAGTCCACTTAAGATGATAAAAATTCTGTCTAACTATCAGAGGAAGAGTAAGTCCTTCAAGCATATGTACCTAAACATCTATTTATTATCAAGAAGTAGATGATACGAATCTTTTGTGATTACTATTTCATTGAATACCATATACTTTTTATTAGATTCATTTTCTACTAAATTGGATGTAAATCCTCCATGTTCATCTAACCACTGAAATGTAAATATATAGAGAAAACTCAATAGCAACACTCATTAGTGTCCTAGACCAAAAATTAAAAATATAAATAAAAACCAAAAACAAAAGACAATGTAACTAACAAAATTTGAATTTCGTAAGTTATCATTCCATCAATATGATAGTTAAAGATGCAAAAGTATTCACGGGAAGTAGGAGTCAAATGGTTCCTCTACAAGATTATCGAAAAATACATAAATTGTCATCTAACATCATGTCACTATTCAACAGTAATTTATAATTGTGGGTTCATAGAAGGAAGAAATCAAAAGAATTCAAGCTTTTACGTTGTCAGTGGCACATAACATGAAAAGTTCCATGGTTGCTGAGGAAAGAGTGAAACATAATGGCAGATACAGATTGCCATGAGAAAGCGAGAAGTATATACAAGTTCTTTCCTACTGGTACTACAAAGAATTTGGTGGCTAAAGCAGGAAGCGGATTAAGCTGGCATCGATGATACATAGGAAAATTAAACCAAAGTTAATCTCTTTTTTTGCTTCCTTATTTTCCATCTGGAGAAATAATGAAACTCTCCATGGAGGCAACAAAAGAAACAAACAACTGACGAACAAGGGGGTTCTTATCAGCTTATTGTATTTCAGTTTGTGAAAAATGTTGGTTTATTCAATCTCATCTTTAAAAATATTGATATGAAATCTTACCATGACTGGTGATGTAGTTGAATGACTCAAGTCCTTATAAGTATTTCGGTATATATTCGGTGATAAGATATGCACCAAGTGGTTATCCACCCACCTACAGTAATCCAATTGTACTCATCGCATCATATCATCAACCAAAAGGTATAAAACTAAAACAGACTTTCACATGCATAAATAGATGCACCAAAACATTGATAATGTCCAGGAAAGCTTATGTCCTACACCAGTGGATATTAAACAGTCAAGCCCAAACTACATGATTTTAAAGCAATTCCGATATCCAAAGTCTAGCATAATGCAAGTTCTAAAAGTTGAATTTAACTAAATCAAAGTTATGAACAAAAAAAATTAGACATATTACCCACGCCATTTCTTCTCTTCATCATCGCCCTCTGAACTTGATTTGACAGGGACCTTACTTCGTGTCCTTTCGGACAATTTATCAATAATGGCTGCAAGGAAAGAGATCCATGGGGATCAGTTTTCAAAATTTTGAAGTGCGGAAACAATAGAAAGCTATTAGAAGTACATATATATAAAGACCTGATGAATCAACCATCTGTTCACCATCCACCATAAGTATAGGCACTTTCTTGTAATCAGACCATTTGATTTCCTTTTTGCTGATTGGATTTACTTCCACAATTTTGTATGGAATATCGTAGTAGTCGAGGAACGCTGCAATAACAGAACAATAGAAGTTAAATACATCAAAAAACAAAGCAACTAATACAAGTTGATTTGAAAAACGCTATTTCAAAGTACCCTTTTTTTTCATTTTTTGCTATATGAAAAAATTATCAAAATTTGTGTTTCTTTAATAAAAAAAATTTCCACAAAAACCCACTATGCATTATTTGGAATCATTTTTAAATCCAACAAAAATCTCATTTTAAGATACAACATCTAAAACCCACATGAAAAAACCTAAAGAAATCAAAAACAAAGGAAAAAAGAATCAATAATGAAAATAATTGTAGTAAAGGAGTTACCTTTAACCTTATTACAAAAAGGGCAAGCTTCATATTGATACAAAACGACGTCGTCAGGGCGAACATTCGGCGGCAACGGTTCTTTAGCATGAACTTCTTCGGCTAACGACGAAGCCGCCACCACCGAGAAGAAAGCTGCTCCGGCTACGGCAAAAGTGGAGTTCTGAGCCGTATCAGAATAATAACCGAAAAACCAGCGAGATTTTGCATAGGAATTTGAATTTTTGTTGCTGGTAGTATTACTGCTACTGTATAGAGCAACCTGAGCGATTTGGTGGTTGGTTGCTGCGGTTGGAGTTACGGCGGCGACGCCCTCCGCCGCTTTGCAGATGGCGGCTAGTCCACTGAAGCGTCTAACCCTCCTCATTTTCGTTTGGAGCGAGCGAATCTTGCAGCTTACGACTGAGATTTCGACAGAAACTCTGGAAATTGAAAAGTAGACAAGTGGGACGTGTTTGGCTTGTCTCCGCACACGGTCTATATTTGACTTTTCAAGGGTGTAAAAGTGGCAAAATTCTTATATAAATGTGATTTATTATAGGTAGAATGGATCCGTTCATTCATATTCATTTACATTGGTAGAATGGATCCGTTCATCTATATTCATTCACATTATGAGTGTTTATTCTGACCCACTAACTTAAAAAATTTGCGATATGACCCTAACCGAAAAAAAGGGTATCTGAATCGTATTCTGAAAGCGGGTCGGATAGAGGGTCGGGTCACTCAAATTGAGGTCAGGCAGAGAGTCACATTTCTATGACCGGGCGGGTACCCGACCTGATCCATTTCAGGGGTAATTTTATAAATTTGATTAATAAGATTTTAGTAGAAGTAAATACTTATAAGGTTTATTGGTTATCTCTCATCTCTTTTTTTTTTCAATTCCTTGTCTTTCCTTCCTTTTCCCCCTCAATCATCTCTTCTATTCCTCTCTCTCATCCTCATTTTATCACACTCGCGTCTGTTGAAATGTATTTTACAATTGTTGCTATTGGCCTGTTGTTACTTTTTAGTTTGTTGCTATTGGGATGTAATATTGGGTTATATTTTGTAACTTAAATTTGTTGTTGTTAACTTAATTGTGAAATTAACTTACTTAACTATGATTATTTAAATTTTTATGTTTTGTTACTAGTGAGTGTCGGGTACCCAATCAACCCGACCCTCTTTTGAGGGTACCTGGTAGGCCGGTACCTGCTTTGTTTGGATCGGGTAGAGGGTCGAAATTTTCTTGACCCGATCAATGAAGGTCGAGTACTTTTTTAACTCATAAACTGGATAACCGGTCCATGAACACCCCCTAATTCACATCACTCTAATTCATTAAAAATAAATTTTTTTCAATATAATATGGATGAATATGGACTAAAAAATCCAATGTTTCACCTACGGTAGAGTAGGTCGTTGTAAGAATTTTCTGTAAAAGTTAAAAAATACACAATTTTTTTAGATCTACTTATAGAGCTAGAGAATTATTGATATATGTTATGAATTATTTAGTGGATGACCATCTATGTTCTCTATGATATAGTTCATGATCTACACATCAATGCTTATAACTTCTATTATTTCCATAATTCACCCCATTATCTTCTACATTATTTCATGTAACTCTCACTATTCTATGTAACTCATATAACCACATATACTAATGTAATGTCCAAATAATTTGATACGAATGGGTGGATCTTGAGTTTATAAATAGAGATTTAGGTGAATTGAATGGAAAAAGAAAAAAAAGTGATAATTTCTTTATCTTTATTTTACATTATATTGTTTCCTGTCACTAGTTTCTAGTTTTAATCATTAGTAATATAATATAATACTACTAGTCCTTAAAAGTAGTTTTATAAGTTTTATAATATGTTATCAGCGCGAATCTCTGAAACTAATTTCACAACACTTCTATTGAATTTTTAACACTTCTATTAGATAAGTTGGGTAAGTTTTTTTTTTTTTTTTTAATTTCAATTATTATTATGGCTAACATTGCAAAACTTGAGTTTGCGACTCTTGATATTACGGGAAAGAATTACTTATCATGGGTGTTAGATTTTAAAATTCATCTAGATGCAAATAGTTTTGGAGAAACCATCAAAGAATGAAGTAAAGCCACAAATCAAGAAAATGACAAAGTAATGATCTTTCTCCGTCACCACATTGATGAATGATTGAAAAATGAGTACCTAACGGTAAAAGATCTCTTCATCTTGTAGACTAGTTAAAAAGAGAGGTTTGAATACCAAAAGACAGTTATTTTTTCAAAAGCTTGTTATGATTGCATGCACTTACGTTTGCAAGATTTTAAAACTATAAGTGCGTATAATTCAACAATTTTTTGAATCAGTTATCAATTAAAATTATGTGAAAAAAATAACTGATGAGGATTTATTGTAAGAAAATATTCTCTACTTTCACGCATCTAATGTACTCCTGCAGCAGCAATATCATGAAATGCGTTTTAATAAATATTGTGAACTGATTTCTAGTGACTTTGTTGCTGAACAAAATAATGAGTTTTTGTTGAAAAATCATGAAATCTGTCCAACTAGTGCTGCTTTATTTTCTGAAGCAAATACGACAGCCATGTAGTTTAATAATAGACAAAATCAAGGCAGTATCATGGCCGTGAACGTGATCGAAACCGTTTTAATACTCGCGGTGGTCTGCCAAATACACAATTCACTACCAGAAATAGAAGAATAGTGATGAGAAAGATGGAGATTAACATAAAAAGAAAGTAGATGATAAATGCTACCGATGTGGCACGAAGGGCCATTAGTCTCGTACCTGTCATACACCAAAACATCTTGTTGATCTATCAAGAATCATTAAAGAATAAAGACAAAAGATAGAGACTAATTTTATTAGTAATGATCTTGACCACAGTCTTGGTGGCAAATTTTCTGGATTTACTGAATTTACTTCTTTGGATATTGATGATTTCTTTGTCAATCACCCTGAAAATAATACTAATCACTTATTTAATGATGAAAATGTCCAAAAATAAGTCATTTTAGTTAACTACTCTAATGTAATAAAATTTCATTTAATATTTTTAAATAAAATATTTATTTTTTGATTTCGTTTTTTCAATATTTCTTATATTTATAAATATTTTACTTGAGAAGAAAAACATCTCATTTGTTTTTTTTTTTTTTTAACTTTTGATGAAGAATATGGATATTCAATGATCAATGACAAAGAATTATGTCTAGGAAACAGTGTAACAACACACTCTATATTTAAATATAAGAAATATTTTTCTTATTTAGTAATGAAAGAAACCTATGTTAGTACTATATTTGGTAATACCAAATTGATTGAAAGCTCCAAAAGAACAATTATAACTTTGCTTGGAAGAACAAAATTTTGTATTGAAGATGCATTATTTTCTTCAAAGTCTCAAAGTCTTAAACTTATTGAGTTTTAAAAATATTTGTCGAAATGGATATCATATTGAGATTACATGTGAATGTAACATTGAATACTTGTATATTACAAGTATTATTTTTGGAAATAATATTGTGTTGGAAAAATTACTTTCTTATTTATCTGAATTACACTACATAATATTAGTGTAGTTGAATCGTATGTAATTGTAAACTAAAAGTTTACAAATAATAATGAATTTGCTATTTGGCTAACCGATTAGACCAATTCGTTTTTATAATGATGCGAATAAGTCTTCAGAATTCAAGTGGTCGTTCTTTAAGAGGTCGAAAAGTATTACGATCTAATAAATTCTTATGTGCTACTTGTTCTCAAGCCAAGTTGATCATTAGGCCGTCGCCATTAAACGTTAAAACTAAATCTCCTGTATTTTTGAAACACATACATAAGGATATTTGTAGGTCTATTCAACCACCTTGTGGACCATTTCGATATTTTATGGTTTTGATTGATGTATCAACGATACATGGTCACGTGTATGTTTATTATCAAGTTGCAATATGGCATTTACGAGATTGTTAGGAGAGTTAATTCGGTTGCGCGTTTATTTTCCAAATTATCCCATTAAGATAATTCGTTTTGACAATGCTAGTGAATTTGTTTCACAAGGTTTTAATGATTATTGTAAGTATGTTGGGATAAGTTCTGAACATCCTGTAACTTATGTTCATACACAAAACGGTCTAACAGAATCGTTTATAAAGCGTTTGCAATTAATTGTTAGGCCATTACTTAAGAGAACAAAACTCCCAATTTTTACTTAGAAACACGCTATTTTGCATGCGGCAATGTTAGTTCACAAAAGGTCAACAAATTATCTCAACCTCTCCCCATTACAATTGGTTCATGGTCAAAAATTAAATATTTCCCATCGAAGAGTTTTTGGAAGTGTGATGTATGTTCCTATTGCTCCACTACAACGTACTAAGATGGGCCCACAAAAGAGGTTGGGTATATAATGTTATGAGGTATGAATCTCCATCTATAATTAAATATTTTGAGTCAATGATTGGAGATTTATTTATCACTCGATTTGCTGATTGTCATTTTGATAAATTAGTTTTTCCAACATTAGGAGGAGAAAATATAAAGCCGGATAAGAAAATTAGTTGGAATGAATTATCATTGTCTCATTTAATTCTCGTACAAAAGAATGTGAATTGAAAGTTTAAAAGATAATTCATTTGCAAAATTTAGCAAATCAATTGCCAGACATTTTTATTGACTTAAAGAGAGTTACTAAATTTCATGTACCTTCTGTAAATGCTCCTATTAGAATTACTGTCCTTGAAAAAAAGGTGACCGCTGCTAATGAGTCTAAAGCACGTCTGAAACGTGATAAACCAGTTAGTTCCAATGATAAAATTTCTTGTAAAATAATATGAGTAAATAATCAAGATGGTTAAAATGAAAAACTAAAGACCCCAGACATGACTAATGATAAATTTCTAAAAAAAATTCAAGTACCTGAAAATATCATGTAATAATCATGAGATTTAATAAATTATGTAATGAATGGCAAAAGGTGGAATCAAAATAAAATAAGTATCGATGATATTTTTGCATATGCAGTGGCAAATACTATTATGGACAATAATAAGGATTTTGAATCGAGATCTATAAATGAATATAAACTTATAGATGACTGGCCAAAATGGAAAGAGGCAATTCAAGCTGAATTAAATTCACTGTAAAAAGGTGAAATTTTGTTTTGGTTTATAAAATAAACATTTTGATAATGACATATTTTTGCATCAGTTGACTTATACTGCTAAATTTTGTTTTGGTTTATAAAATAAACATTTTGATAATGACATATTTTTGCATCAGTTGACTTATACTGCTAAAATGCTTAAACGATTTTATATGGATGAAACACACGCATTGAGCACATCTATGGTTGTAAGATCATTTGATGTGCATAAACATATTTTTCGACCTCGTGAAAATGATAAAAATCTACTTAGTCCAGAAATACCAGTATTTTAGTACTATTGGAGCATTAATGTATATTACTAGTCACACACGCCTTGACATATCGTTTGTCGTGAATTTATTAACAAAGTATAGTTCTTCACCTATACGAAAGCATTGAAATGGTGTTAAATATATATTTTGTTACCTTCAACGTACGATAGATATGAATTTTTATTATAAATCACTCAAATTTGAACTTATAGGTTATGCAAATGTTGAATATTTATATGATTCGCATAATACCTGACCATAAACGGGTTATGTGTTCACAAATAGTGGTACTGATATTTATTGGCATTTAATGAAACAAATCATAACTGCCACGTTTTCTAATTATGCTGAGATACTAGCAATTCATGAAACAAGTTGGAAGTGTTTTTTGTTAAAATCTGTAATCCATCGAAAAACAAGTGGTTTGTATTGGGACAAGGGAGTCCCTACCACTTTGTTCGAGGATAATGCTGCACGCATTGCTCAACTAAAGGAAGGATACATTAAAGACGATAAAAGAACGAAATACATTTCACCAAAATTCTTTTTCACTCATGATCTTCAGAAGAATAGTGGGATTACTAATCAACAAATTTGCTCAAGTAACAATCTAGCAGATTTATTCACAAAGTCACAACCAACTCCAACATTTGAAAAATTGGTTCATGAGATTGGAATACACCGATTGAAAAATATCTGTGCTCAAGAGGGAGAGTAATTATACATTATACTCTTTTTTCCTTAACCAAGGTTTTTTCTTATTGGATTTTTCCTGGTAAACTTTTTAACGAGGCAGTGTCACATTTAAGAAAATGTACTCTCTTTTTTTCACTAGATTTTTATTCCACTGAATTTTTCCTAATAAGGTTTTTAATGAGGCATTTTCTTAAAGATGGACATCCAAGAGAAAGTGTTATGAATCATTTAGTGGATGTCTACCCATGTTCTCCATGATTTACTTTATGATCTACATAGCAATTCTTATAACTCCCATTACCATGATTCACCCCATGATCTTGTACATTAACTCATGTAACTCTCACTACCCTATTCAACTTATGTAACATACATATACTCATATAATACCCAAATAATATGATGAGAGTGGGTGAATCTTAAATCTATAAATAGATGTATAGGCGAATGAAATAGAAGAAGAAAAAAAGTGATAATTTCTTTATCTCTACTTTACATTATATTGCTTCCTACCACTACTTTATAGTTTTCATTAGTAATATAATATAATACTACTAGTTCTTAATAGTAGTTTTATAACAATATATATTTGGATTTTAATCGGATTCCGAGACAATGTGTCTGGGATGTCTCAGCCGCACCCACCACAGAGTTGCACGATTTTAAACGTTTATTAAGATCAAAATACGAAAGAAGCGGAGTAAAAAAAATCACAAAACACAAAGTATATAGGTCATAAGGAGTGAAAAAGTAGGAAAACATAATTTTAGACCTCACTTGTATGCATGTTTTTTTTTTTTTTTTTTATTTTCCGCTTAGATTTTAATCGAATTCCGAGACTTAGGTTTTTTTGCTTGTATTTTAATTGAATTCCGAGACAGTCATGCCTAGAGTGCCTTAGCCGCACCGCACGGCATAGTTACACAATTTTGAGCATTTTTAAGGTGAGAATACAAAAGAAATAGAAAAATTTACAAAACACAAAGTATATAAATCTTACTCACCACCATATATATAAAGACTCGCAAGCCATTCCTTTTGTCCAGTAGGTCTTCGCAGTTATCTTTATACCAAGGAGAGAGTTTTTTTTTTTTTTAAAATATCTAAGACCTTTTTTTTAATTGGTCTTTTTTCTTCTTAGACTAGACAAATAATGAAGTGTTTAATTAGTGTCAAATTCTTAAACGTAAATAAACAGATCCTAGAGGAAGTTTGTAAATTCCAGTATGTCAGCAAATGTTTCCATAGGCTTAAACACAAAATACAAAATACTTAAAACATGACTGTATAAAGTGCATAGAATTCATCAAGCCTAATATACATATGGTCAAACAATAAATCAAGTCCATCTCGAAATAAAATAAAAAAAAATCCATCAATCAAGTCATCCAAGAGATTTGCCGCTACTGACTATTGTCAGAACAGGCCTCTCGCCCAAAATGTAAAGGAAAATTTCTTGTTATATAAGCTATTTATAGATAGATAAATTATAATTTCCAGTAGGATAAGCACACTGAGACTATGGTGGCTCTCCAGTTTGCTAGATAGGCTGGGGAGACAGATGAATTCCTTTGTCAAAATAAGAATTGTAAGAATTGGCACAAATAGCTTTCATTTGCATCCAGCATGACATCTAAAAACATACAAGAATTCAAAATGTCTGTTTCTTAAATGAGGAAACTATCATCAACAGATGTTTTACCATAGGGCATCAATAAATAAGTTGCAATCAGAAATCAAATGGGGAATTCAACCTCACATAGACACAAAATCATACAATTCACAGCTTCTTCTACAATCACTGGAAACAGCAAAAAGATACTACACTCATGAGCTCCCAATCTAATAAAAGAAAAAGCTAAATTCACTATTGTGCTTTGCCTTTTCCAGCCTGGAGAGACTGAACTCTCTGCTGTAATTTTAAAACCTACAGCAATTAAAGAAAACGAAACTTTTAGTTCAACAATATATTAAATAAACAACAATTATAAACTACTGATAAATAGACAGTGATTTACAACTAAACACGAGACGAAGAAGAGAAAACCATGCATCTTAATGATGATCCCCAGACTAGGATGACAATATGTCAAAATTAACACTATTTTAAAAGACCTTGATAGCAACAGCATCAAATGAACACAGTACCTAATATGATCATAAAGCAGCCAATAGTCTCCACATCCTAAACTAATGCACGTGATATAGAGTGCAAAACTAGCTACCAGGCTTGCTTTCTATTCTTGAACATGAATGAGAGATTAGACAGAAAAAAAACTACAAATTAATAGATCAGAGAGGTAACTCATAGTCTTTTACCAAATAGCTTTTTATGTCTTGAATGTTAAGCTTGGAGCAGAAGTCATGCAAATGAAAGAACATTGAACAGAAGGTAATTTAGATTAAAAACTAGAAAAGAGGGTCCAAGGTGAAAATTAATCCTCGACTAATGGAATGAAATAGAAAGCCACCAAGAACAAGTGCTAATATCAATATAAGCATAATCTTTCAAGGGCATCACAAAACACTAAAAGAAGGTCAAATAAAGAAAGGGATTAAAAGATGTGCAGAATAGTTTTCAAAGGTTAAATTAGATTAAAAAATATGAAGAATCCAAATTTTAGAAGATAAATAGTAGCCTGATCACAATCTATACTTATGGTAAAAAGATATAGATGGTGATTGACATAGTGTTGTATTACTAATGATTGTTGTCAATCAATCAATACTGCAAATATGTATACTGAACAAGGCTACAAACCGTTTCTTGCTTGCTTCTTTGCTCGTCTTCTAAATCTTGAAGAATAGCATCCAAACGCTTCCTGCGCATAAAATGTCAATTTAATGGCATCAAAGTAGCAAAGTTTTGAAACGGGAAAAAAAGACAAGATCCCTAAACTTTAACTAAACCACACCATGCAATCAAGCATAATTATCAATGTGTTAAAGCGAAAAGGAAGGTACCAAAAGAATGTGCAATGAATTTATGGAAAGAACTCTCTAAAATGCAGACCTAAACATATTTTGGTGTGTTTATTATGTCAAATAGCTGACCCTACTTAGTGGGAATAAGGCTTGGTTTGTTTGTTTATTATGTCAAAAATGATAAGTGATCCTTTTCCTTGCTTTCCAGTGTGGTGCATAACATGGCAAGTATTGTTTTTTTTTTTTTTTTTTTTTGGGGTACCCCATACAAACATGTCTCTCCATTCTACTACATAGATAGCCTCCACAGTTATATTCAACAAGTCCACCACTTCAATTTCTATAGTTGAGCGTTATTGGACAAAAGAATAATTGTACTGCTCTTTCCTCCATTCCCTTCTTAGCCATCATTAGACATGAAAAAAGTGCTCATCTTCCCATTCAATTAACGTTTCCAATAGCCCGCATCCATTCCCAATATAAGACTCTCAAAAGTCAAAAGGCCAGTAGAAGTTCAGTTCACAGCAAAACCTAGCGTTTGACAGATAATCTACTCTTACATTGCCTCATCAATTTTATGAATTATTTTCATTTTCCATTCAAGTTCCCGTGGAAACTAGAAGAACTCAAGAACTTACACCTATCGCACAAATTAAGCATTTTAGATAAAGGTAATCAAGTTTAACACGGACATAAAATTTCTATCAGTAAGAACAAAAGAACTACAATAACACACAGCTTCGCAACTTTGCACTCTCATAGTCTCATGAATCATGATCCTACTGAACTGCACCGCCACCGACCATAATAAAAGGAAGAAACTTTCTCCCTAAAATTAACATTTCACTCAATATAGCTACAATCCATAAATATATTGACATAAATATTTTTTTTTAAAAAAAAAAAAAGGAAAAAGAGATATTACAATTCAGCAGAGATGTACTCAATTCTCTTTTTAGCGAACGTTGGCTCTGGCTTCGGCTAAATCCTGCTTAACTAAAATTGGTCCTATCAACTTGTACACATTCGCATCTTCCTTCAATAATTCCAGCTCCTTCACCCAAAAAATAAAAAAAAAAAACACGCGCACACACACAATTTTTTGACAATTTTCCAGTTAATTCCAAAAAGAAAAGGAAAATAAAAACACATTCAATGTGTAAAAGGGAGAAGAAAGATATTTACCTTGAGAACGAGCTCATTTTCGCCGAGCTGAATCGTACACTTCTTTCGTAGCTGGTGATTCTTCGCAACATCTAGCCAAAAAAAAATTCAATAAAATAAAAAATTAGTAAAAATAATTATTGTTTGATAAATATCGGAGAATTAGGGTTAGAAAATGGGGAAAGTGAGGGAAGAAAGCGATATCAAAATATGCCTTTTTGAAGTTTGCTGAGATCGTTGGCTTTGTTCTCCAGGTCTCGCTGTAGTTCCCGGAGAGTCGACGATGAACTCATTTTTTCCGACCGATCAATCGATCTGTTTTACAGTTTGAACTCGCTCGCGTAGCTCAGTCGACTCGGATAGTGAGGACGAAGACAATTGCATTTGCGGCGGGGCTTTTAAAACCCGGGTAGCTACCGGGTCATGACTTCTCGGAGTCGGATTGATATCACATTCAATTAATTTCAATATGCACCCTTAAATTATCTTTGATTTACACTTTATCCTCTTAATTTTGCTACTTTAACACTTTTATACCTTTTACAATTTGTAGCACATAGTCCCATCAGTTAATTTAACAAATGATCAATTTGTAGCATATTATTTAACAAAAACCATTCAAATTTTATTTTTTTTATTTTTGCATCACAAATTAAATAGCAAACTATAATTCTCGTTAACTTTTGAGATGCTAGTTTCTCAAACCATGCAAATTAACTAGCAATATCATATGTAAATTCTCATTCGAGTTCAGTTGACTTGCTTACCTTACGATACACAAAGTTGCTCAACTCAGACAAGTAGATACTTGTCGTACGTGGTAAAATGTATCGACCTCCTGAACAGAGGTGCATTGATTCAGAATCAGACCAACTACTATTCTACTCGCTCCATTCACAAGGTAGTTTAGCTCATATACATATAGCCGTATGACTTGCAACTTGATCGGTAGTTCAGTAGTTCAATAGTTTGGTAGTTCAGTAAGTCGGACATGTAATAATAGTACAACAACCCTTATTACAGGCCCACTATCCCCTAAATACTATAAATAAATCACTTACCCACATTTGTATGGGACATGAGATAAAAGCACCAATATTATATCTACTACTTTGAGCAATAAAACTAGTTGTCTTTCCCCCTAACATTTGATTTGTCACTTATTTCTCCAATTTCAGTTCATTTTCTTCACTTTAACTTCATTTCAGTGATACAGATTAATTTCCGTATCGTCATTGCCATTCCAATTTCCATGTCCTTGTGATATGAAGTGAGCGTGTATTCTATAAGAAAAAAGTAAACTAACAAAACCCCTATTGACTATTCTATTATCTAATTTCAATACTAGAGAAATATCCTCATTCATGGATCTTACTCCATAATGCACATTTTGTGACATATTTTATGGTTAACTGATATTTACGCCACATTTTGTGGTTTACTAGTAACAAATTGTAACTACTAATTACTAGGGATTGTGGGCGTCGATAAATGAACAAAGTGACATTTATTGGAGACAACAAACATCCCGTAGTTACAAATTGCTTAGGGATTATGGGCAGCAATAACTAATTGAAATCCTCGTTAGGATAATAGATAACGATAATTGAACGAAATGAAATTCATTGATTTTGTGGTCGTGTTATTTTGTCCGAACCATCTCCGTTGGCCAACATTGTTCCCTTTAAGTATACACTTCAGATGATTTAATATACAATACCATATTTTGCAGATCATAATCACACTGCATTGCACACTTCAATTTCTATTTAGTCCTCTATAAACTCAAACGTCCAAAATGAAAAGCCAATTACATAATCTGTTCGTCAAATCTAAAGTTTCCAAGGTCATACAAAAGATAAACATTAGACAACAGATTACAGCTGCTCCAAAGCTCAAAAAGAACCATAGCAACAAAAATACAGTTCCATATCCAAAATATTGATAGTATACTACATATGCATTTTGCAATTAGTGCAGCTATATATTATCAAGCATTAAAATTTTAGCCAACAATTTTAGTCTTCTAATCTAGGAGTAAGTCTTGCGGAATGAGTATAAAAGCCGTTAAGATAACTGAAAAACTGGTGGGTGTCATGACTTTTCAATCATCCAACGATTTGCAATACTAACTCCGCATTTCTAAGTGAGTAGCAAAGAATTTTCACTAATCCAGCCACATTTCTAAGTGTCCAGTCCCGCCAATACCATAGGCAGCAGCACCAGCAATTTGCACCATTGAAGAGGGCTATACCCACAGATATCACATACCTCACAATCTTCGCCTTGGCCGACCCCAAAAGTGCAAGTGCCAATGCCGAAAGAACACATGAATTAAAAGAACAAACCAATAAACTTGTGAGTGTCATCTTTAGTAAACGGAATTAGTATGATGAATCCCAGTAATGGTGCAGAGCCATTGTTCATATTCATTCGGAGATCTTGATATTTTTTGAGCAATTCTTGTTCTTGTGGTTTTCGATGATTAGTGACTTCCCACTCCGTCACTGATCTCTCAGTTTGCAGCCATATCTCTCTCCGTGCTGGTTGACATGAAATCTCAGAATCCCATGGATATCCCATCTGCTGCAGGGTTTGCTAATCCTAATACCATTACATCCACTGCAGATGGAAACATGTATAACACGTTATACATCGTGGTAATTAATTTTGCATCAAAGAGACATTTTTGCACGATCTTAATCAATGTCAAACAAATCATATGCTCAATAGCAACTATGCGACAACTAAGTGCCACTGATAATTTTGATTGTTGAGTGTTGGATACATGGTTCAAAGTCGCAATATCGATCGATAGTATTGAATCGTATCAAATATAAATTTGGATCCAAAATCATAACAAATAATGTAAAAATAATAAATTGTTACTGATATGTTAGTTCTAAGCAATTAACTAGCTAAAAGTAAAGCTATTACTGCAATTTTAATTAATATTATAGGATTAAAAAATAATAGTTATTATTTTAAAGGAATGCGGAATTATTTATTAATAGCACTAAATTAACACTAAAATTTTATTTAAATGTCAAAGCATTCTAAAGGACCAAAAATAAAGGATCCACTACAAAAGGAAACATTTATAGCACAATATGCATCATATATGGTAATTAAGCTAGCATCAAGAAGTGACAATGGCATCTAGGCCTGCATAAACAATGCTCCTTACATACTCTTTTTCCATGGTTCTTTAGGCCTCTCAATATTTTTATTGGTTCGTTCTTCCTCCATATGATCATCTTGCATCAAGGAATTGGTGGAACCAGCAGCATTGTTGTTTTCAGCCATGTATATTTCCATCAAAAGCATTGTAGGTCTCCTGATATTTGATTCTACTAGAAGAAATTTTTACTGCTTTTGTGATTGTGTCTTGTGGGATTTGACTACAAGAGGTGAGACTATCAGAAGAAATTAAACATAACTTAATGTACGTGTGTATGTGATCAAAATTGAAATTAATTCTAATACGATATTAAAAAATATAAGTTTTCATCCCACAATTAATTAGTGATTGAGTGGTATTACCCATAAATTTATTATCTTATTCATAATCTTTAAACTAATCGATGTAAATATCTATATTTTGATAATTATTATAAAAATTATATGAATAATATAATATCAAATAACATTAACAATCATATTTTATATGAATTAAATATCATATTATTTATATAACTTCTTTGAATTACGATATCTACAAGTTGATCGGGATGAAAAGTATTTACCATAGTATTAAACAAGCAACTCCTGAACAGTAAAAAGTGTCACGCTTTGGTGGCACCGTGCATGCGAGTAGATATTAGACGTGTCATGTGGCTGCTGAAGTCGGAGTTCAATGTGCTGGTCAAAATTACTTTTCGGTCCACCTGACTTCGGCGTAGTATATAATTTACCTGCATTTACGATTTCTGGTCTCAATATATAAGTTTATGAACATTAAATTTAAAAGAGCTCAACAAAAACCCTATCATTCTTTTGCTTGGCAAATAGATATGATGGATAGTGTCTTGTAGATTAAAGTTTATAAAATTGATTAAAGTTGTGTTTAGATGGATACATTTGAAAAATTATTTAAAATTTATTAATTTATTGAAAGGATTTATTAAGTCAAAATGAATGAATTACAAATTTATCTAAATTAAAAAACTATTTGAAATATTTCATTTTATATATATTTTTTAATTTGGATAGATTAAAATTCATCTATTTCAATATTACAAATCCTTCTAATAAATAAGTAAATTTTAAATATTTTCTCAAATTTATCGATATAAATACAACTTAAGACAAGTTCTTCAATGGACGCATTAACTGTAGTCTCACAGAAGATATTGTTAAATTATAATCTGTTGAACTCACGTAAAGCTGTCTTACAAGAAGATGTTAAACTGTAATTCGATAATGTTAGAAAGTGAAGATTTGGGTATAGTTTCATATCTTATTGACAAGTATGCAGTATATCTGCACAAATGCAAGTATATTTTTAAGTTTTGGCCTGCTCAAACATTTTATATTTTAGGATATTACCCTTTTATAATATCTTACTTTTATCATTTAATTTCTAGATTTTTTGAACCATCCCTGTGTCTATTCACATAGATACGATTAATGTGGTCAATGCAATGCACTTAATCAGCTCTTTGAGAATCAAAATATCTGCCACTCACCTGAGAATTTGCATCCAATGGGCACAATTTGCTTTGGAAGAAAGACAAGAAACAGTAATATAGTGTGTGTGTATCAAGATTCAGAAAAGACACAGGAATGCAGCTTTCCTATACTGAAAGCTCCAAAAAAAAAAAAGGCAGGTGAAGAATAGCCTATAATTTACTGTATTGTTGCTGTATTATCAATCACTTTGCAAGATTGTAAATGAATAAATGCAATGGAAAATACAACTGCAAGACATCCTATTTTCAGACCAATGGCCTTCTCTCTTCCTCTTCTTCCTC
This sequence comes from Cinchona pubescens, assembly GCA_025175665.1. Lineage (NCBI taxonomy): Eukaryota > Viridiplantae > Streptophyta > Magnoliopsida > Gentianales > Rubiaceae > Cinchona > Cinchona pubescens. The sequence goes on along the minus strand of JANKKI010000145.1, from coordinate 357,481 downwards.
TTGCTCAATCTCCAATTGCAATTTTCTATCCTCCCTTGAGGCAGGAACTGGTGAAAGTGAAACAGACCGCTTAGGAGGGTTATTATCGGGCAGCAGCTTTAATATGATTCCCATGGATATAAGCAGCAATCCAGTTCCATGCTGTTCAGTCAATGGCTTGGTAAATATCAAATACGACAGCAGCAATGTTACTGCCTTCCTAGCTGTGGTAACCTGTGACAATGTGAAGAATTCAAATTTCTTTACCTAACAAAATTGTTTTGGCATTCAATATTGCATCATGTGACATGTATGGACTGAAACCCGATATGAATTAATATGCTCAAAATGCATTATTGATATGAATGAGATACTGCTATCATGTACAAACGACTAAACTTGTGCCGACTTTTAAGAAGTATAGAGATGACATTTATGCGCAATTTCAAGGTCAATGGAGAATGTAAATGATAGGGAACATACCATGGCAGTGGTGGCAGCACCAAAGAGGGCAATGAGGGACAGAACTGAGACTTGACCGACAAAGGTAGCCATGGCCTCGAAGACTAGAACACCATATACATACAGATGCTGCAGAAGCAAGAAAGCATGATTAGATTACATACTGGTTTAAGTAAGATAAAATGAATATTTTACCTGAGAGCATGAACTCCAAGCCTTAAACAGTTCTCCTGTCAAAAGCATTGGCGGAATCAAGAGAGGTAGCCCAACAACTGTCGAGCAAAAGAGCATCTCCATCTGCGAAGAAAATGTAAATATAAGTATAATGAAACATACATTTTTCATAACACCTTTTGCCCACATAGCCAACAAATTAGTAATGAGTTCAAAAGCACACAGCCCACGAACTTTATAAGTTCAAATGCTATTTACCTGGGTTGTTTCCGGATTATATCATGGTAAAAATAGCTTCTTGTAAATTCCCCAAGAACGAATCCATAATTAAAGCACCCGATACCATTATAACACCAATTACACTAAAATTGGGCGAAGTTTGTGCATCCGCCAAAGTGAAAAGAATCAAGCCTACTACTAAGAGGATGGCAGACAGATATTCATGAGGTGGATATTTCCGTCTCAATCCAGGGATGAAGGCCCCCATTATCATCACAGGCAAAACCTGGAAAACCCAGCAAGTTAATTGACAATCAGAAGTTAAAATACTGAATGCAAATTATTAACTCGTCAAGCTTTGCCTCTTGAAGATTTTGTGGTAATTTCATAGCCTCAGAGATTGAGAACTCTTCTTTAAACTCATCTCAAGCAAGCTCAAGTTTTAAAGCCTCAAGCAAGCAGCCAAAATGGATTGTGCTTAAGAAACTAACATCCATGTCAGGGGCGGATTTAGATGTGTATAAGAGACAGGCCCCCCCAAAATTCTAGAAATTATAAATTTTACCCTTTAAAATAATTTGAAAATTTAATTTGTATCCTTATAAAATTTATATTTCGCTCCCCTAAATTTTTGAGAGAAATATAAATTAGCCTTGGCTATTAAGTCTTACCCCTTAAGGAACAATTCCTGCCATGTTACAAAATTGTCAAAAATTTTGCTACATGTACACTGATTTGGCTGTTTCTACAATTGAATTTTCTACACAATCAATATCCACACCTTACGGCGTAAAAATAACATTTGTATCAGAGTGTTTTACAGACTTTAACCGTATTTTCATGGATGTATGATGCATATACCACACAAAACAAGTCAAAGGAAGAACAACTTCAATTCAAATACGACATGATTTGAAAAATAATCACGGTTATGCGTTCACCTTGGTTGATTTAAACATGAGCTGTGCTGGATAATTAAGAAACGCCAATGATCCTTTGGTAAGCCCATGCGAACCCATAAGGACAGCCGATAGCTTCACATAAGTTTTCCAGGGATTCATCATTCGCTTATGAGTGAAGGGAAAACCTTGCAAGTAAATCAGGAAAAGATACACCCATCCTTGAACAAATGTGAAGTACCAACCGTAGCTACAAATAGTAGAATGGCCAATAATTCACACCAAATTAAACACTAGAATTGGTTTGAAATACGAAACGCAACTTCTAACACCATTTTTACTAACAGGAACCATGTGCAATTGCAATAGCTCACCTGAATTGGAGCCTATTATAGACATATTCCTGAAATAAATAAAGAATTCAGTTCACATGTCAATTAATGTATAAGGTGCATATTTGCTGAAATTACTTTTAGAGCTTTCAATGGCTCTACTCCTTTATTAAAAGAATCCAAAAATAGACAAAAAAACAATGTAAAAGAAGAACATTTCTCAACAAAGAGAAGTTCAAGATGTAGGACAGTAAATCTGTGCTACTACCCCACTCTGGATATTTGGAGTAGATATTACACCATTGAGATATCTAAACAATCATCTAACCATAACCGTTCCCTATCCCTATCCTTCTTATCTCCCACAAAAAAGAAAAGTACAAAAGAATCAAAAGATAGCTTTGAGATTAAAAGTGGTAACTGTGACAAAGTACACCAATCCATACTATGAAATTTTGTGATACATGCCAAAAAGAACTCAAAAATGGGACCCATACGATCAAATTAACATGAGGAAATTGCATAGGAAATTAACAATTAAGTCAGAAAAACGACAATATTAATGATGAAAACGATGTAGAGAATATATTAGATCCACAAAATACTGCTAAATTCAACTAAACTTAAAATTAAAAAAAAATGCAATTATCTCATACACCTTTGACACTGTAAAAGCAACTACTACAAGAATACTAAAGAACACTTCCGTCAAGAAAAACTTAGGTAGTGTTTGGTTTATGAAAACAACAAGAAAGAATAAAAATCAAAGTTAATAATACTATAAATGTTTAGTTAGTCAATATAGAAATTATTTTATAAAATAAAAATTCTAAAAAATATTCAATTTTATTTTTTTAGAATTTATATTTCAATGATTTATTAATTTATCACGATGATCACAGAATGTGAATCAAACATCTATTTAATTTATTCCAAAAACAGAACAGAAAACTCATCCATAAGCATCATAATTGTTAATTATCACTGCAGAAAACCAAAAAAAGAAAAGGGAAAAATACAGAATAAAACACAGTACTACTATATGGTAGTACCTCACAGATGCCATTGATGAGATAACCAAAGAAGAAGCCAGAAGAGCAAATAAGAAACTGTTTCCATTTAGGTTTGTCCGTTAAAGAAATTCCAAAAAGAGACCGATCTTTTTCTTCATTCTTCATCTTTTTCTCTAAACCCTGAAAAGTTTGAAAGAGAAAAAAAAAAAAAAAAAGAAGTGGGTTTAAACTGGTTTTACAGCAAGAATTGAACAGTGCAATTGCTTCTGTATTTGCATGTTGAATAAGTTTTGTTTTGTGGGTTCCAAGAAATATTTTGAGAGAAAGGGACAAAAACAACAACAACCAAAAAAAAAAAAGGAAAGAATTTCAGATCAGTGGAAAAAAAACTCGTACCGGATAAATGTTAGCAACTTTACATGGGAAAACAAAAGAATTCAAGGAGGGGAAAAAAAAAAAAAAAAAGTTCTAGTAGGAGACAGATAGTATGGATGGAGAGAGAGAATATTCAGATGGGGATATGACATTACTAGCTAGTATGATTCTTCCATTATGAAGTCAATCTTTTATCAAAATAAATAAATAAATAAAATTGAGGTGGCTAAAACTCCAAAATATTGTTGGGGTGAAAGGTGAATTTAAGCTATTGGTCGAATCTAAATTTGCTTGGTAATGGTTAAGATTCGACTTTGGTTTGTTAATATATACGTTTTAAAATAACTATATCATTTTTTAATAATATCCTTAATGAAGAGACAGAATTAGAATATTAAAAAAATAATTTAATTTTTTTATAAAATTAATATAATTTAATAACTTATTTAGTTCATGTATATAAATTAAATATTACAGTTATCTTAAAACGAATAAAATAATAATACACAAATTAAACTTTAACAAAATTTAATATTCAGTAACATTTTGTTACTTAAGTTTAGCTCTAGAAATTAATTATCAAAATGAAATTAATGAGTTATCTTTAAATAAATTTGATTTATAATATAATATCTTGAAACTTGTCCATTTGAGTATTTCTTTGGAATTGACATGCGATGGCTACTGTTTCAAATAATCCATGTACATATTAAGCTTTGAAAAATTTGGCTTTATTCAACATATTCTCTTTTGTCTTTTTCTTTTTTCCTTTTTTTGTCACTTTTAATTTTCTTTTGAGGAAAAGTAAATCTTTAAAACAACTTTTTCATCACCGAGGCCAAGAATTAATCAGTTTCATATTTACAGCCATGTCCCTCTTTAATTTTCACCAACATATAAACAGTTTCAGTTTCAATTTTTCAGCATAATAAAATAGTGTATGAAATTACTAATTCTGATGTTCCAATCTTCAACTTGCCTGGCCTTATATCTCCTTTTTTTTTTTTTGAAAAAAATTAAAACCCAAAAATGTCTTTGGGATTTTTCTATCTCAAATTAACATAATCACTTAACAATAATAATTAGAAAGTGTAAATTGTAATTTAATCACTTCACTAATATTCCAACTCCGGTACAAATTCAAGAAAAAAAAATTACTATTCACTTTATTATATAAAATAAATATTATAAATCGTTAAATAATTAAAAATTAATAAAATTCTCATTATATAAAATAAATAGTCAAGAATTATTCTAAATTCAAGATATCTCTTGACTCGCAGCTGTCAAGGATTGAAGTCATCTTGGAAAGCAGCTGGTAATTACTGCGCTGAGGCAACACGTGTACACTTTGAAGGCAGGTAGCAATCTTCATCGTAAAATATTTATCCTTTCATTTTAAAATAACTGTCTCATTTAATTAATATATATATATTAAAAAAGTTATTAAATTAAATTAATTTTATAAAAAAATAATTTAAAGTGATTAAATTATTATTTTGTATTAATATTTTAACATACTTATCTACACAACTATTTTTTCGTTAATATGACACTAACGGTACAAATTAAAAAAATATTATTTTGTATTTTTTATTTTTTTTAAATAACAAATAATATGATATAAGATAAATTATTTAAAATGACAGTTATTTTAAAATGGACAAAATTCCATCCTTTGCATGAATGATCGTTTTTCTTTCCAAGGAAAAAGTATGCACGCAGCTGTCAGTTCTTACTCGTGACTAGATTTTGAGATGTATTTGTAAATTTTATGTTGTGAATTTTAATTTAAGAATCTTATTTATATATATATATATATTTTATTTTAAATTAATTGTTACGTTTGGTAAGTGTGTACAGATTTAAAAAAATTTTAAAATTGAATAAATTTTATAAAAAAATAATTTAAAATGGTTAAATTTTTATATTAATATTTCCTTCGTTAATATACACTAAAGGTAAAAATTAGAAAAATATCATTTATTACTTCCTTAATATCTTAACAAAACAAATTAGTTAAAACGATAATTGGATTTTAAAATGGAGAGAATATATACTAATGTTTATTATTCCAAAAGTTTAATCGTACAAGTGGAAATGGAAACCGAATTTCCGTTTGTTTAAAGTGTTGAGCCAATTTACAAGTTTCAATTTGTTGAGGCACAGAAAAAGTGACAATGAATTTGTAGGTGGATAGTTTCTTGCCAAGAAATGAATGAAGAAATTGACTTCAATTTCATCAACTTTTCACTTCACAAGGCGCCATACTTGTTTGTGCTTTTAGCATGGAGTTTGTTACCATGCATTGCACATGGTATGTTATTATAGCACAGGTAAAAAGATTAATTTGGTTTTTTATTTTTAATGTATAGATTAATTTGGTCTTTTATAAGATTAATTTGATATTTTATTTTTTAAAAATTCATCAATTTAAAACTTGTGATGAAAATTGTAAACAAATTAATAGAACCGTTAACAACATATATATTGCAAGTTAACGACCATATGATTTTAATGTGGATTACTCTATTAATTTGTCTAAAATTTTTGTCACAAGTCTTAGATTGATTTTTTTCTTTTTTTCTTTTTTAAAGATGTGGAACTAAATTGGTCTGATGTAATAGATAAGGGGTTAAATTGACCAACATCCCAAAAATAAGGGACTAAATTGATATTTTTCCCTTATAGCAAACTTCTCAATAAATTTTTATGTCCAAGAAATGTACTACTTTCTTTCTTTTCCCCTTAATTATTTTTTTGGTAATTAGAGTTTACAATGTCCACCACACACACACACACACACACACACACACATATATATATATATATATTTGTATTTCAAATGATAACAATTTAATATATTCTTATCAACTATTCTACTATTAAAGAGAAGAAGGAGAAAGCCTAACAGAGTCAAGAGATAAAAGACATAATCTCTATCCTTAAGAACACAAGAAAGGGATTCAAATTCTTGATCTTGCACCCAAACAAAATATTTGGTAGCAAACTCACTTAAAATAAACTCGTTTTGCCATGTTCTTTTTCATCTTTTTCCAACGTGAAAGAAAAAAAAAATTTGTTTTGGAAATTCTGTAGTGAATAGGAAGTAAAACGTTATTACATCAATATTATTTAAACAATCAGGGTGTTCATGGTTGAGTTTTAGAGTCAGTGAATTGTTGAGCTTTGAGTAAAAAAATAAAAATTTAATTCAACTCAACTACTTTCTTGTGGGATTGAACTGTTTAGATTTTAGGGATTTTAATGGTGGACTGCGGCTCTAAATGAACCGAACTGATTGCGACCAGTTTATAACTCAAGCGGATTGATCTATGAAGTGTTTGAACTTTTTAAAATAGTATATAAGTTTTTAATTTTTTTATTATATTTACAAGTCAAAATTTTTGTATATAAGATTAAAATTATTATTATTTTCAGGCGAACTCAAATTAAACTTGAATTTCGTCCAATTTTTTGAATTTAAATTTAAATTTAAATTTTAAATCTAGTTCAAACTCGATTTGAGTATGAAAAAAAAATTTAAATAACGCACTATTCAAGCTCAGAAGCGTCTCGTTTACAATAAACGATGGATTGACCTGGAGGCTGTCTGTTTTTACATAACGGCGGGGGATAAGAAGTTTTTTTGGAGAGGGTTTTGCGGGGCTACTTTGTTAACTTCTATGAATGGTACATTTGTCATGTCAATTTATTTAAAATAGATGTGCTATTAAAGAGTCTCTTTGCTGTGGCAATATCATTGCCCCAGAAGTTGACCTAGACCTAGTATAGTAGTAATACTATAGAATATTAAGGATATTATCGTAAACTTATTTCTAATTTGGTTGTCAAGTTAGCGAATTGAATTGAGTTTTTTTAAAAAAATGAAATCCAAACTAACCCGATTAAATTTGGATAACTTAATTCAAAAATTCGAAATTCAATAATTCAATTCATTTAGTTCCAAATTCATTTGAATTGATTTGAATTTTTGAATTGGATAGAATTTGAACACCCCTATATAAAACTACTACCCTTACAACTGTTTTTGTGTCATTAAGTAATAAGAAGTCCAAGAAAACAAACTAACAAGGAGTCCAAGTCCATGCTCAGCTGTTAAGCATAACAAAAAGTATTGACTTCTTCCTTAATTGGAAAAAGTTTTGTATGACCTTTTTTTTAAAAAATAAAAAATAAAAAACACACATTTTCACTCTCCCTCTTATACAACACATAAAATTGACACTAAAAAGGAAAATTACTGAAGTCAAACTTTATTAGGACAAACAATTGTATATGCACTAAGAAAAAAAAAAACACAAGTAAAATTAGTGAATCACGTAGTTGTGGGTTCGATTCCCACAAACGGAGTCAATTGGTGAGAGTATAAAATTGTACAAAGAGAAAGAGAAAGTAAAGAGAAATGGGAAGATTGTATTGAGCGAAAGTTACAATCAAAACTCAAAAACCCTATCTTTATAAATAATGATGAGGGATGTCTGTTACATTACCAACTAGGCATAAGGTCTAATTACATAAGTGGCCTTAATAAAGCACCCATGTAAACATTGCTGAATAAATATCTAAGAACACAAAGAATACCAATTATAACATTGTCAAGCAGCATCAAGCACATAGGTTTAAGTTCGGATAAGTCGGATAACCATTAAATTGTATATTTAAAAGCTTCAAGGCATATAACACAAATATTTAAAGCTATGAAGGACTCTCTTAACAAGTTCTAATTATTGGAATTACATAAAAAAAATTTATAGACAAAGTGATTTTCTATACACAAAATTTTTTATATAGATCGGATCTTATAAACTACATGACACAATTAAATAGGATCACATGTAGGACATCACGTGCCTCCAACCTTGTGATCCACAAAATCGAATCATACATTTCAATCTTTTTTTTTTTTCGTGGTTCACAACATCGTGATTTCCCTAAAATATTCCTTTCTTATACTAACAGGGAATTTGTCTACAAAGCTAACCAACTTTACCACAATAGCCCATTAAATCGTTTTGATCCACATTCCACAGCCCATTAAAAATCAAAGGGCCTAATCCATCCAATAGCCCATATATATTTAACAGTACAGCCCATATACACTCTCCTCCAACGGCTATAAAATAATAAATAAATAAAAAACACACACTCACACACGCTCTTGCTAAAGATCTTCTCCTTCATCAGGTTTCAACTACCACAGCAGAAAGAAAGAGCATGTAGAAAACACCAATTCAAAGAATAAGAAATTACCAGAAAGCCCATATCTTTTTTTTTTTTTCCAATAAAGCAGAAGATTCTTGAACAAAACTTGAATGGGTGTAGGAGGGCACTTCTGGGATTTGCTGAAGCCCTATGCTCGACAAGAAGGCTTCGACTTCTTGAGGAACAAAAGGGTCGCTGTAGACCTGTCGTATTGGATCGTACAACATGAAACTGCCATCAAAGGCTACATTCGTCATCCTCACCTTAGACTTACGTTTTTTCGTACTATTAATCTCTTTTCTAAGGTCTATTGTTGTTGTTTTTGGCTTTAGTATTACTGCTACACACACTCAATATGTGTGCACTTTGGGTTTTTTTTTTAAAATTTAAGTTATTGGGTTTTGGATTTTTTATTTTTTGGGAATAAAGTTTGTGTCTTTCTATTTATTTTCTGTAAAAATTTCTGGGTTTTTCAAGAAACAGAAATTAAGTTAGAAAAAGGAAAAGTTAGTTTAGGAAAACTGAAGAATGAATGCAGGACAGAACCACATAAGAATGTCTAATTCACATCATCATAATTCAAAAAGTTCGAATTTTTTTCTTTTCTATGAAATGAAGAAGGGAATAATGGTAAATTACTTTTCAACTTAGAGGTAAATTATATAGGACGGGTATTAGATCAGCTTTGTTGTACCGATGTGAATGTTGGGTAGTGATATATTCGGGTATACTAGGATGGATGAGATACGAGTCTATTTGGGAGAAAATTTTAAGATAGTTTGGTTGTGTGCTAATACGACATTTAGATGCACCTATTAGGCGTTGTGATATTAGTGAGGTTAGTTAAAGTAAAAGGGTAGAGGAAGACTTGAAAAGACACAATGGGAAAACCACCTATTGGGATTAAGGCTTATTGTTGTTATATATATATATATATATAAATCAATTTTCCCATACAATATATATACAACTAGAGGTGTTATATTCTAGCATGTTGTTGTGTTGTAGAGCAGGGGAAGTGATGTGTCTGTTTGGTGATTGTGCAGTTTGGAGCATTTAATCCGGTATTTGTGGTGGATGGAACTCCGTCGCCTTTGAAGTCGCAAGCACGAATACTGCGATTTTTTCGAGCATCTGGGATTGATTTGTCAAGTTTGCCAGTGGCTGAAGAGAGTGTTTCTGTTGAAAGGAACCAGACTTTTCGGAAATGTGTCCAAGAATGTGTTGTAAGTTGCTATATGTGATGAAGTTTGATCATTTTGACTTTATGATTAAATTCTTGTGACTATATTTGTATGTGTGTGTTTAGCTTGATTTCAAATGCTTCATGATCATCAATTATTTGTTTTGATAGGAATTGCTTGAACTTCTTGGAATGCCTGTTATGAAAGCAAAGGGTGAGGCCGAAGCATTGTGTGCCCAATTAAATAGAGAAGGACGTGTTGATGCATGTATTACTGCTGACAGTGATGCATTTCTTTTTGGGGCAAAATGCGTCATCAAAAGCCTCCACCCTAACTCCAAAGTAATTGTGGAGCTCAGGTTTCATTTGATTTTTGAATCATTGCTCATTATTAAGTAGCTCACAAGCCACCCAGTTATTATATTTTCCTTTTTAGTGAATGAATTCACTGATACATAAACTTATCCTTTGTTATGTGGGTCAACTATAGTTTTTTTAGTAATGGTGAATGAGATTCTTTTAGCCATTATACTGCTGGAGTCCGAAGAGATTTTGTGCTTGGGCATCACTGGTGGTTGTTCATTACTCCTTATTCATCAGCTCATCAAAAAGACTGTCTATGAGTTGATTCAACATATAATGTGAGAAGCAGAGTTTTTTCAGATTGTTTCACATTTTTGTGAAGACTGTGACTGTGATTTTGATTACACTATTTTCTCTTATAACTTGACTTATTTTTCTTTTCCTAAGATGTTTCTGCTCTAATATCTTGAGAAATACTGTATATCTACTGAGATATAACCTTTTTTTTGTTCTTTTGTAACATTTGTTTGCTACTAATTCTGTATGTTGTGGAGCGACCACCTTAGCAGTTTAGACATTTATATATCTTGATTATCGTTAAGGAAGGCCTATGTTTGGGATCAGAACCGTTTTCATGAATACATTTGAAAATGAGCAAGCATGGAGCTTTGAACTAGTTTAATTATGAACAATAAACAATTTGCCCTATGACTTATAGGCTGATTTATAGCTATGATCTTTTGGGCTGATTTCAGTAGTACCAGCTTATAACTAGATGATAAGATCAACAAATTTGCTTAATGATTAAGTTGGCTACCCAAAATGTAGCTAATCATAAGCTCAGAGTTATTTTCTCTTCCTTCTTAGATTTGCAAATAGTTGCGGAAGGGGGGGGGGGGGGGAGCGGATTTCTAGATTAGTATGAAAACTGTTGTTTCCCTGGTGACTTAAATCTTGTTTTTACCAAGGGGATGGTCTGTATATATTCAGTAATTGTAGTCATTTTGTGCAGGAGCCATTTGAATGCTACCATATGTCGGACATTGAGGCTGGTCTTGGACTTAAGAGAAAACACTTGATTGCCATTTCTTCCTATTGGTTGGAAATGACCATGATTTAAATGGTGTGCGGGGGATTGGTGTTGATACAGCACTCCGTTTTGTCAAACCTTTTACTGAAGATGAGATTTTGATTAGGTTTGTTACTTTTAATCAGGTGTGCATGTCTTGCATGCAAGCATCATAATTTCTTTGAGTCATCTGGAACAGGAAATTTTCCTATTTTGCTGCCAACTATAGTTCTTGTGTCAATGCTGCACAAAATTTGCAGGTTACATGAAATTGGCAGAGGAGATAATATTCTCTTCCCTGGGAATATCGACCAAGGTGGTGGTTCTGTACAGAGTTTAGAGGAGGAGTGTCATGAGCCAAAATCTCCACATTGTTCACTCTGTGGTCATCCTGGTAGCAAAAAAGCTCATCTGAAGTCTGCTTGTCAATACTGCAGTTCTTTCATTGGTGAAGGTTGCATGCAAAAGACCTGTGGGGTTCAAATGTAATTGCTCTGTATGCAATTTGGTATAACTTTCTCTTCTCAATTGTGCATACCTTATCCATTTCCTTTTGAGCATTTGTTGTAATGATTTAGTGATTTTAGCTTTTGTGTATGCCTTTTTAAGTAATTTTCATCATTATGTTTATTGACAGGATCAGAAAGCAAAACAGAAGCAAAAGAAGGAAAATTGGCAGCTAAAGATCTGCAAAAAGATTGCTTTGGAACCTAATTTCCCAAATATGGAGATTGTAGAAATGTACTTGAGGGAAAACAACGGAATTGGTAGGCTGACTGGACTTTATAATCTCAACACATAAATCAATAGAGTATTTTTCTTTGGAGCACTTGCACATCAAGCAGGGGGTCGGAGGGAAGGGAGAGAGAGAGAGAGAGAGAGAGCTAGGAGTTTTAGTACAGATGAACTTGGCATCTATATGCTTGGTCCTGATGGGATCTGTGAATTTCATCTGTAGGATGATCTATGATTCCATTTCCATGATAGGATGGGAGTTCTAGGAATTGGGCAATGACAGTTTGTCCCCTCTAAATGGATTCTCTTTCCTTTTTAGTTCTTTTCTTCTCTTTTCTTGAAGTCACTTTTTCCAGGATGGAGTAATTTTATTTTGGAAGTTGAAAAGTAACAATAATAGTAGAGAAATTATTCTTATCTTTCCTACTTTAATTTCCGATTTTGGTTGTTTTTCATGTCCAACTTTGTCTTCTTTAGTTACATGCCAGTGACTAACATTTTTCAAGTCTATGCTAAACCCTTACAGGTTTTTCCGTACTTGAAAAGTTATAGTTTTGTGTAGTGACTAATAATTTTTTCTTTTTGTTTGAGCAGATGATGATCGTCATATTTCATGGGCAAATCCAAAAACAGAATTGCTGATTGATTATTTAGCGTATTCTCAGAATTGGGAGCCATCTTATATCCGACAGAGAATGCTTCCATTGCTGTCAACTATGTTTTTGAGAGAAATGGCATCAGATCCACAAAATAATTTGTTGTGTGAACAATACGAGTTTCATTCTATACATCGCGTGATACAGAAGTGAGATTTGGACATCAACTTTACGTAGTTAAATGGAAGAAACCTGAAAAGACAGTGGCTGATGCTGTGTTTACAACTGCTGAAGAGTCCAGTGTACAGCAGGAGCTCGAGGAAGCTGAAGAAACTATTGATCTATTAGATGAGCCTGATGTACCTCAGGTTCAAAATGATGATGGGTGTTGGTACTTGTTGACTGATGAAGATATAGAACTGGTTCGAAACGCCTTCCCTGAAAAAGTCAAAGAATTTCTGATGGAACAGGTAAAAAGAAATGTACCATTTTCCTCCTCTATGTTGCTTCCTTTGTTTTCCGCTTTTAGTTGTTCAACTTTTTAAACATTTCAGGAATTAAAAGAAACGAAGTATTCTCTTTTAAAGAAACCAAAATCGGAATCCCCACGAGGTGTGCAGCTCAGCATCACAGAATTTTACCGTTCATCCAAAGTCCTTGGTGAAACAAAGTCCCCGGAGAGTACAGCTCAAAGTTCAGAAAATAAATCAGGTTCTTCTGAAAGCAAAAGGAAAGACAAGAATCCTAATTTCTCCAAGTCAGCCAGGCGTCGCCTCTTGTTTGGGTAGTAATAATATTTCTCCACGCCATTCTTTTTGCATCTGCCAACCAGCTAACTCTGGGATGGTCTGCAAATTATCTTTTGCTAGCAGAGGTGCTTGTTTACACAAGGCATTGTACAATCTCGAGTGTAAATGGCTATGTGTCGTGGCTTCAGAGGGATTATCATGTAGTTCTGTGAAACCAATTTGATATGCCACCTTGATTTTCAGTCTTGCTAGTTTTCTTGAGTCAATTGCAAGATTAGTTTTTTGTACATAGTTTGAAATCTTGACTTTTAGTGCTAGTTCTATCAGCTGTTTTTATATCCTCTATAGACGCCGAAAATGAAGTGCAATTCAAATGATAAAATTATGTTTCTCTTATAATTTAAGTCATGGATTCAAGTCAACAAGAGGGTAGGTGGTATATCTTCTTTCAGATGCGTAGCATATACCAAGAAAATTCTTACATGGATTCAATCCATCCTATAGTGTTATGAATTTCTTAATTTATGTCGAGTTATATCACCCAACATCACTTCACATCATTTAGTTATACAATGTGGCATAACATAGATTAAGAAGTGCATAACACTATGTCATAAATTCGATTCATATAAAAGAATTTTTTATACACCAAAAGTATTTGTATATGATAAAAGTGACTGGACCCCACCGGCTGAATTTCTTTTGACTATATGGAATTAACATTTTAACTTGATGAAACCTTGATTATCAACTGTTCCACACAATCTTTCCCATCATATATGGCTGAAAAATGGGCCTGATGGAGGTCCACGACCTTTCCTCCTTCGACCTGACACATTGCTAAGAGGAAAGGGCCGCACCAAGCCCAATTGTCTTGCCCTTTTACAGGCCTCGTGATGGGTAAGATTATATATAAATTTGAATTACTTGATAATCGAATCGAACTCGTATCAATAAATTAAATAATTTATATTAATTTACACGTAAAATTTTAAATTATTCAACTTTGATTCGAATTTGACTCGATAAAAATTCATTTGAATTCAGTTCAAAAGATAATAAACTAAATTTGACAAAATTTTAAATTCTATAAAATAATTAAACAAATTTGAACAATAGAATATTCGATTTATATTCATTTACAGACTCTTCTATTTTGCATCCCACGACTGGTTAATTTGATTGCTTTTCATGTTCAACGACATAGGTCTGATTCTGCACATGTTTCGTATATTAATTTCAAAAACAAAAAAGAAAAGGAGATTAATCACTTCCGACTAATACTATTACCACGTTAACAACCAATAATTTACATATTATTTTAAGATACAAGTAATGGGTCCCCATGGATCAAAAGTATGTGGATCATATATGGCTGAAAAATGGGATGGATTGAGGGCAAAGGCCCACACTCCATTCCTCCTTGGCCCGGCATATTTCTAGAGGTGAGGGCCTCGCCCCAGCCCAATTATCCCTTTTCTAGCACTTTTATTTGGGTAGTCGTTATATTTAATTACATTTACCTCCCTTGAGGTTTGTCCTAATTACCACATAAACTTCGATGTTTGGCTAGACTATGAATTCCCCCCTGAAATCCAAAACTTCATAACAAAGACACCTCTAATAGTGATATATATTTGAAGGTGATGATAATTGGCCAAAATCATTGTAAACAGCTTGATGATACTAAAAAAAAGCTTCCTCTTTTCAATGTTATTTATTTATTTATTAGACAGGATTGCTAATTTGTTTCCTTACCTTCGTTGAAAATATCATACACACTAATTAAAGTGTTACATTGACTAGTTTATTTGTTGCTTTGTCACGTTCAATGACACAAGTCTGATTCTGCTCCCTTTTTCGGTTATTAGTTTCAAAACTAAAATAGAAAATGATACTAATCCCTTCTTACTAATATTTCAACAATATACACAACCAATCATATTTACATATTGCACATGTAATTGGTCCCATTGAGCAGTTAACTAAATTTAATTTTAGGTTACAGACCAAAAATTCTTGAATTTACGAGCAATTCATGTATTTATCCATTTTATTTTAAAATAAAAAATCACATGCATTAATATAATTATGCATTTCCTAATAAGCTACACAAATGTATTTATTGCTACTTGCTATGATGATTGATGGAATTGTTGTTTGTTGCATTTTCAAGGTAAAATTTTCATTACAGCTACTTACCTTTTTTTCTCTTTAAAGTTTCTACCCTATTGCCAATTTTTTTAGCGATATGTACACAGCTGAATCCCACCTGTTTGAATTGAAGATGCCAAGTTGTTTTTTGCTTTTGGAGAAGGGGGATGATGACATGTATATAGAATTTTTTTTTTGCTATTTATTCCATAACGAAAAGTGAGTATTTTAAATCGTTGAATGATTAAATGGTAATATACTTCTCTACTTTTCAATCATTTCAAAAGTCGTTCGTAATACTCATTTCGCAATACAGATTTTGTTCATATATAAATAACCTTACCTCGGGAAGGATAAATATAGATGGTTTACCCTCCTATTTCTTACCACCTTATGGCAGCTCCAAAATAAGACAATTCACATGTTACTCCATTAACTTTAGAAAAAATTAAGCAAGAAAATCAGAGAAGTTACCTCAGTTAGGAAAATCCAGTTAATCCATATGGATATGGGAACCAAAGGAATTTGTATACTGGTTGTCAATGATGATATTACATGCCGTAATATAGTTTCACAAATGTTGCAAAGTTGCACTTATGAAGGTATTCAATAAGTACAGATTTTTGTCACCATAGCAATTAATTAAAATTGTTACATTGATTGTAAAGATATATTTTAATTATCTCTATTTTTTTTTTATTTTTATGGATGTGGATTCTTTGTATCTAAGACAACATTTACAAGATATCTCTCTATATGTCACACCTTTAAATGTTAGATGTTTATTTATGCTGATCTTTTTTGTGTAGAAATTCATCAATTTGATGTACTTTATTTATGTTACTCAAAGTTTCTCTAAACATTATTTCTTCATCCATTTGATTTTGATGGATTATTTGTACCATGAAAAATTCTTACTTTTATTTCTTTGTTATTAGTTTTGCATATTGGGATGGCTTTGGATGCTTTAAGGACAATTTGTGAGAGAAAAGACTCAATAAATTGTGTCCTCACAAATCTCCATAGAGTACAAGCACATTGCTCGAGTGATATTCTTCATCATATCAAGAATACACTTAATTTGCCTACCATTTGTAAGTGTAGTTATCCAATTAACTTCATGATTAATCCTCCATTTCATCATGTTAAATATTTAATTTCCATTTTTGTTGTTATTCTTTTTCTTTTTATTTATATTATTTTACGCGACGAATAGGGTCAATTTCATATTAACCTATTATTTGAGTTAATATTTTGAGCAAAAAATTTTAAATAAATAAATAAATAAAATTTATTTATTTTTTGGTATTGCAGTGATGTCACCAGATGATAAAAAGACTGAGTTGAATGGGCAAAGCAATATTATTTTTGCAGCATATATTATAAATTCTTTGAGCATCAATGAAATTAAAAATCTGTGGGAAATTGCATCTTTGAATGCCAAAAAGGATGCTAGAAAAGTTGATCATCAAATTCAAGAAAATGGAAGTGCTCAAATTGATTCAACATCTCACAACACAAATGAAGTTACTACAACGGAAGAAGATTTTACACCTTCAAATGGCAATCAACCACAAAAAATACATCAAAAAAGAAAGAGAAAAAAGAATATACAAAGGGAAAAGAAGCCTAGGATCATTTGGACTGATGACTTGCACAAGAAATTTTTGGAAGCTATGGAAATTATATTTCCCGAGAGTACGTAGGACATTACATTTTCTTGAAAATTATTTACATTTTTACCCTATTTTACTTAAATTTTGCCTATTATATAAGTATTAATTTTGTTTTCATGCAGAACCTGTCCCAAAGAAAATTGTTGAAGTTATGGGCACATCAGGGTTGAAAAGGGCACATGTTGCCAGTGACACTTGCAGGTTTATTCTCTGTGCTTCCGTTTTGAAAATTATTTCAAAAACTAGGTTAAAATATTCATGCAGTGAAATTTTTATTATACTACATGATTTAATTTGAGATTGTAGTCATGAAATTTCACAATTTAATTTGCGACATATCTTATTATCTTATATCGAGTCTTATCTAAAAATAAAATGAATCGGAATTGTTTCTTTTTTAAGAACAAAAACAAAATGATAATATATCGAACCTATCTAAGAATAAAATAAATCAGAATTGTTTTTTTTTTTTTTTTTTTTTTTTAAGGAACACACGAACAAGGTTTGCTAAATGTACTTCATATCATTGTCTATATATTTAATGTAATAAATTGAGATGCAAGCACTTTAACCCATGAGAATTATTAATTATGAACATATCTATAAAGTTAATGCTCAAATCTCGAATTACAAATAAAGATGACATGTGATATATTTATTCTGTACTCGAAAAATCTTTCTATTCATGTAAAATTTTAAAAATGATATTGACTACATTCACGGTATAGTTTCGTATATCGAGTCCACTTAAAAATACTCTTTTATTTATTTTCCCACCAGATATCGTACATATTACATAGGGTGTAGTTTAGACTCATTCCAAATTAAAATGTTCAAATTAATACTAAATTTATTTCCTTTAAAAAGTTGAATATATACTAATTCTTCATTGTTTATTTTTCCTTAATTTTACGCCTCTTCAGAAATATCGTATTTTATTGAAAAGAGCTGAAGAAAATCCAAGTGCTTCAAACTATAAGAGGAGCCTAAGAAAACACATTGGAGAAACAGGTTTCCCTTCATGGCGTTCCTCACCATATTTCAACTCGTTGAAAGGTAATTCTAATGTGAAACTTGAGCCCGATGGGGGTGGAATGACCCCCTTTCAGCAAGATCCTTTCGGCAACAAGTCCATGGCTGCCCCAAGAAACTACCCTTTTTCCACCAGATTACCAATCAGCTTGGCAAACTTGCGATCACCAAATACTAAGAGAGTACTAGCTGAAGCCAACAATCAGGGAAAGCTGCAAAAGTTGCCTGATAATAAAGACTTTGCATCATTATCAGAACAAGCAATTTTGTCACATTATAATGAGAAGAAAGGCTTGAGTTTTGCAAACTCTTCACAAGGCAATGATCATTGGATGGAAAGATTGTATGGTTGTCATCAGACAAAGAACCTGCCAATTAGTACTCCTCCAGGCAGCCTGAAGTCTGATAAAACTTTCATGGGATTAAGATTTACAAATGATGGAAAGTCACTGGCATTTGGTAATAGGGAAATCAGGAGAGAAAATAACAAATTTCAAGATCCACTGCCAATTGCTGCATTATTGCCATCACAATATGGTCCATATTATCAGAATCAGATTTCAGGGGATAATTGTCATTGGTTTTCTTCCGATCCCATTTCTCAATTGGTGAGTTCTCTGGAGAAAACTGCGATTCATAGCCCTTCAGTGACTGTGATTCATAATGCAGCAGCAGCAGCAGCCTGAATTTCAAAAGAAATGACTATTCTGTTCAATATTCTTCTACAACTCCAATGAACAACAACATTCTTGATGATCATCAACCACAAATTCCATCAGTAGACGAAAAAATTAATGTTCACTCTTCGCAGCAAGAAAATGATGCTTCTGTAGTCCAGCAAACTTCAACAACCATACAGCAAATTCCGCATCAAGAATCCACAGTAGTGCCAACAGTACTAGATGAACTGAACAGTTGCTGGGCTGATGGAAACTTCTTCAGTGCCTTGATGAATGAGACAGCAAACTTAAGTTCTGAGTTTCATTGGGACGATGAAGATTTTGAGGATTCATTTTTCGACCAACTACATTAATTAGTTATTTTTATTCAAAACGCAGTAATTTATAGCTCTATGCAATCTTCTGGGATTTTCTTTCTTTAGTTTGATTAAGATTCAAGTTATAGCTTTTGCCTTTTGAAATATATACATGAAGAATTATAAAATATAGACAGTTGTTTATCTGAAATGTATGAAAAGAGTTTCTTTTAGTTACTTAATTAACTTGATTTTAGACATATTCTGTAACATGCTGGGTCTAAGCTGGCCGGCTCAACAACTTCTAAGCACATACAACGAATTCAAAATATTTAAATCAAATTATTAATAATTCATGATCTTAAAATATTATAAATAATACAATATTCTTTTCACTTTCACTTCGGATGTGGGACGCAAAGATCACTTTCACTCTTCCTTTAACCTTTTGCGTGCTTGCAAAGTCGAGGTCGAAACCCGATACCTTGTCACATATATCACCTAGCGCGACCCAATACCATTGGCCCAATTCACTTCGTGTAGAGACCACACGAGGTGCAAAGTCCAAGTCGAATTCCAATACCATAACACATATATCGCATAATGTAACCCAATACCGCTAGTACAGTCTCACTCTGTGTAGAAACTACACGAGATTCGCATAAATACCAACTGTAACTGTCTGAACTTGGGTTGGCTCAAGAACTTTGTTGGAGAATTTTTAAAATATTATTATACTATTGTTTCACCAAATGATGCCTTTATTTTCATATGAATTGTATTGTTTTAGTTACATTCCTTCAATTGTATTGTTTCACCAAAGAATGCTTTTATTTTCATATAAATTGTATTGTTTCAGTTGCATTGCTTCAGTTGCATTGTTCCACCAAATGATGCTTACTTTGAGTGAAAGAAAGCGTTCAAACAAATTAGAACCCTTCATTCTCTATAAATAAATATTAATCTCTTCATTTTAACACCATATTGTTTATTACAGTTTTGCATATTTTTATTTGCACATTTGAAACAAACTTATACTCTCATATTCAAGTATTCATGTTTTTGTTGCGCAAAGGAACTTGAATACTATTATTTTTTTGTTGCTATCTTTGTCAAGGGACTAGAATAAGTTTGTGCAAAACTATTTTAGTGTATTTCATTGTATCCTAAAAGAAATTTGTCATATCTCTTTGCACCCAAACAAAAAAGTTTTGGGAAAGGCACATTAAACCTAAAGGAAAGTAATTTTTATACTATCACACCTAAAAATCATTGTGCAAGTCTTTGGGACAAAAGTTGCAAGTGTATAAGAGACACCAATAATCTTTAGGCTTAATTTTTTGTGTTAATCTTGTGGCAATGACAACTTCAACCATCAAGGAATTATCCACTGATTTTACCAAGTTGTCAAGATTTAAAGGAGAAAACTTTCTTCGATGGCAAAAGAAGATGAAGATCCTTACTAAAATATTGCATGTGTATATGTGCTCACAACTAAAAGGCCAAAGGAAATTGAAGCGAAGATTTTGGAACAAACTCGTGCAAGGTAGAAATGGGACATTGATGACTTCATTTACATGGGTCATATTTTGAATAACATGTCGGATGGAATCTTTGACACATATTAAAATGCGATTTCTGCAAAGGATCTTTGGGAAAGATTTGAGGCAAAGTATATGCGAGAAAATGTAACAAGTAAGAAATTTCTTGTCTCCCGTTTTAAAAACTATAAAATGGTAGATGGTAAGCAACGTTGTCATGGAACAACTATATGAAATAAAAATGCGGTTAAATAACTTCAACCAACACGAAATGAATATGGATGAAACTATTATTGTCTCTTTTATTATTGATAAATTACTTCCTTCATGGAAAGACTTTAAAAAAGTCTCAAACACAAAAAGGAGAACATAAGTTTTGAATAATTGAGTCATAAACTCTGTTTAGAAGAAGAGACAGCTTCAAGAAGATATTAAGGACAATGCTCAAGAGGGTTCTATATAACGGAAGATGGCAAGACCAAGTCTCACAAGAAAAGAAGTTACCATTATAACAATTCAAACTAGATCAAGGTTGCCAACAAAAAGAAGAAAAGTAATTGTTTCTTTTGTGGCAAGGCTGGACACTACAAAATTGAGTGTTGACTCTTCAAAAGGAAAGAGAGAGAAAAAGATTCTGATTCAAATTCAAAGGACCCTGGTGTCATGATTTCTCAACTCAACTTGGTGGATGATGATGATGATGACAAGGCATGGTAGATAGATTCCGGTTCTACTAGCCATATATGTAAGAGTAAGGCTCATTTCAAATCACTCAAAGAAAGTGAAGGGACTGTCGTGTATATGATGAATTCAACCACTGCTAAAGTCAAGGGCAAAGGATATATGGAATTAGAGTTTACATCCGGGAAAGTTTAACTCTTAATAATGTTTATTATATACCGGATTGTAGAAAGAAATCTTGTCTCTGTAACCATGCTAAATAAATATGGTTTTAAATCTGTGTTTAAGAGTGACAAAGTCATTATATCCAAGAAGGTACTTTTGTGGGAAAGGGTTATATTTGTACTAATATGTTCAAATTTAATGTAATTTGTAATGACAATAATAATAATAATAATAATAATGTGTAGTTCTGTTTATATTGTTGATTCTTTTGATTTATGGCATTATAGATTAGGTCATGTGAAGTTTAAAATTTAAATGATATGATGAAATATGAACTTATACCACATGCAAAAAGAACTAGTAATTCTTGATATTATATGTATGCTCACCAACATAACTAGGAATTCATTTTCTAAAGTTGAAAGAAGTTTTAAGGTGTTAGAATTGATTCATTGTGATATTTGGACTTGCATGGATGGCCTACTATAGCAAATAAGAAATATTATATTACGTTCATTGATGTACTAGATTTTGTTATGTGTATTGGTATATCTAAAAGATGAAATGTTGGAGAAGTTTAAATTTTCAAAACCGAAGTTGAACTCCAACAAGAGGAATTTATAAAATGTCTAAGTTCTGATAGAAGTGGAGAATACTATAATCTAAATTGTTTTGAGTTCACCGGTATTATACATCAAACCACAGCACCATATACTAACAACAAAATGGAGTTACTGAAAGAAAAAGTAGAGTATTGGTGGCAATAGTGAATGCTATGTTGTCATCCTCCGGCCCATCAAGTGATTTTGGGGATGAAACATTATTAATGGCTTGTTATATTTTGAATAGAGTTGCAAGTAAAAGGAACAAGAAAACCCCATATGAATTCTGGAAGAAAAAAAAGACTAATCTTAAATATTTTAAGGTATAGGGTTGTCGAGCAATAGTAAAGGTTTTTGAACCCAAAAGAAAAAAATTTGGGTGAAAGAGGAATTGAATGTGTGTTCTTGGGTTATGCTGAAAATAGTAAGAGCATACAGATTTCTTGCGATATAGAATCAAATGACTCTTATCCAACTAATATAATTTTTGAGTCAAGGGATGTAATTTTCCAAAAATATAAATTCACATTCATTTCAAAAATTTAAAATGATGTAGACTTAGTGAATATACTTTAAAAACAATGTATCTAATGATACATTAGAAGAGTTGGAACAGGTTTAGTTCTGTCTCTTATAGACATAGAAAAGCAAAATCATTTGGTTCAAATTTTATTATGTTCATTGTAGAAGGAACAAGAGATTTAATAGAGAGTCATTTCTTATATTATAATATAGAAGGTGATCCTCAAACCTATGAAGTGGTTATGATATCACAAGATGTGACCCTTTTTGGAAGGAAGACATACAAGATGAAATAAACTCGTTAATGGCAAATAAAATTTGAAAATTAGTTAATTTACCACCAGATTCCAAATCAATCGGCTGTAAGTAGATTTTCAAAAGAAAAATAAAAGTCAATGGAATTATAGACAAATTTAAAATAAAATTGGTTGTTAAGGGGTTTACATAAAAAGAATGAGTTGACTATTTTGTTACATATGCACCAAGGGCAAGAATAGCTACAATAAGAGTGCGAATAGCACTAGCCTCTATATATAGACTTGTGATTCATCAAATGAATGTCAAAACAACATTTTTAAATGGTGAATTAGAGGAGGAGGTGTATATGAAGCAACCAGAAAGGTTTGTGACTCTTGGACAAGAAAACAAAGTATGTAAACTAGTTAAATTTCTATATGGACTTAAACAATTTCCTAAGCAATGACATCTAAAGTTTGATGAAGTAATTCTTACTAATGGTTTTAATATAAACGAATTTGACAAATGTGTATCATAGCAAATTCCCTAATGGAAAAGGTGTCATGATTTGTTTATAAGTAGATGACATGCTCATCTTTGGTACTGATTTAAAAGAGGTAGAACAACTAAAAAATTTCTATCTAGTAATTTTGACACAAAAGACATGGGAGAAACGGTTGTGATCCTTGGTATAAGGATAGCAAGAGTTGAAAATAGTTTTGGATTATCACAATCTCACTATATAGAGAAAGTATTGAATAAATTTAAACACTTGAATTGTCATCCCGTAAGTACTCCTTTTGATCACAATATCAAATTAGTACCAAACAAAAGTTGTTCTGTTACACAACTTGAATATGCAAAAGCTATTGAATGCTTGATGTATGTCATGACTTGTACAAAACCTGACATTGCATTGTAGTGGGAAGGTTAAGTGTGTATCCAAACAATCCAAATAGATATCACTGGCAAGTAATCCATTGGATATTCAAATATTTGAAGGATACTATGAATTACTATTTATCATATAGTGAGAGACTTTCTTCTGTTTTAGAAGGATTTTCAAATGTCAATTGGATAAGTTATAATGAAAATCATGTTTCAACAAATGGATAGATCTTCACAATTGGTAGGGGTGCAATTTCTTGGGGATCAAAGAAACAAACATGTTACTGCCTAATCTTATACACATGGTAGAATTTGTAGCACTTGTTGCTATTGGCAAATCTTTCAAGTGGATAAGAAATTTGTCATATGAAATTCCAGTATGATTATAAAATCAATGGCGCCTATATTTATACATTGTGATAGTCAATCGACTATGTCAAATGCATATAGCCAGGTGTATAATGAAAAGCAAGACACATAGGTTTAAGATATAGTTTTGTGAAGGATTTAATAACAAGGGGTGTGATCATAATAATTTTTCTTTGATCAAAACTTAATCTTCTTGATCTTTTGACAAAAGGACTAACAAGAGATATGATACGTAAAACATAAAAAAGGATAGAGCTAAATCGGTAAAGTCATTGATAACCAATGATGGAATCTCAACAACCCTCACTTGATTAACATCAAGTCTTGGGTTCAATGAATAAATCAAGTATATCATTAGTGTGATTACAAGTGTTCGTATAAATACTATCCCCAAATTTGAGAACAATTGATACCATAAAAGAAATTAGAAGCTTGAGTATTTACTCTTAATAGATCTATAGCATACATTTGTTGGAATGTTTATTATAGGGCATTCTGATAGAGTCTACCTAAATGAGTATAAAGTGAGGTCATTTCAAAGAGTCTCGGATTTGACTCATAATTACTCAAGAAAAGGATACGGGACACAATACCATAAATGTGTCAAATGTTAATCAATGGTATAAGATGGCATTGAAGTTTGATGCGTATGCTTATGCACACTTGTTCGAATGAATAGATGGTTCAAAATTTGTCTACTATACACATTTAGATGTGTATAAGAGACAACATACTAAGTAAAAGTTCAAATTGCAAGATACTTTTACTGACAACGTGAAATTTTCAGAATTACAAGAATGTGAGAGTCATTTTCAAAGATTATTTTCAAAATAGTGAGGGAATGTTGAAGAATTTTCAAAATAACTATTGTTTTACCAAATGATGCCTTTATTTCCATATAAGTTGCATTATTTCAGTTGCATTGTTTCACCAAATGATACTTTTATTTTCATACGAATTGCATTGTTTCAATTGCATTATTTCGATTGCATTGTTTCACCAAACGATGCTTACTTTGAGTAAAAAGAACTATTCAAATATAAATAAACATCACTCTCTTCATTTTAACACCACCTTTTTTATTACAATTTTACAGACTTTTAATTGCACATTTGAAACAAACTTGGACTCTCATATTCAAGTGTTCATGTTCTTGTTGCGTAAAGAAACTTGAATACTATTACTTTTTTCAGCCTATCTTTGTCAAGGGGTTAGAATGAGTGTGCAAAACTATTTTAATGTATTCCATTGTATCCTAAAGGAAATTTGTCATATCTATTTGCATCCAAACAAAAAAGTTTTTGGAGAGGCCTATAGGATACAATGAAATTAAACTTAAAAAAATGTGATTATACTATCACACATTGGAATTATTGTGTAAGTCTTTGAGAAAAAAATGCAGGTCACCCTCTCCACACCAACAAATTTTTGAGCGAAAATAACGAATTCAAAATGTTTAAACTAAATTATTAGTAACTCATAGTCCAACGTGTTATAAACAATACAATATCATTTTTATCTTCATTATTAAGTCCATCTAATGGGGTATTACATAAACAATCAGTTTATCTGAAAAATTAAGGTTTAATTTAAAATGCTGTTGTTGAAGTGCTTCAATTCAATCCTTTCTTCACATGAGGAAATGTACTGAAGAAGTATAATCATCAAGCCTAATTCAAGGTCAGGTACCGGACAGTACTCAATTCTTTTACAGCACGAGTTTGGCGCCTTCTTCACAGATAACAACATTTTACATTTAACATTATTTCACGCCTTTAGGGTCCGTTTTATTCTCGAATTTGGATGAAATGGGATGTTTCATCCTCGAACTATCAAAGCACTCTTATACTATCAATTCTGGGACTAGTCGTTCTAGGATTCGAAATCCTTGTTGTGCAGTGTTTGTTTTTAGGGAAATATTTAGGTAAATCTATTCTTTGTAGAGTGTCATTAAATATTATGAAATCATAATATGTTTTTATAAGATTTAATTTACATGTAAGTATTTTATTTTTATATAGAGGCTTGTAGCGTGAATATAGTCACACGGGATAGTTTTTATAAATCAGATCAGATATGGTGTAATTAAAGTTTAAAAAATCTACGACATTAAATGATATAAGTAAAATTTGTTAAGATTTAATCTCTATAAGTCACCCATTAATGATGTAACTATAGTTCAAATTTGCAGTCTTATGGCAATGTTGACTACACAGTTTAAAATTATTTTAAAAAATGAGGTAAAAATTAAAAATTATTACTTGTTAATTAAATTTTAAAAAATTAATTAATAAAAATAAGTAGTATGGTAATTTTAATTTATATTATAGAAGGGGTTATCAATATCATATATCTGAGATACATGTTTCAGATGCGATTTCAAGAGCACTAAAATTGCCTCAGAGCAACCGACAACCGCCCAATGTATGATATGCTAAAACAGTTAAAACCACCGAAGCAGAAGTCATCGGATCTTTTTAACTATCGAATCAATGGATTCTCAACTTCTTCACTCTCTCCAACCAATTCAATCTTCCTTTTCTCCATTTTCTCCACCTTCTTACAACAGCCTCACCACCACAACAATCCCACAAGCGAAGAAAACCCCATTTCATAGAATTGTTTCTTCAGCATCACCGCCGTCTAAAACCAAAACCCAGAAACAAGATGATGATTACCACGCCACTCTCAAAGCCCTCAACTCCAAAGGTCGCTTTCCTCGTAAATCCCTTGGCCAAGTAAGTAGTAAAAGAAAAAGGTTCTATTCTTTTTTTTTTTTTTTTTTGAGGGAGGGGGGCTGTTTTCGTTTTCTGAAGTTGTTGAGGCATTTTATCGAACATGTATTGTGTTTGCTGTTTGGAAATTTGTTATCTTGATTGCAGCATTACATGTTGAATGGGTTGGTAAACGAGGAATTAGTGGCTGCTGCCAACGTGAAAGAAGGGGATTTGGTGCTTGAAATTGGGCCAGGGACTGGTTCTCTTACCAATGTTCTTGTCAATGCTGGAGCTACTGTTCTTGCAATTGAAAAGGTATGATTTTGATTTTAATTTTTAATTTTTAATTTTTTTTGGTTTTTGCCTTTTTTATTTATGGATTTTGTACAGACAGAGGTTAGTGAGGTAGAAGGATTCATACAGTCAACCCCATCTAATTTATGGGTTTGTGGAATTATTGATTTCAGCAATTGTTTGTTCCCTTTTCGAGTTTGAGTGTTGATTTTTGGATGTTGCTATCCTCTGTGATTTGTTGGATAAATGGTTTTATTTAGGTAAAGTAATTGTATTCAAAAACTCGTAAATTTAGGTAAAAATGACATTTTGATGTAAGTTACTGTCTTCTAATGACAAGATTGGGAGGAAATGACAGCAAAGAAGGTGGCTGAATTCACTTATTATGAGCTGTGTTTAGTAGCAGGAGTGAAAAAGGAAAACACTGAAGAGTTGGGAGGCCCAAATATGTTCTTGTGCTTCAAAATCATAGAAATGACTCTATTGTAGGACCTTATGTTCTCCATTCTCTTTGGTTCATTACCAAGACAAAGGGAAAATGATACTCCTCTCTTTATGTTGTTCCAAGAAAATGGGAAGGACAAGAAAAATGAATAACTGAACTAGGAAAGTAGGTGTGCTTCCAAATTTCCTTTAGGGTGAGATAAACTGAATTGTCTCTGTTTTTCTTCTAGAATTGGACCTAATTTCTGTTTTGTTATTCTTTGTAGGACCCATATATGGCAGCACTTGTGAAGGAACGATTTGCTTCTACTAATCGAGTGAAGGTGATAATCTTAGAGCTTATTAGTTCAACATTGATTTGAGGCTTTCTTTTTGTTTATGAGGACATAAAGATAACCAATATTTTAAGCTCTCATATTGCCGAGTTCTATATTTTTTTGGCAATAAATTGATGTGTGTAAATTACATGCTCCTTGTTAAGTAATTTCACACAAATCGAATTCTTGTCAATTCGGGAAGGATTTCATATGTTTCATTGTAAGGAAATTTCAGGCCTTCTATTCTAGAATACTTTTTAGCTTTCTTTTTCACTGCAGTTTACCAATATTTTTTTAGGTTTAGTTAACCAATTTTTACTGTAATCAAATCCATTGTTGCTTTCCTCAGAGTTTATAATTAGGAACAGAATGTCTTGTGTTGCTTAGTTTGTTGTTGGAACCTACAGGTTTTGCAGGAAGACTTCACAAGATGTCATATACGCTCCCACATGTCACAGATCTCGGAAACTAGAAGTTCTGTGAATGCAAAATCACAAAATTCAAAGGTGAGAACAAAACTCATTACCATTTTTCATTACATTGGCAGGTCAATTTTTGCTATTCAAGAAGTATTGAGAAGTATCCAGAAACTATAAATAAAATTTTGAGCAAGGTATATTAAAAACTAAGCTTTTCTTACCATGCTGTATTGATTTAATTTACTCTATCTCAACAAATGAAAATGAGACCTGTAAATATGTGTAATTCAAAACATTAAGTCTGTTTATTTTGGATTGAACTGTTGTGAGACTCCACCGCAGCTTGATGGCTGGGGTAAATCTAATTGATTCTCTTACATGGTCATTCTGGCCCTATGCCTGTAGAGTTTTGTGACATGGATTTCTTATGATATGCGCGGTATTCTGTTGAAGATATATTTCAATCTGTTCGTCTTCCAAAATGGTGCATATTGTATATTATGATATCACATCCTTTGAGGACTGAGCAATGCAAATTCTTATTCTGTAGGAGCAGCACAATGTTTTTGGTACACATATTTTTCTAATTAGCTATTTTTCACTAAGAAATTGCAGGTAGTTGCCAACATACCTTTCAATATAAGTACAGATGTGGTAAAACAACTTCTTCCCATGGGTGACATATTTTTCTCAGAAGTTGTTCTTCTACTCCAGGTTCACTTTATCTCTTCTGTGATGGTGCCTATATGCATCATGATATTCAGTTCTGCATAAAATGCTGTGCACAAATTAGTTAATGCACTGGCAAAGCCACAACCTTGGTAAAAGAATGTTACTGATAACTAAACAAGAATTGTTAATGCACCATTCCTGTCAAGATTCAGCATTTTTGACACATGACCATTTGGTTTTAGTCTAATCATTTGGAGTAAGAAAGGGAAATGTTTCAGAGACTTTAAAGATAGTCTATATCCTACTGAAATTCTTCTTAGGTTCTTTTGTAGAGTCCAAAAGGTTATACAGCTCCTCAAAAGGCCTTTTAAGGTGTGCTTGTGTTCTGCTTAAACACAAGTGCAATGGCTGCTTTGGTTTTTCCATTGAGTTTATAATGAGGTCAACTAAATATTGCTTGTATGGCACATTTATTGACTTGAACATGATCCATGTGGCCCAACAGGCTGATGTCATCTGTGTGCCAATCTGGTAAAACTAATGTAACTTTTTCAGGAGGAAGCAGCATTGCGCTTGGTGGATCCATCCTTGCGGCCATCAGAATATCGACCTATAAATATATTCGTCAACTTTTATTCAGGTAATGCAGATACCATATTGACAAAGAATGAAATAAAAGGCTTGGTTGATTGTTGTAGAGTTGATTAGTATCACTTATTGAGCAATTTAACTTTTAATGGTCATAGTTAGACATGGACAACTGTCCTACTCGTCTCATTCTTATATGTCTATGGTAAATATTACCTACTTCCGTGCTCTTCCTCCTGAGGGATTCTTCTGTGTCTCTATATTATAACTTGAGTTCTTTCTTTCTTTTCATCTCATCAGATCCTGAATACAAATTTAAGGTCCCAAGGACAAATTTCTTCCCCCAACCAAAGGCAAGTTTCATTTTATCTGAATGAAGCTTACATCTTACTGGATACACTAGTCATGTGGCTGTTGATATTTTCTGTATGTAAGTTTGAAGATTTTGTGCATGTAACGTACATAAATAATTACACGCATACACACAGAGTGATGTATGTGTATATAT
The DNA here is from genome assembly GCA_025175665.1 of Cinchona pubescens. Lineage (NCBI taxonomy): Eukaryota > Viridiplantae > Streptophyta > Magnoliopsida > Gentianales > Rubiaceae > Cinchona > Cinchona pubescens. Next base: position 327,365 of record JANKKI010000145.1, on the reverse strand, counting down.
CAGTTATGTGCAGACATATATTAATTTGACACTCTCTGTATGGTTTAATGATAATGCTAAAATTATGTGGGAAAACATTAATTTGTATTGTTTCTCCAGGTGGATGCAGCAGTTGTTGCCTTCAGATTGAAGCAAGCTCCAGACTATCCACGAGTTTCATCAACAAAAAGCTTTTTCTCAATGGTTCTTATTGTCTACTTTACTTTTGGGTTTTCCTTTCTTACTATGTGTTTAGAGAGGTTTGCTTGAAAGCTTTCAGTGTTCTAGAGTCCACTTATAATGACAATGACTTGATAGATCTTACTAATTCTTGTCCTGGACCAACTCAGGATCAAAATCATTGACCTATTCTTTTCTAATTTCTTTTTTCAGTGACATCCAGGTCTATGATTTTGAGTACATGAAATTCACATTCAAAATTTTGCATTCATATATGAGCTGGTGTATTCGAAGTCTTAATTCCTTTACTGGTTAGTAATTCTAATATGATGGTTTCAGGTGAACTCCGCATTCAACGGAAAGCGGAAAATGCTGCGCAAATCACTGCAGCACATTTGCCCTTCTACTGAGATAGAAGCAGCTCTCAGTGAAGTTGGTTTTCCAGCTACGGTAGGTATTGATAATTTATCTGAACAGACCAAATCACGCCAGTTTCATATCTAATACTTTTATTCTGTACTCGTATGCAGTCAAGGCCGGAGGAGCTGGCTTTAGATGATTTTGTAAGATTGCACAACCTGATTTTGAAAGAGTAGTTTATTGGGTATCATTTGAAGAGAATATCCGTTGGAAAATCCAACATCACAACTGGATATATCAGAGCAATGTAGCGCAAGGGAAACTCCAAGATAGCCAAACTGGATTTAATCAGACCAAGTTTCCCTCTATATCATTGGCGAGCCTAATCAATTTTAGCCAGGCAACAAGCTAGATGATTTTGTCATGACAGAGTGCAGTGACGAAACATGATTCATACAGTCGACCTTACTTAGTGAGATTAAGACTTATTTGTTTTGTTTGTAACAAGCTAGATGATTAGAAAGCTCGTTGTTCTGCACTTGGGTTTACCCCTTCACATGATCAACAGAATTATCCAAATTCCAGCTTACAAGGTTAAGCTTCATGAGGACTTTGATTGCTGAAACAAGGAATCAGTTTGATAACCATGCTCCTCCATCTATAATGTATAATGTCTTGTGTCCATAACAGCTTAAAGAAATGTAATGACATAAAATCTCCTATTTGTTGCACCACATGGTGCTTAGAAGTAGTAGTAGATCAATCATAGTTCAAGCTTAACAGAAAATTCATAGTTGCAAGTTATTATTTGTTGGTAAAACCACCACTACAATCCCTTCAATATTCCTATGATTTTGCCTGGCTCCATTACAATCTTTGAGCTCAAGGAATGAAATTACACAGGTTAATGCCTGTTTTGCAGGAATATTTATATCTTCTAAAAATATCCAAGAAATTCATTTGTACAGTAATTATTTAAAATATTATTTAAAATATTTACAGTGACAGCGTGTTTACGAAATGATAACACTTGTCCAAACAGATTACTTTAAAACCTCCAAAATTAAACAAAAACTTTTCATCTTTATTGCTCTCAAGATACACTGAATAATAGCTAACAAGAACAATATACTACCATAATCCAGCACAAAATCTTAAAATCGGAGAAATTTACAATATATTTTTATGCAATCATTCTTTTATATTTAAAAGTTTGAATAGTATAATTTTTCTGTATAAATATTTAAAATACATGACAACTCCAAGAACTTTAAATAAAATCTACGGAATATTAATAAATAAAAATAGTAAAATACTATATGACATTGCCATTTATTTTCTTCAAGCATGAAATTGATGGATAAGATCAAGGGACCTTAAATTTAGTCCTCTCAGGATCAAACTCCTCCGCCACCAACGCCACCAACGCGGAATTAGAAGCACCTCTGACAGCAGCCACCTGATTGACAAAGCTCCGCCACTGCTCCGCCGTGGCAGATGGAGATAAGGGCCTTTTGGGTCTCTTATTCTGAATAAAACAGTCCCTCATCCTTTCCTCAACTGCCTCAATAGTAGTAATCGTAGTCTTGGACTTATGTTCCACTACATCATCATCATCATCGCCCATTTGCATGGGTTCCGTGTCATTGTTGTCATCCCCACCGCCGCCGACGGCTGAAGACACCGAGTTTTCAGGCGGACGTGGTGGTAGTGTTGGTTGTGGTTGTGGGTGGTGGGGGAGAGGAAGAGAGAGAGGTGATGGTGGAGTGTGTGGAGAGAAGAATAAATATGGAGGATTTGGGAGGGGTCCAAATGAGTTGTACTATGAGGTACAAGTTGTTTAGCCATTAGAGTGGCTTGTTCAAGTGCAGTCACTAGCTCACCCACTGCTGCACCTTCTGACCCCATTTTTCTTTCCCTCTCTCTTTCCTCTGTTATCAGGTTTTTGTGTGTGAGGTGTTTGCTTTGGTTTCACTGCCACTGTGAATCTGATAATATTAGGGGAAATTTTTTAGTCTATTCGTGAAAATTATTATTTTTGTATTTTAAGGCGTTGTATATAAGAAAATTTTACAATCTCATATAAAAAAATAATTTCTTCAACGAAATTGTAATCATTTCATAAACTCACTTCACATACAAAGATTATAATTAAATTATCAATTTTTTAATTTTAGATATTCTATTAAATTTTTTTTTTAATTTAGTAATATTTGATTAGATTTTATTTTATGTCTTTTCGAATTTAATAATATATCAATAATTTGATCTATAAATCCATTAACTAAATATTTGATTGAGTTAGTCGGTTTTACAATTTCCATTCTTTCCCATATTTCTTCCTTTTTTTTTTTTTTTTTGGGTCTTGTTTGTTTATTGATTTCATACAATGTGGAAACTGGCAATGGATTATAACCAAATTCACAAGAGAACTATTGATTTCATATTTACACATCTAGATTATGACAAACTTGAACTTTTGTTCGTTCAAGATTTTTCAAAAATTATTCTATTGGTGGTTAATAGACCAAAATGGTAGAAAAAAAAGAAAACTATTAGTCCATCGCATAATGCCGTATGCCTAATATGGTAAAGTCACTTGAATGACTACGAAATCTACGAATAGAATAGTTGACACGGTCCAGTTAAATTTTTGCCATAATACATATCCCTCTTGTTACTTTTTGTTCTTCTGAGGTTTTGAAGTACATCATTGGAGGCTATGGAAACAAATGGTTCAAGCATGTTGGTTAAGGACACAGTTTAATGATGCATCATCATCATATGAAACTGAAATCCACATACTTGTGAAGTTTAGGTATTCCAATTTCCACAGACAACGCTACATAAATAAATGTCTCCATAGTTAAAATTAGAACTTTTTTGTTAGAGAAAATTAATTACTAATTCCTTACTCATGGAAGTCTCACTTCTATATTGAACATAATTTACAAACAAACTTGAAGATTAGGAGAATTTTCAAATAAACATTATACAAAGACTGTAGGAGGAGAAAGAAAGAAATGAACAAACTTTAGCCTAAGCTTCCTAAGCTTTCAACATCAAGAGACAGTCATCGATTATGGACATGGCAGATGATCGATAGCTGGAGCCAAACAAATTGTAATGATTAAGGTAATGATACAGCAGATAAAGATCTCTCCTTTTCTCAAAACCTGGTTGCTTAGGCATCACCTGACCAAGTAACAGAAGCCAAAGAGGGCTTCAGGTTTATGAAGAAATGGCACCAAAAGAGTACATTTAAAAGCCAGCAAGTTCGAAAATAGCAATAGTTCAAGAACTGAGTACAGAATTCCTGGAAGACTGTCGAGAACTCACAGAGAGAGAGAGAGAGAGAGAGAGAGTAGAGCACACTCATTTGTCATCCTGAATCATTTAAACATGCAAGAAGAAATAGTTGAAATGAATTACCTCAAAGTAAGCATTGTAGAAAGATCCTCAGCAAATCCAGCACACCATGACATTCCAAATTCTGCTTCGTTATGTCCATCTACACAAGACAAAATATTTGCAGTTCCATTACAACTATATTACAGTAGAACCTGATCACAAAATTAAAATGCAACCTCCAAATTGATACATCAGAATCATATATGGGAGTAAACTACATTTGTGCTCTATATCCGTCTGTCATTTCCAGTGGACTGAGACTTATATTTGTTTTTAAGCTTTCATTTTATCTTAGTTTATATGTATTCTCATGGGAGCGTTCATTCATGCATATTATTATGCCCAAAGCTTTCAACAAAAGATATTGATCAGAGAAGTTCCGATCTCGTGCCATATGATGTAGGCATTAAAGTAATACAAACTGGCCTTGATTGGCAGGATAGATGGACTCAAGAGCTTTAATAGACTTGTACCTTCGACAACACAAATGGCCAACAGAATCAAGTGTCTCAGTTCTTTGAAAATAATGCCTGATTGTCATTGATGACAAATGTATCCTTCAAAAGACATGGTCCATTTCAACTGACGTTATCATCACCCAAATAATCAAGACAGCAATTCTTCAATGTATGTGTTGTTTTCAGGGATCATTATCATAATTCTAATTAAATTTATCCTGACACGTCCTTTCAGAAATACCCAGTTCATATCAGCAGAATGCTGATGCTCAGCTCTCCTCTCTTATTGGATGATATTCCACATAAATCTTTGCTCATAGGTATAAAGGTTCCAGAAAAAAGAAAAATTGATCATTAAATTGAAAGTTCAGTCCAAGGAATTTGGTTCTGTCCAAAAAAAACTGCTATTGTATATTGTAATAACTACATCCCATAACTGCAATTTGGACGTCTGTAAGAACTAAGATGTGTTGAAAAATAAAAAATAGTGGAAACTTCATTCAGAACTACTTATAGTTGTATCCTCCATTTTCTAAATCAATAGGATGTGCAACTGCAAATTAACATACTTAGTCACTTGGCAATACCTAAAATAAATGTGNGAAATTTTAACAAGAGACACTTTTACGATGTAAAAAGGCAGATCACGGACTTACAGTAACAAGCAGGGTCAAGGATGACAGGTTCACCATTTCTATCAGAAGTGATATTCCCACTCCATAAGTCTCCATGCAACAAGCAAGGCTCGATCACAACACCCTCAAAGAGAGACCCTATATTCTTTGCAAGCCTTTGTCCTGTACACAAAAGTTCATTCAAGTGACAAAAGTAATTATGTTACTATTAATGAATTCTGGCTAAAGAACCATCTCAAATAAAGATTAGTTTATGAATTTAAAATAAAAAATAAAAAAATCCTTGGTCCGGTATACATTGGCATTGGTAAAACGATTTCATAGTATGAATCAGAAAGAGGTTCATATTTTATAGTGTCAAATGTCTCGGACATGAATACCTAAGATTAAGATCCTCATCCATGTACATGCAGGCAGACAAAGCTGTAAAACTTTATCCTGATTATTATAATCAAGTAGCAAGTACTAAAAGATCATGATTCGCAACAACAGGCTAGCCTTGAAAATTTTTTATTTCATCACTAACAGAATGCAAAGATTATGATATCACAATCACTTAATTACTTGCACACAATATGAAACAGAATCGTCTCAAAGCCAACTAATGCAGTATCTCCAGTATATCAAACCATAAAAGCCTATTTCGGCGATCACTCCTTTAAATGAAACATAGAATATCATGAACTATTACTTCAAAAGGGACTGCCTAAAATAAGCCACTTGATACCCTAGGAATCAGCCTAGAGTACACATCCATTACCATCATGAATCTGTACGAATGGAACTTGCAGTTTTTGAAAGTAAGCAGAAGCATCAAGTAGATTCTACAGAACCAATACCTCTTTCATATATGGTGGAATCACCATATTGTTGTCGTGCCAACTTCAGTTGGTAACCCAGTCTATGCTCGGCATAAAATTCTACCCAATCTGAAGTCCAAGTATTAATCTGTGGAGTACTACAAATACGTAGTATGCTGAAGATGTTACCACGTAGAAGTCAAAAGCATCTTTCACCATATACAAGAGAGAAAATGATGCATATAATTTTTAACCTGGCATTTTGCTTTAAGATGAAAAGTGTATGTAGATGGAGCAGCAAAGGTGTCTATGCAAACATATATAAAATGTTTTCATGCTCGCTATTGCATTCACATTAGGGGAAATTAAAGTCCATAATGACCAATTAATTACCTGCCAATAGTATTATCAACATCGAAACCGAAACCCTTGTCAGACTTCCCAGCTTTATGCATTTCAGCTAGCTTCCTCCCTAGTTCAGACTGTAGACTGGTGATTCACATGGTTGAATGTATACTGTAACAAGAAGTCAAAGAAAAGGAATGCAGTGAACAGTCCTTACTTGATTGCTTCTAGAAGCACCAAATTCAATAAATTCCATGATAATATATGAACCCCCTGTTGGCAGTGATCCAACCTAGAATGCATCAAAGAATTTGTTCTCAAGTTTGCCACACTTTTCGTCAAAGGACCTAATACTGAAGTAAAGAACAGATTACCGGTGATTGAAAAGAAGCCATGAAAAGATGATCAATATCCTCACCTTAAATGGTTTAGGGACACGGATGGTTCTGGTTTCATACATAGCATTTAAGCCCAAAGCCTCCCCATCAAACATTGATGGTCCAATGTTCCTGATCCAATTTTTGGAGCAATGTCAGAACAAGAAAAGCATCCTCCACTCTCTAATTTCAGAGAACATAAGGAATTTGTTTTGTTGTTCCTAGCTTATTTGTGTTATTAAGTGTAGATATCCTAGCAATGAATTATGTTAGGTTGACAATAAAATACTACTTGTTCTCTTCTTATGTAAAAAGTGTCCAATCATACCAATATAGTTCATATAATGAATAAGACAACAACATGAGAGATAGCTTCACAGAGAAAATTCAGCAAGCAACGAGAAACTATCTAGGCAGAGATCATGTGGCATCAAATAGTACCTGTTAGTTTTAACGAAAAAGGGGAACCAGCATCAGTGTCATAACGAGTAGCAAGATTAATGCAACCACCACCAACAGGACTAATTCTTGAAATCTCCGTTGCCTTTCCTTCTGATAAAATCCACTCACGTATCGGATCATTGCTCATGCTTGCCACTGCCACATTTCACTCAACTAATTAAAACAACCTCAAAAGTAAAGTAGATTAACAACAACAGATATGAGCAACATACATCTGATCGGTACATCCCAATTATTCCTGAGCAAAAACCCACCCCATATCGCTTACTTAGGAAAAAACAAAAAAAACAAAAAAAACAAAAAATCAAAACTTTAAGTAGAAATCATGTCCAATATGACTTGAAAAACACATTGCACTACAGTTCAATTTAAAACAAGAAAAGAATTCAGAAAAAAGGAAAAGATACTACTGCAACTTAACATGAATTGAAAAACTGAAAGTAAAAGCCAAGTTCAGAACATTTGAAATATAAAAAAATCATAAAATCATCAAATTAAATGGAGAACTAGATTCTAGAAGACAGACCCACAAGCTAAAAAGTGATAATTAGCAGTTTGAAAGTATTTTCAGAATGAAATCCAGCTAAAACAATAGGTGGGCTATTTGTACTAGTATTCAGCAAGAACTAACAAAAAGCAATAATGGTGTTTGGAGAAGTACTTACTGGCAAGAGGTTTGTGTAGTTTGGTGGAGGAGAATTTTCTTGAAAGTCCACCGTTTGATAAAGAAGAAATGCAGGACGAGAAACAGCTGAACCCCACGTGTACTGCACCTCCCAACACCATTTCTCTTCTCTTCCTATTTTATCTTCCTAAAACCAAAAAGGTACCAACTGCTTCTGTTTGCTTCGTCTATGTGGTGCCCCGTCCCAATTAGCTGGTCACACCCTCTTTTTTTTTCTTTCTTTCTGGGTACCAAAAAAAATTATAAGAGAAGGATAGATTGCTCTATGATAAGCCATCAAAATTAGCAAGTCTATTCATTTACAATATGGAATGGTATTGTAATCATTTAGACTTGCGAGTAATATTTTATATTTATTTAAGAATTTATAATATTTAATTTGTATTATAAAATGAAAAACTAAAAAAAATATATTAAAATATATGTGTCATTCGAGTGAGTGTTCCTTTTTTTTTTTTTATTTAAAGGTACGAGGTAAGAAGTAGAGAGTGGATGAATGAGAACATAGGTATAGTCTGAGCAACTCCCTATCAGCAGCTAATACAAACATATTTAATGGCTATTAGTTGTAGCATAAAATTGGCAATGTGTACCCACGTTTTTTAAGGTGGTTTGTGTCGATTGTGAGATTCATCCCACTTCGGATACGAGAAAGGAATTGATTTGAAAGTTGTATGTGAAAATTAATGTATTTCTATAAAGTGATAAAATAATAAATTTATTAATATATTATTATATTTGAAAAATAAAGAATAAATATGATCAAATATTTAAAATCAAATTTAGACACATTAAAATAATTTTAAATTTGTGACTTTTATTTTATTTCTTAAATTTAAATGGCTTTCGGTTCATTGGATTTGATAGTAATATTATAATATAGTAGTACTATGTATTTCTGTAAGAAACAAGAAAAATTTCACGTGTTGTGGGAGTCAGGAAGCGGTGCAACATTTTGGCACTCTCCAGAATACTACATTAAAACATCAGGTAACTCTGCTAATATACAGCTAGTATTCATTATAGAATGCTCTAATGATAAAATTTTTGAAAAATTCTATGATCCCTTTACGTACTATACAGTTCTGCTAATATACATTAGTGCAGTTTCAGAGGGATAAATGGCAAAGTGTGACTTATCATTAGAGCATTTTCAGAGAGGTGAATAGCCAAGTGTAACCAAAAACAGGCAACTTGGTTATGCTACAAAGTTGAATTCCAATCATGAAAATGAAGACAGTTGAAAATGCAACTATTTCTCATGAAGTGTTTTTTTATGCTGGTGACAAATCATTTAGTGTTATCTTGTACAGCTTAACACAAAAAGGTATGCATAAATAACAATTAGTCCAGTATGATCATCTTCAAGCATAAAACTGCTGTGGCACTCTTGGAAAAGACTAACATGTCAAATCTCACCTAAGTGCTGCTGTGGTATTACATATTTACAGACATGGTGTATAATCGCATCCTTACCATGTAACATGAAATGCCTTGGTTTTCGAGTTCTTGTACCCCTTGGGGTTTTAACTGCCAAAATAGTTATGCCTATACCTGCCAGCATATGATGCACAGCGAGAATGAAGCAATGGGAATATAAGTCCTCAGAACTTCCCTTTGTTCATGATCTTGCTGCTGCTCCCCCAGAAACACTGGATTCCACGTTTATAGTAACGGAATTAGCATGCAGTATGGTACTTCCACTACCCTCTGACCGCTGATCAGCAGGTAGCAACCAAACCTGAGAATGCTCGACTAAAATCTCAGAATTGTCAAATGATTGGGTTGCACGATGCATTGCAGGCTGAACAAATTTTGTTTCCAGGGAAACAGAGAGACGGCACACTGAGGCAGGTAGACTGTTTTCTTAGCCATACATCTATGCAAGACAGATGAAAACTATGGCCACATTTAGGCATTATTCTCAATATATCTTTCTCTTCATACTCCCCTAAGCATATCGTACACCTGTATGAAAACATTAAATTCATGAATAGGAAATAAATAAGATACGATGTTGCTTTAATCGTATTGCTGAGTAGACAACATTGATCAGTACCATCAGGATATAATTTGTCTGGAAACTGTTATCTCCTATTCCAAACAGAACTAGAAATAACCCCACCTCGTTTGAGGACAACAAAGTTTGCAAGTCCATCCAATAATATACGCATTAGATCCTTTTTCTTGTGATTATCCGACTATTTTATCCCGAGACAGCAGCTCGTCTTCCTGTTTCTAGCACAACGCTCGTAATATTTATGTTTAATCATGATATTCAACATCTTTAGATCTTCCATCGCAAAATGCATTAGTATTGAATAACAAAGTAGCAGACTCTCTCAGTGGTTGATAATCACCTGAGCTGGAAATGATTGGACTGATTGGGAACCAAGACTACAAGGTTGTCATGGATGACCAAAAAAGGACCAGTCAGCTAGAAACTATAGATAATGTAGACTTTCATGTCACACCATCAACAGTGGATTCTTGCTTCTGTAGATGAATGATAGATAGTGGAGTGGTGCCAGAAAGGTGTACTATGACTACATTGGCAAGTCCATCCTTCTACTTGCTAAATGAAATTTCTTACTGCTTGGAAACCAGTTCATCTCCAAGCAGTTCAATTGCACCCTTGCCACATCTGTGGATTCTGTGCTATGGCTGACTAAACTTTATAAGATCAACCCTAATGGTAGTCGCAGAGCAAACCAGATGCAGATTGTTGGCAATGCAGTCTACTGCAGAAGTGATGAAGTTTTAGTTAAAGATATCTCTATACTAGTTCAGATATTACTGCTGGAAGTTTTTGCCGGAAGGAGATCTCCTACAACTCATATTGAAGATGTGTACTTATAGCCAGAGTTCGAATCTTGGCATAGGTTATATGGAGTGCTTGTTATTTCAGAAGCAAATAGGAATCTTATTTCAGTTTCTAGATTGACACTATACATTTAAAGTTTGGGTAAAGGGGCTCTGTTTTAAGAGTGTTAAAAAAAATAAAATGATAACAAAAGGTAATAAGAAAGGCAGTACTTATCTCTGGTCAAATGAAAGCATCGGTTTCTGAGTACGAAAAAAGTGGTGAAAGAACAAAGACATAAGAATGGGATTTCTCTAGCTCCAGTAAATTGTAAATTAGGGTGCTGAAACTTTAGACTAGAAGATCTATCTTCACAAAACAATAGGATCGTATCTGTGAGAAAAAGGTTGACATTCGCATTGTCCATCCATCACATTCTAACAGGTTAGATATATAGGAAGTGACTTAAAAAGTCCTTCAAAATTGATTCTTTTCACCTGTTTGTTGTACCTCATTTCATCATCTGACATAGGATGCTATATTAAAGGTGTGCTGTTCTCCGTCTAGTTTTATGAGTTTACAAATCAACTTACCTATCAAACACCAGAGAGAATTGACCTAATCTATTTTTCTTAAACTATGGTGAAAGCAGATATTTATTTGTGAAAATAAGTAGACAGAATGAAGCTTGTAATACTTTTACTGCTTAACAAAGGATCAAGATAGAAAGTTCATCTTCACTAAAAATCAAAACTAGGTGGTTTAACTTACTGAGTGTCTTCTGTCGAACTGAAAGCCTCGCGGCTAAACTTCATTGTGGGAATTGCAGCAACAACAGTGGGTTCAAGGCCACTAATTCGATGCTCTGGCTGCCACACAAGAAATCAATATCTTGTTTAAGAACTCAGCTTAATGCAAAAGATGCAAAGCTTCCTAAGCATGAATCACCAAAAACAAGAGGAGGAAACAGATCTTATATTCATGATTTGACACTAAATACCCACAAAAAAATATAGACAGACATTTTCAATCTAGAATAGAAACGTGAGTACTGCTCAGATAATAACACATGTGCAAATAATCTTCAAGCTGACTTCATCAAACAACTCAATTCTTTATCAAATCCCAAGAAATTTATGGGCAGAATGACAAGTGCCTAATATATGGCAAGGGCTAGGAAACATACCAAGTCAGAAAAAAATTAAACAATCTTTTAGTCCATATTGAGCTAAAAATTGCTAACATAGATTCATTATTATACTGAAAATGGCCGAATTAGTGCATCAACAACTGCTGGATCGATGTATCTCAGATAAGCAATCATAAGAAGAGAACAACATCAACAGGTAAGCAAACGAGTGAGTTAGTTAATCAGCTGTTAAAAACAAATTTATGCAAACTCAAAGAAAAACAAAAAGATGAGTTTTTTATGAAAAGAGAGAAACTAGACTCTGGAGAGGGTCAAATATACCAGTTCAAATTCCATCGTGGAGCCAACCTCAAACATTTGTCTTGACTCCATTCGGCGCATCCTCCCACAAATCAGTCTTGTGCAGACAAATACAATGAAAGCCTAGCACTCATCCCAAATCCAATAATGGTGGTAATAAGATTCATGCCTGAGCCAAACATCTCTAGTTCCTACTTCTTCAGCCTCAGTTGTTCAACAACAACAGAGCTCAGAAGAAGTCAAGACTGCTAAAACAAGATTAAGATAACAAAAGGGCCAAAAGAAAAGTATACAAGAGACCTAGACTTGCATTTTAAGGCTAATAAAATACGTGGAATCTTCAATTCTAGATTGGCAATTCAATCATAAATTATACAATCCAAGTCCAAGAAACCGAAAAATTCACCAACCAGAAAGAATAACCAGCTAGTAAGGCAATAAAGTCAAGATTTTTCCAAGTGGTAGACAACTTGAGTATATTGAACAAAACCAATCATGAGAAATAACAACTCAACATAAGAAACAATCAAAAAAGTGAAAAAAAAAAATTAAATAAAGATTCAACTACCCAACATGGCCAAAAAAGTGAATAAAACTAATCAAGATTCAGGTACCAACTTGGGAAACAAGCATAATTACAAAAATCCCTAATCAAGATTCAACACAAAAAGGTCAAAATTTGTCAAATAAAATTATCAAGAAAAGAAAAGAAAAAACTACCCAAACGGAATCCTAATCCCTTTGGGTGGCCTCAAAGTCAAGAGCAAGAAGAGGGCCATAAAATGGATGATGTAGATGAGAAATACCCGAATATGACTCCTCATTTTTTCCCCTTGGCTTGCTGCTTTGGAATTGCATTTTTTGTGGGGTCCACTCCATATATTTATATAAAGACGGCTGGAAACTATGAAATGACTTTGTCTGGAATTTGGCGGCTAATGGCAAAAAAAGGAAAAAAAAAAATCCCAACTGTAAAAAGTGGATCATGTAAGATTCCAACTGTGAAAGAAAGAAAGAATGATTGATCTCCAAAATAGGTATATTCTATTTTTAATTTCACCCCTAAATTTTGTAATCAAAATTAAATTTTAAAAATTTTTATTTATATTATAGATTGTAATTCATATCACATAGCGGTCTATAATTGAAATTAAAAATCAGATTAAGTATTTGCCCGGAAAGAATCTATGGGATTGGTAGTTACTTGGTCTGCTTTTGGCTTACAGTTTTTCCTCAGTGATTTGCTACTATTAGTAATAGGGAAAATTTTTGAGTAGTCCGAATTTATAGCATAGTATTGTATAATTTTATATTATTTTATTTTAATGAAGTGGAGTAATACGGAGTAACGTAGAAATTTATAAATAAAAAAATTTATAATACTGTACATAAATTAAATTTATAATATTATGTTATAAATCAGATTCATATAATAATTTATGAATATAATAGATAGGGCCCATTTTTCTAACTGCTGATTTGGTGTCTTCCAATTTGTAGCAAGCCTGCCATGTGACATGTGTCTAATTTTTTTTTCAAGGAAACATATAAAGGTGGGAATGGTCTACCCAAGTTAGTGTCCAGATCAAAGCTTTTAAATTATATTATACAAATTTTACTGACCAAATTATTCCGTAAAATAAATAATTTTAAGTATTTGTAAAATATAATTTTTTAAATTATATAATACTATATTTTATATATTTTTAAAATATAACCAGATTAATTTTTAGTGAAATTATAAAATTTTTCTATAGTATACTAATTTTCACACGTTTGACTCAGCTAATTCAGGTCCAACATGATCGGGTTCACATGTTGCCACCGTCCATCTCTGTTTGGTGAAGTCATTTATGAGAACCATGATTAGCTACTAAAAGTGGGACAAGAAATCTCTTATTTAAGCATAAATAAAGAATTTTTGTTTACCTCTTAAAAAATAAATTTTTAAAAATTAAAATCGTTTATAATTTGAAGGGAAAATGGTCTTAATAATATCCTTCACATTTTATAATTTTATTTTTTTTAGTCTCTCACATTCAAAATGATGCATTTTAATCCCTCATAAATTTAAAACACACTATTTTAGTCCATCAACATAATTACGAGCATATTTTGATTTGAAATACTTACGTGCATATCAAATCTTATAACATATTTAAATGTAAAACTGATAATACATAACCTTAAATACTAAATTGTTAAAAAGAAATATAATTGGGGTTGTTAGGGTAGGGTAGCGGAGAAAAAGCTACGAGAAAAGGAAATAGGAGTGGTAATGGTAGGTGAGAATTTTAGACACATAGTGGATGAGGTTTTAGTAATATCGTTTAGAATTTAAAATTTGTATGTTGCCAATTTTGTCTATGAAAAATGTAACATTCGATACGCATGTGAGTATTTTAGGCAAAAATATGCCTATAATTGTCTTAAGAGACCAAAATGGTGCATTTTGAATTTGTGAGGGACTAAAATGCGTCATTTTGAATGTGATGGATTAAAAAAATACAAATGTAAAATGCGAAGTTTTTTTTTCCCTAATTTAAATCATATTTTACATAAATGCCTTGAAAAAAATCAGAAAAAAATAATGACTTTATATTTCATCAAAATTTGAAAAATTTTACACTATCTAAATGTAATATAAAATTGAATGATAAAACTTTTTTTGAACGAATTAATTTTTAGATATGATAATCTACCCAATGAAATAAAATTAATGATATATCATATTATCTTTTTAAGTTTTAATTATTTACGTATAGATAAATAAATAATAAATGAATTGAAATTAATGAAAATGATCCAAACCTTAAAATTTTGCTGGTGACATGTCCTATCCAACCTCTTCTTAAATTATTATGTTAGGCAAAAATATATTACTATTAATTTCTCCATTTGGTGTGCCGATGCGTTATTAATGAAAAAATATTTTCAATAGTTGCACCACGTCAACCAATTTAAATACAAGGAATATTTTTAAATTTTTACAAAAATATCTGAAAATTAAACAGGTCAATGATATATTTAAATATTAGTTTTTTCCACGTGATTGACTTGTACACAAGAATGAATTCATAAATAAATTTTTTTTTTTAATATAGGCCTTAAAACAACTAAATTTGAAAATTTTATACTTTTTTGTTTAATAATGTATAGTTTGAGATTCTACTTACTATTTAAATATTTTAGAAGTTGGTAAGATTACCCTCTTCTTATTGGGGTTCACGTTCAATATCACAAAGTATATTGTAATTGAGTCCTCTATTTTCTCTAGTACCTTTTTTTTTTTTTTTTAGTAATCCTATAAAAATTTTCAAGTACCTCAACAAACTCCCAATGATTCATCTTAAAATATTTTAAGCTCAATTTTGTTTAAAAAATTTTCTCTTATAATTATTATTTGTCAATGTGGAAACTTAATTTAATTTGAATAATCATAATCCTTAAGTTTGGTTTGAATGATTATTATTAATTTTATTGATTAAATTCGAGGTCAATCATGGTTACACGAGATCTAGGCCTAGCAAATGTACATCGCATTTCCCAATATATTGACTCATTTAACTTTGCAAAGGACAAGAATCAAGATAGTCAAATGTTTGAACTTTGGAGAGGCAAAAATGAACATGAAAATAAGGAAAATTATTTATAAAGTTATAAATTTATAGTTAGGTTTGTTAAAATTATTTTACATGACAAAATCATATTGAATCACGAACTTAGAATTTAGATCCTTGGTCGGATTTGTTCCTTCTTTTTTATGTCTAATGACACATTAGTGACTTTTATCACTTTGTAACTTTATATGGATCAATTTTAAAAACAAATTGACCATTTATTTATGTTTTTTTTCTTTTTTTTTTCCCTTCAGAGTGGATTTAGTCTATGTGTAGGCCCAAAATGGCCTTTATGAGTTATCTAGAATGGAAAATACTACCATAGATCCAGTTTTGGTTTCTACTTGTAAACCTTGCAGTCAATATTAAATCTTATACAATATTGATTACATCAATTAATGTCATAAATTCCATAATATTTAATCCGCACTACAAGATTTACAAATAAAACTATAAACCAAATTTACTTACGTATTTCCCATCTAGAATTGGCTTCTGAGGTCCACCGGATTAGTATCCTTTTTAGCTTTTGATTTATACTACTAGTACTAATTAGACTGTCACCTTTGTTATGGGCCATAAAAAATTGAAAACGCCTTCCTAGAAAATAGCCCACTGCTATTGGGCTCTGAAAAAGAGCAAGGTACAGACGTAGTGAAGAGGCCCAAAAGGTCCTACTAAAAGTTTTCAAGTTTCAACCCTTAACAATCCTTCGTTTAATCCTAAAAGAAGTTAATAAGAGACTAGTTTTATTGACACATATGATGTATATGTAAAAGTATCAATTTTTTTTTAAAAAAAGACAAAAACTAAAATACAAATTAATTTAAGAGTTTTTGTGTGCAATTTTGTAGTGGGATTGGAAGTTATTTGATAGTGAGAAGTGGAAAGTTACAAATTAAAAAAATAAACTACACCAAAAAACCTCATGCATTATATAAAATAGTAATAATAATAATAATAATGTGAATCAACTTCTATCGAGTCGAGTCCAAATGTATATTGAAATTTTGGAGAATTTTAGTGTTCCTTTGTGGGAACCATCCGGTTAGATTTAAAGGGTTGTACAATACAAAGGTTTTTAAAGTACATAATGTTGTAGTATATAACCCCTTAAAATACAACGAAATGATTTCCCAAACGAAATTGTGAAATTTTCCTAAAATTTTTATATATAAATTTTAAATTTTAAATTGATTGAATTAAAAATTTTAATAAATTCTAAATCATGATTAAGTTTAGTTAGATTATTAACAAATCAAACTCCAACTAAGTCTTCGATTTGATTCGAATATTAAACAATTTGATTCATTTACGACCATGAAAAAATGCCTTGAAAAAACTAGAACCTTTGAGGCTGGAAGAGGAAACGTTGAACTAACAAACAAAAATGTCTCATTTGGCAATCCGCCTAGAAACCCAACCTTCGCAAGAAAATCAAACCCTAATAAAGTAGATTGCCGTCTATTATATTGTACCCAATCATTGACATGACTAAAAATAAATAAATTTTATTATTTTTTGATAATATAATATTCGCATTCATAACATAGAGTGAGTAATAAATTTTTTTTTTCCGAAGATGAGATTGATTTCGAATTTCCAGAAAAGGACAAGACCATTGTTCAAACCAATTACTATATTAAAGGTATCCAAGTCCAAGATTTCTTGATTCAATAATATTATCCTCAATTCTATGTTGTGAATCTATCTAATTAGTTCTTTAGTAACTCTGCATACAGATTCTTACGTTTTCATGTACCAAATGATTCATATACTTAATATATTCCTAACAAAGCAATGTAATGCATTTTTGTACCATAAATTGGAAAGTACCGCGAATTAGAATATTTGAGATCATTTTTGCCAAATTACTATGGGGTTAATAACACTTTGACCCTTTAAATTAAATACGTAATTACACTTTACTCTTCTGAACTATAAAAATATACACTTTACCTCCTATTGACATTATTTATCTATTATCAATATTAAAATTATTAAGATAATCAAGTTAAATGATTAAAATATACTTGATACTATATTTTGATTTTTTATGTAGTTAAATTTTGATAGTGATGTGATAGCAATTAATTAAAAATGAGTAAACATAAACTATATAATATTTCAATATAATCTATATCAATATATTTGTTGGTCAAATTTTTAAAAATTTTGGATTTCATTTTATATTATTCCGAATTTGAATGTTTAACTATAGTGGTAGAACAATTCTCAACTGTCCTTATTTTCTATTTGAATTTTTTCTTTAAATATATTGTATGAAAATGTATTTTCTATAAAAATTATTGATTTTTTTATGTCTCTTAGTATTTTATACTTTTAATATTTGACTTAACCTGTGTAAATTATAGTATCCAATATAATATAATTCAACAGTTTCTCATATTTTTGCTTCCTAAAATCAAAGATATCAATGTGTTATTGTATTCTATATTTTTCCTAATTCTTTTATAACTATCGAAAATTAATTAAATACATGATTAAAAATATAATACTAAGGGTATTTTAGTTATTTAACTAGATTTTCTTGATATTTTAAATTTTTTACAAAATGAATAATATGAATAGGGGGGCAAAGTGTCTATAGTTTAGGAAGGTAAATTGTAATTACCCCTAATCCAAGGGGGCAAAGTCTTATTAATACTATTACTATGTGTGAACTTCATTGGCCACACAAATATTTTTAACTATAGTTGTGATGACTCTTTTATGTATGATGAAGTTGTACATTTGAAGTCTTCAAGATTACAAATATTGCTTAGGTGATTGAATGCTGAAGTTGTTATTTTGTGTGGCTGGTAATGGAGGCAGAGAGGCATTACATGATCTTGGATTTGATTCTTCTGAGGGGTTTCATGAATATATACTAAAATGGCAACCAGATGAAATGGAGTAGCTGATAGCTGGGAAATTGCTGAGAAAAGCATTAAGGAAAGATGGCCAAGCTTGTCCTGAGGAGCCAATGTTTTTGTATGCATCTATATGGGATGCTAGCTATATTGACAAAGGAAGGTGGACAGGGCCTTATGTGGGATGTGATTCTCCATATATTTACCACCATAAAGATGCATATTGTGTACCTGTGGGAAATGCTGTATCAGAATGTTGATTTGGCTATCAATTGGTCAGTTTTAGGCTGTTGCAGCATTTACCTTGGTTGGTGTTGTGTTGCCTAGTATATGACTACAAATCTGTTGCATTTTTTTTCCCAATTTAGGAGACTTTTAGTGAATTGTTAAATGGATCAAAAAGTTGGATTTTGTTGTTTTGTGTAATTAGTTTTTGTAGAAGATTTGTTAAATACAACTGGATTCAAGTAACTTGATTCTTTTTTTGCATCTAAATAATTTGATGATGACAATTGCTAAATGGCCTTTATTTTAATGCCTTGCTTTTGTACTCTTTTCCTGATTGATTGGATTCTCTCTGTTTTTGAAAAGTTGGATTTTGTCTCTTCCTAGTAATTCTTCCCTTTTTATTCAAAATAGATCGGTCATGATGATAAGAACAAAAACATTATTTTAGTTTCTTGCATTGGATTCTGTTCAGATTGTTTATAATAGTCTATCTCAATCATTCAATACGTGCTGTTAACTCTAAATCTTCTATTCTATCAGTCTGCAACATTGTTTTCGGTAAATAATGTTCCAGTGAATTCTCATATAACTCGGATTTCTTGAACTCCACCTTATCAGTGAGAAAGTGTTGAGTTGAGTTGAGTATTCAAGAAAATTTAGATGCTTAAAAACAATAATTGATTAACCAATATCATTGTGTTTAATGAGCTTAGTTATTTGTTAACAATACTTTTAACTTACCATTTCTTTGGATAGGAATTGCCTGAATCCATATAGCTAAGATTCCACGTTTTCATTCCATTTTCTACATACCACTTTGATCCACAATTTTTGGAGCACTGACATTAGTCTTTCATCTTGCAAATGAAACTCCTAATATCAATTTGACCATTACATGCGACTCAGATTGAGTTGCACAAGGAATCTTGATGGCTATGCTGCATGGTCTGATTACAGGCAGGACTAGGTAACAATTGAAAAAAAAAAAACAAACCATCTCTCCCTTCCTATCTCTAATGACTTGAATCTATGATTAATAGGTCACAGCAGAAGCGCCTTACCGTCTAAGCTTCACTTCGTGGTTAATCTTAAGATACCACTGTTTTTCTAATCAAGTCAGTCAAGGAGAAGTGACTTTCTTTAATAGTAACCTTTCTGATACAGATTGTAACATGGATTCTAGTTTTTAGCTTTCAGTCAAAACTGTGATTGATCCCTTAACTACATTATTAGGCATAGTCTTAGTGGCCATACATCAATGTGGCAATTTGTTTCCCTGTCAGCTATGATAATTATTGGCCTCTCCTGTTAAGCCATCATGCATTGTCCTCAAGTGATCAACACCTCACAATGTGCACATCAAGAAACTTATCTGATGCCTAATTAGGTGGAATGTCCAATTCATTAGAGAACAACTTGCATCCAGCTAGATCAGATCAAAGTTGCTATTTTTAAACTTAATTTGGAGTCCATTACTTAAAAGAAGTGATGCAACTAAAACTCTCTCAGTTTTACGTATATCGCATAACATGTTTCTGAAGTATAATTTGCCTTAACAAGGATTCTCTGCCAGTTAGTAAGCTTTAGTTTCATATAGTGTTATACCTGTCTATGTATCTCACAGCAGTATTACACGATAAATTTTGTGCTTCGGTCACATAGTAGTAATCTATGGAAGACGCACAATGACATTTAATTTCTCTCTACTTGAACTACAGGTACATCTGGAAGTGTTTTTCCTAGTTATTGGCTTTTTAGCAGCAAGGTACCCAACCTGGTGTCCTTCATGTCTGATGCTAAAGAAAGAGTTGAAAACCTAAGTTTTCTCCTTGATGCAACCTAATTTAGAAAACTACATATTTGTTAACATGATATAGAAGACCTTATTCGACAAAAGTTGAAATGTTCTGTTTGTCTGAACCTTGCAATCAAGTATATCAAACAAAAAAGAATAAATGTTTCGACATTGTACTTGTGTCTGACAGTAATTTCTAATTTTAGAAAGCTCAGAGACGTGAGAAATCAACATAATGTGCATACTCTTACTTTCAGCTTCTCTAGAGTTTACAATAGGTAATATTTGTTATGATGATCATTCCATTCCAAGGATCCAGCAACATCTTATACTAGTTTTATCAGTTTGGTGGCCTCAAGAAGTAAAGCACCTATGCAAAAAAAATGCAAAAAGTCATCTTTATCTGTCAAACTCATTAATTTTTGGAGATTCATGGTAGTGTTAATTTGCAATGAACTTAACCTTCTGGAATTGAGGCCCCTTGTGTGCTAGAGTTGTAAATGTAAAACAGCAAATCCATGTTTCGTGTTAATACTTGCAAGCTAATGAATTGAGAAAAATCAGCTACTTTCCCCCATAATCTTGCTGAAGTTGAAGATAGCAGTCTTCATATTACTCTATTTTCATACCTTAGCTTCAGACAAGAAAAAAGTGCTTCATGACATACTCATGAGAAATATAGAATTCAATGCTAATAATTGTGGTCAAATGATGTCATTTGATCAGGAAATCTAGGCATAATTTTGAATCTAAACTGCTAAACTGCAAGAATACAAATTTGACTCAATTCCATAATGGGTTTTTCGTGATCTTGAAAGAGACCAAGTTATTTCTTTAGCACTGAGATGAAATCATCGATGAGTATAAGAAAATATACACTACCAAACATTTATATACAAACAAATTTTTATAATTCCAATGTGTAATGCCTAACAGTTGAGGAAATCACCACAAAACTTATACTAAAGAGCCTGATCAAACACCATTTCCTTTGCCAGCAACAGCAGTAACATATATACTTTCAAGAATGTTGCATCATGAACAATTTGGTCTAATCAAGAAATAGTAAACTGCTAATTATATAACCATTTTGCAGCAAATATGTCATCATTAAGATAAACTAATAGAAGGGTTCGGATTGTCTATCGCTCCATGTGTCATTCCATGTCAGCCTAATACACAAAATACATATTGCTAAGTGACAGAACAATCCCTTTTAACTCTAATCTGAAGGAATGAAAATGGTGGGAATCTTTGGCCGCATTTCAACATTCAGAGAGTCCTGATTAAGGTCATTCATTAAGAAAGATGACAAGATTTTTAATCAATTCTTAATAACCATTAAGACTTCAACTAATATGCATGTTTAAAATATTAAGCAATGATTAATCAATCATGTTTAGAGCATTTTGCTTATTAACAAAGGACGGCACAAAGGACATAGAATGGTAATGTGGATCCCTGTGGGAATTTAAAACTTTGAATCCAACGTTCCAAATCCGTTCCTCATTTTTAGACAAGAATTGTTTGAACACCTTCAGTATGTCAGCTTTCTCACTAATTTTGTCCTTTCTTATAAGCAAGTTGGCCTGTTATTTTCCTTTGTTAGCTTAACACTTGGCCTTTTTTTAATCTTCTTTTCAAAGCTGTAGCTTGTGCATGCTTAGCATAGTGAAGAGAAGACTATAATAAAATCTCAGCAGATTAGGAGTATAAAATATTTACTACACAAGTAGTTGGGAATGTTTTATGTTGCATGTCTGAAATTTAGTAATGCCACTAAGTTTAGAAATCTTAGTTACCAACTACGCAGTACTCTCTATTGTATGTGGAATGAATATTGTATGTATATTAGGTACGTGGTACATGATACCAGTATATGCACGAATTGCTACGCAATTTGCAGTTGGATCACTTAGAAACAAAGATCTAAGGCATAGAACTGTACTTGGCTATTTGATTGATAACATCAACATTCTTGAAGATTAGTGGTCTAATCCCTTGAATACTTTAAATTCCATTTGTAGTTCATTTTTTTTATAGTCTGATAACTTTGCCATGAGAAATAAATCAATGTGTTTGGAATCCTAACAAGTTGCTGTGTGAGACATGAAACTAAAGTTTGTGCAAAATATACTATGGTTTTACTGGCGATTGAATCAACCATAGTAAGCTTGCTAACTAGTATTGTTTTAACGATAACATTGTTGAGGTTTTGTAACATTCCTTTTTTAAATTACCGAAGCAATGATATTACTGCTCAATCAGATGAAAAAAAACAAAAGAAACAAAGGTAGATTACTTGTTGGAACTTATGATGTTTACATTTAGGATGAACCACAAGGCCGAGGTTAATATGTTGATAGAATTAAACCATGTTTAAGTGCCCAAATTGGTTATAAACTTAAAATATCTCCACATTTTGTTCCATACGAATAGAAGGGAATGGATACCGTTAAAACCACAGTAAACATTTGCATAAGGAGCCAATGTTAAGGTGTTTGAGCATAAATAATGCACAATAATTAGGATTAATTAATATGATTGGAAGAGCATATTCTTTAGCTACAGTCTTAAAAATGGCCTTATTTATATCTACTGATAGGTACCATATTTCTCATGCATATTTCACAATCTGCCATAGAACTACTTTTCTCCTGCTGAAATCATATCATACTTAAACTAGATCCTTCTAGTAGTACACCTTTGCATTCATGGCAGGACCTGAAACCACAAAAACTACCATTAGAGTGCTCCACCACCTGCACAAAGAAGGGACAGCCAACAAAATCAGCAATGCGTAGATTTGTTGGTGTAAGACAAAGACCTTCAGGAAGATGGGTAGCTGAGATCAAAGATTCATCTCAGAGAGTTAGACTGTGGCTTGGAACTTATGATACACCTGAAGAAGCTGCTCGAGCCTATGATGAGGCAGCTAGAGCCTTAAGAGGGGAAAATGCTAGAACAAACTTTGATGCAGCAACAACAACAGCAAGCCACAATTTGAGCCAATCTGGTTCAGGGTCATCGCCTTCTAGTGGTGGAATAAATATCTCTGAATCTGATGCAAGACATGGACTAAGTTTCTCTTCCTTGAAAGCAAAGTTGAGCAAAAATCTGCAAAACATAATGGCTAGGACTTCAGAAACCAAGTCATCCAAGAGTAGAGTGAGTGATCACTTCACTTTTGCTAGTATCTTTCACTTCAGGGGTTATAACCAATACCAAAGGCCTGTTGACATGACGAATATTGAAAGGGTGCGAAGTAGTGCAACCAAGTGTAATTGTCCCTCATGCTTCTGATGATCAGCAGCCCTTTTCTTGGGAAGGCTCAAGTGTCTCAGATTGTAGCAATGAATGGATTGGTCTGAGGCAGCATGGTTTGGACTCAGACGGATCAGATATCAGTGAAGTTTATCTCGGAGAACATTCATTTGCTGATCAAACGATGTCTTGGATGAGTAGTCCGGATGTGACTGAAGGCTCAAGGAGTAAGAGGTTCAAGGTTTCGTCTTCTGTTTTAATTCCTCCAACATTTGCTGAATCTCCTTTGAGTGGCACTCCAAGATTTTGTGATTCTCCATACAATGGTACTACAACATTTTGTGATTCTCCATACAATGGTACTCCAAGATTTTGTGATTCTCCATTCCATACTAGTACACCAAGTTTTTGTGATTCTCCATACAATGTGGAGAATTAGTGCATCTCTCTTTTTGAACTCTTTTAAGTTGGGAGAACTAGTTTCTGTTGTAAAAGTAGTATACATACTAAGCTTTCTAGTAGTACTCTTTCTAGTGGATTTCCTTTCAGGTACATGAAGTTTGAGGTTGAATTAAAGCTTTTCCAGAAAGGATGAGAAGTTTTGTTTTGCATTGCTACACTCTTATGTGTGATGATGAGTTAAGTTCCTTAAGAACTTGTACAGTGATCACAGACACAGAGGGCATTTGAACTCTTGAAGTAATAAACTATCAAAATGCACTGTGCTGTTTCACATTCAAGTTCAACTGTCAAAAAACACAACATTCTCATACCTCTGCTTTTCTTAGTCCTAAAACCAAAACCTATATATATATGAATTTTGAACAAATCATAGGGTCTGCAAATTATTCACTAAAGCATCAGAAAAACTCAGATACAATTTCATTTTGCAATTTACACCACAACTTTTCTCATCTCTCAATAAATTGAATTATAGAAGTCCTCTATTTATCAGAAAGAGCTGATCAATGAGAAACATTCTTAGACATCACATTTAATCAAATAATTCGAAATTTCTATTTTCTCTTGCATCATGATTTAGAGAATCAAGTTGGCAATCCTCATTTTTGAATTCCACTATTGCATTATTTTTTTTTGGCTGGACAAATTATTTTCCTGTTGAAGTTTTTAATATAATAGAATGGTTTTCACCAAAACAAGAATGTGTTCAAAAGGTGATCTCATGAAAGGCCCCAGAAAGTGGGAAGAAATTAAAAAGAAAAGCAGGCCATGCACTAATGACATATACATAAGAAACAAATTATTAACAATATAATTGAGTTGTCCTTTTCTTACAACTTTAGCTGTTAATAATGAATTATACACAAGGGACCCTTTTTTCTTTTATTAATCCATGGTCATTTTGGCCCTCCATTCATCATGTTTTTTCTAAACTTTAAGATAAATCAAATAAAGGGTCATAGTCATATATCATAAACCATTTGATAATTAAGATAATGATAAGATTTTGGCAATTAAAATTTGCTAATTGTTTTGTCTTTTTAGCAGAAAACAAGAAGAAACTATATTGTATAACTCGTGTGCAAATGATGGAACCTATGCTAATAAATTGCAAGGGATGAAAACTAAGTTAATCATATATGCTTTTTATACCATAGATTTAGACTTCTTATGCAATTTGAAAATGATATGAAGTCATTATCATGATTCAACCCGGTTGTTTGGCATCCATTATAGTCATTTAGAGAAAGAAGTTAGTAAAAATTGTTAAGAAAGATGGCTACATTTCCTTTATAGTGATTTTGACATGCATGGGAATCTAGATGGAAAAAGCTTAATAAATTTTGTAAACCATGACAAATGATACCATGTTGTCAATAAATGGTATTCCTCACATTATGTTTATCAAAGATGAGTCTAGGTGCAGGATTGCTTTTAAAAATAGTTTTTAACTTAAATATAGAAGGCAAAAACATTTCTTAAATTTTTGTCTACAAATTCTCTTTGAAAAGGAAGTTTTTAATTTCAAAAATGTTATAAGAAACTTGTTGAGAACAAGGATCCTTATTCATGGCTCTATTTTGCAATTGAACTTGTGGGAGATATGCTACTAAAAATAACAATTGGAAATTGAACATGGTTTTAAGATAGATTGTAAAGACGAATGCATACAAGTTCAGCAATTATTATTGTAGTACAAGTTATATATAGTGATCGCTATAAAAAATAATTTATTTAATATTTGAATTGAATTCGATAATTTAAATTTAGTTTTCTAACTAATTAAAACATAAATGAACAAGATTTACTAATAGTCAAAAATTAAATATCTGTTCAAATTCGACTAAACTTTGAAATCCACATAGTATAAATAATTAAAGTTACTTGAACTCAACTTGGTTAATCTTGATTACTTTAGGTTCTACAAAATAAACAATCTGAATTTTAATTTAGTAATTTCAACACCTTTAAACAATCAAATAACTTGGAACACTGAATAACAAATTGGGCTCAAATGTAAAATGTGAAGCGGTTTAGAAGATATTTCCTCAATCATCATGGGACCTCCAAGTGATATTTAAGTTTGTACTAAGAATATATTAGGCCATCACCTCCATAATCTTCCAACTTTTTCATCAAAGTTGAAATGATTTCTCAATTTAATTTAGTAAATATAGTTACTCAATCAAATATTTATATTAATTTAATCCCTATTTTGTTGTGTCGTTCAAAATATAAATTTTTATCGATTGTCCAGAATCACACCACTTATTATCTTTGGTCATCAATTGAAAAAACACAAAAACTTATATTTTAGACGGTAGTCACGATTAGGGGTGTAAACGAACCGAGCAGCTCGCGAGCAGCTCGGTCAAAAACTCGACTCGAGCTCGAGTTGACCGAGCTCGAGTCGAGCTTGCTCAAGTTCGAAACTCTTGACGAGCCGATCTCGAAGAGACATGTATAATATGCTTAAGAGCAGATTATACAACATTATATAATTTTTTTTTAAATTTTTTTATTATATGTAAAATTACTAAAATATTCATACTTTTTAAAAAAATTACATATTTTAAAAGCCTACAAAAGTCGAACTACTCGAGTTCGAGCTTGTTTTACTTATTTTCGAGCGAGCTCGAACTATGTCAAAATTTTCGAACTCAAGCTCGAGCTCAAATTTTGAAGCTCGTTCGAGCTCGAGTTCGAGTATCAAAAAAAATTTCGAGTTCAAATTCGAGTAGGGCACTATTCGTGCTCGATTCGACTCGTTTACACCCCTAGTCACGATACAGTTAACTTGGGACCAAATTGATTATAAATATTTAATTGAGGACTAAATCAATTAAAATTAAATTTGACGAATCGTTTTCGGCTTTCATTAAAAAGTTTGAGGAGTATTTAGGTGATTTAACCAAATATCTCCCCCCCAAAACCCTCTCCTTCCAGGTTTTCACTCCAACCATTGAGAGTTGGATCGTATAATCGTACCCGTCCGTTTCGTAGGTTTCCTGCTTGCATCGGGTAAACCCCTATTTTCTCTACAACGTTATTAATATTACGTATGATTAATGTATGTAAAAGATCTAGATTTTGTTTTAACCCTAATTTTCTATATATGCTTCAGATTCTCTTGAAGAAGGTGAGGCCGATCTGCTGAAATCTGTATTTAATTTGCTAAAGTTTTGATCTTCAGGTAATAAATTCAAATCCCTTTATGGGTTTTGATTTGTTTTTGCAGTTTCAGTCAAAAAAAAAAATTAAAATTGAACTTTTAATTATTGCATCTGGGCTCAAGATTGGATTTTTTTTTCCCTTTAAATTTGATATGATATTTTGCTCAAAGTTTTATTTTTTTTTGGCTTTGATTAGCATTCTTTTTTGGCTGGAGTAGGGCTGATAAATGCAATAACTAGAGGGTAAAAATGGGTAGTTTATTACTGCTGAAGGAAGGATTACAACTAAGGTAGACGGGGATTAAAAGAAAAAGGAAAAAAGGGATAGCAGTTTTAGATTTTGGGAAAGGATTCTAAATTAGGAATGCTAAAGGATGATCTTGAGGAGGGGTAATTGTTCAAACTCGAGCTCCAACTATTAAGAAACTTTATCTACCTATACTTCTATATTATACTATTGATAAAAGCACACCCTATAGTATGCGACTTAAAAAGAATAATTCCACTACCTATATTTTCCTTCTAATTTTTTGTATAATTTTTTTTTTCGGATTTCTGTTATTTATATTTTGTCTTGAATTTAAGTCTTTGCCAGGATTGGGGGAAGGAGCGTTGCATATGTACTCAGTCAGTATTGCCTTAACTTTGCTTTGCAGAGGCTGTTTTCACAACTCGATTCCGTGACTTTCCGGCAATAACAAAGCAACTTTTAGGTTGCTTTTACTTATTCATATGATCCATAAAAAAGGGAAAAGGGAAAAACAAAGAGAAGTGTCAGAACCTGAAAGGATACAAGATACATGCACAAACTAGGAAGAGTGATTGTGATTTCTATATGACTTTTTGAAACAAGTTTTGTGAAGTCAAAATTGTATATTTACAGTTATCTTGAATGAGTTAGATTTTTTATTGTAGTTGATTTATTCAATAGTTAAAAACTAACACGAGCCGGAAAGAGAGTGAAGTTTTTAGTTATGTTCTTTTCTGTTCTTTCTCAATGAATGGTGCTTTGGCTTAAATTTGGAGATTTGATGATACATAATTGCAGCCTAGATTAGCGATGTTGCTACACTACTACAAGTAAGGTCATTCTTATATAATGGTCTAATTATCTAGTTGTACACCACCAGGTGTTACATGTCCAAATGTAATATTGTTATTTTTCTAGATGATAAACAAACAAATTAATTGTCTATCTTTTCAATGGTGCTTGAGCATGGATTTAAGACCCTCAGCATATTTGTTTTTGTCTACAACATAACTTAGTGTTTGGCTCATGAAAAGGTGTATTTAATGTCATTCACTGGGAAAACACACAGCTTTTTGCCAATGTTGACTGTTAGGACACAATGTATTGTATGTATTGTATGCAGCTCTGAAGATGGTTATGGTCTATGGATTATTTTATGCACGAATTTTGAAATATATTTTTTATATTATCATTGCTTACATTTTTCAAAATGATTTATTCTGATTGAGATCAAATGTCATTGTAATAAATTAGATTGTAAGGAGTTCCTGAGAATGAGGCCGATCTTTTGTGGAAATCTGGATTTTGATTCACGCCAGTCCGATGTCGAGCGACTTTTCAGAAAATATGGAAAGGTTGAGAGGGTGGATATGAAATCAGGTACATTTAGATTTTTTGTTCTTAGAAATTGGTTGTCTACGTGTCTTGAATCCGTAAAACTACTTGTAATGTATTAACTCTACTCCTAGAGACTTGGCAGTTAAGGGATTCTTATGATATAGCTCTTCAGGTTGGTGTGTGATCTCAAAACTGCTACATGTTTGTAGAATATGTCACGCTTGCTCCGCATCGAAATGGTCATGAATGACGTATTGACTATTGAAGTTGGTCATTAAAACTTTTATTGAACAAGTGTAAAAATAAATAAGTCTGTATGTGAAATTTTTGTGCTAATACATTACAGTATCGTAATTCCAGCTGGTTTTGAAGTTGTAAGTTTGATAGTATATCTATCGAATCTAATTTTTTTGGTGTAAACTTTCCTAACGATGATTTTTGTCTTCCCTTTTCTTCTGCCATTACCTCTGAATTGAGACCTCGTATTCTGAATGCAAAATCCTTACTCTGCTTGATAGTTGTTGTCTCGAATTAGCCAGTAAGATGAGTAATTACCTCAAAAGCTTGAAGGTTTAGCTATCCCATGTGAAAAATGATAAATCTGCATTTTGGAAATCTTCTAATTGATGTGTGCTCAATGCTGAAAATAAGTTTTGGTGTAGATGTAGCTTAGGAATTTGAAGGGAGATATTGTCTGTTCTCTCTAAGTAAATTGCTTAAGCCGCAGTTATCAGATTGAACTACAGTATGAACATAATAGGTAAATCTTAACATGTTTGGCATATTCTGCCAATAGCTGTTGTTAAAAGCTCTTAGCTCAGCCGCAAGGATGAAATGTTTCTTCAAATGAATCAAACTCTATCTTTTTATGTCTTTGCAGTTTGTTTTTATTTCAGAAAAGCGAGTTTTTCTTGTAGTTAAACCGCCAAGCTCAACAGTTTCTTTGGCGCAGGATTACTTGGAATTTCCATGATCTTCCTGGGTGGATGGTTCTCTGCATCTCTTTTCTGGCTTGTTCCCAAGATACATGTTATTGTTTTTCAGAAACGACCAATATGATCTTCCATGGTTCTGCCACCCCACACTTCCCTCAGACCATTGCCTTTGCATTTGTCATACTTTGCTCAGTATTCAATTCCCAACATGTTCCAACATAGAAATCTTGATCATCTCTGTACCAATGGCAGGTTTTGTGTTTGCTTCAACAGATTTTCTCATTTTCCTACTCTCAATCATTGGTTGTGTTGTTTACTTCTATTTAGTACTGTGGTTTAGTGGTCTCAAGACCACAGATTGTGAAGGCATACTGATTTAAAACTTATGTGAATTGTCTTTAATGTCTATCTGCAAACTAGATATTCTTGCATTTCTTTGGTTTCTCATCATTTTGGTTCTATAGGTTTTGCTTTTGTCTACATGGAAGATGAGCGAGATGCTGATGATGCAATTAGAAGACTTGACAGAATAGAGTTTGGTAGAAAGGGGCGTAGACTCCGTGTTGAATGGACTAAGGTATGTCTAGTGTGATTTAATTGGTGTATGGTTTGTAACGTGTCTGTACTGGAACTTTAATGATAATATACGAACAGCTTAAATTATTTGCTTAGAATAAATCCAACTAAATTTTGTTGTGCAGCAAGAACGTGGTATTAGAAGGCCTGGTGGCAGCAGCCCAAGAAGATCTTCAGTTAATTCAAGACCTTCAAAAACTTTGTTTGTCATCAACTTCGATCCATTCCATACTAGGACAAGGGACCTAGAGAGGCACTTTGAACCATTCGGAAGAATATCGAATGTCAGAATCAGAAGGAATTTTGCATTTGTTCAGTTCGAGTCACAGGAAGATGCCACTCGAGCTTTAGAATGCACAACACATGAGGTTTTCTTTATTTAATGTGAAAAGGAATCTTAAACATATATTTTCTTTAATTTCCTATTTGATGGAAGCATAGAGTTTAATACACTGATAGTAATATTGAGAGAAATATGCATTTATTTGAGAACCTTTAAAGTAATGTACTTAGTATTACATGCTCATTTTGTTGCTGAGGTCTATTGGCTAATAATGTTGCATAATACTTAGTTTTGGACTATTCATTTTGCTTTCGTGTGCTGCTGTACCTGTGGTACCGTATTCAGATTTTATCTCAAATTGAATGTTTTTTGCATAAACAAGGGTTCATCTACATTTGACAAATCTGTATGGTCTCATTAATGCTACTCACTTTGTCAATTTCACGTTGATTGACAGCAAACTCATGGATAGAGTTATTTCAGTTGAATATGCAGTTCGGGATGATGATGACAAAAGAAATGGCTACAGCCCTGATGGAAGAGGTCGTGACGTATCCCCAGATAAAAGAGGCCAATGGTCGTGGAAGATCTCTCAGTCCATATCGTAGGGATAGGGGCAGCCCTGATTATGGTCATGGATCAATCCCAAGTTCGAGAGCAGAGCCTCGGCGAAGTCCTGATTACGGTAGAGCTGAGAGCCCTGTCAATGAAAGATATCACAGGTTAATTCTATTTTCCTCTCTTATTGATTGTTTGCTTTTTCCTGGTAGTATTCGAGTTGAGCTAGCACTGGTTTTACCTGGCTCACTTTCCTAATGTTTTTTTCGTCTTGTTAGTGATGCTAACATCTAAATCTATCATTGCTATTGCAGTCGTTCACCACCACCACCACGGGAAAGATCTCGATCTTGAGAAGGAAAGTTACAAGGGTCAATTTGGTAGAACATAAATTGCACTATTTTTATGAGTTCGTTTCTGCAAAGCACTTTGTTGTGCTTGTGCTTTCTATGAACTTAGTTTATTTTAATTGCTTTATGTTAGCAGACTGTAGACAGAATCTATGATTTTCTTGTAGTAAGGCTTTTGCCTATTGAATCCTTTAGTGGCTTGTGTTGTGATCTTGGACAGAGTGATGCATGGCTTATTCGCAAGTTTGAGTGTTCATCATGGGTTCTCTCTTTTGTTGCCTATCAGATCAACCTTGATCCCAACTTATTTATGTTGAGACTGAGTTTTGCTGTCATCCTAATGGTGTTAATATTTCTTCTCATTATTTATTAGCAATAAGTGAGATAGATCTTTTACTTCATATTCATCCTCATTATCTTAATTCATTAAAATAAATTTATTTAGAGTGATGTGGATGAATATTAATTAAGAGATTCATCTCTACAAACTATGGCAAGGGAGGTGCCAAGTACAAGTAAACGAAAGGGAAATGGAAGTAGTAGGGGAAGTTTTCATGTAGATCTAATTTACGATAGGTGAGATGAATTTTTTTATTTTTATTCATATAGATTATTCTGAATAAATTTATTTTTAATGAATTAGAGTTATGTGAATAAATATAAGTATAAATGACTGGTAAGAGTTTATCTTATTTATTTCATATAAGAATTTCCGGAAATAGTAATACGTACAAAGAAATTTGAAATGCAAAGATAGGCTTATTTATGGGACAGGCGGAGCCCAACGTGGTACAAAACGGACAATTTGCAATAGATGTTGCATTATATGTAGGCCTATCAATGGGTTGGGTCTAGATCCGGACCCGATCCAATCCATACCCGAACGGGTCTGAATCTATGACAAATTCTGATTATCCGGATCCGATCAATACCCGTTTAGCTATTATAATAAACGGGTCGGATCTGGATCTTGGTGTTCCGATCCGATTAAGATCCGGATTCGATTAAAATATTAATATATACAAAATTATTGTGTATTAATGTTATTTTATATGTATATATACATATATGTTGTGTAAATTGCCTATGCAATTTATATTTAATATAAAATACATGTATAAATATTAATTATGAACTTAATACTTTTGTATAATTAAAAAAAAAAAGAAAATTTGATAAATTGTAATAGGAACGTTTTACATATAATTTTTAAAAAAATTATTAAGACCCGGATCCGGATCCGACAAGACCCAACGGATCCGGATACGGATCTACTTTTGTAAACCCATTCGGATCTGGAACTAGTAATATTAATAGGATTCGAGTCTGAATCTGTCAGATCCGATCCGGATCCTACCTGTTTACAATCCTAATTATATGCATCGGTAGAAACAGGAAAAACTTTATTATATGTAATATGATAGTTTTAGATTAATGGGTTTAATTATTTTTAAATAGTAATTTATCAATTCATCTTATTAAGTGTTAAGATTATTATGGAGAAATTTTATTAAGTGATATTTTTAAATTAATAAAATTTTATTATTTAAAGTTATGAACTTACAAATAAAATGAATTGATAAATTATTATTTAAAAATAATAAAATTTTATTAATTTAAAAATATTACTTAATAAAATTTCTCCATAATAATCTTAACACTTAATAAGACTTTTCCGTAATAAAGTTTCTCCGTGAAACTAGCGTCACGTCGTCGTCCCCACGCGTCTGTCTGCCCAATGCACTGTATAGGCGCTCTCTCGAAGCCGAAGGATTATGCTAGTACACGTATGCCCATATCATCCACCCAGCCCCTGCCAGCTGCTTATCCCTGTACTATCTCCTTTGATTCTTTTTTCTCATTTGGATTATTCCATTTTTTTTTTTTTTCAAACGTCACACACAAACAAATAAATCAAATTTTATTCTCACTGAATAGAGTTAGTTACACAAAGTTTATCGGACTTTATTGTAAACTATATCTTCCTTAATTTTTAGATAAGTTATATCTTTTTTACAAAATATTCACCAACCTTTTTTGGATCTTACCCTACTCCTATTATATTACCTATTCTCTCTAAAATTTATTTGCGCATTTCTAATGGCCGTCTTAATATATGATCTAATCACTTTAAATGTGTTTTTCTTATCTTTTCGTCAATATGTATTATTTTAATCTTATCACGAATATACTTATTGCGTATTTATGTCCATCTTAGTGTACCCAAACATTCATTTTAACATTCGCATTTTTGCTATTCTAATTTTTTATTCATGTGTGTAATTCACTGTCCAACATTCAGATTCAGAAAGCATCAATGGCCTAATTGTCATTTTATAAAGTTTATTCTTAAATCGTAAGGAAATTTTGTGGTCGTATAATTATTTAAAATAATAATAATAAATTACATCACAATTATACTAAACCTCTTGTATTATATGAAGTAGTAATTATTTGGTAAGTAATATTTAGATTTTTATTTTAGTAATTTTTGAGAAACAATATTGATTTTCGAAATAATGAGATATTTGTTTGAATTCAAAATAATTAATACCTATTATTTAAAGTTCCCATTTAGAATGTACAATAATATTCAACAACTAATATAGTAAATCACTACATACAAAAACCAACATACTCACGATTTCCTGAGTTATTTTTTAGCCTATTTCCTTTATAGTGTCATTCGTGCACATAATTAATTCAATTGGAGGGTAATTGATACTTTCTTTGTCTCATTGAAAATGTTATGTTTTTAATTTTTGATTGTCCCAAAATATTTGTTATATTCAAAAGATCAAAATATAATTATTACTTCCTCCTTTTTATTTTATTTTATTTTATTTTGTGGAAACTAGAGTACACCATTCAAAATTTGAATTTTGGAGGGTAAAATTAAAAAATTTTAAACAACTATTACTATCAACACATTATTTTTAATAAATTGAAGTCACAAAATATAATAAACAATACGAAACTGAAAGAGTAATTTTTAGTTAATTTGTTCAATTTCGTGAACATACGTTTTTAACCGAAGCATCAATTAAAAAAGTTAAATAATGCTTAATTTGATTGATTCAAAGAAATAACTAGTGAATAATTATGTAAATAATAAATAGGTCAAATAATGAATAAAACAAAATATAAACATCGTGAAGTATTGTTTGGGAAATAATATCTGTTGACCAAGCAACCTTTAATATTAACAAAATGTACAAGATCTACATTATTTGACAAATAATGAAGATTTTTTTACAATCCAAATGGAAATATTTAAGGTTGAGTGCACCTATATAAAATGACAAATATAAAGTGACAAACAAAAATTACTGATTTGTTATTAGATTCAGAACAAAAAGAAAGAAATCGGACCAAAGATATAAAATCAAGGGATTGCGCATTTAATAGAATTTTGACACGTTAGAAAGTGATTTTGAAATATGATTTTATAAAATATTTTCTTTTACATTGTGTTTCGACATACGGATTTGGATGGTAAATAATAGGATGATTTCCTTCTTTTCTGACCAAAAAAAAGAAAGAAAAAGCAACAGTTACAGAGGACTTTGTTAATTCAAATATGTCATCCAATTTCATTTCCATCGAATTACTGCACTTATCAATATTTTGAATCTTGTCAATTAATTGTTTGCAGTCCGACAAGAAAAGTCTAACCTTCTTCATTTGCCTCCTCCTTTCCTTCTTGAATCAATGGGAGTCCCTCTAATTGGATTTGGGAAATTACCGTGAAATGACTAAAATACCTTTCCCTAGTATGAAGGAAATGTATGGAAATTAGGGTAATTTAATCATTTCAGAGCATTTCTTTTTTCCTTTGGCATTAACAACTTTAATGTAGCAATAAATAACCTTTGCTTTTCGGGTTTAAGTTCATAATGAATATTCTTGTTATGTGGATTTAAGTTTAATTAGATGTTGCTGGTTACATCTTTCAGGAATTTTTTCCTACTAGAAAAAAATGAAGATCCTGCTGGAAAAAAATATCCAAATCATCAGAAATCATGATGGGGTTGTTATTTGTTAATTTGTATAAAAATGACTTTTATTAAGGTCAAAGTGCTTCTCTTTTTATCATTTTATGTGCTGAATATTCTGAATCATTTCCCAATTATGTTCATAAAAATCAAAAGGCAATAATAAGGATTCAAAGGCAGGAAAAGAGATTGTTGTGTCTTTTAATAGCACACCATGCACTTTACTACTTGGATGATAAAGAGGAGGAACTTTTCCTCAAATCTTCTTCTCCTCCCATCTTAAAAGAAGAAAATTTATACTTTCAAAAAAACATCTCGTCCTTTATCATATGTATGTAAGCAAGAAGAAATTCACATCCTTCAAAAATCATATGCATGTAATTTACTTGACAAGAAGAAATTCTCCATTTCACATAATGAAGCGTGGGGATGACATCTTAAATTTTTTAAAAAAGGAT
Organism: Cinchona pubescens; assembly: GCA_025175665.1. NCBI lineage: Eukaryota > Viridiplantae > Streptophyta > Magnoliopsida > Gentianales > Rubiaceae > Cinchona > Cinchona pubescens. Next base: position 291,262 of record JANKKI010000145.1, on the reverse strand, counting down.
TAAAATACATTTTATTTATTGAAACTTATGACAATAAATCGTTTTAAATTAAATTCGTGACTTGTCAAAATTCATTTTGCAAATATTTGTATATATTGACTTGAATCAACCGTATCACCTTTACCTTTTAACTTTTTTTATTAATGACTTGAATTCATGATTTAGGTCACAAAATTTTATATAAAAAATTTTAATCCAATGTCAATCAGCCTAATTAGCAAATATGGTTAATCGAATTTGATACCAGTTATCGATTTTGAATTTGGATAATTAGATTTTATTCTGAATTCAATTCGGAAAAATGAAACTGATTATTAATTTTTAAATTCACTTCCAAATTTTGATAGAATTATCTAACCAATTCATCGATTAATTAATCGATTCTCATTTCTAATCACAGCAATTCATCCACACATATCTCAACGGCTTGTAGTACTTTTTACAACTTCACCTTACTGATCTATTAATGTCCAAATCGAGTTTTCATAACTTTTGGCTATGGTTTTGATGGCTTCAAATCAATTTGGACTTTGGATTAAATTTTTTTATTTTTCATCATTTCTCTCATGACTCCTTTAGTCATTTCACTCTACTGCCAAGAAAATAAAAAAGTTTTTCCACTCATGAGTCATGATCATGATTCGACACTCTGCAACACGTGCCTCAAAAAGTCCACCGTGAACTGGAACTAAAACCTTTTAAAAGCTTCCAATGTGGTCCCCACATTACACGTGGCATCTTAGCTCTCCCAGAAAAACCACTTTTCAAAATTCAACTAATCCAACGGTAAGATACACTAATTTGAAGGGTGCACCCCTATTTTCCCCCCTTCAAACTCCGACCAATTTCAGCGTCGCAATTTTTTTTTATTACAGTTTAATTTTTCTAATTAAAACAATTTTATAATTAATAATTTATATAATATATTTTTATTTTACACATATAAATTTAAAATTTTAAAAAAATTAAAAAAAATCAATATAAAATTAAATTATAAAAACTTTATGTGTTAATTTTAAATGTCAAATAATAACAATTTCAATAAAATGGAAATAGTACATTGTATAAAAAAAATTTCATTTGAAGAAATTTATGTATAAAACATTTTAAGTTTGCCCACAAAATTTTAACAGGACTCACATTGATACATGTTATGTGTACGTTGATATTCTCATGCGTCTACAAAAAAATTTTATAATTTTATTGACAAAAATTATTTTGTTAAATTTAAAATCTTATACAATAAAAAATTTAAAATATATAATATTATATTATATAATTTCGTAAAATACAACAAAATATTTTCATCAATAAAATTCATAAAATTCTCTTACATCTACATTAGTGAGAGAATTTAAATACACGAATATTATAAAATAATTTAAATTTATCAATTAGGATATGAATCTTTTTATGCATATAACATTTGAAATTTGATGGTGTGCAAAAATTAATTTAATTAAAAAATATTTAAATAAATTCAATTTTAAATAATACTTCGTACATCCAGATTAAATGATAAAATTTTTTTGAACCTCGTCCCTTGTCCTATGTGCACACGGAGGATAACAAACACTCGCACAATAATTTATGCATGTATGGCCCTCTTGCCATATATCAAATTTCATGCAATTAAATTTAAATAACCAATGACTTGAATTGAATGTTAATGCTTGTGCGGGAGCAGTATTATATTATACATAGAGAGAGATTCAGACAAGTCTGACACTTTCTTCTAAGAAAAAGAGATGGAGTTGGTGTGTGTTAGTGTGTGTGATTTGTGATTTTTGATTTTTGATTTTTGAATGTTGTGGGGGGTTGTATAATATCTCTCTCTTTCTAGCCAGCTGAGCTGAGGTACTTCCAAGATTCTTCAGATTTTCTTGGTTTCTATTTTTATGATTAAATAAGAATTTCGACCGTTTGATGTCTTCTTGTCTTATTTAGGTAAACTATTATAGCTTTTTTTTAGGGTCCTTCTGTTTTTTTCCTCTCAGAGGGTTTTGGTCTATTGTCTGTGGGTTAAAAGAGTGGGTTTTCAACTTTCAAGATCAAGGCTTTGTGGGTTTTGGTTTTCCATCATTCTCAGGGGATAATGTCCTTTTCTTGCTTACTATTTTGAGAATTTTTTTTTTTTAAAAAAAAAAGTGGGATTTGGGTTTTGGAGGTTTAGCATTCTTGGATTCTTTTTGTTTTTTTTTAAAAAAAAAAGTGGGATTTGGGTTTTGGAGGTTTAGCATTCTTGGATTCTTTTTGTTTTTTTTTTAAAGAATATCTGGGTTGGGGATAGAAAGAGAGAATTTTGAGGATCAAGCTATGTAAGGTTGCTTTCTGGGGAAAAAAGGCTCATGGATTCTTGTTTTTGAGTCTTAATGGTTGGTTCTCTGTCTTTTCTTGCTGTCTGCAGGCCTGCCCTTTGTGGGGTGAGAGAGGGAAAAAAATGTGTTGTAATTTTTTCTATTTTCTTTTTTTACTTTTACTTCTATTTATTCATAATTTTATTTTTCTGATTCTGATTTTTTTTTCCTGCAGAAACAAGTGGAGTGGTGAAGTGCTGGAAGGTGGTGGTGGCTGATAAAGTTTTTGAGTGACTTGAATGATAGGCAAAAGATAAATTTTCTAAAATTGAGGTAATTGATTGTTATTTTATTTGGTATTTATTGATCCATAATTTTAGAAAATTCTTTGCGGCATAAGGTCCCATTTACAAATTTTGAATACACTCCATATAATGTACAACTGGAGATGGAGACTACTATCTTCTCTTCAAAGCAAAGTCTCTTTCAATTTATGTTCCACAATACCATGTATCTATATCCATTTATCTCATTTCTGGGTAGATAATTGTAGAGAAGGAAATGGAGATGGGATTTTTTTTTTTTTGTTTTTTGGTGGGCCTTCTTATTTTGTTGAAAGAAAATTTTTCGTGGCTGATAGATTAGATCTACCACAGTTAATCTGAGGAGGGCTTTTGGAAAATTTAATATACTTGTCATCAAACAATTGTACAACCAATTGCAGTGTTGAAAAGTAAAGTTACCAACTTTATTCTTCCTTTACCAAACTGCCCCTTATAGTTTTTCTCATTTGCACTTGAAAGAATCTATGGATTTTACTATGCTCAACTTGTAATAAGGGGGTCCTTAGTCATGTTACGGATTTATTTGCCGACTGCCATTATTTGGAACGATCCTTCTTTCACTTTCATCAGCTGTAATTTTGTACATGGAACATTAATTATTTTTGCATTTACTTGGCTAATATTTAATGCTTCTTTGTATTGAGCCCTCGTTTCCATAAGTCTTTTGGCAATCTCACGGGGGCTTCATTAGGTACTTAGTAATTGCTTGTCGGGTCTTATTTTCAGTTAATGAATATTATGTGATCATGCAAGATTCTTGAAGCTACTAATCTTGACCCCTCTCTTTGTTTGTTTAATGTAGTTTTTAATGCCCCTATAATTTAAGGTCTCATGATTGCAACTGCTCCACAGCTTTAAATTTTCTATACAAAAGTTTATATTTTTTAAACATCTTTCTCATCTAATTCTCACTATTGGAAGGTTTGGTTTCTGCAAAGTCCATTTCTTTTCTTCTGAAAGTCAGGTTCATGGTAACATTCTGGTTTTCCTGTAAATGTTGAATCTTTTGTCAAGTTTCTTACCTGGGTTAGAAGTCCAATTTTCTTTCTTTAGTTCATCATCCATGTAAAAAAGTTGCATTTTTTAATCTTATTGTCATCTAGGCCAATGTTATAAAGGGTTGGTTTCTTCTGTTTCAGTTGTTTCTGGATTTGGTGAAACCTTGATCTGAAACTCTGTCGGAGTGGAATCATGGTTGAGGATGCAGGAAAGGATGTTGCCTAAGTCAATACTTTGTCGGCTGAGGACTGGCTATCTCGTGCACAAGAGCTTGTTCCTGTAGCACTGGGGAAGGCAAGAGAGGTTAAGGTGTTTCCTGGTAGGTGGAAGGTGATAGTCTCGAAATTGGAACAGATCCCGGCGAGACTGTCTGATTTGTCTAGCCATCCTTGCTTCTCCAAAAATGCCCTGTGTAAGGAGCAATTGCAGGCAGTTTCAATGACACTGAATGAAGCAATTGACTTAGCAGAGTTGTGCATACTGGGGAAGTATGAGGGAAAGCTTCAGATGCAAAGTGATCTTAATGCACTATCAGGAAAATTAGATTTAAATTTGCGTGATTGTGGTCTGTTGATCAAAACTGGTGTGCTTGGTGAGGTGACCTTGCCATCAACTGCTGCTAGCACTTCAGCTGAACCCGAGGCTGCACTGCATGGGAACATGAGAGAATTGCTGGCACGGCTTCAAATTGGACACTTGGAGGCTAAACATAAAGCTCTTGATACCTATCTAGAAGACTTGTGGAAGCCATGAAAGAAGATGAAAAGAATGTCTTGACTGTTTTAGGACGCAGCAATATTGCTGCTCTAGTCCAACTGCTCACTGCTACATCTCCTCGCATAAGAGAGAAAACTGTCACAGTGATATGCTCGCTTGCAGAATCTGGTGGTTGTGAGAATTGGCTTGTTTCTGAAGGTGTTCTTCCACCTCTTATCAGGCTTGTTGAATCTGGCAGTCCAGTGGGTAAAGAGAGGGCCACAATTTCTCTCCAGAGATTGTCAATGTCAGCAGAAACAGCTCGTTCTATTGTTGGACATGGTGGAGTTAGACCTCTTGTTGAGATCTGTCGAACTGGTGATTCTGTTTCACAGGCTGCTTCTGCTTGTACTTTGAAAAACATATCTTCTGTTCCGGAGGTGCGGCAAATGCTGGCTGAAGAAGGCATTGTAAAAGTTATGATCAATCTTCTAGATTGTGGAATTTTATTGGGATCCAAGGAGTATGCCGCTGAATGTTTAATTTTTCAAAATCTGACCTCTAGCAATGACAGCCTACGGAAGTCTGTTGTTTCAGAGGGTGGAATTCGAAGCTTGTTAGCTTATTTGGATGGTCCACTGCCACAAGAATCTGCTGTTGGAGCTGTTAGAAATTTGGTCTGCTCAGTCTCCATGGAGGTTTTAATTTCCCTCGGAGTCATTCCAAGGTTGGTTCATGTGCTTAAATCTGGATCACTCAGTGCTCAGCAGGCTGCAGTATCAGCAATCTGTAGAATCTGTAGCTCCGCAGAAATGAAAAAATTAGTTGGTGGGGCTGGTTGCATCCCTCTGCTTGTTAAGATGCTGGAAGCTAAAGCTAATGGTGCAAGGGAAGTTGCTGCACAAGCAATTGCTAGCCTAATGACCTTGTCGCACAATTGCAGGGAAGTCAAGAAGGACGACAAAAGTGTGCCAAATTTAGTACAGTTGCTTGATCCAAGCCCTCAAAATACTGCCAAGAAATATGCAGTTTCTTGCCTTGCCTTGCTCCTCCTCGAGCAAAAAGTGTAAGAAGCTCATGATTTCATACGGGGCAATTGGTTATCTCAAAAAGCTTACTGAGATGGATGTCCCAGGTGCCAAGAAACTACTTGAGCGTTTGGAAAGAGGGAAGTTGAAAAGCTTGTTCATCAGAAAGTAGGAGGAAACTTGAACATCATCCATGTACAATGAACTAATATGTTGTTGTTGATGTTTCATAATCTGTATGAAACGAAATAGTCTTATTGATATGGAGTAAAATTAACTAGCTTGCAAATCAATGCAATTGTTGTTTCTTTATGTATCAGTAATAATTCCACCATGTATACAGAACTACAGATGCTTATTGTTCCATAAATAGCTTTTCCTATGGTGTGAAAATTTTTTTTTGCTGCACTTCATGTTCAATCATAATTTTTTTTTTATCCATGGATGGAAGATGTTTTGAGTTTTCTGGTGATTGTAGTTGGAACAAGAAGTATACTCCCTTGGCATTTTCTCAGTTTGAGGTAAAATGACAACAATGTCGAGTCTCTCCCTTTTTTATCAATGCATCTCTGAATCATCAGAAAACACAAACAGTGCTGTAATTACATATTCTCTCGTGCAGGTTTTCTAGTTCATGATGCTATGAGCCAAGATGCTGTCTCTGAATTTATGTACAAGTTTGTTGCAGGTACGAGACTCGTAGTTTTTCTGGCGTAAATGTGTGCATTGTAGTTTGAAATGTCAATAAACTTTAAAGTCTGTTCTCTCCCATTTCAATTTGAGATTCCCCATGAATTCACACAATAGTGAGAATTTACGGGTACCATGAACCGTACTATTAACAAGTACTGCACTGGGGATGATGGCAAGGGGTGTCAATTTTCCTGTGCCATGCTATATGCTGCACTGAATTTGCCTGTGCCATGATAGGCTTTTGCATATGATTAACTGCATTGGATCCAGTACAACTGTGGAATGCTTTATTAGGCTGGTGTTGTGTTGTGTTGTGCATTACAGATGCAACTAGAGAACAAAGTATCACCTGAAAGTAGTATTGCTTAATTAAATGGTTTCTATCCCTATATATGGACTGATTTTTTTTTGGGACAATCATCACTTTTTATGTAATAGTTTGGATTGTCAGTCTTGTTTCAGATTCACATATGTTGTCCCCGTGACTTGTTAGGGAAATTATTTATGATTTTCAATCTGTCTTAAATTCTCATATATATGTCCCCGGGGAGCATGGGCATTTCTTCGACATTCATCAAGGTCATTGCTTATTGTATCCATCTCAACTTGATGATATTTACATTTCCTTCTCGGCTTGTAATACATCGCAGTACAATTTTTCCAACTGCTTCCATCTTTCTGCAACTTTGAGATTGTTTCTCAGTTACTCGTAAATTGACATACCTTTTGTAAGGAATTTGGTTTACATGTTTAGCGACACAGGCTTGTATCTAGGACACAAGAACAGTTAGGTGTTTTAGTTTTAGCATCATGATAGAGATCGATTTATTCAGGGCCAAGGTACTAACCTTTGTACCTTTTGCTGAAAAACTCTTCATATGCTCTCAGCTCAGCTACTCTTCGAAAATCATGCTTAATTTAGCCCTTTTCTGAAGGGGTTTTTTTTTTTTTTTTTTGGGGCTTTGATTTGCTTAGTGATACTTGCATTTTCTTTTGATTAATTTATATAATCTGGTCTCTGTCAGGTTACATCCAGAAGTTTTTGTTGCAGCTGCTGTTATGAGTTATGAGTTGCCTTTCAAATTTGAATAATAGGGAAAGCTGCATTGCAACTGACATCACTGGACATATTTTTTGTTAAGCAGTAGTGTCAGCAGACAGCATTCAGCTGCATTTTTTGGGTATTTACAAATGCCAAGCAACTGATGTCAGAATTTGGCATGTTCATGTGATTGATCCCTTTTTGGGGGATATATCACACTGTTTAGAAAGTGATATGAACTAACGACTATTAATGGGAAGAAGGGCTTTTTATTCTTTCAAATTGAACTTTGCATACATTCCAGAGGATCCAAAAGACTACTTACTGCTATCCCATTTATATTGTCACGGTTGATTTTTTTTTTTGTCAAACAGGTTAATTTTATAGTAACGAATAATGGATGGATATAGATTTATTTGAATTTTGATGGAATTTCCTAGGTGAAATTTATATCAAATATTACCTATTACGTTAAAACTCAAAATTTTAGTATAAGATAGGAATTCAAACAAGATTGAGCTTTAAAAATTTAATAAGTTGGCTAGAAAAATATCAACTGTGACAAAATAAGTAAGACGAAGGAAGTACTAATACTCGTTGTTTGATCAGTTTGGATCTTTGATTCAATGATAAGATAATTCTTTTCTTGTATTTGGTTAATTACTAGAATTAAAGGTTCTTTTAATTATTTTATTACGATTAGCCTCCCTATAATTATTTGTTAACAACACAATTATATTTGGGCAATAAGTAAAAAAGGTGTAAAGTTCTTGCGAATAGTTGCCATTCATTATTGAAACAATACAAATCTTTGGGTAAATGGTAACTCTTTACTATTCTCTTGATAAGAAATTAAACTGGTGTAAATGTAAAATTGAAAGGAAAAAAATTGGTGTAAATTTATTTATACTTTCCATAATTACTACTTTAAATAATGGAAGAGTTCTTTTCGTATAATTTATCGGACAAATAACTTTTGCCAACCCACTACAAAATTGTACACACAAACCCCTAATTTAATTGTATTTTAATTTTTGTTTATTTTTAAAAAATTTTGGTACAATTATGTGTGTGCCAATAACACTAATTAGAATCATAGCTTAGCACTTAGATCGAATGTAACCATTTATCATGGGCTCATATCGGCCCACTTCTGGCATTGATGTTTTTAGAGATCGTAGTTTTTTGGGTTGGGTTACCACCACAGAAAAAAAATTTGGGCTGGGTTTCGTACACAACCAGGCCTCAAAGCATAATCAATCTTCTTGAGATTATTGAAAACTTGCCACTTAAAAATTATATGTATGATTTTTTTATCAAATGGCAACTATTAATAAATAGTTTATTACTATAAACTAATCTACATTTAGGCTTAGTTTGGGAGTTTAGGAGAGAAAAGAAGAGAAGGGAAAATTTGAGTGAGACGAGACGAGAAGAGAAGAGAAAGGGAGGGATTTTAATATTGTTTGGAGGCTTATGAAAGGAGTGGAAAATTTTGGGATTTATATGAAAATAAATTTTGATTGTAATAAATTTTTAAGAAAGAGTTGAAATTTTGAAAATATTTATTAGAGAGTTTTTAAATTTTCTTCCTTTCCGTCTCACTTTTGGAGGAAAACTTTTGATGATAAAGGAGGAATGTTAGTCCCCTCCATTTCTTTTCATTTCTTTCTACCTAAACTCCCAACAACGAAGGCCCAACAAAATAATTTTTTTAAAAATTCTAAAGCGAGCCGTTTAGGAACCATTCTCTTATAATTTAGAAATTTATACAGTACAATACAATATATATTAGAAATTTGTATTGTACAAACTCATAAAATCAATGGAATAGTTCCCCCAACTGGAACTGTAGAATTTATCTTATTTTTTATTATAAAATAATAAAAAATTTTACAATTTCATTTAAAAAATTATTCCATTATACTTTAAAAATTAACACAATAAAAAATTATGTACCATAAAAACTTATATTATATAAATTTTTATATCTAATGAGATGATTCCCTCACAAAATTTTCATAAAATAATAATATTATATATGACCATTTTGTGTACATTATAAAATTAGCTGTGGAAATAAAAAGTGGGGCCATGAATCAAAATCTTTTTAGCTGACGTCGGAAGCCTATATTCAAAACTAATTAATTACTGGGATTATCTTTAAGTAAAATTTTATAGTGTTTTTCAGGAAATTATTTCTTGTATTTTAATAATAGTACAATATAATTATATATACTCTAAAAATTTATACTATATAATCTTTTAAAATAAAAATAATATTTCTCCAAAAGAGACTCGATTCCACAAAAGCGTTAGTATTATTATTTTTTAAATAATATATTAAATAATTCGTTCTAAACATATTTACTAACAAGTAACAACCTTTTATCTTATGGTAAAAAACATTATTACATATTTATTACAAATAATCATTGTCAAATGGAACTAATTTATTTACGAAAGAAGTACTTTTGACAAGAATTTCAGTTAAAAGTCCTACAAATAGATTCCCACCATGAGAAAATATTTAAGTAACATTTGAAAAGTGTTTTAATTGCTTGGAGTTAGTTAATCATTGTTTGATGACAATTTTTTATACTTTTCTTATTTTGATATTTTGATATTTTGATAACAAAAGGACAATAAAAAAAAAAGCATGTAGTTATGGATAAATATGGGGAATTTTTGTGAAATTAATCATTTTTCTTTTTATGTTTTATTGGTGAAATGGATTAAAAATGAGAGGACCAAACAAGCCCTTGTCATACAAATCCACTTCCCTGTCAGTATTCACCCCATAAAAGGCCTGAAGCTCAAAAAAAAAAAAAAAGGTAATTTTCAAGAAAATAAAATACTCGATTATAAGATTCTGGGCACACTCCCCCATAAGAAAAGGTAGTAGTAGTTGTACACTATTAATACCTCTATACTGGAGAGCTTCCTCTCATCTCCACCATATTTTGCATGTGAAATTGGTGAAGGAATCAGTTCTTGATTTTTTGGCCAGAAAATTTTGGTATCTGCTTCAGGTAATCATTAAAAGATTGATTTTTTTCTTTTTTATTGAAACAGAATCTTTTTTGATTATTTAGAAAAGGGTTGGTTTTATTTTCTTGTTTTAAGTTGTGCTTGTCTTTTGGAATTTATCGTCTTGTTCATCAGTTCTTTGATGGGGTTTGTCTTTTTCTCCTTTGTTTTTTTTGGTTAATTATGCTTTTTATTGTGTTTTATGATACTTTAGTAAGTTTGGCACTTTTTTTTTTTTGGAGTTTATGTAATGTTTTGATATAGTATTACTATGAGAAAGAAAGGAATTGGTGTTTCTGTTTTGCAAGATTTTTTTTTTTTTTTGTGGTGTGTGTAGCCTAACACCGTGGTTAAAGTATACATACTAGATTGGGCAGAAGAGAGAAAGACCATTTGATGTAGTTGAGCTTAGATTGTAGGGAACTTAAGCTCCTGCCTCGGAAAAGCTGATGATTTTGGTTATTCTAAAGTCTTTTGCTTCAAAATTTTCTTATTAGAAAAACAAAACACTTTTAGTATTGGTTGTTTTGGCTCAAAATTGGGTTCCATAAAGCTTAAAACCAAAAACAAAGAAACAATGTTTCCACTTAACTTGAATCCTTTTGGCAGCCTAGGCATCCTCTTCCCCATGGAAACAAGATAACAAACGAGGGGCAGAATAGTGAAAGATGCCCAAAGCTGTTTGTAGTTTTACGCTTTTTATATAGTAAAAGAAAGTCTGAAAATAGTACACGAACATCCATGTGTTGTCGCTTCTAGTCTTTGACACAGTATATTTTGGTCATCTTTCCAAAACCCTGGAAAATATTATTCTTCAAGTACTGCCATAGCTTCCTGGTAGAAGTTGATCTGATTCAACAGTTGATGTAAATAATCTGAAAATGACTTTTGCTCCCAAACTCCTTGTTGTTCATTTCGTGCTATTCTTTCAGGGTAAATTACAAGTTTGCAAATGTTGCTGTAGTTAATTAACATACTACATTGGCAGTGAAAATATGTATTCTGCTCTTGAAAAGAAAGAAAAGTGGGAAGGGCAATGAAGCAAATAGATTGTTAAGATATCTGTTTTCAACATAGTTTATTCCTGAATTTTCTATTATGCTACTATGAATGATTTGTTCTATGATCCAAATTAATATCTGTTTCTTTGCTTTCCTGTAAGTTCCAGTAAATATGAGCACACTAGATGTAGCCAGAGCTGAACTTGCTCTTGCAGTGCTGTATTTGAACAAAGCAGAAGCCAGGGACAAAATATGCAGGGCAATCCAATATGGCTCGAAATTCTTGAGTAATGGAGAGCCTGGCACGGCCCAGAGTGTTGACAAATCAACCAGCTTGGCTCGGAAAGTGGTTGATTTGGTTTTCGTCTATTTAAGGTCAAGATTGGTCATATATGTGTGTGTGTGTTTGTTGTTTTCTTCTGTTTTGTGTTACATTGAAATTACAGTGACTTAGTGTGAGTTTTGTCTACATGTTTGGTGGTAATAATTATACATCCATCCCAGGGTTTCAAGGATTGATATATTGGAAATATGTTGCGTGTCCTTTTTACTTTCTTGACTCTTTTCTATCCTCTGCTTTTACAGTTTATCAATGACTTGCATGGTCTTATTAGCCCTAATGCTCCAGGCACTCCACTTCCACTCATTTTGTTGGGAAAGGTATGAATTTTACTTTTCAATCATGCTTCCATGAGAATTTGCGCATTGGTTTTTTAATCTTGTTGACAATGTTTTTTGCAGTCTAAAAATGCACTGTTGTCAACTTTCTTATTCCTTGATCAAATTGTGTGGCTTGGTAGGACAGGCATCTATAAGGTGTGGAATGAACTTTTTGTACAGTCTTTCATATTTAATTATAATGTTAAAATTTTTTTGGAAATGTGTAATGGAGAATAACTTAAACTTATTTTTAAATAAGAACAAAGAACGTACCGAGCTGATTGGCAGGATCTCTCTCTTTTGTTGGATGGGCTCTTCAATCTGTAGCACCTTGGTTGAGGTCTGCAGCTTCCTCCTGTTGCATTCAAGGTTTTCTTGATCATTGTTTTCCCATCATTCCTTTTCTCAACCATTTGTTGATGTTTGCAAATGTGTTCCCTGGTCTTCAGCTAGGGGAGCTTGGGAGGCTTTCGGCATCAAGGAAGAAATTGGACAAGGAACTTATGAACACAGATAAATATGAGGTTTGTCTAATCTGGCACCATGTGCTTCGCCATGTTGTGTTAAACTTTCTCTTGATGATTCATTTCTTTTTCTGGTGTTCGGTTATTTGTTGCTGCAGAACGAGAAATACCGTGTCAAACTGCAGCAGTCAAATGAGAGATCCCTAGCCCTTATTAAAGCAGGAATGGATATTGTTGTTGCAGTTCAGGGAAGTGGATTACTTCAACTTGCACCCAAGAAAGTTACTCCTCGTGTAACAGGAGCCTTTGGCTTCGTTACCTCTCTGATCTCTTGTTATCAGGTATCTACCAGTACACATCAGTAGATGTGCCTGGATTACTTTTTAAGCTGGGTACTAGAATTAACAAGTCTCAATGGAGAAAGTATAGTATCCGAATTGCGATGAGTGGCTTAACTAAATTGAAAGAAAGATAGTAACCCAAGATTTGGTATCAGTTTCCTAATTTCTTCTGTCCTGGACATTTGCCATGTTCTTAAGATACTTCTATTTCATTTTGCAGTTGCTTCCTTCACCACAGAAGGCCAAGACACCATGAAGTAGGACTTGTTCTCAACCGGCGTAACCAGTCTCCGACAAATAATTATTCATATGTTAAAAGAGTTTAAACCATGCTGCTGTATGATTGTAAACAAGCTGCCAGCAGCGACAGTAGTCTCACCTCATCTAAAAGCTGCACTGTTAAATCCTTCATTTCATGTTTATGATTCTCTAATAATAGTGTCTTGGCTTTTCTCAGATAATACATTGAAAACTACACTAGCTATGGTGGTCAAGTGATTTTAAGTAGATGATCCATGTATCCATTTATAGGGAAAAATAGTATAGTAACTAAAAGCCCAAGTCAAGGTTTCAAAAGGGATACAAGAAAGTTAATACATGGCTTAATGAAAAGGGGGAAAAAAAATTTAGTAGGAGTAAGACATGAACCTTCCATGTTCCCTAATATTGAAGAGGGAAACAAACATGTTTTGCAAGTGAAATATCATTGCATATTTTCCACAAACAAGTCAGCAAGATGCTCGAAAATTTAAGCTGATAAAATGCTAGAAGATATATATATAAAAAAATTTAGTAGGAGTAAGACATGAACCTTCCATGTTCCCTAATATTGAAGAGGGAAACAAACATATTTTGCAAGTGAAATATCATTGCATATTTTCCACAAACAAGTCAGCAAGATGCTCGAAAATTTAAGCTGATAAAATGCTAGAAGATATATATATATATATATATATATATATATATATATTAGTGTGTAATAGGTTTGGATTTTGCATTAAGCTGCATATCTACGCTCACATTTACAAGTATGTCTTGATTATTCATCATTCCGTAATACGTATGACAGTTTTTGAAATAATTGAAAAGTTAAAAAATCTCATTATTTTTCAATTACTCACACCACAATACCAGTAAGTAGCAATGAATTTTTCCACATTTACAAGGGCTTTCTTCACCTTTAGAAAATAAACCCCCACAAGGTCTCCCTTCACTGCCTCTAAGGTTTGCTTTTAAAACTCGAAAGATAAAACTACCAAGAATGGTAAAAGGATAAACAGAAACATTAGAAGAAACATCCAATAATTAAATGAATCCATCCATTTCATTCTCATCATCGTCCCAATCAAGGGCATCATCGTCTTGTCGGTTTCCACCCACCAAATACTGCAACAAGCCTACACGTCCCCGCAGCATCTCTTCTGCTAGTTAGAAGTCGCATAGGTGCAGGCTCGGGCTCTTTACCATTAGAAGAGCTTTGTAATGTGTGGTGAAGACCATCATGGTAATACTTCAACAAGAATTTCCCAGAGGGTTCAAGGATCTCAATATGAAATGCAGGAGACAAGGGCCGCCCTAGAACTTTAACATGAGAAACACTGTATGGAGGAGATATGATCAGATTACACGTTAACATGAGTAGCGCGACATATTATTGATAGAAGGGAACAACTTAGACTAACCATATGTAGAATAAGCCATCCATTTCTTGCCTCTGAACCCTTCCCACGAGCTCAATCTGCAAATATCCACCAATCCATAGAACAGGTTCTGGAAGCTTGAATTGCTGCAAGTTGTTTTCCTGCACGTAGAAAGCTATTTCAGCACAATAAACCCAAAAGGATCTTACTTTATCCTTTTTCTCCCACCCCCCGGGAAACCCAACCCATCTTTGAGCCATAGGCCAGGAAGGAAATGAAAATGAAACCATCCGCAAATGCCATATTGCTTTTCCCAGTGCAATTATAATCTCAAACATGAAACACAAGTTCTTACCCTGAAATTACTGAAATTAAATAATAAAAGACTTTAATTAACAAACTAAGATGGCACATGTGGTTCTTAACATAGTGATAATAATCAAACTAGAAGGCGCATTTCATCAATGAAATAAATGCCAACCAACTTCTCTGTATATGAAATGCAAACTATATGAAGAAGAGAGAACTACAATAAGGGGAAAAAGGGCACAAGGAATCTGTCTACCAGATGTACACAAAGATGCAAAAAACCTGAGTCATTGCGAACTCCTGTGAAGTGCATGTCCAAATGAACTTGTCATCAGCAGGCTGCTGCAATGGCAAGCGCGAAAGATCATTCTCTATCTCCATCGCGGATTTGGGATGACCCATTCGAAACCTCACTGATTTGGCAGAATATATTGGGTTGCCTGGCTGAAAAAAGGCTGAAAGAGAACATGACAACATTAGTCTTAGATAGGATACTGATTTTCTTTCCTATTCTTGCAATTTTTATCTGGGAAGACTGGTGGAGAAGGAGCTGGAACAGATAGAGCCTCCCCCTCCACCCTTCTTCTTCCCAAGAATTCCAAGAGTTATCATTATCAATATCTACCTTCAAATGGTCGTATGTCAATCTCAGTAATAACACAAAGATCAGCTTTTAGCTTGTAGATCAGTGTCTCAGGCACAGAAGGATCCTTATGCCCTTCACTTGACCAGTATGAAGCTCTCCCAAAATACCTGTCCCTTGGATCTAGAGTATTACGAATGCTTTCATCCGGATAATTATCGGTGCTGGAAGCACTAAATGACTCTGCTATGCACTCAATAGGTGAGGATTTTAGATTCGTAAGAACTTGAAGCAGAGCAGCATAAACCTTGTGATCTCTCTTAAGAATCTCCCATTCCATAGACTTGCTAGATCCAACATCTGTTACTGTTATTGTTCTGCAATCGGGTTCAGTTACATGTTGTGCAACATTTGCTAGTTGAGGAAAAAGCCCCACACAAAGTTGCTTAGAAATCCCACTGCCAATCACTGCAGAAAATAAAATTGTCAGAAGTCTCAACACTACATTCGTTCGCTAACTAATTGTCTGTCTTCTCTTTTCAGACTATAGAACATACAGATATCACTGTTACACTGCACTGCATATACTTGTTTACTTCTTTTGGAAAGAAACACATAGTTGTGAGATTCATGAAAAAGTGACCAGAACAAGATAGCTCAGATGATAAAGGAATATTTCCCAGTGAAAAGTTCCAAAAACCTGGAATCCTCTTCTAAATTATAGTACAGTTTTCAATTGAACTTTCTATCAAGATTTAAATTTCTTTTTACATTAGAAAAAGTGGTAAACTGACAACCCTTAGTTTATAATTTTGTTATCAAAACTATCATTCTCTGTAAAGCTTTATAACTACGTGCTTCACAAAAATTACAATTAAGTCATGCCTCTGAAAGATAAACTTTCAACATTGCAACAGATTACTATTCAAACTAAGCAAATATAAGCTTCATTAATTAACCAGGAAGTTTTTGACCTATGAATGCATATTCAAGTATATGTTTCAGGCATATTAGCAGATGGAAAGTCCAGCATAATTTCCACACTATTACCAAAGCATTAGGCAACCACTTGTTTTAATATGGGGTATGGTATGTTTTGTTCAACAGTTATCATGTATTGATTAAACACATTATTCATAGGAAAAAAGAAAAGTGGAAAAGCAACTACAAAAGACGTTCTCTAACCGCATTGTCATTAACGCCATCTTTAGTAAAATGAATAAATCAACAAAAACCTCACATTCATAAAGAAGTTCCATGAAGCACATTCTGGTTTCACTGAAAAAAAATAAAAAGTCGTGTGCCTTTTGTCAAAAAATAAAAGTATACACCACCTTTCTACCGTTGAATGGTGCCAGGGCTGCACCCAACAATAGATAAAATTAGCACCGCATTCTTCTTCTTGCGTCTCCTTAATCTCTCCTCCCTCACCTTCCCTTTATGTTAGGAATTGGTTTCTTTATACATCTCTCTCGAAAAGCATTACTTCCCTAATAAGAGCACTTTTATAGAAACATTTTACTTATAGACCTTTCACATATGAAAGCATAATCCTCTACAGTTTACATCCAAAAGAAACATGATGAGAAAAGGAGGCAGTCGTACAATAAGGAAAGACACAATTTTCAAAAGTAATTCACTAAAATGTAATTAAGAGAAAAAAAAAATTATACAGAAGAACCAGCAAAATTAACCAGATTAGATCATGTTTGAGACGTGGCCAAAATAATTTTTAGCCAAACTTAAATATCTCCTCCAGAAGTTTCAAATGTAAAAAACTTGTTTTCGAGTTTTAATTATCTTTTTTCACAGAATAAAATAAGAAATGACATAAGTACATTCATAGCAAGCTAACATTTATCTGTACAAACTAATGGGGGGAAGCATGTCTTCTCGTTTCTTAAAAATATGTGATGGAGATACGAAATACTAAAGTCAGATATTACTATCACTAGAAGAATCTGAGTCAACAGTCGCCATTTATGTTTCTGTACTCTGTTAGTTTGCTACATCAGTTTTTATGTTTCTACACATTGTTACAAGGGTGACTACTTTTTTTTGCTTTATTTCCTATCCCAACAGTGACCAATACCAACATAAGACAAAACATAAGTATTTTCTTTTCTTTGTTTGACAATGGCCCCCAGTAGACACCAATATCAGTACCGTCCTTAGTGCACCAATGGGCACAAAATCAAAAATGAAAATGGGAACACAATTTTCATGGAAAAAAATAAAAGAAATTATCTTTTTCCCAAGTAACAATAAAAAGTAGGTAACAAAATTTGGTATCAGACACGCAAGTAATGATTCTCTCGTACCAAATTGCCACAAGAGATGAGAAAATTCTGGAAATAACAAGGGAAAAAAAACACCTAATACAACTACAAAAACAAATAATAACTATTGATTCTCTAGCCACAAGAAGCACGATTAAATTCAGGCACTATTACGAGAAATATACTACAAATGTCGATTCTCTAGCTTCCAAAACTGGCACAAAAGACAAGTAATTTCAGGCAATAACAAGAAAACGCTCAAAATATGACAACATGTCGGAATACATCTAACTACAATAAACAAGGAAACAAAGTGATAAGACACTGCTAGAACAGGAATACGAAAAGAATTCAACTTTCATAGCTCACCAAAATCACGCCAATAACGTGACACAATACTAGCACGGACAAGATCCGCTGGATCATCCAAACAACTGAAGATATTCAGCACCATGTCAGTTTCAAGGCGTTGCAAGAAATCCATACAAACCTCCATTTTGAAGTGATCAGCTGAGCCAATAATCAGAACTCTTATAATCTATTCAAACCTCCAAACCTGAATGAACAATTCCACACAAAATTTGAACTTAACAACCTATTGAATTAAATTGCAAAACCAAACACAAAAACACCACCAAAAATAAAAGGACAAATCTTTGCCCCAAAAACATTCATTTCGACTCTTCAAAAACAGTAATCAAGGTTTTTATGTTTAATACAATTTCCATTCCCCCAAAAGATAAAACATATCAAAAAAATAAAAATCAAGAGAACTAAACATAATTTTTTTTTTTATAAAAAAAAGGCAAGAAATCTCAAGAAAAATGCACCCCACAAAAAAAAAAATGGAGAAAGATTTAGAAAAAAGAAAAAGAACTGTTAAAAATCAGCCAATTCAAGAAGCATGAATTAGCTCATAGATCCACAGAAAACTCAAAACCCATAAATATTTTAAATGTATAACTCCAATTTCATATGTATTCGTACGTTAAAATGGAAATCTTGGGACCCAAAAAATACCCAAGAAAAAAAAAAAAAAAAAGTGGGAAAGAGTCATACCAGCGTGATTCTGAAGAACCGAAAAAGTGGGTGCACAACTATTACAGTATAATAAAGATTTACACGTATACATACAAAATAGAGACAGCATATAATATGTTGCTCAGTTGGGAGAAATTGTTGAAATTTTGAGGGAAAAATTCTTTCGTACGGTCCTACATTATATTTTGTGATTTATATTTTTAATTTGTAAATAAAATATTATAATTTTTATTTTTTTAAAAATAATTGAATATTGTATAAATCTAAGATGTAAAATGGAAACAAGAATTTTCCTTTTAAGGGTAGTTGGAAGTTGTTCTGATGTGATGATTGATAAGCATAATATATTTTTTTCCAGAAATTGATAAGCATAATATGCTTAGGTTTATTTATTTTTGTTTTTTATTTTGTTTTGGTTGCATTTTTTCTGAGGATTTGTTTTATTTTTAAGTACGAGATTCATATAGAGATTAAGTTTCTACACGTATTAAAATGTTAAAAAATAAGAAAATTTTGTACGACAATCGTATTTTATAAATTTATAAAATACGATAATATATTATTTAAAAATTTTATTATACAAATTTTTAAAATTTTCTTGAACGGTAAATTTTTTCAAAAATAAGTTCACTTAATTGAAATGTAATAATATGTAAGTTTATAACTCGAACTGTAGTAAATAATGACTTTTGAGCAGGTCAAGAGGTAAATGTGTGATATAATTTGTAATAAATATTTTAGTATGATTTTTTAGATTTAATGTAAATGAAATGCATATTATTTAGAAAATAATTATTATCAGAATATGGTGAATATTCCCTATGTGCAAACTTGGAAATTGTATAGGGAGATTTTTTTTGGTTGGATTGAGATATTTTAGCTAACATTAAAAGGGTTTTTTGTGACAATATTTTATGTTTGAATGACAAGTTGGAAATTTTATAGTATGAAAAAGACCAAATAACAATCTTGTCAGTATATGAGAAATAATTGGGAATTATTAGCATTTACCAAATTTACACTTTAAGTTAATTATACTATAAGTAAATATATCCCTAAGAAATTAATGCAAGATAGGAGAGCGGGAGATAAAATAATTAAAAAATGGAAGTTTTTTTTTTTTAGGATTTAAAAAATGGAACCTACCAGAAAGGGAAATGGAAGATTAGATTGATTAATACTAGAAGCAACTAAAATTATTTTGTTGTTTTTTACACGCAAAAGAAAAAAAAATGCAACTTCAATGATATTATTATTATTTTATATCTAAATCATTTAATTTGAAAATTTTAGTAGTTATTTTCTCCGTTTCCCATTTTACTTCTCTTGACTAAGACCGATGCTGCAAGTTGGGCTCCCGATTTTGGGAAATAATATGGTCTATTTTGGGAATTATTTCATTAATTTTAAAAATTTGTATAGTATAAATTTTTAAAATATATAATTTCTTATAAATGTATTGTAAATTTGTAACTGCTCATAACTTCTTTCTACCTCACCACCTATAATATTTTTTAATTTTTTTGTATAATTTTTATTTACTAACACTATACTTTTGAAAAAAAATTGTATAATTTTTTTTTTTTAGAATTGTACACCCATAAAGTGTGTCTTTTCTCACTAATAATAATAATTTTGAACAAATTCAAATATTATCACATACATCTTTTTGTTGAAATATCATGACTTTATCAGGTAATGGGATCTTCTATTTTATTTTTTTTGTACCAATCTTTCATGCCACTCTTTTAATATTCGCTGTATGTATTCTGGTATAATAAATATTTGTAAGTTGAAATAGACGTGACCAGAATTTAGAGTGTGAGATAGAGATTAAACAAGGGACCATAACTGCTTCTTTTTTAGACGCACAGCAGACAGGAAAAGCTAATGCAAGAGAATATGTTCAAATCCCTCAATCCAAATGTGTAGTAAGGCTTTGGGGATGGATGGCCTCAGACCATATCTTTATTTCTATGGTGTGCATGAAAGATACTTCTAAATCTAGCTTTACATACCCCAATTACATTAGAATCATCAAACTCCCTCTAGAATACGAAAATTACTCACTAAATTTGTGTTTTTGCTCATCTCACGATATTAATATTTTTTTTTGTAAATATATGTAATTTTGTTTAAAGATAATGTTTGAATCGACATGTAGGTTTTAACTGTAATTTTGTTTAAGGATAATGTTTCGACATGTAAGGTTTTAACCCTAATGTCTTTAAAAAAAGGTGAAGGCACAACAGTCACATAACCCTAAAAATAGGGCATAACACAAATTTTTTAACACGAACCTAATATGAAACAGAAACGATCTATTGACCCTCACCTGATTGAGCCACAAAATGCACAATATGGTAGGGTCACTCGAAGTCATCCGCTATACACAGAACTTGTAGGTCGGGTCCTATGTGGACTCATATGCGAGTCCCATGTAGAGCCACAAGTTTTATGTCTAGTACACGCATGCACCTTTTGTGTGTCCAACCTTTCGCTAATTCAGTTGCATAAAAAGAAAAATAGCTCCAAAAAAGTATCAAAGAGATGAAATTTAAAGACAAATAAGGCCAATAACTGGAGGTTTGAGACTCACAAATGGAAAATTACAAACAAAAACTAGCATTGTAGTAATGCTTCAAGCTGAAATCAAACAGTGCATTATCCTCTAAGATTATTTACAGGAGTCTACCGCGATAAAAATACAAGCCTCGGGAATAAAAAAAAACAAAACCCAATCAAAAGCAAGGAAGAAAACAAGGAAAACAAATACAGGATTGCTTCTTCCCAACAAAAAAATGATCTGTTTCCCCAGAAGCCAATCTGTACACTGATTGGCTTGATTCGAAGGCAACCACTGAACCAAGCTACCACAATTCTATTACTTGGAGCTTGTTCACTATCTATAACAAAGATCTGTGCTCTTTCCTAAACTACAGGGGCATATCAAAACTGAATCTACACACAAACCTCCTTTACTATGAGTGCAATCAATCTGAGTAAGAGAATATTTTACCCTCATTGATGCATTGGAATCTTCGACAATGAAGTCACCTACATGGTAATGAACCCAGCTTCCTAAAGTATCAAGCACACAGCGTGTCGTGGCATGCTGACCATCTGAGGTTGTGAAGTGAAACTGTACTGGTTTTATGTCCCAACCATGATGTCCTATGTTATCGGAAGTATAGACTCGTCGACCGAGTCTCTTAGTTGCTCTTCCGAGCTGGAGCCTGAAAAACAGACTATATTTCCCTGCTGGAAACTGGAATTCAAAGTCCCCCACTACCTCAAGCCACCAGATTTGTTGAAGATAGGCAATTGTTTGGAATCTGCAGAAAGGATGAAAAAGGAAATTGATTCAGCTCATTCAATAGCATACTCGCAATGCACATTGACTAAAAGAAACTGTACGGTAAAAGGAAATAGCTCAGTGTCATAGCTCAAAAGTTATACAGATTCCCAAGGAACACCTTCACCCTGACAACATTCAAGGCTGAACCATGATCAAGGGCATAACACCTGGCCAGTCAAATCTAAGCTTCTCACATGATAAACATAAAGTAACCACCACTAACAATGTCTTTCGTAATAATCTAATCGAAGTGCAATAAAACGACTGCTAAGTATGCTGCTAAATACATTTTCAAGTATGCTGTATACGTGCATATCTCATACACCGCAACAATCCATTTAGAAGTGGATTCAACAAGTATGACATTGTATCTAATATACATCTGACATGCTGATATACATCTGCTCTGTGTCTAAATGTTTTTACTGTGTCAGTCACATAATTAACCATCCACTGTGCTTTTGCATTTTATCCATATTATTAGCTATTGACACTTGCAAAATATCAAATGCTGGCATGTTAAATGTCGGAAGCATGAAAATTCAGTTGCTATCCTTGACAGTAAACAGGAAATATATATCATCCCATCAGAATCCGATACAGGCACCCTTCCTCACCTAAATTGCCTTTGCTGATTGTTGATCATAGACACTGCCCAACATGCAAGTATGTTTCGCATTCGAAAATCAAAACTCCCTCCCCACTTTTTCAAGATTTCCATATTCATGATGCAGTTAAACATATTTGAATCGTCAAAACCATGTCCTCTTCTTGTAAATACAACAGTTAACGCAGGAAGAACTGCTAAGAAACTAGTGGGTGTAGGTGGGGTCAAATTTTAAATTTAAAACAGAAGTCAATACAATAAGAAACGGATCCATTTCACATCAGTTTTATCCCTTTTTCTTACTTTTCCGTTTCAAGTAAATTATTACTATCCCCTTCCAAGACAACAAAAATTAAACATCTCCTTCCCGAAAAGAACACACACAAAACAAACAGAAAACCAAAATAATTAAAGAAGAAGCACAAGAACCCATCGAGCATTAAGATATATACAAATTGAGACTGCTTTTATTAAGCCTTTTTTATGCAAATATCCTTGCATTTGCCTTCTGATAAAATCATGTACCTAAATCATATGTAACTTCTACACCCTCCCACATACAAAACATGGAAAAAAAAAAAGGGTGTATTAGTTCAAACTCCTACTTTCACAAAACAATCCAATAAAAATACAACTATTAAGAAATTTCCAAACACACAGTAAAAGACACACTACCATATTTTTGCTTTAAAAAAAGGAAAAAAGTAAAATTTTCAATTGGAACTCATCTAGATTCATCAGTTGAAATGTGATTCCAATACCGCCTATCATCAATGCCTGTTATAGTCATAGCCTTCCAAGAAATAGATAAACACACCCCTCCAGTCCTCTTATCAATCCAAACTTCCTATAAACAAATCAATACACAACAAACAACTCAGTAAAAAGCATTAAATTTTACAACCAACCAACCAAAATAACAAAAGAAAAACAAGATCAAGAAACGGATAAAGTCGAGACCTTTGAGCCAGAATCAAAAGAGTGCGGCTTAGAAAGCAGAGCAAAAACATCCCTTTTAGCCAAAGGAGTAAAGGGTTCTTCTTGATCATCTTGAATCAATAACAGCTTGAGAAGAAAGGGATAATTAGAGGGCAATTTAGATATCCAAATGAAATCAGCAGATGAAGCATCACGAAAAGCTCTGTTCAGACGGGCTAAGTTACAGATCTCTGGAGGGTCTAAATAGGATAAAACTGAAGCCACACAAGCCTCTGGGATATCTAGAAAAACTCAGTTTTGGCTTTAATGGTGGGATGAAAAGTGTCCCATTTGTCTCTGCTGCTGCTGCTGATGATGCCGAAATTGAGGATGCATTTGCACCCATTTTTGCATGCGATTAACACCAAAAAAAACAAAGAAAAATATTGGGTTTTTTTTTTTGGGGGGGCTGTTTGAGAAGGGGGAGAGGAAGCAGTTTATGGGTTTTTCATATTAAAGTAGTGTGTGAGTTGTGTTTTTTTTTGGGAGGAGGAAAGGAGGATTGCTTGCTGGTGGACATTTGGGATGTTTTGCAGGATGAAAATGTGTATAAGAGACAGCTTCTCTTACAGGCGGGTTATTGGGTGGCTAAAGGTGCGGTTGATCCTTATTCTTATCGACTAATACGTGGAGGAGATGGGAGGTATTGGAGGACGCTATTTTGGCGCGTGGACACACGCGGGATTGATGATAACTGCCGGTAAGTGGGATGGCTGTGCTTATCACTTATCAGGTTGTTTTTGTGGGGGTTGTAATACTTGTCTGTCATTACGGAAAGAGCGTATTATGGATTTATACAAATTGTCCACAAATTAGTGTTATTTATTTAATCTTATCCAGATTTGTGCTTTTTAGTGTTTAGAGTTTTGCAGACATTTATTTATTAATGTTTGTGTTAATTTGATTAATATCTTTGAACTAATTTCATCCTTTGGATGCTTACGTGGAAGCTTGTTTTCTTAAAATTGATTTTCATTTGAAGGTGTTTATCGGTATATTTATATCTAAAATCATGAATTGGTGATTCGTTATAATAATATCATATAAAATGACATTAGTAAGTCATTTTGAATTTGTAATTTTATAAATATATTTGGGTCGATGGTTTGAATTCAAAGAAAGATTTTGGTTGGCAAGATTTGAATGATCCAATAAAATTGGAAAAAAAAAAAAAGAAAAAATAAAATGTGTGAAATGAATAATTTTAAATCTAATTTGAGTGTTTGAAATTCATTTAGTTTTAGTCCTAAATTTTTTTCAAAAATTAGTAAATTCTACCAATCATTCACCAAGTACCTCCATTCAAAATCCGAGAGTAATTATATTAATTGTTACTTGAGATGAAAAAAGAATCCAAATTACTTAAGCTGCCTAGCTATATTGTTTTCTTTATTTCGAGTACAAAACGTTTGATTTAAAGAAAAGTAAATACATTGATTGTTACTTTGCTGACAAGCACTGCGTGCTGGAATCTGAATTGATTTCCAAAATGTCAGTTTTGGGATACTTCAAGAATCACTTGTGAAGAAAATTTGAAAATTGTGATTATTTAGATGTTGAATAAGAGAATTGGAATTAGCCTAATAGACACACTAGCACCTAATTACATGTAATTAAAAAAAATAAGTGAAAAATTGAATATAAATTATTAAATTTTAAAAATTCTGACAATATTAAATATAAAAAATAATATCTTAAATTCGATATATATAAATTTTTTTCGTAGTATAACTTATAATGGTACGTAATTGTTTGTGGTGTCTCACGCTCTGCAACGAGAACTGTATATGCGATTTCTCCTTCTACATACTACTTGCCAGTTGGGTTGAAATTTTCCTTTGAGTTGCCACTTGCTACAAAAGATTCTTATAAAAAAAAAAAAAAAGCCACCAACTTGGCAAATGGCAACTATTTCGATAAATTGCTTTTGTTTTTTTTTTGGGATAAAATGGTCCTGATATTTGGACAGTGGACGAATTATCACTAATTAAAAATTGTAATGTAGTATTGTTTGTTCAGAACAAAATTGTATTTTAGTATTTCAAATTTAAATTAGAACTTCTTATTTTGGATGAAAATTTAAATAGACCATTTTTTTAATATTTTGAATGGAAAAGAAAAATAAAAGTAGACTTGAGTTACATGTATGTTGTAGGTCAAATAAAACAAGCAATTCATATTAAGTAATATAACTCGTTTTCTTGTTTCTCCCGGACAAAAATAGTTTATTTATATTTAATATGTCTTGACATGAATTAAATTTTTTTTGCAACTTCTTCATTTTTTTTTAAAAGTATAGTGCGTCAAGCCTAAACAATAGTGAAACGTTTATGAGCCTCAATAGCAAGGTATCGTGATGGGTTTTTTTAAAAAAATTAAATTAATATAATGTGAAACAATAATTCATATATTATATATTAAACTGATAATAAATCGAATCTAAGCATATATATTTTTCCATTTTATTGGTTAAGAATATAGATTATATTAGTATGGACCATCATTTTAATTATCACTATACGAAAGGTACTAGTCAGCTGAGGGGGGGGGGGCTCTTTCCTAATCCTAATAATAGGGACTCTCCTTCATATCGCTGAAAAAAAGGAACAACGATTCTTTTGTTGGTCTCTCCATTAATGAGAGTTAAGAAACCTAAAAAGTTGAAAATTACTTACATTTTCTTGGAAAAAAAAAATCTTATTTGGAGGGTTATTCTTAGCTATCAAATATGGCATATGAAGAATTTTATTCACTCAATTTTCTTGTTACTATATTATTATTCACAACACTATCACTTTGTTCTCCAAAGTTTTATTCAATAAAACTAAGTAATGATATAATTAAAGAAAAATATTTAAATAGATTTTGTTTTCGACTCAATCTGTATTTTTTTTAATGTGAATTAAATTTTATAAAATTTGTTGATGTTATTTATCACATAATATTTAATCCACACATTAAATTTATAAATGAAATTAATGGCTGGACTATGTTTTGGACATATGCCAAATTCAAACACATAAGAATAAACCCTTAATAGAATAATTCGTTATATTAATACACCTTTTTCTTACCCAAAATGATGTTTGTTTAGTACACTTAACATTTCTAGTATTAGTTATATATTTGTCTTTTTCTTTGTAACTTTCCAAATTATTATTATTTTTTCCTTTTCCCCTCTCTTGGGTAACATCCAATGAGTAGTATAAATGTTATTAAATAAACAAAAAATAAATTTTATAGTCAAGAAGACTCTATAAAATGTTGAAATACAAAGAAATTTACAGTTTCTCAAAAAATAATTTCTTTAGTTAACTGATATATTTGTATAATATAAATTTTAAAATATATAATATTATACAATATACATTTTAAAATATAATGATATGATTTTTAAAAAAGTACAGAATTTTTTCTAAAATACAATAATGGCATCCTTGCCCAAGTAGTGTTTGTCTTCTTTCAAACATTATCGTCCTGAAACAAACATCAATGGCCGGTTTAATGCAATTTACAATTACAAAAGGTCCATCATTCTTTCCATTAATAATTGTACTTTTTTTCCTTTCACTAAAAAAGCCATCCTAATCTAATGTAACTTTTGAGGATTCGACCTTTCAATATCACTAATTTCACAAAGTAAATAAAGTATCAATAGTTTAATTAGTTAGTCAATTAAAATTATGCATTGAATTTTGTTTGTTTTACCTCTTTTACTATGCTAATCTTAATCCATAATATATTTACAAAAATTCTATAATATCGTTTAAAAAATTATAAAAAATTTATTTTTAAAAATTTATATATAAATCTTTAAAGTAACTGACGTGACAATTTTCTACACGACAAATGAGGCATTGAGTGATGGAAAGTTGGAAACGACACGGAATAAATAAAGAAGGAATTAAACATGCACATATGACTAGTCCACTAGATGTGGAGCTGAGTCATAGCACCAGCTCTAGACCACAAGTGTCTCCTATGCCCATCCGCTACACGTCCTCCATCGTCAGCAATCCAGGATACCACTGGACATTGTGTACACGTACACGGTTGTGTATGTATATTTCATACTACCATATTACGTAGACGATTCAAATACAAAGATATAACTAGACGAAAATAGATATCACACTCTTGGTTGAAAATAAGGTAAATTATCGTAAATTTTCATGTGGTATGATCATTTGACCTAACTTCTATGTGTTTAAAAAATATATTTTAAACTCCCATATAATTTTAATTAAATAGTAAAGTAACGAAAAATATCCAATTTAATGGAGTTTGAAATACACTAGCGATCTATGAGAATGTTTATCATTTTTCCTATAAAAATATTACATTTTATGACAAAAATACCCCTTATATTTTCAATTTTTAACAAAAAAATCTCTTCTCTCCCATCACCACCAACCTTTATCCTTCCTTAACCCCCAGGCCCATCAACCCAACACTCTCTTCCTCCCCACACCCTTCCCGTGACTATTCCCTCCCCATCTTCTTCCTCCTTCTTTGCCCCTAACCTCCTTCCCTCCTCTTCCTTCCCATCTTTCCCGTCACCATCCGCCATCTTCTTCTTCATTCTTTTCCTCCCTCAACCCCCTCATTCTTTCATCCCCTCATCCCCTCTTCCTCGTCCTCCGAATGTTTCCCACACTATCCCCGCCCCTCTTCTTCCTCTTCCTTCTCCTTCCCCTCTTCCCCACAACCCCACCCCACCCCTCTTCCCTGCAACCCCTCCCTTAACCACTCTTCCCTTTTCCATTCTTCTAGATCTTGTCCTTCCTTTGTCACCCACCCTTCCCCTCCCTTTCCCCTCCCCTTCCCTCTTCCCTGTTGCTTCATGCCACTCTTCTTTCTTCTCACTCCTCCTTCCCTAGCCATTTCCTCCTCCTTCCACAATAATTGCTATGATCGTTAGTGGTGGGAGGTTTGTTGCTTCTTATTTTTTTCATTGTTTTTGTGTTGCAATTGATTTTTTTTTGATAAATAAACAATTTTGATTATTGTTCTTTTATTATAATGATTGTTGTTTTGATTATTGTATTGATTGTTGTTTGATTGGTGTTTTGGTGTTAGTTGATTTTTGGGGGTTGGCGGTGGAGTTGTGTTTGCAGGAGTGGTAGTCAAGGCTGGGTAGTAGCAATGGAGAAGAATGATAAGGGGTACAAAAGTAATTTTACCAAATTTTGTAAGTTTGTATGATTTCCATCCATGTTACCTTTTGACCAAAAGAACGTGGGGTTTAAGGTATATTTTCAAAATATAAAGGACTTATAGGTTAAAAGACTATACCACATGGAGATTTATAGTAATTTACCCTTGAAAATATAATCAAATTACATGAAAAATTTTGAATACAATAAATAAAAAGGTAAGTTACCATAAACCCTCATATGGTATGGTCATTCGACTCATAACTCCCATGTGTGTTTTGAAAATATACTTTAAACCCTTATATGGTTTGGATTAAATGATAAAGTGAGCGAAAATTATCCAAATTAATAGTGTTTGAAAAACATGCGCTCCGAAACGAGTGTTTAATGAAAAATATAATTTTTCTTAAAAAAATTTAGGATAAATTACCTTGAACCCCGATGTGGTATACATCTTGGACTTATAACCCTTTTATGCCATGTGGTTCGAACTAATGGTAAACTAGACATAAATCATCAAAACTAATCATATTTACTATACACATGCCCATATTATGAGTTATTACCTGAAAATTCGTTTTTCCTCACAAAAAATTTAAAATTGTATGCCCAACCTACATTTATTGTTATTTACGTAAACTTATTTTCAAATTTGCTATACTTATATAAAATTTACAATCAAAAAGCACAAGCTACAAAGATGCATAAGATATTTTTATGATATTTTTTCTTTTATTTTATGCATTAGTTTACATATTTTTAATTGTAATAATAAATTAATATCATTTTCTTCATTTTTAACATGCAAATTGAAAGCTATAATTTTTGAAAATAAGGAAAAATGAATTATATGAAAGTTTTTATATTAAATTACATATCGGGTAAAAGTATAATTTCGAAAACTGTGACTTTAGATATTTTTATCTGTTTTATTATTAGTCCAACGCAAATAGGGGTTTAGGGTATTTTTTTTTCAAAATACATGGGGGTTTTGGGTTTGATAGTAATACCACATCGGGGTTTATAGTAATTTAATCTAATATAGATATAGGGTAAGAACGTAATTTCAACGAAAATAGTTAATTTGAATGATTTTCATCTACTTTACTACTTAGCTTATAGACCATATAAGAATTTAAAGTATATTTTCAAAACACATAAAAATTATAAATCAAATAATCATGCCACATAAAAATATTATGATAATTTATCTTAAATAAAATTAATAATTGTGCGACAATAGAAACTGATCACGATTTTATCGTTTAGAATATGATTTTCTTTTACGTGAATTGTTAGGTGTGATTTGCTGATTTGTCTATTCAAGGCAGACACCAACCTCGTTATCCACACGTGTGATGTATAGATTTCCTGATAGTTTCTTGATTTGTTTATTAAGTCCTGTAGTTATGTAAGAAAGACGCAACTTTTCTATTCTTGCGAGTAATACAAGGTTCCATTAGAAAAGTCTGTGATATTTATCTGAATTTGGGGAAAAAAAATATTTTATATGGCATTTGAATAATTTAGTGACTTATCCGAATGAATGGAGAACCAAACAAAACCATAGATTTAGTGTGTAATGAAAAAGATAATTGTTGGGAAAAAGAATTTTGTGATGTGCAGTACAGAATCATTTGACAAAATCAGTTTTTAGGGATGTTGTTCCATTGTACACATGTGAATGTGCTATCAAATAATGAATCACGTTGAGGAAATATTTAAATAAATTCGATTTCTTATCTCAATTATAAATTGTGGGATGTAAATCAAATAGATCTTATAAAATTTAATTTTAATCTATTATTATTATATATATGTTAATTGTTATGCTAAATAGTAAAGAAATAGGAAATGCCCTTGATAAATTTATGTATTATGTTTGACTTTATTTGATTTAAATTCAATAAAATCTCTTTTTAATATCAATATTTTGTTTCAATTTAAAATTACAAGACTAATAATCATGCAAATACAAATTTTATAAGAAAATACAATTATCATACGTTGTTCTTATAAAAGAGAATATTGATTTAATTTTTTAAGAAAAATAAAATTTATATATAATGTTCTAACCAATAACAATATTGAATAATAATAAAAAAAAAAATAAGTGAAAATAATTACAATGAAAGAGAAAAGATATAGAAATATATATAAAATATATAAATCTTGTATAAAAGACTCAATAGGTAAAATTTTTATGATGATAGTTGGTTATCATTCACTGACTATTCATTAATTTTTTAGAAAATAAATATTTTTAATAAATATATACAAGTATGACACGTGCAAAGCACGTACAATTTTCTAGTTACAATATTTATATACAGGATTCAAAATCGAATCTACTAAATATTTAATACAAAAATATGAACTAGAGACAATTTTCAACCAAGGGCAATGAAGGGCTTAAGCCCTATATCTATCCGACAAAATGCAACATAAATGATAAGAACTTTCTTTGTTACCTACCTATTGATCATAGGGGATAGATCACGTTTAAAAAATAAAAATTTTTAAAAGAAAAACCGATTCTACCCACACAAATAAAAAGCACTTTAGACCGAGAATATGTGGAAACTTTATTTATGCAAAGCCTGTAATAAGATGAGAAGACTTCAAAGTGAGATTTGTTGTATCCATAATATATCCAACAGAAAATATTTAACTAAGTTCGATTTTTTGATTTTATTTGTAAATTCAACTGTATGGTATTAAAGTATATGAATAAATAATATCAATTATTATAAATAAAATTTTATAAAATTTAATTTTGATTGTAAAATTTATAAATGGAGTGTAAAGACCATATTTATATAAGTATTTTTATAATCCATTACCAAAAAGGCCCTTACACGCAAAATAAAGTTGAGGATGAGTTTAAAACTTCTAATGCATTAAAAATAAGGGAAAATCGCCAAAATAGTCCCTCAACTTTTGCACTTTAGCCAGAATAGTCCACATCAAATTATTTTTAGCCAGTCCCTCCTTCAACTTTTTTTTTAGCCAGAATAGTCTTTTAACTTTTATTTTTTAGCCAAAAAAGTCCTTTTATGGTGTAGTCACCATAATTTTTTTTTTTTTTTTAAATTTCAGATGAAAGGACTATCTTGGCTAAAAAATAAAAGTTGGAGGACCATTCTCTTATACAAAAAAAGTTGAGGGACTATTTTGGCTAAAGTGCAAAAGTTGAGGGACTATTTCAGCGATTTTCCCTAAAAATAAAGTCGATGTGTCAAACTTCAAATGAATTTGGACTAAGATGGTTCTGTGCCTAACAATTAAGTTTTGTGAAATGAGTTTTCCCAAAGTAAAGAAAAGGAGAACAAAATATTAGTAGGAATTTGAGTTGGGGCCAGCTCGAACTTTGGGGAGCTTATTTTGAGTGACTTTTGGATTGAAATTTATTGAAATTGACAAGCTGAGCTTGGGCTTAAGGGGTGCGTGTGTGATTTGAAGTTTGGGCTCATCACAATCCAATTAACAGACCTACATATATGTTGTCCACAACTTTGAGATTGTGATTGGCATTGTGTCGTGGCAAGGATCTTCTGTCTGTGTTACTCTCTGTACCATCAAATAAACAGCTAAGATTCTTTGTAGTAATTTTAGTGGAGTAATTTTGACTGTTCATTTAGTGGTGTAACAAGAAGTGACACAGAATGTAAAATAAAAAATACTTAGCCTTATGTCGAGCCCAAAACTTCAAATAACAAACCCTTGTACGGAGGCATAAAAAATTATGCTAACTAAGATCTCTTATCCCACAACCTATCTTAATTTCTATTATACTACCGAATAAACAGTTAAAATATCTCTACTAAAATTCATAATTATATTTAAAAAGAATTTTAATAGTTCAATAGATAGTGGAATAGAGATAGAAGATCTTAAGTCAAAAACTTACATCCATAAAGAAAATCAAGAATGTAAGAAATAATGCTAAAATAGTTGCAAAATGTGCTCGGTTTTTTTTTTTTTTTTTTAATAAAAAAATTCTCCTTTTATCATTCTAATAACTTAAACTTATAACTAATAAGTCATAAAAAAAAAAACGTATTACCATTTAAATTTTATTTCATTATTATATGCTGGTCTTTTATGAAACATGAAAAAAAAAAAATAGTGAAGAAGAACAAGGGAATATGTATGTTTTCGTAATCATGGCTGCCACGATGAGTCCACCAACTTTTAACTTTTGCCGGCCACATGGAAAGAAAGAAATATAAAGTTTCACACACTTATCCTATTTCATTGGATATTATTGCTTCTCTGCATATTTTTCTAGAGTTTGGATAATGCAGTTCAGTAGTGGAGGTGTACAACCCTCACCCCACCTAAACTTTGAAAAAAAACTGTAAAATAAGTAAAGAAAATTTTTAAAATTTTAATTTTATCCTATAATCTGTTCCTAAAATTTATCAAATTTATCTTTTTCTTTATATTGATTCTGAAAACTTTAAATTTTTTATATCATACAATTAAAAATGTTGACAATATAAAAATTCCAATGACTTTTGATATTTAGTATATAAAGTAGACATATAATTTTCATCGTAAATTTATTTTTCAACTACATATCGTATAACAATTAAGTAATATATTGTTTATTCGATTGTAAAAATCTATGCTAGTACAATAATTTTTTTTAACTTTTAGTCCGCTATCCCCATCATTCTACCCCAGAGGGAAAGGTACTTCCCCTTTGAGTCGGTTGTGGGCGAGGAGGGATTCAAACACCTGTTCGTAGCCACGTACTCTAATCTCTCTGAGCTACAGGCCCCACCTCGTCTCCACCAGATCTGTTCCAGGAGTACCCTCAAAAAAGGACCATTTCCTCTCCCTACCATTTCGAGTTAAGAAGATGTGAAAGTGCTTCGTACAAATTAGGGCAATTCAACCGGACTTGTAATTGCATGTATTGAATTGTTTATTATATAAAAAAAATTTACTTTTATTTTCATGATACCTAAATATCCTTTAAAGTAATTGTTCCCTAACGTTAAGTCCTGACTCCACCCTAAACCCAAATCAACCACATCACCTAATTATTTGAAGGATTCAACTAATTATTTGAATCACAATTATGCTAATTTTTTTTTTTGAATAAAAAGTGCATTATCTATGATAAGATTATGATTTAATTACTTTTTCTTGTAAAATTATGTTTACGTCGATCCTTTTTATTCTATAATCAAAAACATTAATGTTGGATTAAAATGTGCTACTTTAATTACTTGTGAGGAGATAGAGTGAAAAGAGAAATATTAGAAGGATGCAGATTATTAATAAACTAGATTATTGCTTAGCTAGGTTTAACCAAACAACAGCATTAGTCCTTACAAATGAAATAAAACAAAATCCCAATATGATACTCTTTTTGTCTAACTTATTTTGTCATAGTTTGACTTTTCTGGTCATCTAGATTAATTTTGTAATCAATATATAGAATTATTTTATTTTTTATGAATTTTTTTTTTAACAAAAGTGAAATTTATATAAAGTATTATGACATGAAACTTAAAATTTATAAAAAAAAAATTAAAATATTTACAAAAGATTGATTTTTGAAAACTTGACTTATTGACCAAAAAAAAAGTCAAATATGATAAATATATTAAGATGGAGGTAATACTTCCATAATGTAATGTATATTGTATATGGAAAGGAAACAAAAAAAAAAAAAAAAAAACTCAATATTCTTACCTTGCATATGTCAAATTAAGATACCATCATACCATAAATACGCACAACCTTTGACCTTTAGCTTTTGACAAATATTTAGGTAGATGTCCCGATCTTTGATCAGACGCTGTGTGTGGATTAAATTTCAGAAAATTTATGATATCAGATGATGTAAGTAAAATTTTTTAAGGTTTAATTCTGACGAGTTTACACGTGAAATCAAAAACCGAATCTATCTAAATATTTTTCTTAGCTTTTAGAGTCACCCCCACACGAAAAAAATATACATAGCTTTTAGAGTCACCCCACACGAAAAAAATATAAAATTCTTTCTTTCTTTCTCTGCTAATTGTTGATTTTTTAATTTTACTGTTCTTGCTTGTTTAATTTTGTGAAAATATTTTAATTTGTCTGAAATAGTTTCTTTAAATTAAAATAGTACAGTTACTTGCACAACTCAAATTTTACATTACTGTTATAATTTAACCAACAATACCCATGCAGCGCAAGTCCAGCGTGTTCTTGAGAGAGGAGTTCCTGCATTAATTGGTGTATTAGCCTCCATTCGGCTTCCTTACCTCTCAAGAGCTTTTGATGTGGCTCATCGTTCTCGATTCCTTACCTGTNACCCCTGGGAAGAGTTTGGTAAGTTATCTCATCTCTTTGTAACATAGTTATCGAAAATTCTTTATACGTATTAAAACATGATTCATTTACGTCATGAAATACGGTATTTCACGTTTCCAAACATCAAAAAAACGTATTTTTATTTATTAAGAAAATGAGAATATTTTCTAAATTTATCTAATTAGAATTATTTAGTATTAGATTGAAAATAATAGTTCTAGAAAATTAAACATTTTATTTTCTATAGTCATTAAAAGTTTAATATTTATTAAAATTTTAATACTATATACTATCAACCATCTTCTTATACTTACAATGTAGTAAATTTTTTAAAAAAATAATATACCGCGACAACTAAACTTACCTACGTATCTAATACTTTAAAAGTGGTGAATCGCGTCCGTATGCATTTCCTAACATATCGCAATTTTGAAATAACATGGCTATGGTTCAAACATACTTGGAGCAGATGGGCTATATTTAATTGAAGTTGATCGGATTTTCTGACGTCCTGGTGGCAACTGGATTTCACTGGAAAGGCTGGGATCGAACACCCGAAGATCTGAAAGCAGACCGAGATGGAATTGAGCACATTGCGAAAAGGTTATGCGGGAAGAAAGTGAAACAGAAAAATGACCTTACTATTTGGCAGAAGCATTTGAATCATATGCACTGCGAAATCAACCAGAAGGTGTTCAAGCAACCACGCTTTTGCCGGGCACAAGATTCAGATAAAGGATGGTAATGTTCTGAATCTTTTGAATTTGTATTCTGCAATTTCACATTTTTGTTATTCGAAATTTAAGTCTACTTTAGTGGATGTAGCATGATTTATACTAGCGAAAGCTCGCTCTCTATACTTGATGCATATTTATATTTTTTGTCTTCACTTGTCCAAAGGAGATTTTTGAATATGATGACTTTGTATGACAAGCTGATCCATCCCCAGATGCTTTCCTTAATTTTTGTAATTATCCAAATATATGATCCAATATTTAATTCTGATATAGTTTATCAATTTGACTTAATAAATATCTTGTGATAATTATCACATTGAGATAATGATTACACATTGTATAAGATTTATTCTCATGAAAATTCACAGGTTGAAAAACTGCACAAATATCTGAGTATTTTGGGTCCCTGGCCGACACAATGAAATTACATTTCTAGAGAAATTTGGGTTTAGAAGCACCCAAATAATTATTTTTCTATTCCACTACTGAGAACTAAACTTCATGTCCCACTTGCTTTCACGTGAGACCGCATCTTATTTCCTGAATAGATGTACTGCTCATTATTTATTACTGTGTTATGGCCATATATTTTTAATATATGAATTTTGATATCATGGACATGGGTTTATGATTTTGATGTTTTTTATTGAAAACTAAAGTTAGAAATATAATAAATTAGATTTCTATATTTTTTTTTGATTAAAACGCAATTTTTTGATGCCCAAATGGATGGGAATATGTGCGGGTTGCATTCGGGTCGCAACCGGGTCGCACATACCCGTTTGGACACAAACGGGTGAAGAAGAAGAAGTAAAAAAAAAAAAAAAGGGAATTTGCTGTGGGAAAGTTTCGAACTGGTGACCATTTGGTCACCAGGCCCATGTTCTGGCCATTGGGCCACCCTGCAGTTTATGTGTTTAGTTATAGGTATTTTTTAATATAGTTAAAAAAAAAATTTGATTTTTCCCTTGGGAGGAATCGAACCTGAGACCACTGTTGTGACCACTGGAGCACTCTGTGGTATATGGAATTTATGAATAAAACAATACTATATAGTAGTTCTCACTCATTTATTAAATACTATATAGTAGTTCTCACTCATTATTAAAATAAAAAGGTGGTTGCTGGGATTCGAACTCGTGACCATTTGGATATAAGTCACGCGCTCTGACCATCAACCTATATCTGTCTCTTATACACATCTAGATGTGTATAAGAGACAGGTTGTTCAACAATTTCAGGTATTGGTTGAACAGGATCTATTCAAGTGTTCTTTGGAAGGTTTAGAACCTGAGACCTTCAGGTTAAAGGTTAGATAGTCTGACCAATTGAACTATTCAAATTGTTTAGTTGTAAAATGTCTTATTTATATATATTATACTTCCAGTTTGTTGTTTGAATATATATATATGTTGTGATTTTTCTGTAATTATTAATGTCTGTGATCTATATATATATTTTTTAATTATAGAGTACCGCAGCATCTTTAATTAAAATATATATATGTGTGTGTACAGTAATTCTGTAATTTTGAGATCACCTATAATATAAGACATTAATTGTTAATTATAGCACTTCTCTTTAATATAATAAATTTTATCCCACAGGAATTTTTATTATATTATATTGTGTGATTAAAGGGATGAAATATTAAATTATATTCCTTAATTTACCCACAGGAATTAAGGAAAGGAACATGATTTAATATTTCGTCATTTTGATTATATAAATTTATTTGAATTTATTTGAATTAGGAATTTAGCCTACAGGCAATTTCTATGTCATGTAATTCATATTATTACTATGTTTTGCATTGGTAAAACATAATAAATGTTAATATGCCTCAAATTTTGATATAAGCTTGTATGTAATTATTTGTGCAGTTTTTCAACCTGTGAATTTTCATGATAATTAATGTGACATTCCCGAGCTCAAGGGTGACAACTATAAGTTGTGTATTCGAGACAGCCTGTCTCTTATACACATCTAGATGTGTATAATTAGACATTAGGAATGTTGTTCCAACATTATAATCGTCTCGGCGTGATGTTCATAAAACCAACATCTCAACTGCATTCGGGGTTACGTCGATCGGTATAATAATGTCCGAGAGCTATTGAAGGCCATTAACTGCTCATTTGAGTCTTCAGATAAGGCTTTAGCAAGCACCCTAATAATGAAATTCTCTACCTTGAAGCTCACCACTATCAAAGGAGTGCGTGAACACATCATGCACATGAGGGACATGGCGGCTCAACTAAAAAAATCTTGAGGTTACAATGTCTGATTCTTTTCTTGTGCACTATATACTGAACTCTCTACCACAGCAGTATGGGCCTTTCAAAATCTCTTACAACACACATAAGGACAAATGGTCCATCAATGAATTGATGACCATGTATGTGTGCAAGAGGCTTGAATGTACTTGTTCTTTCCTTGAGTTGCCATTTGCTTAACTCAAGGAATATACATACATTCATTCAATTCTCTTAAACAAATCTAAAGATATCTCTTCATCCGAGATATTAAGAAGGAAGAATCAATCCACCATGTGTTATGATTACATAATGTTGGATTTAGTTTGTTTTATGAATCTGACCTTATCGGGAATGGTATTATGTTTGATGGTCTTTTTCAAATTAATTTGCAAAACAATGCTACATTAAGTAATCACTTAACAACATGTCTGACATATGTTGTCCGAATATGGACACATATTGTCAAAAGTATTTCATCACTTTCATAGATGATTTCTCACGATGCATGTATCTCTACTTGCTTGATAACAAAAATGAAGCATTAGACGCCTTTAAGGTGTTTAAAGCAGAAGTAGAGAAACAATGTGAAAAACAAATTAAAATTGTGAGATCTGATAGAGGTGGTGAGTACTATGGCAGATACACCGAAGATGGACAAGCACTGGTCCTTTTGCAAGGTTTCTTCTTGAGCATGGGATTGTTGCCCAATACACTACAGGTTCTCCGAGCCAAAATGGTGTAGCGAAAGAAGAAACCGAACATTATTGGATATGGTGCGGAGCATGCAAGCATGCTCAAAACTTCCAGAATCTTTGTGGAGTGAAGCTCTCAAGACAGCTGTGTACATATTAAACCGAGTTCCAACCAAGGCTGTCCCAAGGACACCATTTGAATTATTTAAAGGTTGAAAACCGAGTTTACGACATGTACGCATTTGGGGATGCCCATATGAAGTGAGAGTTTATAACCCACAAGAAAAGAAGTTGGACCCAAGGACCATGAGTGGATATTTTATTGGATATGCTGAAAGGTCTAAGGGATATACATCTAGATGTGTATCTAATAGTACAAGAATTGTGGAATCAACAAATGCCAAGTTTCTTATAAATGATCTAATTAGTGGGAGTGATAGATCATTGGGTCATTAGATCTGAATAAAAATATTCTATGGGATAAATTGTCCACTTCTAGGAGTTCATGTATTATTGTTATTCATGACTATAATAGGAGATCAAGTATATTAGTCATCAGTCCTTGAATCATTATTAAACTGCTGATAATGATCTAGTAGATCCTGTTCAACCAATACCTGAAATTGTTGAACAACCAGTTGAACAACATATTCCTCAGGATAATGTTGGAACAACATTGAGAAGATCTACTAGAGTAAGAAAAACAGCAATTCCTGATGACTATATGGTATATCTGCAAGAGTTTGAGTATAATATTGGAGCCGAAAATGATCTCGATTATACAGAAACATTTTCTCCTGTATCTAAGAAAGATTCTCTTCGAATTATTATGGCATTGGTTGCCCATTTTGATTTGGATTTGCATCAAATGGATGTGAAAACGGCGTTCCTTAATGGAGATCTAGAGGAAGATGTTTATATGAAACAACCTGAAGGATTTTCCTCTAGTAATGGTGAGCATTTAGTTTGCAAGCTTAAAAAATCTATATATGGATTGAAGCAAGCCTCCCGTCAATGGTATTTAAAATTTCATGGTGTGATCTCTTCATTTGATTTTGAGGAGAATATCATGGATCAATGTATATACCAAAAGGTCAGTGGGAGTAAGATTTGTTTTCTTATTCTGTATGTAGACGACATCTTACTTGCAAGTAACGATAAATGATTGCTACATGAGGTGAAACAATTTCTTTCTAGAAACTTTGATATGAAAGACATGGGTGAGGCATCTTATGTCATTGGCATAAAGATCCATAGAGATAGAACTCGATGCATTGTTGGGTTTGTCTCAAGAAACCTATATTAACAAAGTTTTAGAGAGGTTTCGGATGAAAGATTGTTCACCAAGTGTGGCACCTATTGTGAAGGGTGACAGGTTCAATTTGGACCAATGTCCGAAAAATGACTTTGAGCGGGAACAAATGAACAACATTCCATATGCTTCTGCCGTAGGAAGCCTAATGTATGCTCAGGTCTGCACAAGGCCTGACATTGCATTTGTTGTTGGAATGTTGGGAAGATATCAGAGTAATCCAGGTATGGACCACTGGAGAGCCGCAAAGAAGGTAATGAGGTACCTTCAAGGAACAAAAGATTACATGCTTATGTACGGACGGATGATAAACTAGAGGTGTTTGGCTACTCGGATTCGAGACTATCTTGGATGCATTGATTCTAGAAAATCGACATCTGGTTATGTCTTTATGCTAGCCGGTGGAGCTGTGTCTTGGAGAAGTGCTAAACAAACTTTGATTGCAACCTCTACTATGGTAGCATGTTCCAAACATCTTACCTTGAGGCTCTTATACACATCTAGATGGTTATAAGAGTTTCAAATAAGGGCTGCGCAACTGAATATGAAAAACAGGCAATTGAGGTTATTTTGTGACAAAATCAGCTAAATTTTTATGGCTAAAAACAATAAGAGTGGTAACGAAGTAAACACATCGACATCAAGTACTTAGCCATTAGACACGTTTAAAGAAAATAAAGTGGTCATTGAACACGTTAACACCGAATTGATGATTGCCGATCCCTTGACTAAAGGCATGCCACCAAAGAATTTTAGGGATCATATAGTCAGAATGGGACTTGGTTCCATGATATGACCTCATTTTACATGTACGTACATTTAATATTTTCATTGAAACTCTTATTCAATTGTGTTTTTCATATTCAGTTGCGCATACTTATTTAGTTATTTGAGAAAACACACTTAAGTTGGACCTATAATAAGCATAAGGCTTATTTATTAAGGTATGTTATCACATAAAAGTTTAGTGTTGAATTTGAGACATAATGCATAGTAATACATGGAAGACAATACTTGTTTCTTAGAGGACTTGTCACCATGATTCATGTATTTTGGATCTTACTTGTGAGATTTGATAGTTTGTATATCGAATGAAATATGTGGATCAAGTGGGAGAAATGTTGGAATTTTTGTAATTATCCAAATATATGATCCAATATTTAAAGAGATACTTGTAAGATTCTGTGAGTAATAGTGAAGTGGGATCCTCTTTTTAAGAGACTCTATTTAATAACAACAATAACAAGTATACACAGAAACATTCTTTGAGTAAGACACAGATTAAATTCATTTTTATAGATTAAGAAATCTATCAGTTCTTACTCAAAGAATGTTTCTAGTATACTTGTAAATGTTGAAGGCAATAGAAGGGGAAAAAGAGGATTATACTTCACTGTTAGAACACACTCTTACAGTGATACCAAAACCGGTTTGTACTCGAGGTGTTAGGATCTAAGTATCGGGAATTTGGTTAAAGTTAATTTTAGAGCCCTTAACAACGATTTATATGGAAAAACATATAAAAATTTACGTGGTTCGGTCAATGGATAGAGGAGAGCAATATTTTACTATATGAAACAAATATAAACCTTAGAAAAAATTCGAAAAGATTGAAAGAGATGTGACAAAAGAATACACTAGAGCTAAACCAAAAAAACAAATTAAAAACTCTATGTTCTTGCTTTCGATTGGTACTGCCCCGAATGAACTGCTTGAGGTTCCAATTTATAGGCAAACTTCGAAGAAACTGCCAAATTGAAAATTTGAAATCCAATCAATGAGGGCCAGCAAACAAGGAACCACCACTTCAATTTTGTAAAGAAAAAGTGTTTGGTTTCTGAGCGTGTCAGGTGGTAAAACCACCTTTACATGCAACACGAGGCCAGGGGCTTTAGCAACTCAATAATCTTTGCAACCTTTGGTCTTGACCCCCCAAAAAAATCTGATCGACATCGAAGGCTAATATAATATCTTTTTGCAGTGCTTGGACCAAAATTTGTGTGCATGTTATATTGAACGGTGTTGAACAAATTGTTCATTTGAAAAAATGGAAACCCTTCTTATTGGAGGATCATGATACTTCCCAAAAATCATGGAAGTACTGAAAAAACTCTGCATTGCAGGTACGCCAAAATGGAGGCCTGTTTAACTCCCCTGCCTGAAGTGTCTGACATCAAAGAAATTGCTGGTGGACCTCTAGTGAAATGGCCAGAGAGACTGACAGCTCTCCCTCCAAGAATTAACAGTGGAAGTTTGGAAGGGGTTACAGTAACAAACTTTGAAGAAGATACATACTTGTGGAAGCAGAGAGTCTCACACTACAAAGTCTTGGATTCTCAGTTAGCAAGCAGAGCCCGGAAGGTACTGAAACTTGCTTGATACGAATGCTCACCTAGTAGGGTTTGCTGCTGCTCTTGCCAATTATCCAGTATGGGTTATCAATGTTGTTCCCACTGAGGTAAATTTGAAAATGCTAGGAGTCATCTATGAGCGTGGATCAATTCGGACTTATCAGAACTGGTATGCCTTCTCGTATTAATTTCATGCTCAACTTTGTTCTGTAACTATTTCTGCGAATTTTCATACATCAAATAATCATATTTTCATGCCTATATTCATTGTCTGACCTCCTTCAAATTAGTGGAAGTTATCGGGCCTGTGCACAAGTAGCTTATGTTTACTTTTATTTGTATCAAACTGATTCTGTTGTCTCTTCAATATTTCTTGCTACACATTGTGGAGAATCACAGTACATAGTTCTTGATGTTCAAAATTTTTTCTATTCCTGACTAAAGCTGTTTTTAACTGACAATGATACTTTGTTTTAGGTGTGAAGCCATATCTACTTACCCAAGAACCTATGATTTCATTCAGCTGACTCAGTCTTTAGCCTCTACAAGGACAGGTAACATGTTTGGTGTGTGGTTCATGATTAATTAATCAATTATTAATAAACTTGTGATTTCAAGTATTCTTTTTCATGTTGGTATGTAGCAGATGTGAAACGGAAGACATCCTATTGGAAATGGATAGAATATTACGATCACAAGTTAGTGTTATTATCCGAGATGATGTTAATGTTTTGGTGAATGTTAAGAGCGTAGCGGACAGACTTCAATGGGAAATCAGAATGGTCGATCACGAAGGTGGTCCTCATGTGAGGGAGAAGCTCCAAATTGCGGTTGGACAGCAGCAGCCACAAGTGAAGATCAAGAAGGGTCCAGAACACCTTAGTACGTACTTGGTGCTTCCTTTTCCTATCCTAACTTACAGTTTTCAAGAACGTTTCTTTTTGCTCCTGTTAAAAATTCTTTCAACAAATGATTTTTCGACCGCCTTTGCATATTTATACAACAGAGAGAGTATATGCTTTTCTCTCATTAAAATGTTTGATTAGTTATTTTGATCTTCCTGTAAAGAACAATGAGCTTTCAAGTGCATTTGCCCCGGTGCATTTTTGGAATATAAAATGCATTATTGCTGTTGGTAAACTAGGTTCATTTGATTAATTTGTATTGAAACTGCTGCAATTTCGATAAAAATGCAATTAGGCCATCTAGTCTTCTTGAAGAAAGGAAGAGAATTGAGCACATTGTTGAATTAAGTTCTGAACCTGATTAACTTCTTTATGTAATCCTTATGTTTGTAATTGTAAACCCTGCTATAGAGGATGAACTTAATTGAAACAAAGGTAATATAGATTTCTTTTCTAAAACTGCTTTACTTCATGTTCTCTTTTCGTTTGATTCAAGAAATATAACCATTGATTTCAATTCTGCAAACTTCCCTGTAGTTGGTGGGGCTAGCAATCTCTAGAGTAGAGTACTAGTACATGCTATAAGAAAACTAGAATCACAAAGTGCTGTTATTTCATTGGGTAGATTTGATCAAAGTTGGGAAGTCTAGGGGCTCTAAGTAACCTTGGTTGATCACTGAGATAGATGGCTGACCATGTTTGGTCGAGGATAACACTTAACCATCAAGGATTGAACCATATCTGCTAGAAGTCCACCACTTGCACTCATGTCTTCCTCTTGACTACCGATTCTTTCCCAATCAAAACATTGCAGTAAAGGGACCTTATTCTTCTTGAGCAAGTAGAGATGGCCGATTAATGGCAGGGTGGGAAAAGAGGTTGGCAGATTGGTTTGTATCTTGTGAATGAAACGGTGGATTAAGACATGGAGAATTGGAAGCAGCACAACAATGTACAAATATGAAATGGTTTCCATGGATGCAAAGGACATTGTCACACTGGAGGGAGTCAGGAGTGGTGTTTCTTGATGAGTAAGGTGAATGATCACAAGTCACGTGTTAAGTAATTGCTTTGCAATATAATGAGGACAATATGAGGATAATTTTCATACTTAGTATTAGAACATAAGTATCTTCCTTATTTCTCTAGCATTTTGTCTTGTCGGTAAATACCATGTTCTTTTATAATGGGAGTTTAAATAATTTTTGTGTTTTTGTTTTGGAACATGATTACCCTCAAATGATTAGGAAGCATCTAAGCATCTTTTTGTTCCTGGCATTTTGTTTTCATCCTAAATTTCCAGTTTTATAGTTGAAAAAAAGTCAGCTGTCACTTTCAGAACTTAGAAGTATAAGGACCTAATTATGTCATCAGGATTCGGTGCAGTATGTTGACATACATTTGTTAGAATGTGAGGAAATTATGTCCGTTTTAATCTTAAATTTTATTTGTAATGTTAAACAAACTACATTTACTAGTGTTTTGGCCTGCCTAGACCACTGAGTTTTACAGAACACTTCAGTTGAACAAAAGAAGTCTCCCAATTCAATTTAGAGAAGTAACTTGGTCAAATAAAGAAAAACTCCCTAC
This sequence comes from Cinchona pubescens, assembly GCA_025175665.1. Taxonomy (NCBI): domain Eukaryota; kingdom Viridiplantae; phylum Streptophyta; class Magnoliopsida; order Gentianales; family Rubiaceae; genus Cinchona; species Cinchona pubescens. Next base: position 246,556 of record JANKKI010000145.1, on the reverse strand, counting down.
ACTGAATATAGAATACTAGCTGGATGATGTAAACCAAAAAAAGAAAAAAAACCCAAAATACTCAATGAGTCATACTGGATCTATCCTTCCACATAAATAACTATTCCAATTTTGCACAACTATCATCTCCACCTTCAAGGTCAATATATACAAGCGATTTTACTGCTTGTTTTGTATACATGGGTGCGATTTTACTGCTAGTTTGCTACATATTTTAATGTGTGCACACTTTAGGGGTGTATATATGCACAGTGTGCATTTATTGATTCAGAACATCCCCCTTGACAAAATATATATATCTATATCAACTCTACTATAGAAAATTAAAAAGCATACAAGATTATCTGAACCATCAAGTGCTATGTATTGCATTATTCCAAATTTGACTGAAAACTGGAATTGTAAGTGGCCTAACTTCTAAGAAGACATGGTTAGTAATTCATAAATCATAATTGAGACAGAACAGGCTGACCATGTTTGCTCGAGGACAACACTTAACCGTCAAAGGCTGAACTTTAAATGCTAGAATTCCACTGCCTTCACTCATGTCTATTTCTTGACTACTGATTCTTTCCCAATCAAAACACTGGAGTAAAGTCCCTAATGCGAGTGCAATGGAGCTCATAGCCAAGTTGTCCCCCGGGCATCTTCTCCTCCCTGATCCAAAAGGTATAAACTTAAATTCATCATTGTTTTTTTCTACGCCTTCAAATCTCTCGGGTATGAATTTTTCTGGTTCCTTCCACAACTTCAGGTCGTGATGTATGGCCCATACGTTCACCAACAGCATAGTTCCACGCGGAACATGAAATCCTGCAACTCTGCAATCCTTGGAGGAATAATGGGGTAGTAGAAGTGGTATTGCTGGATGAAGTCTCATAGTTTCTTTAATGATGCAGCGGAGATATGGAAGTTGAGCCATATCCGAATCACCCATGAGACGGTTGTTATCAATGACCCTATCATCTAGAAAAGATCTCAGCCTGTGCTTTCTTCATAACTTCCGGATGGCTAAGCAATAGGGAAAACGCCCACTCCAACGTACCTGCTGAAGTTTCTGTACTTGCTTGATATAAAACCTGTGAAAGTAATGCAATTACTATAATATCAGGGAATACTTTTGCATTTGAATGTCTATCACATTAATGATTTTGTGCCGCAGAATTTATTAATTGTGTAACAATTTATTACGTGTATGAGGTGAAATGCACAAACATATTAGTATATTGTGTACACTATTTAAATTTTGTTTTTGATCATATGGCATAGAAGTCAATGTCCCTTTTTTTTTTTTTTACGCTTCATAGCTACAAATGTACATTGAATTGTTCCCCAATTTTTGAAATGTTGAGATTTATTTTTCATGTAATTCAGTAAACAGAACATAAATACCATCGTTTCTGATCATATATAAAATCGCTTACCGATACCAGGCCTTTGACAATTTCATCCGGGAAGCCCTCTGATTCATTTGCCTGCAATTCCAATAACACCTGAATCATACTTCTCTTCTTCCCTTGAGCTTCAGTTGTTGTTTGATCATCGGTTTATGTCCTTCTGTATTCTTCTAGTAATGCTTGCAGTACTGCAAGAATTCCTGTGTAAAGAATCAAATCTTTCTCAATGTTTCCATACCCAAAGTAGCGCATGAATGGCATGAAATCCACTACACTCGTCTTCGTTGCCAGCTTCACAATATCAGCTCTAATCTCTTTAAACATCTTTGCTTCTTTTGAATTCTCCTTGCTCTTGCTGTAATATTTCTTTCCAAAGACCATCCGTGTCATTACATTGAATGCAAGTTCGAATAGCACCGACTTTATGTCCACGACGAACGGCCTTTCTGTATTTGATGCAGATTGTTGAAAGAGACTCCCAATCAGTGCTTGTACCTCATGACTTCGGATATAAGATTGCATCTGGACAGTGCTGGCGGATAATAGTTCCACGGTTGCAAGCCGACGAAGGTTTCTAGTATTGTTGGCCATAAGATGACCAAGCCAAAGAGGTATGATTATAGCCCAAATATTTCCCTACAAGAAGGGGAGGCCGGTTGGCGAAAATAACATCATTTTTTGATAAACATTCTTCTACAGCCGAGGGAGAGGAGACTAGGAGGACTTTGCGAGAGCTGCCGAACCTGAGGTAAAGAACAGGACCATATTTCTTGGAGACATCAGCCAGGGCTTTATGGAAAGGTATGTTCTTCTTCTTGATCAAGTAGAGATGGCCTATTAAGGGAAGTGTTGGAAAAGGGATTGGTGGGAGATTTTGTAGTTTGTTAAAGAAACGTTGAGTTAAAACAAAGAGAACTAGAAGAACTATGGCAAGGGTAAAATGTGATGAAATGGCTTCCATAGATGATAAGGACATTGTCTTGTTGGAGGGTGTTTGTTTGCTTGGCTTCATTATATATAGGAATGTAGTATAATGCTAATAAAGACAAAGGAGAATAATTTCCTCTCTTGGTATAGTAGATTACCCTGATGAGCATCTTCTTTGTGCCATTTTGTCTTGTGCATGTGAATTATTAGCTTTGGTAAACTTGGATTTGTTAAAAAACTTCAGCTGTTAGAGGTAGGGACTAATGTTGATTAGGTGAGGTTGGTAGATGAATACGCATCAATCATGTGTATACAAACGTAAAAATATGTATACACTAGAATTTCTGTATCATAGGGTAGTTTTTTTTTTTTTTTTTGGCCAAGTAGGGACGAAAATTGACCTGATCCGACAATGCCGAGTGGAAGGACCATCGCTCAAACAATAAAAGTTACTCAAGACATAACAGACTAATCTTCCCCAAAAGCTCAAATTGACGAGAAAGTTTGACCTCTCGATGTCGGCTCTTCGCCACCTAAGGCTATAAATTGTTCCAAGGGTTGAATTGTTTGCCCATTAAAGCGGTACGTGAGCTAAGTGTGTCGCTTGCATAAAAAAGATACTAACTATACACCGTAGTCCTAATGTTTGTGATCTAACTACACAATATCTATACAACTTGAAAAAGGTCAACCTACTCTATTTCCTGTCTATAGATTTCGTTTAGACAATTATTATTTTAAATATTATTTGTAATAATACTGTAACTATTTTTTGAAATGTGACACATGTAAGATTAAAAGATGATTGGAAAATGTATTTAAGTAATGATTGCAAAATATTATTTGAAGAATAATAAATAATTTGATATCTTAATTATCGTTTTAATTAATGACTTGTTATCTTCACAAGATATCCTAAAGAAAACATCCAATTAGCTCCAAGTACATAATTGGGATAATCTTACAACATCAACCTCAATAAAAAGTTGAAGGGGTTGTTGTAAGAATAAGTTTTTGCTATTCATTTCGACAATGTATAGTAAGTATTATATATGATGGAAAACGAGAATTTCTTTTATTTTTTAATCATCTAACAATATAAAATATTTGCTCCATAATTTTTCTTGCCGTAGATTAATTTTCATGATTGGAAGGCAACCCTGGGGTGCGCAAGGAAGCATCTTCCAACTATTAACACAGTTTAATAGAGTGAAGCCAGTGAAGTGAGTTTAAAAAAAAAAAAAAAAAATTCAATGTTTTGGCGAGTCTAGCAATATAATGATGAAAAATATTTAGGTAGATTCATATTTAACACCATTTATAGACCTTATAATTAAGATTTAATATTATAAAATTTTGTTTACATCAATTGATATTATATATCTTAAAAGATTTAGTTCACACAAGATTTATAAATGAAGTTAAAGATCACGTCTATCTAAATATTTACATTATATCATAAGCTACTTGTACGTATGTTATATATTGTTGTAATGTATTAACAAGAAGTTTGCATATTAGTACTTGTGTTACATATGTTCTATACTCATTGCATTAATCTTCAAAGTACTTTCTTATTTTTAGTTACTTTTTATCTTTTCACTATATATAATATTGAAATGGCTTATTTTCTTTTTATATAAAACTTTATAAAAATCAAGTATATACAAACTATATTTTTAGAAGATTATATGGTAGGCTGGGAACGACAGCACGAGGTTTTGAATCACCCTGGTGGTATTAATTACCACAAAAAAAAAAAAAAGATTTAATTTACTCATAGTGGATGCAATTGGATGATTTAATAATGTGGTATTGTAATGATGGTATTTGTCAAGAGGAAAGATAACGGTTGAAATGATTTAGTAAAATTTTCATTCCCTATGGCTTTCAACATTTAATTTGAGAGTTAGTCTTGCGTTTTATTTTTTATTTTTTCGGAATATTTCCTCAATTTAAAAATAATTATTACTTTAAATAAATTATTTTATGCCAAATTACTTGTTATTTTAGAAAATCAAGAAAGTATTAAAAGATATTTTTTCAACTTTTATCCTTAGTGACGTATTAATGGGAGAGAATTATGTAGTTAGATTATGAAAAATAGTAATTTATTCACTTTGATTTTTAATTTATTTATAAAATTGATCTGCAATTTTATAAAAAAAGGGAGTAATTAGTTATTTTATGCACTTATTCCTAGCTGTTTCTCTTAAAGAACTTCTAGCTAGGCGGAAGATGTAAGCCAATTGAGCAATATTTATTTAATTAGTGTTGGCAATTAAATTATAATGGTATTAGCAAAACAAATTAATACTAATTAGTTTTCAGTTTTAATTAATCGAATATTTTCTTGGATTAGAACGAAGAGAAACTAGTCACACTACTAACTGAAATTATTGCTTTGGATATAGCTAGTATTCATACTTCTCTTTGCTGCTAATTAATGATCGAAACTACGTACCTCTCCCCCTGTTTCTTTAGCTCTAATTATAGTTTCTCAATAATCATCTCGAGGTTAAAGCTAAAACGAGAGTTTCAATAGAGAATGTAGAAAGAATTCTCATGTTACTTATTTAAGGAATATTCATTAATTGTCTGAAATTGTACAGAATTATAATATTTACTAAGCTAAGTTAATTCATGTGATTGATAGATAAGAAAATAAACCAATCAAGAGATAAAAATTACAAGCAAAGATATCACAAATAACAAAAGAAATGATTTGATCATGATAAGATATATATATAAATGATTTTTGCATCTAATTAGTTAGTTAAGGGAGAATATATGAATGCTAATTGGTAAAATTCAAATATCCAATTAATTCTCTCTTCTTTTCCTCTCCTTTTTTTCCCACACTAATATTTTGCCTACAGCCAAAGAAAAGGGATAATTTCACTTTACCCCATGAACGTTTAAGGTCACTATTACTTGAATTTCTAATGTTATCTTTTAGGTATTTAAGACTCTAGATTAACGATCAAATCTAACAGTGTAATTTTTTTTAAAATCTAAAATGACATTTCTACTCGCTTCTTCATGACACCTAAAATATTTTAGTTTCTATCCATAAATAGAGTTTGATAAAATTTAACATGGTGATGAATGATCGAAAATTATTGAATTATATCCACAAAATAGGAGAAAGGAAAAAAAATGAATCAAGTAAAAATAGAAATTAAAAAAAAAAAACAAAGAAGAGATAATGAAAGAAGGATATTTTTGTCAAAAAAGAGAATGAATGTGGAGTTGAATTTAATAAAAAGATTTAAATATTTAAAAAATAACATTAGAATATAAAGTAATAATGAGTCTAAACATTAAAAAAGTAAAGTGAAATTAATCCCAAAGAAAATTTATTGTGGTGCAAAACTGCAAACTCATTGATGAAATGTTCTAATTCTCATCATTGGGTATATATGTATTTATATCAAGCATAACATTTAAAAAAATAAATCCATTAATGTATGTTGTTTATGGAAGTTTTCCCGTTATATTAAACGCCTACCATTGTTTTTCGACGTAAATTGGGGCATCAAAATTTTCGCCCGCAGCAATTAATGCACTTAAAACGTTAAAATTTCATGTCATAACAACTCTCCCAGTTTTACTATCTCCATATAGGGGTGTAATGTAAATGAACACAAAATGACTTCTACACTCTAATATTTAAATTTATTTATTTATTTTAATGAGATCGAAATTTGGTTTAAATATTTGACTTATTTATCATTCAAACTGAATGTTAATCAATTTTTTTTGAGTCGAACTCGAATCGAATTCGAGTATTTTAGAATTTTTTATGTGTAAAATTAAAAATTTTAATTTATTGAGAGTCGAATAAAAAAATTAACGAACGCTAAATTTTATTTAAATTTAGTTTAATGATTGGTGAACCAAATTCGAACAAACTCTTACTAATCCAAATTTAATTCAAGTATCGAATAATTTGAATTCATTTGCAATCCTATCTCTATGTCTTTCATTTAATCAAATATTACTACTACAAAGTCCAAAATATCCACACATGTGAATCATGTAACGGAGTGATCTCGTGGTTTGAAGTTAAAGGAAAAAACGAGATTGATTTGGAAAATAATATCATAAATTCGATTTTGAATCTTACTTGTACATCTCACGATTAAGATTAAATTTTATAAAATCTTGTTTATATAAATTGATATTATAAATTTTATAATATTTGATACAGAATCTACAAATAAAAGTTATAGATCAAATCTACTTAAATATTTTCCGATTGATTTTGTTTCTAGCGTGATAGAATTGAATAAAATATTTATTTCTTATCCAATGCACGATGCGTAGCTTGTTGATATTTTGTTTCCTTTTTCTAATCCCTAAATGTTAGGTGTCCATATATATACATAAAGAAACAATTCTCATGTTACTTATTTTCAGGTAGAAAGTGACGAACAAGAATCCTCTTTATTTGGAGGTAAATGAAGACGTCTTTATTTATTCCTCTAATTAATGACACCTCACTTTTTGTTTAAATTAACTATTAAATTTTATCCACATAACTATTTTACTACCTTAAACACTCAAAATTACGTCATTTCAATTGTTATTTTATTTATATAACAAATTTAAATTTAAGTATAAGAAAAAATTAAATACTTAAAAAATAATGAAATTATAATATTATGTTATTCCAGTTTAATGACTTACAAAAATTTTTGTTGTAAATTTTTATTTGTTGCAAGAATCTGAAATCTTATCAATTATGTATATTTTTAATTAAATAGTATGAATCTTAATAAAATAATTTGATTAATTTTCTTAAATGACAATGATTTTTAAATTCAACTTATTATCAAGGAGAAGAAAATAAAAACTACGTAGTTTTGTTATAAAAATTTATAGAAATGATGATTTGACAAATATCTAACCTATGATTATGCATTTCGATGAGGTATCATTCATTTAAAGAGGTAAATGATAATCTTCCATTTACTCTCTAAATGGAGAGGATCCTTGTCTAAAAGTGAAAGTCCAAGTTTGACTTATTTATGATTCGAACTAAACGTAGACGAGTTTTAATTGAGGCAAACTTGAATCGAGTTTGAGTAGATGAGTAATTTAAATTTTTTTACATATAAATTTAAAATTTTTAGTTTATCGAACTGAGGTCGAGCAGAACAAAAAAATTAACAAACACTAAATTTTGTTTGAGTTTGACTTGATGATTGACAAACTAAACTCGAACAAATTTTTACTGAGCATGAATTCAATTCAAGTACCGAATAACTTGAATTCATCTACAACCCTATCTCTATACGTGAATTATGTAACAGAGTGATCTAGTAGTTGAACTTAAAGGAAAAAAAAAAACGAGATTGATTTTTGTTTCTAGCATAATGGAATTGAATAAATAATTTTTTTTTCTTTTTCTAGTCCCAAAAGGGTTAGGTGTCTATATATATATATATACTCTTATTTATTTTAAAAAATAATTCTCATGTTACTACGAAGGACAGTAACAAAATGAAAAAAAAAATGAAAAAAATGGGTGGTTGTTTGCACCGGTGAGTACAAATTTAGAGAAATATTTTGCCAGTCATGGGTCATATGACAAACAGTTAAATAGATCCGATTTTTGATTTTATTTATAAATTCTGTAGTGTGAATTAAATTTTAAAAAATTTATGATATCAGTTGATGTAAGTTAAGTAAAATTCTTTAAAATTTAATTTTAATCACAAAATTTACAAGTGGAATCAAAAAATCGGATCTACCCTAAATATTTTTACAGGGGTCATATATAGGCGGAGCCTGGATAATATAGATCATTGCTTTGATATGTAAGGGTGAACAGCAATGTGAAATTATATTATTTAATTTAACTTCACTATATATCTTTCAAATTCTCCTTAACCATATAGTGATTTTTTCATTTTTCTTTTTGTATAGAATTATGGAAAAATTTTAATTTTTCTAAGGGATACTGTAAAGGATAAAGAAAATTTCTCTTAAAAAAAAATTAGGAAAGCAAAACGAAGAGAAAGAAATTTTTAAAGAAAAATTTAGGAGAGCAAATGAAAGATAAATTCTAAAAATTATAAATTTGATGAGAATATCATATTGGAGTCATACTAAGAATTGGGTTTTGTACACCCTTTGACATATATGTATCTGGATTGTTTTAAAATTTTAGAAAAGTAAAGTCTGATTTTTTATACGAGTGTAATTAAAATTTAAAAATTTCTTCAAGAAAAAAAATATATAATTTTGGGGACATGACTAATCTATAAACATAAATTTAAACACAATTGTATAATTTTTGCACAATTTTAGAAAAGGTACGTAGAGACAAAATCTAATTTTACAAGGGTATAATAAAAATTATAAGGATATAAAATATAATTTTGAAATTCTTAAAGGGCGGCTGCCACCCAGAACTAGTTAGCAACCTTTAAGGAGTATAATTTTTCTTTCAGAACTCTTATTTTATTTAAGGTTAATTGGCAACCGATGATATTGGCTAAAGGTTTTATCTGAATTTATTTTTCTTCAATACCAAAGGAGCAGGAAAATAATCCCTTCTAAGTTGATTATGTTGTATTTGTTTGTTTAGGATAATTGACAGAATATTTTAATAATAATAATATTATTTTATATTTTTATTAAAAATAATAAACAATAATATCTAGAGTTATATACTCAAATACCCTATATTGTTACTCGCTTACCCTTAATTTAAAATTTTGCACATAAAATAATTTTTAGATAATTTAATGTCATATTTATTTAGAAATAAAATAATTATTGTGATATTATTGGATTTTTCTTTACAATAAATACCATTATACATGTACTTGAAAATATGTGTTATAAAAAGGTGTAAATAAAATAAAAAAGGGGAAAAGGCCATTTTACAATTAATAGCACTATACTGTACTTGAATATATGTGTTATTAAAAAACATGTAAATAAAATAAAAATAAAAAGGCCATTTTAGTCCCTTTTTGGGGTGTGCTCCAATTTAATCTCTTATGTATAAGAACAAATCAATTTAGTCTCTCATCTTTCAAAATGTTCGCCGATATAAGTTTTTTAAATAGAACAGCTAAACAAATTAGCAGTAAAAGCCTCATAAATATCACGCGGCAATTAAAACACTAACATGTTGAGATTAAAAAGTCTTATTTTCCACTATGACAATATTTTTTTCTTTTCTCTCATTTTCCTAACCTTAAATTTGTCACGTCTTCTTCAAACAATATTCAATGGTAGAAATTAATAAAGCAAATTTTATGACATTTTCAAGTTTTTAATCTCTTGTCATTTGTGTTTAAAGACCACGTGATGTTCACGTGGTTTACACCATTAATTTGTCTAACTTTTTTTTGGTCAAAAACCCTATATTGGTCAAGATTTTAAAAGAGAAGGGATTAAATTGACTTGTTATGATGTATAAGGGACTATATTAAGACACACCCAAAAGATAAGGAACTAATATAATTGGGTTTTTTGGTATACAAGTCTTGTACTCTAAAAATTAGAGGGATTTGTCATATTATTCAAGGGAGTAGAGTTGAGTGTTTAGGGGGAAAAAAAAAAAAGAAGTCGAGTGTTTAGAATATAGAACTTCTACTTTAAAATTAAGGCAATTGTATTGTGTGTTTATGACAATCTCAATTTGTCTTATTTTTGTAACTAATCTTTTCTCACATATTTTTATAAATATGTGTAATTTATCTTCCATTGTGTTTCTTTTTATGTTAACAAGTGGTATTAGAACCACATACTTTGATTCGGGATGGTTGTGTTAAAATTAGAGAAAAATATTTCTTGTTAAAGTACTCGAATATTAAGAAAATTAGACTATGAGGTTGGTTTTGGGGTACTCGTTTGTTAATAATGTTAATAATTAGTGTATAACAAGATCAACTCTAGTTAGAAGAGAGATTTAAAGGGATTCTGTCAAGATTTTTGTATGGTATCGGATAATGATAGAAACAATCCTGTCAAAATTGTTGGAAGTGATTTTTCACAGAATTGAGAATTTTGATAATTAAGTTGTCATTCATGGAGGTAAAAAATTATAAAAAGAAATGTTTGATGAAAATTTGTCTATCCAAATACATGAATATTGTTCAAAAAATTTGGAAGATGATGATCAAATCAAATTGCCGGCTTGCACGGAGTGAAAGGATAAGCCATTGGAAAAATGTTTGTTTGTGGATAGTGTGGATAAGGAGAGAATCCAATTTAAGGGAAATATTATTGGTATAATTAAACCAAACTGCTTATATGTCAAGAGTTATATACTAATTAGGTTTTAGTTGTTTAGTTATTAAATGTATTAGTTATTTGTTAATTTCCTATCATAGTTAATTTTAGAATTATAGTTCCAATATAGTTGTGATTTGTACACAAGCTTTGTACTCTAGTTTTGAGTTTGTCATATTAATCAATTGCGAAGAGTTGAGTCTCTCGTAAAGAAAAAAAATTCTAGATTAAAATTAAGATAATTTTATGTTTATAAGGTATCATATAAAAATTCGATGTGTCTTATTTTATAACATTTGAGACATATTTTTATAAATATATGTCAAACAAATAAATTTATTTTTTACCCTGTTTTTTTTTTTTTTTTTGGTGTTAACAATGTGAATCGTGTGATGGTTAAAAAATTATGTGATTAAACAACAACAAAGATGCGAATCATGTGATGCTTAAGCAATTAATTATCTGCTATTGTTCTCCTTGATCATCTACTATATAAGCCCCCCCCAGAAGTCCTCAAACTCAGGACATCTCCGGTATTGTATTGATCACTAGCTAAATATACAGGAGAAATGTTTCCCATGGTATTTCTGTACTTTCTAGCTTTAGTCGTGGTGGCTATCACCCATTTGGGTGTATAGATGGAGGAATCCCAAGTGTAATGGAGTATTACCCCCTGGTTCAATGGGATTCCCTTTTATTGGAGGTCATTACACTACTTCTCTCCTTGTTCCTTGGAAGGCATCCCTCCCTTCATCCAGAAAAGAGAGTCGAGGTACATACGTCCACAACTCGACTGGTTAGGGGCATTTATGGATCAGGTACTGATTCATATGATTAATACGCAACCTGAGATCCATATAGTTAATACGCAACTTGATCGGTCATATTAGGTTAGGTGAAATTTAAGTAGATATCCGATTCATATATATATAGGTATTCAGTTATTCGTTAAAAACGAGGTTGATACTTGACTTGATCCAATCATGATATTTTTTTAATTTAATTTTTTTTTAAAAATAAATATTAATTATTAATTATACATATACCATATGTATATCTACAAATGGTAAGGAGGGGAGAAAATCTGATTAATATTATGTCATAATATATAAAATTATACAATTAACCTTGTGTATGGATCGGGCTGAGCAAATGTTAAGTAGTAGATTCTCAACCCGCTATTTGACTTGGTCATCTTAAAATTCGATCCGCTATCCAACCTATAATACTAAACGGCTTGGATACTACATTTTTAAGATTTGAAATTGATTAGATTCACAATTTTTTCAGGTTGACGGATCAAAATGAACACATATACATGTTGTACCCCAAACCATTAAATCCATCTTACTAATTTTTAATTGCGTTAAGAAATTTCTATGGATGTTCCATTTGAGTTATGTAATGTGCATGGCTAGGATATCGGCTAATTTTGTTAATTGGCGTTAAAAAATTAGACTAAATTGACAAAGATTTGAGACTTATTGGAGAAACCATGATCTCCTATTTTGTAGTAAAGTGAGTCACCTACTCTAAAAGAGTTTGTCTTATTAATTATTAAATAGAATTATTAATATACCTAAATAATTACTCAATTACCATCATAAATCTAATAATAAAATATGTTGACCAGCTAGGTTTTGCCTCTTTTCATTGACCGGTTGCATGGTTTTTTAAGATATGGGACATTGATTAGAACTAGTATAGTTGGGCAGCGGATAGTGGTTTCTACAGATCCGGAAATCAATCAGTACGTATTCCAACAAGAAGGAAAACTATTCCAGTGCTGGTACACGGAAAGTGCTCGTCAAATCACCGGCGAGCAAGGCTTGACCGTTCACAGCGGAGAGATGCACAAGTACCTAAGGAATCTTGCACTCAAATCTTATTGGCCCCGAGAGCCTAAAAGACTCGCTGTTAATTCAGATGAACCAAATCAACTTGCAACCACCTGCGTCTGTGGAATGGCATTGGAGATCTTGATGTCAAAGAAGCAACCCAAATTGTAAGTGATTCAATTCTTGTGGTGGAAAATTATTGTTGTGCAGTATTATTATGTTTTCGGGTGAATGCATTGTAACACGTAGTGCTTCCGACTCCTCTCGAAAATACAAGGTTCAAAACTTCAAGGGTGTGTTTGTTTTCATAAACTTTTTTGTTGTTAAATATCGAAAAATATTTTTTGATGTAAAATATTTTTCAATTTTCATTCTTCTGGCTGAAAATAATTTACGGAATTTTTGAGTGTAGTTATTTTTCGGATAATTCAAGAGTGACATTAAATCTCAAATACTTACTTTTTGAATTTCGTTTGCTAAATTTATTTTCGTTTTTCAATTTTTTTTCATTCGTTTTTCTCTTAATCATGAGTCCCACACTAATATAACTATCATTATGTATATTTTACTACTACATTGTACTATCATTTAATTTTGAACAAAATTAATATTTTATTAATCACAATTACTTGTAAGGTATTTATTATCATTGTTATAAGTTTTTTTAACTTGTATTCATAAAATTAAAGATAAAATCGTTAAAGTTTTTTATTTCAAAATATTTTCATTTTGTTATCCAAACGACCAAAAAATTATATAGAAAATGAATTTTTTCATGTAAAATATTTTTCAAAGAAAATATTCACTCCAAACGAACACATCCCAAATCTCCAATTACTTACCTTATAGAAATTACGAACACATCCCAAATCTCCAATTACTTACCTTATAGAAATTACGAACACATGCAACATAATTTTATATAATGAAGTGAGCAAAAACATTGTCCATTAAGAGACTCCAATTCTCTCTCAATTGAAAAAATACGTTATATAATGTATATTTTTTTTAACTAATATATATGTATGTTTGTATGTATCAACAAATGTTTTAAAATATGTAGAATACAAGTACATATATAGGCAAGTGGTATTATCAAGAATTCAAATAATCACAATACAACAATACTAAGAAGGATGTTCATGATAAAAGTACAATCATAATGTAATAATCGATATTAGACTCGTGGGTTCTTTATAGTTTTATTAACAAGTTGAATATCTTGTTTAACTACTATAACTCCCTATATTAAGAAAAATGGCTTAACAAAATCTAACTACTATAACTCGTTGAAAAAAAAGGTCATGCAAAGACTCATATAAAATATTGGAAACTAATTTTCACTAATTTCACCAAAGATAACCAAGAGTCAAAACAATATCTTTAACTATAACTATTAAATATACGTCAGAGTCATTTATCAAGCCAAAGTGCTTTTTACGATAGTTTTATATAATTAAACAAGAAAAATAAATCGTACTTGGTCCAATTTGATAAGTACACATAAGTTTTAAACAAGAGTTTTACAAAAAAAAATTAAAAACACGGAAAAAAACTATAACCCTTGACCTCAGCATTGCTAGTAAATAAAATACCTTCGCTTGAGTACTCGTGCCCACGATGTCCTTTTGGCCTATAAAATAATAAAACACTTTCAATTCTTAACTCAAACTAATTTCCGAAGTACTCAAAATAATATATAATATGTCCTCAATTAAAACCCAAAAACAACCGGGAGTAAAACCCAATGTTCCCGAGATTGCCAATTAACTAGTCGATAGCAAAATTATGCCAAAGTTAAACTATTGTGCAGACAAAAGGTTTTCTTACTAATACCTCATATCAATATCATCACTATCTTTTTCTCCAGTAAAGAATCAAAAACCATGGCTACACGACCCTTCTCATATATTTTTTAATAAAATAATCATGTCATCTTCCCATCATCATTATTTTATTTCCTTTTGATAATAACACAAGTCATCCACGGATTTATGTAGTATCTTAGCTAGGGCGAATCCATAAGTTAAATTTTGGAGGGGCAAAAATTATATATTCATATTCTTGGAGAGACAATTTTATAATTTTTGTAAAATTTTACGGGGTAAAGTTTAATTTTTTTAAAGAGAGTTATTGAAATTTATACAAAAATCAAGAAAAATAAAATATTTTTGGAACTCTTGAGAAATAAGATTATATAAATACATACATAAGAATTACTTTTTTATATTTTCTAAAATTTTTTGGAGGACAAATTCTAATTTTTATATTTAATAGTACAATAATAATGTAAAAAAATTTAAAAATAAAAAAACATAATTTTAAAAATCTTGAAACCCAGCCGTCCCTTCCTCACCTCCCCTATGATCCGCCCTTGATCTTGGCCAAGTAGCAGTCTGCATGGATCAGCCATGCAAGTGTTCACCTGACCTATTTTTTTTCCACAACACATACATACATATAGATTTACGCACTACGCACCAGAATTAACCCACAAGAACTTACTTAGATAAAATTTTGTAATCCGTTTTCTTTCTTAATTGACATAGATTCCATTTTTTAGTAATATGAGAATGTTACATTGGGACTGATCGGGATAGTTCAGGTGGTAAATTAATGAAACTTACACAAATACTAGTAGAATATGTACCTATTCTTTGTCTTAAAAGAAATCCCCGAATCTCTTCTTTTTCCTTTTCGTCTTGAACAGCTATAACCCTAAATCCAATATAATAATGTCCTATGGTTGTTTAACCTAAGTGCATATAATAATTCTTCATCAATTTTTAATATTTATCATTTAGTCCCTTGACAGTATTTACTAACCTATTAATCTAAACTAATAACTTGTGAACTTAAAAATTACTAATCTATTATTGGATCTTAATTAATACTTATTAAATAGTGAATCTGTTTTCACAAGTATAGTACAACATTGTGTACTTTAAAGGACTATATTATATAAGTTTTTAAAGCAAACAAGATGTATAGTTTCCTCAACGGACCTCTAATTAAACAATGTAAACACATTTTATTGTAAGAATTTACACCACATACATTGGAGTTAAGATGCATTTATAGATAGATATATAAATTTGTAATCTTTTCTTAACTCTCAATAGAAAATTTTTTATAGCGGTGAGTGTAGAACTGTAGATGTATATTATATGTGTAGATATACAATGTTGTGGTATATATTTGCACTCGTTGGTGTAAAAAGTTCTTTATACCGACGATGTATATGAAAGATTTACTCAATTTATACTAGCATACCAGTTTTAGTATTAGGAGATTAGCCATTTTAAACCATAAAATTAATACGCTGGTGGACAAAATTAAAATTGAAGTTAATAAATTAAGCATTCCAATGTTAACTGCAAAATGTTTGAGCTTCTCCCACCAGTCTTCCAACAACATATTTAAAGGTGTCCATTAATTTTATGGGGATTGATTATTATTATTACCTTTTTTATTTTTTTATTTTTTTAATTTTTGGTGCTTAATAGATGTTATTCACTTTAGCAACACAAATGATCCTTTCTGGCAATGAAGAAATGTCGCTTAAGCTGAGAAAGCATTACAAGGAATTTGCAATTGGTTTCATTTCATTTCCTTTCAACATTCCAGGAACCGCCTACCATGCTGCTTTAAAGGTCAACAGTACTTTAATGTTGCGTTTGAATCGATGGATTTGATAAACGATTTGAAATTCACTTATTTGTTGGAAGGATTTGTAAAGCTAAAATAAATAAATTTCAAATTTACTCAAATTAAAAAAGTTATTTGAAAACCTTTCGTTTCACATTTTTTAGTTTGGATGGATTTGAAATTCATACATTTCAATCTTACAAATTCTTTCAAAAAATAAGTGAATTTTAAATCATTCCTTAAATCCATCGATCTAAATACAATCTAATTCTTTAATTTGCATTTTATTTTAAGTATATTATTATGTGTTTTAAAAACTTATACGGTATAAATATTTTAAGTTAACAGGATGATTCACTCAATCGAATTGTAAAACTTTCCTTCTATTTAAAGGAGTGGAGAAAGAATTGTTATTAATATTTTTTATATCACAATAGACAAACACAAACACAAACACTTTCCTTCTCTCTCTTTTTTTCCCCCTCATATATATATTATTCTGATTAATTATATTTCTTAGGGTCGAAAAAATGTCCTAAAAGTGATTAAGAAAGCATTCAAAGAGAGGCGATGGACGAAGAAAAGTCTTGATGACCAACAAGAAGCCGATTTCTTGGATCGCCTACTCAAGGAAGTAGATAATGAAGAAAAGACACCATTAACCGAAATTATTGCTTCGGATATAGCATTCATACTTCTCTTTGCTTTGCTGTTTATGAAACTTCCTCTTTAGGAATTGCTTTAGCTCTAAAGTTTCTCAATCGTCATCCCAAGGTGTTAATAGAGCTAATGGTAAGTAACCTATGTATTGTAAAACCTTTTTTTTTTTTGGTTAATTTTACTTTACATTGTTAACGGTTAGAGATACTATCACTATAATTTTAATTATTGTTATATGTTAGACACTTAGATCAGTTAAATCCAACTCAGCATTATTTTTCTTTTGACAAAAATATCTTTATAATTTTGTTTGAATAAAAGGCTATCTTTCACAAATTTCATTCATTCTTTTTTCTTCTCATTTTTACCTGAGATTTTTTTTTTCTTTTCCTCTCATTTTGTTAATTTGATTCAACAAATTTTCATCTTTTATCATCATGTCTCAGAATTTATATTAAACTCTATTTACGAAAAGAAAATTATATATTTTGGGCATCAAAGGAAAATTTATCCACACAAAAATAATTTGAGGGTTAAAATGCCATTTTAACTGAAAATCAAACACCGATAGATTTGATCGAGACTTTAATGTCTAAAAAATAACATTAAAAATTAAAGTAATAGCAAGTGACCCTAAACGTTAAGGGGATAAAAGTAAAATAAACCTTTTTGTATTTTCCCAATCTGTCAACGAGATTTCTTTAATTTAATTGCCTTTTTCCTTTTATTTAATTGCCCTCTACTTTTCTTGACGTTAAAATCATCTAATGAAATCTTAGGAAGAGCACGAAAGAATTCTTAAAAGTCGAAAAAGTGAGGAGACGGTCACTTTCCATTAATTAATCCTTGTTTGGGCTCTTAATCAATTTTAAAGTTATTTCTACGCACAAATACAGGTTATAAATGAAGTAGTCAGGCTTGCAAATATCGTCCCGGGAATTTTTAGAAAAGTGAAGGAGGATGTTAAGATTAAAGGTAAATTCAGTTGCTAGATATTCGAGCATTTATTTGCTTGTGCTAAAATAAGAAATTGATATATATATATATTTTTTAGAAACAAATTGTTAGAATTTCAAATAATTACTATCCTTTACATTATGCATATTGTGCATGTGAAAAATTCTGCTTATGAATGTAATTGCTACCTACTATCATTCATATATCTATCGATATACTATAATAACTATATAATATAGAGAAAAGTAATTATTTGAAATTCTAACACGAACTAAAGTAACATATATTTGAACTACAATTCATTTAAAAATGTGTAAGAACTAAGTTGTTTAAATTCTGTTTCATGGATTTATTCGCTTTTTATGCTAAAAAGTGTTAAAGAACTAAGTTGTTGAACTTCGTGCCCAACTAGCACACAATATTATTTAAATTACAGTTTTTTTTTTAATCTTTTTCTTTTTCACAAATTAAGATGATGTGGAAAGAAGAATTTTATAACTCATAAACCGACACTTTTAGTTCATATCACTGATTGCGCGATTTAATTAAGCATTAAACTTTGAAAACAATTTCTTTGTAAATTTTTTTTTTTTTTTTTTGAAACAATAGAATATAATTATTAAAATTAAATTTTTTTGTGTGTGCAGGATTTACAATTCCAGCTGGTTGGACATTTATGGCTTGCCTAACGAGCATTCATTTTGATTCAAACAAGTATGAAGATCCTTTTCAATTCAACCCTTGGCGATGGAAGGTAAGTATGAAAAAATTATTTTTGGAACCATTAATTCACACACACATATATGAAAATTCTATAGTACTTTTTAGGGAACCATTCCTTTGTATTTTAAGGGCTTGTACAGTACAACACTATGTGTTTTTAAAAATTTGTACTGTACAAGCCCTTAAAATACAAGGGAATGGTTCCCTCAACGGAATTATAGAATTTCTCATACATATATATATATATATATATATATATACATAATTAATTAGGTACATATTCTTTCTTTTATTCTAAATTCCTCCATTATTATATTTTAAAATTAAGGGACAACAGCTACATCGAGGATCTAAAAAATTGCATGACTTTGTGCAGGAGCCGATTTTGCAAAGTTGCAAATGGCCATTTTCCTTCATCACCTTCTGGCCAAATAGAGGTGATATTTTATTGACTACTATATTTGTAGAATGAGAAATTATCGTCACACTCGCACAACATAAAAATTGGGACATCAATTTTTTCGTAAGAACGTTAAAATTTCATGTCATAACAATTAACAATTCTTCCACTTCTACTTCTCTATATCTTTCCTTTAATCCATTACAACCACAACTACAACTACTGCTTTTCTCCGGTCCAAATTAACTATGTAACTAAGTGGTCTAGTGGATTGAAATTAAAGAATAATTAAAACGAAATTTATATATATTTTGTGTATCAGTTAATCTTTTATTTATCGTAAGTATAATAATTTTTTTACATTATCAAGTATGGATATACGTCACATGTATAAAAATGACAATTGAATACTGTGTTTATTTCTTATATAATACACGATACTCCGGCTTAAATTTTTTTAACATTAACAAACAATCAGGTATAGATTATTCATTCTTTCTCAAATTTATACTGGCATAAATATTATTAATAATTCGTCAACCTGCTCTGATGTTTCGAGAAGGATTGTGCATTCAGATCCGGATAACACAAAGTCATGGAGAGATTGATACCAACGTAACGTGTAATTATATCAAGCATATGATGCCAAATCAAAATTATCTTTCAGTAAAATTATGTACGTGCTAGAATATACCATGCTTGGTTTGTTATTTTATTTATGAAATAATAATATTTTATAATTTTAATATGCGCAATGTAATTTTTTTTTTATTAACTTCATATACATCACATATCAATAAATTATTAATATAATTTTTACTAAGCTTTATTGATTGAAAGCTCTTGTTAAATTAAAAATATAGTAATAGTATTCCCAAACAATTAGCTGTATAACAAAATTATATTATTAGGATATTTTTACTCAATGACCAAAATAAATTTTACCTTTACCAATTAATTTTTGATTATTGATGACTCGCTCAATCATTCTATTTCACGTAGTAAAAGCTAATATGTTTAAAATATTAATAATATATATCATTTGTATATTTTCATAAGGAAAATAATTTATAAAATCACAAATTTAGTAAAATTACTCTACGTGGAAATATCATATCGAATCACCAAATTTTGATTTTAAATTCTCAAAGTATTTAGAATCCTGGTATCTTGTTTCCTACTTTTAAAAAAAAGTTTTTACTTTCCTAATACGCCAAAAAATAAACCAAACAATGAAATTTAGTTTTTGGGAAAAATAATACTTTCCCTCACCAGAATGCTTGCCAAGGCCTTAAAGTTTATTGAGAAGTGAGAACTCAACCCTTGTATTGTTAAGGATATATAAATATATATATATTTTGTATTCTTATATATAAATATATATATATATTTGTATTCTTTGGGTTTAAAGGGAAACCCTCGAACCGTGAAACGACGTCGTTTAGGGCCCCAAATTCTCACCCTCACATAAACACACAGAGTCACGCAGTAGACAGAGCAGAAGAAATAACCCTAGCTTCCAACGACGTCGTTTATCAGAATCCATGGAAGACGAAGACGATTTAGCAGGACAGATGATGGACGAGAGCGAGATCTACTCTAACGGCGACGGCGCCGAAACGCAGCGTCACAGACCAATCATAAGCGGAGAACAGCTCGACATCGAGGCGTATGCGGCGATGTACAGCGGGAGAACGAAGATTATGAGGCTGTTATTCATCACTGAGCAATGCGACAACGTTTCGATGCAGTTGGAAGCTTTGAGGATGGCTTACGATGAGGTCAAAAAGGGCGAGAATACTCATCTCTTTGGAGAAGTTGTTCAAAAAATTGATGGCCGTTTGGGCCCTAATTACGGGCCGGACTCGTCTTGGACCGATGCTGTTGACCGTCGGGCTGAACAGAGGAAGGAGAAGCTCGAGAATGAGCTTAATGCTTATAGGGTAATTGTCTATTTTACATTTTTATTTTTTTTTTAAATTTATGATTTGCATTGTCAATTTATCTATTTTTTTTTTTGTTCCATTCTTGAATTTCATATTTAATCGATTGCTTCTGTCTATTGAAAATCCGTTGAAAATTTTAAATCGAGGGTTACTTCTCAGAATCAGCATTTTTAGGCTTAAAATAAGCAAAAGTACAAGCCAAAATCAGTTGATAACACCTGAAAACAGCCGAAAAAAAAATAAAAAGAAAGAAAAGCTATAATCAGCTTATTTTGCACTTCTGAGAGGTAACCTGTGAATGGGGGGTTGGAGGGTGGGAGAGAGGGAGGATTAGAAGTTAAATTTTGTTTGTGGGCTGTTATGTTTAGTGTTCGGGGCGGCATTCTTGTTTTGGGTTTAATTTGGATATTATTGGAGCTCTAGTGAGTAAAAAATTGTGTAAAATTTTATTTGTGGTACGAATAAAATAGTGATTGTTATAATGCAGTTGTTTTAAGTTTTTGTTGTAGGCATGTTGCTCTCTAAGGTTTCCTCTTACATTCCCCTACACTTTTTTTTTTTTGTTGATAATTTATCAAAGAAAGAAAAGTACTTATGTAATGGCTTTGAATGTTGACAGCAATTTAGTTGTAATAAATGCACTTTTAATCAACATGGACACCCCAAGCAGACTAAAAGTGCTTCTTGCTTATAAGGAGTCTCATTGCCTTTGATTTAGGCCTTTAATAACCATAGCTTTATCCAGAAAGCTCATAACGTTTTCATTACACAATGACCTATATTTCTGGTGGGATGTTTGGGCCATTTGAATCTGGGGTACTATAAATTTGGAGCAAAAATGAGGGTATCAGATTACAAAGTATGTAACCTGAAACAAAATTGTGTCCTTTTTTCTTGCTTTGCCTGAGACACCTCTCCTCATATAATGGATCTATATATACATAGAAAAGTATATTATTTTCTGATATTTCTGAGAAGTCTGTGTTTCTATGATATATCATGGGTTTTTCGAAGTCTTTCTTTCACCTTACACTGAACTTATATTGTTCCTACATTGCCGTCACTTTTTATGCAGACAAATTTGATAAAAGAGAGCATTAGGATGGGATACAATGATTTTGGCAATTTTTACTATGCACATGGTGCACTTGCAGAGGCATTTAAGAATTACGTCCGTACTCGTGATTATTGTACAACTTCCAAGCATATTGTTCATATGTGTTCAAATGCAATTTTGGTTAGCATTGAGATGGGCCAGTTCACACATGTTACAAGTTACATCAGCAAAGCAGAACAAAGTCAAGATGCTCTGGATGCAGTTACAAGTGCAAAACTACGTTGTGCTTCTGGTTTAGCACACTTAGAGGGTAAAAAGTACAAGCTTGCTGCTCGCAAGGTTTGTGATTCATCTTGTTTTTCCACTGAAATGGTTTTATCTTTTGGATTTTGCTTTTAGAAAAAGAGAATTATAGCCTTAATTATAACGCAGGATATAACTTTGACAGCTGCAAGTTCTTTATTTTTTTTTAAGACCAAGAGGTTATGGGAATATTGGCGGAAAACTTTCCATTTAATGTGTTATGCTTTTACTTCTGAGATACCAAGTTGTTTCTGATTAAGAGGACAAAGAACAGCTAAATCACATGGTTGATGGGACTCTCTCCCCCTTACTTAAATGTTAATTGTCAATGTGCTCCTACATTATTAAGATGTGCAACTACTAAAATAAGAGTTACTGGGGTTGCCTTCCCATATCTCGTTAGACTTCTTTTTGAATTATGCAAGTCAATTGGATAAGCTCAGGAGCATTAGCCATCTGAGATTAGATTCTCTTCCTTGATGATTATTCATGCTGTCGTTTTCCTCCCAGCATTACTGACAATTCATAGATGAAATATTTTTATAAATTGGGGGTCATTGGGTGTTTCTTTCCAAATGGTCATATAATGGTAAGGAAGGACATGGAGCAAGAAAACATGAATGGTGTTATATCAGAAAATGTAATGGAGCATGATGTCTTTGTTATTTTAAGCATTATGTCATGGAGTACGTCAGTTAGATGATTGGTGTTCTTACTTTGCATTTTGTCTAAATCTGGTTTTCTAGTTATTAGCTGGGTATGGTATGATTAACTTCATCGTGGTTGACTTGCTTCTAGATATCTCTCTACCTATAAATAAATATTAATTGACTCATATGAGATGAACTGTAGTTTGACCCAGCTTGATTAATTCACCAAACATGTTGCTTTCTCCTCAAGGGTCAAACTTGAGAATAGCAAGTTATGAACCCTTTTCATCCGTGAAGTTACATGTGAATCCTTTTGCATTCATGCTATTGTTAGCGGAGTGAATTACCTCCCCATGTTTAATTTGTTATTTATGATATTGCCTTTTGTCCTTGCAGTTCCTGGAAACTAGTCCAGAATTGGGGAACCACTACACAGAAGTAATAGCACCCCAGGATGTTGCAACATATGGTGGGTTATGTGCACTTGCAAGTTTTGACAGGACAGAACTAAAGGTAACTTAATAACTTCTTTTCTGCAAATATGTTTCTTGGTGAAGACTGAAGTTCTTCAATTTGTGGATTTACTTACTTACCAGATTGTTTTATTTTTTTTAGACCAAAGTTATTGACAACATCAACTTCAGGAATTTCTTAGAGTTGGTACCAGTGATAAGAGAACTTATACAGGATTTCTATACAAGGTAATTATAATAATTTTCATCAGCATTGAAACTTTTGTTTTAGGAATTCTGCAATTATCAGTAGGATGTGGTTTCCATGTTTTCTCTGGATTTTTTGTAATAAAGAATCCCATCAGTGTGCAATAAACGTAACTGTCGTATAAGTTGAGAAATAGACAGTGGTAACAACTGTTCTTCATTTTTCAATTTTCTGTTATCTGGCACTAGCATCTTATATGCACAGCCATTAGGCTTAGTTGTAAGATCCAAATTTGATGTTGGTGCATTGATTGTCCAATTCATTTTCATTTTCATTTTCTGTGCTTCAAAACCTGGGTGGGCATGATCTTAACAGAAGTGACGCAAAGAATTAAAAAACTTTCAAAATTTTCGTGGGTGATTCATTGTGATTATTTTGTATACTAATAGCTTCCATCCAACGGAAGCAAAACCATTTTTGCCTTTTTCCTTTTACTTCTAAGAAATAATGAGAAAGATATTTTGTATTTGAAATATTTATGATTTGAAGTATCTATTGTTAGCATTATCCAGAATATTTGGTTAGTTAACATGGATTCTTTTTTCCTATTTGTGCTGCAGCCATTATGCTTCATGTCTGGAGTACCTTGAAAATATGAAAGCCAACCTGTTGCTTGACATTCATTTGCATGACCATGTGGAGACATTGTATGATCAAATCCGTAACAAAGCTCTCATACAGTACACTCACCCATTCGTCTCTGTTGATCTGCGTATGATGGCCAATGCTTTTAAGACTAGCGTTACAGGACTGGAGAAAGAACTTGAAGCTTTGATTACTGAAAACCAAATACAGGTATCTAAACTACTTTGTGACGCTGGCTACAGATCTATAGTGTCAACCTTCTGGGAATTGTGTTGATCTTGCTCTATCTTATTGTTGACATAGGTCAAGAGATAGATAAAATTCCGGGATTTTCTTGATTGATGGTGACTTGTTCCTGCAGGCTCGAATTGACTCCCATAATAAAGTTCTTTATGCACGGCATGCAGATCAGAGGAATGCCACCTTCCAGCGGGTGCTGCTGACAGGTGGGGAGTTTGACCGGGATGTGAGGGCTATGTTACTGAGAGCAAGTCTAATGAAGCATGAACACAGTCTCAAAGTATCAAGGAAACTACATTAAATTATAAGGTTGGGGGATGATGATCAACAACTGGAGAAGCGATGCAAAGTTAACCCCAGGGATCAAGAGGAAGGAAAACTAAAGATCAAGCATGTAGACAAAACCAGATTTGGAACCACAGGGCTGTTTATCATGTCAGCACTGCTGGGGTGCAAATGGTCATGCAGCAGTTTTCTTTAAACATTTAAAATCTGTTTTGGTGTTAATAGTATTATTTTTAGTAAATTGATTATACAAAGTGGCTGCAAGCCTTGGGTATATGTCTCTCTTTGGTGGTCATTGCCTGATAACTCTAATTTATGTTTTGGTAGATTCTGATTAACTCTCATTTACTTGTATGAATAACGGATCTGCTGCATGCTTATTTTGAATGTTTCCCCAGCAAATACATTAATTGGGCGGTGTGATTCATCTAATGCTGTAGTTTGCTGGGGCAGCTTGTTAAAACTCGTTAGGTTCCAAAGACTGCTTAATTTAAACATATTAACTACATAAAAATGCGATATCTCCTTTTTTTCGTTATTCTTAATGACTAATGCTAATTTTTAGCATTGAGAATAAAATATGGCATAGTGTAGGAACACGTATTGTTCAATGGAAGGAAATTGAGGAAAGAAGTAGAATGTGGGGATCTAATTGGATCATTGCGGGGGATTTTAATGACATTTTGTCCAATGAGGAGGCAGGATTAGACCAAAATATAGCTTCCAGGATTTCAAGGGACGGTTTATAAATAGGAACAGTTTGATTGATATTAGCTTTACGGGAGTACCTATTGATAGGAACAGTTTGATTGATATTGGCTTTATGGGACTTGGTGCAACTTTTGGGAAAATGATGGCTTGATCAAACAGAGATTCGACAGAGCTTTGGGGACTAATGAATGGCTACAGAAGCATGAAAAAACAATCTGCAATATTGAACAGGAAGCCTCTGACCACAAGAGGCGTGTATAATTGTCACTAAGGCATGGAGTGTCAAACCAGCAGGGATCCAGAATGTTTAAAGTGACAGGGAAAATAAGACAATGCAGAATTCATTTGCTGAAGTGGAATAGAATCAACAAAAATTACTCTGGAAAAAAGATTACTTGGTTGAAAGACCAACTAAAACAGATAAGGCAGTCCAATATCCAAAAAAGAAAGTGTGTTTGCTAGGGGATTAAGAATGAATTGAAATTGGCTTACAGTGAAGAAGAAATATAGTGGAGTCAAAAGTCAAGAGTGAGTCGAAATGGCTTCAGCATGGGCACAAGAACACCAGTTTTTTCCATGCTTCTGTTATGCAAAGAAGGAGGAGAAATGAGATTCTCTCTCTCCAGAAAAGGAATGGGGAATGGTGCTAAAATGAGGGAGAGATAACCAGTGAGATGTGTGAATTTTACGAGGACCTTTTTTCCTCCTCTATCCCTGAGGATACTAATTTTGTTCTTGAAGGAATTCCTTGTACCATTACTAGTACTATGAACTGTAATCTTACCAAACCAATTTGACGAAAAGGAAATTAAAAAGGCTGTTTTTTCTATGAATTCCAATAAAACCCCCGGTCCTGACGGCATGAACCCTCTTTTTTTTCAAAACTAAAGCACATCATCAAGGATGATGTATTTAAGGCTGTCAAGAGCTTCTTTCAATTTGGCCACATGCTAAAATCTGTCAATGACCCCTTGATCACCCTCATTCCAAAAATTGATAATCCTACCCATTTAGGCCAATTTAGATCCACAAGTCTTTGTACATATTTTGTATAAGATCATTGCTAAAATTCTTGCTAATAGATTGAAGAAAGTCGTAGATAAATGTATTAGCCAATCTCAATCTGCATTTGTTCCTCATAGACAGATCTTGGATAATGTAATAATTGCACATGAATGCATCCATTTCTTAATGAACAAAAGGAAAGGCAAAACTGGTTTTTTGGCATTAAAATTGGATATGGTTAAAGCCTATGACAAGGTTGAATGAAAATTTTTAGGAAGAATGATGATAAAAATGGGTTTCTGTCCAATCTTTGTCTAGTGGATCATGGATTGTATCACTTCTGTTAACTACAATTTTAACCTGAATGGTTGTAGAGTTGGGTTTGTTAAACCTAGTAGAGGTATTAGGTAAGAGGACCCCTTTTCCCCTTATCTTTTCTTGTTTTGTGCTGAAAGTTTAACTAATCTAATAAATATGGAATTAGCTAAAAAGCAGCTGACAGGAATGAGAATTTGCAGAGATGGTCTAGTGGCTTCACATCTCTTTTTTGCAAATGATTCTTTAGTATTTTGTAAAGCCGACACAATGGAAGGAAAGAAACTGATGGAGATATTGTTGAAGTACCAGAAAGCCTCTGGACAATTGGTCAACTGCTCCAAATCATCAGTATTCTTTAGCAGGAACTGCAGTAATGATCAGAATGAATCAATTTGTCAGGAATTAGGAGACACGAAAGAGGCTACTAGGGGGAAGTACCTGAGTCTACCCATGGTTATAGGCAACTCCAAAAGTCAAGTCTTCAGCTATATCAGGGAGAGAATTGATCAAAAACTCAATGGATGGAAGAATAAGCTGCTGAATCCAGCTGGAAAAGAGGTATTATTAAAGGCTGTCATCATGGCAATACCTTCATACACCATGTCCTGTTTTAAGATTTCAAAGAAGCTGAACACAGAAATAAGGAAAAAGATTGCTAGATTTTGGTGGGGATCAAATGAGCAAGAGGAGAAAATGCATTGGCTAAATTGGGACAAGATCACTATTTTGAAACCAAAATGGATGGAGGCTTGGGTTTTAGAGATTTGGAGAAATTTAACGATGCACTTCTTGCTAAGCAATTGTGGAGATTCATGTCGCACCCTAATCTTCTGGTCAGCACGGTAATGTAGGAGAAGTATTATAAAAACTCAAATATTTTGGAATGTAATGTCCAAACTACAACTTCGTGGGTATGGAAGAGTCTAATGTCTGCAAGAAAGGTTGTTCAAGAGGGATTGATGTGGAGGATTGGTGATGGGAAAGATATAAACATATGGAAGTATAGGTGGATTCTAACAATTTTGGCTGGATTCCTGTATCAAAACCAGTTGGATGCAATGAAGAGTTAGTATCTGAATTGATTTTCAGTGTGGCAAATGGAACAGAGAGAAGATCTTCAACTTATTCAGCAAAAATGTGGGAGAGAAAATCTTGGAAATACCCCTGAGCTAAAGATAAACTGTTTTGGAACCCTTCTAAAACTGTGGAGTATGAAGTTAAATCAGAGATATATGGTAGCCAAGGAATTGGGAAGGGGGACGAAACAAGGATCCCATTCTGGAGCTGAATCAAGTAATATGGCAGGAAGATCAAAGGTATGGCAGAACTTATGGAAACTGGAAATCAAACATAAAATCAGACATTTCATCTGGAAATGCTTGAACCAAATAATTCCAGTTGATGAGAGGATCTGCAGGATAGGAAATTTGAGATGCAGGTGCTGTGACGAGGACATTGAAACAATGGAAAACATGTTGTTCTTCTGTAGTAATGCTAAAAGAATATGGGATATAGCACCAATTCCAATGGGATGGAATTAAAGAGCAAAGACACAACTTTTGGAACTGGTGGGTAGCAATGAATGAACCTGTGGCTAGGAAGAATGGAGAGGACCATATACACTTGATAGCCAACATAATCTGGCAGATATGGAAAGCAAGGAACAAAATCTGTTTTGAGGGAAAACAAGCAGAAGGAAAGAGATCAATGAACAAAGCAATGCAGGAGTAAGATGGAGTTTGACGAGGCTAATTCCAAGAAGAAAGTTGAAGTCCTTAGTACAGAGCACACTCAAAATCACCATTCAATCTGGGCACTCCTTCTGAACATGTCGTAAAGATCAACTGTGATGCAGCATTGGACAATAAAAGGATCAGGATAGGATGGGGAAATGTGGCTAGAAACTAGAAAGGAGAAATTCAAGTAGCCTGAGGATTTTACTGATACAGAACATAGTGAAGCTGAATTAGAGGAAGGTTTTAGCTCCAAGGCAAGCAGTCGACACTGCTATGCAATCTGCTTGGAAAGCTATGGAATTTCAAAGTGATTGTAAATCTATTATTGACTGTATTAACAACAGGTCTTCCCTTCATGATAGACTAGGACTGATTTGGCTGATATAGTTTGAGCTTAACTTGTTTTTTTGACTTAGTTTCATTTTCTTTTGTTAAGAGGAGTGGAAATGAAACAAAGTCATAAACTTGCAAAGTTTACAAAAACTTTTGTTCGAAATTTACATAGTAAAGTGGGAACAAAGTTTCCCCTGTGGTTGAATGATCAAGCACAGAAGATATGAGGATGTATACACAAAATATGTAATCTTTTATACTTATCTTTATATCAATACAACTATCATTTTTTGGTAAAAAAAACAAAAAAAATGATTATGGTAATTTTACAATAAATTGGTAAGGTGCAAAGTGTTAAAATGAAGTAAAAAACACAAAAGGTCTTTTAAAAATATTAAATATATAAAAAAAAAATTACTAAGAAGCACTAGAATAATTCATGGATATTTTTGGCTTTAAACTTTTAGTCGAGTGACCTAATTTAATTATTTAATATTCATTTTAAATAAATTTTTTATTGAATCGATCGCAAAATATTTATTTTATTCAAGTTTTGGTAAAAAAAAATAATTCGAATAAGAACAACAAAAAAGGAAAAAAAAAAAGAAAAAGAAAAATTGTCGAATTTCTAATCCACTTACTTTTAGTTTCCACTAGGGTGTTCATATGCTAGTTTTCAATAATAAAATCGGTCAAAATTTTGTAATTTTTTTAATTTTCAAGAATATCAAAACCAACTTTAAATTAAATTTTTCCATCAATTGATTAATCAAAATATTTTTTGATTTATTTTATTAATCAAATTTTATTACTTAATTGAAAATTTAAGTATAAAATTAAATACAAAATTAATAAAATTAATATAAAAAATTATAGAATTAATAAAATTAAGATCAAAAACTAAAAAATAATTATAAAAAACAATATAAAACGTAGAATGAACAAAAATAAGGAATTGGTACCACTTTAACTTTTGCCGCAGTTTTACTTCAACAAAAACACCACCGTTATCTGAGACTACTGTCTCTGTCTATACATGGAGGTATCTCTTTCATGTTGGGGTTCCTCATTTACACACACTCATTCGCTCTAGTAGGTGTACATCACAATCATACAGATGTTCTATATATATCGATCGGATCTTGACTAATTAAAAAAAAATAAATATGGGTCTTCTAAATCTTCCTTCTTCCAAAGAGAAACGTTCGCCAATGGCGTTTGTTAGACCTCGTTTCCGCCATTTTTTTTGGGGTAGTATTTGTTTTCTTTTTATTCGTATTCACCCCATTAGGCGACTCTCTTGCTTCCTCCGGCCGGCAGACTTTGCTCCCGTCGTCAATGGGTGCGGCGGATCCCAACCAGCGAGCAAGACTCGTGGCTCTTGTGGAGTCCACCGGAAATCCGGCTATAGAGATTTGCCCGTCGGAAATGGTGGATCATATGCCCTGTGAAGATCCCAGAATTAATAGCCAACTTAGTAGAGAGATGAATTTCTATAGGGAAAGGCATTGTCCTCCGCCAGAAGAGACGCCCCTTTGCTTGATTCCTCCACCTCAGGGGTACCGAGTTTCGGTTCAGTGGCCGGAGAGCTTGCACAAGGTAATAATTTTGATTCATTTTTTTTTTCCGGGATTTTGGCATTTTTGTGTTTTATTTTGTTTTGAGGTTTCATTTTTGTGGCTGCTTGTTTGTGGAGTTTTCTATTGAAGTTGTAGCTTGTGATTTTGCAGTTGGGTTTGTGAATTTGTTTTTTGTGTTTTTTTTTTTTTTTTAAAAAAAAGACTATTATTAAAGAAAGTTTTGATTTTTGAACTGTAGCTCTTTCTTACTAATTTTGCCCCTTTTTTTGTATATTTTTTTCTGTGTTAGATATAAGCATGAGATATACCATGAAGATTGTCGAATGTGGATAAAATAAACAAAGAAAGTTTCGATCTTGAAGTCGAATTTTAGCTCCTTTCTTTCCAATTTTTCTTCCTTTTTTTTATTAAAAAAAAAAATTCTTCTGTTTTAGATATAAGCATGAGATATATGATGAAGATTGTCGGATGTGAATAAAATACACAATGATAGGTGCTAAAATTAATCATGGTCAGCTGGCTTTAGACTCTGCAATGACTAGAGCATTGTATGCTAAGTTCGCCCTTTTTTCTGTTCACCTAGTTTTAGTAGCCAGGATGCCGAGTAAGGTAATTGCTATTGTTTGAGGGATAGGACCATTTATTCATGAGAGATGTCTTGGTTTGAAACCAGAGTAATCTCAATCACAAGTTTTGTTGTGTATAAGTTTGAGGAATTTATTGTTGGATGAAGTTGAAATCTGGCATTTTTCTCTCTTTGAATGAGGCAGCTCTGAATGCATACAGTTGTGCATATGAAAGTTTTTGTTTTGAAGTTGAATATGAGGTCCTTCCTTTTGCCAGCTTTAGTACTTCTTTAGTTTAGTAAATGTAAGGATTGTATTAACCTTCCCGTATAGCCACTGTCAGCTTTAGTACTTCTTTAGTTTAGTAAATGTAAGGATTGTATTAACCTTCCCGTATAGCCATTGTGGGTGAGTATTAATACGCAAAGACAATAGCTGAGACTATGTATGCTTAACCAGTTTTGGTCACTATAAATCTCTTTTTGATGAAATTTATTTAGTGCCCAATTTTGGAAGCATTCTTTCATTGCATCTTGTTTAGCAGCTTGTCAAATTTCCAGTCCAATTTAGCTTTTGACTTAAAAAGGTTGCACTGCACGTCTTTCCTTTTGTAGAGGACTGGGCTTATGCCAAATCAAGGACCCTTTGTACTATGGTGGGTTAAAAGTCAGTGCCATGCAGTATCATGTTTGTCTTTCTTTGTATATATGTATGTGTGTGTATGCATGTATGTTTAAGATGTGTTCTTTATGTTTTTTATGTGTATACGTATTTCTTTCCTTCTGATAAATTTTGTTCTGTGCAGATATGGCACAACAACATGCCTTACAATAAAATAGCTGATAGAAAAGGTCACCAAGGATGGATGAAAAAAGAAGGTCTGTACTTCATCTTTCCTGGTGGTGGAACAATGTTCCCAGATGGAGCTGTACAATATATTGAAAAACTTAAACAATATATTCCTATAGCTGGTGGAGTTTTGAGAACAGCTCTTGACATGGGTTGTGGGGTATGAACTTTTGTTTTCTGCAAGTATATGCATGCTTGTTATTGCTCTTACTGGAATAGTCACCCTTGTCATAACATTTGAATTTCCGTTTCTAATTGTAGGTTGCCAGTTTTGGGGGCTACCTACTTGCCGAAGACATTTTAACCCTATCATTTGCTCCAAGAGATTCACATAAAGCACAAATACAGTTTGCTTTGGAAAGAGGAATACCAGCATTTGTTGCCATGCTTGGGACTCGCAGGCTCCCATTTCCAGCATCCTCATTCGATCTGATGCATTGTTCTCGATGCTTGATTCCTTTCACTGCATACAGTACGTTTCCCTTATTTATTTCATTTTCATAGTGTGATTCTGTTGCTGATTGAACCTATGTATGACACAGAATATGTTAATTTGCAGATGCAACATACTTCCTAGAAGTTGATCGATTACTTCGCCCAGGAGGACACTTGGTCATCTCTGGTCCCCCTGTACAGTGGCCTAAACAAGATAAGGAATGGGTAGATCTCCAGGCTGTGGCTAGAGCACTGTGTTATGAGCTGATTGTTGTGGATGGGAACACTGTTATCTGGAAAAAACCAGACCCTGTAGATTCATGTCTTCAAAATCAAAATGAATTTGGGCTTGGGTTTTGTGATGAATCTGATGACCCAAATGTTGCATGGTAATTCTTTTCGTGGTTCAGTGTCATCCTATTGTTGTGTTTCTACTGCTTTGTTTATATTGTAACAAGAATTTAAATCACATATTGCGTGGCATTTAATAAGACAGTATTCACCTTTATAATGACTTAATGAAAGCTTGTAGATGACTGGTTATATTGTTGAATCTCAACTGGACTTGCAGGTATTTCAAAATGAAGAAATGTGTTAGCAGGACTTCTACTGTGAAGGTAGAGTTTTCTATTGGGACAATTCCAAAATGGCCAGAGAGGTTGACACAAGCTCCTTCAAGGGCCAGCTTGGTGAAAAATGGAGTTGACGCCTTTGACGCTGATACACGGCGGTGGTTGAGAAGAGTTGCCAACTATAAAAAATCATTAAATTTAAAACTAGGAACTCCATCCGTAAGAAATGTCATGGACATGAATGCAGGTAGTTATTTGGAGGCTTTGCTGCTGCACTATCATCTGATCCTGTTTGGGTGATGAATGTTGTTCCTGCTAGCAAACCCTCAACACTTGGTGTCATTTATGACAGGGGCCTTATCGGAATGTACCATGATTGGTATGTTACTCATGCCTTTCTGGTTTCCTTTTCTGTCAGAAAATGCAAGTTTAAAATAAGTTTTCTATTGTTTATTGCCAAAAAGGCTTTTCATATCGTTAAGTTTCTAAGAATTCGTCTGACTTCCCTTGTTAACATTAAGAAGAATAATTTTTTATGTATTGTCTTCTACGAATATATTAATCTGTACTAAATAAGTTACGTAATCAAAACGGAAAGGATTGTTAACAGACTGAGTGAGACACTTGAGGAGGCAAAAAAGCAAAGGATGACGGATCCATGGTTCAATTCTAACTGTCTTTTATTTGATTGGTTATCAACAGGTGTGAACCTTTCTCCACATACCCCCGGACTTATGATCTCATTCATGCAGCTTCACCTTGAATCTCTTATAAGGGATTCGAAAATCTGGGAAGATGAGGTACATTGATTCCTTTATTCTCTCTATTCGCAAGATTTTCAATGCCCTGAATATAATTCTTTCATCATGGTCTTTGTTCTATGGGTTGCTAATGATTTCACTGAAGCGATAGTATTGGTGTTGCTATTTGTGTATTTATTTGATGAAATATGTTTTCCTAAAAGAAATATCAACTCTCTTGAATTATGTCATACCCAAGGCAACAGCTCTGTTTATTCAAGCACCATCTGGTTAGACTTTTTCCTTTATAGGGTGTCCATTTTCTGAAGCTACTTGGAGATAGGTAAATAATTTTGAGAAAACATAATTATCAGAGATCAATTTAGATCTAAAAGACGTGGTTGAGGGAAATGGGTAGTCAAATCCTGTACACTGCAACAAAGTT
This sequence comes from Cinchona pubescens, assembly GCA_025175665.1. Classification (NCBI taxonomy): domain Eukaryota; kingdom Viridiplantae; phylum Streptophyta; class Magnoliopsida; order Gentianales; family Rubiaceae; genus Cinchona; species Cinchona pubescens. Next base: position 212,674 of record JANKKI010000145.1, on the reverse strand, counting down.
TTGGTAAAATGACAGACATGCTTTGGCATTCTACTGGTGAAAGTATACGTTGAGACATTTGGTGGAAAGAAGGCGTACACTTAAGAAAGGAATGGAAAAGCTATAAGCATTTTTGTTCTTTCACTGGATAACTTTTTGTGGTGGAGATTTTTCAGATTTTTTTTGTTTAGGTGCACTTTAGTAGCTTGAAGATCATGCCTGAAAATCTTTTTGTTAATAAGGCCAAAAATGTATGTATTAATAATATAGTGTGTTTAGGAAATAGACTAATATGCGGAATCAGAAAAGGTTTACTTCCTGTTACACACGTTAGAAAAGCACAAGTTATGGGTTTATCAGCTTGCCACTTTTAAGTGAACATTATCCTGTATCTGTCTTCTTCTTTTTTTGAAAACTGTGCAGAAGAATGCTTTGTCTGCTTGGTGAAGTTTAGGCTAGTTTTAATCTACCAAGTAGCATTATCCCAGGCCCCATGGGCAGTAGATTTGCATGAGATTCCATGTACTTGGAGCTTTTATTCTATAAATTCCTTAACTTGTGCTAGTTATCAGCTGCTTAAACTTCACTCTTGCACCTATCGCAGCTCAACTTTGAAAGGTCTATAATTTATATCATCTACAGTTGTGAAAAAGGGCATGCACTTCTTATGTTAAGAAGTGCTTAGTGTTCTTTCTGATTTCGTTGCAGGTGTAACATTGTGGATTTAATGGTCGAGATTGATAGGATATTACGTCCAGAAGGTACAGTTCTGGTTCGAGATTCACCAGAAATGATTGACAAAGTGAGTCGCATTGCTCGTGCAGTAAGATGGACGGTTACTATACACGAGAAAGAACCCGAATCACATGGGAGGGAGAAAATTCTGGTAGCAACAAAAAATTTGTGGAAGCTGCCTTCAGCATCCCACTGATTCAATTCCATTCCCCTGTAATGTAGCACTTTCCAACCTCTAATGCCAGCAGTATTTTTTTTTGTTTCTTTTTTCATTTCATTGGCATTTTAAAAAGATGTAAAGATGGGAAAAATTGTAGTTCAGAAATACACTCATTGATGGTGGTAGTATGTAGGAGGTAAGATGTATTTGTGATGCTTCCACTGAAATCTGAAAATTTTGACTTACCATTCAGCTAGCAAGTAGTAGTTTTTTTTTTGTATAAGCCAGTGGACCTTTTGTAGTGAGTTTGTAACAAAGATTTACAGTTAAAAAGAACAATATAGTAAACTGAAAATTGTAGATTGAGATTTCAAATTGTGGAAGATTTCAAAGGGGGGAATTTTACAATTTCATTTAGAGAATCATTTCTTTAACTTTAAAAATTTGCACTGGTGTTATACTGTACAAGTATTTAAAGCACAAAAGAATAGTTTCCTAAAAGAGATTGTAGAATTTTTCAAAAAGTAATTTAATCATTTTGAGTTATCTTTTTGTATGATTGTGCACCAACCCAACCCGATAATTAAAATGAAACAGAGGGAGAAAACATATTTTTGTTTGTATTATAAGCATGCAATCGATCAAGACCGCCTGATTAAGCTTCATAAAATTCAGCATTATGAAAATGATGTGAGAAAATTAAGTAAATGGGAGATTTGGACAAGATGATTAGATTGTAAGAGAGATTTCAATAAAACCATCATGAGAAGTGATTGGTTCTAAAATTCAAAGTGCAATAGTATTATCATTTTAAGAACATTTACTTTCATCATGGTTAATTACAAAACGACCCTTCAAATAATATGAAACTCTCAAATCTCAATGGAGTTCTTCAAAAGTCATTTTTTGGTTTGAATGTTAATGCTCAAAGGATGCAGGTTAATGAGCAAACATCACATGAAAGGCAAGAAAATGGCTCCAAATAAATAAATAAATAGAAAGAAAGAAAGGCAAGAAAAAACCAATATAGAATTTTACTAAAATTTCCAACATGATTGTGTGATCTTATTCATCTAAATTATCGATTGAATTTATTGAGTTGTAGAAAGTACAGTTGATTGAAATGATTACCACATTTTTGTTTTACCAAATGTGCATGACAATAAGTGCATACTGACTCTTCTAATTTTTTAATTGAATATCATGTCACTGTTTTAAGTTTTATATTGTATAAATATTTAAAATATAAAATATTATATATATATTGTTTGAGAGACAAATAAGCAAAGTTATTATAGCATCTACACGATGACATAATTACTAAAAGTTGAATAAATATGTTCGTAATTACGAAGCAATAAATTAATCAAGTACGATATGCATCTGAATACTTTTACTTGAGAAGAATAAACAGGAAACTGCACAGTTCGAATAAGAAACAATTTAAAACTTGTTACTGAAGGTTTATTTATTTATTCATTTATTTTTGGTAAGTATTGACGTTTATTAATTGATTAATTGGTCAAAGTCTTAATTAAGTTGCACAAGTTATTAAGAAAGAGTTTTGTTCCTCACCTTAAATAAAGGTTCAATTCTAAGAGTCTCCATTCTCCTTTCACCTTCTTACTTTTTCCTACTATTCTAAAAAATGCATAAAAGTTTTATCTTCGTTAGAAACAGTTATTGTTCAGAGTAGGGTTTTTGTTTCTAAAAAATAAGTAGAATCATTTAGTCTAGAGAAATGGGTTGTCCACTCTAAATGAAAAACGTAATTACTAAGCATGTCAATAATTGTTCTTGTGCAAAATAAAAACTTCACTGGAAGTTTAATTACATAGATTTATGTAATAAGTGAACATTTTGCAAAAAGTTTAGCCAATACTAACATTGTGTTTGGGTTAATGGATTTGGAGAGGAATTTGAAATCCATCCATTTGTTGGAGGGATTTGTAAGGTCAAAATGAAAATAACATTGTATGTAATAAGTGAATATTTTGCAATACAGTTTAGCCAACTCTAACATTTTATTTAGGTTGATGGATTTGGGAAAGGATTTGAAATCCACCCATTTGTTGAAGGGATTCGTAAGAACAAAATGAATGAATTTCTAATTCACTTCAATTAGAAAGTTGTTTGAAATCATTCATTTCACATTTTTTAATTTAAATAAATTTGAAATTAATCTATTTTAATTTTACAAATCGTTTCGATAAAAAATTAAATGTATTCAAATACTTTCTCAAATTCATCGGTGTAAACACAAGCTAAAAGTATTATAATTAGACTGTATTGTCTAGTATTTATGAAGAGCACAGATATCTTTAATTAAAAGTGTTGACTTGGTTATAATTTGTTAAGGATATTGCGTGTATATATGTTAGTTGTTATATTCGGAAGAAATTGGGTGATATAATTACAAGGTCAAATGATCGAAGAAATATAAGTGTTGATATAATTACAAAGTCAAATGCTTAAAGAAATATATAATGCCAGAACAAATTTAAGATGGGAAAATTACATGACAATTTGATTATAGGGAATGATTATTGGAGTTCATTTATATTATTTGTGCAGTAATTATACGGTTAAATCAAGACATATAATGCAGTTGGTTTGAATAGAGTAATCAAAAATATTAATGCAACAATTTACATGTTTTTGTATTTAAGGCTAGTCAAAATAAAGGAGTGTGTTGGCTTATATGTATGGGGAGAAAAAATTGGAAATAGGAAAGGTAATGATACATCCCCTCTTTCTCTATATATATTGTTTGATTGAATATTATGGGAATAATTTTATGGGTATGGAAATATTACAAAATGCTGTATTTCATTCTTCACATATGATTTGGATATCAAATTATTAACTTATTAATATAATGAAACCCATAACGATTTCAAACCAAATAAACCAAAAAAAAATACAAATCTATACTAATAGTGAGGTTTATGATATCCATTTCGATTCTGATTCGTGAATGCAATCCAAACATCACCTTAATAATATCCACTATGACCTCATCATTAAACTAAGGAGGTGTTTGGTTTATGGGTATGAGAGGGGGGAATGGGAATCAAAGTTAATGATACTTAAAGATGTTGTTTGGTTGAGTACTATGGGAATCATTTTATGAGAATGAAAGTGTTAGAAAATGCCTACTTTCATTCCCTACTTGTGACATGAGTTTCAAATTAAGTAACTCATTAATATAATGAAACTCATTCATATTTCAAACCGCAAACAAATAAGGAGGAATGATATAAATTCATACCAATAGTGAAGTTTATGATTCCGATTCCGATTCCGATTCCTGATTATGAACCAAACACCTCCTAAATAAATTCTAGCCCCAATCAACCATCCGGAAATTCAGATAGTACATTTTTTTTTCCTTTGGCAGTTCAAAGGATTTCCTTGCTAGTTTAACAACTTTTCAGAGGAGCAATTATGGGTCACCAAAAAAAAAAAAAAAAAAAAAAAAAAAAGAAACCATATTATCTCGGAATTACCATACAAATAAATAAAGAAATCTAGATGTGTGGGAACAATTTTCTCTAGCACAATAGTCGTCCCGTTGGATTAGGATAATTAATTAACATGTCCTCGCTTAATCTAATGTCAGATCAATAACAAATTATGATTATATAAGAAAAATATCTAATTAGATCCAATTAGCTGATTCTCATAAAAAAGAAAAGGGATTCAAAACTCAAGCTGCAGTAAAACATGCCTAAGTAGCTTGTTTAAACAATTACATGCATTGTATGATTAGGGGTGTTCATCGACCGATATTTTGATAATTTGTTTAAAATATTTGATTTTTTCAATTTTTTTGTTAAGAAAATGAAAATTAAATTTGAATCAAACTTTTCTTCTATTAGTAGGTTAAATATTAATTTTTCCAATTTATCTAATTAATCAAAGTTCACTAATTAATTTAAAAACTAAATATAGAATTAATTACAAAACTAAATATAGAATTAATTACAAAACTAATCAATTAATAAATAAAAAGCTAAAATTGTTAAAACTAAGACTAGAAACTAAAAAGAAAAAAGAAAAACAATATTAAAGTGTGGAATATATGAATAGAAAAAAGAATTGGGTTACTAAAAAACAATAAATAAAACTAAAAAGTCAGTTATTCGGTTATTTAGTTATTGATTTTTAATATTCAAATTGAAATTATATAATCAATCTTTTTATTCAATTTATCCGAATACCAATTATTCGAAAATCAGAAATCAAACTAATTTAGTTTTATAATTTGATCAGTTTGTTCGTTTAAACCAAACTATGAATACCCTTATGTATAACCCACTCCTCAAAAAGAAATCAAAACTACAAATTCTAGATACTATAAACAATCAAAATATATGTCACAAAAAAACTTTTTTTCGAATATATATGGCATGCACTGGATAGTGAAATCAATTATTTCTTAATTATTAGTAACTGATAATACAAAAATGGGAGTATCTAAATCTTGGCTCATTAATTCACACATCAAAACATCTGGATTACTAAATCAAATGAGGGAAATCAGCCACAAAATTATTTCCATCCAGATTTTTATCCTTAACTATCAGTCCACACACTAAAGGATGTGAATTCAAGTATTCAAACTAGTTTTCTTCAAATTTTCTACAAAGAAATACTCTAATTAATACATTAATTGTTAATTACTAGCCAAAACAAATAATACTAAATTTAGGTAGTGATATTATATAGCTGAAGGTGGGTAAGAGTGGTGTTCTAATTAAGTCATCTTAGCAAATAAAAACATAATTAGGGGAAGTAAAAAGAATATATAATTTCAACAGCTTCTACTTTTTGGTGGCTTAAGCACATTTCTAGTGTTGATATTCTGATTTTTTTTTTAATTAACTTTATACTATATGTGCATATTACTTCGAAATTAAGTTCTCAAACATTAGCCTTAATTATGCAATGAATCTTGTGATTATTGACTCTCTCTCACCAACAATAATATGTTACAATTGACAAGAACCAAATTCTCATTAATTAGAGAAATAAACGTGATTAAGTCTGATCTAACATAGTAACAAATATATGCATTTATAGAATTTATTCAACCTGTATCTATATGTAATGTGTTAAAATATTTATACATATTATACAACCCAAATAATTTGCTATAAATAATTACTCTAATTAGAGATTCTTATAATGTATGTAGACATCAATGACAAAGAAAAATATAGTAAGAAAATAAGCAAAGTGAATAGGAAATAAAAAAGACGTATTGGAAAGACGAATTCTGACTAACATAAAATCCCATTTATTATGCTACCTTACCAATTATTTTGTTTGAGTTTTTGGTTATTAAGATATTGGAAAAGAAAATCATTTATAAAGTCACAAATTCATATTTATTTGTCAAAACTATTCTACCTCTCTTATTTTAAATTTTCAGTCGAATTTTTTTCCTCTTTTTTTGAATTTAGTGATCTATCAATAATTTTTATATTTTTTCTTATATTTGTCACTTTATTTAAATACTCTAAAAAAAGAAAATTAGGAATCTCAAAGTCCCGGTCTATCTATTGGAAACTACTGTGTGTAGTGTGTGTGTAGTGTGTACTTTGAGAGAGAAAAAGTGTGTATAGCGTGCGTGTGAATGTGTGTACTTTGAGAGAGAAATAAAAGGCAAATGAACCCAAAAGAAAAATCAACGGATGTGTACAAAATGTGTCTTTCCTTCTACCTGTAAACATGTTTCTCACAGTTTCACCTTTTTGTAAACAAATATGGTAATGGTGGTTCCCTCAAGTTTCCAAGAATTGCACAGTAGTATCTAAAGTTTGATTAAATAGTTTTGGTCTATCAAGATTTTATGAATATACTATAATGTACATTTAATGCACTAAAAAATAATTATTCAGAGTAAAAATATGCAATGGATATATTCACACATATACGTCCAAAATGAACGAATTAAAAGTTTAGTTTCAAATTCAAAATCAAAAAGACATTGTTATTTTAATGCGTAGTTATATGTATTACAGATGTCAACGTAACTTAAAGAAATCGGTCAAATATCTATAATTTTGTTTCAAAAGATCGGTTACAAAAGATACGTTTCGTAATAGTTAAGAACATGAGTATCGAACTATTTCAACTCTTACATGTGTTATATTTAAGATTTTAAAAGTATTCGATTTAAATACTACACTATCTTTGTCTAACAAATTAAGAACAAAAAAAATGAAACGATTTATTTATTTTTTGATTGGTAAGGGAGATGATTTATTAAAAACTACCAATTCATTGCCCAACATTTTTTTTTTGGCCCATTGTTTTCTTTTCTTTTTTCATTTTCACAATTAAGAGGGATAGAAAATGGGATCACATTTTCTCACAGTACACATATTGAAGATTCATAAAAGTATAAAAATTGACAAAAAGAGAGAGAAGAAAGTAAAGGAGCGAGTGATGGAAGCACGAGTAAGAGAGTCAACCGAGCCTTTACTGCTGTGTTTTGGCTGTATGTATATGAGAGGCTTCGAATAGTCCACATATTGCGTATTATCTTCACCTTTTCTTTCTCTCTTCTTTTCTCTTCACTCACTCTTTTCTCTTTGTCTCTCTCTCTCTGCAAAAAACAGACCTTTTTAAGCTGCTCTTTCATCACTTTTCTTTCCTTTTTCCAGCTTTTCTAAATCATGAAAAAAAGCTTTTCACAAGTCAAGCAAACTCATCAGGGATTCAGATAACACCCCTCCAAACTAGGGTTTTGCATAAGCCATTTTTCTTGGTTTTCTTTGGATTATAAAAGAAAATAGAGGGTCTTTATTCTTTCTTTTTTTTTTTTTTTTTCTTTGATTTAAAGGGAAGGAGAGAGGGATTGAGAAGGAAGTGCTAAGCAGCAAAAAAAAAAAAAAAGGGTTGTGTGCTTTGCCTTCTTTCTCTTTCTTTCTCTTGGAGAGAAAAACTATCTGGAGAGGAAGTTTGGAGACATTTGGATATTAGTCCTTGTGTCTCCTCTACCTCTCTCTCTATCTTTATTAATTTTCATTGTTTTCTTTGACTAATTTTAACTTGTTTTATCACTAAAAAAAAAAAAAGTTGGCTTGAAATTCATGAATGCATTTTCTATATATCATATAGAAGAAAAAGGAGGAGAAAAAAGAAGGATTATTTCATGAATTTTGGGGGATTTCTTGATAACCGTTCAGTTATTAGCGACGGTGCAAAAATCGTTGCTGATATACCACCACCTTATACCGACAACAACAACAACGTTAACAGCAATTCAAACATCATGCCTACAAGTGCAGCAATGGCTGCTCAACTCTGACTCGCCGCCTTGTTGTCAGCCAACCTCTTTCTAAGTCCATCTTCTCCTCTTCTCCCGGCCTTTCCCTCGCCCTCGTACGTTTCTTCATATATATAATTATATACTTTGCAGTGTGATTAGTATAATCGTACGAATATATCATTTTTAAAAAGTAGAGTTATCGTATTTTTTAGATGATCTGACAGTTATTATTAGTCACTATGTGTTTCTATTGTTGATTGATTTACTGATATTTTTTTGTTTTTTGGACAGCAAACGGGTATGGAGGGGCAAGGGGAAATGGGAAGATCAATGGCTGGAAACTATGATGATGATCATCAGTCAAATATGATCAATAATAATATTGGCAATAGGAGAAGTAGAGAAGAAGAGCATGAGAGCAGATCTGGGAGTGATAACATGTTGGATGGTGCATCAGGTGATGATCTTGATGCTGCTGACAAGCCACCGAGGAAGAAAAGATACCATCGCCACACCCCTCAACAAATCCAAGAACTCGAAGCGTTTCATTGAAACACACACCACAAAAAAAAAAAAACCCTTTTATTTTCTCTAAATCTTTTGTATTTTTTTTTTCTATTTATGTGTGTGTGTTTTTTTTTTTTTTTTGATAGTTTGTTCAAGGAGTGTCCTCATCCCGATGAGAAACAAAGGCTGGAGCTCAGCAAAAGACTTTGCTTGGAGACCAGACAAGTTAAATTTTGGTTTCAGAATAGGAGAACACAAATGAAGGTTTTTAATTTATGAATAATTTTCGAGAAAGTTCACAACTTTGTTATTGAATTACTCTCTATTAATTATTCTGTTTATGACCCAAAAAATGTTTGTTTTCTTGATTTCACCTGCAGACACAACTGGAGAGGCATGAGAATTCGATACTTAGGCAAGAAAATGACAAGCTTCGAGTCGAAAATATGTCAATAAGAGAGGCTATGAGAAATCCAATTTGCACAAACTGTGGAGGTCCTGCAATCATGGGTGAAATATCTCTAGAGGAGCAACATTTGAGGATTGAAAATGCTCATCGATTAAAAGACGAATTAGACCGAGTTTGTGCACTTGCTGGCAAGTTTTTAGGCCGTCCCATATCATCCTCGGCAGTTCCTCCAATGCCTAATTCAAGTTTGGAACTTGGAGTAGGAGGAAATGGATTTGGAAATTTAACCAACATCCCATCAACAACACTCCCATTAGTCCCTCCGGATTTCCGTGTCGGGATCGGAAGCCCTTTACCGGTGGTGACTCCTCATACTACTAGAACAACAATAGGCATTGAAAGATCACTAGAAAGGTCCATGTATTTGGAGGTGGCTTTGGCTGCAATGAATGAACTTGTGAAATTGGCACAAACTGATGAGCCTCTTTGGCTGAGGAGCCTTGAAGAAAGTGGTAGGGAAATACTGAATCATGAGGAGTACATGAGGACATTTACTCCTTGCATTGGCATCAAACCAAATGGCTTTGTTACTGAGGCATCTAGAGAGACTGGCATGGTTATTATCAACAGTATGGCACTTGTTGAAACATTAATGAATGCGGTGAGTAGTAATTCAATCATAATCATTATGTACACTGAATCAAATGCACTCTATTTTGATTTGATTTAGAAAAATTCTACAATCCAGTAACGAAACTCTATCGTTGTGCTTTAATAAATAATTAATTGGATTTGTACATTTGATTGATAGAACAAATGGGCGGAGATGTTTCCTTGTATGGTGGCTAGAACCTCAACTACTGAAGTTATATCCAGTGGAATGGGAGGAACTAGAAATGGTGCACTTCAACTGGTAATAATTACGTGCCATAACATTTGCAATTTACCTTTGCTAGTTGCAAAAATCTTGAATCCATTTTTTTTTTTGTAACCTCAAAACTTTCATTAAAAAGAATCCCATTTTTATTCAAGAAACAATTGTTATTATTATTTTTTTTAAAACTTTTTTGTGGGCAGATGCACGGGGAATTGCAAGTTCTTTCACCATTGGTTCCGGTTCGTGAGGTGAATTTCCTCCGGTTCTGCAAACAGCATCGCGGAGGGTGTGTGGGCTGTTGTCGATGTGTCCGTTGATAGCATCCGGGAAACTTCCGGTGGCGGCGGTGGTGGTGCACCGCCGACATTTCCCAACAGTAGAAGGCTTCCTTCCGGCTGTTTAGTCCAAGATATGCCTAATGGTTACTCCAAAGTGAGTTTTCAATTTTCTTTATTTATTTTATTATTATTATTCTTATTATTATTTTTTTTTTGGTGGGCTTCTTAATTATATATATATATTCATTTTCTGAGGGGAAATTTTTCAATATCCATTTGTGGTACCCTTTGCCATTTTGTGTTTAATGAGTTTGTTGAAGCAATTGCAAATTTGAAATTTAGTTGAAGACACTAACACTAGTTGAATAAATATCACACACTAGCTAGTCAAGAATCTTGGACCATTTCCCTTCCCATTAATCTCCTAGATAGTTTATCTTTTTCAGTTTTACTATAAATGAAAGGGTGAGAAAACGTATATATTCTTGTGTTTACATCAAGGCATTACATCATAATTTAAAATATAGTCATTCATTATTTCAAATAATATTTTATAATATTTTATATATGATTTTAAACTATTAATATATTTTTATCTCATATATATATAATATCCCAAAAAATTTAGAAGAGTAATTATTCTAAATATTAACTACATAATAATTGTCCAAATGATGTCATTACTAGTACATTTTATCAAGGCCGAAAGTTGAAGTTTACTAATAGGTAAATAGTTAAGTAGATTCGATTTATGACTGCACTTATAAATTTTATAGTGTGAATTAAATTTTATGAAAATAAATAACATCAACTATGCTAACAAAATTCTATAACATTTAATATTGACAATAAAATCTACACGTAGAGTCTAATACAGAGTCTAGCATTTTCCATACTTGTTAATACTATTAAATAAAGTTCAATTAGCTCAAGATTAGAGTTTTTTTTTTAATTATAAATATATATATATAATTACTACTATTATTTTATGAGGACAGTACAAGAGAGGAAATCGAGGTTACCTTTCTCCATAAAAATTACTAATTAATTAATGAATGGAAGGGTCTAATTACTTAAAATTGAGCACCTAGGGACACATTAATTTCATATGATTTGGAAGAAAAAATGCCTCGTAATCCCTAACTCCTTGTTGAAATAAATAAAAATCATTTGATGTTTCTATTCCAATCTCTCTGATGCTGTCTCGATCATCCCTCTAGGCAATATTAAAGTCACTCAACTGTTCACTACCTGGTTCCAGCTTCATGATGTGTTTGTTTTTCTACTCAATAATAAGTCCCTTTTAGTCAAACCCTCAGACTGCCCTATTTTTTTTCTTTTTTGTCATCACGTGAGGATCTAAAAGCTTTATTGGACATTGTAATTAGTGAAATAGTTTTAATCTTTGCAGAGGCAGACTGTATGATTTCGGTACATGTCTCTATGACTCAGCCCTTCATGGTCCTCTCCCTCCTCGTGCCTTCAAATCTTGCAAAATTTTGTGTTACCCGAAATCTAACCTATAATTTTTTGTGTCTTCTTCTACAACAGGGTTCCACAGTTTCTTTACTTGTGCTATGTTATATCTTGTCTTAACATTGAATCTAGACCTTCACCATTCCCGAAATTTGTCTCGTACCCTTATGTCAACATCGACAAAGTTTTACTTGGATCAGATCGATTGTGTCATGGATCTCTTAATTTTGAATAAGTTATAATATTTATATAAATAATGCGATTTTTTCAAAACTAAAAGTTCAATGCACGGTAACATAAATCAAATCCAAACAAAATTTTTTCTTTGAACAACATGATTTTCAATAACGTAACACCTCATTCTTTTGGGTGCTATCTAAATATTGCAAATATTGTAATATGTTTAAAATAACACAAAGTTCCGTAGTTTATATACCATTGAAGTTTTAGTGAAAAGATCTTGCCTTATTATTGACTGTTACAATTTGACATGTTTATCACACTAATTTTGACTGAAAATTTCTTCCAAATGTATAGTTGCTTTGTTCTTTGCAAGTGTGACAAACATTAAGGGGAAATTAATGTGTACAAAACAATTTGCCAAATCTAGACGTTTATGACTTTTTAATAGAGTTAGTTGGAAAATAAATTGGCATATCTGTGATCCTAGTGTTTGCACGTAGCCAGAAAACTTATTTCACAATCAATGTCCCCAGGTAACTTGGGTAGAACATGCTGAATATGACGAAGCTGTGATCCACCAGCTCTACCGCCCGTTGATCAGTGCCAGCATGGGTTTCGGTGCCCAAAGGTGGATTGCCACCCTCCGACGCCAATCCGAGTGCCTCGCCATCCTAATGTCCTCCAGCGTCCCTGCTCGTGATCACACCGGTACGTGTCTAGATCAAGATGCTAGTTCTGTTTAGATAATTATTATTTTAAATATTATTTAAATAATTACTATAATAACTTTAGAGAAGATGATTATAAAATATTATTTAAAAAATAAATAATTATTCTATCGAAACAGAACTTGAATTTTCTATTAAGTAATCTGAAAAATATACCCTTTTTTTGAGCCACACATATATAGATGTTGTCGTTAAGGTTAAATTTAATAATGCATTTGATATGTGATATAATTGAAACTTGTTGTTGATATGAATATGCAGCAATAACAGCAAGTGGGAGGAGGAGTATGTTGAAGCTGGCGCAACGGATGACGGATAATTTTTGTGCGGGTGTTTGTGCATCGACGGTGCACAAATGGAACAAACTTTGTGCAGGAAATGTGGATGAAGATGTACGAGTGATGACCCGAAAGAGCGTCGACGATCCCGGTGAGCCACCGGGCATTGTTTTAAGCGCAGCCACGTCTGTTTGGCTCCCGGTTTCTCCACAAAGACTGTTTGATTTTCTCCGCGATGAACGCCTCCGGAGTGAATGGGACATCTTATCCAATGGTGGTCCTATGCAAGAAATGGCCCATATTGCCAAAGGTCAAGATCATGGCAATTGCGTTTCCCTCCTCCGGGCTAGTGTAATTTCTCTCTCTATTTATTACTACTTCAATTTTACATAATCCTCCCTTATTTTTTTTTAAAAAATAATAATTATTATCTCTTCTCTTACTCGATAATAATTATAAAAAAAAAAAAATGTTTTACAAAGATATAATAATAAGTATATATATATATATAAATAAAACTGTCTCCAATATATGCAAATATACTCCATATCTAGAGTTACATTAATTGTTACAACTTCCTTACTTTATGCTAGGTAGATGGTACAAACTTATTATGAAAACGAACTGGTTGATAGGAGTGGCCGACCCCTCCAAGATTTTGAATTTCATACATTATTAACATATAAAAATATTAATATTTATCATAGATTTTTTTCGAAATTAGTGGTAGCCACCTATACCTATATTAGTTGATCATGAATAAAATTTTTATATTAGCATTTAGTTGGAAAGTTGTAATGATGAATGAATCCATGATTTTTAGACGATTGAGGTCCTTGTGGTGTAAAGGACAAATGTGTTGAATTGAGATCCATGGCAATGAATCCCAATGGGACTTTTGTTTTTCCCTAATTTAACTTTCTTTTTGTGAATATATAAAAGTCAAATCACTTGACATCTGTCACATTCATGGGTCAGCCCATGACTTGAAATGTAACCGGTTTTTGGAAAGTCCAGCTGGAAGTTGACTCACTTGACATTGTGAGGACGCTGACGTGTCATCTTTTCTATAATAATAAAAAAATGAAAATGGCATTTCATGTGAATATGGAGAAAACTGAGGGTTTTTTTGTCCGCAGGCCATGAACCCGAACCAGAGTAGCATGTTGATACTCCAGGAGACATGCATAGACGCGGCGGGTTCGCTTGTTGTGTACGCGCCCGTTGACATTCCGGCAATGCACGTGGTGATGAACGGTGGGGATTCTGCTTACGTCGCACTGCTCCCCTCGGGATTTGCTATCGTACCTGACGGCCCAGGGTCCCGTGGGCCCATTCCAAATGGACCAACTGGTAATGCCCATAGAGTCAGTGGGTCCCTCTTGACCGTAGCCTTCCAAATTTTGGTGAATAGTCTCCCTACAGCAAAGCTCACTGTGGAATCAGTGGAGACGGTCAATAATCTCATCTCGTGCACAGTACAGAAGATCAAAGCTGCCCTAAATTGTGAAAGCTGATTGAAATGGAAGGTCCCTCATAAAATATTTTATTTTTAAGCAAAAAAAAAAAATTTATTAATAATCTTACTTGGGCATGTTGTATGGTCTTTCTATATAGGGTTTTTCTAATTTTTATTTTGTTCGGGGTGGGAAAATTCTTAACTAGACACTGTCGGTCGTAAATACGCGTTAAGAACTTGTCTTATTATGCATTAGTTCTTTGTACATTTTTTAAGTGTACAAATTCGCTACGATGCATCTAATGCAAGTACTTTTTACGCGTAGTATATGACAGATTGGGTTTCGTTAAGCGTTTTCGAAGTTAATAATAGTGTGTTTTGCTTGAGAGTTGATTGTAAGAATTTAGGGGGTGAGTCAAGAACGAACCAATCTTTGTGTTGAAATAATCCTTGCAAGGTGAAAAGAGTGGAAAATGGTTTGATGAGAGGTAAATGTCATTCTTTGCACAATGCAAGGGTGGTGGTTCGGGTATTGACTCAGATTCTCGAGTGGCATAAGAAAATCTTATAGGGTGTGAGGATTGAAGGTTGAATGAAGGTGATTTTGGTAATTAACTAAAAGTATTTCGTGACAATTTTTTTTACTATTATGTTGTCGGCAAAGGTATTTTGTTCGACATGTTACAACTCTTTTGTATTTGCTTTGAAGTGTTCCAACCTTGTGTATTTAGCTTTATAATTAACTCAAGATGTAAGTGTTGATTTTTTTTCTGTTTCTCTTCTCTGTGTGATTGTGATCATATTTTGCATAAGCTAAAAGCTTGCCCCAAAAAAAAAAAGAAAAGAAAAAAAAGAAAAAGAAATGTTGAACTAAACCAATATTAGAATATCTTTTGTAGGCCAAGTATTAACTATTGACCACAATTAATTATCACATTGATAGGTATTGTAAACGTAGAAGATATTTAAGCAAGGAGATTAAGTTGATAAATCAAGCAGTATGATTAGGAAAATATATATTTTTCCTACCAAATATGTACGTATTTATGACTTTAATTCAAGAACGTGGACGTGTTACAAATTCTCTGAGACAAAATTCACTATGATAATAAAAATAGACCGACTCAAAGACCCGTTGTTGATTTTATTTCTTATTATTAAAGAAGAAACTAGCTAGCTTTGCAAAAATGCTTTATTCTTTCTTCTAATTAATTTTCGGGATTGAGAATTATACATGTGGTTGGTGCTACTATTCTAGGCGGTAGATGCTTAAATATCTGCAAGAAAGTGATGCTGGTCCTAGAAATCTAATATCCAAGGGCAAACGGGTTATTATTATATCAACTTGTCACGACTTTCACTTGTAGATTTATAATATAAATAAAAATTACATGTAAAAAAATATATTACACAGATGATTTTTATTTTAATTATAAGGTTTACAAGTAAATACTCTAGATCGAGAGTATATAAAAAAATTTTAGACCAAATTATGCTATCCAATCGATGTTTACCAATATGTAATGTAGTGTGTGTATTCTAAACCATTGATTGATTAAAATATAAAAGAATTTCCTACTTTTCAAACATTTAAATGGTTGTGAGATCTATCTCACATTACGGAGTGATTAATACAAACTTAGTATAATGAAGGATGCTACTATTCCCTAACAAAGGAATAAGGTACATTATCTAGCCCTAATCTCCACTCTCACCTAACCCTCATTCAGGCGCCCAACCCTAATCTTTCTCGCCTATCCAGTCCTAATCTCCTTTCCCTTTCATCAACCCCAATCTTTCCTCCCACCTTGATTCCCCTCCCTTCAGCCCCCATCCACCCTAAGAGACCCCACTCCACCCTAGCCTGTCCTTCCCACCCTACCCAACCCCCATCTGTCCCATCCTGCCACTCATGAGGTGGTGCTTTATATTCAAGAATATAACAAAGTAAATCATCAGTCTTATTTTATTGTGAAAAAAAAAAAAATCAAACAATTCGATACAGCATTTGAGGCACATTATTGTCAAAATTAGTTATTTTAGACGGTTTTTATTAATTTTGATAAAAATAAGTACTTATACGACTAACAATAATCTAAAATTCAAGGAGGTAAATTACACATTCCAAATCATAGGGAGGAAAAAATGCTTTTTTAGAAAACCACAAGGGGAGGAGTGCAATTTTTCCCAAAATTTGCGACGAATAAAGAGATGGGGTGGGGGGGACTCTGAATCGCATTAAATGAAATGGCAGTGTGTGTTGGGAAGAAGGGGTTGCCTGCATTTAATGCATAGCCATAGTATTTTGGCTTAATACAACAATTTACCAAAAGTAATACTACTGACCCAATGAGCATTCGACACGTTTCCAACGTATCGTCATCTACTCACACAGAGATAGAATCACACTGCAGGAATAAAATGGAATATACGGTTTAATTTCATCTGACAAAAACGGCGTTTTGCAAAAGATGACCTGTGCTGCTGAGCACTGAAGGCCTCACCATTAAATTTTTTTTTGCTACTTTATTCTTAATAAAAAGTGAGTATTTTAAATTATTATTAAATAATTAAAAAATAATAAATTATTTTTATTTTTTAATTATTTCAACGATAATTCTATTTATTCTATATTATGAAGTAAAGAGTTACTCGTGATCATCCTCAATTCCTAAAACAGTCAAGGTTTTGTTAAAGTTGATTAGACGAAATAGGTTATGTTTGGATAGATCCTCCTAATTTATTTCTCTATATATATTTTTTTCATTCCCTTATATTAATTTAAAAAATTAAAATATAACAAAATAATTTAAACATATATACCATTAGTTTTATTTCACCGAATAAAGAATTTCATCAAAAACTCAGGCCATTCTGAAAAAAATTCACTATTGAATTTGTGTAACAATTGAACAAATTTTCAAATTTTAATGAAAAATAAAATTACTTCATCAAGCGATAAAATTTTGTTATTTTTTTATTCTTGATTTTTGCATGACGATTATACAACACGTGATGTGAAATATAAAAGGTTTTGATTTTTAAAAATATTTTTTTAATTTTATTTTTAAGCCTGAGTGAAGCCGAAATAGAGAGGATCTTATTTATATCTAGATGTGTAATCACGGATACAAAAGTAATTCAGTCCCTTATCACATATAGATTTGGCTGCTAATAAATTTTACCACTCCGGTGGTTTTGCCCCACCAAAAAAAAAAAAAAAAAAAAAAATTAGGGTTAGCACCGTCTATATGAATCACCAAGTAAGATTTACATAATGATTAATCTATGTATTTAGATTTTTCTTTTTTTAAAAAAATAAAGAACTATATATGTATTTAGTCCAAAGAATTTGCTTGTGGTGTCAGGTAAAGGAAAATTCTTACATGGACTTGATTCACGATAGGTGAGATGGACCCTTAACGTTGAAGAAGTTTATTTTTAATAAATTAGAGTAATGTGAATAAATATGGATTAAAGAATTCATCCTCAACTATCATAAATCGGATTCATATAAAAATTTTCGTAAAGTAAAATAGGTTGTCCCTATGATAGTATTAATACCTGGTACGAATCAAAAAGTTGGATAACAATTTCAATTTAGAATGTATAATCCTAAAGTCGAAAGAAACAACTTACAAGAGGGATAATTATTGTATGATTAAACAATATAAAGTCGAAAGAAAATACATACAATACGTACGCTAGTATGTATATCTTTATTATACTACCTAATAAAAATCAACTTATTATTTACTCATATTATTTGATAAATAAAACTTAGAAATGTTTTATATTCACTAATATCCATAAAGTAATATGATATGATTGTGACATAATTAAGTAATACTAACTTCCTTCAAAAATATGATAGTTATTTTAAGATATCTTAAAATAATATTTATGATAATATAAATAGGACAGATGAAATACTAAAGGTTTGAAAGAGCAATTCTACTACTCAATTGACACATTATCTAAGAATGGAGCTAATGAATCAAAAGATAAACACTTCTAATAACAAATGGCAAGAAAGAAAATATATTTTTCTTTCACCATTCTCTTACCATTAATTTATACACATAGAATATATTTGTTACAATGACCATTATAACCCTCACTTCCTTTGTGTGTGCACATGTGAAAATAGTACAGGATCTTCTGTCGCATCTTTCGTACCAATTTCAATGTCCCACATTCTATATGTTTAAGATGTGTAAGCTAACATAATAATATTTACAAATCAAAGCACATACGTCAATTATCCAAAAAGTATAAGATATAAAATTGATACAGAAAGTGAGACAGAAATTTTGTAGTACGTGAAAAATTAACCAGATAAATTAAATAACCCTAAAAAAATAATAATTTGAAATACAATTTTGGACAAGATAATTCACCAAGAAAGTAAAATTCTAAGGTCAGGAGCTCTCACCTCCTGCCTAGAATATTTCCATTTATGACTTTTCATCAAGTCAAGATTGAATAGAAAATTTGGAGTTATACAGGCTTTCAATTATGCATGTATATGACACACTTCTTGATTAGGAGGAATATTATCAAATTCATACAAGAATTAAAAGTGGAGGACTTCATTCGGTGGAAAGTAAACTTTATATACCCTCTTTGTGAAAAAAATTGCAACACCTAAATGGAAGTACAATCTAATAAATCAAAACAATGGGGGAAAAAAAATTATGGAGAGATGGAATGGGTTAATTGTCGCTTTTGAAAAGGTACAAAGTACGTATTAAATTTGTTTAAATTGTGATAAGTCACAATCATTCCTATGCATTGTCCATTTCTGTGTGAATCAATGATTCCACCAATGTTTCGCACACTATATTACATGAAATTTAGCTATCTTCCATTTTTTTTGTTTTGTTTTTTTGGTTTAATTTTCTGGCAAATTGTTTATGAGATTGGCAATGTCTTTGTTGCAAAAGACAACATCTAAACCATCATTTTTTTATATATAAGTTTGTGGGGACTAAGGAAAGGAATGAACAAGTAATAGCCGCGATTCAATCCTTTCTTTATTTTATGAAAGTGGAAAAAGTAACAAGGACGTAAAATTAAATGTTCTTTTGGGGAGTTCTACAATTTTATTAAAGGAATCATTCTATTAACTTTAATAAATTGTATAGTATAAATTTTTAAAATATACAATATTGTACTTTATATTTTTTTAAAATATAACAAGACTGTCGAATTTTTATGTTCTTTTGCCATTATAAAATCAAATCTTACTTTTACCAAAAAAAAAAAAAAAAAAAAGGTCATTTGGCTCATATTCCAACATTTACTTAAATCATTCCTAGAACATTGTTTTCTTTTGTGCACAAAATTTCAGGTTTGAAAGGAATAATATGTTTCCATCAAGAATTACCCTTAAAATTTTTATTTGTACACGTTAAAAATTCACATTTCACTCCCTTAAAAATTTTATAAAAATATAAATTAATCTTTATAATTTTATATATAAAAAATTTTATCCATTCAAGATGTGATACTTGCGTCTGCCTCTGATTTACATGAGAGGTAAGATGATGAATTATTGGTAGCGATGATTGTTAGTAGGAAATATGTAAATTTGGGCATTTCTATACAGTCAAAAATCAAGTAAACGGACAAGAATTGTCGGACTTGGCATGTTACATGTTTGCATAGATCCCTAATTTGCTTACACATTGATTAAGCTTTCGTTTTCCACAACCTTCCCATTCCCTATAGCATTCTTCATCACACAAACTTATTGTTCACATGAGACCGCTAAGGGACCACTTGCTTTGGCACATTCTTGGGTGAGATTTGCATTTTTCAGGGTTTAACGAGTATGAAACTTCATCATCATTCACATTAAACGATAACTTTTTACGAGACAGTACTCTCATCGTTTTAAAATAATTGTTATTTTAAATAATTTATCTTAAATTATATTATATATTATTTATTATTTAAAAAAATTAAAGAAAGTATTAAATGATATTTTTTCAATATTTATCTTTAGTGTCACATTACTGAAGGGAATATATACAATTATGTAGTTGAGATATTAATGCAAAAGGATAATTTAGTTATTTTGAACTATCTTTTTGCAAAATTAATGCAATTTAATAATTTTCTTAATCTGCGTGTACCAACTAAAAGTAACAGTTATTTTGAAATAAAAAATATATATACATAAGGGATGTTTTACAATTCCATTGAGTGATTATCTCGTTGATTTTAAAAATTTATTAAATACAATCTTTTAAAACATAATATTATATTATATAAATATTTAAAATACAACGAAATAATTTCTTAAAAAATGCACGAATTTTCCTCTTATGTAATGGTGAAAAACACTTGCCTTACATTCAAGGGAATTGACCACCAAGGCTTGGAAATTTGTTCCATATTAAGTTGTTAGGAAATTGTTTGGATCCAATCAAGGTATCTGCCGACTAGCTAGCTTGTCTATCTCATTGTGTACACAATAAGATTAACATAAGAATAGTCTTTCATCGAACAATTGACCATATATTCACAACGCTCATTACACCAAGTGGGTTGGAGAAAGTTCAAGTATTAGAATTCGGCAAATATTTAGATATATGTGATTTTTAATTTTATTTGTAAATTCTGTGATGTGAATTAAATTTTAGAGAATTTATAACATCAATTGATGTAAGCAAATTTTTTAAAAATTTAATCTTAATCACAAGATCTATAGGTGAAACCAAATATCGAATCTACTTAAATATTTTCCTTAAACTTCTCGTGTAATTATAGCTGACCAAGAAATAATTCATCCTGACTTCTTCTAGAGGTTAGTGTAGTAACTAACTTTGTTAATAATCAGTCAAATTCCCTGATCATTCGTGTTTCGTATATGGATTAATAAAGGCTTACTCTACCTTTAATCTAACTTGTAATCGATTCTCGTTTAAAATTACATATTTTAATTTTGAACATATTAAACATTTTAAACTCTTAAATTTATCTTACTTTACTACAATTCACGAATAGTAAGTATGTGCATGTCACTCACTTATATAAGGGTATCATATTGTACTAATGAAGATAGTCATGATTAATTTCACTTTACACTCCTTAACTTACGATTAATCCTTATCTTGTACCTTTAATTCTAAATTTTGGATATATTACATCCATAAAGTTTACATCCATACTAGGTCTAATTTTTAATTATGTTAAAAAAATGACGAATGGTTCACTTCAGCTAAATGGTGTGTACGATTGGAATATCTATTAGTTTTGATGACAGTGTTAAAAATTGAATCGAAATAAGTTAAATTTAAGAGTTTGAAATGTAATATGTCTAAAATTAAAATATGATGTGTAAAGTGAAAATCGACTAAAAATTAAGTATGCAACGTGGAGCAAGACCTATGGATTGATTACTAGCTATTTCTCACCTTTTATCCCCTCAAATTTCACGTTTGATTTTGGGTTACAAAAGGTTGAGTCCTTGTCCTCACAACTTCATAGATGGAAGATTCCGTGCATGCATGTAAAAGAATTAGCTATATGTCACTTATCAGATACTTTACCTTATGAAAAATCTGGAATTGATCAAGTTGAAATTCTATGACTCTTCAACTTCAAAGACTCAATAATAGAATTATGTATATTTTAAAGTCAATGGTGGACCTATTCCTACTGCCTTTGCATGACAAATCCCCCCAAAAAAGTTAAGAAATAATAAAATAAAAGTGAAAATTGGACCCAATCTAGTGTGGATTGTGGGACTTAATTGGGATCTAATAATGATGTTATTTATAGTCATCTAATCATCACTTTCATCATTAAACTTGTAAAGGAAACGGTTTTTAATAGTTTTTGACTCCTTAAACTTTTGTTTTTGCTGCTACCATTCAATTCATAGTGGACAAATGAGAAGCCGAAACTTGAAGAATTTGTCACAAAGATTGAATTTGCGGTCGGACTAAGTCAGGAAACCATTTTGTGCAATTAATTCACAATATAATATAGGTCTGTCCACGCCATATTAAATATATTTTTCAATCGACAATTGAAAACCGTCATGTCAATTATCTAATTGTTTTTAATAAGACTACATTATGGGATTAATTTTCATGAATTTATTAGAGATCCTTCTAATATTAGATTCTTATGTAAAGATTTTTGCTTCTTAAACAGTTAATTAAGTGTTCGTTAAGAATTAAATTTTGCTTTTGTTTCTTAAGCAAAAGTAGTATTAGCTAGTGATCTCAATTTGCAGAAATTAAAGAATATTATTTTTAAGTTGAGAACACTACGTACTTTACTATTCCACATGCGGGAGAAATTAAATAATAGTATATATTATATATAGACCAATATAATTACTGCAACTTTTTAGATAAATAACTTCAAATTCTATTGATTCAGTTAAAAATATTGTGGTACAAAAAAAGAGAATAGAGACTATATACATGGAGACAAAGTGCAGTTTAGGTATTAAAACGCTTCTTCTACGATTATTTAGTCATGAATTCGAATCACTATAAAATAAAAAAGAGAGATAATTTTTTTTTTCATAAGAAGTATTTAACACACGTATTACCGCATACTATGACCCAATATTTAGAGACATCTCAAGAGTTAAAACTTTGAATATCCCTCCCCAAGCTTAATTAGTATTTTGTGTCATTGGATCTCCTTTACGGTTATTATTTGGAATAATTAATATTTATAATAAGTACTACTATCAACTTTTAAGATGACATATATGTGAAAGAGAAAGATAATTAAAAAAACGTATTTAAAAAATTAAAATAACATATTATCCCACTTATATTACAATCCAAACCAAGACAGGTTAATACTAATATACTATATTGAAGGGGAAATTTTTTATATGGATTCAATCTACAATAAGTGGGATGGATCTGTTAATTCACATTTATCCACATTACTCTAACTCATTAAAAATAAATTTTTTAGGGTGATGTGGATGAATGTAGATCAAGAAATCTATATCACATACCGTGAATCGCATCCATACAAAAATATCCCAACTGAAGGAATAAGAATGGAGAAAAATATGTGATATTAGAAAATGGTGGCTATACACATCTAGGCTCTGCAATGGGCGTCCAAAGGAGAAAACTTCTTTGTTTGATTGAAAATTAATAAAATTCTCATGTTTTTCAATTATTTCAACGATTATAATATCTACTCTACATTATAGCGCGAGTAATCAAGACTTACACCCTCCCAAAGGAGCAAAGTGGGTAAGAAAACATTATTGTTTCGGGACCGTTTATAGTACTCAAATTGCAAATCTTGTAGTACTACTCCATGGTCGAGTTGGCAGAACCTGAACGGAGAGAAAGAGATAGAACATGCAACCAACTTTTAATTAGCAGAAGCATCAAGTCTCTAACCCGCACGCTCCAACCAAATGCTTCTGCTGGAGAGGTCACCTTAAACCATTAATGTAGACCAAGCCAATTAACTTATCTTTAATGTAATGTTAATAATAGTAATAAAATAAAATATTATGTTAAATATCATAACATAGATTAAAGATGTGTGCATAAAACTTGCGAAAATGCTGTTATTTTATAGCTTTCGTCACAATTTAAAATTAAGTGTCAAGAAATAAAAAGTTTAGGAGGGAAAAGTGAAAAAAAAATTAATATAGATAAGTAATGTAATAAATAGTGACAAATTTAAGGGACTAAAATAAATTTAACCCATTATATTATTCTGAATAATAGATGTCTAAATGGATCTAATTATCTTTTTATTTTTCCTATTTTTTAATTGGAAAACGTCTTTCTTAGAATTGGTCTTATGTGAAAGACCATGAATAATCAATTTATATAGTTTTATGGAAAAACCCAAAATCCATTTTGCTTGCTTCAACTTATACATTATTTCACTTTTCACTTTTAATTTCGATTTTGGACATTTTATTACACCTTCAATTCTGAAATATATTTCACTTTAGCCTAATTTTAACTTCATTAACGAAATTGACAAAATATTTCTGTGTGTATCATAGATTCAACATGATGTATAATAATATTGCCATAATATTTTAGATGGGCAAGCAAACATTCTATTATGTTTGGTGACTGTATTAGACTGAAATACTAATTTGAAAATTGAAGGCGTGAAGTATTTAAAAACTAAAATTAAAGGTACAAAATGAGAATTGAATATAAGTTAATCTTATTATTTGTCGGTCAAGTTACTCGATCGCAACTCGCAAGTGACATTTCGAGTCGTTTGTATGCACTTTGAATTGGAATATTCAAATTAGAAAATCTCATAAAGCACTTCTGTAGTACTTTTCAATTACTTAAATTAAGTGCAAATTAAACTTAAAGTAGGGTAGTCCAATTTCATGGATTTTGCGAAGTGCGTATTGCTGTCAAAAACTTTGATAGGATTAAGTGATTAACCTGTTTGATCTGAATCTTCTGCCGAAGACTTAGCCAAAAACAATGGTGACTTCTTATTTATGACTTAATACGAGCACAATTTCCTGATCAATGATCAATTAATAACTGTTGTGATTTGTTTTTAAGTTTTAATCATCATTCTTGATGCTATTTTAAACAGTTAATACATCTTTAGATGATGTTAATTAACCAAGTAATAAAATGGCTATATGAAAGAGTGACATTTGTATCCATATTTATTAATTGTGACAAATATCCATCATTTTGAGCATGAATTATTAATTAAACTGCTCATGCAAGCCACGAAAGTTAACCCTTTTTTAATTAAAAAATAATAATCCACCCCTCTAATAGTGATTCGAACCCATAACCAATATGTCATAACAGAAACGTTTACTACCTAAATTGTACCTTCATTGTCCGAAAGTTAACCTTATATTAGAAGCGATAGGATTTTATTAAATAAACTCATCATTCTTCACTTTTTTTAATATTTTGAACATCTTCATTTTCAATGATTTTTTGACAAATTAAGCAAGAAGTCAATGATTAATAATTAAACATTTTGCTTTTTTTTCAATCAATATATATTATTATAGAATAGCAATTATATTATGCTTACATTTTGTGCGACATTACCTTATATAGAAGTATTATGTGTGGAATAACATATATAAAAATTGGTCAAGATGGAATAGAAAATCTATGTTTATATTTACTCTTTAATTTTCTCCTTAAATCCTTCCTAATATTTATCTCGTTACATTTAAGTTCATTCTTTTTGCTTGCCATTTTTCTCTTTTCTTTCCTAATGTTTGATTTTCTCGAGTTTCTTGTGCTTTTCCATATATTTATTCATATAATTATTCATGGAAGTATTAATAAGAAGTGTACCAACGAACATGACTTTTCATGTGTCAAATTATTACCGACTCATTAAAGGTGGAAATGTGCATCAGTAATTTGCCAATTTGTTCAAATTTAATTGTTTTAAAAAATTGCCATTTATCGAGCAGCCTTACCATGCAAAGTTTTTTTTTTCAGCCTTACTTGCTCAAATTCACGTAACATGCACCTGCTTTGACTATAGGAGACTTAACGCCATAAATTGACGGATTGATTCGTTAGGCACGATTTTAGAAGTTGAGCGATATTTTCAGCTACCAAGAAAATTTAGTAACTAAAATAACAATTGAAATATAATTTAGTGACCAGATAGGCACTTTGCTCTCCAAATTTTATTTAAAAAAAAAAAATTGCCATTTATTTGAGCAGCTACCCTTACCATGCACTTTTTATTTTTTTTTTTGGAAAAACCATTCCTTAGACTAAGAAAGCCCTCATAAATTATTACGCACATCGAACAATCAAATGTGTATGATCATCACAAAATGGAAGTTTGTCCATACTACAAATTGGAGCAAGTTTGTTACCAAAAAAAGTGACAACAAAATGGAATAAAGGAAGAAATAATCAAAGAACACTCGTTTTGACATTTGAGCATGCACCGTGTAATCCATTTATTGAGGAGGTTTTGGTGTAAGTTTCGTTGGGGTATCTTTTCTCAAAAAGTTGAAAGAGATATATCTAATTAAAAAGATTAGACTTATATATATGGTCACAGACAGTGGTAATTTTAGCGTTATTATTATTACTATTATTTTTAAATAAAATTTAGGAGGATGGTAGTTAGGTTATTTTTTTTTCTTGGCTAGAAAATGTCATCGGTACATATTTTAGCGGTTTATAATCATCACCAATAAGGGATTGAAAATAGCGATAGTTGAATTTGAGTCCTTTTGATGATTTAGTTACTTACTGTCTGAGCTAACTGCTCATTGCGATTAAAAACAAAAAATTAAACAGTGACAAACAATAAAACTATCCTATTCAATAAAACAGAAAATATTGATGTTATGCCTAACTTATATTCAAATATCTCCCTATGCAAATAGATTTTTTTTTTTGTTAAAAAAAAAAATATATATCTACATGTTTACATATGCAAGTGTATACATGTTTTATATTTAAGGAGAATTAATAGTTGAGAAGCCTGGGTACTTGCATTTAATGAGGATAGAAAAAAAGATGAATTGTTTTTCGGTGCAATTAATGGGTAGGGTCCTTAAAAAAAATAATAAGAATAATAACGCCATCACCATCGCCAACTTTCTTGGAAAGTTTTAGATTGTTTGAAACTTATTAATGCAACTATATATTATTAATCATTTCTTTTACTACCTCTATTCTAATATATTTGTCACATTTAACTTATTTTTTGTTAATAGTCAAATTTTCAAGATTCAATCTTTTGTTAATTTTTAAATTTTTTTTTATAAATTTTAAGTTTTATGTCATAATACTTTATATAAATTCACTTTTGTTAAAAAAATTTCATGAAAAATGAAATAAATCTATATAAATTATAGATTACAAAATTGATCTAGTTGATTAAAAAATTCAAATTGTGATAAAATAAATGCGACGGAAGGAGTATTTATTTTTGTTTTTCTTAAACCAATCAAACTTTCGCAAAGACTGAAGAGACTTTTTTTTTATTTCCAACTAGAGTGTCCAAATGTATTTTTCTGACAAGGATCTGAAACAAACTTAGGAATCAATCAGGTATAATTAAAAGCTGAAAAAGGGCTTTATATCCGATATCAGGAGACAACCTTGTTTTCTTGAACTTGCATATACTTATAAGATTCCCCTTACGTGTACAACTCATGAAATCTCGATTTTTGTTAGGGGTTTTTTTTATTATTATTATTAAAAAAAATATTGATTCTACTGCAAATTACGTACTAAGATTAGATAATTTATTTGTTTATTTTATTAGTTTGAGGATACTAAAATTTTCTTATTTAAAACAATATGAAATTAATAAATTTATTTAAATTTAAGGATATCAACATTATGGTACGCTGATCGGGATCACACTATATGAAAGATTTTGTCGCTGCTATCAGTGCTATCAGTTTCTTGTTGGTGGTCAATTTGAAAAAATTTCTATAAATCGTAGAAATATATATCGATAGATTATTCTGACGTTAGGAATAGAAGGATTACCTACTGCATTCTCTTAAACATTTTATTATGAAAAAAAAAATTAAGCGCAATTAAATTTGTATATGACATAATACATGCGTTGGACATATTAAAGATTAAGTGGATATCCATTGTTTGATTCTATTTTGTAAAGAAGAAAATGTGACTCAACTTAAAAAGCTTTAGAATTTTTTGCAATCTTTAACTTAAAAAGCTTTGCGATTCTCGTTAGACCAGATTCTGCAATTTTCTCAACTGCCATTAATATTTGAGTTCAACCGAGACTAGTTGGCCCAATTAAAGTCTTCAACGTCCATTTGTGTAACTATCCATTTGGGCCGGTAATTTTTTGCCCTCGTTGGGAAAAGAAAAATACGTCTTGGGGCCCAATATATGGAATGATGTACTTCTGGACTAAACACAAATATTATAGTGAGTCATCATTGGATTTCAATTAAGGCCCAATAGGACGGCCGTGCATCACCTTTAGTTTGATTGATTTACTTGTTCTTCATCAAGGAATGTTGTGATAAGATTTCTTGATTTCTAAATCTGTAAATAATTAGAGAGAGATTTTATGTCGGTCAAGAGCAACAATTGGGTATGTCTAATAGTTGCTCTTCAACTAATGAGAGTCTTTTATTTAGAGTGGGACCCATATTTCTGAAAAAAAATAAGAGGGCCAACATATTCAGAAAAATGGGTCCTGAATTACAAATGGCAGATTTTTATTAGTTGATGAACAACTACTAAACATGTTTAATAGTTATTCCTGACCAAAATAAAAATTTTCAAATAGTTGATGTTTTGTATTTCAGTTGTCATGAATTTAGATTTTTCAAAATTAAAAAATGCCCTTATTTGTATGATCTATAATACTATCAAGATAGTGTGTGTTATTCAATATTGATGTTGTCATTTGTAAAGTGGATAATTGTTTGTTATGCAGTACATTAAATTATTGTCTGATCTTTAGACCTATCATAATATCTCAATGTGCAGAGTTTAAACCTAACTCCATGACTCTATGTTCTTAAAATTTTATAATTCCTTCTATTTTACATATTGTTGACCTTAATTCGTGTGAAAACAGAAATACAACCCTTAATTTTTTTTCCCCCCCTTTTAGTTTGTATTGAGAAACTTCTCCTGATCAAGAGGGTCCTAGGACAGCAGGGTTGGGTAATCATTATTTAATACATTATTCGTAATATTATTTAGAACGATTATTGTAACAAAACTTTGACATATAAGTTGGGTTTGGGAGTTTTGGAGATAAAAGAAAAGAAGAGAAACTTAAGTTATGGGATAAAAAAAGAGAAGAGACGGGAAATGTATTTCTTCTCTGAAATATCATTTTATCTGAAAAAATTTAACAACTTATATACTTTTTGTACAATTTTGAGAGGCCAAAATATAATTTTTTATAAGAGTAAAATTGAACTTCTAAAATTGTTCCAAGGGGGGGAAATGAAATTCTTGAATTCTTGAGGGGTGGCCGCCCTCACCAGCTGTCCTAATGTTCCGCCATATTTCTTCCTTTTTAGGTTTTTGGGAATTTTAGAAAGAAATGAGATAATTTTGGACTTATATGGTATTATTATTTTATTATTTAATATTTTGAGGATAAAAAATAGTATTTTAAAAATTCTAATAGCATTTAATAAATTTTTCTCTCCATTTCTCTTCACGTTTCGAGATAAAACTTCTTAACCAAATAGTCTCTCATTTTCTCCTCATTTCTTTTCTTTTCTTTCCACTTAAAAACTCTCAAAGAAGTAGAGGGATTCACTTCTTCTTTTTTTTCCTCTCCTTTTCTTTTCTCTCCAAATCTCAACTTCCAAACTAAGCCATAATGTTTGTAAGATACAAGATAGTTGAAAAAATATATAGAAATTTATTTCTAAGTATTATTTGAAAAATATATAAAAAAAGGGAATTTCTTGATTATTATGTCATGAATTCTTTTAATCATATACCTTATAGATTTCACAATTCACCTCATAAAATAAAAAAATAATAATAATATTTCCCCCTTGGAAGAACACACAAGGGGTCCTGTGAACCTAGTGATAGACATGACAAAAGTATCAGATCCAATCCAGTCCAGAAGACAATACATTAATTTGGTCAAATATTTTATGTGTTTCAAGTTTGAAATGTCCCATTCCAAGCTTTGAAAGAAAGATGTTGTTGGGGTGGTATTGCCGTATTGGTAGTTGTTTCCAAATTCTAAATTGAATGGCTGGTGTTTTCAACATTTCATTGAAGAGAGTAGAAAAATAATAATAATAATTACTACTTTTCAAATCACACGGCATTCTCCATCACTTAGACTTGCCTGAGTATTCAATGCATCTCGTTTCAAACATTTTTTTTTTATGGCCATTATTTTGAAATATTATTATAACTATATTTTGGGATGTGATATTTGCAAATGTTAATGCCAAACAATGTTTTGTTATTATCATAACAAAAACTATTGAAATGATAAAAATAACCCTATTTTCTTGTACTCCCTTCACAAGAATAAGGGTAATTTGGTCATTTCATGTCCTTTTTTTTACCATGATCAATAACATTTACGTGATATATTTGACATAAAAATAGTTAAAAAATATATCTGAATAATGATTACAAAATATTATTTAAAGAATGATGAATAATAAGTCATAATAACACAACTACTTTTTGGTAGAGTATATGTTTTTCCTTCAAAGTATGGCTTGGCATCTTTCTGACTAGTAATGTGAACATCTTAGAGTAGAGCAAATTCTTCTAAAGTAGAACAGTTTCTATAATATTAATGAGTTTCACGTAAATTTAAAAAAGTCAGATTTTATTTAAAATTCATGCATTTGGAAAAACAGTCATATATATACTGCGATTTAGAAAAGAATTTTCCTTCGAGTAGAGGTTGGTATAAGACTACTGCGTTGTTGGTACTCGACTACTAAGTTTAAGTTGACTTAGATTCAATTATTGGTTATGAGAACTAAATTTGAACTGGATTTTCAAATCATTTCATTGAAACAGTTTTATCATAAGATTTTCTGTTTTTGTAACAAAAGTTTGATTTTTTGACTCGACCAATAGAGAATCTGTTTTTTTTTTTTTTCCTTAATTTGCTAGCAATAACAATAAATGGGTGTTCCAATTAATTAACTAATAATCTTTATATGTGTTTTATTTGGAATTTTAAAATTAACAAAAATAGCTAGTACACAAAAGCATTTTAAATTCCCTCATCAAAATATTATTTCTTGCTTAACTACAAGCAAAGTATGAAATTTTAT
The DNA here is from genome assembly GCA_025175665.1 of Cinchona pubescens. Lineage (NCBI taxonomy): Eukaryota > Viridiplantae > Streptophyta > Magnoliopsida > Gentianales > Rubiaceae > Cinchona > Cinchona pubescens. Next base: position 181,552 of record JANKKI010000145.1, on the reverse strand, counting down.
CGTAGGGGATTTTTTTACGAATAAAGAGAATTTTGTGTTATAAATAGAAGCGGAAGTGATGTTGATTATAAAAGAATGAAAATCGATTCTTTCTATAAAAATATATATTGAGATCTAATTAGGAAAATCATCTTGATTCTGAGCTTGAATAATTTCATCATCAGATTTATCCAGAGTTTTTGAAGATTCAAACCAAACCTGAAAATCTTTCTTCCAAAAAAAAGAAAAAAGAAAATCCAAATCTTAATCTCAACATTTGATTGTTCGCCCTTTCCTTTTAAAAGATAAACTCATAGGCCATATAGCACACAACTTCTCACCTTATTTATGTTAAGGATCATCTCAATAAAAAACGTGTACGACTAACTTTTTACGTAAATTCTTAATTATATCCTCATTCTTAAATAGTGGCAAAAGTAGTTGAAATTTTTATTCCCCAAAATACTCTTTGTTAGTTTTCTTAATATATTTCTAGAAAACTTAAGATGGATTTTCTCACTTGTCTCTTTCACCTTCACTTATAAAATAACATTTGAAGTTCACTGGCTTAGGGAAAATTTTTACATGGATCTGATCTACGGTAGGTGGGATGGACCTTCTGGTCCATATTCATTCACAGAAATTTATTTTATAGAATGATGTGAATAAATGTGGATTAAGGAGTTCATTCTATCTACCGTAAATCGAATTCATATAAGAATTTTCCATTGGCTTAGTATGCAATTGCCTTGCCAGTTTGAATAGTAATCCATTTATTCATTACCATGATATTCTTAACACATTAGTAATCCATTATTCTTTGATTACCATGATATTCTTAACACATTAGTAATCCATTATTCATTACCATGATATTCTTAACACATTAGTAATGCATTATTCATTAGTATGATGTTCTAAAAATAATAATTTATAATTATTTCTTAACACATCATATAATCATTTTTTATCCTACATACATCACATTCACATTCAGAAAGTTACTATAAAATATAATATTTATTTTAAATAATATTTCAAATAACATATTGAATAATAACTCTCTACACAGAAGCATATGCTCAAAACAAACAAGACACGATTTTCAATTAGTAGTCTTTTTTCTCCTGTGCTTTATTCTTTATTGTTGACCACTTTTTTCTAACTTTCCATTGGTTTAAAGTTATGGGGAAAACTTTTTTAGTTTTTGGCAAGATGTTAGTGTCATCATTGCTCCCAAAAAAAGAAAAAGAAAGAGAGATTAGTGTTATCCAGATGGGCCTAAGTCCTGTTAGAATTGCATAATGGATTAATGTGAAAGTGGTTAAGACAAGAATTAGACAGCAACTAGTCGAATAATATGACCAGAAATAAATAGGGTTAAGCCAAAAAAGTACAAAGAACTCCACAAGGTATGTCTCAATGACTTGTTCGATCATCACAGTACTTACACAAGTTGTTAGATTGAGAAGTCATTTTCCTAAAGAATTTTTAGGAAGGAAATTGATACGGAAAGGAATAGTGGGAATAGTAAAAATCGAACCTTGAATTCACCATAAAACAGAGTAGAAAGATAATCATTGATTTCTTGAAATATCCAACTTGAAATTGCTGAAGTGTTATAAAAAACCAAATCAAATTAAACCAGATATCAGACAAGATTTATGCCATTTCAATTTACAAGTATACAACGAATTATAACGTATTAGATTTAAAAAAGAAAAAAGAGATTTAGAATTAATCTATTCTACACCGATGACGTAGATAAAATTGTTAGTTAGGGTTAACGATTTGATTCGATGTAAAACAATTCCATAAGCAAATAATTATTGTTCTTGCAACCTTCTATATGTAGGAAAATTATACATGACGAGTAACTGTGTAAAAGAACAATTTCAAAAGTAAAGTCTAATGCTATCCATAATTGCTATAAGAAATCAACACATCTAACAAATAATCTTATTTGTTAAATAATTAATGTCGAAATGCCAATCTAAAGGAGCTACAATAGTATTAATGACTTAAAATTGTGGGAAATACTAGTATTAATGACTTAAATTATAAGAAATATTTACGTAATTCTGAATTTTTACTCAACTTAGAAATTTCATAGTGCGAAATAAACTTTGTGAAATAAATCACATCAATTTATTCAAAGAAATTAATAATTTATCGTGATTATAAGATTTACATGTGAATCTAAAAATTATTATTTTTCCCTAAATTATAGTTAATTTACATCATTTTCTCACATATTTTTTGTTTTGGACCTACCTAGAGGAAAACCCATAAATTATTAAAAATAATAAATAAAAAACTCTCTGAGTATAGTATTTATTTTTTCTATTTTTTTGGGTGAAAAAGTCTCAGAATGACATCATAGAAAATTTTATTCAAAGTCTCACTAACTGCGAGTATACACAGTCAAAATGGTAGACAAACGCCCCCGAATATTCCGCTGGCATAAATAATTGTCTGAAATCCCACGCTGCAAACCTATTTCTGTAATTTCACAAATCCCAAAACTAACCCTATCACCGTAGGATTGCATGATCTCCAATCAACGGTTGTGAATACAAGTTTGACTGCAAGTACAAAAACGAGGTTTGGTTGGAATGGAATGATTGGCCTCTGTTTCATGACTTTGACCATTGAAAAAAGCGAAAATTCCAATTTGAAAAACAGTTTATTTATTTCAGCTTTTATGTAAATTGCAATAACCTCCCTTGAGTTTGACATAATTACGAAACAAATCTTTTTTTTTAATTTTTAATTTTGTGCAATACTTGAATTTGAAGGTTCCTATTTTTATGTTATTTACATTATCAACCACTTGTAGTGTTTGATCATCTATTAAGTTAAAAGATGCGTTGAACTATTTTTATTTGATTTAGGATGATATTTAATTCATTTTACTTTGAAAAAATATTTTAAATAATTTTTTAAATAACATTTCACTATTATTTCTTAACATGCTTTTTAATTATACATAAAAGAAAAATCAATGCGCATGCTCGAACACACATATATATATGAAAGGACATAAATAATTTATCTTAATTTTGAAAACTAATTAATTTATTTTTCAGTAACTATTTTTTTTTTTTCTTTTCGCGAAGGATCAGTGTAAAACATTTCCTAGCTTTTATTATTATTATACATACATACATTTTTTCAATTAAAATTTACTAGAGTAGTATATTTCTGAAAAACTTTCCCAAAAATTACAATAGAGACCAAATCCATAAAAACATATTCTAAAATATTTTTTGGAAGAATAATCTTATCCAAACAAAAGTATCTATTCAAAATTTCAAATTTTAGACGAGTTGAGCACTTGGGAACATTTATTACTGTCCTAAAAATAAAATTTACTCTTTTTCCTCTAAATAAATTCTCTCTCTTTTCTATTTCTCCGTTGAATCCAGGAGAAGGAGAGAGAACGAAGCCGCGGAAAAGCTTTTCCTTTTCCTTTTCTTTTTCTGTTTCTCTCTCATCTCCCTCCTTTAACTTTGTCATCATCATTGTTTGTTCAAGAAAAAACTTTCATTCTTCCATTTGAGAGAGAGAGAACAGAGGGGTAGATAGAGAGAGGGGAAGGGCAAGAGAAATACTCCATATCCAGTTTTCTTTTCTTTCTTTTTCCTTTCCTTTCAGCTCCGGCCAGGGTTTGGATTGATTTAAACTTTGCAAGGAAAAAGGAGAAGAAAATAAAGAACAAAATAAAAAAAAAATTCAGAAATGAATGTGATGCGTCGGCTGAAGAGCATTGCTTCTGGCCGCTCCTCTGTTTCAGATCCTGTATTTCTCTCATTTCCTTTCCTTTCCTTTCTTATCTTTTTTGTTTGTTTATTTGTGGGGTCGTCTCTGGAAGAAAATTGAGGAAAATAACCAAAGTTTTGATTTTTTAAAAATAAATTTTATCCGGGTTTTGTTAGATTTTGTTGATGTGAGGGAATTCTATCTGGGCTTTAGCTAAAATAGTGTAAGTTTCGATTTTTGTTTCGTCTGGGCTGAGTAAAGTTGATGCTGTCTTGTTGTTGTACATTTCTTCTTCTTTTTTTTTTTTTTTCCTTAAAGAAAAAAAAGGGGTGTTTTTTATGATGTCTGTATAGATATTATTATATATTTTGGATGTTGGTGAATCATGCTCTTTATTTCTTCTTTTTGGTTGGTTTTTGTTGAAGATGATTACTTTCTGCATGTCTTTTTTATTAATGATTTCTTAGCTGAACATATTTTGTGTGGGTGTGTGAGAGTGAGGCAACAATGAATAGGGAAAAGGAAAAAGATTTTCACTGTGGTAATATATGCAAGTGCAGTGGTTAAATTGGTTTTTGGTAATGTGATTCTTCATCCGGAAGCAATTATGCAGCTGGTTAATTTTTTTATCTCTTGGAACTTGGAAGGCTGATTTTGCATGTTTGTACTGAAAGTGGTTAGAAATGTTGCTGTAGATTTGTGATTCATGATAGTTTTGATTGCTGAATTTGTGGCCAAATTTGGGGTACAACGGCTTGCATAGAGCTTTATAGGGATTGAAACTTTGACGAAAGCAAAAATAGCATGAGTAGTTACAGGGTTATACGTGTTTTGAAAACAACTATTTTATATGATGCATTTTGTGTTTTCTGCTTTGCTATATATCTGAGACAAAATTTTACTTGTTTCCTCAAGTCTGGAGATTCTAGCATAAAGAGACTGAAAGTTAACCAAGAAGTAGATTGGAGAGCTGCTGTCGAATCAGAATCGGAGGATAAGTGTAGCACAGCTTCAGAACAAAATATGGCATCCACATCTACAGAAACTGCTGCTAGCACATCTAACATGTTGGCTAAACCTGTAAAGTCCGGCTACGATGAACTTCCGAAAGAGATTGTAGCATGAAATGAAAATTAGAGATGATAAATCTGATAACCAGGAGGTCCGTATGAAGTTTTAATAGTTATTCTTTCTCTTTAGGTCTTTGATGTTTGAAAAGAGTAATATCCATCATATAGTAGCTTTTAAAAATTTTAAAACGCAATGTTAAGTGTCTTGTTGGTGGTTTGCATGATGCAGGATTTAGAGCCAGCTGTTGTTAGTGGCAATGGAACAGAAACGGGCCAAATAATTGTGACTACAATAGGTGGTCAAAATGGAGAAGAAAAGCAGGTGAATTGATTTTCCTTGAATGTTGCTCATTTTGGGCTGTATGTTTTTTTATTTTCTTACTCTTCTCAATTTATTCTTTTGGTATCCAAGAACCAATCAAGCATACAATATGATTTTCTTTGTACTTTTGGCCATGCTTCCATTTAAGAAATCTTGTTCTCTTGGTATCAGACATTGTCTTACATGGCTGAGCGTGTGGTCGGCAGTGGTTCCTTTGGAGTTGTCTTCACAGGTACGGAAATGAGTTCACCATGTACAGTGTCTATACTGAAGTTTGGCTTCTACTGTAAGCAATATTTTGTCTCTAGTATTTATCAGTTGCCTTCTTTCTCGTTCCCTTTTTTAATTTTGTAATCTAGGCCAAGTGCCTGGAAACAGGTGATTCTGTTGCCATAAAGAAGGTGCTGCAAGATAGGAGATACAAGAACAGAGAACTCCAAATAATGCGCTTGCTTGACCACCCTAATGTTGTCAAAATGATGCACTGCTTTTACTCTACAACTGAAAAGAATGAAGTGTACCTTAACCTTGTGTTGGAGTATGTATCTGAGACGGTCTACCGAGTTTCAAGGCACTATAGCAGACTGAATCATCACATGCCTTCTATATATGTTCAGCTGTATACATACCAGGTCAATTTGATTACTTATATTTTATTTTTTTCTACTGGGGGTGGAAGGTTTTGTGCTGTAGTCGGAAGGCATTTGGCCAGTTATTCTTCTTTATAGCAATGACTGCTGCATTTGGTGATAAAGTTCTTGTCTTCTGCAGATTTGCCGTGCCCTCAATTACTTACACAGTGTAATTGGTGTCTGCCACCGTGATATAAAACCTCAAAATCTATTGGTTAGATTTGTCTCCTCTCCTTTTCAGCAAGTATTATCATTACAGGGGATTATTCAATTCCAGTCTTTGTTTGTTTTGTCGAGATCATGGAAACATTTTGTTTAGTATTTTGGACAACACCTGTTTTTACCTTAGATCTTTGTGGGCATGTTTTATTGTGTTTATGTCTTTGCCTTCTTGAGGAATTTTTGTTTTTAACAACTACTGCATAGTATGTCAGTTTGACAATGTGTCGGACTATTTTTACAGGAACATCGATTCTCATTTTGGAGTCATCTCTTGCATAGAAAATTTTGAAGTGTTTGATTATGATTTCGTGTATTTATTTCATAATTCTGTATAGCATGAATTGTGTGATAGATGTGTAATGTGTGTTAAAAACTCTCCTGTTCTGTTTCTTTCTCCTTGCTGTTTGAACTGTGAAAATTTAAGGTTGACTTTTCCAAGCTTTGCTGCAGGTCAATCCCCACACTCATCAGCTAAAGATCTGTGATTTTGGTAGTGCAAAGATGCTGGTATGTTTCTATTTCTCCTGAACTTTTGGCACTTAGGTCTTGTTCTAATTTGCTTCAGTTTTTTCTTTAGCTGCTCAAAAGGAGTGATTCCTGGAAAAGCAGAGAAGTATTTCACGAGGATTAACAAAAAGTAGTATTGAAAAACAAAAGCTTTCTTCCAGAATCACTCGATGCTTGCCTCTTAGAATTGACTTTTTCCAGCTTAAAACAAATTAATTAGAAGCCAAAAGCTAAACCGACATCTCAAACACTTTTTGCTTAAAATAGCTGGAAATAATTTGATTTTAAGCAAACGAGGAAGTGCCTTTAATCATCGACTGGTCACTAAAATTAAATTTCGTTTTGCTAGGTGCCTGGTGAGCCAAATATATCATACATATGCTCTCGATATTATAGAGCTCCGGAATTGATCTTTGGGGCGACAGAGTACACCACTGCAATTGACATGTGGTCTGTTGGTTGTGTAATGGCTGAACTACTTCTAGGGCAGGTGTGTGTATATTTGGATAACTGAGTCATCCTTACTTCTTATAGAAGAAATTCTTTTTTATGCCACCATGTGGTAGCTATGGGACATGTGATCCTCGGGTGCTGAATTACATGTCTGTGTCGATATTTGATAGCTAGCTTATTAGAACTGTTGTGTCTAGATTACTACTTGCTTTGCTGTGCTTTTGTATGAAACTCAGGATTCACACTTCTGTATTACTGCTGCGATTTTATTGATTGGTTTTTGTATCATGTCACACGGTTTATTATAAAGTTTGTGTCAAGGGCTCAGAGATTTGCATGACAAGTGTCTACTACCTGTAATACTTTCTAGAACTTTCTTTTCTCCTTGTGTGACCCACCTTTATACATGTGGGATCTGATGTTAGGGTTTGTATATGACTTAGCTTAGAAATCGTTTCGAGACACTGCTGTGGGACTGTTTCAAATAATTTCTTGTCCAACTCATTTTATGACATCATTTAAGGAGAGGACAAATTAGGAAGCTAAATCTGATATATTAGAAATTGCTTATGTGCAGCCTCTCTTTCCTGGGGAAAGTGGTGTTGATCAGCTGGTGGAAATCATAAAGGTATGTAAAACAATTTTCTGTTTTATTGTCTTTTAGTTAAAACACTCTTTCTTGTGTACGTTATTGAGATTTGGTTTCTTTCCTCTACAAATGTCAGATATTGGGAACACCAACAAGAGAGGAAATCAAGTGCATGAATCCTAACTACAGCGAATTTAAGTTTCCCCAGATCAAAGCACATCCGTGGTATAAGGTCGGTTGAGATCTATGTAGATGATTACTCCTCGCTAGTCTAGTTTTTATTTTCTTAATTTCATTATCATTTTATTTTCTTTAGTTGAACAGCTTGCCTTCCAATAGAAGCATATGTGGAATTCGATTGGTTTATAGTATAATTTAAAGATATCCCAGATCAAGCCCAACAGAGAACAAGTAGAAAGAGGCAAATCTGAAATCCAATTGTGTTTTCTAGGTATTTCATAAAAGATTGCCTGCCGAAGCAGTGGATCTAGTCTCAAGGCTGCTCCAGTATTCACCATCTCTTCGCTGCACTGCAGTAAGTACTTGAAACTTTTTTCGGTTACATCTATGTAATAGCAGCACAGTTTACTTATTCTACTCTGTTGAGTCTTGGGCCTGATGGAAGTTGCTTGTACGAGGATACATAGTGCAAGTCCTATTTATAAAACGAGATCAATTTTTGCTTGGGCTTCAATTTTGCACATTCTCATAGCTACTTTTCGCCCTTATTTATCGAGTATTTGATCAAATGATGCTCTGGCTTCCTTTATTATGAGTTCTCAAGCACGTTCTAAAGTTTGTCGTTCCTTATCCCATCACCATGTCTTATCTTTTTAATGAATCACAGTCAGAAATTCTTAGACAGGTGTCTCAAAGTTCTAAATATTAGCATTTAATTTGTCTATGGCGGTTTCGAGCCACGAGTCTTGATTTTGCCTATGTTTTCAGTTGGAGGCATGTGCACATCCTTTCTTTGATAGTTTGAGGGAGCCGAATGCCTGTTTGCCAAATGGTCGAGCCCTACCTCCATTATTTAACTTCACACCTCAAGGTGAGTACAATTTGTTGTTTGTTCCCTTGCATCTTATTAGCTTGATATTGTTTTCTGATAATGCTGATATTCTTGTAGAGCTTTCTGGTGCATCTATTGAATTACGAGATCGTCTTATTCCCCCGCACGCCAGGAAATGAAAATTTGGACCGTGGCTGTCTGTAGGCATTGTACATGGATTTTTTTTTTTTTTTTTTTTTTTAATGCTTGCTTACTTGCTTATGCAAGGGTTTGAAACCCTTGCTTTAGTGAAAAATGATGTACCATCTTCGGTCATTTCTTGATTATTTGTGTGGGAAGAGAACAGATGTGTATGTAGAGAACATATTGGATTCCTTGTGTTTGTTTTCGAAGAAGGTGCTAACCAAATCCCTGTTAGTGTTGTCTGGGCTATGAGAATTACTAGATCATATATACTGTGTCTTTTGATGCCTAGGCTATGATACATGAGAGTTTTACCTGTTTGTTATCATCTTTGTAGCAATGTCTAGTTCGTCTGCATTCATGCATTCGGTGGATGCCCACGAACTGGAAATTTATTTGTTGAACTTAGGAGATACATATATCCAATGGAATTTCTTTTGTTTCCACCTATTTGCTTTCTATTTTTTTTCTTTCAAGATGGTTCACTTGGCTTATTTTTTATTATTTTCTAAATAATATTTTGTAATCATTATTATTCAAACACATTTTTATGGCATATGTATTAAATCTCCAAAAGTAATTACAGTATTATTCAAAATAATATCTTAAATAGTAACTATCTAAATGTAACTATGTATCTTGATGTTATCCGTCATTCCAAAATTATCTATATGTTACAAGATAACTTTGCAAAGCCAGATTGGCTGCCAACTTTGGGTAGAATAATAGTAGTAGACTATATAACATCACATTCTGAATACGACAAATACGTTTTTTCAACCATTTTTTGGTCTCACAACTGAAAAAGTTGTTATAAAAATTATTTTAAATAATTATTGCTTATACGGATTCTATTTTCTCAATTTATCCTGATTGTGAATTTGTGACATGGGCAAGATGTTGGAAAATTTTTACATAGATTTTATCCACGCTAAGTGGGATGGATTTTTAGTCTACATTCATACAAATCACTCTAATTCATTAAAAATAGTGCATAAATATAAATTAAAAAATTTATTCCACGAATCGGATTCATATAAAAATTTTGTATAAGATGTATAATGCCAAGAATATTCAAATTAGGAAGTTGATTTGCATTTTGACTTTTTGCTTGGAGTAATTTGCAAGAATGGCAGCTAGTGACGGTAGGATAGCTATATCTTGATGAATAATTTCCATATCTGATCTTCTCTACATAAAAAATAGTATTTGTATTAGATGGCTGACGATTCATTGGGTGATATTACAGTTTCACCCATTAAGAATTTGAAAGAGATTTGTAAACTCTTCAAGGATCTACACATAGATTAGAAAGAATGATAAACACTTTGACACTTTCCACCTCCATTGAGTAAAAGTAAAAACAGTACATCACAAATATAAAGTGATAAATAAAAGTCATTGATGTGTTACTAAATTTGAAAAATAAGAAAAGAAATATGATCGAAAATTTAAAATCAGGGAAGTCATGATTTGATAAAATCTTGCTACTTAAAATAACTTTGAAAAATAACTTTATAAAGTATTTTTCAATTAAGAAGTCGAGCAATCTCATATTATTTGTTCTATTTTAGATAAACTCAATTAATTAACTTACTTGATTTTGTTCCTTAAGTAATCAATTTAAGTATGAACAAGATTTAATATTGGCTAAAGTTTTATTTTGTTCAAATTTGACTTCAGATCAGAATAAAATTTAAATTTAAATTTTAATAAAATTCAAGAAAGTGCAATAGAGTAAGGTGTTGTTTGAATTTGGGTAAAAACAAAAAATCAAACATGATGCCATTTCAAATTCGTTAGAATATACAAATAAATTTAAATATTAGAATGTTAAGATAAATTATGTTCGTTCAGCCTATACATAAACTTGATTTAGTTATTCCGCAAAATCAAATTCAAATAATTTGTTTTACGAATGTACTACTTGATTCGGGCATCAAATTCAATGATTAACTGACGACCTATTGGATATCTTACTAAATCAACAAAAAAGAAAAAAAATAAAATTCGACCAAGGGTTGATATCTTGATAATTTATTATGATTTTATCAGGTGAATTTAGACAATTTTGAATTTGTAATGTAATCTGGTAATTCATTTTCTAATTTTTTTAATACTATATATTTATAGTTTTGGCTATATAAAAATGTTTAATTTAAAATCTGCACTCCAATTTTACCTTTATATCTACTCTTTAGCCCTGACAGAAAAGCTGATGGCCTGCCCTGATGGTTATACCGTGTCCCTTCAATTACACACACAACACACACTGGAAAATCAATCATTTTAAGTATGTCTTTAGCTCTGACCTGAGCTTTATTCAATTCCGCCCAAAACTCACTCCCAAAACGTCACCGTTCGATCAACCCCTCTTTTCTAGGGCTCTCCATTTTCAATATTATCTGTAAATTCATAAATACAGTCGCCGGCGAAGATGTCAACGGCAAGGACTGCCGATGAAAATAATTCAAATGAAACCGCCGGAAGCGGCGGCGACGGCGGAGGAGGAGTTGATACGACGCCGTTGCTAGGAGAGCAGATCTTCCGAAGCCGGTCGTATTTGAGTAGACCGCCAAGTCTACGCGGTGCTGCTCGGTTCCTGCGGCGAGCGAGCAGCCGGCGAATGATGCGGGAGCCATCCAGGAGGGTTCGTGAAGCTGCGGCCGAGCAAATTGAGGAGCGACTTAAAGCGATTGGGCCTACTCGAAGCCGATTGTGATTCTCGACTTAATTTGGAACATTGCTTTCGTGACTGTGTCGATTTCGGTGCTGATTATGAGCCGGAATGAGAAGCCGTCGATGCCGTTGAGGCTTTGGGTGGTCGGATATGCGTTGCAGTGTTTGCTTCATATGGTTTGTGTGTGTGTGGAGTATAAGAAGCGACGCGAGCAGCGGTATTTAACAGGGGATTCCAGTTGGAGAGGCGGTGGTAGTAGTCATCAGCGGTGGAACAGCGGGAGTTCGAGTTCGAGTTTGGAAAGTGATGAAGCGGAGTCTAGGAATTATGGTTCTGATAGGAGGCAGAGTGATGAGGAAACCAGGTAAAGTTGAAGTTTTTGTTTTGTCGACAAAAAGCATGTACATTTGATTTTTCCCATTTGTTGTAGATTCGTAAATGTGAAATTGAGAGCTTTTGTTGAGTGGTGTTCATAGAGGAATAATGGATTTTGCAAAATGTGCTACTAAATAAAGTGTAAAAATGTGAGCTTTTTAAACTAGGACTTATGGAGAGGCTCATTTGTCATATTGGTCTTTCTGTTGATGTTCAGAGGGTATTTAGATGCGTAGGCTAATAATTTTTACAGAGATTTTTACCTCTTTTTGTTTGTGTCCTTTTTCGGGTGAAAGAGAAGGGCGGGGATAGCAGGGAGATTGTCTGCTAATATATATTCGAATTCATGGGAATTAGAATGATAGGTTACTCTTAAGTTAGGTGTATAAAATCAAGAAAAGTGGAATTGATTGGGCTAAAGTATTGTTGTAAATTCTTTGTTTGCTCAGATATGTGCAGATTGAATTGGTTCCAGAGCATCATATTGATTCAATATGTACAATTTACTACATTGTTGTCATTTGAAGAATACTGGGATTTTTGCTCACATGGGTGTCAAGAAGGCAAATGGGAAGCAATAATGTGATATATTATCAACAACAGTTTTTTTTTTTTTTTTTTTTAATTTTTTTTTTAAAGATTCATGAATGTCTTACTCAGATTATTACGGTGAAGGATAGATGTGCATCCTGAACTATCGTCCATAAATGAAAGCAGTTTCTACGGTATTTTGAATTCTCAAACATTTGAGGTATTTCAAAAATTGGGGAGCTTCAAAATATAGACGATATAAAATTGAGGAATCTATAATTTCAAAGCTAATATACAACCTCTTGAGTGCTCTTTTTCATTTTTAATGTCTCTGTTTTGTCTTTGCCATACATATATATGATTTTCTATGATGCTTGATACATCTGATTCCTGAATTGTCCTTGGAGGTTTTATTCATGTTTCTGATCCAAAGACATGCATTTACTTTGGTAATTTTTAATATGTAAAACCTTTTGGAAAGCCACACGTTTCTACTTCTTCGCATAACAAACATTGATCTTCATTTTTGGCAGTATTGCTAAGCATTTGGAGTCTGCAAATACGATGTTCTCATTTATTTGGTGGATAATTGGATTCTATTGGGTTTCTGCTGGTGGCCCAAGTTTGACATGCCATCATGATTCACCTCAACTTTACTGGTTTGGCCAAACTCCAAAGATACATTTCCTTTGATGCACTCTAACTTATAGCTAATAGTCTTTCCTGATGTATTACCATGAAATTTTTTGACCTTCTTCTGCAGGCTTTGCATTACATTTTTGGCTTTTGACGTGTTTTTTGTTGTCATCTGCGTTGCTGTGGCATGTGTCATTGGAATTGCAGTTTGTTGCTGTCTACCATGTATTATTGCAATTTTATATGCGGTGGCAGATCAGGTAGTTTACATTGTAGAATCTTTCTGGTTCTTTTATTGATCGTCGAGTAAGACATGAATGATGTTCTTCCTTTTTCCCCCCCCTCCTCTATTCTTTACTGCTCTTCAGAGAAGTGATGATTCAGTCAACAATGAACTTGAGGAAATCTATGATTAAAGATTTCATTAACTTTTCTCAAGCTCACGTTTTGTGAAGATTAACTGTTTTCATTGTGATAGGAACTCAATTCTCTGAGTTTTGTAGTTTCTATAAAATTTTAGGTCTTAAAGAGCAATGAAACTAATTGAAGTCATAGTTATATGACAGTTTAGAAGTATTTTGCTTTTGTATTTAGAACATAAAGTAGAAATTCTATTTATTATAGAATTCTTTCTTTCAGGTAAGTTTGTTGCTTATAAATACTTTGTTTTACATACAGAGATTGATCATTAGTTGTTTGTATGATGTGCGAATGCACAACAGTTCTGCTTAACTTTCATTGATGTGCATTTTGAAAAATTAGGATCCATTACGCTCAATAAGAGAATAAAATGAGTTGGGCTACAGTGACCTGGTTGCTCTAATGTACTGATTGCTTCCACCAGCTCATGTTGTTAAAACCATTCTCACTGAGATTATCAATTTGTTGAGAAAGCACATTTCAGATGAAACAAAATATTTGCAAAATGTTTATGGTAAAGCAATTGCGTATTTCTTTTCTTTAGACACTTGAGAATCTGTTCTCATTCTGTACCCCTTTATGGCTTAAGAATTGCGGAATTTTCATGCCAATGATAATAGGACCGCCTGAAATTTAGAAAGTGTGTTTCAACTGGGTAATAAGCATTTTATTTGAGAATTTTGTCTGTTTATTCAAAAGGGTCAAGCTTTTGAATAACTCCAGCTAACCTTCCTAGCCTATCTGTGTAGTTCTTCAAAAAGGTATCTACATATTTTTGGCTCACGGACAAGGTGTCGGAGAAATTCGGTTACTGTGCTTATAAATTGGTCCTCTATAGGGGTGTTCATGGACCGGGTATTCCGGTCTATAAGCTAAAAAAATACCTGACCCTCATTGACCGGGTCAAAAAAATTTCAACCCTCTACCCATTCCACACAAAGCGGGTACCCGCAAAAGACCCCGACTCTCGCTGGTAACAAAATATGAAAATTTAAATAATGATAGTTGTGCAAGTTAATATCAGAATTAAGTCAACAATAATTAAGTCTAAGTCACAAAATACATTCCACTATTAAATCCCAACAGAAACAAACTAGCAAGTAGCACTAGGCCAATAGCAACAACAATTAAATAAAAAAATACATCTCAATAGACGCGAGTGTGAGGGATGAGGATGTGAGAAAGAAGAAGAGGAAGAGGAAGGGAAGAGGAAGAGAGAATTGAGGAAGAGAAAGGGAAGACGAGGAACTAAAAAAGAAGAGGTGTAACTCAGCCCTAGTAAGTATTAACTTATGATGAAACACTATTAATCAAGTTTACAAAATTACTCCTGAAATGGACCGGGTCGGGTACCCGGCGGGTCACATCTACCCAACCCTCAACCTGAGTGACCCGGTTTTAAAATGTGGTTCAGGTACCCTCTTTTTCCAATTCGGATCAGTTCAGTGGGTTTTCAGGTCAGCGGGTTAGGATGAACACCCCCAGTCCTCTATACATCAAAACGTTAAATTCCATGATTGAGCGGTTGATTTTATGTAAAGCAGGAAGGAGCTACCAAGGAAGATATTGAGCGACTCCCTAAATACAAATTTCGAATGGTTTGGTGATTCTGAGAAACAAAATGGCGAGATTCAAGAATCATTTGGAGGAATAATGACTGAATGTGATGCTGATACACCCATTGAGCATATCCTTCCCTTGGAGGACGCTGTAAGTTTAGTTTCATTTTTCTTCTTGTTTTATTCTTCTATTCGTGTAGAATTTCTGATTACCTGAATATGAGTGCAAAGAAGTATTTACGTGATGAGTTGCATATAAAACAGAGGAAACTTGGAGCTCAATTTATTAGGCATTGTGTGTGTGTGTGTGTGAGAGAGAGAGAGAGAGAGAGTAGTATTTAGGTGATGAGTTGCACATAAAACAGAGGAAACTTGGAGCTCAATTTATTTGGTATTGAATGTGTGTGTGTGTGAGAGAGAGAGAGATGATGATGATAACATAACAAGTAAATTTCTGTTCTCAACTATCTGTGGTGGATTGCAGGAATGTTGCATCTGCCTTTGTGCATATGATGATGGAACTGAATTGCGTGAGCTTCCTATGTCGTCATCATTTCCATAGTGCCTGCATAGACAAATGGTTGTATATCAATGCCACCTGTCCTCTCTGCAAACTTAATATACTGAAGAATAGCAACCCAAGTGGTAGTGAAGAAGCTTAAGGAAGTTACATCCGTGATTGCTTCTCAGAGTGCTGGCCTCTTCCAGATTCCAATGCATCTTCCTTCTGTTCAGTATAATTGTTTCTTGTATTGTATGTGTGCTTAATGTACAGGAGTACCATAACATGTGGGTGAACTG
This sequence comes from Cinchona pubescens, assembly GCA_025175665.1. Taxonomy (NCBI): domain Eukaryota; kingdom Viridiplantae; phylum Streptophyta; class Magnoliopsida; order Gentianales; family Rubiaceae; genus Cinchona; species Cinchona pubescens. Next base: position 165,819 of record JANKKI010000145.1, on the reverse strand, counting down.
TGTTCTAGTGCTGCTATATAAGAGAAAAACAGCAGTATTGTTGTTGTTTTATTTACAGAATCTCCATGCCTAGAATATTATCCGAGGCCTGTTTTTTGACTAAAACTCTGCACCATCTTCATGTCATCTCTCAAATCGAAGAGGGCAATGGCAACATATGTATTAACCTGAGTGTAATGTGTGTGTCCGGACGGAGAGAACGAAGTTCTTTTCTCGACTTTAACAGGACAGCAAGTTCTGTAGTTTTACTGGTCCAAGGCTATACGTGTTACCAGAATGATATATAAATGAAAATTTTATGTACTACAGGAATGTTACGATCAGTTCATCTTTGTGATTTTCTTCCCTTCCCCCCCTCTCCTTCCTCTTCTCTCCTCGACTCTTCCTTTCAAACCAAAACAAAAAAATGAACATTGCCCTTGATTCTCAACACTCTTTTGCATAGATAATCTTTTTGTTTCCAGAAAAATAACAAGTGTTCTAATATGGTAATTTTCCTCTATGTATATGTTGTGAGAATAAATTCAGTTGAAATATGAATACAAAAAAATATATATAATTGAGGTATTTGTGTAGCTCAGTGGCGCCACGTTTTCATCTTAAGATCAGAAGGAGCGACGGATCGCTACCATCGCATTCATCACAGCCAAACCGACCTCAATTGCACCAGCCGGGAATCGAGCCGGGGGCTGTTCCGTGGCAAGTTACTATTCCACAATTAGATCGCTGGTGCATCCGTTTGTGAAATACACATTGATAAAATATTGAAAAATTCTAAGGTTTCTTTTAGGGAACTATTTTTTTGTACTTTAAATAATCGAAGAGAGTACAACATGTGCTTTAAAAATTTGTACTGTATAAATTTTTAAAGTCAAGGGAATGGTTCCCACTGTAGAATTTCCCCTAACAAGATAACCAGACATGATATATAAATATGACGATAAAAGACATAAATATTGCGAGGGAAAAAAAAATATAGATGAATAAATTATGAAGGCAGTTTTGAGGTACTTACTAAATTATGAAGGCAGTTTTGAGGTACTTACCTTGTGTTTAACCTGTGATTGTGTGGAACAGCATATTTTCTCTCAAATGTTGTACTCTCTTCGTTAATTAGGGTACGGAATAATATTAACAGATGGAGATACGAGGTAGTAAGAAATGGAGAACATTTCGATATAGGGTTATAGAGGTAGTTTAGATTAAGAGGTAACTAAACCCTACATGAATAGCAGATTGGATTATCTAAAATCTTATTACTATAGAATTTTCCAAAATTATATAGTACATCATATTGATACTATACCGTTGTGATTTGATCAATACTTACATAATAAAATATAATTTAAATACTTATATATAGTATAAATATTAAAATATAATCGTATGGTACTCTAACTTAATCATAAAATGCCCCATTGGTATCTTCGGATACTTAAAATTCATACTATATTATGTACAAAGCAAGAGTGCTTTTGATATGTCATATTTTATATTTTCATTATTACTCTTAGGTAATTTTCATAATTTACCATCAACCCTTCATCACCTTCACTCCTTATTTTCTTTTATATTTTTTCTTAGATTAGTATAAATATTGAGTGTGACTTTCCCCTACTCATTTAAATAGTGGAAAATGATTCCCAAAAACTCTCCATTAACTTTCTTATCCACTTATCAATTTATAGTTTGGGTGCAAAATACAATTAATTCAAAACTTACTTATCTACTTGAATTAACCTGATAGTAGGAATTCTTACTTAAAACTAATCCCTTAATTGTAGGGATTTTGTATCGTGTATATCATGCTTTTGAATATGTCCTACCTACTGTTCTCAACATTGCGGATACCTTAGAAAACTTCAGGGTAAATCTATTTTGACCCCCCAAACTTATCACAAATTATGACATTGTACTCTAAATAATTTTTTGATCCTTTGCCTCTTTAACTTTTTGTTTAGATCCTTTGCCTCTTTAACTTTTTGTTTCTTGTCATTTTACCCCAAATTTTAACGGAAGCTATAAAAGGAGCAGTATGTTCATGAGTTGTATGCATGCGTTGTTAATGTAATGTCAAGTTTCGTTTTTCGTAACAAAACAAAAGGTTAAATACCGTAATAAAATAAAAGGTTAAATACCATAACATTCATTAAAGATTACGTGTATAGAACTCGTGTATAGAACTCGCGAATATTTCGTTATTTTTAGAGTTTTCGTCATAATTTGAAGTGAAATGTCAAAAAATAAAAATTTTAGAAATTTATGTAATAAAAGCAAAAATTAGTTCAAAGTGTAATATAATAAATGGAGACAAGTTTATAGAGACAAAATAAATTTAACTTGAAAACTTTTTCATTTTCATTCACTAATAAAGTGGCGATACAAAAACGTATCTTTAGACTACTTTAACTAATGGCACAAAACACTACTTCCATTGGAGATGGAATGATCTTCCTACATCTTTTCTGCCACAAAGACCTTCCAAATTACTTAGTTAACTAAGGCGGTGAAGCGAACCAAATTGGATAAGAGTTCTTAAGTTTTGTTCATTAGTAATTAAATCAAGTCAAATTTGAACAAATTTTTAAATTTATATGTAAAAATTGGAGTAGCTACTCATTCTCCAGATAACATCTCATAAAATTTCAAATTTAAACTAGATTAGATAAGATTAAAATTTCAAAATTTATTCAAGTTAAATGTATATGTAAAATTTCAATCTACTCTACAAAATTTCGCTTGCATTTGACAGATAAAAAAATTAAATTTAAATATATTCTTATGAACCCATTAAATAATCAAACAATTTTCAGCACTCCCTGATAATTACATTGAACACACAACAAATATTAAATGTTAAAATCCATCAAAATAAGAAAAAAGAAAACACTAGTAAGATAGTACACTATAAATTACAAATAGTGACTCAAACTTTTTTAGTCCCCTGTATAATCACTAAAATCTACTTATATACAAATTGTAGTTAATTAAGCCAAAAACCCCAACAAAAAAAAATGTAAAAAAGAAATTTGACCTCCTACTTGGAATCTAAGACCAAACTGGAATACCAGTCACCATTCCAACACTAGAAACCTTATCACCCACGGCAATCCCAGACGACCACGGCTGCCGCTGCTGCTGCTGCGAGCAACTAGTGGCCGGCTTGGCGATGGTGGCAGCGCCACCTCCATAACCACCGTTAACCGGCGCCGAACTTTTAACTCTAACAGAAAGATTAATAATCCCATTCCTTTCACCCTTAGAATCCCACAACCTATAACTCAAAAATTCTTTCTAACTGCAGATAATTCTCCGGAACAAAGCCTACCCAAGAAATCAGACGCCGGAATCCTCGCCGTCCCTATAATTCTATCCCCCCCTCCATTCCTCTTGCATCGAACTTCTGCAATAAATTCACGTGCATGCATGGGAAATTGCATCACGAACTTTTCATCCCATGCAGGATAACTTCCGCCATCTTTATCTAACCTCGTTTTCTGCTCGTTGAAAGAATCCGTTTTGATTATCACAAATGCGTTTTTCTTGATGGGTTTATTTCTATTCATGCAAAGTCCCTCCCCAGATATCACTGTAATCTCCAGATTCATCATATCCAAGATGATATTTTAGTGTGTGTTTTTGTGTTTCTTTGGCAAGAATTCTTGATTGGAATGGTAAATTTGTTGTGGGATTTACATATTTATAGGAGATTTATGAAGGAAGATTGGGAGAAAAGAGAGAGAAAGAGGGAGGTTGGTTCAGCCGTAGAATTGAATAAGTAATAGGTTTCGTGGAAAGTTGCTCACGAAATAAGGTGGTATTGTTAAGATTATGCTAATCAGGTGGTGTACCTTGTGGTTAAGATGTTGTACGTTTTTAAAAAAGTCTTATGTTGGACCTATCTGTATTTTAGCTGGGAGTTTTGAGGGCCGACGGCGGATGACACGATAAGGGTTTGGAAGTTTCTTTCGAAGCAGAAGAAAAATTCAATCTTGGCGTGTGCTTTAATTTTACTTTAGTTCTTTATTAAATCAAAGTGACTCTTTACCATCACAACTAGGGAAAATTCTAAATTTTCGTAATTTAAAAATTTATATAATAAAATATTATGTAATTTAAAAATTTTATTGTATAAATTCTTAAAACAAATAAAAAATTTATATATTATAATATTATATAGTTTAAAAACTTTAGAATATAAACTCTTAAATTCAACAGAATAATTCTCTACGTAATATATACTAACTTTATTTGAATTGTATTATTTTTCAAACAATTTTTTGTTATTGTAATATTTATGATCAAAATACTGTTATTGTAATATTTGATAATAATTAGTACTTATCTTGATACTTACGGAAATTATGTTATTCTCATATTAATAATTTGAAGGCGGTATTTAATTGCTTCCTTATGGAAATTGGATTTATATTAGAATTTAAATTATGTAACCAAAGGTCCCAAATTTGACTTAAATTATGTAGTATAATAGTACCAATCAAAATTCACATAGATCATGACCAAACAAAACACAGGAGTAAGTAAGCTATTTTGACCTATCTTGACAACATGTTTAATCACAAAATTCCAGCTTTCTAGGATTCATAAGAATATAATTTGGAAACTTAATTGTGATGTGAAAAAATTGTACTGTTTTTTTTTTAGGGTTTTATAGAGCTTCCCAAGCTGGTTTTATAAGAATATAATTTAAAATTGCAAATAAATATGTTTATCATATCACCATATGGGAGATGTTTATGCTATAGGATGTGGGAGCCTTCCTACAATCTCAAACATCATAGATAAGGTTAGAGTCTCCTAGCTTAATTTTTCAGTCGAATGTAAAAAAAATTTTACGCATCAAATATAGATACAAATAAAAAGAAGGTAAACATAATTTATTTTATTTATTTTGAAGGATGAGGTGAATGTAATTTTTATCTAATTTTTTTTTTTCCAACAACTTTTCTCCCGTGGTATAAATGAATGAATTGGTAAAGATTACTGCTATTGTGGTTGGCTGCTGATGTAAGACTAGGAGTTCCACTGTTCCTCAGAGAGATTGGTTAAGTAGAGATAGAAAGGTACATGGAATAGAGAGAATCTATGTATATTTGGTCCTTAGACTTGTATTGAGTAGTTGGTTTAATAGATTTAGTTTGACTTGTATTTATTTTGTTGGTTATATGTTATCATTAGGTATTTATAGGTTATATTTTTTGGAGTTAAATATATAAAACTCTCTTAAAATTTAGGTTGTTTTGCACTACACTTTCTAACATTATTTTTTTTTTCACTTTGTCCCTTTGAATAACGGTCAAAAGTAACTCCCTTATACACTGTTAGTTTTTTCAAAAAGACAAATTTACCCCTAAAGATTAATTGTCGTTAACCCCCTCAAGGTTTAAATGAAATTTCACTTTATCCCCTAGGTAAGTTTTGTGGCATTTAATAAATTGAGATAAAAATAAAATTTAATAATGTTATCAATATTATTAAAAATATAAATATGCTCCAAATTAATTACTAATATTTTAATTCTCGAATTATACTTTCTTTAATATTCATAATTTAAAATACAGGATGAAATAATTAATTTTAAAAGTTTTGATGATTTATTAAAGGTATTTCATCTAAATTATTTTAATTTAAGTTTTTATTTATATGATAAAGTTCCTTTGTATAATTTAGGTATTAGTTAAATTATATTCACAAAGGCAAAAAGTAAGAAGAAAAATCATTTTAAATAAACACAAAGAAAAGAAAAAGGAAAATAAACTGATATAACTTTAATAGAAGTTATAAGTCTCGTATATTTAAAAATTTATTTTTTTACATGAAAATAAAATATAATAAAAAGACCAAAAAAACACCGAACGTGCCAGGATATTTTATATTTAATTTTTTTCACAAGTATTTTTAAAGAATCACAGGTGTTGATAGACATCATTATATTTTTAGTTGTTTTAATAATATTTTTATATTGATTAATGACTAAAGTAGGTTAATTGATACAAAACCTGAATCAGGGACTAAAATGGCATATATAATGAACTTTAAATGGTTAATTTTATATATTCTTGTAGTATCTAGAGGTAAAAATATTTATATTTTTTTACTTTTTAATAGTCAAATTGCTATTGAAAGAGGCAACGTGAGAAAAAAATAATATTAAAATATTTAGTCAAAACAACACAAATTTTAAGAGGATTTAATGTATTTAACTTTTTTTTTTTTTTGACATCATAGTCGGAACTTCCAATATCTATTGAGTCAGATAGAGATGGTCAATCAACCAGACATATCCAATCTCTCTCACACACGTATATATCCCTAGCTTTTAAACTATTTTAAGAGTCAAGACTATTCTTAGTGAAATTTCCAAAATGTATCGCGAACATTTTATGTATCAGCCCTTGGTGTGGCCTCCATAATCTCTTCCCCCTTTTTTTTTTTTTCAAAGTCAAACTATTATCTCACCACAGCTTTAAATTGGAATTTCCGTAGGTTGGTACAAATTTCCAGCACGAGCGCACAAGTGATTATGTTGCCCTGGAATACTTTAAATTGTCTTGTGATTCCAGGAAGGATAAATAAATTTGCGCTCGTGCTGGAAATATAATTATTATATGAGTCGAGTCTATTTTTAAAATTCCTCAATAAATTAACGGTGCAAGTTAATGTTTTTCTTTTCTTTGCTAAAATTGTGCTTTAAATAAAATTTGAAATTTTATATAATAACAAGAATTTGGATAGGATTAATTGAATTGGTTCACATCAACCTGGATCCACCTCAGCTTTACTGCTGCTTCCACTAACGTTGACCATTACGATATTGAATATTCCAAAAACATGTCGTGTATGACAGTGTGATTAATACTCGGCATTCGTGGGTAGTGACTACAGATGGAGATGGCAAAGTGATCTCCACACGTTATTTTTTGGGTTCGATTTTTCCTTTTTAGTAATAATTTTCTTCATTTTGATCAAGTCTTGTCGCTTTCCTTTTTAGACCAATTATGTCTGTGTGTGGAAATTTCGACTTTGTAATTGTAGTAAAGGGTAAGAGTTTTGTTATTCGGGTGACAAAAATCACTAATATGCTATTAAATTTGTAAAAAAATAAAAAATAAAATTTAATCAAATATTTAAAATTAAAAATTTTGTGATTTAATATAAATTTATTATAACAATTAATTTTGACGGATAATTTTAAATTTATGGTCGTTTAAATCATATTCTGTGTTTTGTTTGTTCGTAATAAGACTTAGTTGGGTCAAAATTTACCTTTATTTATTTATTTATTTATTTGTCTTTTTAGGTCTTTGGTATCGATGAGGCAATAGCTAACATTAAAGGTATAAATGTCAAATAAACATTCAATTTTGTTGAAATTTGATTGAGTCAGATTTCATCAGATAAAGGGTTAATGCTAGTTTGGCCCTCAAAACTAAGTAAAAATGTTAATATGGTCATCGAAATTGAAAAAAAAATTCAATTTAAATTAAAAGAAATATTTCAATGTGACCCTCCAAACTAAACGAGCCTTAATTTAGCCCTCCAAACTAAAACAAATGTTTCATTATCACCCTTTGAACTAAAAGAGTTTCAATTCGACCCTCCCAAATTTGAAAATTTGCCCTAAAAAGTTAGGTATTTTCTTTATCAAAAGGGATTAGATATATGTATTAAAAAATAAGGTAACTATTTTATTATCCTTTGGGTGAATCAATATTTTATAGTAATACAAAAGTGATATAGACAAAACTATGATTGAGAGCTATATTGGAATATTTTTTTCATTTTCGTGGACCTAAATGAGACTCTTTTAATATAAAAGGCCATAATGGAGCATTTATTTTAGTTTATAAGGCCATATGGAGACTCTTTCATTTTAGAGGATTACATTATAATATCTTTTTTAGTTTGGAAGGCCAACTTGAAATATTTTTAATTTAGAGGGTGAGATACATCATGGATAAATTCCTGCATGGACTTAGTGCACATGTACCAAAATCCACAAAAGAATTTACCTAGATCAGGTAAATAAATTATATAATCTAAAAAACAAGTCAATATATTAATAATAACATTTTGACACGTTGCTTCATTTGAGTTAATTCTAGCCATGAGAGTCCAATTTGTATCAAAATGCATTCTCCCAAATAGAGAATTTAAAAAATACAAATGAAAGAAAGAAAGTAAGAAAAGAGTATCTAAACCGAGAACTAAGAAGCAATTGAGAAGAAAATTCTTGACCCCCATTCGCCACAAACACAAATATATAGTAGCTCTTTCTGTCAGCCAGCGTCCACATACACTCAAAAAATTATTTATGTTACGATGAGTAAATTTTGACTATTTATTTTATAACGCAGAGTGAGTATAATGATAGTTATTGAAATAATTAAAAAATAAGAGAATTTTATTATTTTTAAATATTCAATAGATTAAAATACTTACATCACAATACGGAACGAATAATAAAGAATTTTTTATTTGAAGATATGCTGCTTGTGCAAGCATGTTTGTGCAAGAATGAGACTGCCTTTTGCATGGAGATATGCATTGAATGGAGAATGTACAAGATATGTAAATAAATATAGTATATAAATATATGATTGATATAGTAATTATTTTACAATTACTTCCCTAGATTAGATAATTATCTTACTAGTCTAATTGTCTTTATTAGTAAGACTTACCATGTAAATATTATTTAGAATATTTTTTTGTAAACCTATATAAAAATTTCCTATGTATGATTGTAATGAGACAAGATTTTATATAAATTCAACACATTCTCATGTTCTCTAACACGATATTAGAGCCTCCGTTTATAAATATATTTTGCTCTAATTCTTATTTTTCAACCTTCGGATTTTTTCACGATTTTTAACTTTCGAATTCTTTCGATTTTAGACTTTTTGGTTATCTTGGTTTTGGACTTTCAAATTCTCTCAGTTTTGTGCTTTCGAGTTTTTTTGGTTTTCAACTTTCGAGTTCTTTTGGTTTTCAACTTTCGTCTTCTCTTGGTTTTACTTGGCGAATTTTCATTAGGTTTTAGTTTCAATCCATTTCTAGTTCTTGGTTTTCTTATCTACTCGGTTTCGAATTTATATTTTCAAGTTTTACTTCGAACTCAATTTATAGGTTTTCAATAACCATATTGAGTTTGAGGGGATGTCAAGATATGTAAATAAATATAAAATGCGAATATATGATTGATATTGTTATTATTCTAATTGGTTTCCTAAATTAAGAAATTACCTTACTAGTTTAATTGTCGTGATTAGTAAAATTTATCATGTATATATTGTGTAGAGCGTTCTCTTGTGAGTCTATATAAAAATTTCTTATATAATAATTATAATGAGGCATGATTTATACATATTATATATACTTTCATGTTCTCTAATAGAGAATTTGAATCCTCCAACAAGAAGAATTAAAGCTACTTATTAAATATAATTCCGGGAAGAAGAATTTTTTCCTCCATGAAGATTCACAAAAAAATTAATGTCCATGTACATATGCTTGATTGACGGAGTTTAGGCAACAATACTTCGAAATTTCTTGCAATCTTCAACTATTCAAAAAAGTAAGGAATTAAGCTACTTTTCCCAGAGATTGCTATGGAACTCATGCAATGGGCTCACGGCTGTTACTTTTAAGTCGTTTGTGTAGTATTTTACAAGCACTTTATCTATTGATTTTTGGTACAATGGATAAATACTTCAATTATTATTTTGTCCATAATAGTCACTCACATATTATTAAATTTTCCAAAAAAAGAATAAAATTAATTTAAAATTAAGAATTAGTGATTAAATATAATTTTATTACGTAAATTTAATTTGATAATTAGTGATTAATTTATGACTTTGTGGATCGTTTTCGTTAATATAATATTGTGATTCCATCATAAGAGTTTTGCAATGCTCTCCTTAGCTTCAAACTTTTGAGTAATTTTATGACCATTAATTGTTTGATCCAATGACATTTTCTTCTTATTAACTTGCTTAAAGGGCAATAATAAGGGTCAAGAAAATTGTTTGCGACTTATTCAAACTTTTGGTTTGTTACGTTCATTTTTTCTATTGTTTGTTTGTTCTCTTTTGAGTCGTGAAACTGAAGTTCTTAAGGATGTATGCATCATAAAATTCAAATAATCCAAGCTTTTATTCTGACTCTTATATTAGAAAAGTCAATAAGTGAATTTCATAATTTTTTTCCCTTATTTTATACAAGGAGAGGAAAGTTATTAAAGATTTATCTTTGAAAAAATTTCATAGAACTTTGGGCTAAAATAAATAATCACAATGATATTAAAAACGATAGATCACTAAACAAATTAGAGCTGCAACAGTTCATTTGCTAGTTGAAGATTCGGAAAGAAGAAAAGGAATGGGAAATATTTGGAAGATTTTTTATTACAAGAGAAAAGAGTAAAAAAAAGTAGAGAAATGTCCGGCCTTGTTTGGGCAGGAAGTTATTTGTTATTTTTCAAATAATATTTTATAATCACTTAAATATACTTTTTAACCACTTTTAATGTCACATATATAAAATTTTAAAGAAGTAACAATATCCCAAATAATAGCTGTCAGCAACATTTGGACGTCCCTTATTGGAATAATTCTATTTTGTACCCCAAATTTTATGCTTAATTTTTATTTCTATCCTTAATTTTATGTTGCATTGCCTCCAATTCTTAAATCCATACTATTTCAATACAATTAATACATCAGTCTACTCTTTTGTTTTATCTGAGTAAGGGTATTCATAATTTGACCAAACCAAATCAATTTAATTTTGGTTTTCGAATAATCAATGTTTAGTTAAATTGAATATAAATCAAACAAGAAAATTAGTTTTACGATTTAGATTTAATTATTAAAAGCCAATTCTAAGTACAGAAATTTAGTGTTATTTGTTTTAGTTTTAATTTTTAGTAACCCATTTCAAAAATCTTATTCATTCACACTTCGGAATTGTTTAGATTTTAGTTATTAGTTTTAATTCTATTTATTTTTTTAAATAAACTGGTAAATCAGTTAATTGGATAAACCAAAAAAAATCATCTAATCAACTAATGAAAATACGAAACAAAAGTTTGTTTTGAATTTAGTTTTGATTTTTTATTGCACAGGAAAATTGAAAAATAGAAAATTTTAAATAATCTGCTAATGAACACCAAAAAAGGAGGAAAAAAAATAAGGGTAAAATGTAAAAAACCATCTTGTGGTTAGGTGTATGTCCATTTTACCCCTTGTAGTTATTATATGTGTGTTTGACTCCCTCGTGCTTAAATTTTTTTGCAAAATAGATAGAAACCGGCAAAACTAACATTAACTTGTGAAATATCATAAACATCCCTAATTAATTCAAGTGAAACATTAATTTTTTGGTCAAACTGAAAATAAAAAAAGTATCGGGGCCAATAATGGTAGAACCACCTTCTCCACCCACCCTGATCGTCCCCTTACCTCGGTTTTTTTTTTTTTTAAACTGCAATCATATAACCTATTCTTATTTATCTAATTATAAGAGAAAGGCAAAGAACCTAATATTTATCTTAAGAATGAGAAAGAATTCGAATTCTGAACCACACATCCAAAGTAAAGTACTTGACTACTAATTTACCTAGTGTCTCCTCACCTCGATTTCGCTCTAGGCCTCTTTTCTGATTTTTTCATCCTCTACCTTTCTCCCTGAAAGTCAATGCCAGATTTGAAGCAGCAGCCATGGAGAGAGAAAATTGATGGCCATTTCCACAATAAACGAATAGATATCTTCTTTTTCTTTTTCTTTTGTTTGGGTAGTAAATGAATAAATATATATATATTTTTCTTTTGTTGGTGTAATTAATTACTACCACTAATACGAAAGTGGAGTACATCAAAATACAGCATGTGATTATGAGACCAAATGGCCTTTTGAATGATCTATTTTGATGTTTACAAGGTGGATCTAAACTTAATCCTCACCATCCTACAGTCCACAGGAGTGATACTACTTAGCTTGGTTGTGATATGTTCGGTAGGATGGAAAGCATCGATCTAGTCGTTATGGCCATTTTCAGAGTAAAATTGAAGGAGAAGGATGGTGGTAGTGGTGGTGGTTACTGATCGGTGGTAGCTAAAGTGGGAGAGTGGAAGAGGTGGTGCGGGAAAGGGATGGAGCAAGAGTCAAAACTTAGATAATTTCTTTATGAGAGACAAATTTTATGTCCGTCACAGCAGTTACTTCTCTCAACTGAAGTTTTTATTTGGAGGGCACGGTCTATATTGGGAAAATTGTCAAAATAATCCCTCAACTTTTTTACTTTAGCCAATATAGTCCTTTAACTTTTTTTTTAGCCAGAATAGTCCTTCAACTTTTATTGTTTTAGCCAAGAAAGTCGTTTTATAGTGGAACCACCGTAAAAACCTTTTTCTTTTTTTGATAAATTTCACATACACCCTCTTAAGTTTACTTTTTTTCTACATAACCCCTATATAGTTTAAAATGGAAAAAATAAGAAAGAAATTAATTTGAAGGGGTGAAAAAAAACTTTAAAACAATTTTTTTAAAAATGAAACTTTATTTTTTACTAAAAAAAATCTTAAAATCCTAATTCTTCCCTCTTCTCCTTTTCCCAGTCGAAACTATCACCGACCCAACTCTCGAACAACCCCTTCAGCCACCCAAACGCCTCCCCCACCCACGAGATACCAACTGCCACTAACACTAACGCTACTGCCAGATTCCCTCCGTCAACCACTAAGCCTTTTTTTAAAAAAAAAGTTGGCAATAAAGTTTTGTAAAATTTTAAATTAGTCCAATGTAAAAAATAACTAAACCACAAGGGGTGTATGTAGAATTTATCAAAAAAGAAAGAGATTTTTGTGGTGGTTCCACAACAAAAGGACTATCTTGGCTAAAAAATAAAAGTTGAGGGACTATTTCGGCTAAAGTAAAAAAATTGAGGGACTATTTCGGCTAAAGTAAAATCTTGAAGGACTATTTCGGCGATTTTCCCGTCTATATTTTAAAAATTATGAGAGTTATTTTATTTAAAAATATAAATATTGTAATTTAAAAGATAAATTTTTATTAGTTGAGGATTAACTATAGTAATGACTCTTAATCAAACTAAAAAATTTCAAGATTAGAAGCATTAGGGTTTTTAAGGACAAATTGGTTAATTTAAAGTAATTTAAGTATTATTTTAATATTAAAATCATTTTTGACAAGGAGAATTAGGCATGAGAGACTCAAAATCAGTTAGTTTTGACCGTTGTCGTTATTTTGTAAAAAAATTTAGACAGTGTAAATTTAAGAGAGTAAGATACACATTTCTTAATCACAGGGAGTAAAGTGTTTAATCAACAAACTAATTTTAAAACAAGGGTCTAAAAACAAATAAAATAAATTGAAAGAAAATAGCAAATGTCTCTTATACACATCTAGACGTGTTTAGAGACTTTACCTTCCCTCCAAACCTCAGTTTTTCAAACCACCTTCCCTTACAACTCTTTTCAACCTCCAACATCCACCCGGTCTTCTTCAACTCCACCCAACAAAATCCGGTTCAAATACTCGGCTGGTCAAACCGGATTCTTCATCAAACTCGGCCGGTTAATCAAAGAAAGAGCCAAAAGCTATGTGGAGAAAATCTTCTCCGGCTTGGAAACCAGAGACAATTTACTGAATTTAGCTGTCATTCACGAACTGTTGCTTTAGTGGAATCTCTTTGATACTGACCGAGCTCATCTATCTGAAGAGGTATTATCTCAACACCCCTTTTTAATTTTCTTGAAAAATATGAGAAAAAAATATGATCTTTGTTCCCAAAAATTTGAACTTTTTTTTTTAATTGTTATTTTGATGAAATATAATTGATTCTTCATTTTCAGTAGGTTAATTTTAATGGGTTTTTTCCTAGAATGTGATATCTTTTCGTGAAATGATTGATCAAGAAAATGCAGCAAGATTGGATGTTGGTGGATTGAAATGGATTGCTTTTTTTTTTTTTTTTGTAATGTTTGATTAGGCATTGTTGGTGTCTGATTTTGGCCCGAGGAGTACTATAAAAGATTGTGGAAAGCCTTGCAGACGATATATGGAGGGAAGCTGAAATCAGGAAGCGAAATAAAATTAATTCTGCTGATAATTTTTTGGTTCTTTGATATTTTGTTTTACGTTGTTTGTGAATGATAGTATTTGTTGCTTTGACTTTTTTATTTCCAACAAATGTATTGCATTGTCAGCTGGTTATTTTGATTTAAGACATCATTCAAGAATTGAGAGAAAGAGATGACAAATCAGTGTAAATCTTTACCAATGTCATTCGAGTGCTTTCTCTATGTGATTACAATTCTAGATAATTTAGGCCATATCTTATTTATTTATTTATTTTTGGTGGGGGAGGGGGGTGTGGGTAGGACATTTTCCAGCAAATTGAGAAGTTTTGTCATGGTGGAATGTATCTATTGTTTGTTTGCAGGATGCTTTAAGGAGTATCTTGAATTTGTTAACTAGGATTTCACCCAAAACGGGGCTGCAACTTGGATTTAGTTTTGTGTTGGTTTGAAATGGTTCTTGGCTCTCTATTGTTATCAATTTCTTCGAATTGACTTTCAATTCCAGTTGAGGTTTGTTCATTTGCTTCAATTCTTAGGAAAATAACTGTGATCATGACTGTTGGTGTCAATGGGGGTGATAAGACGACATCTCTCGGTACCTGTGGTAATAAGAGCAAAAGGAAGTACTTTACTAATTTGAGGGATATATACTATTTGATGCATATGCTAGAAGATGGAAAGTTTCAATATTAAAGGCTTTGTTCTTTGATTCATAGATTATGATGACATTTAATTGCAGGAATCTGGCCAATAGATTGAAGAAAGAAGGTGCCAAGGTGAGGGGATACTTGATTTCTCTTTTCATTTTTGCTTGCTGCATTATGATCAGAAGTCAGCAAAAGATTTATGTCCACATAATTTTGTTCCACATATTTGAGTACAAGCCAATTGTTATCGTATATTGAAAACTGAAGATGGCCTTTTTCAGCTGATGGTTTCTTACATTCATATTCTGCTTTAAATTTCTGCCAGATATTAATGGCAGCAGGTGATACTTTTAGGGCAGCTGCTAGTGATCAACTGGAGATTTGGGCAGAAAGGACAGGTTGTGAGATTTTTGTGGCTGCAAAAGGGCATGCTAAGGCTGCTTCAGGTATACAGTCTGAGTTAGTGGAGCACATACTCTTAATGAAGGTCAGTGTAGTGGACGAATCTTGGAATTCCCGTAAAGTTTGTAGGGGCTGGTGAATGGGCTGAAGACCTCCAACCCTTTGATGCTAAGGCATTTGTCAATGCCATATTTCCTCGAGGCACTATAGAGTGAGTAAAAGAATTGTTAAAAAAAAAAAAATGTCTAAATGCTTTCATTTTTCAAGAATCCTGGCTGATAAATGCCTACTGCATGCTTTTGATGCTGATAGATTCATTGAAGTTTTACTTCTGAAATCTTTTGATTATAAGTCCTGGCAGTGTTTGTTAGGATGCTGATGATCTAAATCAGTCAAATGATTCAGTACTTAAATTATAGACAAATTTTGCACCCATGGTTATTGCATTTGTGGTGCTGCAGTGTTCTATATCATTTGTAGTCATATATGCTTAAATTTGCTTACTATTTGTGCCAAAAAACTTGTCATTTTTGCTAATTCATTCACCATCTCTAATTCCAAATGTTAGAAAATGCAATTAAACGGTACTTGCATATTATCCTATCTTGTCCTGCCATTTATTTCTATCAGAAATAGTTGTTGCCCTTGTTTTAACTGTACTGTAGCTCTGTATTATATGTGAACTTGTTTATCTATGGAGAGGGTAATATCGCACATCTCTCAAGGTTTCTAAATCTTTTGAGGTGCCCTATTCAAAATCTTATCATGAGTTAGAACAAAGCCTAACTTTTACATCCCTCCCTTCTCATTGCAGGGCCCTTGCTTCTAAATTTCCATGGATGTTAATTTCCCCGAATGCAAATGCAACTTTTATGGCGCCCATAGTCAAAATGAACTTAAACATGAACCCAAGATGGTTAAATTAGCCACGGTGAATGGAATATAGTTTCTTTTGTCTATACAGAGTGATTCTTTCATCTAGTTTAGATTAATTTGATTTAGGTAGATACAATATGGTGGATGAGACCATCTTGACATTGGTTGGATTAGTTGTCGGGAATATATTTGCAATGCATATGAATATGTAAGTCATGTAAATTCCCTAGAGAATGTTACCTAACTAGTTCCCTATTGGTTTACAATGAGATGTATGATACATTCACCTTTCAGGAAGGGTTGGCTGGTAGCTAATTTGTTCTTCCCATGGTAGCAGAGAGATTAGCAGGCAAGATCAAATTAAAACCCCACCTCCAACCCCCTCCCTAATAAAAAGACAATTTGATGTGTACTGAAGGACATCGGATTTCTAGAATGCAGGCCTTAAGGTAGCTGCAGAAAAGGTCATAACAAGAATCTGTATGGGTGGGATGGCTGAAGAATATCTCATGTCTCTGAAGAACTTTTTGGCTAAAGCTAGATCATATGAGGCAATGCCCTTGGAGTTTGATGCATGGTCATCTGTGCAGCTGGTGAGGTTGGTGGCATCAGCTGTGGACTGTCTGCTCTTCTTTTTCCATGGCTTGCAATGCAATTCTATTTCCCAGATGTGTTCAGGAAGAGCTTGTTTAATCAAGTTTGGACTTGGCAGGTGCAGTTGGGAGTTGGTCGGTTGTGTACCTTGTCTTAGTGTAATTGATATAGGATGCTGGTACAAGAACACAATATTGTTGTTCATCTATAAAAGGACTTTATAAAATTGCAGCATTATCAATATTATAGCTGATAACACTACTACATGCATATGCCATATGCATGAGCAATGACAGCATGATGGTCTGAGAAAATTTTCCTCTAAATGTACTTCAAAGATAAAACTATGTTTTATTTGCTTGAAATTTAACACATTTGACAGTTTTTTTTTTTTGGGGGATTGGGGTTGGTGGGGGTAAATGTAGATTAGTCAGTCTCTAATTCTAATTCTTTCAAGTATCCAGCACTATTTACATAACTGCACAATTCAGTTGTTTAATAAGGAGAGAGAAAGGAATGGCCAACGACATGTGTTTGGGTTCAACTCTCATCAGCCTTTTTTCAAGTCCATCAATGTATAGAAGAAATTCTAGTGTTTGATAGGGATGAAAAAAATGATAAGTTGATGAATTTTCTTTCCAAAATATCAACAAAAGGTGCTCTATAAAAAATTGCCACAAGAAAGTGGCTCATTAGTTATAGAATTATTACTATACCTAGAAAATAATTGACAAAAGAATATCCTGAGAACCTCGAGAAGGAAGATCAAAATATAAATCAGCTAGATAGAAAGCCAAAAAGGTTTCTCTACAAACTTTTAACTTTACAAGCCCTTCTCCAACTCTTGCAGAGTAGGCTGCTTCTATCTCTCCAGTAATCCACACTATCTCCGTAAATTGTATAGAGTTTGTTAATCTACCTGCATGAAAAATAATGCAGAATAAGAATGAAAAGTCAGATAATTAGATGCAGAATGACTAAGAAATTACATTCGTGATAAACATTCTGTTGCCCTTTTCAAGTTGACATTACTTCCAGTTTCAAGTTGATATTATTTTCATTGCTAAAACATCATTTTCAGTTTCAGGAAACACATCCTTCCAATCTGGCATTTAACTTTTCCGTGTTTCCCTGCATTTTTTTATACATCTCTCTAAATTGCATCCTGATGCCCAATGGCCCAATGGTGGAGAAACTTAAGAAGTATAGTTCTTGAAGATAGCCAAGAAAGTGGACTACACTTTATGAGGCAATAAGTTGAAAGAATATCCATGTTCGGATATGCATCAAAGGAGTCAGAATAGTATAAACACTTACCAAAAAGTAAGTTCAATGTGCAAATTTCCTCTCCGCTGAGAGCAAGTAGAACCACTGAAAAATCTTGAAATAACCTTCGGGAATAATTTCAGAAGAGCAAGGAACCAGGCGAGCTATCTGACTCATGATTGACAAGAAAGGATTCGAAAGCAGCAAAAATATTGGTGTTAGGATTTTCCTGAATCCCACACTTCGTCAAAAGATTTTTTCAAGCATTTCCCCACTGAACTGATGGCAGAAGAATTTTCGAGCTTCGGAGTCTTTTGAGGAGAAACAAAAAGTTCCATCAACTGTGGAGTTTGATTATCTTCACCTGCCGATGAAAACTCATGTGATGCCGGTAACCTCCGTTGTTACAACAATCAAAACGCTCAACTGACTTGAGAACATTATCCATGTGCTTTGTATCGATGCTTGTCTGTTTGGAAGCTGGAAGCTTTCGTTTTCTCATAATAGAGGGAGTTTCTTCAAAAGTCATGGCTGCCCTCCTTAGTATGGACTCTGGACTGCTGTAATACCTCTTTTCAAGGACTCTTGGGTTCTGAGGCGTAGTAGAATTTGATGGTAGTCGCATATAGCTGTCCGTACTTGGAAATCTACCAGTTGAGAGGAAAAGCTTCAGATCCTTCTGTTGGAGTGGCTCATAGCACAACCCAGTACTTTCATCAAGTAAGTTTGTACACATTCCTTTAGTGGTCCTCTGCTCACTAACTCCATCTCTTGGAATGACTGAATTGGAACTGCTACATTGCCTACTCTGACTGAAATCCTTGCAGTCGCTTGACAGTGAACTTAAGTGTTTCATCTCAGAATTTACACCAAAAGCACGACCACTAGCTAAATGACTACTTTGTATTTATAACCATCAGTATCCGGAGGAGAATTCAAATGCTGGGGTAGATATAGGCAAGGAGATCCCTGGGAAAGGGAATTGATAAGATACCCATCCTTATAGCACACTGACTGAGCTTTAACATGTTCGCTGACTAAATCATTGGATGAAACATATGGCATCTTAGGAATAGTATGATAATTGTCTCCTGGCGTTTTAGCATTATCAGATTGTCTAGGTTCGGAAATGTGATCAGAGAAATCTAATCTTCCAGGGATGGAGGATGTTCAATTGGATTACTTGCCTGCCTGCTAAGAAAGCTACAATTTTCTCTCCTAGAAGCTTGAAGATAACTATCCTTTCCTTTAGAATGTCCAAGAATTAAGTCAAGACAGCCGGAATCCGAGATTGCTTCACGGCCCATGTTCTGGTTCACTAAGAATCCTGCCCCCGAATTCCGTTTTACCATCAACCCCTCTCCATTTCCTGCTTCCGTCTTAGTACTAAAGAGATTAGGGGTAGCAAATCCAAGATCTCAGATTGATCAAACGCAGAATGAGATGAATTCTGTTCCAATTTCTTCTTCAGTGAGCAGTTCCAATGATTTTTTATTGAGTTCTCCGACCTAAAACATTCCCAGAAAATAACATAAGGAATACAAATGCATCCAAGATAGTGCAGAAGAAGCAAAGGAATGAATTTACATAAAAAAAATAAGGAAAAAGTTTTTCTCCAATTCAGTTCGTGTTCGATAAGGAGTCCAATAAAACCAGCTTAGATAGTTAAAATAAGGACATGCGACCACTCAAGAGTTAAATGATGAGAATCAACTGTGCGGATGGTCTACCTAATGTTGATCACACCGCAAACTAAGTGCCTACAAAATTGTTTTCAAACATTTGATTGTATGTCCAGTAAAGACACAAATGACACAAAAGACAATAGCAACCATCCTATCCAATCACAGAGTACAAATGGATAATAATCAAAGAGTACAAACGAATAGAAGTCCCCTAATGATACCTTCCGTGTAAAAGTTTTGCATTGTAATTTCAGCCCATCTATTCCCATACGTTGAATGAGCTTCAATAAGAATCAATTCATCCTCTCTGGTCCATGCATTTTTGTTAATTTCTGGATTTAAATGATTGTGCCACCTGTATAAGCAACTGTTAGCTTATATTATGAATACATGTTAGAAAACAAAGGCCACCCTTCTGCACACAATTTGGAGATCTTGTATTTCAGAGTTAACTATGAGTGAGTTAGTGGTTTAAAGGAGTTGAAAGGTGATTATGTATCTTATAAAATTAGAGCATGAGCATAACCACCTTAAAATGTTCCTACCTTTCCCGACATTGCTTTCCTATACGTCCTGGAAGGTGTTTAGCTATTTCAGACCACTTCTTACTGCCTTGCTTGCCCACCAACTCAATAATAAGATCATCTTCCTGTATAATTTTTATAAGAAACAAGTTCATATCATGCATAAATCAACGAATCACATGCCCTTCTTCCAGAGCGGGATCGTACATATATATATCATATCTTGTAAACCTCCTTAGTCCAAGGTCCTTTAACAAGTTCTGGATTGAGAACCTTCTGCCAGCGATGCAAGCATTGGACATCGGTTCGACAAGGAAGACACTCAGCTGCAAGGCATGACTAACTATTAAGGTTCCACTTGAAATATTTCATCAATGCAAGTACAAAAGGGAAACAAGATTATGAGACAAAACCATCGCATGCTTCTCACCAGAACAATAATTAACATAGGTCCAGCAATACAAGCTAATGATTTTTCTTTTTGCTTAATGAGGTTGGAAGCTCTATGAACTGACATAAGAAAAACAGATCAAAATTATCAAACACTGGCATATTACCTATTTTTTTCCAGGATTTTCCATTGAACCTTTGAACTGCGTCTTGCAAAAGTTTATCCTGTTAGGAGAGAAGTAAAACCAAGCAGTTGGAGTGCCAACAATACAACGTGTCACATTCTAGTAAGCAAAACTGCAACTGAATCAAGAGTATAGTACACACTAGACAATTCAGATTACACAAGTAAGAAGAAAATTAAATCCTAAATGCAATAAAAAAAGGGTGGAAAGAAAAACAAATTCCGTGACAACCTCTTCCTCTGTCCAGTTTCCCCTTGAGGATCTCCTTGCAGGGCCAGTCACCCTCCTGCCACAAGATGAACCAATAAGTATAAGAAAAAATTCTAATAAAACAAATTTGATATTAAATCATTCAATCAATTGTCCAACAATTGATTGCATCAAAAAACACATATCACTTGCTAAGAAACACAGATTTTCAACAATCTGATTACATGAATTTTTGCCTTCATAGATGCACATTATTCTGAGAATTCTTTGCACAACAATCTTCAACTCCACAATTGAATTGAGAACTGTTTGACAAGCTACACTAATAAAATCCATACAGTTCACATTCCTTCTCAAATTAAAAACTGAAAAAAAAGAAGAAGAAAGGAACAAGCAAAACAATCAAAATTCACTTATTTGAATTTCAAAAGGAAAACTCAGTAAAAGAACAAACTTGACTAGAGACAAACTGCAAATACTATTGAGATAATCTGATTCTTGCATTCTTTTTCTTTTTCCTGATCAATTTTCAAAGACGGAAAAAAAAAAAAAAAAACCATGAAAATCAGGAAACTATACCAACAAGCAGTGGGGGGCTTTTGATCATCACTCTCACCATTTCCACTGCCATCTATTGCAATATTTGGAGAACCCACACCATCTTTCTCTGCTTCAGCCTCTGACCCCTGATTTTTTTCCATAACTCTTTCCTCAATAAACAAAAGAAATTGTTCTAAGAAATCTATAGTCAATTGGCCTAAATCACATTAAGTCTCCACTAATCAGTAAACTACTTCAGAACCCTTAATTAGTATAGCCACAGTAACTCATAAAATTTAAATTTCTTGAACAACATTTCAAACCAACGGTCAAGAAAGACATGCAATAAAAAATCAAAGCAAAAAACTTAAAAGGGTATTTATATATTTGCATCTGTTATTGTGAGTCTACAGTTTTAGAGACTTATAAGAATTATGATGGAAAGATTGTAACGGCTAGAAAAAAGGGTCTGACAAGAAAAAAAAAAAAAAAAGAAAGAAAGAAATCCCACAAAGGAAACAAAAAGTTTTGGTACTTTTTTTTTTTTTTTTTTCCTTTCTCAATTTTGGGTCATTTTCCCTGCTTTAACAGTGTTTTGAGACTTAAGGGTGTTTGAGATTTAAAGGGTTTTTTGGCTAAGTACTTTCCAGAATTCAAAGAGCTGCGAAGTTGCAGATTTATTTAGAGAGAGTGATAGAGAAACCCTCTCTCTTGTGGTTTATTGGTGACACAATCTCGCGGGAAGAAGAGGACTAACATAAGAGAGACTGTTAACGTCTTCGAAAAGGTAACTACATGTGGAGGCTTATGATTGGTTTTTAATGATTTGTGAGGGGGTTTCGATTTGCTTGGTGTTTAGGTATTTTGTCTTCTTTCCTTTCTTTTTTGGGTTTTTATGTTTTGGCCCTCAATACTATATTAGGGGTGGTCGTTTGCTGATATTTTCGTTATTTGGTTTTTAATTTTTTTTTAAATTTTTATTGAATTTTGGTGTAAGAAATCAAAACTAAATCTAAACAAAACTTTTATTTTGTTGGTTGGTTAACCAAACATTTTTTTCTAATTTATTTAATTAACTGAAATTCACTAGTTAATTTAAAAAAGAAGTACAAAATTAAATACAAAACTAGATGAATTAATACACAAAAAGTTAAAACTACTAAAACTAAGACTATAAACTAAAATATAACAAAGACAAATAATGTCAAAATGTTGAATGAATAAAAAATGGAATTTGAGTATTAAAAAACTAAAACTAATAAAACTAAAAATTCGGTTATTTTAGTTATTCGGTTATTGATTTTTTATAATCAAATCTGAACTATATAACCAACATTTTTTATTTGGTTTATCCGAAACCGATTATCTAAATATCAAAAATTTTAATATATATATATTATACAAACTAAATAAAGAGTGGAAGGATAGATTACATCTTTGCAATATCAATTTGAACAAAGTAGAACTTCTTAAAGTTAGATTTTTGACCTTATCAATTATAAATTATATTGTATAATTATGAATTTAGGTATTTTGTCCTTTCTAATTCAGCTACGGTTACTGAAATCTGATGAAACTTTACTGCTTTTTGCTAAACATGAAGATATGCATAAAGTTTTTTTTTTTTTTTTTTGTAAATATTGGTCTTCTTATTAATTAAATGATGCATCATAGAGTGGTTGAAAATAAAATTGGAACTTATATGAATAAGGTTGTGTGTGATAAAACTGAAATTTGAAATCTGAAATCTGAACCGTGAAAATTAAATACTGAAGTTTTAATTTACTGAATTCATAAAGCTGTATCTGTTTGATAATCAGTTGAATTTGAGTACTGAATTGAAATATTTTACCCCATGTATATTATATAGTTTGATGATAATATTATATATTTTTTATAGTAGATTATTTTAATTATTATATTTTGAATATAAATAAATAATTTATTAATATAAAGTATGTGTGTGTGACAGAGATATTATGTACAATAGTGTTTGTTTATATATGAGAGAGAATGAATATAATGTGTGGAAGTGTGTACTTTTGTGTGGCAAAAGGAATATAATGTGTGCAACTGTGTTTTACGTGTTGGAAAAAAGGAATATAATGTGTGCAAATGAGTGATTTTGTGTAAGAGAGAAGGAATATATTATGTGTAGCTATGTGTTATGTATGAGAGAAGGTAGTGTGCAAGTGTATGTTTATGTGTGAGAGATAATCAATATAGTGTGTGTGTGTTTATATGTGAGAGAGAATGAATATAGTGTGTTCAAATGTGTATTTGTGTGTGAGAGAGAATGAATATTTTGTATGGAAGTGTACGTCTATATGTGAGAGAGAAGAATAATAATGTGCGCAATTGTGTTTATGTGTGAGTGAAGGAATATAGTGTGTGCAAATGTGTGTTTATGTGTGAGAGAGAAGAAATATAGTATGTTCAAGTGTGTGTTTTACATGTGAGGGAGAAAGAATATAGTGTGTGCAATTGTGTGATTTATGTATGAGAGGGAAGGAATATAGTGTGTGCAAATATGTGTTTGTGTGAGAGAATGAATATAGTGTGTGCAAGTGTATGTTTATGTGTGAGAGAGTGAATATAGTGTATGCAAGTGTGTGTAAAAGAGTATGTGAATGTGAAATAAAGAAAAATTGAGTGAGTTTTGATATACTAATAAAGAATTCAGCAAATTAAGTGATAAACATTTCACTTAAAATTTTGTATAAAAATCAAGTGACACTTAATATATTCAGAGGTAGAAGAATTTCATTATCAAATATACTTAATACAAAAAGTACTTAATGAATTAAGTTCAAGTATTTAATGGGGTTATCAAATACCCCCTAAGTGTGATGATTAACTTTAGCTAATGAGGTTTTGTTTATTTAATTAGGTACTTCACCGATACAAAATTAAATTTTTTTTTTTTTATACTTCAAAAGTAGTTAAATCTCTAACTTGAGAGAGTGTTTTATATGGATTGATAATTTTATTAGTTTACGTTTACTATTATCACGAATATATCACATTGGGAGAACGATACAAAAATGAATAAATATATAAAACAACTCGTTTTAGTACATTAGTTGTTGAAATATTACTTTTTAAGTGTGTTTTGTATTAAAGTAATGGGGAATTAATAGAATTTTCTAAGTCTTTATTATTATTTACTTTTAGAATGAATTTTCTTATATTGAATATGTAACTATTATTCTATTTATCCATACTGTTAGATGAAATTAAAGTATAGAAATTTAGAATAAAATTGTTGTTACACAAATATAATGAATAACATTAAACAATTTCTATAATGTCCTTATCCTGATAAAATGTGAAGATATTAATAGGGATAATTTGATTCAAAAAATCTCAAAATATTAAAATAACTATCAATTCTATTCCCGTAAATTAACAACTTTGTTTCCAAAATAAAAAAAAAATAGAATTTTAAAAATAATTTTTATGTACGAAGGAATTTTGAGACTTAACAAAAAAGAGGTTTATTTTATGAAACTCTCACTTTTTTAATGTTTAACGTTCGGTGTAGTATTGGTAAATTTTAACTAAGAATTAATTTTTTGTTAGTCATTTGTTTAGGTGGGTCAAGTATTCAATATTTTATAAGTTGACTTTTTAATTTTGTTTAAATAAGTTAAAATTTAATTCTCAACTTTAATTTCCATAATGTCGTTATTTGGGATGATTGTAAAATATCAATTAAGGGTATTTTGGGAACAAAATATAAAAAACACTAAGTTATTCATATTTGTATTATGCATATGCAAATTTCTTAGTACTCTTCAAAAACTATAGAATACTTAAATTCAGTCTTTTAGATATTATTCTCTTACTAAATCCAATTTTTGTACTTTCAAAATCCGTCACACCATATTAAATATCTTTGTTGCTTTTCAAATTTACCTTGGTTTTATTTTATCAGTTAATATATTTTATTTACTCTATTTATTTGTCTTAAAATTTATATCAACTAAGTTGTTTTTACATTTATAAATATCGTCAATATTTATGTAACTATCCCAATTGAATTGTTAAGAAAATTGACATAAATTTAAAAAATGTCTTAATCCTATAATTACTTAAACGCAAATAACAAACATTTTAATAGTAAAAGAATTTGATATAATTGAAGATATCGTGTAAACGATAATAACAAACATTTTAATAGTAAAAGAATTTGATATAATTGAAGATATCGTGTAAACGATCTTATGCATGATCTGTTAGAATGAATCTTAATGGTAACATTTAATTATTAATAATTTCTTTTGTCGTGAGGAATTTTATAGGCACTTGATTTAGAGTCTCTTGTATATTGTATTTCGTAAAACTAATATTTTCAAATTCTACACATAATTCTGTAACAGTAAATAAATTTTTTAGTGA
The DNA here is from genome assembly GCA_025175665.1 of Cinchona pubescens. Taxonomy (NCBI): domain Eukaryota; kingdom Viridiplantae; phylum Streptophyta; class Magnoliopsida; order Gentianales; family Rubiaceae; genus Cinchona; species Cinchona pubescens. Next base: position 139,970 of record JANKKI010000145.1, on the reverse strand, counting down.
TTCCATAAGGGAAAATAATGCTTATCAAATTTCTTATTAGACTTCTAATGGTATCAATTGAATAGAAGTACTTATATTTTTAATTATATCCTTACTCTTATTAAATAGAAGTATAAATAATTTGATTTAATTCTTAACCATAACTTATTAAATAGAAGTATAAATAATTTGATTTAATTCTTAACGATAACTTATTAAATAGAAGTATACATAATTTGATTTAATTCTTAATGATACTATTTTTTTTTTAAATTCTTAATGATGTACTACTTAATACTTCATAACTCTTTTTGTTGGGTGAAATTTTTCTACACGTGATTTTAAATTTCTTGAATGTTGTATTTGTTACAAACTAATGTTTTCAAATTCTAAATTTAATTTCTCAATGGTTAAATAAAATTTTGAGTGATGCTAGAAGGAAAAAATTATGCATACTAAACTACATGTATACTTCTTCTGGTATAAATTGAGTAGGAGTACTTATATTTTTATTTTATGCCTATTCTTATTAGATAGAAATATATATAGTTTCATTTATGTACCTATAATAATTTAATAACTAACAATTATTGTAAGGTTAGTTTTGAAATAGAAAATATAAAAAATATTAAGTTAATTCATACCTTTTATATATAATATAAATAAATAATAATCATATTTTTCTAAACTATATATATTCATATAAACATAACGAAAGACAAAGTAGACCGAACTTTGAATTCTGTTGGTTCTTCTCCCAGCTTGAACCTAGCTTGCATTCCGAGATTAATTAAGGTGGTATTTGGTTGGCATTCGAGAATTGAAATCGAAATGGAAATTATAAACCACACTATTGGTATGAGTTTATGTCATTCTCCTTGTTTTGTTTGAATAAGGAATGAATTTCATTATGTTGACAAATTTATAAATTTGAAACCCATGTGGGAAATGAAAGTAAGAATCTTTTAACATTTTCATTCCCATATAATGATTTTCATAGTGATTAACCAAATAAAATTTATAGGTATTATTAATCTCAATTCTCATTCTTTTCCTTTATACCCATAAACCGAACGCCTCCTAAATTGTTGAGAATAGGTCGCACATAGAAGCCCACGAACAAGGACCGAAAGGGTTGGTACGAGCGCTGTCCTCCAGCACTTGACAACAATCTCTAGGGCCATGATCACTCCCATATAACAACTCCAAGTTCTGGACAATAAAGGGATGATTCAATAGCATGTCAGCTGTCCATCTATTTCGGAAATCTCTTACAAAACATCTCGTCAAGAAATCATTCCCCTCCTCTGACATATTTTCTAATATCTTAGTTTTAGGAAGCTTTATCGTAGATAATAATTGTTTTCTATTTTTATAAGTTGACCAAATTTGTTCGCCAGTAATCATCTTAACGACCATATATCACTAGCCGTCACTTGAATGCCCGATAACACAGATTCTGGTGATGCATACGAAACTGTACCTCGGTGTTTGACATCTTGGGATGTCACTTTCTTGGCAAGTCCAAAATCGGCTATCTTAAGTTGGTTTACCCCATCATGCGTAGGGAAAACAAGTATGTTACCGGGTGTCAAATCGCAATGAACAATATTTTCTTCATGGATAACAGAAAGTCCTTTAAGCAACATGGAAGTGCATAAAGAGCCACAAGTTGTTCACCTATAGAGCCTTTCCCGATCAAATCATCAAGATTGCCACCTGGTGCATATTCAAGTAGTAAATTGTATACTTTTTTGCCGTTTTCAACACTAATATCGCTCCCAAAACAGTGAATAATATTGGGATATCCTCTCAATTCACTCAAGTAGATGCCTTCTATTTGCAAAGATAAGGAAAGATTTATGTCGGCAGACTTAACAGCAACCTTCGGATTCGATGAAAAAGTTGAGACATTTGGAGTAGCCAAATACACCGTCCCATGCGATCCCATCCCAAGACTCTCGTGTTTCTTCCACTTCACATTCATAGACAACTTTGCAGACCGATCGATCAACCCAACAAAAGAACCCTGCTGACTGAGCTTTGAACCTTCATCCTTGTATTCTTCCGAAGTTGAGAATAGGTCGCACGTTGAAGTCCATGAACAAGGACCGAAAGGGTTGGTACGAGATAGCACTAGACAACAATCACTTGGGTAGTAGAGACCATTATCATTTCCATACAACAACTCCATGTTCTTCACAATAAAGGGATGATTCAATAGCATGTCAGCTGTCCACCTATCCGAATATTCTCTAATTAAACATCTTCTCAAAAAATCATTCCCCTCTTCGGATAAATTTTCTAGTATCTTGGGCTCACAACGGTTCATCTCAGATAATAAATCTTTTTTGAGCCCATAATCTGACCAAGGCTGTGTCCCTGTAATCATCTCAATGACAATACATCCTAGAGACCATATATCAGTACTTGTCTCGTGTATGGCCTCCCACGTGGATTCTGGCGATGCACATAAAGTTGTACCTCGGTATCCACAGCATTTACATGACACTTCGTCCACTCCCTTGGCAACCCCAAAGTCGGCTATCTTAAGTTGGTTTATGCCATCCTGTGTAGGAAAAACAAGTATGTTATCAGGTTTTAGATCACAATGAACAATATTTTGCTCATGAATAGCAGAAAGTCCCTTGAGTAGCATGGAAGTACAGATAACAAGCCACGAGCGGTTCGCCTATAGAGCCCTTGTTTTCCTGGATCAAATCATGAAGATTGCCACCCGGTGCATATTCAAGGAGTAAATTGTATACTTGTTTACCGTTTTCGACGCTAATATCGTTCCCAAAACAGTGAATGATATTGGGATATCCTCTCAATTCACTCAAGTACATGCCTTCTGTTTGAAGAGTTCTTGAAATTCTTATATCAGCCGACTTAACAGCAACTGTCGAATCCGCCGACGACAACCAAAAAGTTGAGGCTCCTGGCGCGGGAGTTGCTAAATACACCGTCCCAAAAGATCCGTACCCCAGAATCTTGTTTTTCTTCCACTTCGTGTTCTTCATAGCTGCTGCTTTAATTAATGATGACAAAAGAATATGAGATTAACGTAGTATACTGTATATTTTGAAGCTTCTGGGTAACCAGATGCGACAGAAAGTTAATTGAGATTAATGATGATTGATGGTTATTATTGACTAATGAATACAATATGATATACACATGTAGCTAACGTGGGATCTGAACATTTAGGAAATTAAAAACCCGATGGCTTTTGGATTGAACAAGGTTGTTATTAATCGTATGAACATTTAGGATATTATAGGACTCATAATCCAAATGGCTTTTGGACTAAGCACGGTTCTTCTCAATCCAACTACTAACTGGACTAGTTTTGTGTGTGCGCGCTCGTGTATATATATATATATATATATATATATATATATATATATATATATATATATATATATATATATATATATATATATATATATATATATATATATATATATGAATGAGTCAATCAGATTAAACTTTCCAATTTTTTTTTTCCAACTAATGACATATATATATCTTCCTTGATAATAATAATGATAATAATATGCCTAAAAAAATGATGTACTACAAGGAGGCAGAGGTGATGCAGTAGAGGACTCAGGAAGAATGGATGACTCAAGAGGAGTGCATGTGTCAAGGCTATCAGCTAGACGTTGATCCTCTGGAGAGGACATGAGATGGTGGTCATCAGAGATGGATACCTCATGAACTGAGCTAGAAAAATATGTTATAGGGACAGTATCTGAAAAAAGACCTAGTGTAGGAGAGGTAGATTGGGGTGGTAAGGAGGATGATGACAGATGAAACTTGGACATTGAAGAGAACATCTTGTTTTCTCAAAAGATAAGATGACGGAAAACTCGTAATCGTTTAGATTGGAGATTCCAACAACGATAACTTTTGTGCTCAATATCATAGCTAATAAAACAACATAACTTAACTTGAGGTTCTAATTTAGTATACTCATGGGGTTGTAGAAGAACAAAACAAGTACAACCAAAGACTCTTAAATTCTTAAAATTTGGAGGGAAGCCATATAAACATTCATAGGGAGTCTGGTTGTTGATAATAGGAGAGAAAATTCTATTGATAGTCTAGACAGTAATAAGGGTAGCTTCACCCCAAAAATGTTCTGGGCAAGAAAAAGAAAGTAAGACATCACTAGTTGTGTCAAGAATGTATCAGTGTTGACGCTCAGCACGACTATTTTGTTGGAAAGTACCTGGACATGAACGATGAAAATGGTGCTCTCTTGGAGAAGAAAAATAAGAAGAGATGTTTCTTTATATTTTATGGCATTATCAGTGTGAAGAATTTTGATAGGACATGAAAACTAAGTTTTTACCATTGTCGAAAAATTGTGACAAATTTGAAGTAATTTAGATTTATTTTTCATGAGAAAAATGAAGGTAAACTGAGTAAAATCATCTACAAAGATAACAAAATATTTAGAACCTCCCATAGTAGTTGTTGGAAAAGGATCCCGCACATCTGAGTGTATTAATCAAATGGTGTAGTTGAGACAGATTCACTGATAGGAAATGGAAGGGCATGATTTTTTGCAAGTTGACACGACACACAATCAACCGAATACACAGATCCTAATTGACCAACAGAAACTAATGATTTAACACGACGTAAAGATGCATGACCTAGAATGGAGTGCTAGAGACTTATAAAGAAGGAATGTCAGATATAAAAGCGGCAGATTGCACCTGAGAAGATGATGGCAGTTTGAGGTCGGTTAACTTAAAAAGACGCCCGACTTTACAACCCATTCCGAGGAGCTGTCTAGTCTGACGATCCTGTAAATGACGACTAGTAATAGAGAAAGAAACATCAATGCCAAGTTCAACTAATTGTCCAATAGAAATAAGATTTAAAGTCAAATTTGGAACAAGAAAGGATTCTGGTAGAGAGAAAAGATGTAGATACAGTGCCCATGTGGTTAACAGACATGAGAGATCTATCAGCTGTTTGAATATATGGTGTGTGTAAAGGTTGTTTGGAAGAAAAAATAGTAGAGTCTAATTTCATGTGATTGGAACATGCAGAATCAAGATACCGATTAGAACTTGATATAACAGAATTTGCATTACCGTAAGTTAGAAGGAACTTAGAGAGTACCTGTTTGATGGCCAAATAAAGATTATTTGGAGTTATTGGAGTGTGAGGAGATATATGATCAATGAACTATAGAACTAGAGGAAGCCATGAAATTAACAATAATGAAGAAAACTAGAGTACTAGGATACAAAATTATAAAGAAACAATACCTCAGAGAAAGATTTGAGAAATTAGAGCCCAAAACCAGATAAAATCAAACCGAACCGAACAAAAAAGGACACAAACTAGAAAAATCAGACTAGACAACCCAAGATTGAACCAGAAAGTAAGAACCCAACACAGATGATGATGTGGTAGAGAGGTCCACGTGGCAGACAGCTGTTTGATGACGTGGCAGATAATTGACTCTTTTCAACACGTGGCAGATGATGTGTATTGATGATGTAGGCGAATGGTTGCTGACTGGATGATGACATCTGTACACATGGCAATGAGGTGGCAGAGGCTAAAGGAGTGATTTGTTTTCATGCTTTTAGAATCGTTCAAAGAAGGCTTTTGGAATCGCGAGAGAGAGAATGGAAATTGATGAAATAACTTGAGAAAAAACAAGAAAGAAGGGTTCGAATATATGCAATTGGGTATTGGAAGAAAACCACTAGAAAACTATCAAAAAACTAAAGATTCAAGCACCAAGATATGGCTCTGATCCCATGTTAGGAACAAGAGAGTATATACAATATATATAAGTCAGACCTCAATACAATTGGTACATAGGGAGCCTTTATATAGGCTTACAAGATAATATTCTAGATCATCTATGCATAGTAAGTCTTGCTAATGAAGACAATTAGACTAGTAAAGTAATTACCTAATCAAGGGAAACAATTAAGGAAGTTACATCAATCAAATATTTACATATCATGATTTAATCAATCAAATATTTATATACTATAATTTAATAATTCTATATCTTTGACAATTTGGTCTCTTTCAGAATTCTATTGAATCTAGAGATGCCGCGGGGACCTTGAAGTTGTTCTTGTCAGCGCCAAAGGCCTTAAAAATATATGTTTTCTCCGTACGTTTCTTGATCCATAAAGTATAGTCCACCCTTTAATTCTTTGTTCTTGTTCTTGTACTATGATTTTGATTATTTAACAAAAATCCCAAGTTGGATTTGCATTTTCTTGATTTTATAGTTGCTTGAATTTTCTTTTTGAATTATCTTCTGATTTTTCGTTGCAAATTATCCTATGTTTTTTGTTATTTGTTTTGATGAATGAAAGAGATGATTAGATATTAGAACTGAATGTCAGCTACTATGGTGGCAAATTTAGCATTGTATGTTTCTATATTCCTTTTTTTGTCAACTGAATTATACAAAATTAAAATAAAATTTTAAACTGTCTGTATTTCCATTAGGTTATACTCCATAAGTAGGAAAATAAGATGATTTTTATTAAGGAAATACTTTGGAAGAGTCTAGAGGATCTCATATTAATTAGAAAATCCAATGGTGTTAGCTAAAATAAGTTTTGTGTCCCAATCTAGAGTTAGGCTTTATGAATGTCAGATTTCTAAATTTATAGTACAAAAGATTAGATGATTTGATAAGTTGTTTGTTTGTCCCTTTTCTTTCTTATATTTGTGATTGTGGAGTTGAGCATTAGTTGGGTGATCTAGTAGAGGATGACGAATATTAGATTCTTTTTCTCACGTCTAATATTCGATATTAGTTTCTGCATAATCACCATTGCCAATTTGCCATTTAGAACCTTGTAGTAAACAAGAATTTTCGTTTGTTTATGCATGTGAAAACAACTTAGACATATATTGATTAATCCACTATGAAGTTTAAATTATAAATCCACTCAACTTCCTGTTTTCGTTATTGTGCACACAAGCTTGAATACAACTTGTTTATCATGAGTACACATGTTCAAAATTTATTGTTTTTATACACTTTTAAACACCTATGACTATGAGATATGCATTTTCTAACCAACTAAGATGGAACCTTAAGTCATTATAACCTGCTAGATTTAGGAGAAGAAAAGTAGCATTGCATCGGTGCATCTCTGTTGTCTCTTAAATATTTTACATAGTTAAATACATAAAATACATAACATGTGAGACTAGTGCTGTCACCTTGTTAAAATAAAGAACTAATAGTGTAGTGATGTTGGATCACTACATGTTATGGGAATTTTCCTGGTTATTTCCCATCTATTGGGGCTTTTCTGCTTTTTTGATCAAGAATAATTTTATTTGCCTTGTTCACTATTGAACATTCTATGCAAGTAAACAATCAAAGCTAGAATGGAATGAAACCTTTCTATTTACTATCTTTGAGGTGTTTCTGAACTCAAAGTTAAAATCATGGACAAGGATACTTTCACTGATGATGAATTTATTGGAAAATCAACGTGAGTATTTCTCTGATTCTGTTTTGAGATAGAAGTTTAAGAACTGCCATCTTTAAATTAAATAAGAAGAATAAACAAGAGTATATAGAAAAGGAAGACAACATGGAGTTGTTGCCTTTTTTGAAATTTATGATTATGGTGACAAGTTATGGTCTATTAAAGTCAACACTTAGATTTTGTGAGTGAGACTACTGTCATCTGTTCAACAGAATCCCCTTAGATGCAGTTTTTGATGAAGGAAGTATCCCAGCAACTTCATTCAATATTGTCAAGGATCAGGAGTATTGTGGAGAGATTAGAATTTTCATGAATTTTACCAGTGAGGTATAAAAAAAAAAACCGTTTATGCTAAACTTGTGTTCTAGGGAAAAAAAATAGTTAGACCAATTCATTTTTCCACGGAAACTAAATAACATTATCAATCCCCTGTCATCATGATCAATCAACGATCAGAATTGGCCTCAACTTTACCAGTGAAGTATAGCCAAAAAAAAAACAAAAACAAAAAAAAAAGGTTTGCTAAATGCATATTCTAGAAAGCACAATTATATTGACCAATCCATTTCCAGAAGAAACTACCAAAGTAACATGTTAGATTTCTTCGAATTTATTATGATTAGAATGTGAAAAGCTAAGATGCATATGTTTTCCTGATTGCAGATAAACTCTGATGAGGGATATGGACAGGAGGAGAGCTTTGGTGGATGGAAACAATCATCTAGAAACTATTAAATAAATTCTCTTGCATTCGAAGAAAGGTTGTTGTTTTAAACATTTTCATAAACTTGATGTGACGAAGGATTGAAAAGTATGATTAGGGATTTTTATCGTCTTCTGTTCAAACACATGCTTAGACTTAAAGCAGCCAAAACATGAAAGCAAATGAAAATGGTTGGTTCAACTTGAGTTTGCATTATTTGTTGGTTTCGTTTCTAGAACAAGATCATGCTTGGCATGGTGCCAACAGCCAAGCTAATTTCTCTGTCAATGTCGCAAAATATCACTTCTTGCTGCAGCATATACTTCACGAAACCCGAAGGTAGACCTTGAATATATGTACCTATATACATGATTGCGTGTGCTGATTTTCTCGTTTGGGAGGGAGAAGGGGTAGTGGTGAGACGAGGGGTAGAGGGTAGCATTTTATTACCTATCATTAAGCTGAAGTATACATGATGGAGGTTGAAAAGCAGGTAAAATTGATCTCCGATGCTTGAATTGCACACAAGTATGAACTTCAATTTGATGTTACTTGTTCCTGAACTTAATTTTCCTTTAACCAATTAGTACAAAACAAAAATTAGTAATCTCTACAAAACAGTAAATACTTTCTTCATTGATGATCATGCAAAATATTCAAAAATTACCATCCTTCTTCCCTATTAATGTAGTACAGACTTCCAAACTTTCTTGGCAAGTCCAAAGTAACCAATCATAATCTTTTTTCATAATTTGCAGATATTATTACTCCCTAAGAAATAAAATTCCCATATTGTTCTAATAATGATCATTTTTTTTCTACAAGATATATATTAAATCAACTTTGGAGGCCGATCAACATAACAAAAAACAATGCAGACCAAACTTTTAATTTCTTTTGGTTCTTCTCCCAGCTTGAACCTTCATCACGTTGAAGTCCACGAACAAGAACCGAAAGGGTTGGTGCGAGCGAGCACTTGACAACAATCACTAGGGACATGATCACTCCCACATAAAAACTCCAAGTTATTGACAATAAAGGGAGTACTAATTCAATAGCATGTCAGCTGTCCATCTATCCGAATATTCTCTAATTAAATATCTTCTCAAAAAATCATTCCTTTCTTCGGATATATTTTCTAATATCCTGGGCTCACAATGGTTCATCTCAGATAATAAACCTTTTTTGAGCCCATAATTTGACCAAGGCTGTTTCTCTGTAATCATCTCAATGACAATACATCCTAAAGACCATATATTAGTACACATCTCGTGTATGGCATCCCACACGGATTCTGGCGATGCATATAAAGTTTTACCTCAGTTTCTGCAACATTTACATGATACTTCGTCCTCTCCCTCGGCAACCCCAAAGTCGACTATCTTAAGTTGGTTTATGCCATCTAGTGTAAGAAAAACAAGTGTGTTATCAGGTTTTAGATCACAATGAACAATCTTTTGCTCATGAATAGTAGAAAGTCCCATGAGTAACATGGAAGTATAACAAGCCACGAGCGGTTCACCTATAGAGAGCCCTTGTTTTGCTAGATAAGATTTCAAGTCATGAAGATTGCCATCCGGTGCATATTCAAGAAGTAAATTGTATACTTCTTTATCGTTTTTGACGCTAATGTCGTTCCCAAAACAGTGAATGATGTTGGGATATCCTCTTAATTCTCTCAAGTACACGCCTTCTGTTTGAATAGTTCTTCAAATTCTTCTATCAGTTGACTTAACAGTAACTGTTGAATCCGCCGACAACAAAAAAGTTGAGGCCCCTAGCGTAGGAGTTGCCAAATACACAGTCCCAAAAGATCCGTACCAAGAATCTTGTTTATCTTCCACTTCATGTTCTTCATAGCCATATCGATCAATTAATTAAAATTTTTTTTTGATATGATGTAAATATATACATGACTGCATGTGTTGAATTTCACAGTTGGGAAGGGAAAGGGGTAGTGGCGAGAAGAGGGGTTGAGAGTGGCATTTTATTACCTATCACTAAGCTAAAGTATACATTATGGAGGGTGAAAAATAGGTAAGAATTGATCTCTGATGCTATTAAATGAATTGCTCACAAATATATCATTAGGCAGTATGAACTTAATTTGATGTTACTTGTTCCAGAACTTAATTTGCCTTTACGCAATTAGTACAATACAAAAACAGTAATATGTACAAAAGAGCAAGTACTTTCTTGGCAAGTCCATAGTAACCATTCCTAATCTTTTTTCCTAATTTGCAGATATTACTCCCCAAGAAATAAAACAGGATTCCCATATTGTCCTAATAATAATCATATATCTCTATTAAAAACTGATGTTAGTCATATATACAAAAGACATATATTAAATCTGCTTTCCAGACCGATCAACATAACAAAAAACAATGCAGACCGAACTTTGAATTCTTTTGTTTCCTCTTAGCTTGAAACTTCATCCTTGTATTCCATCATTGATGAAGTTGAGAATAGGTCACACGTTGAAGTCCACAAACAAGGATCAAAAGGGTTGGTACAAGAGAGCACTTGACAACAATCACTAGGGAAATGATCACTACTCCCGTCTGACAACTCCAAGTTCTTGACAATAAAGGGATGATTCAATAGCATTTTAGCTATCGATCTATTCCAAAAATCTCTTACAAAACATCTCCTCAATAAATCATTCCCCTCCTCGGACATATTTTCTAATATCTTAGTTTTATGAAACTTTATCTTGGATAATAATTCGTCTCTGTTTTTGTAAGTTGACCAAATTCGTTCTCCTGCAATCATCTCAGTGACAATACATCCTATAGACCATATATCATTAGCCGTCACTTGCATGCCACATAACATAGATTCTGGCTATGCATGTGAAAGTGTACCTCAGTGTTTGCCATTTTGGGATGTCACTTTCTTGGCAAGTCCCAAATCCGCTATCTTAAGTTGGTTTACCCCATCACGGGTAGGGAAAACAAGTATGTTACCGGTTTCAGATCGCAATGAACAATCTTTTCTTCATGGATAGTAAAAAGTCCCTTGAGCAACATGAAATATAACAAGCCACAAATGGTTCACCTATACAACGTTTTGTTTTCTTTGATAGTGCCACCCGGTGCATATTCAAGAAGTCTAGATTGAATACTTCTTTACTGTTTTCGACGCTAATATCGTTCCCAAAACAGTGAATGATATTGGGATATCCCCTCAATTCACTCAATTACATGCCTTTTACTTCCAAAGATGATGAATGATTTATGTCGGGTGACTTAACAGCAACCATCAAATTCGACAAAAAAATTGAGATATCTAGAATTGCCAAATACACCATCCTATACGATCCTGCCCCAAGAATCTTGTATTTCTTCCACTTTAAGTTAATAGTCATATCAATCAAACACTAATATATTGATCACAAAAACTGCCCAAGAAATTAATATTTGAAGCTAAGATTTTTTTTTCCAAGTAAATATGGTAGAAAGTTGTGATTAGCGGTGATTAATGAAGGTTATTCTTGTACAAAGTTGTGATTACTGGTGATTAATGAAGGTTATTCTTGAATGCATGCAATATATATAACGTAGGCTTTATACCAAGTACATAAAATTATTCATATCTATAATTAATTATTCATACCTATAATTAATTTTCAATGTTTAACACAACAAAAAAAAGATAAAAAAAATTGTATATCTCTGCATTTATATCTCTTCTCAAAACCTCAACATATAAAATATGTATGCATGTATACCTTGATGATCTCCCCATCCAGGTTCACTTGATGAACAAGACGCCATCCAGGCGGCAATGGGGTTTCACTAGTGTTCCGTTTGAGTAACCTACATCAGCGAATCGAAACCATCTTAATAATTAAGCTTCTATTAGAAGCTCCAAACAGTCTTCTTAGTCTTGAAATGGAGTTAAAACCAAAGGATGTTCTGTGGAGTTATGTATACTAAAGCTAAATCATCTATATCTAACGCCTAAAAAGAGTTGGACAAACAACCAGTGTTCCAACTCGGGTTATTAGAGAAAAACCAAAAGAAGATTCAAGAAAGCATGTAAGGTAAGTGGACTGGGGACTGGAGATTAAGGAGAAGGTTTGTGGTAGTTATTGAGCAACTAGTGGCATCTTAGTAGTTGCTCAATAATCAATGGAAATAATCTATTTGGTTTGGGCAACCCATTTTACTACAAATCGGAGCGCCATATTTTGTCCAAATGAGAGTCTGCTATTGGTTACTGAACAACTGCTAAAATGTTTAATAATTACTCAATGACCAAAATAAATCTTGTCGAAGAATGAGTGTTCTGTGAGGGTTCTCAAAATAAAAGCCAAAGAAATATTGGAACTTTTTGAAATGTGTCTAATCTATGTTTGTATTATATGGTGATGGGGAATTGTTGACGTCATTATTATTTTTCTTTTGTAAAATTTATTTTCTTTGAGCACACAATTTGATAATTCAATGGAATTTTTTTTGAGTGTATACAAGTTAACAATGAATAAATATAGTGCTTTGTATGCACATGAATTTTATAATATTAAACCATTTGAAATATTTTTTTTGGGATAAGCTTATATTTTATGAAGAGTAAATATCCTGTTTATTATTAATTATGTTTTGTTTCTGTGGATTCAATGACTTTTCAAAACTATTCATTGTCAAATTAAATGTCCTATTCAGTTGTTTAATTTCTCGAACTTACCATGGATGATTTAAGACATTTATGTTAGTTCGTGTTCTAAATTTTAACATTTATGTTGTTTCCATACTATGATTTGTGTCTTGAGTATTGTAAAAAGTTCAAACATTGTTTGTACCAAATTTATTTGAGTAAGGAGAAATTACCTATTCAGCTAAATAATAGATATATAAACTAAGAAACTACGTGGAGAAATTAAGTGCTACATAACACAAATCAAGAACTACAAGATAGAAAAAGAAAATCTAGTTCAGTTCATGCTCTAATTCTTAAGATTCACAATGTTTCCATACTAGGATTACATCAATCTTTGAGTAATGTAAAAACCTCAAATACATGTATGTATCAAAATTATTCTAGTTAGGAGAATTACCCATTCAATTGAAAAAATAGATAAATATGTACAGATATTAAGCACATTCTAGAGGAAGTACTAGATATATAACACAATTAATATGGAAAAAGAAAAACTAGTTTAGTTCATGTTCTAAATCTTGATATTTGCAAAGTTTCCTATAGATTCCCTTTCCATGAAAATTATTTTCTTGATTTGGCTTTGGATCTAGAAATTAGATGTGGTTTGATTTTATAATGCATCTAATATTGGAATGGGAAACAAAATACTTTTGATTAAAGGGCTTATTGAAAAGACCATAAATTAAAAATTAAATTACATTTACGATTCTGATATGCACAGAAAAATCAAAAGATTGCCTAATGGTTTATCAATGTCTTCACTTTTAATTGGCTTTAATTTAAATAGATCTTTATATTTTCTCAATATTGGATAAATTTTGTCGAGAAAGTTAAGATTTTTTAAATGGAGATTATGCATTCTAGGAAAAGATTTTCCCACAAGGTTGTAATGTGCATTTTATGCTAAATTTTAGGGATAAGTAAACTAAACTTGTCTACTTCCAAAATAGTAGCTGAAAAATACATATTGCAGATATTAGCGGATCATTTGAGATGAATATTTTCTTGGTTACGAAAGTGTTCATGCACTACATATAATCTAATCTAGCTATATTGTAAGTTTTAGCTAATTTCCCTATATATGAAAGATTTTCAATCAATTTAATGCATCTTTAAATATTAAAAAAAATGCACGTGTCATGTATTCAAACCTGATAGTGTAGAAAATTTTCATACCGACGGTGTATGTAAGAATAACTCTTTTCCAAATTAGCAAAGTAAGTATGTGGAGCTGGAACATTTAGTAAGTATTAACTACAAATTTTTTGTTTTGTTACATGATTTTCTATATTTGATTCACAAAATATTTCGAAACTACACCAAAATAAACCATACCATGATCCGTATATTATAGTATAGAATAGGAATTAGGGGGAAATTCTTATATAGACTCTATCTACGGTAGTTGAGATGGATTTCTTAATCTACATTCATCCACATCACTACCCCTGAAGAAGTTTATTTTATTGAGTTAGAGTGATGTGGATGAATGTGAATCAAGGGAGTTATCCTACTCACCGTGGACCGGATCCATATCAGAATTTCTTGAAATTAGGGACGATTATACAGACCAGAAACATTTATTTTCTGATATGGCAGAATAAGATCTTGTCCATTGATAAGCTTACGAAGTGAAATTAGCCATTAGATTCATGGAATCTTACATCAGCGCACAACCACCGAGGTAACCAAGGGAATAAGTGGACTTCTGTGGTTTCTAATGCATTTAAATGCTCTACTTTTGTTGGTTTCTTTAAAAGAATGGGTTAATTACACTTTACGCCCTAGACTCCACCAAATTGCACTTTATCCCCTGAATCAAAATAATGTACACTCTATCAATTCTGGAAGGTTCTGTAATACCCTTCAAAAGTTTATAGACAAAGTTTCAATTTATTTAATTTTAAATGGTTTCTTATTATTTTTAAAATTATTCCTCGAAATAATTGTTATTATTTGTTACAATAACTAAACAGAACCTAGAGATGCTGCAGGAGACACTTGAAGTTGTTCTCGTCAGCACCAAAGGCTTTCAAAATATAGATTTTCTCTGTACGTTTCTTGATCCATAAAGTACAACCTACCCTTTATTTCTTTTTTCTTGTTTTTATTATAATTTCGGTTGTTTACAAAAATCCTAGGTTGGGTTTTATTCTCTTGAATGTGTAGTTGCTTGAATTTTCTTTTTGTACGATGTTGAATTTTTTTTGTTGTTTTTAAAGAAAATATTTGGGGGTTATTTGTTTTGGTGAATGAAATAGGTGATTTGATCTTAACATTGAATTTCAGAAGACTATATATGGTGGCAAATTCAGGATTTGATATTTGGTCTCAAATATCAAGATCTTCCCTTTTCCTCACCAAAATTAAGCAAAACTAAAGTAAACATTTTCAACTGTATGTATCAAGATCTTTTCCTTTTTGTCTGTATTTTATGCAACATCTTCCATTTTCGGCAACGAAAATCCTTGCAGCGTAAGACGATTTCCTATTATCTATTTGTTATGGGTTTGACTCGCTAGAGATATGGGGAAGAGTGGATTTTTAAGGGAAAAAATGTTACTATAATCCATGAATTGGAATAAAATGTTTTTAAGATGATCTTTGTCCAGAAAATATTTTGGACGAGTCAAGAAGATCTAATGGTGTTTGACAAAATTAGTTTAAAGTAATTGTAAATTCATTGTTGTTTGCCAAATTTAGTTTTTATGTCCCACAGTTAATTAGACTTTATGGATGTCGGATTTCTAATTCACAGTATAAAAGATTCAATACTTGATGGTTTGTTGAGTTGTTTGTTTATCCCTTTTCTTTCTTTTGTGTGATTATGGTTTGAGCATTTATTAGTTGGGTGATCTAGCAAAGGATGATCAATTCAAGGATTTTTTTTTTCTCAGCCTAATGCTTGATAGTAGCTTTTGCGCAATCACTATTATCATTCATAACCTGAATGGTAAAGAAAATTTTAATTTGATGGGTTATCCTCTACATTTTCTTCCCGAAGTTAGAAAAAACTTAGATCCATCCTGAATAATCAACTATGAAGACTAAGTTATAAATCCAAATGATGTTTTTTATTTTTTATTTATTTTTTTCCTCTTGTAATTCAAATTGATAAATACAACTAGTTCTTTTTCTTTTTCTATATTGTAGTTCTTGATTTGTGCTGCTTTTTTTCTACTATATGTTTAATTTCTCCTTACCATATTGAATTTATCATATATATATATATATATATATATATATATACACGTGTGTGTGTGTGTGTGTCTTTGTGTGTGACTTTTACATTACTCAAAGATTGATAAAAATCCTTGTAGGGAAACTTTGTAAATATGAAGATTTAGAACATGAACTAAACTAGTTTTTCTTTTTCCATATTAATTGTGTTATATATCTAGTACTTCCTCTAGAATGTGTTTAATATATTTATCTATTTTTTCAATTGAACGGGTAATTCTCCGAACCAGAATAATTTTGATAAAAATCTAATATCTAGACATACATGTATTTGAGCTTTTTACATTACGGAAAGATTGATGCAATCCTAGTATGAAAACATTGTAAATCTTAAGATTTAGAGCATGAACTAAACTAGCTTTTCTTTTTCTATCTTGTAGTTCTTGATTTGTGTTATGTACACTTAATTTCTCCACATAGTTTCTTAGTTTATATGTCTATTATTTTGCTGAATAGGTAATTTCTCCTTACTCGAATAATTTTGGTACAAACAATGCCTGACCTTTTACAATACTCAAGATATAAATCATAGTATGGAAACTACATAAATGGTAAGATTTAGAACACGAACTAACAAAAATGCCTTAAAACATCCATGGTAAGTTCGAGAAATTGAACAACTCAATAGGACATTTAATTTGACAATGAATAGTTTTGAAAAGAAACAAAGCATATTCAATAATAAACATTTACTCTTCATAAAATATAAGCTTATACCTGAAATATTTCAAATGGTTTAATAGTATAAAATTCATGTGCATACCTAAACCACTGTATTTATTCGTTGTGAAATTGTATACACTCAAAAAAATTTCCATTGAATTATCAAATTATGCGCTCAAAGAAAATAAATTTTAGAAAAAGAAAAATAATAATGATGACAACAATTCCCTCCCACCTTATAAAACAAACATAGATAGACACATTTCAAAAAGTTTCAATATTTCTTGGGCTTTTATTTCAAGAATCCTAATAGAACACTCACCTCTGGCAAAGTTTATTTTTGTCATTGAGCAACTACTAGACACCCTAATAGTTGCTCAATAACTAATGAAAGACTCCCATTTAAACAAAATATGCTCCTCCTATTTGTAGTAAAGCGGGGCCAACCAATCTAAATGGAATTTTTTCGTTGACTATTGAGCAACTACTAAGATGCCACTAGTTCCACAGTAATGTAACTACCATAAACCTTCTCCTCACTCTCCAGTCTCCAGTCCACATCTAGATGTGTATTAGAGACACATCTAAATGTGTATCATTAGAAAGCCTTTTATGTAACGAGTTTTAACACTCGTTGGTTCAACTTTTTTCAGGTGTTAGATACAGATGATTTAGCTTTAATGTATATAACTCCATCGAACATCCTTTGATTTTAAGGCCATTTCAAGATTAAGAGCACTGCTTGAGAGCTTCTAATAGCAGCTTAATTATTAAGATGGTTTCAATTCGTCGACGTAGGTTACTTAAAGAGAATATTAGTGAAACCCCATTACCGCAAAAATGGCGTCTTGTTCATCTAGAGAAGCCGGATGGGGAGATCGTCAAGGTATACATGCATACATGTTTTATTTGTCAAGATTTTGAGAAGAGCTATAAATGCAAAGACAAACAAATTTTTTGTATCTATTTTTTTGTTTGGTGTGTGAAATATATTAATTATAGGCATGAATAAATGTAAATTGTAAAATAACGGCATAAAAAAAATATTTGAAAGTTTTGATTGATTTCATGTATTCTTGTATTATTTTCTCTACTTGTTGAACTAAGATTTAGTCAATTAATGTATTGGATCTTTACTTCCTATTGTTAAGTTGAACTTATTATGTGAACTAGATATTCGTAATTTGTGGTTGGGTTTTCTATTATGATTGCAATTATGTTTCTGGAGAAAGATAGTAATTATATAGATACATGCTACATTTTCCCTTTCTTATATGGTTGAAAAAAATTTGATTATATTATGCCATTATACATTTGATATTTGTTGTATTTTTTCTTAGTTCCTATTTGTGGCAACATATGTGATTGTAAATTACTAGTTTCAATTTAGGAAAATATCATTGTTTGTTGTAAATAAAATTAATAAGAAATTTCTAGTTAAAAAAAGTCATTCTAAATTTTCGTGATTTATGCAATGAAACGTTAGGTATTTGAAATCCTTCCACTATTCGATATATTGCTATATCTATAATGGGGCTTCTATTAATAGCATTTTCTTAATAAGGGATTTGAAGAGTAAGTGAACTTATTAGCTCATCATGCTTATTTCAATATTCAAACATAACCATAGATGTTAATCTCACAAGTACAACAAGACTTACCAAGTTCAATTTTTGTTTTTTAGTTTCTCTTTTTCCTTATTAACTTTCAAATTCTATCTTACTTGTTGAGTTAGTTCTTTCTTGACTCAAATAAATCTATTGCTATGCATTAAACCTTACAATTACTTCAAAATTCATTCATATGCTAAATTATATATATATATATATATATAGTGCACTTACAACTAATGACTCCACCATTCTTTTTTCTAAAGCCATAAATAACAAGGTTCATAAGTATCTTTTTCTATTCCAACTTTTTACTATTGGTTCATGGATGAGTTTCTCTCACATGTTGTGTCATATATAGATTTCTAATTGGCTTTCTCTTTTTTATATTAGAGTAATAGATTGCAGAGTTCTTCATTATGCTCTAACAAACTTCCTATATTTTTTCCCATGATGTCTCATTGCCTTTTGGGATGATGTAATGCATGAAAAGTAAGAAAAATATGTTATTGTATGGTGCATAATAAATTTATATCAGTGTCAGTGTTTATAGTGATTATATTAAATTTGATTGAGGTTTTGAGGGATCCTTATTATGAAATTACACTAATCTCTTTTGTGGATCCATTCATGTAGTGTTACACAAATGACATTGGCCAGAAATTTTTCTCAATGGAAGATCTGTTGAGATATGTGGCATATGCTGAAAGGGAGAAAGTTTCTATCTATAAACCTGTGAGTTTGAACTTCAAGTACTTTTCTTTTGGTTTGTGTCGCATATTTATTTTACAACATTTCTGATAGTTTTAGCCATGCGAACTTTGGCTTTTCATAGTAATATGTTACGTGAGGACAATATATACTTTTTTTTTTTTTTATCTTGGTATAGTTGTAAATTATAGATATTATATTTGCACACTCAGAATATATAGTTGCACATTATAATATAATCTCAATTTTAAAGGTGTTTGTGTTGTATAGGGTTTTGATAAATTACAATTACCTGATACGGATTCAGAAAGTGAGGGTTTAGATTCTGTGAGTCAGAGGAAGAAGAGAAGGGAGAGGAGTTCAAGAAGGCGTCCACTACAGATGTATGCTTCCATAATGAACACACACACACACAAATTTGTTTGTTTGTGTAGTTCTTTGCAAATGGTTGAGTGTGTGTAGTAGTTTATGTAATTTTTTTTTTAGCAAAATGAAGGAAACAATTTAATTTCTTGCAAATATAATTAATTTATTGGTGTTTTTCCTTCTAGCCATCTGGGGCTTCCAAGTCAAAGAAACAAGTTGGTGATACATCAACAAGGAAAAATTCAAGTTCTATCCCCGAAATTTCTAGTCAGAGTAAGTCTTTATGTTTTATTTTGTTTAGAGTGAGTTTGCATACAAAACTACCAAAGTTTAATTTTTATCCTAACTTAAGTCATTAGAAGTTTAGTTACTTAGATAGTTTATTACTATCTTATATTACCTTATGATTGTTATTTTCAATTGCCACAACAGGTGTAAAGCTTGATGAGAGTTCAACTTCCTCATCGTAAGAACATAAGGGGAAAGGCATTGCTACATCTTCTCAAACAAGGCCAATTCCCTCAAGAGCATCAAGAAGACTCGCTGGATGTGATCCTGAGGTTGCTCCATGTTTAAATCTACAAAAAGCTCGAGAATTGCAAACAAAGAATGACCAGATCATTAGTGGAGTTCAAGGAGAAAAACTAGCTAGTAATGAATGAAGTTGCATTTGGTCTTGTGTGATTAAGATACAAATGAAAGCCCTTCATATTAGAGTGAAAGTTTGGAACCTCTGGACTTATGACTTTAGTTATTTTGCTTTGTGTTTGACTTATCTAAACATCTTCTTTCTATTTAGTTTTTAAACTATCTAGAATGTTATCAACAACCTTTGTCGTTCTATTCAAAATATCTTTTGCTTGCAAATGAATTGGGATGTTATAATTTTGTCATAACTATAGCCTATTGGAAACATATACTATAAAAGTTATAGATGACAAAACCTTCATACATATTATTGTTGAGATTGGATACTATTCTGAGTACCATATATAACATAGTAAGCAACGAACAGTTTGCCAAGTAGGAAATATTTTAACGTAGGATTATAGTTACATACCTATATGATTATGATCTGAAAGTTTGTAATAAAATATTATATATTTTTAAGGACCCTTCTAGTTCAATGATTTATTATTTTGGGAAAAATAATCTTGGAATGAAAAGTTCTAACAATCTTCATTCTCATATTGTAATCTCTCAAAGTTTATTATCTTCTATTGGGCTTGTTTAGGATATAATTGATAGAATATCGTTACAAGACTATCATATTATATTTTTAATTGAAAATAATGCATAAAGGACAATTATAATTGTTGAGATGCCCCTTTATTATAGTCACCTACATTACTTCAAAAATTTTAAACATAAGTTATTTTCTAAATCGTGTAATATTATGCCTAAAAATTGTAAAAATTAAAAATACACATTGCAATATATATACATAAAGTACCAAAATATAGCTTTAAGAATATATTCCAGCTAGTATAGTTCTATATTAAACTAATATTAAAGATTTGTTGTTACATCTATAAATGATTACTTACAAATGATTGTCCTAATACTACTACATTTTTCTTTTCAATTAATATTATTGTACTGAATTTGAAATATATATGATAAAAACGAACCATATAAATAAAATAAAATAAAGGTGGCTTCTTTTGTAAAATAAATGAACATGTGTGCACTACATAATAAAATATGTATTTTTTCCTCAAAATTTCAAACGCAAAGTTAGTGATAGCCTTCTAAAACTAAAAAATCTAGATGTGTATAAAAGTGTTAACATAAAGGTAGTTTAGGCATATTAAAATTTTTCAACCTCTTTGGAATTACTAATACTAGTGATCCCATGAGATAAGTAAACCGTACATAATCTCGGGTAGGGAAATTAATTCAATTAAGTAAGATCATTAATCCAAAATCTAACATCTAACTAAACATGATATGTGCGATTAGATACCCAATCTCTCGTCATCATTACACCTAACTGAGTCATAAAAGCTTTGTACTCTATAAAGCCTGTCTCTTGTGACATGATTTATAACGGATTTGTTGAATGACTCCAAATTAGACAGTTTCTCTAAGTGAAAATATTGACAAATGAGGGAATTTCTAACATATGAGCTTTGTATATTGTGGCTTTTATTTCACATTTTGGTTTCCAATTTGCATAGTTATTTTGGACTAATGATTTTGGCTAAGGAAAATTATTCTAAACACTCCATTCTTACGTTTTGGATAATTAAAATGACTTAAACACCCTCAGTTTAGATTCACAAACAAATTAACAACCAAAACTACTTGAAGCTTAAAGGTGAAGGAACCAAATTAGTTATATATGTGGCCAATTTAATTTTTTGTTGCGTTATATTCTAAAAAATTGCAATTTTTAGAAAAATACTTGAAAATTTTAATAAAGTATTTTTTTAATAGTAAAAAAATAAAATTTTCCAAATATTTCTTTATTATATTAATTCTAAAATTTTTATGAATATCATACTTTTCCAACAGTTAACTAAACTTGCAAAAAAGTCTAGGAGAATTCTACATTGCCTTTAAGGGAGCTCTTTCCTTGAATTTAAAAGCTTCTACAAGATAAGCTTTTAAAGCACATGGTGTTATATTATACAAGCATTTAAAGCACAAGAGAATGGTTTCCTAAATGAGATTTAGAATTTTCCAAAAGTTTGCTTAAATAATTATTTCCTAAGAAAAGTTCAAGAGTTGTAACGTATCATAATCATATGAATATTAATTTACTACATATAATACTTAAAAAATGTTCCCAAAAGCACAACTGAAAAATTTAAAAATGGAAAGGTGGTGTTGTAAATTAAAGCTTTACATGGATATTCAAATATTTTTTGATTTATGGTCAAATAAAACAGATGTCTAGAGTGCCTAAAACTAATGTTGGAACCAAAATCATTGCCTCAATTTTAAGGTGTTCAAATATAATTCACATCTTTTAGTGTAATTAGGCATTGTGTATTTCTACTTTACACAAAAACGAAAATCGTGTCAAAATTACCTTGTAACTGAAAAAATAGGTGATCTCTTTCTTCAACCAAAAATCTTCATAAAGTCCATGTATTTTTAGGTGAAGATTACCAAGTTTATAAAGATTTTTTATGCTTAGTCAAGAACTAAAAGGTAACAATAAACATTAAATGCATGAATCCACTTATCTAATTATATGAGTCAAAAAGTGACCCATGCATGAATTTCATGTTCAATACATGAAATTTTTACATGGTCTGGACCCCTTGGTCCATGTAAGGTGATGTGGCCTTACATAGACCAAAAGATCCATGGTGCTATTACATCGATGGTCCATGCAAGAAGTTCCCCGGTAATCACTACAGCTCATACCTTATCTTAGACTATCTATACCCTTTCATCGTTTCCGAAAAATAGCCAAAAACTTTACACATAAGTCACACCATCCTACATCACCTCATCGACCCCTTGTGAGGTGATATGGCCTTACACAGATAGTGTTGGTTCAAGGGATCCGTGACACTATTAAATGGATCGGTCCATGCAAGAATTTTCTTAGTGATCACTATAGCTCATGTATTATCCAAAAATATATGTACTTTTTCAATGTGTCTGACAAAATAATTATCCAAAAAAATGCAAATCACAAATAAAAAATTAGAATGTTTAATATGATTGGCTTATATGACTAACAAGTCCAATTAGTTAAAGGATAAATAACAATGCTTAATCCAAAACCCAATGTGAATTACCTACACGAGAGTTTCCTAAATTCTCACTTCTCAGTTTTTTTGTCAAATCTAATGGTCACTGTTAAGTCACTTAAATCATTCGTCGTCTTTGCAAATAGAAGGCATGTACTTGAGTGAATTGAGAGGATATCCCAATATGATTCACTATTTTGGGAATGATATTAGCGTCGAAAAATGGCCAAGAAGTATATGATCTACTTCTTGAATATGCACCGGGTGGCACTCTTGATGATTTGATCAAACAAAACAAAAGCTCAACCCTATAGGTGAATCATTTGTGGCTTGTTATACTTCCATGTTGCTCAGAGGACTTTCTATTATCCATGACGAAAATATTGTTCATTGCGATATGAAACCTAGTAACATACTTGTAAAGAACTGTTGACAGTGGATGGGGTAAACCAACTTAAGATAGCAGACTTTGGACTTACCAAGAAAGTGACATCCCAAAATGGTGAACACCGAGGTACACTTTCATATGCATTGCCAGAATCCATGTTACTTGGAATACAAGTGACAGCTAGTGATATATGGTCTTTAGGATGTATTATCGTTGAGATGATTACTGGAGAACGAAGTTGGTCAGCTTATAAGAATGGAAGAGATTTATTATCTAAGATAAAGCATCGTAAAACTATGATATTAGAAAATATATCCGAGGAAGGGAATGATTTCTTGAAGACATGTTTTGTAAGATATTTTTGGAATAGATAGACAGCTGAAATGCTGTTGAATCATTCCTTTATTGTCAAGAATCATGGAGTTGTTGTACAGGAGTAGTGATCATGTCCCTAATGATTGTTGTCAAGTGCTTTCTCGTACCAACCCTTTTGGTCCTTGTTTGTGGACTTCATCGTGTGACCTATTCTCAACTTAATCAATGACTGAATAGAAGGATAAATGTTCAAGATGGGAGAGCAACCAAAAGAATTCAAAGTTCGGTCAGCAAAGTTTTTTGTTATGTTGATCGATCTCCAAGTTGTTTTAATATATGTCTTATATATATATGGCCCAGGAGAACAAGTAACATCTTAGCATCAGATATATATATGCAGCAATTCATTTAGCATCAGAGATCAATTCTACTTGCTTTTCACCCTCCATAATGTATACTTTAACAATTCATTCAGCATCGGAGATCATCTACCTGTCTCAACCCCTTGTCTTGCCACTACCCCTTCCCTTTCCCTCTCCCAAACACGAAAATCAACAACGCAGTTATGTAAATAGGTACATGATAGCATATTCAGGATCTGCAATTGTATTTTGTATAAGTACATGCTGCAGCAGGCAATGTTTTACGACATAGACAAAAATTAGCTTGGCTGTTGGCACCATTGCAAGCATGATTTTGTTCCAAAAACGAAACCAACAAATAATGCAAACTCAAATTGAACAAACCATTTTCATTTCATTCATGTTTTGGCTGGCTTAAGTCTAAGCCAGTGTTTGAACAAGAGAAGATAAAATCCCCCAATCATACTTCTGAATACTTGGTCACATCAAGTTCATAAAAATGTTCGTAAAACAACTAACTTTCTCATAATACAAGAGATTAATAATCTCCAGATGATTGTTTCTATCCAACAAAGCTCTCATCCTCTCTATATCCCTCATCAGAGTTTATCTACAATCAGGAAAACATATGCTTCATCTTAGCCTTTCACGTTATTCAGGTCGTTTCTTTTGAAAATGGATTGTTCAATTTATTTGTGCTTTTATAGAACATGCTTTAATATTCTTGTTTCCGTGTAGCTGTCTCTTATACACATCTAGATGTGTATATACAGAGTATGGAATGAACTTGAAATAATGGATACCATCACTTATTACCATAATCACATATATATTTCAAGGGTACAGCAACAACTCGATGTTGTCTTCCTTTCTTATATACTATTATTTTCTCCATTTTTAATTGAAAGATGGCTCTTTTTTACAGTTCCATCTTAAAGAAAATTAGAATAAGCAACTTACGTTGATTTTCCAACAAAATCATCATCAGTGAAAAGTATCCTTGTCCATAATTTTGACTTTGAGTTTAGAAACACCTTCAGAGATGGTAAATAGAAAGGTTCCGTTGCATTCTGGCTTGGATCCTTTACCTGTATAGGATGTTCAATGGTGAAGAGTTGTGTACAAGGCATAATAAAAGTATTCTTGATCAAAAAAGCAAAAATTCCCAATAGATAAGAAATAAACGGAAAATTCCATTCAAGAAGTAGTGATCATATATTACTCCCTTAGACATAAAACAAGATTACCATATCTACAGTTCGATTTGTAGACTGGGCCATATATATATAAGACATATATAAAAACAAACTTGGAGATCGATTATACATAAGCTAGACCAACTAAGAGACAGCACTTATATTAGAATGGCAACTAGGATCCATGTTAGCTGGTTAAAAATAAATAAATGCTTATTTCATAATCATGTATTTAAAATGTATACAAATAATAAACTTTGAACATGTTTGCTGAAAACAAGTTGTTTAAGCAAGCATAACGTTCAGAATCATGCAAATAGAAAGTGGTATGGATTTATAACTTAATCTTCATAGTTGATTACCTTCAGGATTATCTAAATTCTTTTGACCTTTGAAAGAAAATGCATATATAACAAACAAAAATTTTCTTTACCATTTGGGTCATGAATGGCAATGGTGATTGTGCAAAAACTACTATCAAGCATTAGGCTTGAGAAAAAAAAATCCTTGAATTGATCATCCTTTGCGTAGATCACACCAATGCACATAAATTATGTATAGTTTTAGAAAAAAGAATGGTGGAGTCAGTAGTTGTAAGTGCAATATATGTGTGTGTATATATATATATATATATATATATATGTTAATTTACCGCATGAATGATTTTTGAAGTAATTGTAAGGTTTAATTCATAGAATTATATTTGTTTGGGTCAAGAAAGAAATAACTCGGAAAAAAGAGGAAATAAAAAACAAAGATTGAACTTAGTAAGTCTTGGAGTTCTTATAAGATTAACATATACATATTGGAATAAGCATGATGAGCTAATAAGTTCATATACTTTTCAAATCCTTTATTAAGAAAATGATTTATATAAAAGCTAGATTTTATATAGCAATGTATCTTATACACATCTAGATGTGTATAAGAGACACATCTATGTGTATAAGATGCGAAAATATTCGATTTTTTCAGATCAAATTTCTTATTAATTTTATTTATAGTTGTATATATCTATCAATTAAGTCAAAATGTTAGTTCTTACAACCAAAACTAAAAATGAAATTTTCCTAAGTAGAAACTAGTAATTTACAATCATACATGTTGCCACAAATAGGAACTAATAAAAAATACATCAAATTTCAAATGTATAATCACATAATATAATCAAACTTTTTCCCAACCATATAAAAAAGGTTGAATGTAGCATGTATCTATATAATTACTTTTTTCCTCTAGAAACACATATATCCTATATAATTAATCGCAATAATAATAGAAAACCAAAATCACAAATTACAAATATCTAGTTCACATAATAAGTTCGAATTAACGATAGAAAGTAAAGATCCAATATATTAATTAAGCAATAGTTCAACAAGAAGAGAAACTAATACAATAATACGTGAAATTAATCAAAGCCTTTCAAACAACTCATAAAAAAAAAAAATCTAATTTTTTTATATACCTAGGTTTTATAAAGTACATAAAATTATTCATATCTATAATTAATTATTCATACCTATAATTAATTTTCTATGTTTATCACACAACAAAAAAAAAAGATAAAAAAAAATTGTATATCTCCGCATTTATATCTCTTCTATAAACCTCAACATATAAAATATGTATGCATGTATACCTTGACGATCTCCCCATCTGGGTTCACTTGATGAACAAGACGCCATCCTGGCGGCAATGGGGTTTCACTAGTGTTCCCTTTCAGTAACCTATGTCAACGAATCGAAACCATCTTAATAATTAAGCTTATATTAGAAGCTCTCAAGTAGTCTTCTTAGTCTTGAAATGGAGTTAAACACAAAGGATGTTCTATGGAGTTATACATACTAAAGCTAAATCATCTATATCTAATGCCTAAAAAAAGTTGAACAAACAACCAGTGTTCCAACTCGGGTTGTTAGAGAAAAACCAAAAAAAAATTCAAGAATGCATAGAAGAAGACTAGTGAAACCCCATTGCCGCCAGGCTGTCTCTTATGGTGGTTATTGAGCAACTAGTGGCATCTTAGTAGTTGCTCAATAATCAATGAAAATAACAATCTATTGGATTGGGCAGCCCGTTTTACTACAAATAGGAGGGCCATATTTTGTACAAATGAGAGTCTTCTATTGGTTATTGAACAACTGCTAAAATGTTTAGTAATTACTCAATGACGAAAACAAACCTTGTCGAAGAGTGAGTGTTCTATGAGGGTTCTCAAAATAAAAGCCAAAGAAATATTGGAACTTTTTGAAATGTGTCTAATCTATGTTTGTATTATATGGCGATGGAGAATTGTTGACGTCATTATTATTTTTCTTTTGTAAAATTTATTTTCTTTGAGCACGCAATTTGATAATTCAATGGAAAATTTATTGTGTGTATACAAGTTAACAATGAATAAATATAGTGGTTTGTATGCACATGAATTTTATAATATTAAACCATTTGAAATATTTTTTTTTGGTATAAGATTATATTTTATGAAGAGTAAATGTTTATTATTGATTATGTTTTGTTTCTATGGATTCAATACTTTTCACAACTATTGATAAGTTAAGCTCTAATTATACTATATTTTATGTGTCAATTACCACGTTTTTATGTGTTGTAAGCAAGATTTTAGTTATTATTGAGCTTAATTTGGTTATTCTCAATTTTTGTAGGGTTACAGTGTCTCTTATACACATCTAGATGCAAAACGATGAAAGAAAATGCTTAGTACGGGACATGCACGAGTACGAAGTCATTTCAGACACTGTTTTGTATTTCAAGCATAACTTTTGATCCCGAGCTCCGATTGAGGTGATTCAAGATGCATTGGGAAGCTAAGGGATAGATCTACAACTTTTGTGTTTTACACTTGATCCAAAAATACAGAGAACATTACGCAGATTGGGAAAAGAGATACGAGAAAGACAATTAGGGGAAGAAAATTTGTTCAATTATATCTTTGCAAGTGAACAAGAAGAGACTAACATGGCGCAACGCACTTTGAGAGAATTAGCCGCGCCCACTTTGAACCAACAACCCTTATGCATTACTTATCCAGATTTAGATGCTAATGCATTACATTTGAATTAAAATCTGGACTAATCCATTTATTACCTTCTTTTCATGGATTGCCAGGTGAAGATCCAAACAAGCATCTTAAGGAGTTCCATGTGGTTTGCACAAGTATGAGACCCAGCGGGGTGTCAGAGGAGCATATCAAGTTAAAAGCATTTCCGTTCTCACTCAAGAATGAGGCGAAAGATTGGCGATTCGATTTGCCTTCGGGTAGTATCACAACTTGGGAGCAAATGAATAGACTATTCTTGGCTAAATACTTTACAGCTTCTCGAACTGCAAATATTCACAAGGAAATTAGTGGAATAAGGCAGTTCAATGAAGAATCTTTGTACGAATATTGGGAGGGCTTCAAGAAACTATGTGCAAATTGTCTGCATCATCAGATAAGTGACTCCTTGTTAATTCAATATTTTTATGAAGGGTTGTTGCCTAATAAAAGGAACATGGTCGACGCCACAAGTGGAGGGGCGTTAGACAATTTGACAATGGACGCTGCTCGTGAGTCTTATATCGAATATGGCCGTGCGATCTCAAAAGTTCAGGACACGACGCGATCAACCTCTCAAGCATGCGAACGAGGTAAATGTTTCATCATTAGAACAACAAATGGCTAGTTTAACCTCTTTTATTCGACAGTTGGCTTCCAGTACCATACCGACTGCACAACCATGTGGAATCTGCTCAAATGATGGACACTCAGCAGATATGTGTCCCACATTACAAGATGAAGGTCAAGAGCAAGTAAGTGCAGTCGGAGGATTCCCAGGGCAGCCACGACAAAGTTATGATCCCTACTCGAACACTTACAATCCTGGATGGAGGGATCATCCTAACTTGAGATACGGGAGCCAAGCCCAAAATCAGTCTCAACAAAATCGGCAGATGTTCCAACCATACAGGGCGCCATGATCGCTGTGATATAACAAGCCAATTTGAATAATCAATCTGGTAAGTCTATAGTTAGATTATACTGAGTATTTTAACCTATAATACTATCCAATTTCAGTAGGACACCAAAGCCAGTATTCAGCAGTGCAGCACCAGATGGGACAAATGGCTACAGCAATTAGCCGGTTGGAAGTGCAGAGCTCTGGAAAGCTGCCTTCTCAAACTATCATCATCCCCAAGAAGAATGTGAGTGCAATTACGTTGAGGAATGGTAAAGAGGTTGATGTGCAGCGAAAAATAGTTCCTGAATATATTGAGGCTGAAAAGAAGAAGACCACAGTCGAAAATGAGGTTGAACCATGCGAGGAGAAAAGTAGCAGTAATGAAGCTAAAAGTGTTCCTGTATGGACCGAAGATAAGCCCGAACCCCTATTCCCCGAGGCATTGAAAGAGTTTTCGAAAGAGGATCCCGACAAAGAGCTATACGAGATTTTTCGTAAGTGTGAGGTAAATATTCCCTTATTAGATGCTATTAAACAAATACCTCGTTATGCTAAGTTTTTGAAGGAGTTGTGTTCCCATAAAAGAAAGAAAAAAGAGTAGAAAGTTAGAAAGGTAGAGGTGGGGAGAAATGTTTATCGTCTATTATTCAAAAATTCCATCCTGAAAAGCGCAAGGACCAAGGTATGTTCTCTGTTCCTTGCAAGATAGGCAATACACACTTGGAAAAAGCCATGCTGGATTTAGGTGCATCTATTAATTTAATGCCATATTCTGTGTATGATGCATTGAAAATCGGACCATTAAACAAAACCGGTATTGTAATTCAGTTGGCTGATAGATCGTTGGCCTATCCTAAGAGAATCGTAGAGGATATCTTAGTTCAAGTGGGAAGTCTAGTTTTCCTGCTGATTTTTATGTGTTAGAAATGGAACAAGGTAATTCCACTGCTCCTATTTTGTTAGGAAGACCATTTCTAGCAACTTCCCAAACAAAGATAGATGTTCTTAAAGGCACTCTTAGTATGGAATTTGGAGATAAAAGTGTTAATTTTAGCATTTATGATGATGTTGAACCGTCCGACCATACTAAATTTGTTTATGTAATCGATGTGTGTAAGCCTCTAATACATGAAATGCATGATGACCATACCGATAATCAGGAGGTGGACACTAACCGTGAGGAACATCTCAAGGAAAAGAACAAGGACTTGTTGTAGCAAACAAGTGATGAAAGTCCAAACGCTTTACCACTTTCTAACGATAAATTGAAGTTATCTACTGTACAGGGAACAATTTCAAATTATAATCGCCTTCCTGGTCATCTTAAGTACATATTTCTGAAGGATAAGGAGAGGGTGACAATCTCAAACCAACTTAGCAACTCGCAAGAAAAGCAACTTGTTCGGGTCCTACAAGAGCAAGGGAGAATGAATACATCATTTGCACATATAGTGAAGTGGAAGATTCTTGGACTCCTCCACATTGGAGTTACTTGATTGATTGGCAGAGCATCAGGTCGAGCCAACGACAGTAAACAAAGGCGCTGCATGGGAGGCAACCCATGTCCATTTCAATTTTATTCTGTTATTTAATTTTTGCAACTTTATTTTTACTTATTTTCATTTTAAAGGATTCATATTTTAAATTCGTTTGTGTAGTTAATTGGGAAATCAATTGCATTTTGAGGCTAAAATGATAAAATAGATCTTTGAAGGGTTTATGTTTTATGAGGGTCTTAGGAATGTTCAAGTAAAAAAAAAAGTGTAATTTTTCATTCTGCCTTCAGCGCACATGCGCTCTCAAGGTTCCACGCATGTGCGCTGAACCCCTTTTCAAATTGGCCCTCTGCCTCAAACGCACATGCGCGCTCAAAACTCAGTGCATGTGCGTGGAGTCGATTATACAACGAGCCTCTGCCTCTTGCACACATGCGCGCAGAGGAAGCTGCGCACGTGCGCGCGAGGGGATAAAGGAAATTTGAATTTCCTAGTTCCCTTGTTTCTTCAAATTCCTCTTCTATTTCAACTTCCTCTCAAACCCCAAAATCCCCCACTTTTAGTTCTTCAAAAACCACCCCAATTCCATCAATTTTACATCCACATTTCTTCTTTTTTTCAAGGAAAATCAAATCAAGGAATGGGAGGAGCAGCCAAGAAAATACACACTAGGCAAGGGTACCTTAGAATCTTCATCATCCGGGGCTACACAATCAAGGGTAGGTGGCGGTTTACGTTTCTTAACGGCGACTGCCAAACAAAAGTACCTGCTCCTCCGCAGTCTCAGGAGGACCTTCTACATCAGATCTTGGCTGAACAACAGCGGATGAGCCAACATTTTGATTCGTTTATGCACTATCAGTTTACGTGGCAACAGACAATGGAGGCTCATCAAATGGCCAGAGAGCGGGGCGAGGACCCTTTGACATTTCCACCCTTTCCAACTTTTATACAGGATTTGGGGCCCCATGCGCTTGAGTTTTTATGCCCTATCTAAAGTACGATTATTTTCTACAATATTCTTGTTCTTCTTCTTATTATCTCAAGGGAATTATTTATTTGTAGATGTGCTATTTTGTTTAGTGTTATCCACATTTCTTTTATGACAAGGGGTTATTTATAGCGGATCGCTCCAAACGCGAATTAAATCCAGAGAAGCTTTTCTTTTTCCCATTTAATGCTTTTATTATTGTATTGAGGACAATGCTTATTTTTAAGTGTGGGGTGGGAGTTATTTGGATTTTTTTAGTTGTTTGGTATATTTTGCTCGAATTTTGCTGCAATATTTTAACTTTTCCTTTGATCTGAGAGCTTGTCAAAATTTTTGAAATTTTTTTGGATAAATTGACCATTTTTAGAAATTTTTTAAAGATAATGCTTAATTTATTTACAAGAATTCTTCTGTAGAATAATAATCGTTGAACAATGCATGAATGAGTAGTCGGTGTTAATATTATCCGTTCATGATTTTCAAAATTTTAGAGCACTAAGCCATCCTTTAATTTTTTATTTGGGATATTTGGAGAAATTTATGTAGACTCAATTATGTTGCATCCCAAAAACTTGCTTTGTTACATTTTCGAAGCTAATTCTTAGACGACTTGATTTAGTTTTAAAATGAGGGTAGTGTTTTTTCGTTTGTTGAGCCTCTCTAGCCAACCATTTTAACAATTTATTCTAAGTACCCTATTTGAGCCTTATTCTTGTGAAGAGAAATATCATTCACCTTCTTTCACATAAACTCAATTTACCTACCATTATTGAGCTTAATGTTCTTTTCATTGTTTTATCCTAAATTTACCCTTGAAGAGCTTATTGTCCATATTATTTGTTAAGGGGATATAAGGGTGGAAGTTGTAAGAAGTGAGTGATGTACATTTTTTGTAGCGAAATGGGGTATTGGAAAAAATTGTTGAAAAAAAAATGAATATGGAAGTTTTTGTAGTTGCAGGTAGTGCCCATCTCTGGTACCTGTGTATTCTTGATATTTACAGGTAGTGCCCATCACTAGTGTGAGGCTACCTGTACTTGCAGGTAGTGCCTATCACTGGTACTTGCGTGTTTGTATGTTGCGGGTAGTGCCTACCACTGGTACCCGTACTATGAGCGAACATAGAAAAAAATGATGATGTGATGTATATATGTCTGAGAGAGGTTGGCATGTTTGGTTGTTTCGAATTCTTAATGGGTGTTTGTTACTCAAGTGTGGGGTTGTGGATGTTTGATATTCCGCATGTGAAGAGAAGTTTTATTTTAATGTGTGGCCATCATTATTATAAAGCTCTTGTTCTTATTTGCTATATCCTTTCCCTTCTTTGGCCAACAAATATCCTAACCTATTTTTTGAAGTGAAAGTCCTACCTAAATTTGAATTGAATCGGTTGTCTAGATTAGTGGAGGGGTGTAAGAAGAGTGAGCTATGGGGTGTTTAGAAAAATGTTGAGGGTCTTCGTGATTTAATCTAAATGTTTTCAAATCTAAATTTTTGAATGGCTATACACACACACACACGAATTTCATGTTTTTATATAGGTGATTTTCATTAGCATTTGAGCTCTTGGGTTCTTTGACTACTCTGATTGTTGGATTGATTATTGATTACTTATGTGGATATTTGAAGGAATATGTTGAGTAGAATATGTTATGCTTAAATGTTTTAATTTGATGTTTGATCGAGGACGATCAAAGGCTAAGTGTGGGGTAATTGATTCTTTGTCAAATTAAATGTCCGATTCAGTTGTTTAATTTCTCGAACTTACCATGGATGATTTAAGACATTTATGTTAGTTCGTGTTCTAAATTTTAACATTTATGTAGTTTCCATACTATGATTTGTGTCTTGAGTATTGTAAAAAGTTCAAACATTGTTTGTACCAAATTTATTTGAGTAAGGAGAAATTACCTATTTAGCTAAATAATAGATATATAAACTAAGAAACTACGTGGAGAAATTAAGTGCTACATAACACAAATCAAGAACTACAAGATAGACAATGAAAATCTAGTTCAGTTCATGCTCTAATTCTTAAGATTCACACTATTGTCTATGTTTCCATACTAGGATTACATCAATCTCTGAGTAATGTAAAAACCTCAAATACATGTATGTATCAAAATTATTCTAGTTAGGAGAATTACCCATTCAATTGAAAAAATTTAAATATATTAAGCACATTCTAGAGGAAGTACTAGATATATAACACAATTAATATGAAAAAAGAAAAACTAGTTTAGTTCATGTTCTAAATCTTGATATTTGCAAAGTTTCCCTATAGTTCCCATTCCATGAAAATTATTTTCTTGATTTAGCTTTGGATCTAGAAATTAGATGTGCTTCGATTTTATAATGCATCTAAGATTTGAATGGGCAACAAAATACTTTTGATTAAAGGGCTTATTGAAAAGACCATAAAGGAAAAATTAAAGTACATTTACGATTCCGATAGGCACTGAAAAATCAAAAAATTGCCTAATGGTTTATCACTATTCATTAGATTTAATTTAAATAGATCTTCATACTTTCTCAATATTGGATAAATTTTGTCATCGAGAAGTTAAGATTTTTTTAACTAGAGATTATGCATGCTAGGAAAAGATTTTCTCACAAGGTTGTAATGTGCATTTTATGCAAAAGTTTAGCGATAAGTAAACCAAACTTGTCTTCCAAAATAGTAGCTGAAAAATACATATTGCAGATATTAGCAGATCATTTGAGATGAATATTTACTTGGTTACGAAAGTGTTCATGCTGTACATATAATCTAATCTAGCTATATTGTAATTTTTAGCTAATTTGTCTATGTATGAAAGATTTTCAATCAATTTAATGAATCTTTAAATATTAAAAAAAATGCACGTGTCATGTATTCAAACCTTATAGTGTAGAAAATTTTCATACCGACGGTGTATGTAAGAATAACTCTTTTCCAAATTAGCAAAGTAAGTATGTGGAGCTGGAACATTTAGTAAGTATTTACTATAAATGTTTTGTCTTGTTACATGATTTTCTATATTTGATTCACAAAATATTTCGAAACTACACCAAACAAAAATCCATACCATGATCCGTATATTATAGTATAGAATAGGAATTAGGGGGAAATTCTTATACAGACTCTGTCTATGGTAATTGGGATGGACTACTTGGTCCACATTCATCCACATCACCCTGAAAAAGTTTATTTTATTGAGTTAGAGTGATGTGGATGAATGTGAATCAAGGGATCTATCGCACTCACCGTGGACCGGATCCATATCACAATTTTTTGAAATTAGGGACGATTATACAGACCAAAAATATTTATTTTCTGATATGGCAGAAGAAGATCTTGTCCATTGATAAGGTTACGAAGTGAAATTAGCTGTTAGATTCATGGAATCTTACATCAGCGCACAACTACCAAGGTAACCAAGGGAGTAAGTGGACTTCTGTGGTTTCTAATGCATTTAAATGCTCTACTTTTGTTCGTTTCTTTAAAAGAATGGGTTAATTACACTTTATGCCCTGGACTCCACAAAATAACACATTATCCCCTGAATCAAAATAATATACACTCTATCAATATTCTAGAAGGTTCTCTAATACCCTTCAAAAGTTTACAGACAAAGTTTCAATTTATTTAATTTTTAATGGTTTCTTATTATTTTTAAAATTATTCCTTGAAATAATTTTATTTTACAATAACTAAATAGAATCTAGAGATGCTGCAGGAGACTCTTGAAATTGTTCTCGTCAGCACCAAAGGCCTTCAAAACATAGATTTTCTCTGTACGTTTCTTGATCCATAAAGTACAACCTACCCTTTATTTCTTTTTTCTTGTTTTTATTCTAATTTTGGTGGTTTACAAAAATCCCAGGTTGGGTTTTTATTCTCTTGAATGTGTAGTTGCTTGAATTTTCTTTTTGTATGATGTTGAATTTTTTTTGTTGTTTTTAAAGAAAATATTAGGGGGTTATATGTTTTGGTGAATGAAATAGATGATTTGATCTTAACATTGAATTTCAGATGACTATATATGGTGGCAAATTCAGGATTTGATATTTGGTCTCAAATATCAAGATCTTTCCTTTCTCTTTCTCAAATGAATTATGCAAAACTAAAGTAAAAAATTTCAACTGTATGTATCAAGATCTTTTCCTTTTTGTCTGTATTTTATGCAACATCTTCCATTTTCAGCAACGAATTGCAGCGTAAGATGATTTCCTATTATCTATTAGTTATGGGTTTGACTCGCTAGAGATATGGGGAAGAGTGGATTTTTAGGGGAAGAGTGGATTTTTAGGGGGAAAAATGTTACTATAATCCATGAATTGGAATAAAATGTTTTTAAGATGATCTTTGTCCAGAAAATATTTTGGACGAGTCAAGAAGATCTAATGGTGTTTGACAAAATTAGTTTAAAGTAATTGTAAATTCATTGTTGTTTGCCAAATTTAGTTTTTATGTCCCAGTCTGGAGTTAATTAGACTTTATGGATGTCGGATTTCTAATTCACAGTATAAAAGATTCAATACTTGATGGTTTGTTGAGTTGTTTGTTTATCCCTTTTCTTTCTTTTGTGTGATTATGGTTTGAGCATATTATTAGTTGGGTGATCTAGCAAAGGATGATCAATTCAAGGATTTTTTTTTTCTCAGCCTAATGCTTGATAGTAGCTTTTGCGCAATCACTATTATCATTCATAACCTGAATGGTAAAGAAAATTTTAATTTGTTATCCTCTACATTTTCTTCTCGAAATTAAAAAAAACTTAGATCCGTCCTGAATAATCAACTATGAAGACTAAATTATAAATCCAAATGATGTTTTTTATTTTTTATTTATTTTTTTCCTCTTGTAATTCAAATTGACATATACAACTAGTTCTTTTTCTTTTTCTATATTGTAGTTCTTGATTTGTATCACTTTTTTTCTACTATATGTTTAATTTCTCCTTACCATATTAAATTTATCATATATATATATTATATATATATATATATATATATACATACATGTATGTGTGTGTGTGTGTCTTTGTGTGTGACTTTTACATTACTCAAAGATTGATACAAATCCTTGTAGGGAAACTTTGTAAATATCAAGTCCGCTTTAGAACATGAACTAAACTAGTTTTTCTTTTTCCATATTAATTGTGTTATATATCTAGTACTTCCTCTAGAATGTGTTTAATATATTTATCTATTTTTTCAATTGAACGGGTAATTCTCCGAACCAGAATAATTTTGATACATACATGTATTTGAGCTTTTTACATTACTGAAAGATTGATGCAATCCTAGTATGAAAACATTGTAAATCTTAAGATTTAGAGCATGAACTAAACTAGCTTTTCTTTTTCTATCTTGTAGTTCTTGATTTGTGTTATGTACACTTAATTTCTCCACATAGTTTCTTAGTTTATATGTCTATTATTTTGCTGAATAGGTAATTTCTCCTTACTCGAATAATTTTGGTACAAACAATGCCTGACCTTTTTACAATACTCAAGATATAAATCATAGTATGGAAACTACATAAATGGTAAGATTTAGAACACGAACTAACAAAAATGCCTTAAAACATCCATGGTAAGTTCGAGAAATTGAACCAACTCAATAGGACATTTAATTTGACAATGAATAGTTTTGAAAAGAAACAAAGCATAATCAATAATAAACATTTACTCTTCATAAAATATAAGCTTATACCTGAAAATATTTCAAATGGTTTAATAGTATAAAATTCATGTGCATACAAACCACTGTATTTATTCGTTGTGAAATTGTATACACTCAAAAAAATTTCCATTGAATTATCAAATTATGCGCTCAAAGAAAATAAATTTTAGAAAAAGAAAAATAATAATGATGGCAACAATTCCCTCCCACCTTATAAAACAAACATAGATAGACACATTTCAAAAAGTTTCAATATTTCTTGGGCTTTTATTTCAAGAATCCTAACAGAACACTCACCTCAGGCAAAGTTTATTTTTGTCATTGAGCAACTACTAGACACCCTAATAGTTGCTCAATAACTAATGAAAGACTCCCATTTAGACAAAATATGGTCCTCCTATTTGTAGTAAAGCGGGGCCAACCAATCTAAATGGATAAGAATTCATCTTTTCGTTGACTATTGAGCAACTACTAAGATGCCACTAGTCGCTTAATAACTACCATAAACCTTCTCCTCACTCTCCAGTCTCCAGTCCACTTACCTTTTGTGCTTTCTTGAATCTGTTTTTTTGGTTTTTTCTCTAACAACCCGAGTTTTAACACTCGTTGGTTCAACTTTTTTCAGGTGTTAGATACAGATGATTTAGCTTTAATGTATATAACTCCATCGAACATCCTTTGATTTTAAGGCCATTTCAAGATTAAGAGCACTGCTTGAGAGCTTCTAATAGCAGCTTAATTATTAAGATGGTTTCAATTCGTCGACGTAGGTTACTTAAAGAGAAGATTAGTGAAACCCCATTACCACAAAAATGGCGTCTTGTTCATCTAGAGAAGCCGGATGGGGAGATCGTCAAGGTATACATGCATACATGTTTTATTTGTCAAGATTTTGAGAAGAGCTATAAATGCAAAGACAAACAAATTTTTTGTATCTATTTTTTTGTTTTGATCTGGGTGTGTGAAATATATTAATTATAGGCATGAATAAATGTAAATTGTAAAATAACGGCATAAAAAAAATAGAATTTTTTTATGAGTTGTTTGGAAGTTTTGATTGATTTCATGTATTCTTGTATTATTTTCTCTACTTGTTGAACTATTAGTCAATTAATGTATTGGATCTTTACTTCCTATTGTTAAGTTGAACTTATTATGTGAACTAGATATTCGTAATTTGTGGTTGGGTTTTCTATTATGATTGCAATTATGTTTCTGGAGAAAGATAGTAATTATATAGATACATGCTACATTTTCCCTTTCTTATATGGTTGAAAAAAATTTGATTATATTATGCCATTATACATTTGATATTTGTTGTATTTTTTCTTAGTTCCTATTTGTGGCAACATATGTGATTGTAAATTACTAGTTTCAATTTAGGAAAATATCATTGTCTGTTGTAAATAAAATTAATAAGAAATTTCTAGTTAAAAAAAGTCATTCTAAATTTTCGTGATTTAGACATGCAATGAAACGTTAGGTATTTGAAATCCTTCTACTATTCGATATATTGCTATATCTATAATGGGGCTTCTATTAATAGCATTTTCTTAATAAGGGATTTGAAGAGTAAGTGAACTTATTAGCTCATCATGCTTATTTCAATATATAGATGTTAATCTCACAAGTACTCCAAGACTTACCAAGTTCAATTTTTGTTTTTTATTTTCTCTTTTTCCTTATTAACTTTCAAATTCCATCTTACTTGTCGAGTTAGTTCTTTCTTGACTCAAATAAATCTAATGCTATGCATTAAACCTTACAATTACTTCAAAATTCATTCATATGCTAAATTATATATATATATAGTGCACTTACAACTAATGACTCCACCATTCTTTTTTCTAAAGCCATAAATAACAAGGTTCATAAGTATCTTTTTCTATTCCAACTTTTTACTATTGTTTCATGGATACACAATTTCTCTCACATGTTGTGTCATATATAGATTTCTAATTGGCTTTCTCTCTATTTTTTATATTAGAGTAATAGATTGCAGAGTTCTTCATTATGCTCTAACAAACTTCCTATATTTTTTCCCTGATGTCTCATTGCCTTTTGAGATGATGTAATGCATGAAAAGTAAGAAAAATATGTTATTGTATGGTGCATAATTTATATCAGTGTCAGTGTTTATAGTGATTATATTAAATTTGATTGAGGTTTTGAGGGATCCTTATTATGAAATTACACTAATCTCTTTTGTGGATCCATTCATGTAGTGTTACACAAATGACATTGGCCAGAAATTTTTCTCAATGGAAGATCTGTTGAGATATGTGGCATATGCTGAAAGGGAGAAAGTTTCTATCTATAAACCTGTGAGTTTGAACTTCAAGTACTTTTCTTTTGGTTTGTGTCGCATATTTATTTTACAACATTTCTGATAGTTTTAGCCATGCGAACTTTGGCTTTTCATAGTAATATGTTACGTGAGGACAATATATACTTTTTTTATTTTTATCTTGGTATAGTTGTAAATTATTTATAGATATTATATTTGCACACTCAGAATATATAGTTGCACATTATAATATAATCTCAATTTTAAAGGTGTTTGTGTTGTATAGGGTTTTGATAAATTACAATTACCTGATACGGATTCAGAAAGTGAGGGTTTAGATTCTTCAGAGGAAGAAGAGAAGGGAGAGGAGTTCAAGAAGGCGTCCACTACAGATGTATGCTTCCATAATGAACACACACACACACACAAATTTGTTTGTTTATGTAGTTCTTTGCAAATGGTTGAGTGTGTGTAGTAGTTTATGTAATTTTTTTTGAGCAAAATGAAGGAAACAATTTAATTTCTTGCAAATATAATTAATTTATTGGTGTTTTTCCTTCTAGCCATCTGGGGCTTCCAAGTCAAAGAAACAAGTTGGTGATACATCAACAAGGAAAAATTCAAGTTCTATAGTTTAATTTTTATCCTAACTTAAGTCATTAGAAGTTTAGTTACTTAGATAGTTTATTACTATCTTATATTACCTTATGATTGTTATTTTCAGTTGCCACAACAGGTGTAAAGCTTGATGAGAGTTCAACTTCCTCATCATATAAGGGGAAAGGCATTGCTACATCTTCTCAAACAAGGCCAATTCCCTCAAGAGCATCAAGAAGACTCGCTGGATGTGATCCTGAGGTTGCTCCATGTTTAAATCTACAAAAAGCTCGAGAATTGCAAACAAAGAATGACCAGATCATTAGTGGAGTTCAAGGAGAAAAACTAGCTAGTAATGAATGAAGTTGCATTTGGTCTTGTGTGATTAAGATACAAATGAAAGCCCTTCATATTAGAGTGAAAGTTTGGAACCTCTGGACTTATGACTTTAGTTATTTTGCTTTGTGTTTGACTTATCTAAACATCTTCTTTCTATTTAGTTTTTAAACTATCTAGAATGTTATCAACAACCTTTGTCATGACAAGTTCTATTCAAAATATCTTTTGCTTGCAAATGAATTGGGATGTTATAATTTTGTCATAACTATAGCCTATTGGAAACATATACTATAAAAGTTATAGATGACAAAACCTTCATACATATTATTGTTGAGATTGGATACTTGAGTACCATATATAACATAGTATGCAACGAACAGTTTGCCAAGTAGGAAATATTTTAACTTAGGATTATAGTTACATACCTATATGATTATGATCTGAAAGTTTGTAATAAAATATTATATATTTTTAAGGACCCTTCTAGTTCAATGATTTATTATTTTGGGAAAAATAATCTTGGAATGAAAAGTTCTAACAATCTTCATTCTCATATTGTAATCTCTCAAGTTTATTATCTTCTATTGGGCTTGTTTAGGATATAATTGATAGAATATCGTTACAAGACTATCATATTATATTTTTAATTGAAAATAATGTATAAAGGACAATTATAATTGTTGAGATGCCCCTTTATTATAGTCACAAAGAAGAGCTACATTACTTCAAAAATTTTAAACATAAGTTATTTTCTAAATCGTGTAATATTATGCCTAAAAAATAAAAAAATAAAAAAAATACACATTGCAATATATTTACATAAAGTACCAAAATATAGCTTTAAGAATATATTCCAGTAGTATAGTTCTATATTAAACTAATATTAAAGATTTGTTGTTACATCTATAAATGATTACTTACAAATGATTGTCCTAATACTACTACATTTTTCTTTTCAATTAATATTATTGTACTGAATTTGAAATATATATGATAAAAACGAACCATATAAATAAAATAAAATAAAGGTGGCTTCTTTTGTAAAATAAATGAACATGTGTGCACTACATAATAAAATATGTATTTTTTCCTCAAAATTTCAATCAAAGTTAGTGATAGCCTTCTAAAACTAAAAAATAACTATCATGGAAAAAAGTGTTAACATAAAGGTAGTTTAGGCATATTAAAATTTTTCAACCTCTTTGGAATTACTAATACTAGTGATCCCATGAGATAAGTAAACCGTACATAATCTCGGGTAGGGAAATTAATTCAATTAAGTAAGATCATTAATCCAAAATCTAACATCTAACTAAACATGATATGTGCGATTAGATACCCAATCTCTCGTCATCATTCACCTAACTGAGTCATAAAAGCTTTGTACTCTATAAAGCCTCAAAATTGTGACATGATTTATAACGGGCTTGTTGAATGACTCCAAATTAGACAGTTTCTCTAAGTGAAAATATTGACAAATGAGGGAATTTCTAACATATGAGCTTTGTATATTGTGGCTTTTTATTTCACATTTTGGTTTCCAATTTGCATAGTTATTTTGGACTAATGATATTGGCTAAGGAAAATTATTCTAAACACTCCATTCTTACGTTTTGGATAATTAAAATGACTTAAACACCCTCAGTTTAGATTCACAAACAAATTAACAACCAAAACTACTTGAAGCTTAAAGGTGAAGGAACCAAATTAGTTATATATACCTGTTTCCAATTAATTTTTTGTTGCGTTATATTCTAAAAAATTGCAATTTTTAGAAAAATACTTGAAAATTTTAATAAAGTATTTTTTTAATAGTAAAAAAATAAAATTTTCCAAATATTTCTTTATTATATTAATTCTAAAATTTTTATGAATATCATACTTTTCCAACAGTTAACTAAACTTGCAAAAAAGTCTAGGAGAATTCTACATTGCCTTTTAGGGAACCATTCCCTTGAATTTAAAAGCTTCTACAGTATAAGCTTTTAAAGCACATGGTAAATATTATACAAGCATTTAAAGCACAAGAGAATGGTTTCCTAAATGAGATTTAGAATTTTCCAAAAGTTTGCTTAAATAATTATTTCCTAAGAAAAGTTCAAGAGTTGTAACGTATCATAATCATATGAATATTAATTTACTACATATAATACTTAAAAAAATGTTCCCAAAAGCACAACTGAAAAATTTAAAAATGGAAAGGTGGTGTTGTAAATTAAAGCTTTACTGATGGATATTCAAATATTTTTTGATTTATGAAAAAATAAAACAGATGTCTAGAGTGCCTAAAACTAATGTTGGAACCAAAATCATTGCCTGAATTTTAAGGTGTTCAAATATAATTCACATCTTTTAGTGTAATTAGGCATTGTGTATTTCTACTTTACACAAAAACGAAAATCGTGTCAAAATTACCTTGTAACTGAAAAAATAGGTGATCTCTTTCTTCAACCAAAAATCTTCATAAAGTCCATGTATTTTTAGGTGAAGATTACCAAGTTTATAAAGATTTTTTATGCTTAGTCAAGAACTAAAAGGTAACAATAAACATTAAATGCATGAATCCACTTATCTAATTATATGAGTCAAAAAGTGACCCATGCATGAATTTCATGTTCAATACATGAAATTTTTACATGGTCTGGACCCCTTGGTCCATGTAAGGTGATGTGGCCTTACATAGACCAAAAGATCCATGGTGCTATTACATCGATGGTCCATGCAAGAAGTTGGCCCCGGTAATCACTACAGCTCATACCTTATCTTAGACTATCTATACCCTTTCATCGTTTCCGAAAAATAGCCAAAAACTTTACACATAAGTCACACCATCCTACATCACCTCATCGACCCTTGTGAACCGATAAGGCCTTACACGGTTCAAGGGATCCGTGACACTATTAAATGGATCGGTCCATGCAAGAATTTTCTTAGTGATCACTATAGCTCATGTATTGTCCAAAAATATATGTACTTTTTCAATGTGTCTGACAAAATAATTATCCAAAAAAATGCAAAATACAAATAAAAATTAGAATGTAGTGCACACATGTTCATTTATTTTACAAAAGAAGTGTATAATTTTATTTTATTTATATGGTTCGTTTACACATCTAGATGTGTATAATTCAGTACAATAAAATTAATTGAAAAGAAAGAATGTAGGAGTTATCTATTTACAATCATTTGATTGAGAGGATATCCCAATATGATTCACTATTTTGGGAATGATATTAGCGTCGAAAAATGGCCAAGAAGTATATGATCTACTTCTTGAATATGCACCGGGTGGCACTCTTGATGATTTGATCAAACAAAACAAAAGCTCTATAGGTGAATCATTTGTGGCTTGTTATACTTCCATGTTGCTCAGAGGACTTTCTATTATCCATGACGAAAATATTGTTCATTGCGATATGAAACCTAGTAACATACTTGTTTTCCCTACACGGGATGGGGTAAACCAACTTAAGATAGCAGACTTTGGACTTACCAAGAAAGTGACATCCCAAAATGGTGAACACCGAGGTACACTTTCATATGCATTGCCAGAATCCATGTTACTTGGCATACAAGTGACAACTATGATATTAGAAAATATATCCGAGGAAGGGAATGATTTCTTGAAGACATGTTTTGTAAGATATTTTTGGAATAGATAGACAGCTGAAATGCTGTTGAATCATTCCTTTATTGTCAAGAATCTGGAGTTGTAGTACAGGAGTAGTGAGCATGTCCCTAATGATTGTTGTCAAGTGCTTTCTCGTACCAACCCTTTTGGTCCTTGTTTGTGGACTTCATCGTGTGACCTATTCTCAACAAAATCAATGACTGAATAGAAGGATAAATGTTCAAGATGGGAGAGGAACCAAAAGAATTCAAAGTTCGGTCAGCAAAGTTTTTTGTT
Source organism: Cinchona pubescens (assembly GCA_025175665.1). NCBI lineage: Eukaryota > Viridiplantae > Streptophyta > Magnoliopsida > Gentianales > Rubiaceae > Cinchona > Cinchona pubescens. The sequence goes on along the minus strand of JANKKI010000145.1, from coordinate 95,308 downwards.
ATGTTGATCGATCTCCAAGTTGTTTTAATATATGTCTTATATATATATGGCCCAGTCTACAAACTAGAACAATAATATGGGAATCTTGTTTTATTTCTAAGGGAGTAATATCTGCAAATTAGGATAAAAGATTAGGATTGGTTACTTTGGACTTTCCAAGAAAGTTGGGGAGTCTGCTACTACCTTAATAGGGAGGAAGGATGGTAATTTTAAATATTTTTCATTATCATCAATGAAGAAAGTATTTGATCTTTTGCCCAAATTGCTAATTTTTGTTTTGTACTAATATATTATATAAAGGCAAATTAAGTTCAAGAACAAGTAACATCTTAGCATCAGATATATATATGCAGCAATTCATTTAGCATCAGAGATCAATTCTACTTGCTTTTCACCCTCCATAATGTATACTTTAATGTGTTCATTCAGCATCTGAATGAATTGTCTATGGCACATTCGACCTTTGTATTGAACTAATATCTTCCCTTTCCCTTTCCCATTCTTCATAGTTTAACAATTAACTTAGTCTCTTAGGGCATGAATATGCTATATGTAGGATCTGCAATTGTATGTTTATACAAAATACATTGCTGCAGCTGAATATGCTAATGTACCTGTCTCTTATACAAAAATTAGCTTGGCTGTTGGCACCATTGCAAGCATGATTTTGTTCCAAAAACGAAACCAACAAATAACCTGCAAACTCAAATTGAACAAACCATTTTCATTTCATTCATGTTTTGGCTGGCTTAAGTCTAAGCCAGTGTTTGAACAAGAGAAGATAAAATCCCCCAATCATACTTCTGAATACTTGGTCACATCAAGTTCATAAAAATGTTTAAAACAACTAACTTTCTCATAATACAAGAGATTAATAATCTCCAGATGATTGTTTCTATCCAACAAAGCTCTCATCCTCTCTATATCCCTCATCAGAGTTTATCTACAATCAGGAAAACATATGCTTCATCTTAGCCTTTCACGTTATTCAGGTCGTTTCTTTTGAAAATGGATTGTTCAATTTATTTGTGCTTTTATAGAACATGCATTTGGCAAAAATATATTTTACTATACCTCATTGGTAAAATTGAAGCCAATTCTGATATCTGGTAATTACCATTATAGAAAAACAGAGTGATTGTAATCACAGGTGATTGATCATGTTATTTAGAGCGGAATAATGGATTGCTCAATATTTGTGTTTAAGTCTAGAACATGTATTTAGCAGAAATTTTTTTTGCTATACTTCATTGGTAAAATTAAGGCCAATTCTGATCTCTCCACAATATTCCTGATCCTTGACAACATTGTATGAAGTTGGTAGGACACTTCCTTCAACGAAAACTGCATCTAAGGGGATTCTGCTCAACAGGTGAAAGTAGCCTCAATCACAAAATGTAGGTCCTAAAATTATAATAATATACAGAGTATGGAATGAACTTCAAATAATGGATACCATCACTTATTACCATAATCACATATATATTTCAAAAACAGCAACAACTCGATGTTGTCTTCCTTTCTTATATACTATTATTTTCTCCATTTTTAATTGAAAGATGGCTCTTTTTTACAGTTCCATCTTAAAGAAAATTAGAATAAGCAACTTACGTTGATTTTCCAACAAAATCATCATCAGTGAAAAGTATCCTTGTCCATAATTTTGACTTTGTATAAGAGAAACACCTTTGTCAGAGACATTGAAATAGAAAGGATCCACCGTATATTCTGGCTTGGATCCTTTGAAGAGTATAGGATGTTCAATGGTGAAGAGTTGTGTACAAGGCATAATAAAAGTATTCTTGATCAAAAAAGCAGAAAATTCCCAATAGATAAGAAATAAACAGGAAAATTCCCATAACGTGTAGTGATCAGCATCACTACACTACTAGTTCTTTACCTACAAGGTCTACAATTCGCATCATCAACAGTTATGTAATTATGCAAAATATTTAAGAGAAAATAGAGACGCATGTGATACAATGCTACTTTTCTTCTCCTGAGTTCGACAGATTAGAATGGCATAAGGATCCATGTTAGCTGGTCAAAAATAAATAAATGCTTATTTCATAATCATGTATTTAAAATGTATACAAATAATAAACTTTGAACATGTTTGCTGAAAACAAGTTGTTTAAGCAAGCATAACGTTCAGAATCATGCAAATAGAAAGTGGTATGGATTTATAACTTAATCTTCATAGTTGATTATTCAAGATGGATCTGAGAAATTCTTTTTACCTTTGAGAAGAAAATGCAGAGGTTAACAAACAAAAATTTTCTTTACCATTTGGGTTATGAATGGCAATGGTGATTGTGCAAAAACTACTATCAAGCATTAGGCTTGAGAGAAAAAAAATCCTTGAATTGATCATCCTTTGCTAGATCACACCAACTAATAAATGCTCAAACCATAATCACACAAAAGAAAGAAAAGGGACAAACAAACAACTTTCCTAACCATCAAGTATTGAATCTTTTATATTGTTAATTTAGAAATCTGACACCCATAAAGTCTAATTAACTCCAAACTGGGACACAAAAACTAAATTTGGCAAACAGCAATGGATTTACTAATTACTTTAAACTAATTTTTTCAAACACCAGTGGATCTTCTAGACTCTTCCAAAACATTTTTTGGACAAAGATCATCTTAAAAACATTTATTCCGATTCATGGATTGTAGTAACATTTTTTCCTTAAAAACCAACCTCTCTCCCATACCTCTAGCGAATTCAAACCCATAACTAATAGATAATAGGGAATCGTCTTACCCTGCACTTCGTTGTCAAAGGAAAGATCTTGCATAAAATACAGACAAAAAGGGGAAGATCTTAATACAAACAGCTAAAAATTTTTACTTTAATTTTGCATAATTCAGTTGACAAAAATGGAAGATCTTGATATTTGAGACCAAATATCAAATCCCGAATTTGCCACTATATACAGTCATCTGAAATTCAAGTTTAAGATCAAATCATCTCTTTTATTCACCAAAACAAATAACCCCCCTAAACTTTTCTTTAAAAACAACAAAAAATGCAAGATAATACAAAAAGAAAATTCAAGCAACTACACATTCAAGAAAATAAAAACCCAACGTGGGATTTTAGTAAACAACCAAAATCATAATAAAAAACAAGAAAATGGAACAAGAAACGTACAAAGAAAAATTGTGTTTTCAAGGTCTTGGGCATTGCTAAGAACAACTTCAGGGGTCCCCCCGTGGCATCTCTGTATTTTGTATTCCATGAATTCTGAAATAGACTGAGAAGACCAAAGATTGAATCCAACCACTTTTTGGATTTCTATCAATCTCAGATCGTCAGTTGAATTATTTGCCAGTCTAAGGTTTATATAAGATTTTTTAAGCCAGTCTAAGGTAGTTAAACCGATTTGAAAGCTAATGGGGAACTTCCCGTAGTTTGTTGACTTCTTTTTTGGGTGGGCTGGCCTAGGCCTACTAACGGGTTAGGTCTGGATCCGAACTTGATTCAGTTCGAATCCGTTTATTTAGGTATGGATTTAATTATAGACCCGATTACCCGGATCATATCTAAATCCAATTGGACTGCTTTTTACATACATTTTTAGTGACAATGAAGTGTAACTCATTTATTTTATGAATTTTAAAAAAAAATTGTAACTCAAATAATAAGACTACACTTTCCTATAACCCAGGTCACAAATTCGAGTCACCAAAAGTAGGTAGATATCTACTCTAAATTCTTTTTTTGAAAAAGGAAAAAAAAAATCAATCATTTCTAGTAGTAATATATACTTTACTAAGTGTTGACTAGTTACCTGTTACCGATTCCTTAATCATTTATCACACTCACTCTTAGTTTGCAAATTATTAATCTCTCTATTAGGAATTAGAGAAATATTTAATAATATAAACTTGAAAACTAAAGTTGAAAAATCTCAACTTCCTCCACAAAATTTTTCCAATATTAGGAAAATATAAAGAACTATTCAAATTAAAGCTAATGAAGGATGAAGACATTAGTAAGCCCTTGATCATTGGACAATTTTTTTTTGGTTTATTAGTGCATGCATATCATAATTGCAAATTTAATTCTTTAATTTTGAATTGAGGACTTTCGAGTAGTCCTTTAATTGACAAAAAAGTGCAGTTTAGGAAAAAAAATGCTTCACAGTAACCTATTATTGATTATGAGTGTTCAAACCCAACCCAACCCAACCCAGATGAATTTGGGGCTAAATGGGTTGGGTTATCGGGTTTTGGGTTATTTGGATTGGGTTGGCTTTTATAAATATGAACCCAACCCTAACTTTTAGTTAAATTATTTTTTTAATTTTTAATTTTTATTTTTGTTCTAATTATTTCATATAATTCATATTTTTTTCCTTTTCATTCTTGAAAGAACATATAATTTATCATATTTTATATTTTTTCCATTTAATTATTGACCAAATCCTTTTATTTTTAACTAAACATATATTTTTTTATGGATAATCTTGCAACATTAGATTTTTAAATTTTTTATTAATTTAGATTTTTAATCCAAGAAACTTGAAAACCCAAGTAACCTACCCGACTAATATTTGGATTGGATTTATTTGGATTGTTATATTAGTTGGGTAGGGTTGGGTTTTATTTTTTAGATCCAAAAACTCAAAAATTCAAACCCAAAAATCTGCCAACCAAACACATGAACGTCACTACTATTAATCATGGACTAAAAGGTGTGGGTAGAGATTTTTTTTTTTTTTTTTTTTTTTAAGTTGCCCATTCCAATATTAGGATTCTTTATAAAAGTGAATCATACAACAAATTTTTAGATCCATATTCAATTCAAGAAAATAGTTTTCATGGTAGGGGAATTTTTATTTATTTATCTATATTTTGACTGAACAGGTAATTTCTCATTACCGTAATAAATTTGATACATACATATATTGAGGGTTTTATATTACTCAAAGATTGATACAAATCCTAGTATGGAAACTTTGTAAATCTTAAGATTTGGAACATGAACTAACTAGTTTTCTCTTTCCATATTGCAATTCATGACATTAGTTTCTTTAGAATGTGTTAAATATCTTAGTTTATTTAGCTACGTTTTCCGCTAAATGGCTAATTTTTCGTTACCAGAATAAATTTGATAGATACGTCTATTTAAGACTTTTACATTACTTAAAAGATTGATGAAATCCTAGTATGAAAAACTTCATAAATCTTATGATTTAGAACACGAACTAAATTAGTTTTTCTTTTTCCATATTGTTTCTTGATTTGTGTTGTGTAGTACTTTCACCAAGTAATGTATCTTAGTTTATTTATCTATTTTGATACATACATGTGTTTGAAGTTCTTCTCATTTGGACAAACATGACTCTCCTATTTTTAATAAAGTGGATCACCAATCTAACTATGATCTTCTCATGATCATAGAACAATTACTAAAATGCTACTGGTTGCAAAATGACTACTATAAACATTGTCTTTTTTTAATGCTAAAAAATTGATACAACTCCAAGTATGGAAACTTTGTAAATGTTAAGATTTAGAACATGAATCAACATAAATGTCATAAAACATGCATGATATTTTAAGCCATAGAAAGAAACAAAATATAACTAATCACAAACATTTATTCGTCCTAAAATTGGAAAAAAATGTAATTTTAGCCCTCAAAGTTCGGATCGTGGTCCATCTTGGTTCCCAAAGTTTCAGACAAAACACATTTAGTTCTCAAACTTTCCAATTTCAAACAATTTAAATTTGAAAATTTTGTCAATTATAAAAGGAAAAAGTCACATACAAAGCACCGTGATTGTTATGTCTCAAGTTTCAAACTTGAAAAAAAAATACAATCTTAGCCCTCAAAGTTTGGGTCAAAGTCTATTTTGGTCCCCAAACTTCTAAACAAAACGCATTTAATCCTCAAAGTTTTAAATGTCTACTAATATAGGACAAATTTGAAAATTCTATCAATTATCGATGAAAAAGGTTATGTGCATTGCACGTAACTGTTAAATCTATCTTGGGATATAACACGTCCCAATCGATTTTAACCCATTTAACCATATTTTTACTTTTTTCTCTGACTATGAACACATAACCATTCACCATTTTTGTCTATATTATAACACTTCTCATGCACGTAACTGGTAAATCTAACTAGGTTATAACATCTAACCAATTTCAACCCATTTAATCTAGTGTTAAAAAAGTTATATCTAAAGAAAGGATAATAATAACACAATAATAATTGATTAATATATTAAAATAATAATTTAATTCGAGACTAATATTTGAGGTATAGTACAATAATAGTATAGAATTCACTTTTATAGAATAGTGAAACTCATTTATTGATGATAATATTTGGAATGTTTACTAAATTTGGTGTCGTAAATAAAAGGTCAATATTTAGTTGTAAATATTGAACAAGATTAAATAATTAATATATTAGTTCAAAGTTGTACTAAGCAATCACTTTTACAATATTTTTAAATTAGCGACAGATTTTTTCACCGTTAATATTTTGTAAATATTTTAAAATATTAATTACTAATGGATTTTTTTGTCATAGATATTATTCTTAATAACAAAATTTTTCGTCACTAAATTTAGTAAAAGAAAATATGTCACTAATTTAAAGTTTCCACAATGTCTCAAAACGAAATTTAGTAATCAATTTGCCGACGGAAAAATCCATCACTAAAATTCCGACAATAGAACCGTAGCTATATTTTACCAAATAGGCATTTTCGATGGACGATTCCGTCGAAAAATTCTTCATTAAATCATTTAGCATTGGTTTTTGGCGAAAATCCATTATGAAAACTGTTGTTCAACGGTTTGAAATCGATTGGGAAGTGTTATAATATAATCAAGAATGGTGAATAGTTAGGCATTGATTCAGAGAAAAAAGTGAAATTATAGTTAAATGACTTGAAATTGGTTAGGTCTGTATTATATACACATCTAGATGTGTATAAGAGACAGTTACAAACACGTGACTGTTAAATCTCAAGTTGATAAATGTTGAAAATGTGTCCTAAATTGGTAGAAATTAAAAATGTTAAGGATTAAATGTGTTTTGTTTAGAACTTTGGGGACCAAATTAAACCATGACCCAAACTTTGAGGCCCAAAATTGCATTTTCTCACATTTGGAACTTGAGATTTAACAGTCACGTGTTTGTAATTAATGGAATTTTTTAATTTATCCTAAATTGGTAGAAATTGTTAAGTTTGAGAACTAAATGTGTTTTGCATGAAACTTTAGGGACCAAAATGGACCACTATCCAAATTTTGAGGGCTAAAATTGTTTTTTTTTCCTCCAAATAAAACATTAGATTATATCAAAAATATTTCAAATGGTTTAATAGAATAAACTTCATGTGCATACAAAACACTGTATTTATTCATTGTCAACTTATATATACACTCACAAAAATTTTCCATTGATTTAAATTATGTGGCTCAAAGAAAATAAATTTTTTAAAAAATGAAAAATAATAATGACATCAGCAATCCTTCGTCATCTTATAATACGAGCACAACTCACAAGATTTTTTATCTCACTCCCTGTGTCAAATCTCTTATCTTACCTTTTGAATGCTTTCCACGTCTACTCTAATTTGGTTATTATTGCTAGTAAGTAAAAATACACATGACTACATCTAGAAGTGGAATAGAGAATGGAACCAAAAGTGTAATGATGAATCCAAAGCACAAACAAAGATAGACACATTTCAAAAAGTTCCAATATTTTTTGGCTTTTATTTTAAGAACTCTCACAAAACACTCACTCTCCAGACTCCAGCCTACTTACTTTATGTGCTTTCTTGTGTGAATCTTTCTTTGTCTTTTATCTAACAACTCAAGTTGTAACACTCATTCTTTGTTTAACTTTTTCTCAGGCGTTATACAGATGATTCAACTTTAGTATATATGACTCCACAAAACATTCTTTGGTTTCAACTCCATTTCAAGACTAAGAAGTCTGCTTGAGAGCTTCTATAAATAGCTTATTTATTAACATGGTTTCGATTCGTCACGTAGGTTACTCAAAGGGAACACTAGTGAAACCCCATTACCAAAAGGATGGAATCTTGTTCATCAAGTGAAACCGGATGGGGAGATCATCAAAGTATACGTGCATACATGTTTTATATGTTGAGGTTGTGAGAAGAGATATAAATGTTGGAACACACGAAGTTTTTTTTTTTTTCTTTTCCTTCGGTGTGAGAATATTGTTTGAAGATAATATAACTGTTTGAAAATATTGTTGTAGTATATGACCAATCCGTAATATATCTCAAGTGTTTAAAAACATAGTTCTTTAAAAAGAACTAACTTCAATAGTTGTTTGTCTAATTTTAACGTATAGTTGGTTGTATCTCAACTTTAAATGATCATGGAACAAATAACTCTTCCTTGAATTAATTAGTTTAGTGGTCACAATTAATTGATTTAAAAAAGACAGAGATAGATGGATGAAGGAAAAAAGAAAATCAAATAAGGATATGCAATTAGGAAAAATTTAGAGTAGTTAAAAAAGATTTTAACTGATATTAGTTACCAGAAATATCCTTAGTATCAGTTATTGAGCAAACATAGGTGATGACATACTGTGAGGGCTATGTCTGCTTATACACATCTAGACTAATTTAGTTGCAAAATAAAACTTTTTCTTTGTTAATCTTAATAAAAATGCAAATAATTAGCATCTAAAATAATCTACCAACGTACAATGCACAAACTCTTAGACTAGTATAGAAAAAATAAGTAGGTAAGCAATGTCAAAGACAACATAAATTATGTAAATAAAATCATACTATTAAATATTCTAAAATAATTGCATATAAGAAAAGTTTAAGAGTTGTAACGTATCATAATCATATGAATATTAATTTACTTCATAGAATACTTAAAAAATGTTCCCAAAAGCACAAGTCAAAAATTTAAAAATAGAAGAGTAGTAATGTAAAGTAAAGCTTTATATGGAAAATCAAATCATTTTTTATTTATGAAAAAATAAAACGGACGATCCGAGTGCCTAAAACAAATAGTTGGAACCAAAATCGTTGCCTTAATTTTAAGGTGTTAAAAGACAGGTCACATCTAAAAGTGAATTATAAATTGTGTATTTCTACTTTACACAAAAACAACGGCAAATCATGTCAAAATTACCTTGTAACTGAAAAAAGAAGGGATCTCTTTCTTCAACCAAAAATCTTCATAAATTCCATATATTCTTAGGCAAAAATTACACAGTTTATAATGATTTTGCATGCTTAATCAAGAACTAAAAGGTAACAATAAACATTAAATACATGAATCCGCATATCTAATTATATTAGTCAAAAAGTGACCCATGCATGAATTTAACATTCAATACATGAAATTTTTATATGGTCTGGACCCCTTGGTCCATGTAAGGCGATATGGCCTTACATAGAGCAAGAGATCTATATGCTATTATATGGATGGCCCATGCAAGAAGTTCTCTGGTAATCACTATAGCTCATGGCTTATCTTAAAATATCTATACTCTTTCATCGTGTCCGAAAAATAACCAAACACGTTACACGTAAAACCACATCACCTCATCAATCTCTTGTGAGGTGATATGACCTTGCATAAATCAAGGGATTCAAGACACTATTAAATGGATCGGTGTCCATACAAAAATTTTTCCTTTGATCACTAAAGCTTATGTATTATCTTAAAATATATGTACTTTTTCAACGTGTTGTGTATAATAATTATCCAAAAAAATGCCAATCACAAATGAAAAATTAGAATGCTTAATATGATTGGCTTATATGACTAACTAGTCCTATTAGTTAACAGATAAATAACATTGCTTAATCCAAAAGTCAATGTGAATTACCTACACGAGAGGTTCCTAAATGCCATAATTAGTCCTATTATTTTAAGGATAAATTATCTTGCTTAATCCAAAAATCCTACACACACACACACACACACATATATATATATATTGCATGCATTCAAGAATAACCGTTATTAATCACTAGTAATCACAACTTTCTACAAGAATAACCTTCATTAATCACAACTTTCTACCACATTTACTAGAAAAAAAAAATCTTAGCTTCAAATATTATTTTCTTGGGCAGTTTTTGTGATAAATATATTAGTTTCTGATTGACATGACTATGTTAAAATGAACATGAAGTGGAAGAAATACAAGATTCTTGGGGCGGGATCGTATGGGATAGTGTATGTGGCAATTCCAGATGTCTCATTTTTTCGTCAAATCTGATGGTTGTTGTTACGTCAGCCGACATAAATCATTCATCATCTTTGTAAATAGAAGGCATGTACTTGAGTGAATTGAGAGGATATCCCAATATCATTAATTGTTTTGGGAATGATATTAGTGTCGAAAATGGCAAAGAAGTATACAATATACTTCTTGAATATGCACTGGGTGGCACGCTAGATGATTTGATAGAAGAAAACAAAGGCTCTGTAGGTGAACCTTTGTGGCTTGTTCGTGGACTTCATTGTGCGACTTATTCTCAACTTAATCAATGACAGAATAGAAAAATGAAGGTTCAAGATGGGAGAGGAACCAAAAGAATTCAAAGTTTGGTCAGCAAAATTTTTTGTTATGTTGATCTGTCTGCAAGTTGTTTTAATATATGTCTTGTATATATATGGCCTAGTCTGTCTGCAAACTAGAACAATGTTTTATTTCTTAGGGAGTAATATCTGCAAATCAGGAAAAAAGATTAGGATGGGTTACTTTGGACTTGCCAAGAAAGTTGGGAGTTTGTACTACCTTAATAGGGAGGAAGATGGTAATTTAAATATTTTGCATGATCATCAATGAAGAAAGTATTTGCTCTTTTGTACAGATTACTAATTTTTGTTTTGTACTAATATATTGCTTAAAGGCAAATTAAGTTCAAGAACAAGTAACATCTTAGCATCAGATATATATGTAGCAATTCATTTAGCATCAAAGATCAATTCTACTTGCTTTTTACCCTCCATAATGTATATTTTAACAATTCATTCAGCATCGGAGATCATCTACCTGTCTCAACCCCTTGTCTTGCCACTACCGCTTATCCTTCCCAAATGCAAAAATCAATGCACATCTGCTAACTGTATTTGTTTTGCCTGATACGATGAATAGTACCTCACTTATTAGGAGTCTAAATGAACTTACATCTACAGCTAATAGGGGAGATTATAGATTCTATCTGCGTCATGTTCGAAGTAATTTGATGACCAAATACAAGAATGTGGAAGTGAAGAAGTTGTGTTGGTCTCTTGGTGTCAAGATACAAATGCAGAAATGGAATAAGCACCAACAAACGATACAGCTTCAAAATCCAGATGCTCGGAGATATCTGGCAGATATTGGCCTTGACCGCTGGTGCCTTGCTCATGATGGAAATTTCTGATGGGGAATACACACTACAAATACTTTTGAGAGCTACAATAACATCTTGCGAGGGGTAAGGCTAAGAGATCAAGGATATAATTGATAGTACATTCCATAATGATCGGTATAAATTATTTGTTGATAACATTGCACGGGGTGAACATTATCGCACATCAATTACACCAATGAATTGAAAAAGGTTGTTGGCTGCAGACCAAAAAGATGGAGGAACACAGTCATGATTTTTTATCATTCCACTAATATCTATAGAATTAAGACACCCCATCGTGTGACTGGATGTGGTGTGCAATGTACAAACTATCAATTATATACATAAGACATGAACCTGTGGTAAATGAAAAATGTATAGGTTCCCATGCTCGCATGCGATGGCAGTTTGCAGGTTTAAGGGTGATGAACCTACTCAAATAGCTGCGGAGCAGTACAACACTCGCATATATCAAGAGCAATACACCGTAAGTAGATTTGTCCCGCAATCTAATCCAGATGAGTTGCCTCCTATTCAATGACAATTACGTGGTGATGACAGTATGTTCATAGACCATCAGGCAGACCGGGTACGTGCAAGACACATCCACAACGAGATGGATATTAGGGATCCCTATGAACCCAAAAGGTGTACATCAGCCAGGGCATAATCCCAAAGTTGCCCTTCGCGACAACAGTGATTTGTCTTTTCTATTGTATCGTTTATGTAGTTGTTGTTTTCTATGAATGTAGTTGTTTGCTTTTTATTTATTCATTTATCAAAAAACTTTGTATTATCAGTGATTACGAAGACATGACCTTTCATGGTTTGAATGTAACTTTTAAAACTTATGGAATTAAATGCCTACTATCTATAGGGTTAATGTTTCACTCTTTCCATATCACTTTGTTAGGTATGGATGATCAGTTGCGAGAGTTTGTTCATCCTGGACCATATATAGATGATATTATATCACCTATGATGCTGCATAGGGCTAGATTTATTTTTGGCAGTTTAATCGCTAATAACTCAATATGCATAACTGGCTCCAAGTATCTGCAGAATGAGTAGTGTCTCTACCCGTCACGGGCGGGCTAATAACTCAATGCATAAGTTTCGAGGGTATCGCATCTTTAAAACGTATTTCAGTGGACCATACTTTGATCACTAGTCTTGTCGAGCGATGGCAACCTAAGACGCATTCTTTTCATCTGCATGTTGGAGAGGCAACCATCACATTATAGGATGTAGAGGTATTTTGGGGTTTACATATTGATGGACCGCCCGTGACGGGTAGAGACACTACTCATTCTGCAGATACTTGGAGCCAGTTTATGCATTGAGTTATTAGCCTTTATGCCTACCAGATCAGATATTGACGGTGGTTGTTTGAAAGTTAGATATTTGTCTGCAGCATTAGATCGTCCCCTTCCCGATGATGTGACTGATGACATGTGTCAGCAGATGGCACGTATATATTTACTTGTATTTATTGGAGGCCTTTTATTTCCAAACAATTCAGGCAACAAAGTGCCATTACTGTATCTATCCTTGCTTCAGGACTTGGAGACTGTGGGACGTTATAGTTAGGGATCAGCAGCTTTAGACACACTGTATCACAGCATGTGTGATGCTACCTCACCCAAAACTAGAAATATCTGCAGACTAGTGCTATTACTAATGGTATATTTGAATACTTTACATTCATTTATTGTATACTTCCTTCATAATTTATAAATCTGCATACTAATTAAATTACAGTCTATGGGATTGGAAGCGCATGCCAACACTACGTCCTAATACGGTTAGATGTGCACACCAACTTCACCTAACATATGGATCTAGTTGCTCTATATATATTTTGTTAAACTCTTTAATTAAACATGTTTACATTAGACTTGATATTTATTAATTTTCTATTAAAGGTGGGATGTTGCATTTGATTTGCGCAATACTCCTCGTCATGTCTTATCTGTTTTTCGAGATCAGTTACATAATTTGCGACCCAATGAGGTACATCCGTCGATTACATTTCTTTTGGACTTTGTCTTCGTCATATTTTGTTAATTTACTTACTTTTTGTTGAATTGTTTGGTATTAGTTTATATGGCAGCCATTCCTTGATGAGGTACTTGACATGCTTCCCCATTATTCCACTGCTGGTCGTGACATATGGCGTGCAGTTACTTATTTGATATGTTGAGAGATCGTGGAATGTTACCTACCTCATCGGGTTATGCGACAGTTCGGGTTGTACCAACCCATACCAAATCAGAGATTGATTGGTAATAAATGTGCACTTCATTTGATAGACCGCCGTGATCGAGCAAACAAATATTAAGAGTTACCCATTACACCTAGCTTATATAGATATATGGGGGGCAAGAAGGGATACAGTTGAGGTTGGTCTCCCATGTGCTGATACTACACATGCATCACATGATTATATGCAATGATACTGATCGAGAACGGTGTTCTATATATCCAATCCGAGTCATTGCCCTACTTTTCTAGAGGGATACCACGGCGATGGTGCGTGTATAGATTATCTAGTAAGTAATTATTCATTTTTTGTTACTTTTTTTCTTTTTCAAATGACTTTAGTAATACTAATTTTAACTTTTATGGTAGATGGACTCTATGGCTAAATTGTACTACATGTTGTTGGACCACCTGACTGAGGACGATGATTCGGATACCAGTACTTGGGCACAGATCAGACACTTTGCTTCTGAGTCACTCCATGCAGTAGGCAAATTAAGTCGTCTTGATTTTCGGCCTGGTCAGTTCCGGGTTACGTTCGACATCCACACCAGATACAGGATCCACATAGAGTAGATCAAGCTCTGCAGCAAGGGGGCAACACGGTGGTGGTCGTCGCCTTCATCGAGTTCCATCGCCTTCGTCAAGTTCCATCGCCTCGGCCCCATGTAGATGTTGGATCCCCTCATGTCAATATGCAATTCAAGGGTGACACTTCACACATACTTTCGCCAATGCGCACTCCGATGGGACCATCATATTTTGGACCGTCGTCAGTGGTCCAGATCCGGTTCATACTGGTCCTAGTGTTTCAAATGAAGAATATGAACTTGAACAAAACATAGTTTGTGATCACAAATTGCTTACCCTACTCAAGAGCAGCCACATCACAATTTTATGTCCGTCGGTCAAAAAGGGTTCCTAAACCTAGAAAGTGTGGTACGGGGGGAAGATTTGGAGATCATGGACATTGACATATTTTATTACTTTTGGCAATCATGTGTGATTGATGTCTGCTATTTGTATATCATTGTTTGTCCTTGTCGGGTATTTTTATATTATTGTTAGGTTTTTATTTCTATTTTTTAGCCCTTGTCGGGCTTTTACCTAGATGGATGTTTGTTGCCCTTATTGGGTATGGTTATTGGCAAGGAGAATGTTCGTAAAATAGGGGAAGTTATGTCAAAATTTTATCAAAAAATATGATAAATTCATAAATTTACTTTCTTACAAGATTTCATTCGTATAATACTTCCTTAATGTTAGATTTTATGATTTAAAGATAACGGTTTAGTATTCCTATATATCGTATTAGGAATTAGAGGAGAATCGAAGAAGAAAATAATGGCTCTTTTCGATTTATACCTCCTCCCCTATCGAATTCTAGATGTGGGTGCCAGGTCAGCAATTTTTTAAATGAAAAAGTTTAGGCTTGCAATCAGTCATGACCCATCAACGATTTTTTTCCAGTCTCAAAGATTAAATAGCTTTGACCTCGCAATATTCAGTGAATTTTTTTTTAATAATTCAATTTTATTTTTCGCACAGCTCGCATTCAAAAAATGCGAGCTTACTTAACTCGCATTTCCTAAATGCAAGTTCATCCCTGATGGATATATGGTTTCAAATTAGCATCAAAAAAGAATAATTTTCAAAACAAATACAATTTCAGAAATTTCTCCCTTCTAGGTGACAGTTGCTTCGGTTAATTCTATCAACATCTTATTGTCTATATCAGCAAGACCCATCATTTATTTTTTTCCAGTCTAAAAGATTACTTTTAATATTAATCTACATGTTAAAATTTTATTGAATGTTCAAATTCTTGAATTTAAATTCTTGGTCGATTTATTTTCATCTTTTTAGATCTAATGATACATCGTATCTTTGTTTGTCACTTTGCATTGGTCATTTTACACAAATGCTTAAACCTGTCTCTTAGACAAGTCATATGACATCTTAACAAATTATTGCCGTCAATATGGCACTGTCTCTTATACACATCTAGATGTAGTATAAGAGATATTCACTTTAAAAAATTAAAAAATATTAAATGATATTTTTTCAACTTTTACCCTTACTATCACATTAATGAAGAGAGAATTATGTAATTCGAATATTAATACTAAATGATAATCGCACATTAGTCACTTTAAATAATTTTTTTACGAAATTGATGCAATTTAATATTTTTTTAATTTATGTGTACTAACTAAAGGTGATATAGGGGATGCAATTTCGGACACGACACGAATACGACACTAAATTAACAGGTTTAAACACGATCCGAATTTAATTGGGTTACTAACGGGTCAACCCATTAATGACCCGAAGTTAAACGGGTCGTGTCGTATCAACCCACGGGTTGACCCGATAACCCGTTATCTTATTGGGTAACACGACACGACCCGTTTAACCCGTTAAGATATCGGGTGACCCGATTGACCTGTTAATTAATTTAGGTAATTATAGAAATTAGACACAATAATACACTATTTAATAGCATATCGTGTCATTCGAGTCAACGGGTTAATTGTGGGTTATCATGTCATTCGGGTAAATTAAGTAACTTTTGCATTAGTGTTTAAAAGTTAACGGGTTAATGGGTCATGTCGGGTCAACCTGTTAATAATACATTCTTTAATAGCATAAGAGATGTATCGTGTCATTCGGGTCAACGGGTTAATTGTAAGTTATCATATTATTCGGGTAAATTAAGTAACCTTTATATTAGTGTTTAAAGTTTAACATGTTAACGGGTCATGTCTGGTCAACCCGTTAATAAACGGGTCATGACACGACATGACACGATACGAATGCTTAATGGGTCATATCCGGATTGAGATTTTTCGACACAATCCATTGACACCCCTAAAGTGATATTTATATTGAAATGGATAGAGTATTTTCTAAATACTTCAACCATACATCAAACCCATCAATGATTAGTAATTCATTGTGATATTATCACTTAAAATTAATTTTAACAAGTGATTCTAAATTTATAAATCATTTTACTAATACCAAATATTCCTTCAAAAACAGTGGTAATCCTTAACATCACTATGCATTCAAAAATGCCTTCAGATCTTCTGGGCCAAAATAAATAACAACCCACTCCCTTTGCATTTGTTGGCCCATTTGATGTCTAAATGTGTTGTAGGTCTGTCTCTCTATGGTATTTTTAAGATTTTAAGATTAAAATGTATGAATAATTATCAAACTATTAAATTGTTACGTATAAATTTATTGAATTATTTTGACATGTACTTAGAATCATTCTATTATAAATTTAGTTACTAAACACATCTTAATGTGTATAAGAGACAGCCTTAAATTCGATTTCTTTCAGTTTTCTAGCAGACAAACAGGGAGGAAAATGTAGCAAAAACCAAAAAAAAGAAGACGCAAAACATCTCTTATACACATCTAATTACAATTATTGTATCTCATTTCAAACTGAGGAGGGATGTATTTTTCTCTATGGCTGGTAGACCATTCCCATTCACATTCAGGCAGCCACTTTACCAATGCAGGGCAATAGTCCCTCCTCAGTTTGTTGTTTCCTTCTACGCTGTCGTTTTCCTCTGACCCTTTAAAAACAATCCATCTTTCCTCTGTTTTACCTTAAAATCCAGAACAAATTTTACATTCAAGAAAAGTTCCCTGGTAATCTTTTCAAATTCAAACAACTTATTAGCTCTCCATTTGTATGTCTTTCACAGATTTTTTTTGGTTTTTGCTACATTTTCCTCCCTGTTTGTCTGCTAGAAAACTGAAAGAAATCGAATTTAAGGTGCACTCCCATTTGTGTATTTTGAGGTTTTTTATACCAAGAAAAAGTTAGCTGCCCTGATAATAATTTTTGTTACAATCTTGACACCCTTTTTTTCTTTTTCTTTTTTAAAAAAGCAACTTTTTTCCCCTTTTTTAGCTGAATAAAGGAGCCCTTTTTCTAGGAATAAAAAACCTTTTAAATGTTGAGTTATATTCGATTCTTGACAATGATTAATTCGTGTATATCACTAGTTTATTAATCTTGTTAGTCGTAGTTTTGTTAACATAAACTGAAAGATTGATTCTTTTAATGTTAATGATGTTCTTGTTTTGTCAGTTTCTTGAAGAATTATTAACTAAAATTCTTGTATTGTGTGTTTAAAGCTTTAATCTTTGAGACTGGAAAAAAATGTTGATGGGATCATGCTGAGGGGTTGCCTAAACTGCGCTCATCGAAGGATTTGCTGCTGGCTGACCCTGTATCAGAATTCGATAGGGATGAAGCAGCAGCTGATACAGTAGAAACGCCGAGGGAGATACTGTACTTAGCCTCATTCGAAGAACTTGCTACGAAGATTGTTCAGTATGATACGATTATATGGGTTTTGATATCTGCATTGCTGATTTTAGCTTGGGGAATTGGGATTCTTATGTTGATTTATCTGCCCTTTAAACGGTATGTGCTCCAGAAGGATATTGCATCACGCAAACTTTATGTTACTCCTAATGAGATCATTTATAAGGTAATGCTATATTTCATCTTCGGTTGCCTTTTAAGGTTGATAATAAATGATGGTATTATGAGATGAAAAAGAAGTATACATTTTTGTTGTACTTTGTTGAATGTAAAGGTGTCAAGACCTTCATTAATTCCTTTTTGGGGAGAGACAAAGATTGAAAAGCATCTGCCTCTGCATTTGGTGAAGACTTGATATTATCATTGAACAAGGTACCTCTTTGAATTTGTTCCGGTTTATGAGTCCCTTTTTTTAACTTTGGATATCAGCTTAATTTGTTTCCTTTTCCTACTTCCTGTTTATTCAAGTTTGAAGACGATGTTGCCTTTCATATTACCTACTTAATAATTGCTTTCTGAAATGAGTTTACTTTAGACTATTTATGGACAGTTCAAAGTTTGCAACTTTGATTTGCAGAGTGTTCTTGATTCTTGTATATGTTTTAGTGCAATGCATGTTTATCTGGAAACTTCAGGTTCTGTTTGGCTATTATCTGCTGATGACTATTCTTTTTGCCTAGACTAAAATCTGCTCACCCAGCAAAAAGCTTAGAAGGAAAAAAGTGCATATGTTTGCAAATGTCAAACGAGACAGTTTTCCACCATGATTAGCTATTTACATTATTGTTTCTGATTGCTCTTATATGTTTTCTGTTCATTTAAGGCTTGGAAAATACCTTCTGAATGGTAAGTACTCATTGAACTAGTAGCTCAAACTTTCATGGTTTATATTGGGTTTCTTGAAGCTTCATAAAAGGGAAAAACAAGTTTCATGAATACTAGGAAATTCGAATGCATGTAAAAGGAGAAAGAAGTCACCTACTAATTAGAGCTTTACGTTAGAAGACAAAACAACAGGGGAGATAGAAAAGTCACTATTGTGCTTGGTTGGAATATATATATAGACACACACACACATACAACCTTGATCAAATGTGTCAATACAGCATCCATACAACAAACCTCTACCATTATGAAGTGGATATAACTCTATTGGTATTAGCTAGACATTGCTTTTCTACTTGGTATGGCAGATAAGATGCTCTTAGCCTGTATCTTTATATAATTGTACTTGTAATTTTCTATCTTGACATGTATAGGTTGGTTGCAGTCAATGTATGGGATCCATACCTTTAGAATCGAAAGCGTAGTACATGGAAAGGCTGCTCCTGTTGACGAACTACAGGTGCAAGGGTAGTTTATAACCCTGGACATTTAAGAAAGGTAAAAGTTGCTGTTCCATGGGTTTCTACCATTTTGTGTTGAATGGGATTCAATACATAAGTTTATAAATGGGTTTGAATTTCACAAAGGTTATTGTAGCACAAGCTTCGAAGACTATACAAGAAGTTGGCAGAAGTTGGAAGGCTATTATTCACAATGTTGAAGGTGAAAATATGTCTCGCACAGAATCTTTGACTGAGAGCCCTACAGTAATGAGATCGCCATCTAAAAGTTGGAAGGTAAGATAAAACTTATAAATTTTACTCTTGCAGATCTTCTGTTGCCTTTTGAGAAACATGAAGACATTGAAGTGGTGCAAAATGCCAAAGGCATAACGTATGACATATAAATTGGTCAGGATTTAGTATAATTTGTCACCTAAATATGGACAAAGTGCTAAGACCTATTTAATGCTACAATAAATGTTTGAATTATACACTTCATTTAGACTTTGGTTTTAGTTATAGGAATATACTATATGGTACTAGATAACTTATGAATTTCCCTTTTCAATAACTAGATGTGTTTGATGGAAATTCAGATACCATAGCTCTTGCATACTGGTTTGTTTATAAGGTGATAACAATGTGGCACTCTGGCACTGCATTTTCTAGCTATGAAATGAGATGGAGTTTACTAATTGAGCGAGTAATTTGTAGGGGCAAGAATTCTAATTCAAGAAGGCATGACAGACCAATTAGACGGCCATAAACCTATAGACCCAGTGATATCAGATGAATGGAATGGTCAAGATTCAAGCAGAATTGTCTTCAATTCCAATGAAGGGATTGGACCAGTTGTAGTGTACATTGATAATTGCCTTTGTGGAAATGCCTATTCTTTGCTCTGGAGGACTCTAGTTTATAAGATAAACTTCTGTTTGCATGAGCTCTCTACTAAATTTTGCATAAGATTTTACTTTGCTTTTTGTGTCCCTGTGAAGTTAATGTGTCATTCATGTTCAAGAGCCTTTTGTCGTTTTTATTTGTAAAGAGCAATCATTAGATGTGTCCTGTTCAAATGGTTTTGCTCCAAATAATGCAACCATTTCTTACAAAACAAACAAGGACACACAGCCATTCCTTCTTCGACTTCCCATAGCTTCTAATCAGCTGCTACAAAATGAAGCTTCATTTTTCCTTTAGATAAACTCTTGATATTAGTATGTTTCTGGCAAATCCAATTTGTGCTTCTGAAACCATAAAATCGGTCCTTTTTAGGTCTCATGGAGTAGATATTGTGTGGTTTGAAACTTTCTGGTTAGCCCTGTTTGCTTGGCACATCTTCCTTGATTTATACTTTTTCTTCCTCCTTCCAACCATCACCACTCTCCATTCTCCTGGTGAATCAGTTGACCGTGTAGGATGCATATATTTTTCTCCTGAAATACCTGTCCTGTATTAATAGGTCACAGACGTGTGATTAGGCAAAGGATGAAATATTGTCTATTTGAAGATAGTAACAAGCTACAGAATCTATAGAATTCAGGCAACTTGTGGACTTGCTTACAAGTTAAGACATTTATGTTAGCAATTCAATGCATGTCAAGGCGAAAAGGGACCATATGGAAAAGACTGGTCATTAGTTGGCCATGGCCTGCAATATGACTGTGAAACACTAGCACGAGGTTTAGAGCTGAGAATTTAAACCTTCTAGTGACACACAAGGTGGAGAATCTTAGAGCAAATGGTTAGATTTTCATCTTGAGAATTTAAGTGAAGCCAATGTGAAGGTTAGATTTTATCCGAAATTGTCTAATTTGAACATATGACGAGAATTCAGGCATTTTTGAAGTTCTAAATGGTAAAAATTAAGAGCCTATCTTTGTAGTATCATGTTGGCCATAGACATGGTCTGTTTAAAAGTTTTAAGCAGAGATAGACGTTCTTATAGTGGTATTTCAGATGAGTTTAGTTTCTGAAGTGACAGATGAAGGGTATTCAACTGTGAAGAAGGCAAATGACCATTGATACTGCATCTACTAGAAAGTTTTTGTGAGATAATATATTTGTAGGTATCTTGGTTATACATTTGGAATACTGAGTCCTCAAAATTTGGTTGATGATGGTTGGATGAACAACAAAGTGGTGTTTGTTTTATCATTTTATAAGCATGTAGCACCTGTTTCTAGCAGTTGCTTATTTTATGCCAATTATCTTGCAGATGGTTGGTTCTCCACGCCGTACTTTAATGGAGCACCGAGGTGCAGCACCTTCAGATATGCTGTTGAATAAGCTTGAAGAAGTCAACAAATCAGTAAAGGTCAGTATGTATCTCCTTATACTACTTTTGACATGTTTTGATTTCTTGGAACTCCTCGGCATGTTTGTTTGCCACTTGTCTACCTATTTGAGCTGCTTTATGAGAGCAAAGGCTGCCGCTGAACTCGTCACAAGATTAGGGTGAAAACTATATAATCAAATATCTCTCGGCCTTTGTTTTCTACCGGCTATAACCTTACGAGGATACATCATCTGATTAGGAAGGAGTTGTCTCGTCTGAACTAAAGTTGGAAGCTACGGCATTCGGTTGAGTAGAAGAAACTTATCTTTACATTGCATGTGTGAAGTGACTTTGGAAGAAAAGGGAGATTGAGTTTGTTTTACCTTTCGTTTTAAATTTATTCCTTAGTATGCAGCAAAAATGTGATGCTTCGGTTTGCTTTTTTCTAGCATTCGTTGCATTCTGTATTCCAGCACCACAAGGCAACTACCTTGATTTGGTTGTGCTACATGTCTAAATTTGGTTTTTGCTAATCAATGTAGTTCTTTTGTCGTGAACAGAAAATCGAGTTGCTTGTAGAGAAGTCTCAAGGCTCATCAAGAATGCAGCCAAGAAAACTTGCTTTTGATTAGCTTGCCAGGATGTGACCATAGGAGATCACTGGAGGGATTTGCTGTGTAATGTGAGACTTTTTCAATGAAGAAAAACCATGGGATACTTGTGTATGAGGGCAGGAGCTGAAATTTTTTTTCCCTTTTTAAATGTAAATTATATTGTGTTCATTTTCCTTTTCATATTTAGAGTATTTGGAAGGATATTTGTATAAGACTCTTAAGACCTTAAAACTTGGGGGCTAAAAATCGAAACTAGGAATTTTTGTGGTACATTCATTGGAAAATTAAGAACATAAGTATGGCATTATTAATCATCATTAATCAAATAATTATTCATTTGGTTGGAGATAAAATTTTATACATTTTACAAATTCATGTACCATTATACAATAATGACCAGAGACAGAATTGGCAAGCAAAGATTCAAGCAATTGTCTATTTGTCTCATCGATGTATAAGATCAAAAGAGAGGAAAATCGAAGTAATTGTTCTATTTGGACAGTTAATTATTTTTATTTTTTTCTAAATAACACAACAAAATTTTAACAATAAATACTGTTCAAACAAAATTATTGTTTTTTATATTATCTTTTAAATAATATTTTTAAGTGCAGTTGACTTCTATGTAATCTGTTATATTTGGAAATATAAGGAACATGAATGTAGTTTTGGAAAAAGAAAAAAAAGAATAATATTTTTAAATCATCACTTAAGTATATTTTGGACAATCTTATAATGTACTATAAATAATGACTACTACAATTTTGTACTTCATAATTTTGGCTTATAAACATCTAGATGTGAGCCAGTTATTGCTATATATGTTTGTACAAACATTGTAAAAATTCATAGAAATTATAGTGAACAAATTTTACAATATCACATGATTTAAAAAATTATATTATATAAATATTTTAAAGTCAAAAAATTTTATAATTTTGTAGCTAAAAAAATTTATAGTTCTGTATAAATCATGTAACCACATCTAGCCCTAATTGAACACATCCTAATTGATTAAGACTTGATTTCTTTGTTTATACTCTACAAAAATTTTACAATTCTTTTTAAAAATCATTCTCTTATACTTTAAATATTTTAAAAAAAAATTACGGATTTTGTTCTAATAAAAATCTTATAAATTATAATAAAATAATTTCTATAAAAGTACGGTTCTGTAACACTTTAAAGTCAATGGAATACTTCTTTTAATTCTACTGTTGGAATGTTAAAAAAAAAATGTTGGCAGCTAAATACGGGAGAAATACAGAATAAACAAAAATGGGGAGAAATACAGAATAAATAAAAATGGTGAAAGAAAAATAGAATTAATAGTAGTAGTAATAAATAAGCAGCTCAGGCCTATCAACTTTCAGCTCTCATGGATTTCCATATTGAAATCTCCGAGTCTGATGCGTGGATTATTCATCATCATCATCGCATCGCAGATGAAGAACATATTGCCTTTTAATTATTATAATAATCACATAATTATAGTACAAAATAAAATTCTAACTTTGATTTTTTATTTTTTTTACCACAATTAAATTGCTAAACACAAAAAAAAAAAAAAAAAAATCGAATATAAAGAAATAGAGATCAGAGGTTGGTAAATGGTTGTCGGTCACGGTAAAATCTGAAACACGGACCAATTAGTTCCTCATCATATCTCACCACCATGGTTAAAAATAAAATAAGGAAAAAGTTAAAAAATAATAACCAAAAATAAAAGGATTAATAATGTCTCTTATATCATCAGAGACTTAAGACAAATAATCACTTGTGAAATCATTTTGTTGCAGATTTTTTTCTTCATCATCTGATATTACTTCGTTCCTGAAATAAAAAGAAATAAAAAAAATAAAAAATAAAAAAATAAAAAAAAATAAAAAAAAAAAGAGTCAGATTATTGCAGTATTTAACATGAAAGATGAACCTATTGTGACCAGAAGACTGAGTTTTGGAGGTTTATATATAGGTTGAAGGCTTTAAGTTGAAGCCCTAGTAATACCACAAATGGGCCTCAATGAAATTGGGCCTAACTTATTATCGAACAAAAAGCTTTTTATGGAAAGGTGAACGAGCCCAATCACAAACACTCGTTGGACCAGATATTCTTTCTTTCTCTTTACGACCAACGTGACTAATAAAAAAAATTTATTATTTTTTTATATCATTTATGATAATTTTTTTTTAACAATAATATTTATGCAGTTGAAATCATGACTTAATCTATGTGAAATTTTTCAAACCTATCTAGTCTCCTAAACTATTTTTAATCAAGAAAGGAAAAAAAGAAACGAAAATGTGCTTAATGTTACCAAAATAAAATTATTTCTCAAAATTAATTTACTTATTAAAATTTCACAAAATCACCGATCTAGAATTTAAATATTTAATTAAATTTCATTTCTTTTAAATGATTTGGTAACGTTCTGATTTTATTATTTTTGTATAAATACACCAAAATAACTATAAGCAACAAGACATAATAATTTCTTTTCATCCTTTATCTCTATCGACCATCATTTGCGTAATTTTGCAAAAAAGTAGACTTAACTTGAGTTTCACATTTCCTTTCCATTCCCAATGAGTAGAAATTTTTATTCCCGGGTTCCCAAAAAAAAAAAAAAAAAAAATTATACATTCCTTATACTGATGAAGTATCACAAGAAATAAAAAAAAATTATGTGAATTGAATTTATAGTATAATGTAGTTTCATAAATTAATTAATTCAAAATACATCATATTAATAAAAATGATGTAACGTTAATTGACATAGTAATTTTTAAATTAGAATTCAGGATATTATATTCTATTCTATTTATGTAATAATTATAGTGATAATTATTTGCAAAGTAACCTCTATAAATCTCCAGCTCCTCTTATTATCAAGAAAGCACTGAGGATTTGAAAACCCAATTTGAGAATTAAAAGAGAGCAATGAGCAGCAGCAACAAGAAGAAAGTGTTAATAGTGGGAGGCACAGGCTACTTAGGCCAGCACCTATTACAGGCCTTGACACAGAACAATCAAGAAACATCAAAATATGCTCTAGCATTTACCCACCACACCACCCTTCCTCCCCAGACATTGTTGGATGCCATTCCTCAAGCTCTCCCTTTCCATGTTGATTTGCAAACTGGCCATGGATTTGATGCAATATCTCAGCAATTTGGGCAGGTCAGTAAACAACTTTTCTTTGCTTAAAAATCTCAAGGCATTATTTATAGTACATCGGGACATTTATCAAGGTAGGTCTTTGCTTCTGTTTGAGGATTCTTGATTTAATTATTTATTTAGTACCATATTTACATCTGGGTTGTAAGAAATTTTTATGATTCGATAATGTGTTTGTCGAAAAATTATCGAATGAGACCTGTTGAAGTTGTTTACCTGTCTAGTACTGAAATTTGGTTGTGGAACTGCGTTGCGAATTGCTGATTTTGTGTGCCAATTTGATGATTTTCAGCCGGATGTTGTGGTTAATTGTGCTGCACTTTCTGTTCCTCGTGCTTGTGAGATGGATCCTGCAGGTGCCATGTCTGTAAATGTGCCTTCAGCTCTTGTTAAATGGATGTCAAGCATTGGCGATAGCAAGGCACAATTCTTATCCATTTGTCCAGTGATCAAGGTAAGGATATGGATTCCATCATTTTGGTACTGTATTGTTTTTTCTTAGGTTACAAAGGTGTCTACATGTTTAGCCTGATCAGATTTTGCTAACTTTAAGAATTGAATACAATAAATCATTTGAATAGTATTTATTTGATCACCTGAATATTTGGTTATAGCTAATTTGAAGGACTATGATGTCTATACATAGCTGTCTCCACAATGACAGAATTAACTTAGATAGGAACTAAGAGATTTACATCCTGTTGTCTTTGTCTTCCCCTGATAAGAATGGTTATGACCTCATCTGGTCCTTGCCAAGGGGGTACTGGAATCTTGGAATAGTAATGCCCCTGGAACTGAGCATTTACTCAAAGTTGCTTATTTTTTAGCCAATGAATACTGGCAAATTAGGATCCTTTTGGATTATCTCTTATCTCAGAGGATATCTTGTCATGTTTAATTATTTTTCAATGTTCCACGAAATACTGCAAATAATCCCCAACCAAAAAAAAAGTCCCCTGATTAGTTGAAGTTGATTTGTACCTTCTTTTTTTTTTTGGTTTGAATTCTTCAGTTTATGAAGGGACAAAATCCTTCTACAAGGAAGATGATGAAACTATTCCTGTGAATGTTTATGGTAAATCCAAAGTGGCAGCCGAGCAATTTATTAGTACAAACTGCTCAAACTTTGCAATTTTAAGAAGCAGTATCATATTTGGTCCACAGACAATCTCGCCTGTTCCAAAGTCACTTCCAATCCAGGTGCACCTGAAGCACAATTTGTCTTTTAAATTACAATTTATCATTGAAATTTTCTTGCAAGTGTGATATTCAGGATTTTTTTTTCCTGTACTTTCCAACTCCCCAACTCATTTTGACGGTACAACTTTGACTCCATGGGGCCTTAGTTCTTGTTCAGCGATCTCTCTGCCTATGCTTTGTTATCATATATGCTAGTGACTCAGAAAAAGGCCGCTTTGCAGTTTCACTTAAGAGCTTAATCAAAACTTGGCAAAAAGAAAGTCGTAATGTAACTCATTGGTCTACATAATAGGACTCTAGCTACACCTTTGTTATAGAATTTTGGTGGGTTTGTCAAGTTGGAGCTGCTATGTCAGTATCTGATTTAGAGCACTATGTTATGGTTGTATCCTATAGGATTTTGCTGGCTCTTCTCACTCCTTTTGCTCGAAAAACACCAATGGACTTATAGCTGCAATACTCGATATATGCATCTTAGTATAAAGAGATTAGGCTGGAAGAAATGCCCATCCATTCTAGCTATCTTCATGATCTTTGCCGCACCTCTTTGTGCAATCTTGACTTTTCCCATCAAGTTTGTGGTTGTAGACAGCTAGATTCATACGTGGATTGCTGCATCCATGGCAATACTTGCTCATATGTAATTTTAGGCGCTCGTCATTTTAGTTGAACAGTCGAGCACTTCCTGGAAAACAAGAGAATAATAATGTTTATGTGAGCAATATGATGCAAGAAAAGTAGTGACGGAAAAGATCATTTCTTTGATGTCTATAGATTTTATTAGTCTTGAAGAATTTACTACTAGTCCCCACTTATTTAGAGTAATTTGTCAGGATGGAAGTTTTCTCCTTAGGCTGGATGCTGAAAGAATGGCTCCTTTGGACTACTTGAGAAATAAATTTTTCCAGGACAGTATGATAAGCATAAAATGCAACCATTGGGTGTATAATCTTACTTTTCCCCAGTTTATAGATTTAAATTGGATCGTCTGAATCTACGTTTTTAATTGATGACAAATGCACGAATGATGCAGTGGATGGATAGTGTCCTTGCCAAAGGTGAAACAATTGAATTTTTCTATGATGAGTATCGTTGTCCTGTTTATGTCAAGGACCTGGTGGCTGTTATAGGAGCAGACATCTAGATGGATCTCAGGTTTGACAAGCTTTTGATCCAATTTCAGCATTTGTTTTTTGTGGTACAAAAGGAACACCTTTCTCCACCTTCTCTCTTGTTGAAACTAGAAAATATAGCGATTTTTGCTACTAATTCTTGTGCTTTTATGGAGCTTTCTGCAGAGGTTAAGCAAATGCGCATGCTTCTAAATATTGGTGGGCCAGATAGGGTGTCCCGAGTTCAAATGGCTGAGGCTGTTGCGCATATTAGAGGTTATAACACCTCATTAATCAAACCAGTGTCTGCATCATCGGTATGCATATCTTCATTTTTTTTAAAACTTCATTGTCCCTGAAATATGAATTGATAATGGTCATTTTAAATGGACATTTCATTCTATGAATATGTTATTCGCTTAATTTTAATCAACACAAAATGTTTTCACTGAGAAGGAATTGTGACTATGGACATTATTGTTGTTTCCTCCTTGCCTGAGAATTAGTTTGAGAATGAAATGTTATATTTTCAGGTTGATCGTGGTGTCAAGTCCCCTGCTGATATATCCATGGATATCACTAAACTTATCCGGACACTTGGTCTTACGCCTATTAACTTTAGAGATGGTGTCAGACGAGATCAACACTGGAATGCTGAACTCCATTCCAGATGGTCGTGAATTGTTACTTCCTCAATCATTTATGACTGACTGCAGTAGACTAGTAATCTCGCATCGATGGTTAATGTGGAACTGTTAGATGGTGGCTACAGTAATTGGCCTTGAAAAGTGCCACTGTTGCATATGAAGTGTATCATTGGAGACAAATCATTTCTGTTTTATGTCGAGGAATAACACTACTTATTTTTTTCTTGCTTGTTTGAGAGCAGATTATTATTTTACTTTAGATTGCTTTGTCAATATAGAGTATCATATCATAATATAGGCATGTAGAAGAAAGTAAGATGACTAAACAGTTCAGAGAGTTTTTGTTCCCTTGAAAATATTCAAGATCCTTGAACTCTTCGTCTCCACCATGCTGTTTTACTTGGAGAATATGAACTCAGAGAATTATTCCGCTTTTGACTGGTTCAAAATTATAGGATCAAATCCATTTCATTCATGTTACTGATTTATGCATACTGCTTTATTTATTCTTCTGGAATGATATATTTCCCAGCAAACTAGACATCAACTTCCTTATTTAGTCAGCTAATGTTTGTGAGGTTTATGATTTAGCAATATAATAACATGACCTAGATGACAACGAAGTGTGCGTTAAATGGTAAGACGCTTCCCTATGATCTATTGGTCATGAGTTTGAGTCACAAAGAGGTAGGGGAGAAGTGTTTTTTTTTTTTTTTAAATGATCTAGATTATCATGATTGATAGTTTGTCAATTTTTCGCTTCAGTCACTGATATTACGCCATGAATAAAGTTAGCACAATTCATATTTTCCCCGTATTATTCACATAATTGATTCTCACCCATGAGAAATCAACTTTCTCATTCCCTGGGTCTGTGCTAATATCTAGATCTTCGTTTGGAAAATATACTTATATAGATAAGTCAAATGCTCAAAAAAGTTTTGGATTGTTTCAGGATAGGTTTGGGAGCTCCTGTATCTGGCGCTCGAGTTATTACTGATTGGAATGCTGCAAGCAGCTGCAGAATGGTATCTTTTGATAACTCAATCACTTCAATTTTTCTTGTGGTGTTTTATTTTATATCATTTGGGTGAGCATATTTTGCGTTGCGTTCTGTAAAGCAAGATGGAATTTGTTTCTACCTGGCCAGGCCAAAGCTTTCTGTGCAATATGTCAAGCATTCTTCTCACTATCATCGTCATCATCATCATCACAAATTATAAATTCAAGTTGCGAAAACCTATTTTATTGTTGAATGCTCTCAGTACAAGTGGAAGAGCAAATTTAAACCTCCATGCTTGTTGAAATTTCAGCTTGGTGTAAAGTTTTTGTTCTTTAAATCAATTAATAGAAAGTTTATTTTGTGAAGAAATTTTGTGCAATAGTTGCAAATGTCAAAGGTTCAGAGTTTCTTTGCAGTTTTACTTCAACTGACACCATTGACACTCAGCCTCCTGTGTTTCTGTTATGTCTGGCTGAATCAGTGATTGCAATTTTTTAACATTTTGAAACTCAAATTATTAGCTATACAAGGACTTTGGAAGAGTTCTGCCATTGCAGCATAACTTTTAATTGCTTGTGCCAAAATGATATAGGTAAATCTTATATTTGATAGGGCTTTTCATCAACAACCCATTTCAGAGTGGGGGAATGTATGCAGTACCCAATTTGTTATTCCACAACTTGTTATCTCCAAATATTTTTTCTGCAAGATTGCAAATACTGAAATCTGTTCTAGGTAGATTTAAACATCATTTAAGGGAATTTACTTCTGTGAGTCGAAGCATGCAGAACTTGGGTGTTTGTGAGTGTGATTGGGCACAGGGAAGAGATCATTTTTTAGGTAATATCTTTTTACAGTAACTGCTATTGCTCCTACTTTCAGAGGATTTGTCTTCCTTTGATGAGTTGTATTTTGCATGTTTTATAAGGCACACTTTTTCTTCACATTTTTCATTGCACACGTTCTTAGTTTAAACAGTAACCGGAAAATTGTTCTTGAAAAACCTGAGTAAATGTGGAAATGTAACTTTCCTTCTTTGATTCTGCAGCCTTGCTTCTTATATTACAGATGGAGAAATTCAGAGAGGAATCTTGTATCCATCTATTGACAGGTAAATATCCTCAGGTCCCTGGATTGTATTTTCACGAGTCAAGGTGTTAAATCTTCTCAAATTTGTGAACAATAAACAACTGCACGTATCATATTCGCCTTGTGTACAAGTTATACTAAAATGCGAGGAAAAATAAAGAGAAAATTGGCGAGCAAGACCTCCATACATGCAAGTCTCATAATATTTGACAAGGTTTTGAGTTTTTTGAAGCTGTGTTGTTGACCTCATGAATAATCTTTGTATGGATATGCTATTCCATTAGTTGGTAGGTGTTGATGCATGGCGAATAGTACAACAAACAAAGCCTTAATCTTACTAAGTAGGGTCGGCTGCATGAATTCTGCTACGCCATTGCGCTCTATCATTGACTATACCCTCCTCAATTCTTAGATGGGCTAGTGCTATCTTTCTTACAAGTTATGCACCAAGTCTTTTTCGGTCTTCCCCTACCCTTCCTATGTTGACTACTGTCTCTAAAATCTACTCGCCTAACATGCGCTTCTACTGGTCGTCTTAACACATGACCTAACCGCCTTAAGCGTGTGTCTCTCATCTTCTCATCAATAGATGCTACTCCAATCTTCTCACGAATATGCTCATTGCGTATCTTGTCCATCCTAGTGTATCCACACATCCATCTTAACATTCGCATTTCTGCTACTCTCATCTTTTGCTCATGTGTGTAATTCATTGCCCAACACTCAGACCCATAAAGCATCGCTGGCCTAATTGCCGTTCTATAGAATTTACCCTTAAGTCATAAAGGAATTTTGCTGTCACATAATATTCTTACGATGCCATTCTCCATTTAGTCCATGAAATTGTATCGCATACACAACTCTCGATCTATACCACCATCACTCTGAAGAACTTATCCTAAATACTTAAAGTTTTCACTTATAGGTATCTCTTAATCTCCGATACTAACCCCTATTCCATTCCTACTTGCACCCTTGCTAAACTTAAATTCCATATATTCTGTTTTTGATCGACTAATTCTAAACTCTGTTGCCTCAAGTGTCTCTCTCCAAACCTCGAGTTTCACATTAATACCATCTTTTGTTTCATCTACTAACACAATGTCATCTGCAAATAACATACACCATAGTATTTTCTCCTGTACGTGCCTTGTAAGTTCATTTATAACCAATGCAAATAGATAAGGACTTAGAGCTGAACCATGGTGTAAACCAATATTTATAGGGAACTTTCGTGTCAACCCTCTTGGTGTTCTCACACTTGTAATTATATTCCTATACATCTCCTTTATTGATTCTATATAAAGGATGACTAAATTAATGTCTTTTGCTTCTATGATGATCAAATGGTTGTCATAATGGATCTAACAGTGTTTGTGTAATTGAGTCAATCAATTAGTAATTCTAAGATCATGTCTGGTTAAAACTTAGGAGTAATGACAGTGTGTAGTTATAGATTGCATGAAATCTATGCCTGACATAGAAACCAGCATAATGTGAAGTTGCAATGGAAACTATGAACCATTTCATCACGATGATGCCAAAATAATACACCCACTAAAAGTATGTTAAAAGCACTATGTGGCATCCTGTCCACAGTCCTCTTGTTCATGAGAAATGAACTTCTCATTAATACCACATTGTTTTGATGGGATTTTCTGCAGACTGTCATTTAAGTCTCTTATACTGATTTTAATGTTCTAAGAGACGTCCCTTTATTGGATTGTGTTGTCTCTTATAAACATCAGATGACTATAAGAGAAATGGTGAAAGAGGGCTAAGAGACGAGCCTTCAAATTTCTCTGATCTTAATTTGGCAGGACGCAAAGTCCTGTTGGTGTCCATTTCTTGGTGCATAATTGAACTTTTTAAGCACAAAACATGTATACATTACTTTCAATTAACTAGAGACAGTGTCCAGGATCAATTTGCAGCATTTGATTGGGTAAATCGAAAGATCCACGAGTTGAAAAAGTAGTTGCCAAGTCCCTATAATTGTGAAATTGCGGCTTGCAAGAGTTGGAGCAAAGGCCAAACAGTATTTCCCATCAGTACCAATGGGGATCAGGGTTTGGTTATCATCCAAGCCAAGCGGTTCCACATCTTTGCCTCCTACAGAAAACACATATTTGATCTGTGGGACATCAAGGAAATACAGAGTTGAAGAGATGTTGTAACAAGAGTCCAAAAAATCCTCCTTTGGCAAAGACTCTATCGATCTAGTGTGCCGCCTAAAAGCATCCCTGAATTTGTCATAGAATTCTTGAGGAAACCTGGATATAGCTGTTCCTGAATCTATTACTGCTCCTATCCTGCTATCTGCATTTTGTTCGGATTGATTCATCCTTAGAAATTCTGATCCTACGTACACGCCTAAGAGCGACACACTGTAATATACTTGTGGAATGTTACGAACAAATGGAATTCTCATCGTGTAAAAATTAGGAATTGGCAAATCATTGAAGGATAAAGTTGTTGATACAGTTGCAGTGTGAGTTTTAGGACAAAAGCTGAAACTTGTAGCAT
Source organism: Cinchona pubescens (assembly GCA_025175665.1). NCBI lineage: Eukaryota > Viridiplantae > Streptophyta > Magnoliopsida > Gentianales > Rubiaceae > Cinchona > Cinchona pubescens. The sequence continues at coordinate 62,324 of JANKKI010000145.1, read as the reverse complement.
TCATTTGACTGACGATTGAATATCCACTTGGGCCAAAACCCAATAGTCCAGTGTATTTCCTGCCTATGAATGATCCTGGAGCCGTATTCACGCATCCAAACAGAATGTTTTCAATCATAGTTTCTCCTCTAGTGGTTTCTAGTTTCTCATATGCAAGAATACCTTTCGGCACAGTGCCATCAATGTAGATCATTTTAAACTTACACCTGTTTTTATCATTCAAATCACAACCCTCAAAGACACCATCCGGACATTCATCCTTTCTTCGACAATCAACTTCACGATAGGATGATGATCGCGACGGTTCATAGCTGTAACTAGGGCAATATTTGCATGGCTTGCAATCCCACCATGCTAAATAAGAGCCGGTGTCAACCAATAGGTGAGCTCTTTGTGGTGGTGTCCCTACGTTTCATCATTATCCCTACGTACATCGAATTCTCATAATTGTAAGGAATATCTATTTGTGGAGACGAAGAGGCTAACATGAATATTAACCAATCGACCCTATTTGCATCACGAGCCAAACGAGATAAAATAAGAGAGTGGTAATCTTTGTGAGATGATTTGATGAAAATATCAATGTCATACATAGGGATACTCATTGATGAGATGGTGGGTGGTGGTGATGATTCTTCTTCTTCTTCTTCTAGTTGGCTTGCATCAAAAGCCATGAAATTTTCTATGGCTTGTTTGGTTTCACTGTGATTGAGGCGGTTTGGTAAAGAAGTGCAGTTGGTTAAGGGTGAAAAATGCAAAATGAATAACATGAAAAAGAAAGAAATTAAGGAAGTCATACTTTTCAACTAGCTAAAACCTCTTGGTTCTTACTTCTTACTCAGACTTGTACAAATATATATATATATACCAATCTAATATCTATATTATACTATATGAAAACACAATTTTGGTGATCTACAGATTGTAGAGTTAAATTTGGTGATGTTTTGGTTTGGGGAAGTTAAAATATGGTTTAATTTTATGGATTAATCTTTCAAGCACCGACAGTGTAGAAATTTTTCTAATCATCGGGTATAAATACATGTCAAGTGTTGTTTAAATTTCAAATGTTATTTTTGTACATGTGGAATGCATCTACATCTGGTGAAGAAAATTTTTTACACCGAGCATGAAAGATTAACTCTAATTGTTTTTACCCTCCTTGAAGTTTGACTAAAGTACGAGTCACACACTAAAGTTTAGCCAAACTACAAAAGACCTGAAAATCAAAATTTCATAACTTACACACCCTTGCCATTAGTCAATAATTAATGATGGACCTCATACGTTAACAGCTGTCGTCACAAGTTTAAATGAAATCCTTAAACTTTTGAGTATTGTTGCTCAAATTGAGTTAATTATTTTTACCTCCTTGAAATTTGACCAAACTGCCAAATCAATTCTGTAAATCAGTTATGTGTTCATTTGACAAAATTATAAATATCTCAAACGAATAATTTCTGTTAATTCAATCCAACAGATGGAATGAAGAGTATAAATTTCAATCATGCACTTTCTGTTCACCTAAACAGAAAAACGCCTCAAACTAATGAAATCAAATCCAATAGAAAGTGCTTAAAACTTTAAAATTGAAGTTTGATGGTCACATATGACAAGTAACCATCAAACTTCATGAAATTAAACTAGCATTAACTTACTAGTATTTGTTTGTTCCGAACAAAGACAACAAAAGTACCGTTCACGTAAGTACTATGAAACTCCTTTTTCAAAATGAAAAATATCCGGTTTTGGAGTTTACTTGTAGATTTTGGGATTAAAATTAAATATTATGAAATTTTACTTGCATCATCTGATGTCATTTATTTTATAAAATTTAATTCACACAAGTAAAACGGTAAACTAAATCTACCTAAATATTTTCCTTTCAAGATACGAAAGATAAAAAAGTAGTAAACGAAATTAACCTCATTGCAAATACTTAACCCTATAGTGTGGATTAAATCTTATAAGATTTATGACATTAATTGATGCAAGTCCATCGAACAAAATTTAAGTGGAGAAGAATAGGTCTACCTATTTTCCAACCTCATATATATATACTTTTCTTGAGCCCTAAAACCATATATATATAACAAATTTCAAAAACCCCAGTCCTCCTTCAAGTTTGCTTTCGAAAAAAATTTAGATTGAATAAGGACGTTTTATATGAATTTCTTCTGGCAATATGTCAGAAGATAGATGATGATGATGTCCATTTTTTTTCCTGCAAGTTGTTGCGGCAGTAACCATATTTTTATCAATATTTCGATTTGCCTTGATCGCCGACGTTTCGTTTGGATTTGTAATTCGCCAAGATGTTGGTTGTCAGGCACCTCCGATCAAAGGTGCAGAATCTTATATTATTTTTAAAAAAAAAAAATTTAACACACTTGATAGTACAAGAAAAAACATGCTCGTTGGTGGAAATTCACTGTGCCTTTTTTATTTTTGGTCTGATCATGCAGTTATTTGCCCGAGATGCAGCAATGCAATGTTCTCAGATATGAACATGGAAGGTAGGATTCAAACTAAATGTTTTTCTTTTTTTTCTTTTTTTAATTTTATGAGTAACACTAGAAAAAATTTTGGACATACCGGTTTCATAGCAGGATGTTATCAGGCGGAGCCAAAACCCTAACGTTAGGGTAACGGCTTCTATGGATTTTTAGCCATTATTAAAAGGATAATTAATTCTTTTTTCTTTTATGTTTTAATAACTTTATATACAATTATTGGAATTTGATTGTGATTATCATAATCTTTTGCAACATAAGCCAACTGATGAAACCACACACAATGCTAAATTTTTAATAAAAATAAATTTAAAATAAAAATTATACCATCCATTCTATAAAATATAATTCAAAAATCTTTGAAATTTTTATGTTTACAATTGACACTTATCCTTAATTTTTATATGTCATCATTTTTAGAAAAAGTAACAATTCACAAGTTGTAAGGAGTAATTATAAGATAGGTTCAAAGTTTAAAATTTCTTCATATTTTTTTCATAATTTTTCAAAGTTGTAGCTATGAACCTTATACACATCCTTTGGTTGAATGTGGCTTTACACGATGAACAGCTCGATTTGAAATCACTCACATCACTACAAATTTATCACTTTGTAATAACATTGTCAAGACCTGGTTAATATAAAAATTTCGCGCGATAAATATATATGTATATCTATGGATTGTTCTTTGGGTGTGAAGTCATGAGCTAAATAATAGTTGTTTTAGTAATGGATTTTGCTCTTATAGTTCGCTGTCCAGTTCCCTTTGCAAAAGATCCAGAGAAGGTAGTTATTCCAAGGCGGATAAGTACTAACAATATTCTCAAGGATTTGATACAAATAAGGGATATTCTCAAAAGAGATGGTTCCAAAGGGAGGAAAGTTTCAACCTTAACTCTACCATGAAGGTAAAAGCAAAAATTCTTAATAAGTATTAGGACTATACTATGCCATGAATCCTTTGATCTTGAATCAACCACTTACCTAGTTGACGATTAATTAAATGATCCATACTTCAGTACCATAGACCCAGTCCGTTTTTTAATTTTTCGTGTTAAAGACAAATTCATATGATGTAGATTTTGCGATTTTAGCTTACAATCACTTGTAACAACCTCAAGCCCTTTTCATGTTCGATGGACAACTCGTAGTGTTATACTATGATCACGTTGATTAATTATTATCAAGTTATTGATGTTTGTTATTAATTGGCACTTTAGGTGCATTATGGATTCGCTCAAACTAGCGGAGCAGCAATGACTTCAGAAGATTTGCAATATGTTAAAAAATGCAAGTTTATTGTTGCATCTGGCATTTTTTATCCACATCCTCACAATATTAGCTTCCATTCCAAGAATCTCTTCTGTATTCTCATGCTGGTGGATGAGCAATTTCTCAATTCATTTCACGCAGAATAGGATGGTCATGGGGGATTATGGGTAGGTATATGGCCCTTAATTTCATTGAAACATTTACCTTATAGCGAACCAAAAAGGAACGAAGAGATTTCCAAGCTTTTGATTCACAGGTTCTTTCCTCAAGCTCAATATAGCATTTGGATCAATAGTACATTGGTGCTAATGGCAGATCCCTTACTAATTCTTGAAAGGTACATTCTTTCACAATCTTTCCAAATCAGTTATTATATTAGTTTTAATTCTTCCGACCAATTAAGTTATGATTTTGCTAAATATTTTCTACAATTTATATATATATATATATAGACAGACATATAAAGCGTAAAGGGCACTCATTTGCTATCCCTCAGCATTGCGATCATCATGGCACTTATGAGGAAGCCAATTCCACCGAGCCGCTTATTGATGCTCAGATGGAAGTATATCAAAGTGAAGGATTACAGCCATGGAACAGGAAGAAAAAGGTCATCAGTGGTAAGCATTTTTAGTTTTCCGTTGTCACTATAAGTTTAAGCTTATTAAGGTTATTTTCACATGGCAGTAAACATCAATATGTTGTTCAATTGTTTTTGTTAGGGATATTGTCTGGTAAGGGAATTGAATGAAAAAGGAAAAAATTTGCTTTATAAAAATGTAGCTGGAAGAAAAGTTCTGCAGTACTTTTCTCAATACAATCTGAAGGTTTAGTTTGTTGCCATGCAATTGTGTTTAGTGTACAAATAAGAATTTACATTTCGTTGCTTATGGAGAAGAATACACATAATTAGCTTATGGAGAAGAATTAACTTAAGTTGGTTTCAATATTACATTTGATCTGCAAAAAACTTAGTCAAATACACATAATTATTGTGTTAGTTTGATTTGATTGAAAATCTCATTACTCTTGTAAATGGTACCATAAAACTTGTGAAAAATGACTCTGAGTTTGTTTTGATAATCAATAATTACTAAACATTCTTAAAGTTGCTTCTCAATTTATGAGAGTTCTCCAAAATGAAGTTGAGGGCCCATTTTTATGAATAAAGATGACTCCCTATTTTTTCAGAAATACGGACCCTTAACTTCAAATGAAGAGCGTCCATTACTTAAGGAACAATTAGTGAGAATACCTAGTAATTGCTCCCTGATCAAGATAAAATTTCCGTTTATTTAATTATCTATCTATAACTTCCCATGATTACTTGTATGGTCATTTGTTAATTTTTCTCTATATACCTTATCTAGATGCTATAAGAAATTTCCCTTGCATGTTCGCAGATGTGCCAGAGGCATCCATTATTATACGAGATCATACAAATTTAAATAACTTATTTAGCTGCTTGTGGTTTAATGAGGTGCACCTATTTACACCTTTGGACCAGTTGAGCTTTGGTTATGTTGCATATAGACTGGGAGAATCATTCAACTACTTCATGTTCCCATTTTGCGAGTATAAGACATTGTCTACATGGCAGTTTTTTGAAAACTTGGGTCGAATTGGAATAGAATGGAAAAGGGAAATGATTGGAGTTGAAGGAGCAAGCTGCAAAGGTTATGAGGCTTATATAGAGGACTATTAATCTTGGAACCACAACATGGTTATTTTTCAATCTTATAGAGTATGTAGTTAGTTGTTCATGTAATATTGGTGCCAGATGAAGTATAGTTGAGTACAATTAAAGTTTTCTTTTAGCTTTTACACTGTAATTAATTAATGCTTTATTTAAATTGTTAGAATTTTGATTACAGTACCAGGAGAGAATTTTTATGGTTAGAAAATACTGAAGTGACAAAAAAAAGCATGCAACTCGCTGTTGGCTAAGAAGTTTGGCACTTTTGAGGTCCCTAAACTTTTTCAAAGTTTATATGCGGTCCTCCACTTTAATTCTTTTAATTTTTCGTGCTTTAATCTTTTTTGAAATTTTTTTATTTTGGTCTAAAGGAGGGCGATAGCTTGTTACACAATTACTAATCTTCCACAAAAAATATGAAATTTTTTAAATGAACCTGGTCTTATACACTATGCATTAGACTGAATCTAGTAAATAAGAAACACACCTACCCATGACATCTGCATTTAGATGCTGCTTACCTAAAAACCAGCTTAAAGATTGAAATTCTGTTTGACTAGATGTTTCTTCAAATTTATTCATTGTCAAATCCAAATTACCAATCATGCACACCTCTAGATTCCCCCCACATGGATTATATTCATAGAAAATGTCATGAATTTTTTTATTCTAATTCACCCACTTCATTTTAGGAAATAATTATTTTAATAAATTAGAGTGATGTAAATGAATTAGAACCAAAGGGTCCATAACGATTCTGTACACTTCAAAATTTACTGCTTCTATATAGGCAAGTCAATGGGTTGCGTGTTACCCAAACTCATCATTGACATTTTTTCGAGTTTGGGTCTTATTTTTCAAAAAAGAAAAAGATCAATTTGATCTCTTATATTTAGAATATTCATATAATTTATTTCCTTATCTATTAAAAAGATTAATTTGGTTCTTTGTCTTTAAAAAAATCAACTAATTTTATACTTATGACAAAAATTATAGACAAACTAATAAAATATTTGACCACACACCTATGGTACATTAACGCGCATATGATTATTACGTATCATGATCTATTAATTTACCCATAATTTTACATGTATAGATGTAATCTATTGTGATATATAAGAGATCAAATTAATTGATACCTTAAAAATAATAGATTAAATTTATCTTTTTTCCTTTTTCAAAACCATACCGGTAAAGGAATCACGAGTCTATAACTCTATATCCATAAAATCTGGGCACAAACCCAAACTTGGTTGCTTTGTAAGAGTGAAAATTGGCTCCGTTTGGACCACAATATTTTTAGAATAATATTTTATAATTATTTATAAGCACATTTTTAAAGTATTTTGTATACATCAAGTAAAAAAAAATTACAATATTTTTTCTAATAATATTTTAAATCATTATTGTTCAAACCGAATTATATTATCATATTTGCAAATGAATTGTATATTTCCTTACACCTCAAACTTGTTATTTTAGCTATTGAGTCATCCGTCTGTCATCTTTTGACTTTTTGAGTTGTCACTCTAGTTCTCTCCACCAAGTCCCAAATGTAGAAAAGATTCCAGAAAACCAAACATAACTAACTGGAATGAGGAATTCCTTACATCTTTCACGTTATATATTGCACACATAAAACTCACAGTCTAACACTCAATAATGGCAGCATCAACCTCATTTCTTTCAACAAAAAGGTATGAATTTATTTTGTACAAGTTCAATTAAATTGTGTGTGTTTGTTAATTTAACAAAGTAGTATTGCAAAGTAGTTTCATAGTATAAACTTTTAAAACAGGGAACTATGTATAAGAGACAGCCTATATCTTATTGTATCATGTAACAACTGCCAATCAGGATTGGTTGTTACCATGAGCACATAAGGGTATAAATACAAATTGGATGTATGTGGACAATTGGCTTCCAATGGGGTGATGGTGTGTTTTAACTGCTAGAGATGAAAAAAGGGGTATTGAAGCTGTTCAAAAAAGTCTCATGGCTTGATGATGGTCTTTCTGATAATTTGATGTTTCATCAACTTGATGTGTTGGACCCATCAAGTATAGTTTCTCTTGCAGATTTCCTCAAGACTCAATTTGGGAAGCTTGACATTTTGGTATTAATTCTGTTTCCTTTCTCAATTTGGGAAGCTTGACATTTTGCAGGTTTAAGTAGTACTTTTGTTTGTGATTTTAAGATAATAACAACCATTTTCCCAGTTTCTTTGAACCTGCTCCTAGAGGACCTAGACTTGTTTAATTTCTTATGGTTTATGTGTTGGATGTAGTAAATAATCTAGTGAAATACCTGGGGCAGGTTAACAATGCAGCTATTACTGGACTTGAAGTGGACACTGATGCTCTTGTTCCTTCAGCAAAACATTTGGTAAGCCTTTCAACAGTCATTGCTCTGTTGCAAACTTATGTCATTCATGTATTTTGCTGTAAGCTTCTGGTAATAACAAATGCAATGCAATCTGTTTTGATTCTTTGGGAGTTTGTTTCCTTAATTATTTGTTCAAGGAACAAAAACTTGCTTAGAACTTTGCTCTAATTGGGCTGCATTGTGTTTTTTGTTCTTTGATGTTTATGCGATGGGCCAATGTGATTTAAGCTCTTTGCCATGCTTTTATTTTTTGTTGAGTGGACAATACTCCAATAAAATGTACACAAACGCTTCGCTTTTTCCTTTCATTGTTAGAAATAAGTTTTTGCCCAAGGAGAGTTATTTCCATGCCTAAATGCAGCCTGAAGAATACATTAATTGGAAGGAGGTATCGATGCAAACTTATGAATTGGCAGAAGAATGCTTACAAACAAACTACTATGGAGCAAAAAGGACAATCGAAGCATTTGTTCCTCTCCTTCAATTATCTGATTCGGGAAGAATTGTAAATGTTTCTTCCTTGTCTGGAAAGCTAAAGGTGATTTTATCATATTTATAAGAAACCATCTTTCTTGTGAAGTCCAAAATGTTCATAATATACAAGTGATTTCCCTTCCACAATTGTATTCTTCTTGCAGTTTGTAGGCAACAAATGGGCTCAAACAATATTAGGCGATACGGATTCTCTTACTGAGGAGAGGGTGGATGAGGTGTTGAATGAGTTTCTGAAAGATTTTAAAGCAGATTTGTTGGAAGCCAATGGCTGGCCTTCTTTTCTCTCTGCTTACACATTATCAAAAGCAGCCTTGAATGCCTACACAAGGATATTAGCCAAGAAGTATCCTAAGGTCATGATCAACTCTGTTTGCCCTGGTTATGTTAAAACAGATATCAATTGCCACAGAGGCACCTTATCTGTTGAAGAAGGTGCTGAAAGTCCTGTATGGCTTGCCCTGTTGCCTGAGGGGGAGCCATCAGGAGTGTTCTTTTCTCGGAAAAATGTGTCACCTTTTTAATAACTGAAAGTTTCCTATGCGGTAACATGCATGAAATGTTTAACACGTCTACACATTGTATTTTCTGAGGACAAATGGACATATCTTGACTTGATTTTGGCAATACACCATTTAATCCCTTTCCCTGGTATGTCAAATGTAGGATTCTTTGATTTAACTCAAATATCTCTTTCATGAAAATTAAGTGGCAATGTAACAATAGAAAAGCACATGGATAAAATTTAATTAATCTTTGACTAGAATGGCTGTGTATCCAGGATCATTCACATCCAAAAGGCTTATTTTTCTTGCACGAAAGAAGAAGAGAATATACAATTCATTTGGAAATAAACTGCATTACTGGAGTTTTAACATCTAGAACAGTATAAGAGAAAAGTATTGCAGTTTATATCTGTCTTGACAAAGCCCGGACACACACAGTTCACCTTGAAATTAGGAAATTTCTTGGCCAAAATTCTAGTATATCCATTCAAGGCCGCTTTTGAGACCATATATGCCATAGGCCAGCCTTTGGCTTCTTTGGCACCCTCTCTGAAGTCTGCTAAAAATACATTAAGCACCTCATCCACTCTCTCTTCTGTAAGTTTATCAGCATCACTTAGTATTTCTTTAGATAATAACCCCATCCGTTTGATATATACTGAAACACGGTGAAAATACCAAATAAATTACTTATGGGAGTTGCAATTGTTCATTAGCTGACAAAAGAAAGAAAAAGCCATATATATGTGCTACTATGCAAATCTAACATTCTTTACATTTATACACCCTCTCCTCGGTGAAGAATTGAACTTGATTTTATCAAGACAGACATCATTAGGTAGATCGACTTAACTTATAGTTAGTTAACTCTTATCTAGTGTCCTGTCCTATAGTGTCCTGTGTCACTATGAAAATACACGTGTTTAGGAGTACCTCTAACTTCCCAATGGATGAGGAAACGTTGACAATTCTTGGTGACTGAGATAACTGGAGAAGAGGAAGTAAGGCTTCAACCATTCTTCTTGCACCATAGTAGTTTATTTGCAGGCATTCTACAGTGAACTCATATGTCTGAGTCACTACATGATCCCAGTTGATTTCAACTCCTGCTGTCTGCATTGGTCAAAACAATTAAAGCAAATAAGAAACAATAAGCAGCCAAATTGAACATCTATAGACAGGGAGGATTAGTACACAGGGAATATCCAATAAGCCAACACCACCTCTAGTCGACTACTATATATAAGAATAGAAGACTACACGAAAAGAACAGGAGGTAGGAAAATTTGAAAGAAGGGCAAAGTCTTTACAAGTTCAACATTCTGGTTTACCTGCTCTTTTAGACATTGTGATTTAACTGGGCCATGGCCAAGTTTTATCTTCTTCCATAAACTTTTGCAAGACAAGAACTAAAAATCACTACTGTTCCTCGTTTCTTAACATGAAAGATAACAATTTATCCAATCTTTCATGCTTCTCACAGCTTGTAAGAACCAAGTATTAGTTACAGTTTATGCTACTATTTCTCCATTGAAATTGCATACTAGTTCAGCACCAAGTTAGGTTCAATAAACTTACAAGTGAAGCTCTTACAGCATCACCATCTAGAATGCCTACACTAATAGCTGCATTGTTCACCTGAAACAAGAAGATCACAATCTTAAAAGGAAATGGACAGGGGCTTTCAAGAACTTTCTCTTATACACATCTAGATGTGTATAAGAGACAGCTGTAATAATTGAATATATAAAGCCTCAAGAACAAACAAATCAAGGTATTTAACTTAGAGAGACTTGTTGAAAATATTACTAAACATCCAACAACAATAAGAACTGGAAATCACACTCTAAAGAAAAACAAGATATCAAAAACTGAAATTTCCCAGTGGTACCAATATATCAAGCCTTCCAAACTGAGTCTTGATGAATTCAGCAAGGGAAGCAACACTAGATGAATTTGCCACATCAAGCTGATAAAGAGCAAGTTGTTAGAGATACCACTAGACCCTTTGAGCTGGTGAAGAGCATCAAGCCAGGAAAGGGGGCTCTTGCAGTCAACACCACAACGATTCCATGAGAAGCCAACTGCCTGCAAATCTCCAATCCAATCCCTTTGTTTGCCCCTGTCACAACTGCATCAATCTTCAAAAAAAAAATAAAAAAATCAAGAACCTCTGTGGGATTGTTATTAAAAATGATTGAAATTTCAGATGTTATTCTTAATTCTCTGAATCTTGAGCACCTTTTCTGACTATTACCGTTGGTTGCTTCTGCCATTTTCAGAGAGTTTATACTTTGTTTTAGATCTTCGACATGAATAGAAATAGGAAAATACTTATATCCACATGTAGACCATGCGGTTAAATCTTATAAAATTTTACTTACATCAGCTTATGTTATAAATTCCGTAATATTTAATCCACACCACAAGATTTACAAGTGGGGTCAAAGACCCATAGAAATACATATCCCATTTCATGAAAAAAAAAAAACTTTATTACTTAAAGGGTTAATAACACTTTGTCCTTGAATTAGGTGTGTAATTATACTTTACCCTAAACTATAGAAAATACACTTTGTCTCCATTCACATTATTGGTTCTTTAAAAAATTTTAAAATATCAAGGTAATATAATAAATGACTAAAATACCCGTTAGATTATATTTTAATTTTTCATAGTATTTAATTAATTTTCAAAGTAAATAAAAAAATTAAAAAAAATGTCTCTTATAACACGTCTATATGTGTATAAGAGAGAGAATAAAGTATAATTACACACCTAATTCAAGGACAAAGAAAAATTAACATATGCAACTTTCAAAAATTTTAAGTATAAAATTAAGCTGATATCAAAAATACACAAAATTTTATATAAAATATATTTTCATACAATACCTTTAAAAAAAATTCAATAAAAAATAAGCCCATTTGAGAATTGTTTTACCACTCTAATTAAACATTCAAATTTTAGTACATCTTTTAAAATTTAAAAATTTTAAAATCTGTGATTTAGAAATATATTGATATAGATTATATTGAAATATTATACAATTTATTTTTACTTTTTTTTTATAATAATTATCACATTATTATTAAAATTTAAATACATAAAAACTCAAAATAATACCAAGAGTATTTTAATCATTTAACTATTTTAAGATTATCTTAATAATTTTAATATTAGTAATAGATGAATACTGTCAATGAGAGATAAAGTGTATATTTATATAGTTCAAGGTGACAAAGTGTAATTATTCATCTAATTTAGGGGTAAAGTGTTATTATACCTTTCTTAAATGGTGGAAGGTAGTTTCGTGATAAGCAATTGTGTTAAAGATATTAAATCATTAGGCCGGTGATTTTGACTAAGGATTTTTTATTTCACACTCCATACTGTCTCTCATATTATTTAATAAATTGTCAAAATTACTTTACTAAAATTATATCACCTAATCTTGATAATTTATTAAGTAGTATAACAGGGAATAGTACAAGATGTTATCAAATTTTGATAGTTCATTAAATAGTGTAATAAAAAATAATATAAGATATGGAACAAAAGATCTTGTGCCCCATTGTTCCACTCTTTGTCTCAAGTGATGAATATATAATACAATCTTGTCACATATTTCAAGAACCTTACCAAATCAACTAGGAAAATAATAAGATAAAATCCAATTTTCATATGCTTTAATTTATTATTTACACGAGATTTATCTTGATAGTTTATTAAATAATATAAAATATAGAATAGAAAATCATGTGCCGTGGTTAATCCACTCTTTATCTCAAGTGATGAATATATAATAGAATCATGTCACATGTTTCAAGAACCTTACCAAATCAACTAGGAAAATAATAAAAATCCAATTTTCATATGCTTTAGTTTATTATTTACACAAGATTTATTCTGATACTAAGAGTAGCACATGAATATTTAGGTTGGTCCAATAACTTTTAAAAAAAAATAACGTATTTATTATATTTATTCGTAAAATTATTGTAGTTTATGATCTAAGATATTATAAATAATATAATATTTATTTCTATTTTTAGTACCGAGCATCACATATAAAGTCTACAAAGCAGCCACACAAGGTTCTTGCCAAGAAACACCCAACTTTCTGCATCAATTTGCGTTTGTCTAGGCTATTGCAAAACAGATATAAAATGCTAACACTGGATTCTTTATTGCTGCAGAAGGTGTTGACGGTCCTGTGAAGCTTACATTGCTGCCTGATGGTGGCCTTTCTGGCTTGTTCTTCTGTCGGAAGGGTTGAAAACATTTTAGTGAAAAGAGTCGAATAATGAAAAGAGTCGCATACAAAATAGGGCTAAAGGCGAACCAGCTAGACACTAGATAGTTGGATTCGGTAAGAGTTCGTTCCAAATTGATTCGTCAGTAATGAAATTAATTTTGAAAAAAATTTAATGTTTGTTAAAGTTTCGTCAGTAATGAAATTAATTTTGTTAAGTTAATGTTTGTTAAAGTTTTTAGTTAAGTTCCAACTCGAATTTATAAAAGTTCTTTTAAATTTCACTCGAAAGATAAACAAATTAAATTTTAACACACTTATAAATTTGTTAAAATAATCAAATAAACATGAACACTTAAGTATTTGACTCGTTGAATCTCGTTTACACCTTAATACTAAAAATGATGCTGATAGACCAGCTAGGGAGAATTCCAACAGCTTTGATTCATGCAAGTGCTATCTTGGATATGAGCAATTTCCGGTATCATGCTGATGTTGCTATATTATCCCAGCATAATTCTCAAATTAAAAAATAAAAAATAAAAATAAAAAAACAGAATGGAAAACAAAATGTAAACAGATATAAAGTAGTCAAATACGGAACTAGCATTGTGCATTGAATATAAATCAGGAAAAAAAGAAATCTTAGCCGAACATCGACGTTGACAATTTGACATCAACCAAACAAGTTGGTAAGGAAGAAGATTATACGATACTTGGATTTATTCAAAATTTCAAACTTCTACACATTTATTACTCTATGGAAAATACTATTATAAACTCAGACTCCACTTGTAAATTTTGCGATTTAATTTTATAAAATTTTATTTATGTCAACTGATTTCATAAATTTCATAATATTTAATTCATATTATAAAATTTATAAATGAGACAAAAAATCAAATCTATCCATATATTTCCCTTATTCTACATAATCTATGTAATATGAACGGGCCCACCTGTTGCAATTTGCAAACTATCTCTTTCTTCTGCAACTTAAAAAGTCCAAAAGGGCAAGAAAAATATTTTCTTAAAATTTATTGACACCACATCTTTATAATAGAAAGAGGGTTTTGTATTTATATACACAGCTAACTATCTAAAGACAAATTGTTATTAACCCTTTAAGTAATAAAGTTTTTTTTTTTTCATGTCTCTTATAAGTAGATGAATTCTATTTCATGTTTGTTAAACCATTGTATTTTAATTTTTTATAAATATATTCTTATTTTATAAATAATTAAACAATTATATTGATCACTTGTGACTAACAAAAAATTATTCTATTAATAATTCATAAATCAAGTTGAATAGTATATCCATTTCAAGGATTAGGACCTATAAATACATATAAACCTTGGAGATTGAAAGGGCTAACCAGAACTTTAAAACTTTAGAATATACCTCATAGTATTACTAATGGCAGAAGCAATCGACCAGCCATGAAGAAAAAAGGTTCATAAAGTTCTTTGCATTTCCCTCTTGTCCAAGCTTTCAACTGTTATTTTGCATGTACTAGTATATGATATTAGTACTATTGCCTATTTATTTTCTTCATTTCTTGCAGGTATGCAGTGGTTACAGGGGGAAACAAAGGGATAGGATTTGAAATATGTAAACAGTTAGCATCTGAAGGAGTCATAGTTGTGTTAACAGCCAGGGATGTGAAGGCAGGCAATGAAGCTCTTGATAGGCTCAAGAATTCAGATGGTCTTTCTGAGAATGTTGTCTTTCATCAGCTTGATGTTGTTGAACCTGCTAGTATTGCTTCCCTTGTTGATTTCATCAAGTCGAAATTCGGAAAACTTGATATCTTGGTAATATCTCCAGAACTTTTTGTTGATTCCCTCTCATTCTACATGATCATTAAGTTGTTAATTTCTTGATGTTTTTGGCTCTTGTAAATTTCATATAATACTTCATGCAGGTTAACAATGCAGGGAGTTAGAGGAGTAATGGTTGAAGGAGATGTTTTAATTCTTCAAGAGATGATTCTTGGAGATGATTTAAGACTTTCAGGTCAAGTAAGTCTTCTCTGCCTTCCTTATTTATTTATTTATTTATTTAATCTCAGAATATAGTTGATTGCAGGTCAAGGAGAACAATGTTTTTTTAATTACTTTTGTTTTGAATGATGCAGGAGGTACCTGAGTTCACAGCAAATGGAAAAGTCATTCAGACATATGATTTGGTTAAACAGTGCCTGCAAACAAATTATTATGGACTAAAACAGTTAACTGAAGCATTTATCCCACTCCTTCAGTTATCTGGTTTGCCAAGAATTGTGAATGTGTCTTCTACATTGGGAAAGTTAGAGGTAAATTTCTGAAACCCCTAAAGATATATACCTGTTCATTTGGCTTTAATGCGTACATATATACTGGATAAGTATAGTGAAAAGATCAAAGTTAATTCCTTGTGAATTTAAGCCAGTGAACACCACCTTGTATTCCTGTTATTTAAGGTACAAATAAACCATCCCTTGGATAAACGGCTAACTTACCTTGCTTGGATTCTATTTATTCTGTGACCACAGTTACCGAATGTGCATAATACTATCTAGTATGTGATACTGGAACGGATATGCAATACGTATGTACTCTAGTAAGTGGTACACGATACCCAAATGCACGAGTTGTTACTCAATTCGCAAGTTTATTTAACGATTTAGATAACTATATGTTGTGACAAGATTAATTGCTTGTTCCTCCAGCTTAAGCATCTATTCTTATAATCAAGCATTTGGTGTGAATAGTCAATGACATTACATGTTCTGATTGTGATTTTCAGCTCTTATCTAACAAATGGGCAATGGAGGTCCTCAGCAATGACAAGAGCCTCACAGAAGAAAGAGTGGATGAGGTGGTAACTGAATTTCTCAAGGACTTCAAGGAAGGAACAGCTGAAACTAAATGTTGGCCTACAAATTTGACAGCATATAAAGTCTGCCAAAGCAGCTATCAATGCCTATACAAGGGTTCTTGCCAAGAAGTACCCAACTTTCTGCATCAACTGTGTTTGTCCAGGCTATTGCAAAACAGATATAACTTGTCATACTGGATTCTCTACTACTGCAGAAGGTGCTGAAGGTCCTGTGAAGCTTGCATTGCTGCCTGTTGGTGGCCCTTCTACACATGGTATTGTGTATAAGAGACATGTTATTACGAATATTCTTGAAATAAATAAGACAAAGCTTCATGCTAGTGAACAAGAAATGTTCTTGTAGCTTTCTTGGATTTACATTTGATGGAAGTTTCTGAAATGTCAATATAAAGGATTTCAGTTACTTAATTGGGAGATTTGTCTCTTATGGATTTTCAAGAAATTTTGTTTGTTTGATGGTGGTAATGAAATCGTGTAGTATTCTTTCTTTTCTTTTTTGGGTAATAAAATTTTTGTCCACTTGATAGATTTTTTTGGAAATTGGATATTCTTTGATAAATCTTTTGTCCCACTTAATATGTATCACAAGTTCTTTTGCACAAATTTATGTTCACTTAGGGAACGGTTTGCCCTTCAACTTGATACATATAATTTGTCGATTATTGAACGAGGACTATGATTTAATCAAAATCACAAAATTCACAAAAATGTTCAAGATTTGTGTTTAATTAAAATTTTTAGGTCTTTAATGGAGAATGTCACTTATAATACTCCCTAAAAGTCAATTAGCCAAAAAGTAAATGCATGCAACGTTAGCAAGTCTAACAATACTTGGATGACATTAACAGGCACTTGTAAAACGTATTATGCATATGGTCTTTAAGAAATTACATGTGAATTTACCTTTACGAATCTCGAAAAAATAGTTTAGCAAAGAAAATTAAGGGTATCCAAATATTCTATGGAATATTCTATAATAAAGTTAAAGTGTCAATAGGTCGTATTTAGATCTGGACACTAAAAAGTATTATGCATATGGTCTTCAAGGAATTACATGTGAATTTATCTTTAATACGAATCACGAAAAATTAGTTTAGCAAACAATGAGAGAAGGGTATCCAAATATTCTATGGAAAATTCTATAGTAAAGTTAAGGCATCATATAGATAAGCTTGTCAATGGGTCGTGTCTAGACTTCGACCCGATTTGATCCGAATCAGTTTATCCGGATCTAGATCTATGATAAATTTTCACTATTCCGGATTCGATCCGGACCTGCTTAATTATTATAATAAACAGGTCGAATTTGAATCTTAGTGTTCCGACCCGATTAAGATCCGGATCTGATTAAAATATTAATATATAATAAAATTATTATATATTAGTATAATTTTATACGTATATATACATATATGTTGTGTAAATTATACATGTAATTTATATTTAATATAAAATTCATGTATAAATATTAATTATGAAATAAATACTTTTTTATAAATTAAACAAAAAAGAGAAAATTCGATAAATTGTAATAATTCTATATATAATTTTAAAAGTTATAAAAACAATATTAAGACCTAGATCTGTGTAACTAGATCCGGATCCGACAAAATTTGACCGATCAAGGTATGGATCTACTTTTGTAGACCCGTCAGACATCCAGATCCGGATTTGAATCCGGTTATATTAATCGGATTCGGATCTGAATATGTTAGATCCGACCCGAATCCGACTCGTTTACATGCCTAACCATACCTTTACATGCTTTAAATATTTTTATAGTACAACATTATGCACTTTAAATATTTGTATAATATAAGTTTTAAAATATAATCGTATGATATTTAACCGGATCATTAAATTTTTCAATATTCTAAAATGAAAATTCTAAATTTTTGTAAGAAAATCATATCGTTCTATGTAATAGGTAAACCCACCTAATAGACCTTGTGTGATTAGGATTAAATATTACTATGAAATCTTGTTTAATCAGCTGATATTATTTATTTTAATAAATTTAATCTACACCGCAACATATACAAGTGAGATTAAAAATTGAATTTATTAATTATTTTCCTCAATTTAATGCTACAACATTGTGATATATTTTGTCACGCCCAAAATTGGGGACGTAACACGCCGTGCTCTCACCTTTTCACAAGAATACAAGATTCAAAATCTCTAATATCCGATCACATGCTTTAAGAAAAATTACGAACACCTGCAACAATATAATATAATGGAGTGAACATACACATTAGTCAGTAAGAAGTTCGAGTTCTCTTCCACTGGAACGAATATATTATATAAATCTATGTTTTGAAAACTTTTTTCGAATATTTCATAACATGCATACATGTATATAAGCATATGTTTTAAGGTAGTAAAGTACGAATACATATATAGATAAGTGACATTATCAATAATTCAAATAATGACAATACAAAACTAAATATCCATGATAAAAGTACAATCATAATATAATAATTAATATTCAGCCCGTGGGTTTTTTATAGCTTTATTGGCAAGTTAGATATTCAATCCTAACTATTATAATCCATTAGGAAAAGGTTATAACAAAATCCAACTACTATAACCCGTTAGAAAAAGTTGAGATGGCCATACAAAAACTCATATAGAGTATTGGGAATTAACTTCCACCAATTCCACCAAAGATAGTCAAGAGTCAAAGTAATACAATAATAAAAAATATCAAACATGCATCACAAAAGTAATTTATTATATCAAATTACCACTTACGATAATTTAATATAATCAAACAAAAAAAGTAAACCACAATTTTTCGATCCGAATTAATACGTAAATATAATTTCAAACAAGAGTATCACAAAAAATTTTAAAAAATATAGAAGAGAGTTAGAACCCTTATCTCAATGACTTGTCCAAGTACCAAATTTAGTTCAGATACTCAAATCTCAAATAGTTCTCGTTACCTAAAATATCATTAAGAAGAGTTCAAATATATTTTGATTACTGTATAATTAAAGATACTCCAATAAATATCGATATTAAGCGATAAGCCAAACAGATTGACAAAGTAAAATTAAACCGAAGGTCCTATGGCACAGTGGCTCCGAGTCACACTGCCGGCTAATACTTGTGACATTGAAGTCCCAAAATCTTGCTTATCACTTTAGACACCAAAACCCATTTGTCCAAGCTTTGTCTTTTCTTCAAGAATAAACATAGGCCTACTAATTTTATTTATTTTTTCTATTCGTAATAACATTATTTTATTACAATAACCAAAGCTAACATCAATCTATTAGAAATCATCATGCTTGAATTTCCAAGTCAAAAAAATAGTCTGCCGTACATGCATATAATTCAAAAATCTTTTTTTTTTTTTTTCAACATGATTGTCTTGGCAGCCAGCCTCGCTGCCCATTCCTTCTTGCACGAATGGAGACGGGCTGCTATCACGTAGTCCTGTTTTCTAATTTAATTAAATTTTTTTAATTATTAATATAATTATATAAATTCTTAAATAATAAGAGTCAATATTATTCTCATATTAAAAATTTTAAATATGACTCTAATACATGAATATCATTGAATTAGATTTCATAATTCCGGCCAAGAATACGACTAAATCATCTAATAATAAGGCTACCTCTAATGTAATTACCTCCAAATTCTTGCTAATTATTGAAAAGTTTTAGATCACTTGCCAATTCTTGTTGATCTTCTTGCTATCTGAGAAAATCCTAATTTTCCAAGAAACAATATCTAATTGTCCAAAGAAGAACGGTATTTAATAAAAGGTGGACTGATCCATACTTAAAATGTAAAAACTTCTTAAAATTATTAATAAGTCCTATTTTTAATCAAAATTATATTTTAATCCCAAATACTTTATTTTGGACCCTTAATAGGTATTAGACCGAAAGACTTGAGTTTTACATATTTTCGAACCGCAAATCTGATCACTTCGTTCTGGTCGAATTTTATAAAGCAGATGTCAATCTACACCCCCAAGTAAGTACACGAAGTGGAGACCGAACTTTCCCTCCTCAAGAGTTCCCAGTAGATCATCTCAGATCCACTTTCTCCACATTTTCGTATAATTTACAGAGGTAAATCACATTATCACTCACTCCCCCCTCCCCCAACGAATTTTTCTTATTTAAATTCGAGAATAGTGATTTCTTTGTCTTCTTTGTTTCTTTCTTCTTTTTGCTCTATTGGTTGAATTAATTGATTTCTTTTGTCCAAGAAAATAATTTCCACTATCATACAACAACATTTAAAAAAAAAAACAGGTAAACAGAAGAAAGACAGTTTCTTTATGGCTCAAGTGGCCTCCGATTAATAAAAGCAAGAAATTTTCTTGTTCTTGCAGTTTGAGTTTTGTAAAATTTCGTGATTTGAAGACCCTTTTTCATATTCTTTAAATTTATTTTTTATTGCGACTTATGAATGCAGTGATTTATCAGAATGACTGGGATCAAGCCTGGTGTGATTGCTCTGTTTGATGTGGATGGTACCCTTACTGCCCCGCGAAAGGTGTGGCTGTTGAATTTTAATATGAATTTGTGGATGTGGATGTGAATGTGAATGTGTTTCAGCTTTGATGTTGAATTTATTAACTTGTTACATAGTTATGGAACATAATTTCTTGTGATTTTAAGTTGTTAAAGGACAATGGCATGGATCAATACAGGCTAATTATGATCTGCTGTTCTTGTTTTTCCTTCAAGAACTGTGATGAAGTTAATAAGGCTATTTTAGTCCTTGTCAAAATTGAAACTTGACTGGAATTGGGATTGTATCGTATCCAAATTGAGCTGTATTTCTGCAGATTGACTCCATTTTTATTTCTGATTAGATAATCTAAGATAGCCTACGCAAAGTTTCTGAATGGTCAAAGTTTGTTTAGGATATTACGTCAAGTGTTTCTGTAACCGATAAGCAATAATTAAATTTCTCCTTAAGAACATCCTGGAACGGTGAAAAAAGCAATTGGATGTTGTGGTTGTTTGCCACGTGGTGTGTCCCTTTAGAAGAAAAATCTTTATTCTTGTGTAATTTTTCTTTTGGCCACTATTGTTTGTATGCTTCATTTGAAATTATAGTGATCTATTGTGTCTCAGCTCTTAATACAGGCTAGCATCTTCAACAATATGCTTGTTTTTCATCAATATTTATATTTTCCTGTTCTTTATCAACTTTTAGGTGGCAACACCTCGAATGCTAGAATTCATGCAGAAACTGCGGAAGGTACATGATTCTTTTCTTGAAGGCTTTTTTTTATTATTATTTATTGGCTTGTCTTTTCGGAAGTGTGCTCGTTGTACAAGATGTTTTGAATTTTAATGCCTTTTGTTCCCTCAGGTTGTAACTGTTGGTGTTGTTGGAGGTTCTGATCTTGTCAAGATATCAGAACAGCTTGGAAATACAGGTCAGGCCCAACTAGCTTGTTATATTTGTGCATTTATTGATTCACTATGCTTCAAAATTTGTTGTCTTTTCTTTCCTGTTGTTGTGGTGTTACATTGGAATTTTTTTTCCTTATGCTCTAAGCCATAGTTACCGAAAGCTATCCCCACCCCTATGAACTGCGTACCGATTCATGCGTATCAAAATACGATTCATTTGCATCCCGAAACGCAGCGATTCACATTTCGAAACGTCATAGGTAGCGAATCCTTATTTATTGAGAAATTGAGAAAATATTCTCTAAATTTACCTAATTAGAATTATTTAGTATTGGATTGTGGATAATAGTTTTTGAAAGTTGAACATTTTCTTATCTCTAATCAATAAAAGTTCAACATTTATTGGAAATTTAATATTATATACTACCAACTACCTTCTTATCCCTATAGTATAGCAACTTTTTATGAGAAGTGACGTACCACAATGTATCGACTAAGCCTACCTCTACGTATCCAACACTTTAAAAAGTGGTAAATCGTGTTCCTGTACCCGTACTGCATTTGCTAACGTATCCCGTTTCTAGTGGTAATTATGCTCCAAGCCTTATTTTCTGATATTATATGAACTTTTGTGCCATTTTCTTTAGCAACTTGTTCTCTCTCACACACACTCATAATTAAATCCACTCCCACCGTCCTTGAAATCGGTAACTGTCCCGAGTTCCCTCTATGTAATAATCTATCCATGTTTGTGCAGCCAACTTCTTATTTGGCCATCTCAAGCTATTTCACTTTATTTTGCCTATGCAGTTATAACTGATTATGATTATGTTTTTCTGAGAATGGTCTCGTGGCTCATAAGGTAGGGAAAGCTAATTGGAACACAGGTACCATCGAGATCTAGACCATTCTATAATGTAAAATTGAGAAACGGAAGTTCTAGAAGGCATAAGTTTGGACTCTCCCTTCAAACATTTAATTTGACTATTCCATTATGTAGAAAGAGAAAGTTGATAAAAACATTAAGCGGCGCATTTCGTGTCTTAGTCAGAAAAGTTGTCCTTAAAGTAACTCTTTTTCTCTAGCAGTACCAAAAAAGAAAATATGTGCTTGAATTGCGAAACATTAAATGCAATAACTGGTAGGATAAATATGAGTGCGCTCTATAAATTTAAATTTTTGAAGCAAGAGGATGAGAAGAAGTTCCCTATTTATTCTTTCTATTTAAATATTATCTGGGATTTGATTTATATAATGTTGTTATGATCATTTCATCTCTATTTTGATTATTCAGTACTCTGTCTCTTATATCAATCATTTTTACTCTTCTGTCTAGTGTTTGAAGTCATTTCTTGGTGAAGAAAAGCTCAAGGTAATTTATCCTCTTGCTATGACAATAAATCGTCGATGTCAAAAGGATTGTGAAACTAAAATACCACTATAGCAATAATTGTCTGGATTATACATTAGCATCTGGATGACTATTAGAGATATGAGATTAACCAAGCACAATTCATTCCACTTATACATCATAAAATTAATTTTGGGGATGGGGATAGTGGGCTTATCTGGTTTTTCTCGTCCCACTTAAAGAACTCTTTAAGTTGAAGTGCATAGTTGGTTCACAAAGCTGCTTCCTTTTTAAGCTATGGAAAGCAGAAAATCATGTAATCACTAATTTAATAGTTTATCTTGGTGGCATACCGAATATGATGCTGCAGGAATTCATTAATTTCACGCTTCATTATATTGCTGATTTGGACATCCCAATAAAAAGGTGAGCAAAAGAATAATTGTGCTGTGGTTTTTTCATTTCTGCTTTTCACATCCCCTGCAGGTGGAAAAAATACACAGGTAGATGTAATAAGAGACAGCTGAAGGTTCCCCTGGAAGGGGAAGAGTTTCAAGTGGAATGCTTAATGTGTCACCAATCGGGAGGAACTGCAGTCAGGAAGAAAGAGATGAGTTTGAAAAGTATGATAAGGTATTAATATGCTATTCCTCTATTACAAAATATGAATTTCAGATATTATTTTTGTAGTATACAAATTTGCCAGATGTTGATTTCAAATAGAATGACATTTAATTGGGACAATATATCTAGATTCACCACATCCGCCCAAAGATGGTATCAGTGCTAAGGGAGAAATTTGCCCATCTTAACCTCACCTTTTCAATAGGAGGACAAATCAGCTTTGATGTGAGTGCTTGTTGCTCCCAATATATCTATTTTTGTTTTTTCTTTTCTTAGCTATTTATAAAGTAGTAAGACCAAAAAAAAGAAATTGTGACAGGTTTTCCCTCTAGGCTGGGATAAGACATATTGTTTGAGATACCTTGATGAATTTCGGGAGATTCACTTCTTCGGAGACAAGACATACAAGGTTTCTTTAGATTCAATGTTCAGGAGCAATAAAAATCTATTGGGACCAGATTAAGAGCTGCTTTTTATTTTATATTTTTGAACAGGGCGGAAACGATTATGAGATCTATGAATCTGAGAGAACCGTGGGGCACACAGGTATAACTATGCTGTTTAATTCATTCTACATTGCTTGAATATTACTTATGGCATTCTTTTGTACAGGGTTGTAAGACTTTTGTATTAAGTTTGCTAGAATGCTTGAATGAAACCAATAAATGAATAGTCATTGTGGTTGTAGCTAAATTAAGTCCTTCCACCATGCTCAGTATACCATATTGGATTTTCACGTAAAACAAGATTATCTTACACGTTGGAGAATCAGATGCATTGGCTTTATGTTGCCTCCGAGTTTTACTTTTTCAAATTAACTGACCAAGCTTTATCCTCAGTTACTAGCCCAGAGGATACAGTCAAGCAGTGTTCAAGTCTATTCCTGGGGGATTAGGATGCATATTCCTGAGCATGTGGCATACACCAGGGTTTCAGTTGGTTCCCAATCATTTGTAAAGAAATCTTACAGCTGTGATACTTGCTATATGAACTGTATTACCATTCTTATGCATGTTGAGTTCATAAAATTTTTGCCTCAGAATATGTGGATTTAGACTGTACCATTCAAGAACCTGTTAAAATAATCAGTTAATTGAATTATTTCGCTTATATCATAGCTAATAGAATGCAAGACCAAAATCTTTTCTGGGACCTGAATTTTGTGATAGAATCTAAATTTGAGGTCTGCTGTAGGACATCATGTTCGTATGAATTTCCATCAAACTAGTTTATTATGGAAGTTGAGGTCTGGTAAACTGGGCTATCCGTATGTCTGAACTGTAGCTTAATACTATATGATATAAGAATGGGAAGAATTACTAAAGTTAAGGTATTTAGATAAACACTAAAAGCAGAAAGAACCAAGAAGGTAAAGAGTTTTATAGTTAATATGGTAAGATCTATATGGTATGTTTTATATATATTATATAAAAGAAAGTCTTTTGCAATACAAGCTCCAATAGAGAGATCACTAAACTTGAGAAATGATTGCTTAGCTTATTTCATCAGCATTTTCCTTCCGAGTTAGCCAGGAAAGGATGCTGTAAAGTTGAGTCCTCATCTTTGTGGATAAAAGATCAGCCAACAAAAATGACTTTCACCAAGAGTGTGGTCCTTTGTAACCAACTTTAACTGTAATTTTTCTGCAGTCCTTAGTTCAGCTGCACTTATTCTATATTCTCTGCTAGTCCTTGCAACCAGCCTTGATAGTCTTACAGTCCACTTAGTGTGCAAATCTAGATTGTTAATTAAGTTGGATGATGGAGTTAATAATGGTAAATGTTGATGTGGAGTTAGATTCAGCTGTGAAGATACTTTCAGTGGAGCCAGGTAATTCCCTTGATCAGTATTGTCAGGCTGTGGATAAAGTTTTGCATTTGAAAATCCTAGCCAAAAACTTATATGATGAAAGAAAATTGGAGAACTCAATGCATATTGCCAGGAATCGTTTGAAGAACTCGTTCAAGAACATCTTAAGCTATCCTACTCCTACTCCTACTCGAAACAATAGGTTAAACTACTTGTGTTCATCGAGTACTGGTTTGACCTCATTGGATGAGTACCATGATGAGTACTACACCAAGATTAGGGAATCTGTGGGTGATCTCAAGTCCATTGCCAATTAAGAGGATGAAATGCATGGGACATTTAGATGAATGCATCCAGGTGTACTTAAGAACACGAAAATCTTTCCTGGATGCTACTTTCGGACAACTTGACATCAAGAAAATGAGCACTATTGAGAGTCAGATTATGGGATGGAGAAACCTGGAGGAGAAAATTAGTCAGTGGGTTCGAATAGTTCCATTTTGTGTCTGCGTTTTCTTCAGAATGGAGAAACAACTGTGTGGAGAAATCTTTAGTTGTTTATTGCCTGATGCAAATTCCACTCACAAATTTATTTGGATTTCGAACCTACCAACTCAAACTTACAAATGCGAAGTTTACATTCGACTCACAAAATTATTCGAATTTCAAATTTTAATTGGATTGGTTCAAACTCACATTATCTAATAAAATTTTTTATAGTTTATTTATTAAAATTTTGTTTTTTAAACCCAATCAACATAATATGGAATAGTATGTACTATTTATGTCAATAAACAACTATTAATTATATCATTGAGTTGACTATATTTCAATTAAATTGATTAATGATGTTGGACTATTATTTTTAGTTATTCGAATTTAATTAAGTTAATAGAATATTAGAATCAATAACTATTATCTACATAAAATTAAGTAGTATTATTTAATTTAGAATAAAATTAATATTAATAAAAATTAGTATTATATATATATATATATATATATATATATATTTGGTTTGGATTTTAATCGAGTTTAACCTAATAAAATTTAAACTTGACTCACAATTTAATCATACCTAACATTTAAAGACAAGTTCAGCCCAATTTAATCTTTTTGTTTGTTGGACCAAGTGCAATCTAACCCAACCCATTGACCTTCCTAATTGGGAAATAGATATAAAATGCAACACTGGATTCTTTATTGCTGCAGAAGGTGTTGAAGGTCCTGTGAAGCTTGTATTGCTGCCTGATGGTGGCCCTTCTGGCTTGTTCTTCTGTCGGAAGGGTTGAAAACTTTTTAGTGAAAAGACTCAAATGACATGAAAAGAGACGTATACAAAATAGGCCATAAGACGAACCAACCAGACGCTAGATGAATTCGGTAAAAATTCGTTCGAATTTTGTTTGTAAGTAATGTCATACGATAAAATTTTGAGAGAGAGTGATAGAAAGAAACTTAAGAAGCGAGACTAAAATATCAAATAATCAGTTTAGTTTCGTGCCAAGAAAATCGACTATTGAAACCATATATCTCTTAAGAAAACTTACCGAGAGATACCGAGATAAAGAAAAAAATTTACATTTAATTTTTATTGATTTTGAAAAGGCATACAATTTCCAAAAGAAGTTATGTGGAACAGTTTTAGAAAAAAGAGGAGCTAGAGTAACATATATAGAATTAATAAAGAAGATGTATAGGGATGAAGTTACAAGTGTGAGAATATCAGGAGAATTGACACGAAAGTTCCCTATAAATATAGTTTACACCAAGGTTCAATTCTAAATCGTTATCTATTCGCATTAGTTATAGATGAACTTACAAGGACACATACAGGAGGAAATACCATGGTGTATGTTATTTGCAGATGACATTGTGTTAGTAGATGAAACAAAGACAGGGTTAATGCTAAATTTGAAGTTTGGAGAGAGATACTTGAGGTAAAAGAGTTTAGAATTAGTCAATTAAAAATAGAATATGCGAAATTTAATTTTAGCAAGGGTACAAGTAGGAATAGAATATGGGTTAGTATCGGAAATCAAAAGATACATATAAGTGAAAATTTTAAATATTTAGAATCAGTTCTTCAGAGTAATGATGGTATAGATTGAGATGTTACACACAGATACAAACGGGTTGGACTAAATGAAAAATGGCATCGAAAATATTATGCAACCGCAAAATTCCTTTACAATTTAAGGGTAAATTCTATAGAACAACAATTAAGCCAGTGATGCTTTATGGGTCTGAGTATTGAGCAGTGAATTACATACATGAGCAAAAGACGAGAGCAGTGTGAATGTTAAGATGGATGTGTGGGTACACTAGATATGGACAAGATGGATGTGTCATTTAGTCTCATGGACAAGATACGTAATGAGCATTTTCGTAAAAAGATTGAAATAAAATCTATTGATGAGATGATGAGAGGATGAGAGAAATACGGTTAAGGTAGTTAAGTCATGTATTAAGACGACCAGTAGAAGCGCCGTCAGGCGAGTAAATTTTAGAAAGTATTCAACATAGGAAGGGTAGGGGAAGATCGAAAAGGATTTGGTGAGTAACTTGTAAGAAAAATATAGTCCATCTAGGATTAAGGCTTGATTTGTTTGTTTGTTTGTTTTGGTTTGTAAGTAATGAAATCAATTTTAAATAAAAGTTAACGCTTGTTAAAATTTTGAATTCGGCTCCAACTTGAATTGAAAAAAATTCTTTTAAATTCGATTTAAAAGATAATTAAATTTTAACACATTTAAAACTTTTACAAACTCGTTAAAATAATTAAATAAGTTTGAATGCTGAATTATTTGATTTGTTTAGATTAGTACCCTAATACAATTTACAAATTATGCTAATAGACCAGCCAGAAATATTCCAACAGCTTTGATTCATGCAAGTGCTATCTTGGATATGAGCAATTTCCAGTATCATGCTGATGTTGCTTTATTATCACAGCAAAATTCTCAAATTAAAAAAAAAAAAAAAAAAGGAAACAGAAATAAAGTAGTCAAATATGGAACTAGCATTGTACATTGAATATACACAAGGAGAAAAAGGAATATTAGCAGAACATCGACGTTGACAATTTGATATCATCCAAACAAGTTGGTAAGGAAGAAGGTTATACAATTCTTGGCTTTATTCAAACTTTGAACTGAGGTGTCGATGTGTTAGATTGTCAGGTATGACTCATTTTTTAGTGTATTTGTGTCGTATCGTGTGTGATCTATTTCTTATCGTATGGTATTCGTGTCTGACCTATTTTATTACTTAACTTGCGATCCATTTGAGTTAAAATCTCAAATTTTGATGATTTAATAACTCAAACAATTATTATTACTAACTTTATTATTATAGTAATTTAAAATATATAATTAAAATTATTGAAAATTTTTTATAATATTTAAAATAATTATTATGTTTGCTTTAATAAGTTAATATTAAATCTATTATTCACAATTTCAAAATATATTATATTAAATTATAATAAAATAAAAATTTCAGCAAAATCTGTTCATACAGTAATTTAACGGATTATCGTGTCAACTTATTGGGTTGACCAACCCAACCCGTTTAGTTTCGTGTCATAAACGATTGACCCAATAATGACCTGATAAATTCTAAATTGTGTCATAACATATTAATTTTGTATTGTATTTGTATCGTGTTATCGAATTGTATCAAAAATTAGTACCCTACTTCAAACACATTTAAGACTCTATAGTCTACGTAAATTCTAATATGAACAACGCCCACCAGTGCTACAGCTTCAATTTTCAAACTATATCTTTCTTCCAGCACTTAAAAAATTCAAGAAGGAAAAGAAAAATATTTTCTTAAGATTTATTGGCACCATTTCTTTATAATAAAATAAAAAGGATTATATATATATATGAACAGCTGGCACCACCTAAATCATTCCTTTCTTTGTCGTGAAATGATTAACAACCACCCTCCGATCATCCACAAAATAAAAAAATTTATATATCTCAAATGAATTCCTATTTTATAAATAATTAAGTGATTGTACTAATCACCCCGCGACTAACAAAGAACTGCTCCTTTAATTATTTATAAATCAAGTTGAATAGTATATCCATTTCAAGGACTAGGACCTATAAATACATATAAACCTTGGAGATTGAAAGGGCTAACCAGAACTTTAAAACTTTAGGATATACCTCATAGTATTACTAATGGCAGAAGCAATCACCAGCCTTGAAGAAAAAAGGTTCATAAAGTTCTTTGCATTTCCCTCTTGTCCAAGCTGACTTCAACTGTTATTTGCATTGCATGTACTAGTATATGATATTAGTACTATGGCCTATTTATTTTCTTCATTTCTTGCAGGTATGCAGTGGTTACAGGGGGAAACAAAGGGATAGGATTTGAAATATGTAAACAGTTAGCATCTGAAGGAGTCATAGTTGTGCTAACAGCCAGGGATGTGAAGGCAGGCAATGAAGCTCTTGATAGGCTCAAGAATTCAGATGGTCTTTCTGAGAATGTTGTCTTTCATCAGCTTGATGTTGTTGAACCTGCTAGTATTGCTTCCCTTGTTGATTTCATCAAGTCGAAATTCGGAAAACTGGATATCTTGGTAATATCTCCAGAACTTTTTGTTGATTCCCTCTCATTCTACATGATCATTAAATTGTTAATTTCTTGATGTTTTTGGCTCTTGTAAATTTCACATAATACTCCATGCAGGTTAACAATGCAGGAGTTGGAGGAGTAATGATTGAAGGAGATGTTTTGATTCTTCAAGAGATGATTCCTTCTTGGAGATGATTTAAGACTTTCAGGTCAAGTAAGCCTTCTCTGCCTGCCTGCCTGCCTGATTTATTTATTTATTTATATCTCGGAATATAGTTGATAGCAGGTGAAGAAGACCATTATTTTTTTAATTATTTTTGTTTTGAATGATGCAGGAAGTACCTAAGTTCAAAGCAAATGGAAAAGTCATTCAGACATATCATTTGGCTAAACAGTGTCTGCAAACAAATTATTATGGACTAAAACAGTTAACTGAAGCACTTATCCCACTCCTTCAGTTGTCAAATTTGCCAAGAATTGTGAATGTGTCTTCTTTCATGGGAAAGCTGGAGGTAACCCCTGAAGATATATGCCTGTTCATTTGGCTATAATGTGTACATATATACTGGATAAGTAAATGAAAAGATCTAAGCCAGTGAGCACCATATTCCTGTTATTTAAGGTGTGTATAAACCATCCCTTGGATAAATGGCTAACTTACCTTGCTTGAATTCTATTTATTCTGTGACCGTAGTTACTGAATGTGCATGGTATGTGATACGGGTATGGATATGCGATACGTATGTACTCTAGTACGTGTTACACGTTATCCAAATGTACGAGTTGATACTCAATTCGCAAAGTTATTTAATGAATTAGATAACTATATGTCGTGACAAGATTAATTTCGTGTCCTTCCAGCTTAAGTATCTATTCTTGTAATCAAGCATTGGGTGTGAACCAATCAATGACATGACATGTTCTGAATGCGATTTTCAGCTCTTATCCAACAAATGGGCAATAGTGGTCCTCAGCAATGACAAGAGCCTCACAGAAGAAAGAGTGGATGAAGTGGTAACTGAATTTCTCAAGGACTTCAAGGATGGAACAGTCGAAAATAATGGTTGGCCTACAAATTTGGCAGCATATAAAGTCTCCAAAGTAGCTATCAATGCCTATACAAGGGTTCTTGCCAAGAAGTACCAAACTTTCTGCATCAACTGTGTTTGTCCAGGCTATTGCAAAACCAGATATGACTTTCAATTCTGGATTCTTTACTGCTGCAGAAGGTGCTGAAGGTGTGTGAAGCTTGCATTGCTGCCTGTTGATGGCCCTTGTATAACTTTTTGAGGAAGAGTGTGACAACTTTTTAATGAGAATTGAAAAAAATCGGTTATAAATCATGCTGGTGAACGAGAAATGTTCTTGCAGCTTTCTTGGATTTACATTCTATGATGCTTCTGAAATGCCCTCAAGGATTTTAGTTACTTTGAAGATTTTATACTATTTGGATTTTCAAGTTAATTTTATTAAATAGACTGATACTCTCTGTCAATAGTAAACAGGTCTTAAATTATCCCAAATTTTAGTTTTAGATTTGCACTGAACTCTCCAATTTGTCCCACCCACATTAACCCCTTTTTCTAATATTGTCTAAAAAATTAACGAAATTTTTTCGTATATACTACAAATTTAGCAGAATGTATAATAATATTTTTGCATGTAAAAATAAATATTTCGTTAACTTTTTTTGACAATAAGTGTTAAAAAATGATGCTAAAGTGGGAGAAATGAAGAGTTGGGCGTGCAAAGTGTTCAGAACTATATACAAATGTCAAAGTAAAAATTAAATATAAATTGAAGGTGAACACTTTGAGAACCACCATCAAATGGTGGTTCTCAAATTGGATATATTTTTTATTTTATTTTTGGGTAATAAAATTTTTGTCCACTTGATAGATCTTTTTGGAAATTGTATATCTTTGATAGATCTTTTGTCCACCTAATATGCGTCACAAGTTCTTTTGCACAAATTTATATTCATTTAGGGAACTATTTGCCCTATAATTTGTGGATTATTGAAGGAGAACTATGAATTCATCAAAATCACAAAATTCACAAAATGTTCTAGATTTGTGTTTAACTTAAAATTTATAGATTAGCATGTGTCTTTAATCGAGAATGTCCCTTGTTATACTCCCTAAAAATCAATTAGCAAAAAAGTAAGAGTAAAATATATGAATATTCATCAAATTATTCTCAAGTTGTTGCATACAAGATCATTGAATTATTTACTTTATAAATTTAGTCGCTGAACTATCTTAAAGATGTGTTTGGAGTTATTCCGTTGCAAATTTAATCATTAAACTATCTTAAACGTGTGTATGCAGTCACCATAGAAATAGAAGAAACACGCACTTAAAGTAGTTTAGTGATCAAATTTACAAAACAAATAGTTCAGTGTCTCCAAACACACTATTAAAATAATTCAGTGACCAAATTTATAAAACAACCTAAATGTGAGTCTTGCATACAATAATTTAATAATTTAGTGACAATTGTGCAAAAAAAAAAAAAGCAAATGCATGCGACGTTAGCAAGTCTAACACTACTTGGATGACATTTACAGGCACTTCCAAAAGTACTATGCATATGGTCTTCAAGAAATTACATGACACAATTTACCTTTATGAATCACGAAAAAATAGTTTAGGAAAGAAAATTAAGGTATCTAAATATTTTATAAAAAATTCTATAGTACATTTAGGGTATTATATTGTTGTCTCTTATACACATCTAGATACAATATAATATTATACAATTTGAGTGTCTGTATAATACACAGTTTGAAAATATAACGATACGGTATCTAATCGGATTATAGAATTTCCTAATATTCTCAATAAAAATTTTATATTTTTGTAAGAGAATCATATCATTCCATGTAATAGGTAGACTTACCCACTAGGACCTTGTGTGATCTACATATTATGAAATTTTGTTAAATAGTTGATATTATTTATTTTAAAAGATTTAATCCACATCACATGATCTATACGTGAGGTCAAACACTGAATTTATTATTTATTTTCCTCAATTAATGCTAGAACATAATATTTCCTGAACTATAAATGTGACGTATCACGATAATAGTAGGGTATATTATATTATTTATAAAGGTAAATTGCCGTAAACCCCATGTGGTTTGGCTTTCAATCCTCTAACCCCAATGTGTTTCAAAAATATACTTAAAACCCCTATATGCTCTAGACTAAAGGGCAAAATGGATGAAAAACGTCCAAATTAACGGCGCTTGTAGAACACACGCCTTAAATGCGTGTTGTTGATCGAAAACGGTTTCTCCAAAAATTGAGTATCAATGCTCTTATTCTCATTATATAACCCTACACTCTTTTCTCCTACACATATACAATATTTACCACCACGAAACATAAACACAAAGCTGATAAGGTAAATATTGTACATTTGTAGGACGTTTTTTTTTTTTTAAATGAAGTTAGTTCATATATTTTAAAATTTCTTACTCTTCATTTAATTTGTTTTCGTTATATTAATTTGAAGATAAAATGTCACATTATACGAGTAGTGGATAAGGCACCCATGATTTGCGATACCAATACCAACGGTGTCATTGTAGAAAGACAGTAATGGTAAAAATAGTGGATTAAGAAAAACCAACAGAAGGCATGTTGTACTTTGTTTGTGAGAAAAATGAATGCAACTTTTGGGTATGGTACAACCCAATTAATAAGGTTACATGTGAAACTGAAGAGATTGATCAAACTAACTTCTCTTCTTGTGTCAAAAATGAAGCTGATGATGGGTTTAAAGAAGGCTGAAGAAGTTAGTAGAGATGATTGAAATCATGGTGTTGATGCTTGGTTACATGTTGTTGTCATGTTTGTTAATGTAATGAAATAAGAATTGTAAAATCAACATTTTGTATTGAATTTTTCTAACTTTGTGTGATGAACATGCTTATTTTTAGTCTTGTAGCAACAACTTGTGTAAAAATAACATTATGTTAGTTTTAAAATGGCAACTTAGCATCAACAAGAACAAAGCATACTAAACTAGCAAATAGAAAGGATGATTTTTTGGCGTGGTAAAATAAAATAGAGGACTAAGTAGCAGAAAGTTAATTCATAAGTTGCTATGCATTTTCTTGCTGATAGTTTGGGCAGAATGAATAGACATTTTCCAGCTGTCTATTAGTACATGAACAACAGGTGTACTGATACAGGTTCATCTACTACAAATGTAGAACTTGTTCCAGCTGAACCTTTGCCAACCATTCTTGCAACAACACCTCTCCCCGTACCATCCCAACCAACAATTTTAACCATACTAGTTTCATTACCTTTGTTACGTGCACTAGCTGTAGTTACACCCATTCTTCTGACAATCATTTTTCTGCTACCACTAGCCTTTCCAGCAGAATTGGCACCTCTTGTAGCAAAACTGGCAACATTGAAATTCCTTCAATCATGACTTCTTCCACCAACATTTCTAATTCCAGCAGTTAGAAGTGTAGTACTAGAAGAAGCACAGAATAAAGCACCAGTGATAAGAACCACCAAGCAACAAAACTATCAGAGAAGCACCAAAAAACCGTAACAGCTAGAAGCATCAGCAGCAGAACCATTAGCAGTTACGGTAGGAACAGAACCAACAACAACAGAACCATTAGCAGCTGTAGTAGGAACATAACCATCAACAGCTGCAGTAGGAACAAAACCAGCAACAACAAAACTATCAAGAATCATGATTGCATTGTTTGAACCATTTTCAGAACCTAAGATTACAAGAAACAAAAACTTAGTATATAAAATCCGTACTTTTAGTTATTGAGTCCTACTACAGCTGCTAATGGTTCTGTTGTTGTTGGTTCTGTTCCTACCGTAACTGCTAATGGTTCTGCTGCTGATGCTTCTACTGGTAGTTTTAGAGCAGGTATGTTAGTGTTTCTTGCATTTTGTAAGAGATGGACAACCATATATGTCAGTTGTTAAGTGTTTTTTATGCTATGTCCAAATTAAAAGAATAAGCAGTTAGTTATGTTTCTTTACTATAACACCTATCCAAATAAAACTTAACATTTCTCTCTATCAATGTGAATGGTTGAAATTGCATGTCCACGTGGAATGCCACAAAGTTGAAATGACTCACATTTGTAGGTTTTCTCTATGAGATCCGCAATATAAGTTCCTCTTCCACAATCTACTTCAAATTTGTTGTCCCCACATAAAAGTGAAAAGTAATACCTACTGTCCATTTTATTTTTTTCTAACTTTTCTTGTATTCTTGGACATATTGGATCACTATATTTCTTCATACCCTCTCTTTTTACATTTACCCTCTACATAATTCTCCTTCTTATCCACTCAAACATTGTTATAATACTCTTGTCCCTCACTTGAATCTAGATGTATATAAGATCAAAAGATTCATTCAAGTTATTTAACTGGAATATCAGATCTACAATTATTACCAAAGTGAGACCTTGACCACAAATGAGGAGAAATCTTTCTTAACCAATCTGGGACTTCTTCTTCTAAGGCACGAACAAGTCCTTTTTGTCTATTTGATATAAAAGTCCATCGAACTCCATATCTATCCCTATATCAGTCTTGAGCTCATTCAAGAACCACCCTCATGAATCATACATTTCAGCCTCAACTACTGCAAAAACAGTTGGATACATGTTATCATTTTCATCTCTACCAATTGCACTTAGCAGCTGACCACTAAATGGACCCTTTGAAAAGCACCTATCAAGACCAATAATAGGTCTAAAACTAGCCAAAAAATCATCCTTTCAAGTGCTAAGTCTATAGTAAGGTCTCTGATATATCATTTTCTCAAGCCTCAATCGTGGACCTATTCAATTTAATCTTTAAACAACTCCCAAGATTTTTATTTCTTAATGCATTACAGTACTCCCAAAAACTCCTATATTCTTCTCCATAGTAGCCTTGTAACATTTTCTTAGCTTTTCTTTTAGATTTGTATACCTGAACATGACTTATTTCAACCATTAAATCCCTTTTAACATCCCTAGCAAACGATATATTTCCAATATACCAACAACCAAGTCAAACTTTGGTTTTCTAAATTCTACTTAAGGATTGAACTCCATAAGGTCTTCCCACGGTATTTCACTATTAGCCCCTCCTCGAATTAGTAGGTCATCTTCATTGGGTACATATTCATTCAACTCTTCAACATGCCCTATATTAGGTAGAGTTTACAAAAGATTATCCTTTGTGTCTTGTTGACAACATAAGAGTAAGGTTGTTGATATGACACTTGAAATTATTGATCTTGGAGTTGCTTTTCTAATATGCAATCAACTAAAGTTAGCGCCTGTTGTTGATTTGATGCTTGCTCTACAGCTGCTAGTTGCTCCTTTGAAGTCAATCTAGATGCCTGATCTATTTTTTCAGCAAACACCTCCAAATGAGGCAAGTGATCCCAAATTGTTGCCTAAAGCTTTACGTCTTCATCACACTTTACGTAAGCAGTTGTGATATCAAGGATACAATCTAGATGCCTAAAGTAGAAGTTGACTTCAGATCTTGGGTCTACCTTATTGTGCATGGCCACTAGTTTATCAAATGTAATTTCACTTGTTCTCCTACGTTCGAATATGGCCTTTTTTTATCAACATATCTAACCTTAGGCTCCCACTCAATATAGCCACCAAACCATATGTACACATCTTGGACTTTTTGATTATCTATTCTTATTAACTTATTAGGTAGAGTTGCCATTAACTCCTCACGTACAGCTCTCGTTATCTAATTATTATTCCCCATTGTTTCACCTGAAAAGAAATGCAACATTATTATATTTGACCACACGAAACATAGCATAAAAAACACTTAACAACTGACATATATGGTTGTCCATCACCACAAAATGCAATAAACACTCACATACATGGTGGTCCATCACCATAAAAAACAATAAGTACAAAACACAAAGGGGCTACTAATGGAAACCAACACACATCGAGATTCTCTTATACCATCTAGATGTAATAAAAAAAATAGCTTCTTCTTTTTTTTTTTTCAAATGACCACTTTTTTCAATATAATAAACAAGGTTTTTGGTCTAGTTATAAATACGCAGTCCAATTACCCAGCCAAAAGATCTCTTTTCTTCTCTAAATCAACACTTCCCAACCAAAAGTCCTAATTGTATAGAAAAGTCCTAAACGTATATTAGCCCTAGAAACAAATTCACAATCCAATAATCCTATAATCGTGTTCGTAAACTACATATTTCTTATACTTTACTGTGGTTTAGGTCCATAAACAATTTTAAAATCTTCATACATAAACCCTATTTAAAAACTAAAGAATTAGCACTTACAACGTTTTCGTTGATTCCACGCTTTGCAGCCATAACTTTTGGTTTTCCCTTCAATTCTATGCTTTGAACTCTTCAAATGGGTTTGATTTGTGATTAATGCAATATGATTATTGAGATTTGATGAAAAGATTTGGTTATACACATCTAGATGTGTATAAGAGACAGTGCTGGCTTCAGAACTTTCTCCCTCACAACTCGACAAATGGGGAAAATGAATGATCAAAAAAAGTTGGTGTTAATTTAAATAGGGAAAATCGCTGAAATAGTCCTTAAACTTTTTTACTTTAGAGAAATAGTCCTTCAATTTTTTTTGTAGCCAGAATGGTCCTCCAACTTTTATTTTTTAGCCAAGATAGTCATTTCATGTGAAATTTATAAAAAAAAAAAAAAATTATGGTGACTACACCATAAAAGGACTTTTTTGGCTAAAAAATAAAAGTTAAAGGACTATTCTAACTAAAAAAAAAAAGTTGAAGGACTATTCTGGCTAAAAAGAAGGTTGAGGGACTATTCTGGCTAAAGTGCAAAAGTTGAGGGACTATTTTGGCGATTTTCCCATTTAAATATAAGGGTAATAAGGTAATTTTAACAAGTACCATCAGTTTAAACGTTTTTCGCCCATTTAACCCTTTAGTTCAGAGCATATAAAAGTTTAAGATATATTTTTGAAATGCATCTGAAAGCCAAACCACATGAGATTTACGGTAATTTATGCTATTTATAATCATCGTTTGCTAACAAGTGTTTTATAATAAAACTTTCATAATAATTTTTTTTTCATTCGGCAACTGTTTAAAAGATTTCTGTCTAATTAGATCTATAATTTAAAGAAAAGGAAAAGATCTAATGGGATAATAGAATAAAATAGTTATACCATCTAGATTTAAAAACATAAAATGGAGATTTGAATCCCCACTTCATATTCAAATATAAGTACTTGCTGGCCGGACACCAAGAACAGGCAAGTAGGTTGATCCGGTCCGAATTTTATAAAACTGACGTCCGTTGCTTCACATAACTCTTAACAACTCATCAATCAGTATATATACACACAAGTACAAGTCGAGACCGAACTCTCCCTCCTCAAGAATCCCCGGTAGATCATCTCAGATCCACTTCTCAACATTTTCGTATAATTTGCAGAGGTAAATCACATTATCACCACCTCCCCCCTCTTCCAAACGAATTTTGCTTAGTTAAATTCAAAAATATTGGTTTTTTTTTTGTTTTCTTTCTTTCTTCTTTTGCTCTATTGGTTGACTTAGTTGATTGCAATTGATTTCTTTTGTCCAAGAAAATAATTTCCAGTGTCATACAACAACTAAAAAAAAAAAAGCAGAAAAACAAAAGAAAGACAGTTTCTTTATGGCTCGGGTGGCCTCCGATTAATAAAAGCAAGGAACTTTCTTGTTCTTGCAGTTTGAGTTTGTAAAATTCCGTGATTTGAAGACCTTTTTTCATATTCTTTAAATTTAATTTTTATTGGGATTTATGGATGCAGTGATTTATCCAGAATGGCTGGAGATCAAGCCTGGTGTGATTGCTCTGTTTGATGTGGATGATACCCTTTCCGCCCCGCGAAAGGTGTGGCTGTTGAATTTTTAGTATGAATTTGAAGATGTAAATGTGATTATGTAATTATGTTTCAGCTTTGATGTTGAATTGATTAACTTGTTATATTGTTATGGTACGTAATTTTGTGTGATTTTAAGTTGTTAAAGGACAATGGCATGGATCAATATAGGCTAATTATGCTCTGCTGTTCTTGTTTTTCCTTCAAGAACTGTGATGTAGTTATAAGGCTATTTTAGTCCTTGTCAAAATTGAAATTTGACTGGAATTGGGATTGTATCGTATTCAAATTGAGCTGTATTTCTGTAGATTGACTCCGTTTTTATTTCTGATTAGATAATCTAAGATAGCCTACGCGAAGTTTCTGAATAGTCAAAGTTTGTTTAGGATATTACGTCAAGTGTTTCTGTAACCAAAAAGCAATAATTAAATTTCTCCATAAGAACATCCTGTCCTACGGAACGGCAAAAAATGCAATTGGATGTCGTGGTTGTTTGCCACATGGTATGTCCATTTAGAAGAAAAATCTTTATTCTTTTGTAATTTTTTTCTTTTTGGCACTATTGTTTGTTTGCTTGTTTCAAATTTCTATTGATCTCAAGTCTCACAATACAGCCTAGCATTTTCAACAATATGCTTGTTTTTCATCAATATTTATATTTTCCTGTTCTTTATTAACTTTTAGGCGGCAACACCTCAAATGCTAGAATTCATGCAGAAACTGCGGAAGGTACATGATTCTTTTCTTTAAGGCTTTTTTTATTATTATTTATTGGCTTGTTTTTTTGGAAGTGTGCTCGATTCAAAATTAGTTGTCTTTTCTTTCCTGTTGTTGTGGTGTTACATTGGAATCTTTTTTTCTTATGCTCCAAGCCTTATTTTCTGATATTATATGAACTTTTGTGCCATTTTCTTTGGCAACTTGTTCTCTCTCTCTCTCTCTCTCTCTCTCTCTCACACACACACACACACACACTACACACATAATTACATCCACTCCCTCCGTCCTTGAAGTCGGTAACTGTCCCGAGTTCCCTCTACGTAATAATCTATCCATGTTTGTGCAGCCAACTGCTTATTTGGTTATCTCAAGCTATTTCACTTTATTTTGCCTATGCAGTTATAACTGATTATGATTATGTTTTTTCCGAGAATGGTCTCATGGCTCATAAGGGAGGAAAGCTAATTGGAACACAGGTATCATTGAGATCTAGACCATTCTATAATGTAAAATCGAGAAATGGAAGTTGTAGAAGGCATAAGTTTGGACTCACTCTTCGAACATTTAATTTGACTATTCCATTCCGTGTAGAAAGAGAAAGTTGATAAAAACAAAAAGTGACGCATTTCGTGTTGAAGTCAGAAAAGCTGTCATTAAAGTAACTGGTTTTCTCTAGCAGTACCTGTCTCTTATAACATCTAGATGTGTATCAGAGACACATTAAAAGCAATAATTTGGTAGGATAAATATGAGTGCATTTCTATAAGTTTAAATTTTTGAAGCAAGAGGATGAGAAGAAGTCTCCTATTTACTCTTTCTATTTAAATAATTATCTGGGATTTGATTTATATAGATGCTTTTATGATCATTTCGTCTAATCTGTCTCCTATATCAATAACTTTTAGAGCTGTGCAGAGTTTGAAGTCATTTCTTGGTGAAGAAAAGCTCAAGGTAATTTATCTTCTTTTCAATGACAATAAATTGTCGATGTCAAAAGCATTGTGAAACTAAAATACCACATAGCAATAATTGTCTTGGATTATATCTTAGCATCTGAATGACTATTAGAGATATGAGATTAGATATGAGATTGTCACCAAGCACAATTCATTCCACTTACGCATCATAAAATTACTTTTGGGGATGGGGATAGTGGGATTATCTTGGTTTCTCATCCCACAAACTCTTTAAGTTGAAGTGGATGGTTCATGCAAAGTTGCTTCCCCTTCCCTTTTAGGTGGTATCTCTTATGTCAGATCTTTCATGTAATCACTAATTTAATATTTTATCTTGGCCACATGGATGAATCACTGCTGCAGGAATTCCAATAATTTCACACTTCATTATATTGCGGATTTGGACATGCTCAATAAAAACTGATTGCATAGACAATGTAAACTGTTATGAAGTTTCTTCATTGGGATTATACACATCTAGACCACATTAAAACAATATATCTGATTCACCATGGTATCCCCAAGACATCTCATGTGTTAAGAGAAAAATTCGCACATCTTAACCTCTCCTTTTCAATAGGAGGACAAATCAGCTTTGATGTGAGTAATTGCTGCTCCCAGTTCATCCACTATTTTCTGTTTCTTTTATTTGCTGTTTAGAAAGTAGAAAGTTATTTAGAGATTTGAATATTTCTAAAAAATTGTTTGTGACAGGTTTTCCCTCGAGGCTGGGATAAGACGTATTGTTTGAGATACCTTGATGATTTTCAGGAGATTCACTTCTTCGGAGACGAGACATACAAGGTTCTTTAGATTCAATATTTAGTCCTGCTTTTTATTCCTAAATAACTTGCTTATTTGAAAGTTCTTCAGAGCACTTGTTTAATCTCCGTTCTCATGGCTGATACCCCTCTCCCGAAAAAGAAAATCAAAAGCAATAAAAGTGCTGTTAAGACCAAATCAAGAGTTTTTTGTTTTTATTTTTTGTTAACAGGGTGGAAATGATTATGAGATCTATGAATCTGAGAGAACAGTGGGACACACAGGTACAGCTGTGCTGGTTTAATTCATTCCACACTGTTTGGATATTGCTTATGTTATTCTTCTTTATAGGGTTATTAGAGTTTTACATTTTAGTTTGCTAGAATGCTTAATGGCAACGATAACTAGAATCATTGTGGTCATAGCTAAAATAAGTCTTTCCACCATACTCGATATGACATATTGGGTCTTCACGCATAACAAGATTATCTTAAACCTTGGAGAATCAGTTGAATCAACTTTACTGTGGAAAATCTGTAACTGTCAGCTCCATGTTAATGATGATTATACCTCATCTTGGTGTTATGTTGGCTTTGAGTTCACTTTTTAAGTTAACTGACCCAAGCTTTATTCTCAGTTACTAGTCCCGACGATACACTCAAGCAGTGTTCAAGTCTATTCCTGGGCAAGGAGGATGCCGATTCCTGAGCGTACAATGTACTCCGGGAACTCTAGATCATTTGTAAAGAAATCTTGCAGCTGTTTATTACCATTCTTATGTATGTTGAAATTATAAAATTTTGCGTCAGAGTATGTGCATTTAGTTGGGAATTCCTATCAAGAGTGTACCATTCAAGAACCTGTTATCATACAAAATTATTAGTTAATTGAATTGTTTTGTCTTTTTCAATACAAACCCCAATAGAGATCACCAGAGTTGAGAAATGACTGCTTAGCTAATTTCATCAGTTTGGCTCTTTTGCCAACATTGTTGAGAAAGACGCATTAGTTCGCAGGAATCTACTCCAGCATTTGCTTAGCTAACGGAGTAAGATTCTGAGAACCTTACAGTCCTAAGAACCAATATGTGGAACCAATTATGTCGTACAATACTATTGTGCATGATATACTGTTGGCTGCATGGCTGTTTCAGAAGTAGTTTCTACCCTCAAATCTCCTTTTCCCACTGGTAACAGAAATGATGATAAGACATCACTTTAAGCTGTAAATTCTTTTTGCCGAGGTGAGAGTATTTGATAGAAGCATTGCTATGGTCATGGGTCCAACTCCCCCGGGAACAGGAGTAATAGCAGATGCAATCTGGCTAGCTTCATCACAACACATATCGCCAACTAGCTGATAGCCTCTAGGGCTTTTAGCATCCTATCACAAAGTCACCATCAAAATTACCTCATCATAATGCACACAAACAAAAGCTAAGCTGTAGCAGAAATTAGTGCTCGAGTGTGCCTTATTGACCGAGTTTTGATAGAGCCTAAAGCAATTAATGATAATTAATGGCTCATTTTCAGAGAGAGGAGAGTGCTGGGAATGTAATTATACATGATGACAAATGATGATACCCCACCTCCACTGGATTAATTCCAACATCAATAATAACTGCACCAGGTTTTACCCAGCTACCCTTCACCATATTCGCTTTTCCTACAGCTGCGATTATAATATCTGCTTCTCTAATAAATTTCTCAGGATTTTTTGTTCTGGAATGGACAACACTACATTGTACCTGTAGCAATAGAGCAGCAGGCATCCCAACAATATTACTCCTGCCTATAACAACTGCTCTCTTCCCTTTGATAATGACGCCATATCTGTGCAATAATTCT
Organism: Cinchona pubescens; assembly: GCA_025175665.1. Taxonomy (NCBI): domain Eukaryota; kingdom Viridiplantae; phylum Streptophyta; class Magnoliopsida; order Gentianales; family Rubiaceae; genus Cinchona; species Cinchona pubescens. The sequence continues at coordinate 19,344 of JANKKI010000145.1, read as the reverse complement.
ATGCATCCCTTAGGTAAGGAACAAAAAATGGTTCTCTACCTCGCCTGGCAAGACGACCAATGTTCAGTGGGTGGAAGCCATCCACATCTTTCTCAATGCAAACAGCATTTAAGACATTCTGCTCGTTTATGTGCTGGACAGAAATGAATTAAGACAGTTGTCAGAGTGACATCAACAAATACTCACATTTTAACTTTAGTGACTTGTGGACGCTTACTATAGAATCTCAAGTTGTTCTTGATATTCTTTTGCAACCTTTTTTCCATCAATAACTTTCGCAGAGGCTTCAGTAGCCATGGCAGCTGCATAACAAAATTAACCCAAAAAAACTTAAATCAAGAATCCATTAAATGGAAGCAAACCAAAGGAACCCAGAGTCCCATAATTATCAAAACACATGATTTTTCCCAAGGGTCACAGAACCGACATTTATGGCTTTATACATTAGTTACAACAACACAACAATAATCAAGCCTTATTCCCTTTCCCACCAGGTGGGGTCGGATAATGAATCCTTCTGTCCATTGTCCTCCATAGCAGCATTTCAATAATAATTAAATAAAGGCTTGGACTTCATTGCATGAAATGAAACAACTTTTTTTGCAAAGGTTTCAGTAATCAATTATAGCAGTTTGGCTGCTTATTTTCCAATATTTACCCCCAAAAAAAAAAAAAAATCTTAAGCAAGAATCCATTAAATATGATGAAAGAAACAGGAACCCACAATCCCATATTCATAAAAAGACGGGATTTTTTTTAAATACTTAATTCATCAATTGATAAGGCTTGGTTTGTTTTTTAATTCATCAATTGATCATCAGTCATGCATAATCAAGACTTAAACTTCGATATTGAAATGTGAGTATTTAGTGTGTGACTGTGTGAGATTTTACAAACCCATACATACTTGCCAGCAACAAAGAAAGAAGGAGAATAGGTGGAATGAGTGAAGTGAATTCTGGAATTTTTGTAGAGGCCCGCGTGGAGATGAAGGAGGCGGTGGTGGAAGTGGAAAGCTGTGCATTTGGACATGGTGGTGATGAAAGGGAGGAGTAGACTGGTGGTGGTGGTGGTGGTGGTGGAGAAGGAGGTTGAGTAGCCGGAAAATATCATTCTTGATGTTCATGGAGGACGATGCAGCCATTGATTGCTACACAGGAGCTGCCTGAGTATCAGCCCTATGCTTGCTTGCTTGCTGCTTTATTAGGGTTTAAAGGTTTTAGAAATGTTAGTAGTACTAATATTTCTCACAATTTGGAAGCAACAATACTACCGTACCGTATTAAGAGTTTTTTTTATTTGGGCAAAATGTATGAATAGTTACCAAAATATTAAATTATTTATTTTAAAAATTTAGTCATTAAATTAGTTTAAATGTTATTTGGAATTACTAAATTAAAAATTTAATCACTAAATTACTTTTATATATATATATATATATATATATATATATATATATATATACCGCATAATGCATTTAAGATAACCAAATTTACAAAATAAATATATTAATGACTCTAAATACACACTTAAGATAATTTAACAATCAAATTTATAAAATAAATAATTTAATAATTTAGTACTTATTTGTCCATTTTGCTCTTTTTATTTTTACCAGGAATTAGCTTTGAATTCAAATTTCTCTCAATGTGTATCACTCCACTAAAAGAGAACTAGTATAGTGAGCTATAAATTCAAACTTTGTTGAAGAAAAATTCACTTAACAGAACTACACAAGTTAGTAACAGTAATTTTAAGAATCACTCTGACAGTAAAAAATCACTCAATGGAAACTAATAACAGTGAGATTCAAACTCAAACTTGACTGACTGAAGAGAAGTGTGTAATGATTTTTTTCAGTTTACTTGCTTGTTTGACAAAAAAAGGAAAAGAAAAAAAAAAAATCATGGGTTGTCAATTTCTATTGCTCTAAAAATCATTTTCTCCAAACAGTTCAACATTTGTCTTGAAAGAAGTCAAAATCCAATTAACACGAACATTTTTCTTCTACTCATCCAACATGGCTCACAAAATATTAGTCAACATTTTGATTATTTCTATCCTTTCATTTTGTTTTATGCTTTTTGGCAAACAGCATACTTCAGACCACTGTCAGAGTGATTCTTTACTGTTACTAACTTGTGCCATGCAGCCATAAACAATGCCTTAATTGCGGATGGAATGAGCCTCGCAAAATTTCCAGGCACCGATGAAAAGTGTTATGTCCTTCAATACAAAATTGTCACGAAAAGTTTCCATCAAAATTGTTTATATTGAGCCAAAAGAATGTGAGATTTGTCATCTGCAGATCAACTAGTCTGTGCTGCTGCAACTTCTGCTGGCATATTTCTGTACAACCGGTATAAACGAGACAAGTAAAAAGCTATACAATTCTTCGTGATATCATTGTTTTCTTTTAATTTTCTTTGTCATTCCTGGGATCCAAAAAATTCCCCCCCTTTAGTCCAGACTAGTTGATCTGCAGATGAGTTATATTGCCAGTATTCCTGTCTCTTACTTGGTTATCGTCTGAGGGCTCCGGTGCCTGAGATTTTGGTTTGTTCATGATCTTTGTAAATCCATAACCAAGAGAGCTTCCACTAGTTTCGCATAGCTGCAAACCAGAAACAGCAATTCAAATTAAAATCAGATATAAGAGGTAAGGCTTATTGGTGGCTGATAGTGAAGTGATGCGACATAAAAAACTGATGTCCAAATTTGCTATACCTCAGTAAGCTCAGAAAGATGGCGTGACCTAAACTCATTGATTGTTGCTGCCAATCTCGGACATTGGCAGTTTAGCCTGAAAGGGAGGTAAAGAAAATAAGCAGCCAAACACAATGTAAAAGAAAGTAACATATGGATACCATTATCAGGGCTGGCAATGCAATTATTAAAAATGACACCATTCCCATTAACAGATCCAATTTTTTGTTAAGAAAGAGGAAATATTATAATGTGTACAATCTCTTACCCACATCTGTTCATATATATATATATAAAATTATCTGTAAGACTGTAATTAGTATTAAAATATATTAATTACAGTCTACAGATAGGGATTATACTTACTTGTGCAAGTCTGGAGGACTAATGTAGACTAGGAGACCATGGTCTACTGGAACAACCTGCAGACTTTTACAATTCAGAACTCAAATGTATCCTTTGAATTCTCCACTTAGTATTGAACATGCAACTTTAACACTGATAATTGAGATGTCTCTAAAGGGCAAATGTTTCAAGGGAAAAAACAAGACATTCAATACTGAAAGAGAATATGCTTAGAAGTATGCAGGGAAACAATGAGGAAGAATGAAAAAACCAAAAGACAAGAAAGATACCGCAGTTGCCCCGGCCTTTTCCAAATTGAGGCCATGATCAACATCATGAGCACGTACAAATGTCTTGACATTGGGAAAATACTTGCTTAGAGCCCAAACAGTTCTGTAATTAGCACCAGGAGTATCTAAAGTAATTGCTGCAGCGCATGCTCTTTCAGCACCGACTTTGTGGAGGACCTAATTATCAAAAAGCAGAGCAGGTCAAGATAAGAAATTCAATCAAGCAAGAATGTTTATTATTGCATGCTTACCTCTCGACTGCCAGCATCTCCAAAATATACTGGAAGATCAAGTTGACGTCCAAATGCAACTCGGTCACTACAATAACAGGAAATAAAATTAATTATTTGGGAAATGAGTTCAGTAGGCTATAGTATTACCCTGTAATACATCCAGACAAAATTTACCTTCTTGTATGAAAATTTACTAAATTATCTCATGCAAGCACAGCAACAAGATATAACTACATAACACATCTATGAAAAGACTAAATATCCAACAATTTGGTTGAAGGCACAAAATCAGATAAGCTTCCACAGGCTTCGATTGCTAGACACGGCTTATTGATATCAAGGTTTAATTAGGTTAACTGTTTGTACCTAGTTGTTTCTCAGCCTAGTTGCACTACCATCAGCAAATTTCTTGCTCTAGGGTGTTTATAGCACATAGATAGGAAAGCAGCTTAAGGAGTCAATTGCCAAAGCTTACACTGTTCATTTTAGGTTCAACACAACCTAGAAGGATAAATATGGGTTTATTCCCACTAAACACCCAGAATGACCTTCTATCCAATTCTATAACTTTAGAATCCACATGCTATATGAAACACCAGTTGTCAAACTAGGATTTATATCTGAAACCAACAGCAAGCTACTATCATCTAATGACTCATCTGTCAAGAGAATCAAGTTGATTTTACCCAGGCATATCAGAGATCATATTCACAAAATTCCATTAAATGGAAGTACAATGTTATTTTGTAAATCCGGTTAAATACAAAAGAAATCAAGTAGCTTAGTACCTCCTTATATCAAGTGCGACAAAAGGAATTAGCCTTTCTGAAAGAAGCTGGGCAATGATCTGTTACAAGGTAGTGGGAAAATTATTACTAAAACAAGGTACAAGATATAGATGCACTTACATAATCAGACCAGCTAATCGATGTATTTAAAAAAGACGAACAAAAACCTGGCCAACACGTCCAAAGCCACAAAGAATTATATGATCTTGCAAATCATCGGTCTGAAAAGGGCATTAAAAAAGAAAAAAAAAAAGATGAAATTTCTTCAGACAGAATACCAATACAGATGTGTAAGGCGATGTAAAGTAAGTAATTCCAGCACCAAAAGAAGCAACAGATGACGATGAAGGCATAGCTCAATAGGGCTCTTAGAAATATGTTAAGTACTGAAATTAAATTCTGTCATCAAGTTATTGCTGAAAGATGAAAATTAGCTTCAGCGTTTCAATGAAAGAACCAAATGAAAAGAGAGATAACAGAAGACACAGGCTCATAATCTGCATTATTGAAGTGTGGATACAAAAGAATACTCCTTTGAGATCTTTGAGAAGATTAAACTCCTAGATCCAGAGTAGAAAGCCCAAAAACTACCAAACCAAAATGAGATTTGTGAACTACCAAGGACAGAAGTTGATCCAGATATCAGTAAACATCTAGACAATATAAAGTTGGGTTGGGTATTCTACCTCACTTTCCACAGGCAACAAACTTCGGACATCTTGGAGTTCAAAACGAGAGGCTATTAGCTGCCCTCCAGCAGCTAACCATGGTGTGATTGCCATAGAAATTCCCACTACGAGAAACAGCAAAGACGAGAGCTGAGGAGACATTATCCCCTGCCAACCTCAGCAAGTCAGATAACAATAGTTACTAGCACAATTATGAGGTCAAAAGCTTCTTTTTACAAATGTGTAACTGAAAAGCTGGTATCTGGAAAGCTGGGCAACAGAATACCGGGGTCCTACCTAATTATTTAGAGCCATTCTCAAGGAAGCATCTAGTGCTCTCAACAAAGCAAAAAATGGAAATGAACTATAGAAAAAATGTTGTCAACAAAACATCTCACAGGAGATCAAAATCTATGGGATAATGGTTCTAGTGCGGAAGTGGATCGTCTTGTATCATAAATCTTACTAACAGCAAATCAATCACATACAGAAAGCTTCCAAACAGAGATGACTATGCCTGCATATTCACTTCCCATAAGATATTCATAAGACCAACTGGATGTTTCTAGAATGAAATAACTATTCAGCCATGATTAATAACAACATAAAGCTAAACCTAAATCATATTTCCTTAAAGGATGTTTCAGTCTCCACAAAAATCCTCCACGTTCTTCAACAGATAATTCCTCAGAGCTATCCATATCCTTGAACAGATAAATCGTATAAGGCAACCACTTATCAACAAATAATTTTCTGGTGATACACAAAATATATTATATATCATGGTAAAAGTCTAGATTGCTGCTGAGAAGGTTTATAATATCATTAAATTTTGGAAACAATAAAATGTATACTTATAGAAGCATAGATATACTAATATTTCATCATCACGTAATCATGTTCCTTTCATGTGGAATATGACAACTTTGACTTTTTTGGTTACAACAAAAAATTTTCCAGAATCAAACTCTATGTATACCTGCCCAAAGGGAAAAGCTTGATAAGTTATGTAAATCACAGAAGCAATGTCATGAAACTTATATAAAGCTTATCATTCAAGAACTTCAGAGTTCACCACAAATAATTATGCACGGCTAAGAAATGAATTTGTTGAGCTAACCTGATTAACAGCTTCACCAAATTCTACAAAAGCAAATGAACTGAGGTAGTGCAAGCAGACTGCCCAACAACTAGGTACAAACAGTTTAATGTACCCGCTATGACAGGAAAGTTAGAAACAAGAAGTTTGATCAATGGACATTCCAACCTGCAACCAGAAATATACTGCTATTAGCTGCAATACTGACTTTTATGAAGATATTCACTTCTGCACAACACTTTTCGATACATTCAGTTGCATAAGTAAGCATTGTTTTCTCGATTGAAGCAGAAACAAAATTACTACAAATTGCAAAGAGAAATTTACTCTATCCATTAATATTAAAAAGAAAAAAAGGACTCCTTATTGAGAGAGTCTGGAAAATGTTGAGAGCAAGAATCAAACGGGATTATCTGTAGGAACAATAAGAATATAGAGACAATGAGTTTGCCAATCTAGATACCCGTTCATTATTGACCATACGGTGGATACCACAATATGGAACTGCGAAGACCTATGCTCATGAAGAAAAGACAATTAGAAGTTGCCACGATATGTCTTTACTGTATCTGATTCAATTCATTAAATGTGTATTCAGTTGTTCATTAGAAGCAAAATAAAGGCTAATCTGGCATATAGAGACCAGCCTGATAGTAATTTAGTTTCACAATAGCCACACTATCCCGTTAGTTATATGCCAGAGAAACAAGTAACAGAAATTAGACAACATCAGAGGATAAGTAACAACTAGAAAAGAACATATATCTACCTACCCTGGCAGTCAGGAGACTCATCTATGTTATTGTAAGAAGAGTATTTGCAGAGAATATTTCTGCATTCTGATTCTCTGCAATTTGCTTATAAATTGGACGAAGCAACTGCAGGATATCCGCCAAATGCAAAAGGTTGGGTGTTATTCTTGTTCAACCAAAATAAAAATCCACATAAATGTGCAAACATAAGCACTCTCTTAGTAAGCATTAACAATCTCAGCCAGTTCAATTTAAAAGGTATATGCACATAAATAAGTTGAACATGACTCAGAATGTTATAATGTTCTCTGGCTACAAGCATGTAAAGCTTACTAAGCGACCCCCAGCAATAATGGCAGCTCAATAGCAACAACTGCCTTCACAGCAGCCAATCCAAGGGCTTCAGCAATGGCCTGAAAACCAATCTGAAGAGGGAAACAATAATTAACCCGTTATTCATGTAAACTAGCCATATAGGTTACAAACACCCATGATGAATAATATAATCAGGCATGAAGTAATTTTATAGTTATTTCAACTAAGAATTCAACTTTAATCAGCAAGGCCCAATAAAAACAGCTGAAGTGAACTTTTCAAATGAGTTCAAATATAAGTTGTTAGAACAATGTGAGGGACCTTGATATAGATCAATGCATAAAATAAAGCAATGAAGAGAAAATGCAAACAATTTGCAGGGCTTTAGACTTTAACTAATCTAGATGTGCAAAAGGCGGTGGATGAAATTCTTAGACTTATCCTTTAGATGAATTTGGTCTTATTAGGGGTATGAGAATAAGCAAAAGCTTCATGCCAAGTCCTGCACGGAAATAGGAATGAAGATACACATACGGCATGGTATAAGAGACAGATTTAGCCCATAAGAACTTTATATTGTCATTAATTGAAGAGTCATCTAAGATTAAAAGCAAACCCAACCAATAATCAGGGAAAAGAAAAACAAAAAGTTATGGCAGAAAATGCAGGCACATATGGTCAGAATTTCATGCTCTTTCAGAATAAGAGGCAAGATCTCCAAAGACAGAGCTTAAAGCACATATGTTTTGTTTTCCATGAAGAAAGTTATACACTGACAAAAATTATAGAAAGTCGAATAACAGACTTGAAAGTTAGCTACCAGGAAACATTGTTCAACTAGAAACGACAGGCTGCAGAAGGCACTTAATGAATTATCTGTTAAGAATGTTTCTTATACAATCGTTTAGAATTGAGAACTAGTGTGTGTAAACAAATCAATAGGCACCCCTGTGAAGAAAGAAGTTGCCAGAAGAATATAAAGTCTTTTAATCACCTGAGCAGAGCCCAATCCAAAAACATATTTCTTCATGGAACTCAAACGCTAACCAAAAAGGTCAAAGTTGTCATATTCCACATGAATTGAGCTGTCTCTTATTACATCTAGATGATGAAATAAGAGTATAGCTATGCTTCTATAAGTATACATTTTATTGTTTCCAACATTTAATGTCAATTATACACCTCTCTCTTATACACATCTTCGTCCGATGTGTATAAGAGACAGGTCAAGAATGTAAGGGTCCAATCAAAATTCCAGCAGCGAGATATCCAAGAACAGGACTGCCTGGAAATTACAACAGACAGAAAACACTATCATTAGGACATTCATCATATATTTAAAAGCATATCCAAACCTCAAACATTGCAGCAGATCATGGCAAGGTGCAAGCCTTTCAATACATGAATCATTTCCAAGCAAGTAAAATATATCAAAAGAACAAAATTAATGCATTCTACAGAATTCAGAAATTTTCTACTTTCTTGATTGTTCAATACCATGAGTAACAGAAGGTCAGGTGCAGATCTGTTGACATAGTCAGAAACATGCTAGTAAAGAATAAAGTCATTTCCTTTTTCTTTTTCTTTTTTCAAACAGAAACTAGATGTAATTATTACCTCCTTGAATCTTTTGGAATGCTTGGCACAAATATAACACTTGCAAGCAATAACCACAACATGTCAAAAAGGGAAGCTTCCTCCTCGTTTACCTAACAGGTATGAAATGCATAGGAAAAGTATAAATCATAAGTCAAAACCACAAATGAGGAATTGTACAACAAGCTTCAAATAGTAGATATAAGATTGTTAAAGTACATGCCTCTTGATGTGGAAGCATCTCCATCAGTTTCTTAACTTTTTTAGGCAATTTACGTATTTGTTGAACAAGAGGCTTTGCATTTGTAGAAACTTCATCGATACTAGAAGTGATTATGTCCGGCTGTTGAAATAGCTGAGGAAACCTGTCCACCCGCTTGACATAATAAAATTACTTCATGCCAAATTATAGCATTCAATCAAATGCGTGTAACTCTGTGGCTAATTTTATAAAGATGTGTATAATAATCTTTACAGTTTGCTTTAATGAACAACTACGACAATTTAATGAATTGAACCAGTAAACTGTAAAGACAGATTAGGCAACCAATAATTGCCTTAAAGAGATGTAGCATAGTCGAAAACAAGTTTTACAGCTGGACTTACCCTGCTACCACAAGCAATGACCCAAGCACCAGTTTTGGAAATTGTTTCTGGCTAGCAGTGTCCATAAGACCGTGAAACACCGAAGCAGGTGTGAACTCCTCATCAGCGGCTGAAAAGAATGACGCTGAAATGGACCTGTCTCTTATACACATCTAAGGTCTCCGCATCACTTACCCGCTGTGCAACCTCAAGCTCAAAAGCAACAGTTTGCTCTGCTAAAAGCATTATGTTTGCTACATCTTCCTCAGCCCTAAAAGCATTTATTTCTGCTTGCTCAGCAACTTCATTCAATCTGTCAACTTCCTTTTGCAATTCTTCTTTTCTATCTTGCAACCGCTTGAGTTCAGCCTCGCAATTTACTAAATTCTCCTGGCATTCTCTTATATCTTCCTGATGTGTATATATGTAATTCTATTACAACCTTCTTGCAGCAGTTCACGCAATTCTTCAAAAGTAGGCACCTCCAGTTCTCCTTCTCCTTCTGATCCTTCTCTCAAAGCACTTAACTCTTCACTGATGTCAGTCTTAGTCCTCGAACTCTCATCATTAACTCCTTCAGAGACATCTACATCCCTATTATTACCATCAACAAAAGCTACTGAATCATTTCCTTGACACCGCCGTGGAACTTGCTTTAACGTTTTGAAAACATTACGGGGATAGTAAACAGCTGACCTACATGAATCATGACACTGTAAACGGTAGTTTACTTTGCTTCTAATGGTGCTACCACAATAAGCGCTGCTCAGTTTCAACGTCCGCATAGGACATGCTCTTGCCAAAAGCCTTGGATAGCCAAGAAATTTAAGATGAAAACTTCTACATCTGAAACCTGAAGAGAGATTGAATTGTTCTTGACTCCTGTAGCTAAAAACATTACTTACAGGCATTACATTTGCCTGACTAAAACTATTTGCAAACTCCATTTCTTCTAAGTCTTTCTATGAAGCAAATTGAAGAATATCCATCAACAAGTTTTCTGAATTATCTGCTTTCAAGTCTAACTAGACTCAGGTCAACTCCTGTGATATAAATCATAAACATATTAGTGCAAAAAATTATTACGCCTAATAATTATGTCGAACTCAAAATGTTGTCCACGTCGCCAGATAATCGAACATGAAAATGCTATTCTCTTAGCTTACAAATATAGTCATGAGAAGATCGCACGAGAGAATACTGTTCTTTAAACATATACTAAAACACAATTAGGGGCGTGTGTCTAAAGACAAAGATTTTAAATTGCATTTCAAAATCACTTAATTTCATTTAGTAGCTCAGGATTAAAGTTTTCCAATGAAAAGTACAAGGATGCAATGATAGATATCATTCATTTCCACAAGCTCAGTCCTTTAGCTTGTAAAATTGATTCTATCAAATTTGATTTTTCTTTTTTTGTCGCAATTCAATTCACAAAATTCTGAATTCCATGTCCCCTAAGATTACATAAGCATGACAAAAACGATCTTGAAAAAAGAAAAAGAAAAAGGAAATGATTACTAAATTGAATCGTATATTTTACTTAGATGTGTATATTTGTATAAGTGTATGCATGCATAAATTTGTACTTAAAATGAGAAATTTTGCCTAATGGAGAGCGTAAAGAAGGCTGAGAAGTTGAATTTACCGATGAAAACTGGAGAAGACTGCAGGAGAAATTGATGGAGGAGCTGCGGAGGAGTGCCGCCAGAGTGGTGGAGCTTTCAGGAAAAAAATTTAGAGAGAGAAAGTACGAAATGAGTAGTGTAACGGAAAATGGAATGGATCGAAGACAAAATAGCTTTTAAATGATATTATGAAGTTATGGTATTTTTTGTGCGGAGCTGCAGAGAAGGCAAGGACAAAGGCATTACTGTTGAACATCGGGTCGTTTCCTGCGGAGATAGCCTTACAAAGCAGCAGAAGAAAAGTCTTAATTGGAAGCAATGCAAATTCAGGAAGTCTATCCCTTTAATTAGCCTATGGTTTGTTGTTTATTTATTATTATTATTGATTTTATTTTATTTTTGCAATAATAAATCCTGCACCCAATTCAATATAATCATTGATTTATTTTATAGATTTCATTTACACAATCGAAATTTGGTTATTCACACAAGTAGGTAAATTATTATATATTAGTGTTATTTTATATGTATATATACATATATGTTGTGTAAATTGCCCATATAATTTATATTTAATATAAAATACATGCATAAATATTAATTATGAACTCAATAATTTTGTATAATTAAAAAAAAAAAGAAAAAATTTGATAAGTTGTAATAGTTTTACATATAATTTTTAAAAAAATTATTAAGACCCGGACCCGGATCCGACAAAATCCCGCGTCTACTTATACACATCTAGATGTGTATAAGACCCGTCCATTCGGATCTGCTTTATATTAATCGGATCCGGTCCTGGATTTGCTAGATCCACCCGAATCCGACCCGTTTACAACCCTACACACAAGACACTCATATTTTAAAAGTAAAAAAATCTATATATACACTTCACTCTGTTTTTAACAAATATAGTGGATGTATACACGTGATAAAATATCACGTGATTCTTCTTTTGATAGTGTATTATGGTGTTGAGAAAAAGTATTATTTTGTTTGACGTGATAAATGGATATGTATTCATGGTAAAATATTTGTTTGTTCATGTGTTTCAAAAATCATATACACTTTTAATGATCAAATATGAAATTTTATAAGCTTCATTAAAAGGGGAAAAAAATGAAATTTGTGTTATAGGAAAGATGATGTTTATGTTTGTTGTTTTTAGTTAAAGATGCAAACTGTTTTTATCTGCGATCTTCTCACTGTCTCTTATACACATCTAGATTTTGAGTAAAATAAGATTTAAAAATATTTTGGATTAACCCAATGCAAATAGCAAACATAAATATTGGGTGCCACACCATCAAAAAGGAAAAAAAAAAATGGAAAAAGGAATATTCTTATAGTACTACGCCATATTCTAACCCCTCGTGTATTTGGTACTAATTATTATTCTATTCATTTGTATTTGTAAGCTACTTGTGAAAAAATATTTTTTAGAAACTATATTGTGTGGACCTTCTTAATTTTTTTATTAAATTGTACTTTGCATTTCAAATTTTTTTCTATAAACAATAATAAATCCCTCCAAAGATAGAAGACATTATTGAAGTGATTTTACTTTAATATAACGAGTATATAATTAGCCAAGACTTATTTTACTATTTTACTTTTCCTTTAAAAGGACTTTATTAATTTTTATTTATTTTTTGAAGGAGGGAAGAAAGAAGTTAAAGGGCTGAAAGCTTTAAGAGTTACTTATCTCAAATGCTGTCTCTTTAAGCAATTTAAAAAGGTTACTACTATCTATGTTTATTTTTATATAATTTTATTCATGAAGAGTTTTGAAAATACTATATTATTTTTTAATATTTTTTAAAATTTCAATAATACAGTTAAAAAATTAAATTTTACGCTCTAAAATTTTACAAAAATTATAAAATTATCTCTTCAAAAATATATTTATATATTTTTTACTTTCCAAAATTCAACTATTTCTCCCCCCTCCCCCACCCCCACCCAATTGATGCTGTAGTTTTGAAGTTAACATTATTCTTTGGTTTGCCCACTTTTCTGTAACAGTAAGAGAGGCTTAGTCATAGCTGAGTCATCAATAATAAACTACTTCCAATTGGACACAAAGTACTACCGATGGCTAATAGGCTTCCTGACGGGCCAAGAATGCTCCAATGAAGAATAGGGTTAAATCCAATTTAGCCCTTCAAGATTTTGGGTTCTGTCCCCTCGGACTTCTAATTTCCTATATCTATCTTTTAATGTATTATAAAGATGATGACATGGTTTCTTGCAATGGTTTAAGTGAACTGAATAAAAACATTTTAAGGTCAAAATTGTCATTTTATTGATTTCTTTTCATTTAGAATAATATATATAATAGTCATACAACATATAACATAAAAACGATGAAAATGACAATACAAATTATGAAGTATTGACTAGTACTTGTGTGATAGTGAGGATTTTGAGAATTATTGTTTAGTAAAATCAAGGCACTACAATTTAGTCATGTCATTACTTGTATATTTGATTAAAGGACCAACTTAAATAGAGGTTAAATCGGAACAAAATTGGAAAATTAGATGATGAAATCGAAAAACTTCATTTTTGGTGGATTATGAAACAAGACGGATAGTATCTATACTATATATAAAGTTTGGGGTCATTTGGTGTGATATCATTATTTAATTTGCCAACCTTATTAGTGTAATAGTTTTTCATTAGTGCCATTTTTAAATAACCACCAATAAATACTTTTTTCTTTCTTTTTTATCTTTTAAAATTGCACACACAATGGTGTACTTCTCCCACTTGTCTGATATAAAGGGAAAGAGGAAGAGAAGGTTGAGAGATGTAATGTATTATATCTGATCTTGTTTTCTATCTGGATTCTTATGTCCTGTATATGATTCAATTATGTTTATCTCCTTCTATCTTGTTCTCCCAACAATAGTGGAGTGAGTCCCTATTTATAGGCATTTTTTTGGGTTCAAGCTCTTGATTCGTCAATAAGAGCCAATATTTAAAAAGGGAATCATCCTAGCTCATCTGACCATAATGGTCATCCGTTTTACATGAGTGCCAAACTAATTTTATGACAATTTAGACTATCTTATAAGTTTACCCTCATAGGATTTCTAATTACATGCCACATGGGCAATTTCTTGTGAGGGGTCATTCTTTATATCATCAATGGACTTATTTGGTAGAACTCCAATGTTTTGAGGACTATATACAAGTAAATATAAACATGGATTTTCCTCGTTTGGCTTCTAGAATAGTCCTTTAACTTTTATTTTTAGCCAAAAAAGTCCTTTTATGGTGTAGTCACCATAAAATTTTTTTTTTTTTAAATTTCACATGAAAGGACTATCTTGGCTAAAAAATAAAAGTTGGAGGACCATTCTGGCTACAAAAAAAGTTGAGGGACTATTTTGGCTAAAGTAAAAAAGTTTAAGGACTATTTCAGCGATTTTCCCTATACAAATATCTCTAGGTGCGTGACATTTGGCTTTGATAGGAGAAAAATGACACACTCCCCTGCACATTTTAGTACGAAATTTGGCAGTAAAAATCAACTAAAAGCGAAATATGCACACAAAATGTTAAACCTATCTTTATCATAAAGGAATCGATGCAATTCACATACATACTATTCCACGGCCACGCAACGAGGTTGGAGGAAGTGAAGGTAGAGTCTTGAGATGATAATGACTTGAGAAATTTTTGCAAAATCAGCCTTACTTAAGAGATTGTGGGCTAATTACACTTTTTTTTTTCTTCTATTTTTTTGGTTGTTGATATAAGTGAAGCTGATTTCTTAGTTACTTAATATATCATGATAACAACATTGTAAACAAGAAATTCCCTACTTTGGGAGAATTTTATACACATCTAGATGTGTATAAGAGACAGCCAAATTGGACACATCCTTTTGTTTTTTTTTTTGGGTGTTCAATTTGAATATAATTCTAGAGAGACAGGGACTTGCCATCCCAGAAAATCTAGCTTGACACGAGATATTCACATTTTCTCGAAAGTACATTATATACAAATCAAACGAATAAATCTTTCTAGTAATTATTACATTGAAAACAACAATATGATTATATAAAAAATCATTAACCAATGAAAATATTATATATATATATATATATATATTTTGCTATGTGTACTCACCAAAGCATAAGATGTGGAAAATCTTTTTTCTTGTAAAATATAAATTTAGATAGAAACAAAATTAACTCACTGCAAACATCATTGAATAAATATCCAAGTATAAATATATAGTTATTAGTTGCAACTTGCATGGACCATAGAAGTGAATGAAACCCAATTGGGACAAGAATATATAATGGACAGGTGATCATGAATCGATATAAGGCCAAGAATAATAGCAATTTAACTTCAGATTTATTCATTCTCATTATAAATAGAATGTTCTTTTTTACTTAAAATTTTCTCATATCGCCAACATTTGAAAGCAATAAAAGATTGAAGCCTTTTCAAATTGTTAATTACCTTTCTTTTCAGGTCAAATTCTGAAAATGAGGATCAAATTATCTGAAAATGGTGTTTGTCCACCTAATTTGGTAGACGTTCGAAGTATAATTTAGAACAACCGCGATCGAATTATGTAAGTATTTTTCTTCGAATAAGAATTTGGAAAACTTACATTTAGCGAAAAGAATTCCAATGACTCCAAAAAAATTTTGTACTTGAGAACGTTCATACTTCTTATTGGGAGACTCAATATTAGTCTACATAAAATTTTGTAGATGTCAATACTCTTTCAAAAATTGACAAGTTCTAAATTCAGGACAAATTGTGAACTAACATCTACATAGTTTGTGGCTAATTTAGTTTAATCGAATAAACCGACCGAATCAAACTAGCTTGATTTTCGGGTTTTAGATAATTAGAGAAATCGAATTAAAAAGATTGGTTATATGGTTAGGATTTGGTTATTAAAAATTAATAACCGAATAACTGAATTTTTAATTTTATTACTTTTAGTTTTTAGTTTTTTAGTAACCCAATTCTATTTTTCATTCATTCAACACTTCCATGTGATTTTTCTTTGTTATTTTTAGTTTTCAATCTTAGTTTTAGTAGTTTTAGTTTTTTTTATTAATTTTATTAGTTTTGTATTTAATTTATACTTAGTTTTTAGTTATGAAGAAAGTAAACTTTGGTTGATTAGATAAACTAGAAAAAAGTTTGGTTAACCAACCAACCGAAAAAAAAAAGTTTAGTTTGGAATTGGATTTCATTGGTATAGTACCCTAAAACCGAAAATCAAATTTTTTATTTGAATTACCAAAATCAGCCTATGGATGATTCTTTGTGACAATAATTTAATTGAATTTTAGACATCTTGTGGGATGGTGATGAAAGTTAAGGTAGAAAGATGGTAAAATAACTTCTCTTCTTGTTGTTTTGAGCCTAATATGTATGCTTAACTTAAGTAAGCACTAAATCTCAATCCTAATCCACAAATTAATAATGCTCAATTTAAACCACTACTTTCGTGTTGTATTTAAAACTTTGTCACCCATATATAGTTTTTTGTTCACCCCATATCCAAACCCTAGCATTTCATGATTGGAAAATGATGTTTGAAAAAAATGTGTATAGTTTGGCCCAACAATTCAGAAAATAACTAAAGAAAAGGAAAGAAACTAGAAACAACCGCTGTAATGTGATCATTATTTCATGAGTAATGCATCCACTTGGTAATGTTTTGGACTATCAATGGACATAATTGCCATTGTTCATTCTGTTAATCAAATTGACATATGAATGCAATGATCCATCCTAGTGAATTTATAGGATAAATAGTTGAATGTTATTGTGATCACTTTTACATATGTGATCATTAATTCAAGTAGAAGAATGTTATAATATTTATTATTAGTGGCTTTCACGACCATACTAATATTCAAAATAAATATATAATATTCTACCTTAACTGTAGACAAATTATTATGTAAATGTTTTGAATGATTAAAGATATTCTAAATAATAATTGAGAAAGATAAGAGATTAATAAGATCTGTCTCTTATACACATCTAGATGTGTATAAGAGACAGTGCCATCCCAATGCTTTCAATAGCTTGACTGCCCATATTCACATAAAAACTCGACCTGCGGAAAGCATATTTTGAAAGCATATTTCTCCGCAGGTCGAGTTTTTATGTGAATATGGGCAGTCAAGCTATTGAAAGCATTGAAATATGCTTGACCAAGTCCTTACCTCGATTGCAAAGATGTGTAATAAGCTCAAATATGATAAAAATAGGATTGCAAAAACTAATAAGCTAATATGATAAAAAATAAAGGGTTTAATGAGTCTAAAATTGATATTTTTTCGTCTAACGTAAGAAGACAATCACCAATTAAACTGGCTACAAATATTGAAATCATAGCTCCTATTTTATATTTAACCGCAGATATTGAAACCATAGCTCCTATTTTATATTTGATGGCTAAATCTTTTTTCAGCTCCTAATTTATAGTTGATGGCTAAATTTTCTCTCAACCAATTCAATATTTTCATGGTATTTGATGGCTAAATCTTCTTTCAACCAATTTAATATTTTCATGGTAAATATTAAGTTATATGATTGTTGAATGTGTAACTAATATTTATATTTTTATGTTTGAGAGATACTTATTATTTAATTATTCATTGTATAATACTAACAACACTATCTTTGGTATGAAAACATTTTTTTTTTTATCAAAAAGATATTAAATATTTTTTCTCCTAAAAAATAAGAAACAATAGAGAAATTGCACGATTATACGATTTACCATGTCGAAGAATAACCTATTCTTCCGTATCTCTTATGGGTTTCATATGAATTCTCTATAGATTTCTGAATTCTAACATCCATATAATATACAAAAAGAAACTCTTTTCGTATCTCATATGGGTTTCACATGAATGCTGAATACTAACATCCATATGATATACAAAAGAAAATCCAAATATTTGATATCTTTCTCTTTGAACCACGAGAACTCATTACATATCTTAATTTTCTCTAATAACCAAATTCTTTTTGTCAATAATACGCATATTTCATTTTATCCATAAAACTAATAACTTCACTATGATTTCTAGTCTCGATGAGAATGCTAGTGATGTCCTTACGCTTTACTAACCTTTCAACTTGTGTTACTGAAACTAGCCATCATCAACTAAGGTTTATGCCTACAAAGAATTAAGTATGGAAAATTCTATAGTCCCATTAGGTACTATACCATTGTGTTTTGAATGCTTGTAAGATAATATGGATGTTAGTATTCAGCATTCATGTGAAACCCATATGAGATACGAAAAGAGTTTCAAGGAATCTGTAAACCTATACATGAGTCTAGCCCTTGAACCCTTAGAATACAAATTTATTAAGGTTTAATTGCAAACAATCCCTTATTAAAGTTTAATTGCAGACAATCCCTTAATTATCTTTGATTAGTGATTTGCCCTCTGAAATATCAATTGCAGCATTGTACTACCTTATAATATTTATTGATATCATATTGGTATAATTAAGATAATTGACTAATTTATTTCAAATGGGAAATAACTATATTGGTCCCTAGGAAAACTAAATTTTATAAAGTAATTTAAAGAAATCCCATATAAAACTAAAAACAGCTTATATGTATACAAAAAATTTGAACAAACAACTAAAAAAATCTAAAAGCCCACATTAGTTGAATCATAACCCACACGTGACCTCAGACCCGTTACCACTCGAGAACGACTGAAGAAGGGGTTCCAACCCCTTCTTCAGTCGCTGTCTCTTATACACATCTGAGATTTAGATCATTCAAGTAGAAGAAGGGAGACTAGAGAAAGGAGAAGAAAGGGGAAGGAGAGACCAAAAGGAGGGAAGGAGGGCACAAGAGAGGGTTAGGGTGTGAGAGAAAGCACAGGAGAGACTTGAGAAAGGAGAAGAGAATGGAAAAGAGAGAATGATGGAGGGGCTTGGGGTTGGGAAGGTAGGGAAGAGAGATGAGAAATGAGGGAAGAGAGACAGATTCTCAGAACATTTTTTTGGGGGCAAGGGGAAATTGGGAGAGAAGAGAAGCTTGAGTATTTAGGAATTTTTTTTTTATTAGGCTAAATTGTCATTTTACTCTATTTTAAAATTGATTTGAGTATTATGAAAAAAAAAAATGACAGTTTAGGTTAGTACATTGTTTAATTAAAAGTTTTGAGGGGAATTTTGCAAATTGGACGATGTTCAAGAGTTGTTTGCTATATAACCCTTTATTTTGTATCATTGATAGCATGTAACTCTAAGTTAAATTTTAATATTGAAGAAAATTTAGATCAAAAAAAAAAGAGATTGAAAACAAATTA